>JANUWF010001098.1:2537500-3797399 GCA_026120185.1 Voacanga thouarsii | reverse complement strand
AATTAAAATTAAAAAAAATACAAGAAAAAAGAGGAAATTGACATATCTTCCAGCAACATTACGACCGCATACCGTAAAGGCGTAAACTTTGCTTATTTCCGAGTACTTTCAACCATGATAAATATCTGAATCTTGAATGTGTGCTCCGCTACTCAACGCATTCAGAACCCATTGTGCAGGAATTTGTGTTCTCGTTGCGTTTTGATGCCCAGATTCATCATCCATATCTTTTCCCTTTTAGGCAAATAATGAATGGCAATGTTCTTTAGCTAACTCTTTCTAATGCAACATATAAAACAAATTATCCATTCCTTGACCCGCCAACCGAGGGGCGAAAATTGCATTATCCCCACCTTCAACCCGACCCAACCCCCCTCCATTATATATATATATACATCTTTTTTATAATCATTTTGAACATTACTTACTATTAATAATCATATTTTATAGAATAATTACATACATTATTTTTAATATGACTGAATGCGAATCAGAATCAAAGATTATTTTATACTTGACAGATTAGGGGTGGGGATCCCGCCTATCACCGTGTTGGGGACAGGCCGAGGCTGAGGGGAAAGCAATGGTGGGGCCGAGATTCTTAATCTCTGAGATCACGAACCTGTTGCCATCGCTACTATAAGAGGCAAAATAAGAAGTTTTAAGGGATTTCATTTAGCTATTATGATGATTTTTTTTTTCAAAATGTATTGAGATACTTATTTATATATATATTAATCAGGAAACAAGAATGAAGATGCGAATAGAATTCACAACTTATCACATTTTGAACTATATTTCTAACTAATTGAACTATGACTTTATTATAGAAGACCAATATAAATGGTCTATAAGTACTAAAAGTTGGATTGATTGAATTGATAATAACTTTATATATATCTACTTGGAGATTACACTATGTTTTGTAGTAGTACTATATGTGGATCATTTGATTAAAATATAATGTGAATGGAAATTCAACTGCAGGGGTACATCTCCTCAAAGATTTGAAGAGATAAAATAATTAAAAATATTAAATGACTCATTTAATAATATGTTTTACTTTTAAAATAAATAAAAAATAGCTTTTGACACTTGTTTGAGTAATGGAGTTCCAAAATGGTGGAACATTTGTTGTTTGATAAACATCATTAATAACATTTTTAGTTTATGAGGAAAAAATAATCAATTTTATTTAGTATCAAAGGTTATATTTAATTTTTCACCCAATCAAAAAAAAAAAAGAAAGAAAGAAAACAACTCTATTTTCTCCTCCCTCCATCACTTACTCTCTTTTTCCTTTTGCCCCAGAAATGCCATCGAAATTCTAGTAATTCGTTTATTAGATTGGTAATAAATTATGAACAAATTCAAAAAAAAAAAAAAAAACTCTCTTTTCGGTATCAGGAATTTCGAACCGGGCGTGGAATGTAGCAGTTTGAACACGTGAGTTCGTTTCCTCGGTTTTAATTTGTGGGCCATCAAGGAGAATGGATTTTAGCCCCAGTTTTCTCAGAAAAATATAAAAAAGGGAGAAAAAGGGAATTACATACTGTAATAACCTCATGTACAATATAATAACATGTACGTTCAAAAAGCAAGTTGTTCATGAAGCTTGTTTCTGCCCGTTGATTGTGTAAATTGAAATTGTAAAAAAAAAAAAAAAGCAAACAACAAATAATAGTAAAGGAAAATAATGAAAAATCAACTGAAAAAAATTATTTATTTATTTTTGGTATATAATTTCGACACAAAAGACAAAACTATAGGCCTAAAACAAGAATGGCCATAAAAAAACAAGGGGAAAAAAAGTGACAAATCAACTGGCAATCCATGCTTACCAAATCAACTGGAAATTCTTGTCGTTTCAAACATAAAATCCTTAGCAGGGTAATATGCCACGAGCCACCATCCTATTTAGCTTGATTAAGATTAACCCTTGATGCAGAACTCCTTGACAAAAATAGTCTTGAAGAGAGGACCACCCATCAAAGAGATGAGAAACTCCAAGTAGTTGTTGTACACCATTTTCCCTTGATTTGAAATGCTTCTCTCTCCAACACAAAAGATGTAAGGATGCTGCAATGCTAACTGGATCCAAAGGCATGGTTTATATAGGATTTAGGCTGATTGCACACTCTTGAATGGCATTTAAATTCACTATATTGAGAAGGATTTGATTCTTGAATGTACTCCACTATTCAACGCATTGAGAACTCTGTCGTGCCCAGAAACTTGTAATGTGTTTTCATTGCGCTTTGGTGCTCAAATTCAGTGCCTGTATCTTTTCCCTTTTAAGCGAAATTTGAATGGTTATGATCTTTGACTAATTCTTTCTAATTCAATAAGATACGTATCTTGAAATATTGAGAAGAACAAGGAGAAAGAAGCCAAACTCAAAATCTTTTATTTGTAAATGCGCATATGTTAGTTAATATACCTTTGAATATGGAGATAAAATGAGAAGTTTCCAAGGAATTTCATTTTATTATTATGGTGAAATATTTTTTGAGCATGTATTGAAATACTAACAAAATTTACTTTTTATATCAGGGAATGATAATAAGAATGTAAATCTAATTTAAGACATATCACCGTATAAAAATATTTGTAACCAAATGAACTATCACATTTTTGTAGAATATGAATTAAATTTAGAACTTATCGCCTTATAAATAATATTTATAATTAATTAAATTATCATTTTATCCTAAAAGGCTAATATACATTGTCTCCCAGTAATAAAAGTAGTGCAGATTTACATGGCGGCCCTCCAGACCCATGGGGAATAGTCGAGTCGAAGGTTTGGACACCCCATATAAATAAAAAAAAAAAAAGTAGGGCAGATTGATTTCATAATAACCAAACTATACATCCTTGAACAAGGAGATTTAGTTTTCTTTCGAACTAACTCCTAGATCCTGTTTGAATAAATGGTGTTCCGCAATGGTAGACTACTATGTCTCGTGTGATAAATATCATTACTAACCTTTTTAGTTTTTATAAGAAAGATAATCTATTATGTTTAATATTAAAAGATATATTTATTCTTAAAATTAATAAATACTGAGTTGGGTATATATTCGAGTTGAACGTTTATCGAACTATTTAAGTTTAATTTAAAAAGAATTCGAATTGAACTCAAATTGAATTTTAAATATTAATAGTATATTCGAATTTTGTAACTAAGCCGAGCTTGAATATCAAGTATTTGGTTTGAAAGCACACTAATATATTAATTAATTATTTATTTATGTTTATTTTAATACAGTTTTAAACAATTTGAATTCCATCTTAATTTCGAGCTTTCAAACTCATCAAATAATTGAATTTTGTTATGAATTATTGGAATTTCCATTAATTAGTGGAGGCTCCACTAATTATGGATTTATGTGAATTATTAGAAGATTTTTATGGATGTCCACCATTTAGTGGAGACACCATTAATTGAGATTAGTTGAAGATGATGTATGTCATGATGTATTTCACTAATTAGAGCTCTATAAATAGAGCTATGCTCTAAGCTTGTAATACACCATCATTTTGTGAAAGAAAGATTAGTGAAAGAAAGAATAGAGAAAGAATTGTGAGAGAAAGAAAGAGAGAAGTTTGAAGAGAAATTTTTGTGTAAAGAATAGTTAGAATTTTCTGAGTGTGTAGTGTGTAGATTTTATTCTAACACTACCCTAATTTTATAACACATTATCAGCACGAGTCTCTGCTAGTTATTAAAGCCGACACGAGTCTCTGCCGTTATTAAAGCCGGAAGACAGTACGCATTTATTGATCTCTATGGCTAATCTCGCTAAACTCGAATTTGTAGCCCATGATATTTCTGGAAAAAATTATATGTTATGGGTTCTCGATGCAGAAATGCATTTAAATGCTGAAGGCCTTAGTGAAACTATTCAAGCAAATAATAGTGCATCTGCACAACACAAGGCTAAAGCTTTGATTTTTATTCGTCGTCATCTCGATGAAAATTTGAAAATGGAATATCTTACCGAAAAAGATCCATATGGCTCGTAGGTAAATTTAAAAGAAAGATTTGACCACCGAAGATGGTCGTACTACCTCTTGCACGGTATGAATGGTTGCACCTGAGGTTGCAAGATTTTAAAACCGTGAATGAATATAGCTCCGCAATGTATAAAATTACATCTCAATTAAAATTATGCGGAGAAAAAGTGACTGATGAAGATATGTTGAAGAAGACATTCTCCACCTTTCATGCCTCGAATATTGTCCTGCAGCAACAATATCGAGAAAAGGGGTATACAAAATTTACAGATTTAATTACTGCCCTCCTCATTGCGAGAGAAAAATAATGAGTTATTATTGAGAAAACATGAAGCCGGACCAATCGGCTCAACAAGATTCTCGAAGTGAATGCTGTTGGCTCTAGCAGAAGCCATCATTACAGTCGTGGTCGTGGCCATGGCCGTGGCCGTGGCCATGGTCGTAGACACGCTCGATATTTCTCTTATCACAATCATAATCAAACTGTGAGAAATACTGGCCACCTGAAGTGGAATAGAAAAGATCATAAGGGAAAAGAAAAAGAAATTGAAGAAAAGCATGAGGATATATGTTATAGATGTGGCATGAAAGGTCATTGGTCACGAAACTGTCGTACGGCTAAGTATTTAGTTGAATTGTATCAAGCTTCATTGAAAAATAAAAATGTGGAAGCAAATTTTTCTCAACATCCAATAAATAATGTTGATGATGATGATATTGATCCTGAAGATCTTAATATCAATATTACTCATATGGATGTATCGGATTTTTTTGAACACCCAGACGGTAGGATAGACCATTTAATTGGTGATGGCAGTGTCCAGAAGAACTAAAGCCTCACCCTGATATTTTTGTATTTTCATTTTCATTCTATAATATTTACGTTTGCATATATATATTTGTATTCAGATGGCTGTTGTTAATGATGATGTATGCATTATTGATAGTGGAACTACACACACCATACTAAAAAATGAGAAATATTTTTCTGATCTCAAAATGGGAGAAATAAATATTTATACGATAAATGGTAGTGCAAATGTGATTGAGGGCTCCGGAAGAGCTAGTATATTGTTGCCTAAAGGAACAACAATTATTATTGATAAGGCACTATTTTCCTCAAAATCCAGAAGAAATTTATTGAGTTTTAAAGATATCCGCAGAAATGGGTATCATGTTGAAACAAATGAGGAAAATGGGATTGAGCATCTTTTTATTACTCAAATGCATTTGGGTAAGAAATTGGTATTAGAAAAACTGCCGTCTTTTTCTACTGGTCTATATTTTGTAAAAATACGTACAATTGAAATTCATCATCTAGTAAACTAGAAGTTTACTGATCCTATTACTTTTAGCATTTGGCATGACCGGTTGGGTCATCCGGGATCTACCATGATGAGAAGAATAATTGAGAATACACATGGTCATCCTTTAAAAAATAAAAGGATGTTAACATCGAAAAAATTCGCATGTACTTGCATGTTCCCTAGAAAAATTAATTGTTAAACCATCACCAGTAAAAGTAGGAGCTGAAAGTCCTACATTTCTCGAACGGATTCACGGAGATATTTGTGGACCTATTGATCCACTATGTGGACCGTTCAAATATTTTATGGTCTTAATTGATGCATCATCCCGATGGTCACATGTATATTTATTATCTACTCGCAACCTGGCGTTTGCGAGATTACTTGCTCAAATAATTAAATTACGAGCACAATTTCCTGACCATCACATTAAAAATATCCGTTTGGATAATGCTGGTGAATTTTCATCACATGCTTTTGATGCATATTGCATGTCAATTGGGATTAATGTTGAACATCCTGTAGCTCATGTTCACACACAAAATGGTCTTGCTGAATCTTTAATTAAACGATTACAATTAATTGCTAGACCATTATTAATGAAAACAAATCTCCCAATATCTGCCTGGGGACATGCTATTTTACATGCTGCAACACTTGTACGTATAAGACCAGCTAGTTATCATAAATTCTCTCCTTTGCAATTTGATTATGATTGTGATAAGGGAAATATCAAGCGTGTCTACGACTATAACCACGGCCACGACCACGACTATAACGATGGTTTCTGCTGAAGCCAACAACATTTACTTCTGGGAGTGCTGTTGAGTCAGTTGGTCTGGCTTCATGATTTCTCAATAATAACTCATTATTCTTCTCTGCAATGAGGAGGGCAGTAATTAAATTTGTAAATTTTGTATACCATTTTTCTCGATATTGTTACTGCAGGACAATATTCGAGGCATGAAAGGTGGAGAATGTCTTCTCCAACATATCTTCATCAGTCACTTTTTCTCCGCATAATTTTAATTGAGATGTAATTTTATACATTGCGGAGTTATATTCATTCACGGTTTTAAAATATTGCAACTTCAGGTGCAACAATTCATACCGTGCAGTGGGTAGTACGACCATCTTCAGGTGGTCAAATCTTTCTTTTAAATTTACCCACAGGACATATGGATCTTTTTCGGTAAGATATTCCATTTTCAAATTTTCATCGAGATGACGACGAATAAAAATCAAAGCTTTAGCCTTGTGTTGTGCAGATGCACTATTATTTGCTTGAATAGTTTCACTAAGGCTTTCAGCATTTAGATGCATTTCTGCATCGAGAACTTATGACATATAATTTTTTCCAGAAATATTAAGGGCTACAAATTCGAGTTTGGCGAGATTAGCCATAAAGATCAATAAATGCGTACCTGTCTTCTGGCTTTGGTAACGGCAGAAACTTGTACTTAGTCTTCTGGCTTTTGTAATGGTAGAGACTCGTGTTATAAAATTTGAGTAGTGTTAGTATAAAATCTTCACACTACACACTAATAAAATTCTAACTATTCTTTGCACAAGAATTTCTCTCTTTCTTTTCTCTCACAATTTTCTCTAATCTTCCTTTCACTAATCTTTCTTTTACAAAATAATAGTGTATTACAAGCTTAGAGAATAACTCTATTTATAAAGCTCTAATTAGTGGAATACATCATGGCATACATCATCTTTCACTGATCTTAATTAGTAGTGTCTCCACTAAATAGTGGACATCCATAAAAATCTTCTCTAATAATTCATATAAATCCATAATTAGTGGAGCCCCCACTCATTAATGGAGCTTCCAATAATTTTAAGATATTCATAACATTAATAAATTTTTAATGTATTTCTTATAATTTGTGATATTAAAGTGTCACTATTCTTAAGTTAACAGGAATATTGTGATAAAATTACTCTTAACAATAAGTCAAGTAGACCAAAAGACCAGAAGCAAAGTCATGTAGTTTTTGTCTTCTTTTTTTTTGTTGGAAAAGTGGAGCCCATTTTAGGAGAAAAACTCATGTTAAATTAATGCGAGACCAATAGAACAGAAATAACTAGTAAATGCACCATCTCACCTTCTTGAGAGCAGAAGACTTTAACATTTTGAAATTTGTTTCCATTTTCCAGAGCATAAACACTTCACCATATTACAGAAATTGCTGATTTCTGGGAGCAAACATGGATCTTCAATTGTGGCTAGCAGCAAAAGCTTTGCTGTTTATAATTGCAGTTATAACTTTGACTGCAAAGGATGCTAAAGCTGCGAGTTATCCCAAGAACGAGACTGATCGCCTTGCGTTGCTGAATATCAAGCTTCAAATTTCCGATGATCCAGAAGGAGGGCTGAGATCATGGAATGATTCACATCACCATTGCTACTGGGATGGAGTCATCTGTGATATTCGGCATCAAAGAGTTACAAGCTTAAATCTGAGAGGTAAAAATTTACTTGGATATGTGTCTCCTTATATTGGAAATCTTAGTTTTCTGAAGTCTATTCACTTGGGAGAAAATAGATTCCGTGGTGAGATTCCCCAAGAGATTGGTCGCTTGTTTCGGTTGAAGAATCTTAACCTATCAACAAACCTTCTGAGTGGAGGCATTCCAGCTAATTTGAGCCAATGCTCAGAATTAAGATTCTTGAGAATAGCATACAATAGACTTGTGGGAAAAATTCCTACTGAGTTAGGCTCTTTAAAGAAGCTTCTTTTCCTCAACCTTGGACAAAACAACTTGACAAAAGAGATTCCTTCGTCTTTTGGGAATTTATCGTCAATTAGAACCCTCAGTCTTGCATTCAACATTATGGAGGGTAGTTTGCCTCAGGAAATTGGATCATTGAGCAACCTAAGGATATTATCACTGCCTTCAAATAAATTTTCTGGTGTAGTCCCTCCCTCTATATATAATATTTCCAAACTGTCTGTAGTTTCTCTTCCGGACAATTTCCTTGAGGGAAAACTTCCAAATGACATAGGCCTTAAGATGCCAAATCTGCAATTTCTGTACATTGGTGGGAATAAATTCTTTGGCAGCATTCCAGTTTCAATTACCAATGCCACTAATCTTGAATCACTCGGTCTTTCCATGAATAAATTCGAAGGACAGGTTCCAACTAATCTGGGAAATTTGCCTCGTCTCCGAATTCTAAATCTTATGGACAATCTCTTAGGCCATAATGCATCTGGGGACATGCATTTTATTACCTCATTGACAAACTGCAGTAATCTACAGCGACTAGTCTTTAGTGACAATAATTTTGGAGGTCAATTACCTCACGACATCGGAAATCTCTCGGTTCAACTTCAACAATTATACATGGGATACAACAGTATCTCAGAAACAATCCCTGAAAGCCTGATGAGACTTGCAAATCTTTATGCGTTAGAGATAGTACATAACTTTTTCACAGGTACAATACCAAGGGACCTTGATAAACTACAAAGTTTGCAAGCATTGGTTTTAGGCAGAAATCTGCTGATTGGAGAGATCCCATATAGCATTTGCAATCTAACTTCTCTATCCGAACTATACATGGAAGGCAATAACCTTGAAGGCCCGTTACCTCCATGCCTTGGAAACTCTCGAAATTTGAAAACATTGAACATCTCTGAAAACAAACTCTCTGGAATCCTATCCCCTGAAATTTTTGGCAACTCCTTTGCACCCTTAGTGCTGGAGTTATCATGTAATTCATTTAGTGGCTCTTTGCCGCCTGAAGTCGGAAGACTTGCGAGTATTATCCATTTAGATGTTTCCTATAATAATTTATCGGGAAACATTCCTGGAACTCTTGGTGATTGTTCGAATTTACAGTACCTTAGCATGCAAAGAAACTTTTTCCGAGGAACAATTCCACAAAAATTGGTAACCTTGAAGGCAATCGAGCATTTGGATATCTCACAAAACAACTTAACTGGACAAATTCCAAAAGACCTGGAGAGGCTGCCAAGTTTGAATTACCTCAACCTTTCTTTCAACAACCTTGAAGGAGAGGTACCAAGGAATGGTGTATTTGGCAATTCAAGTCCAATTATATTGCTTGGGAACTTTAAACTCTGTGGAGGTATTCCTGGACTCCAGTTACCTTCTTGCCACTTCCATAGGAAGAAGAATTCGAAGCTTTTAATCGTCATTATTGTGCCTTTTCTATCCACTTTCATTCTGATTTCCACTATATTACTATGCTGCTATCAGAGAAGATACCGAGAAAACGTTCCTTCTCCCATGCCCTCAAGAGAAGACAAGCTCCTGAGAATTTCCTATCATGAACTTCGACATGCAACTGGAGGATTTTCCAGCCAAAATATAGTTGGATCAGAAAATTTTGGGGTTGTTTATAAAGGACAGTTAGAAAAGCGAAATGGCAAGCTTGTGGCAATAAAAGTTCTGGATCATCAAAAACATGGAGCTTCTAAAAGTTTCAAGGCTGAGTGCAATGCATTGAGAAACATTCGTCATAGAAATCTAGTTCCTATCTTAAGTTATTGCTCCAGTATTGATTCCAATGGTCACGATTTCAAGGCACTAGTCTATGACTTTATGGAGAATGGTAGTCTCGATATGTGGTTGCATTCAAAGACAAATGATGGAACAAAGCAAAGAAATCTAAACCTTCTCCAAAGACTGAATATTGCAATTGATGTTGCTTCAGCATTGGAATATCTTCACAATCATTGCGGCTTTTTCATTGCTCATTGTGACTTGAAACCAAGCAACATCCTTCTTGACAATGACCTTACTGCTCATGTTGGTGATTTTGGACTAGCAAGGCTTCTTCCCAATTCCATCAAAAGTTCCTCAGGAGCTGGAACAAGCAGTTCGGTTGCAATCAAAGGAACCATTGGATATGTAGCTCCAGGTAACAGCATTAATACATATACTGTATTAATTATAAGAAAGAATACTCTGAATATTAAATTTTGAAAGGTTAAATGATTGGAGATTATGAACTTTTGCTGTCTGAGAATTTTTATTGGATGTAAAACTTTTGATAAATACTATGAACTTAATATATTTAAGTCTAAACTAAAAGTTCCGTACTCTCTTTTTCCTCGACTTCTTGCAGTTAATTCCTTACCTAGAAAAGTGATTTCTCTTTTTCATAATTTTTCATTTCTTCTCTTGTAAATGAAAGTCATAAATCTCTTTTACCTTGAGCTGACTTGGAATGTAAAAACTTTTAGAATATGCATTGGGTTGTGAGCCATCAATTCAAGGAGATGTCTACAGTTATGGTATTCTCTTATTAGAGATACTCACGGAAAAAAGACAACAGATGAATATTTTACAAATGATTTGAATCTGCATAATTATGTAAAGAAAAATTTATTAGACGGAGTTGCAGAGATTTTGGATCCTTTGCTTGCAATTTTCTGGAGTGGAAAAGGGTCTGTGATGAAGTGCATAATGTCAATCTTCGAAATTGGACTCAAATGCTCTAAAACATCACCAAATGATCGCATGGATATGAATGAGGTCACAAGGCAATTGTTAATCATCAGAGATGCCTTTGATCATGGAGAAAGAAAAGCAACTCATGCAACTGGGGGTATGTTATATCTCTTAGGAAGTTGAATTCTCCTATTCTGGTCCTTTTTGTCTTGTATAAGTTGGCATCTTCTTTTCCCATATCACTTATGCCGATTTCATGTGATCTAGAACGCTTAATGTTTGATTTAACAGGAAGCAACGAAGTCTGAACCAAAATGCGCAATTGACCTTGAAGGGGATGGATCCACAAAAGCATTGGAATCATGCATTATGAAGAGCTTCACATTATGACAACCGTGGTTGGTTGTACTTATGCAAATTCTATTGTTCTTGCTACTTTTCCTCCAATTTTGTTATGTTTTCAGCACTTTTCCTTTGTTAATTTTGGATTTGTTGTGCTTTATTAAGCTTTTATTATCTCAGGGTTGGAATCATTCAGAAATTATGATATTTTCAGACTTCATTTTGTTTTTTCTCCCCCTTTCTTCCATTCTTCCTCCGTGCCATCTTGAGCTACCTATCTTTTTAAATGGAAAAAAAATCGATGTTAGATTGACTATTGCTCTGTTTTTTTTTCTCTACATTATATAGATGTTAGATTCACTATTTAACAAAATTCTTGCAAAAGTTCCCTATTTCTATTTGCAACACTTAGGGTAGACTTTTAGAATAATTTTTAAAAAAAGAAAAAAGAAATAAAAAAGGACAGCAGTTTAAAGGATAGTTTATGTTTTTTTTAAATAAATTATAAAATAAAATCTCCCATAAAAACTTTTAATAATAATAATAATAATAGTAATAAGATATTTTTTTTAAAAAAAAGTAATAGTGAGTAGATTTTAAAAGATACTGAAAATTCTCAATATTTTCAATTTCTTGCAAGTTCAAAAAAATTCTACGGGCACTTCACACTACTTTTTGAGACAGGGAGAGACAAAAGAAAAGCTTTGTCATCATCAACAGTATACCTTTTTCTTTATTTTTAAAATTTTTATTAATAAAAAAATTCACTACAGCACCAAAAGATTCACACATAATTTATGTCTTAAAAGAGAAGTGCGAACTCGAAATATCAGTGTAAAATTTTTAATACCAACTATCTCAATTAACTCAAGAGATATCAACAATATAACTTAAACACGGATCATTGCGCTTTGGTGCCCATATTCATCATCTAAATCTTTTCCCTTATAAGCAAATTTTGAATGGTTATGTTCTTTACCTTAACTCTTTCTAATTTAAACACATAACAGGTTATTCAATAATTATTTTTTTTAGAAACATTAAAAATGAGATATGAAACAAACTCAAAGCCTTTTCTCTTTAAGAGTGCATTTGAACATGGAGTAAAAATAAGATATTTTTAAGGAATTTCATTTTTTCCAAATGTATTGAGATACTAATATATGTAACGAACGAGAATGAAAATATAAATTGAATTTAAAATTTAAGTTATTACCCTTTCACAAAATAGTACTAAACTTTGGGCAGGTGATTTGATAATAACCAAGCTATATATACTGGAAGATTTACACAATGTTTTGTTATGGTGAAATGTGGAAGAGGAAAGTAAATATGCATGTAAATATTATTATTATTTTTTAATAGTTAATATTTTTTTATTCATAAGAAGGAACATGTTATACATATGGATAACGAGATCTTGATAACAAAGATACAACATCACCCTGGAGGAAACCGTACAAAATATAAGATAAAAACAAACACACAAAAAATCTCTTCTTAACTACTTTTCCAGTATTCACAAACATCAACGACTTGAGTAAATCAAATCCACCTAGATCCGTGAACAGCAATGTAGAAGACTCTGGGCGTATCAGCGGTCGTGAAAATCGCCTGAGATATATGTGAGAATTGGGGAAAGGGCCCAAACTAATTGTTGGGTAAATGAAGAACAACAAACACAAGTAGAAATACAAAGAACACAGGCCAAAGAGAAGTAGAGCTGGAGAAAGAAAGTCAAAGAAAAAACTTTTTAAGATTTGATACCAAAAGAGGAGAAAAATCAACAAAACTAAAAGGAAAGAATAGATCTTTGGCCAAGATCTAAGCTCCAGCAGAGGCCGGAGCTCAGATCTGGCCAAAGAGAGCCAAGCAGAGTGCACAAAGATGAAAATCAAAGGGAGAAGGGAGATAGAGAGAGAAAGGGGAGTGCACGAGGAAAAACCTGTATGGAAGAACAACATAGGCCAGCTGTGACTCATATTCCTGGTCTGACACAATGCAGCCCCAAAGCTATAGTATCTATGACGATCGGAGATGCAGCTGTTGCCTCTTCACACCACTCCTCCCCCCCCCCCCCCTAAAGAGAGTGACAGTGAAGTGAAGAGACTAATGTGTATTCTATTGAGAGAGAGGTAAGAGTAGTCAAAGGAAGTGCTTACTATTATTTATATTGTGTGGTTAGACTACAATATAGAAGAAAAAGTAAATAAAAAATGATAGTGATATTACTCTCCATCCAGATTAAGATTTTCCCCTCCCAAACGGGAAGGGTTGGAGAGAATAAAAAGTGATTAAAAACATTAAATGATACATTTAACCTTATTTTAAATTTAAATTTAAATAAAATTAAAATAAAAGATAAACTAACCTAATAATTCTTTTTATTCTCTCCTTCTTCTCTTCATGCAAAAAAAGTAAAGAATACCTCGCCAACGTGAAATATTTCTCCACTTTCCCCCCTTCCATTCAATAAAACAAACATAGTGTTAGCTTTCTTTCGAACTAGCTCTTGACTCTTGTCCCAAAAGGCGAAGTTCCTTGCCCACTTGGCCCTCGCACTCCCGCCCCAAGAGATGCGAAAGAGTAAATCATGGTGATTGAACCAGCTCGACAGCAGGAGAACCACCCAATGGGGAATTAATCCCGACGGGAATCGATACTTAGTCCTTATCCCAAATTTGCTGTCGCTGAACCTACTATGCTAAACCCGTGAGGCACTAGCTCTTGACTCTTGTTTGAGTAAATAGAGTTCCAAAATAGTGGAATACTATTTATTGTTTAATAAATATCATTACTAACCTTTTGAGTTTTATGAGAAAAAATAATCTATTTATTTAGCATAAAAGGATATATTTAATTTTAAAAAATAAAGTGTCTAGATTCGCATATTCCTAACCTAAATCCGTACCTCTATATATTAATATCTATTAATTAGCCAAAGATATCATTCCCTCTTATTACTTCTGATCAACTATGCCATTATATATATATATATATATATATATATATATATATATATATATTATTTTAATAATAGATATTGAATGATTACTAATTATAAATGTGTATCCTCAACAGTCTATTTTTTCTTTTAATTTTTTTCAATATTTAATCTATTAATAAAAATATATAATTTTAAGCACAAAAAGATCAATGATTTTTTAATCAAATGGAAATCTATATTATATACTTTCACAAGTTTTATAAATATATGAAGGAAAAATAAAACTTTTAATATATGAAAAATATAGGAAATTTAATTATTGTATAAATTATTATTTTTTAATAATTTAATTCATACATAGTTTTGTGTACTTAGATTAATTTGATATTTATTCAAAATATATAATTTTGTTTAAAATTTAAAAATAAAAAAATAAAACAAGATTTTTAAAATTGAAAGAGGAGAATGATATTTTTGTTTAATTAATACACACTAATGGATACAAGTGTGAATTTAAGTTAGAAAGGTATAGGATTTAGTCCCTCCTAAAAAAAATACTGAATATATTTAATTTTTTTGGCCCATCAAACTAAAAAAAAAAATTCTATTTCTCATCATCCCTCCATCCCTTCTCTCTTTTTCTTTTTGCACCAGAAATGCCATTGAAATTCTGGTAACCTAGTACCAGTATTTGTGTATTAGATTGGTAATAAATGATGAACAAATGAAGCACAATAAAGGAAAAAATTGAACTAATCAATAACTCAATCAATCTAAGCTTTAAAAAATGAGGTATTTTTCCTATTTCGATTTTTATTAAAAAATATATATATAGTTGCTCAATCTACTAAGCTAACGGCAATAACATTAAGGCTTGGTTTAGTTATAGTTCCCGTTAGGGAAAATTTTCCGTTAGTAATTCTCGGATTCGGGTCACCGACATTTTATACGATATTTATACAGTAATTTAATAAATATTTTTAATAATTTCATAAATATTATATACAATTATATAAATATTAAAATAACATAATTTTATTAAAAAAATTTTATTCATAATTATTTTTTTACCATTGAATTATTATTATTTTTAATTTGAATTATTAAATTACTGTGCAAGTTGTGCACGACAACAAATCGGTAATTCTCCTGCCTGTAATGGATAAAAACTCGCAACCATTATTAGGTATAGTTCCCTGAGTAATATTAACAGAAAAAAAATTACAAAAATATAAACTAATTTAAGTACTCTATTCCTCTATTTGATTTTTTTTTTCAACCGAGGCTCCTTTGTTTGATTTATGGGCTAACTGATATGGACTATGGATAATGGATTCCCACCCAACTTCTCTCAGAATTATATTCGCACAATTTTCAATTGCCTCGGCACCCCCCAAAAAAAAAACTCAAGAATAATTACAGATTGTAATTAACGCCTACATTTAAAAGGCAAGTTATTCGTCCCTGTATTTATTTCTTATTGTGTAAATTGAAATTAAAAAAAAAAAACAGAAAATAAACAACTAACAATCGTAACAACAAAAATACAGTTGATAATTATTTATCGTATTTATTAAGTATATAATAGCATGGATATATAATATCTCACAAAGAGAAAATTAACTCTATGCAACCCTATATGGGGTTATATATGCCAGGAATCACCATCCTCAGCACGATCAGCCCTTGACGCAGAACTCTTTGATGAAAAGCCTCATGAACAGAGGACCACCCAGCAATGAGATGACAAACTCGAAGAAATGGCCGTGCGCCATTTTTCCTTGATTTGTAATGCCTTTCTCTCCCACACAAAGATGTAATGATGGAGAGATAGAGAAAATGTGGGCTAACTAGATCTGCAAGCATGGTTTATATAGGATTTAGGCCCACGGCACACTCTTTCTTTAGTTGTTTCTTTTTATTTTTTTCGACTTAAAAAAGATATCAAAAATTTTTATTTTTTTTATCAAAATACTTGTCAATTTTATAAATAAAAAATATATTTATTACGTATATTCTTAATTCACATCTCATTCAACTATTCAATAAATATTTAACTCATTAAATATGTGTGTATTTTTCATATAATTAATGAAAGTTTATTTTTATTCAGTGACATAATAGTCATTTTCTATTATAATTATATAAATTTTAATAATTTTTTAATTTTTGTGTCATTTGTTAAATTGACATTATTTTTAAAACGGATTGAGTAATTAATAAGAACTTACCGTTACTATTTTTGCACACAAAGTTCATGTCTATGTTCGGACTCAAAATATCAGTACAAAAATATTAACACTAATTATTTCAGCCAATACAAGTGAAGACTGATGGCACACTCTTAAATGGCATTTAACTCCACAATATTAATAAAGAAGTAATAGAATTTAAATTAATGAGGTGAGAAGGATAATAAAAATATTTCAAATGGTAGGATTCAAATTAATGAGATGAGAAGAATAATAAAAATACTTCAAATGACATAGTGGATATTTTAAGTATTTTTACTATAAAATTTCACAATTTCTTAATATGTATAATTTTTACAATTAAGTCAATTATTTATGGACGGATGGAGTAATATTCTTTGGCCTAACTCTTACTAATTCAACACATATAACAGAGTATGCTGTTGAAAACTTTCCATTATAGTGGTGTATATTATTTGATAGTGTATTCCTTTTGAAATATTAAAACGAAGACATGAACCGAATTTAAATAAAAAGGAATTTTTGTTAGTCAATATACTTTTAATGGGGAGATAAAATAAGGTGTCTTCAAGAAGTTTCATTTAATCACTAGTTTGATGTCCCGTGTTTTGCACGGGTTGTTATAACTTATATTTGAATTCAATGAATTTAAATAATTTTCATATTTTATTTAGAATAAAAAAGATAGCCTTATTTTATTTTGGAAAAAAAAAGTAACCTTAATTTAAATTTAATAATGTCACATTTAATGAATTTTGCTAATTTCCATCACATTTTTTTATAAACAAATTTTTAAAAAAACTTATCTAAATTCAATATTATCAACACATGATGCTGCTACATGTCTTAACATGAGTATTTCCCAACAACTTATATACCTTATTAGTTAATTTAGTTAATTACGTAATTCATTTATATTTTAAATAAATTCATATAATATTTATTTTTCTTCGAGAAAATATCTCTAATTATTCAATGAATCCAGATAATCGTTAAATAGAATCTCAAAGAATTCCATAATTTAATATGCTAATATTAAATGCATATATATCCTATTAGTTAATTACTTAATGAATGAAGCTTTTAAATGAATTCAAATAACTTTATTTTTCTTTTAAAAAAATCCTTAAAAAACCATTTTTCTTTGATCGGTGATGAGTCGATCGGTGATCCAAAATATTTGCTTGGTAATTACTTCTTTTTAAAAAATTTTAAATGGTCAAAACTAAATCAAACTAATTTGTGAATACTCCTATATAGTTATATGGAACTACCCTAATTACTTTAACCTCATTATTGGTGTTCGATAGAATATGAATGCACCCACATCATATTATCAAGTCTTGCTCCTCCTTCGACGGAAGTAAATATTTCTTGGTTGATTGTGAATGATTATTTTTCCTGCATTCACATTCATTCATCAACCAATGAAATCTACGCTGTACAAAATTATTCAATTCTTTTGGTCCCTACCTATTATTCTTGCACCAAATTTACGTTGTTGACTTGGACTATTAATGTGGTTCTTGTTGCTCAAATACACATTATATAATGCGCCATTCACACAATTATAGTATAAGAGTCATAAATGGAGAAAGTTCTCAAAAACTTTGCTTCAGCACTTGTATTGCTACTCTGTTTCATGGCATGTTTAGCCACGAAGATAGAACAAGATCTTACCACAGATAAATATGCTCTTCTTGCACTGAAAGCTCATATAACTTTAGATCCTCACCGGTTCTTGTAAAAAAATTAGTCTGTTACATCCTCAGTTTGTGATTGGATTGGAGTCACATGTGGATCTCGACATCGAGGAGTAATTTCTTTGAATATTTCTAGCATGAGTCTTACTGGAGTCATACCTCATCAAATTACAAATCTCTCACTCGTTGTTTCTCTTGACATGAGCAATAATAATTTCCAAGGCAACTTGTTCTTTGATTTATCTTGCTTACGTAGATTAAGAGTGCTTAATTTTAGTACGAACAATTTAAGATTTCTCGATTTTAATAAAAACATATTATTCAATTCTTTACCATTTGAAATTTTCAACATCTCTACCTTAGAGATTTTGAATCTTCGATTTAATAGATTTTATGGTAATCTTCTGAGTCACATTTTCGACAAACTTTAAAGGCCGAAATTGCTTGACCTATCAGACAATATCATAGAAGGTGAAATACCATGAAATTTATCACAATGTTCAAAACTTTAAACACTAAGGTTGTCTAGGAACAAATTGGAGGGACAAATACCCAAGTAAATATTTGCTAGTAAACAACACCAATCACATTAACGTGTATAAGGAAGAGCTAAATTTACAAATCTAAAACTTAAATTTATATTTTTAAATTATAATTGACTTGTATGGTTATTATTACTTTTTAACTATTTTAATTTTAAACTATTAATTTTTTAATCACTAAATTATCTTTTTAATTAGAGGAAAAAAATCTTATTGTTGAATATTTTGTTGTGGAGCCATTAGATCTTATAATTTTAATATTTCTAACCACGTAAAATTTTCTATCTCTGCCTGCAGTGACTTTCCGGCCTAAGCCCTTGCTGCAATCGGCTAACTTTATGCGGTTTTTAGTCCAATTCTTCTTGCCCCTCTGACATCGGTCTATTGAGTTTGTAACCGTGCATGGACCAGAGTTCATGCGCAAATCTCTTCTTATATATGCTATTGCTGCCATCAATGGCCCTGCATGAGCCAGTAAAATTGTAGTAGTTCTTTTTTATTTTATATTTTTTTTTACCTTTTAGAAACAACATAAAGGGTTAGCTACCCATATAAAAGTCTGTGAAATGTTTCAGTCGAGCAGGAAGGGTGAAAATGAAGTCCAGATAGTAGATTGCCTTCACCATAGTCCCATAATGCTCTTTCTAATGAATGAGGTCACCCAAAAGGTTTTTTATTATAATTTGATTTATGATATTTTTGTAATTTAGAGATTTTTTTTCCCATAATGCAGAAAGAGGAAAAAAATATCCAACAAATTTTTTTATTTTTGATTAAAAAGATAGTTTAAGAATTAAATAATTATTCATTTGAGAATGGAAATAATTAAAGAATACTAATTGATCATACAAGACAATTGTAGTTTAAGAGTGTAGATTTAGATTTTAGGGATGTGGATTTAACTCTCCCCTCCACCCCCCCCCCCTCTCTCTCTCTCTCTCTAATTTTTCAAAAATAAAATAACTAATTGCATAACTTTAAAGCTTTAATAATATAGAATTTATTCTCAAAGGACGTTTATTTCCTTCTTAATCTAAATTTCTAAGTATTCTAATTAAAAGGGAATGTTTATTACATATTTTAATTATGTTATTTTTTCATTATATGTTAATTTCAAAGTTTGTGCTTATTTTTTCTTTTTGTGTTAAAAATTGAGGCAAAATATATTGTTAAAAGTAAAAAAAAAAATAATTTAAGAGTGCTTTATGAGAATATTGTAAATTTATTTTCCCCCTTCTTGCTTCACTTTTAAGGCACAGATAAAGTGAAAAGAAAAGGTTGTACTAAAAGAATATAATTTTGTGTTTATTCGAGTAATTTTGAGATATTTCAAATAATTTTAGTACTTTAAATATTAATAAGTTTGACATTTTGCGTTGAAATTAAATTCAACCATTTAAATTTTGTATTATAATATACCGTTAAATTTTGTATTATAAAAAAAATTGAACAAAACAATTATTCAATTAATTTAAGATTTATGAAGTATGATATTACATACTTCATAAACGGAATTCTATGAGCAAGAGACGTCGGTTAAACCTCGGTTAATCTCGTGGGCGTGGGCACACGAAAAGGACAGCAACTGGAAATCGGAAAATTGAAAAAAAAAAGGGATTTATTATAAAATTAGGGTAGTGTTAGAATAAAATCTTCACACTACACACTAATAAAATTTTAACTATTCTTTACACAAGAATTTCTCTCTTTCTTTTCTCTCACAATTTTCTCTAATCTTTCTTTCACAAAATAATGGTGTATTACAAGTTTAGAGAATAACTCTATTTATAGAGCTCTAATTAGTAGAATACATCATGACATACATCATTTTCCACTAATCTCAATTAGTGGTGTCTCCACTAAATGGTGGGCATCCATAAAAATCTTCTATAATAATTCACATAAATCCATAATTAGTAGAGCCTCCACTAATTAATAAAGATTCAAATAATTCATAACACTCCCCCTTGGATGTCCATCAATTACATAAAGAATATGCCTCGTTAAAACCTTACTAGATAAAAACTCAGTGGGAAAAAAAATCTAATGAAGGAAAAAGAGTACATTATTCTATATGTCTATTTATTACTCCCCCTAATGAGATGATTCCTTTAAATCTTTAAACCGACGCATACCGATTTTATATCTCAACTTCTCAAATGTTGCAGTCGGTAAAGTCTTCGTGAAAATATCTGCGAGGTTATCACATGACCGAATTTGTAACACATCAATTTCACATTTCTTCTGGAGTTCATGAGTAAAGAAGAATTTTGGTGAAATATGTTTTGTCCGATCTTCTTTAATATATCCTCCTCGTAATTGAGCTATGCAAGCTGCATTGTCTTCATAAAGAGGAGTTGGAATATCTTTGATTGATGATAATACAACTTTCTCAAATATAATGAATCATGAATCTTAGCCATACACATTCTCGACTTGCTTCATGAATGGCTATAATTTCAGTATGATTTGAAGAAGTAGCTGCTATAGATTGTTTCGTAGAACGCCATGATATATCAGTATTTCCACATGTAAATAGATAGCCCGTTTGAGAACGTGCTTTATGTGGATCAAATAAATAACTAGCATCTGCATAACCTATCAATGTTGGATTGGTTTTATTTGAATAAAATAATAAATAAAACCAATCCGAGATCAATTGTACCTTGGAGATATCGAAGGACTTGTTTAATTCCATTTCAATGTCGTCGTGTTGGTGAAGAACTAAATCTTGCTAATAAATTGACTGCAAAAGCAATATCAGGTCGTGTATTATTAGCAAGATACATCAATGCACCAATTGCACTGAGATATGGTACTTCAGGACCAAGAAGTTCTTCATCATTTTCTTGAGGTCGGAAAGGATCTTTATCCACATTTAATGATCGGACGATCATTGGAATACTCAATGGATGTGCTTTGTCCATGTAAAATATTTTTAGCACTTTTGCTGTATATGTTGATTGATGAATAAATGTTTCACTCTCTAGATGTTCAATTTGTAAACCAAGGCAAAATTTGGTTTTACCAAAATCCTTAATTTCGAATTCTCTTTTTAAATAATCAATTGTTTCTTGGAGTTCTTCAGGAGTTCTAATAAGATTAATATCATCAACATAAATAGCTAATATCACAAATTTAGAACCAAATTTCTTAATAAAAACACATGGACATACCTGGTCATTTTTAAATCCCGCTTTCAATAAATATTCATTAAGACGTGTGAACCACATGCGCCCAGATTGCTTTAGGCCATATAATGATTTCTGCAACTTGATGGAGTAATTTTCACGAGGATAATGTTTATATGCTTCAGGCATATGAAATCCTTCGAGGATTTTCATGTAAACATCATTTTCTAAATTTCCATACAAATAAGCAGTGACAACATCTAATAGGCGCATATCTATCTTTTCATGTACTGCCAAACTGATAAGATATCGGAATGTAATAGCATCAACAATAGGAGAATAAGTTTCATCATAATCAATACATGGTCTTTGTGAAAAACCTTGGACTACTAATCGTGCTTTATATCGTACGATTTCATTCTTTTCATTGCGCTTTCGTACAAATATCCATTTGTAGCCAACAGGTTTTATACCTTCTGGTGTTCGGACTGCAGTCCGAAGACTTCACGTTTTGTCGGTGCATTTAACTCCGATTGAATGGCATCTTTCCATTGCGACCAATCTTTTCTATGCCGACATTCATCAATCGATATTGGTTCGGGATCATCATTATCCTGTGTAACATCAAGAGATATATGGTATGCAAATATATTATCAATAACAGTTTCTATCCGATTCCAACTTCTACGGAAGTGGTATAATTGATAGAAATTTCGAGTGTTACTTTCATCAACTTACGGTTCTTTGTCATCGATTTTCTCTTGGTTTTTATCATTCTTTTCTTCAATATGATCTTCTAGATCATTTAATCCTCTTTTCTTTCGAGGATTTTTATCTTTAGAACCAAGAGGTCGGCCACACTTCTGGCGTGTTTTTGACTCAGCAGCTATAGGTATAATATTTTGTTCTGCTGGAACTTCAATTCGAATAGGAGTATTTATAGCTGGAATATGCGATTTTGTAACTCTTGTGGAGTCAACAAAAGCGTCTGGCATTTGATTTGCAATACTTTGCAAATGAATTATCTTTTGAACTTTAAATTCACATGCGCTTGTGCGCAGATCAAGATAATTTAATGATATTGTCCAAGCAAGATCCTTTTTATGCTGTTTTAGTTCTCCCCCCCAATTTAGGGAATAATGATTCATCAAAATGACAATCAGCAAATCTTGCTGTGAATACATCTCCTATCAGGGGTTTAACATACGTAATAATAGAGGGAGAATCATATCCAACGTATATCCCCTTTCTTCTTTGAGGACCCATCTTTGTACGTTGGTTTGGTGCAATTGGAATATATACAGCATATCCAAAAATTCTTAAATGAGCAATATTTGATTCTAACCCAAAAGCCAATTGCAAAGGAGAGAATTTATGATAACTAGCTGGTCTTATACGTACAAGTGTTGCAGCACGTAGAATAGCATGTCCCCAGGCAGATGTTGGGAGATTTGTTTTCATTAATAATGGTCTAGCAATTAATTGTAATCGTTTAATCAAAGATTTAGCAAGACCATTTTGTGTGTGAACATGAGCTACAGGATGTTCAACATTAATCCCAATTGACATGCAATATGCATCAAAAGCATGTGATGAAAATTCACCAGCATTATCCAAACGGATATTTTTAATGTGATGGTCCGGAAATTGTGCTCGTAATTTAATTATTTGAGCAAGTAATCTCGCAAACGCCAGGTTGCGAGTAGATAATAAACATACTTGTGACCATCGGGATGATGCATCAATTAAGACCATAAAATATTTGAACGGTCAACATGGTGGATCAATAGGTCCACAAATATCTCCGTGAATCCGTTCGAGAAATGTAAGACTTTCAGCTCCTATTTTTCTGATGTTAATATCCTTTTATTTTTTAAAGGATGACCATGTGTATTCTTAATGATTCTTCTCATCATGGTAGATCCCGGATGACCCAACCGGTCATGCCAAATGCTAAAAGTAATAGGATCAGTAAACTTCTGGTTTACTAGATGATGAATTTCAATTGTACGTATTTTTATAAAATATAGGCCAGTAGAAAAAGACGGCAGTTTTTCTAATACAGATTTTTTACCCAAATGCATTTGAGTAATAAAAGATGCTCAATCACATTTTCTTCATTTGTTTCAACATGATACCCATTTAACAATTAATTTTCCTAGGGAACATGCAGTACATGCGAATTTTTCTGATGTTAATATCCTTTTATTTTTTAAAGAATGACCATGTGTATTCTCAATGATTCTTCTCATCATGGTAAATCCCGGATGACCCAACCGGTCATGCCAAATGCTAAAAGTAATAGGATCAGTAAATTTCTGATTTACTGAATGATGCATTTCAATTGTACGTATTTTTACAAAATATAGACCAGTAGAAAAAGACGGCAGTTTTTCTAATACCGATTTCTTACCCAAATACATTTGAGTAATAAAAAGATGCTCAATCCCATTTTCCTCATTTGTTTCAATATGATACCCATTTCTGCGGATATCTTTAAAACTCAATAAATTTCTTCTGGATTTTGAGGAAAATAGTGCCTTATCAATAATAATTGTTGTTCCTTTAGGCAACAATATACTAGCTCTTCCGGAGCCCTCAATTACATTTGCACTACCGTTTATCGTATAAATATTTATTTCTCCCATTTTGAGATCAGAAAAATATTTCTCATTTTTTAGTATGGTGTGTGTAGTTTCACTATCAATAATGCATACATCATCATTAACAACGACCTATCCGAACACAAATATATATATGCAAACGTAAATATTATTAGAATAGAATGAAAATGAAAATACAAAAATATCAGGGTGAGGCTTTAGTTCTTCTGGACACTGCCATCACCAATTAAATGGTCTATCCAACTGATTGGGTGTTCAAAAAAATCCGATACATCTATATGAGTAATATTGATATTAAGATCTTCAGGATCAATATAATCATCCTTAGCATTATTTATTGGATGTTGAGAAAAATTTACTTCCACATTTTTATTTTTCAATGAAGCTTGATACAATTCAATTAAATGCTTAGCCGTACGACAGTTTCGTGACCAATGACCTTTCATGCCACATCTATAACATATATCCTCATGCTTTTCTTCAATTTCTTTTTCTTTTCCCTTATGATCTTTTCTGTTCTACTTCAGGTGGCCAGTATTTCTCACAGTTTGATTATAATTGTGATAAGGGAAATATCGAACGTGTCTACGACCATAACCACGACCACGGCCACGGCCATGGCCACGACCACGACTATAACGATGGTTTCTACTAGAGCCAACAGCATTCACTTTTGGGAGTGCTGTTGAGCCAGTTGGTCTGGCTTCATGATTTCTCAATAATAACTCATTATTCTTCTCTGCAATGAGGAGGGCAGTAATTAAATCTGTAAATTTTGTATACCTATTTTCTCGATATTGTTGCTACAGGACAATATTTGAGGCATGAAATGTGGAGAATGTCTTTTCCAACATATATTCATCAGTCACTTTTTTTCCGCATAATTTTTATTGAGATGTAATTTTATACATTGCGGAGCTATATTCATTCACGGTTTTAAAATCTTGCAACTTCAGGTGCAACCATTCATACCGTGCAGTGGATAGTACGACCATCTTCAGGTGGTCAAATCTTTCTTTTAAATGTACCCACAGGACAGATGGATCTTTTTCGGTAAGATATTCCATTTTCAAATTTTCATCGAGATGACGACGAATAAAAATCAAAACTTTAGCCTTGTGTTGTGTAGATGCACTATTATTTGCTTGAATAGTTTCACTAAGGCCTTCAGCATTTAGATGCATTTCTGCATCGAGAACCCATGACATATAATTTTTTCCAGAAATATCAAGGGCTACAAATTCGAGTTTAGCGAGATTAGCCATAGAGATCAATAAATGCGTACCTGTCTTCTGGTTTTGTTAACCAGAAGACAGGTAATTTTCTAATCTAATGAATAAAAGAAACATCAATACGAGGGTAGTCTAATAAAAAGCCCTTAAGCCTTGCAATGAGAGAGCCAATGCTTATAAAATCATTCTTGTTAGAGCGAAACCTACTGATAAGAGATTGACAATCACTTTCTAAAGTAATATTCATAAATTCTCGATCAAGACAGAAGTGTAAACTTTCAATGAAAGCAATCACCCGTGCATTATAAGTAGAAGTAGCCATATCAATATAATATAACAATTCAACAAGTATCATTCCTTTGTTATCTTCAACAATAGCACCTAAATATTCCAAACTCCATACTGCATCTACATTACGTTTCAGTCAGCCTGATCGTGGTGGTACCCACTTATTGTCCTCCTCCTAAGATCTCACATATGTATTATTCAGAACCCTAGCAACTACCTATTTAGAATGTTGAGGAGAATATAAAGTAGGTATTGAAACTTTAAAAATATTAAAAATTAGATACGTTATTGTAAAAGGTACTAAAATGTAATTTACCTTTTTTTTCCCCTTCAAATTAGTTATTCCATCTAACAACATTAAAAAATTAATGGTCAAATTAAAAAATAAATATTAAATTCAATATAGTCTCTATAAATATGTAACTTTTGCAATTAAATCTTCAAGAATAATAAATCTCAAGTTTTATTAAATTTTAATGAAAAATAGAAAATATATGAAAATAAAATGGTAAAAATAGTTTTATTATCTAGTGTATATTCTAAAGTTATTAAAACAAAAATGAAAAAAGAGGACAGTAAACCACCCAATACCGGTATGCTGCCCAAAACTATATGCCTAAAGCAAGAATGGCAATTAAAATTAAAAAAAAATACAAGAAAAAAGAGGAAATTGACATATCTTCCAGCAACATTACGACCGCATACCGTAAAGGCGTAAACTTTGCTTATTTCCGAGTACTTTCAACCATGATAAAGATCTGAATCTTGAATGTGTGCTCCGCTACTCAACGCATTCAGAACCCATTGTGCAGGAATTTGTGTTCTCGTTGCGTTTTGATTCCCAGATTCATCATCCATATCTTTTCCCTTTTAGGCAAATAATGAATGGTAATGTTCTTTAGCTAACTCTTTCTAATGCAACATATAAAACAAATTATCCATTCCTTGACCCACCAACCGAGGGGCGGAAATTGCATTATCCCCACCTTCAACCCGACCCAACCCCCCTCCATTATATATATATATATACATCTTTTTTATAATCATTTTGAACATCACTTACTATTAATAATCATATTTTATAGAATAATTACATACATTATTTTTAATATAACTGAGTGCGAATCAGAATCAAGGATTATTTTATGCTTGACAGATTAAGGGTGGGGATCCCGCCTATCACCGTGTTGGGGACAGGCCGAGGCTGAGGGGAAAGCAATGGTGGGGCCGAGATTCTTAATCTCTGAGATCACGAACCTGTTGCCATCGCTACTATAAGAGGCAAAATAAGAAGTTTTAAGGGATTTCATTTAGCTATTATGATGATCTTTTTTTTTTTCAAAATGTATTGAGATACTTATTTATATATATATTAATCAGGAAACAAGAATGAAGATGCGAATAGAATTCACAACTTATCACATTTTGAACTATATTTCTAACTAATTGAACTATGACTTTATTATAGAAGACCAATATAAATGGTCTATAAGTACTAAAAGTTGGATTGATTGAATTGATAATAACTTTATATATATCTACTTGAAGATTACACTATGTTTTGTAGTAGTACTATATGTGGATCATTTGATTAAAATATAATGTGAATGGAAATTCAACTGCAGGGGTACATCTCCTCAAAGATTTGAAGAGATAAAATAATTAAAAATATTAAATGACTCATTTAATAATATGTTTTACTTTTAAAATAAATAAAAAATAGCTTTTGACACTTGTTTGAGTAATGGAGTTCCAAAATGGTGGAACATTTGTTGTTTGATAAACATCATTAATAACATTTTTAGTTTATGAGGAAAAAATAATCAATTTTATTTAGTATCAAAGGTTATATTTAATTTTTCACCCAATCAAAAAAAAAAAAGAAAGAAAGAAAACAACTCTATTTTCTCCTCCCTCCATCACTTACTCTCTTTTTCCTTTTGCCCCAGAAATGCCATCGAAATTCTAGTAATTCGTTTATTAGATTGGTAATAAATTATGAACAAATTCAAAAAAAAAAAAAAAAAACTCTCTTTTCGGTATCAGGAATTTCGAACCGGGCGTGGAATGTAGCAGTTTGAACACGTGAGTTCGTTTCCTCGGTTTTAATTTGTGGGCCATCAAGGAGAATGGATTTTAGCCCCAGTTTTCTCAGAAAAATATAAAAAAGGGAGAAAAAGGGAATTACATACTGTAATAACCTCATGTACAATATAATAACATGTACGTTCAAAAAGCAAGTTGTTCATGAAGCTTGTTTCTGCCCGTTGATTGTGTAAATTGAAATTGTAAAAAAAAAAAAAAAGCAAACAACAAATAATAGTAAAGGAAAATAATGAAAAATCAACTGAAAAAAATTATTTATTTATTTTTGGTATATAATTTCGACACAAAAGACAAAACTATAGGCCTAAAACAAGAATGGCCATAAAAAAACAAGGGGAAAAAAAGTGACAAATCAACTGGCAATCCATGCTTACCAAATCAACTGGAAATTCTTGTCGTTTCAAACATAAAATCCTTAGCAGGGTAATATGCCACGAGCCACCATCCTATTTAGCTTGATTAAGATTAACCCTTGATGCAGAACTCCTTGACAAAAATAGTCTTGAAGAGAGGACCACCCATCAAAGAGATGAGAAACTCCAAGTAGTTGTTGTACACCATTTTCCCTTGATTTGAAATGCTTCTCTCTCCAACACAAAAGATGTAAGGATGCTGCAATGCTAACTGGATCCAAAGGCATGGTTTATATAGGATTTAGGCTGATTGCACACTCTTGAATGGCATTTAAATTCACTATATTGAGAAGGATTTGATTCTTGAATGTACTCCACTATTCAACGCATTGAGAACTCTGTCGTGCCCAGAAACTTGTAATGTGTTTTCATTGCGCTTTGGTGCTCAAATTCAGTGCCTGTATCTTTTCCCTTTTAAGCGAAATTTGAATGGTTATGATCTTTGACTAATTCTTTCTAATTCAATAAGATACGTATCTTGAAATATTGAGAAGAACAAGGAGAAAGAAGCCAAACTCAAAATCTTTTATTTGTAAATGCGCATATGTTAGTTAATATACCTTTGAATATGGAGATAAAATGAGAAGTTTCCAAGGAATTTCATTTTATTATTATGGTGAAATATTTTTTGAGCATGTATTGAAATACTAACAAAATTTACTTTTTATATCAGGGAATGATAATAAGAATGTAAATCTAATTTAAGACATATCACCGTATAAAAATATTTGTAACCAAATGAACTATCACATTTTTGTAGAATATGAATTAAATTTAGAACTTATCGCCTTATAAATAATATTTATAATTAATTAAATTATCATTTTATCCTAAAAGGCTAATATACATTGTCTCCCAGTAATAAAAGTAGTGCAGATTTACATGGCGGCCCTCCGGACCTATGGGGAATAGTCGAGTCGAAGGTTTGGACACCCCATATAAATAAAAAAAAAAAAAGTAGGGCAGATTGATTTCATAATAACCAAACTATACATCCTTGAACAAGGAGATTTAGTTTTCTTTCGAACTAACTCCTAGATCCTGTTTGAATAAATGGTGTTCCGCAATGGTAGACTACTATGTCTCGTGTGATAAATATCATTACTAACCTTTTTAGTTTTTATAAGAAAGATAATCTATTATGTTTAATATTAAAAGATATATTTATTCTTAAAATTAATAAATACTGAGTTGGGTATATATTCGAGTTGAACGTTTATCGAACTATTTAAGTTTAATTTAAAAAGAATTCGAATTGAACTCAAATTGAATTTTAAATATTAATAGTATATTCGAATTTTGTAACTAAGCCGAGCTTGAATATCAAGTATTTGGTTTGAAAGCACACTAATATATTAATTAATTATTTATTTATGTTTATTTTAATACAGTTTTAAACAATTTGAATTCCATCTTAATTTCGAGCTTTCAAACTCATCAAATAATTGAATTTTGTTATGAATTATTGGAATTTCCATTAATTAGTGGAGGCTCCACTAATTATGGATTTATGTGAATTATTAGAAGATTTTTATGGATGTCCACCATTTAGTGGAGACACCATTAATTGAGATTAGTTGAAGATGATGTATGTCATGATGTATTTCACTAATTAGAGCTCTATAAATAGAGCTATGCTCTAAGCTTGTAATACACCATCATTTTGTGAAAGAAAGATTAGTGAAAGAAAGAATAGAGAAAGAATTGTGAGAGAAAGAAAGAGAGAAGTTTGAAGAGAAATTTTTGTGTAAAGAATAGTTAGAATTTTCTGAGTGTGTAGTGTGTAGATTTTATTCTAACACTACCCTAATTTTATAACACATTATCAGCACGAGTCTCTGCCGTTATTAAAGCCAGCACGAGTCTCTGCCGTTATTAAAGCCAGAAGACAGGTACGCATTTATTGATCTCTATGGCTAATCTCGCTAAACTCGAATTTGTAGCCCATGATATTTCTGGAAAAAATTATATGTTATGGGTTCTCGATGCAGAAATGCATTTAAATGCTGAAGGCCTTAGTGAAACTATTCAAGCAAATAATAGTGCATCTGCACAACACAAGGCTAAAGCTTTGATTTTTATTCGTCGTCATCTCGATGAAAATTTGAAAATGGAATATCTTACCGAAAAAGATCCATATGGCCTGTAGGTAAATTTAAAAGAAAGATTTGACCACCTGAAGATGGTCGTACTACCTACTGCACGGTATGAATGGTTGCACCTGAGGTTGCAAGATTTTAAAACCGTGAATGAATATAGCTCCGCAATGTATAAAATTACATCTCAATTAAAATTATGCGGAGAAAAAGTGACTGATGAAGATATGTTGAAGAAGACATTCTCCACCTTTCATGCCTCGAATATTGTCCTGCAGCAACAATATCGAGAAAAGGGGTATACAAAATTTACAGATTTAATTACTGCCCTCCTCATTGCAGAGAAAAATAATGAGTTATTATTGAGAAAACATGAAGCCAGACCAACTGGCTCAACAGTACTCCCAGAAGTGAATGCTGTTGGCTCTAGCAGAAGCCATCATTACAGTCGTGGTCGTGGCCATGGCCGTGGCCGTGGCCATGGTCGTAGACACGCTCGATATTTCTCTTATCACAATCATAATCAAACTGTGAGAAATACTGGCCACCTGAAGTGGAATAGAAAAGATCATAAGGGAAAAGAAAAAGAAATTGAAGAAAAGCATGAGGATATATGTTATAGATGTGGCATGAAAGGTCATTGGTCACGAAAGCTGTCAGATGCGGCTAAGTATTTAGTTGAATTGTATCAAGCTTCATTGAAAAATAAAAATGTGGAAGCAAATTTTTCTCAACATCCAATAAATAATGTTGATGATGATGATATTGATCCTGAAGATCTTAATATCAATATTACTCATATGGATGTATCGGATTTTTTTGAACACCCAGACGGTAGGATAGACCATTTAATTGGTGATGGCAGTGTCCAGAAGAACTAAAGCCTCACCCTGATATTTTTGTATTTTCATTTTCATTCTATAATATTTACGTTTGCATATATATATTTGTATTCAGATGGCTGTTGTTAATGATGATGTATGCATTATTGATAGTGGAACTACACACACCATACTAAAAAATGAGAAATATTTTTCTGATCTCAAAATGGGAGAAATAAATATTTATACGATAAATGGTAGTGCAAATGTGATTGAGGGCTCCGGAAGAGCTAGTATATTGTTGCCTAAAGGAACAACAATTATTATTGATAAGGCACTATTTTCCTCAAAATCCGAAGAAATTTATTGAGTTTTAAAGATATCCGAGAAATGGGTATCATGTTGAAACAAATGAGGAAAATGGGATTGAGCATCTTTTTATTACTCAAATGCATTTGGGTAAGAAATTGGTATTAGAAAAACTGCCGTCTTTTTCTACTGGTCTATATTTTGTAAAAATACGTACAATTGAAATTCATCATCTAGTAAACTAGAAGTTTACTGATCCTATTACTTTTAGCATTTGGCATGACCGGTTGGGTCATCCGGGATCTACCATGATGAGAAGAATAATTGAGAATACACATGGTCATCCTTTAAAAAATAAAAGGATGTTAACATCAGAAAAATTCGCATGTACTGCATGTTCCCTAGAAAAATTAATTGTTAAACCATCACCAGTAAAAGTAGGAGCTGAAAGTCCTACATTTCTCGAACGGATTCACGGAGATATTTGTGGACCTATTGATCCACTATGTGGACCGTTCAAATATTTTATGGTCTTAATTGATGCATCATCCCGATGGTCACATGTATATTTATTATCTACTCGCAACCTGGCGTTTGCGAGATTACTTGCTCAAATAATTAAATTACGAGCACAATTTCCTGACCATCACATTAAAAATATCCGTTTGGATAATGCTGGTGAATTTTCATCACATGCTTTTGATGCATATTGCATGTCAATTGGGATTAATGTTGAACATCCTGTAGCTCATGTTCACACACAAAATGGTCTTGCTCGAATCTTTAATTAAACGATTACAATTAATTGCTAGACCATTATTAATGAAAACAAATCTCCCAATATCTCGCTCGGGGACATGCTATTTTACATGCTCGCAACACTTGTACGTATAAGACCAGCTAGTTATCATAAATTCTCTCCTTTGCAATTTGATTATGATTGTGATAAGGGAAATATCAAGCGTGTCTACGACTATAACCACGGCCACGACCACGACTATAACGATGGTTTCTGCTGAAGCCAACAACATTTACTTCTGGGAGTGCTGTTGAGTCAGTTGGTCTGGCTTCATGATTTCTCAATAATAACTCATTATTCTTCTCTGCAATGAGGAGGGCAGTAATTAAATTTGTAAATTTTGTATACCATTTTTCTCGATATTGTTACTGCAGGACAATATTCGAGGCATGAAAGGTGGAGAATGTCTTCTCCAACATATCTTCATCAGTCACTTTTTCTCCGCATAATTTTAATTGAGATGTAATTTTATACATTGCGGAGTTATATTCATTCACGGTTTTAAAATATTGCAACTTCAGGTGCAACAATTCATACCGTGCAGTGGGTAGTACGACCATCTTCAGGTGGTCAAATCTTTCTTTTAAATTTACCCACAGGACATATGGATCTTTTTCGGTAAGATATTCCATTTTCAAATTTTCATCGAGATGACGACGAATAAAAATCAAAGCTTTAGCCTTGTGTTGTGCAGATGCACTATTATTTGCTTGAATAGTTTCACTAAGGCTTTCAGCATTTAGATGCATTTCTGCATCGAGAACTTATGACATATAATTTTTTCCAGAAATATTAAGGGCTACAAATTCGAGTTTGGCGAGATTAGCCATAAAGATCAATAAATGCGTACTGTCTTACGGCTTTGGTAACTAGCGAAACTTGTACTTAGTCTTCCGGCTTTTGTAATGGTAGAGACTCGTGTTATAAAATTTGAGTAGTGTTAGTATAAAATCTTCACACTACACACTAATAAAATTCTAACTATTCTTTGCACAAGAATTTCTCTCTTTCTTTTCTCTCACAATTTTCTCTAATCTTCCTTTCACTAATCTTTCTTTTACAAAATAATAGTGTATTACAAGCTTAGAGAATAACTCTATTTATAAAGCTCTAATTAGTGGAATACATCATGGCATACATCATCTTTCACTGATCTTAATTAGTAGTGTCTCCACTAAATAGTGGACATCCATAAAAATCTTCTCTAATAATTCATATAAATCCATAATTAGTGGAGCCCCCACTCATTAATGGAGCTTCCAATAATTTTAAGATATTCATAACATTAATAAATTTTTAATGTATTTCTTATAATTTGTGATATTAAAGTGTCACTATTCTTAAGTTAACAGGAATATTGTGATAAAATTACTCTTAACAATAAGTCAAGTAGACCAAAAGACCAGAAGCAAAGTCATGTAGTTTTTGTCTTCTTTTTTTTTGTTGGAAAAGTGGAGCCCATTTTAGGAGAAAAACTCATGTTAAATTAATGCGAGACCAATAGAACAGAAATAACTAGTAAATGCACCATCTCACCTTCTTGAGAGCAGAAGACTTTAACATTTTGAAATTTGTTTCCATTTTCCAGAGCATAAACACTTCACCATATTACAGAAATTGCTGATTTCTGGGAGCAAACATGGATCTTCAATTGTGGCTAGCAGCAAAAGCTTTGCTGTTTATAATTGCAGTTATAACTTTGACTGCAAAGGATGCTAAAGCTGCGAGTTATCCCAAGAACGAGACTGATCGCCTTGCGTTGCTGAATATCAAGCTTCAAATTTCCGATGATCCAGAAGGAGGGCTGAGATCATGGAATGATTCACATCACCATTGCTACTGGGATGGAGTCATCTGTGATATTCGGCATCAAAGAGTTACAAGCTTAAATCTGAGAGGTAAAAATTTACTTGGATATGTGTCTCCTTATATTGGAAATCTTAGTTTTCTGAAGTCTATTCACTTGGGAGAAAATAGATTCCGTGGTGAGATTCCCCAAGAGATTGGTCGCTTGTTTCGGTTGAAGAATCTTAACCTATCAACAAACCTTCTGAGTGGAGGCATTCCAGCTAATTTGAGCCAATGCTCAGAATTAAGATTCTTGAGAATAGCATACAATAGACTTGTGGGAAAAATTCCTACTGAGTTAGGCTCTTTAAAGAAGCTTCTTTTCCTCAACCTTGGACAAAACAACTTGACAAAAGAGATTCCTTCGTCTTTTGGGAATTTATCGTCAATTAGAACCCTCAGTCTTGCATTCAACATTATGGAGGGTAGTTTGCCTCAGGAAATTGGATCATTGAGCAACCTAAGGATATTATCACTGCCTTCAAATAAATTTTCTGGTGTAGTCCCTCCCTCTATATATAATATTTCCAAACTGTCTGTAGTTTCTCTTCCGGACAATTTCCTTGAGGGAAAACTTCCAAATGACATAGGCCTTAAGATGCCAAATCTGCAATTTCTGTACATTGGTGGGAATAAATTCTTTGGCAGCATTCCAGTTTCAATTACCAATGCCACTAATCTTGAATCACTCGGTCTTTCCATGAATAAATTCGAAGGACAGGTTCCAACTAATCTGGGAAATTTGCCTCGTCTCCGAATTCTAAATCTTATGGACAATCTCTTAGGCCATAATGCATCTGGGGACATGCATTTTATTACCTCATTGACAAACTGCAGTAATCTACAGCGACTAGTCTTTAGTGACAATAATTTTGGAGGTCAATTACCTCACGACATCGGAAATCTCTCGGTTCAACTTCAACAATTATACATGGGATACAACAGTATCTCAGAAACAATCCCTGAAAGCCTGATGAGACTTGCAAATCTTTATGCGTTAGAGATAGTACATAACTTTTTCACAGGTACAATACCAAGGGACCTTGATAAACTACAAAGTTTGCAAGCATTGGTTTTAGGCAGAAATCTGCTGATTGGAGAGATCCCATATAGCATTTGCAATCTAACTTCTCTATCCGAACTATACATGGAAGGCAATAACCTTGAAGGCCCGTTACCTCCATGCCTTGGAAACTCTCGAAATTTGAAAACATTGAACATCTCTGAAAACAAACTCTCTGGAATCCTATCCCCTGAAATTTTTGGCAACTCCTTTGCACCCTTAGTGCTGGAGTTATCATGTAATTCATTTAGTGGCTCTTTGCCGCCTGAAGTCGGAAGACTTGCGAGTATTATCCATTTAGATGTTTCCTATAATAATTTATCGGGAAACATTCCTGGAACTCTTGGTGATTGTTCGAATTTACAGTACCTTAGCATGCAAAGAAACTTTTTCCGAGGAACAATTCCACAAAAATTGGTAACCTTGAAGGCAATCGAGCATTTGGATATCTCACAAAACAACTTAACTGGACAAATTCCAAAAGACCTGGAGAGGCTGCCAAGTTTGAATTACCTCAACCTTTCTTTCAACAACCTTGAAGGAGAGGTACCAAGGAATGGTGTATTTGGCAATTCAAGTCCAATTATATTGCTTGGGAACTTTAAACTCTGTGGAGGTATTCCTGGACTCCAGTTACCTTCTTGCCACTTCCATAGGAAGAAGAATTCGAAGCTTTTAATCGTCATTATTGTGCCTTTTCTATCCACTTTCATTCTGATTTCCACTATATTACTATGCTGCTATCAGAGAAGATACCGAGAAAACGTTCCTTCTCCCATGCCCTCAAGAGAAGACAAGCTCCTGAGAATTTCCTATCATGAACTTCGACATGCAACTGGAGGATTTTCCAGCCAAAATATAGTTGGATCAGAAAATTTTGGGGTTGTTTATAAAGGACAGTTAGAAAAGCGAAATGGCAAGCTTGTGGCAATAAAAGTTCTGGATCATCAAAAACATGGAGCTTCTAAAAGTTTCAAGGCTGAGTGCAATGCATTGAGAAACATTCGTCATAGAAATCTAGTTCCTATCTTAAGTTATTGCTCCAGTATTGATTCCAATGGTCACGATTTCAAGGCACTAGTCTATGACTTTATGGAGAATGGTAGTCTCGATATGTGGTTGCATTCAAAGACAAATGATGGAACAAAGCAAAGAAATCTAAACCTTCTCCAAAGACTGAATATTGCAATTGATGTTGCTTCAGCATTGGAATATCTTCACAATCATTGCGGCTTTTTCATTGCTCATTGTGACTTGAAACCAAGCAACATCCTTCTTGACAATGACCTTACTGCTCATGTTGGTGATTTTGGACTAGCAAGGCTTCTTCCCAATTCCATCAAAAGTTCCTCAGGAGCTGGAACAAGCAGTTCGGTTGCAATCAAAGGAACCATTGGATATGTAGCTCCAGGTAACAGCATTAATACATATACTGTATTAATTATAAGAAAGAATACTCTGAATATTAAATTTTGAAAGGTTAAATGATTGGAGATTATGAACTTTTGCTGTCTGAGAATTTTTATTGGATGTAAAACTTTTGATAAATACTATGAACTTAATATATTTAAGTCTAAACTAAAAGTTCCGTACTCTCTTTTTCCTCGACTTCTTGCAGTTAATTCCTTACCTAGAAAAGTGATTTCTCTTTTTCATAATTTTTCATTTCTTCTCTTGTAAATGAAAGTCATAAATCTCTTTTACCTTGAGCTGACTTGGAATGTAAAAACTTTTAGAATATGCATTGGGTTGTGAGCCATCAATTCAAGGAGATGTCTACAGTTATGGTATTCTCTTATTAGAGATACTCACGGAAAAAAGACAACAGATGAATATTTTACAAATGATTTGAATCTGCATAATTATGTAAAGAAAAATTTATTAGACGGAGTTGCAGAGATTTTGGATCCTTTGCTTGCAATTTTCTGGAGTGGAAAAGGGTCTGTGATGAAGTGCATAATGTCAATCTTCGAAATTGGACTCAAATGCTCTAAAACATCACCAAATGATCGCATGGATATGAATGAGGTCACAAGGCAATTGTTAATCATCAGAGATGCCTTTGATCATGGAGAAAGAAAAGCAACTCATGCAACTGGGGGTATGTTATATCTCTTAGGAAGTTGAATTCTCCTATTCTGGTCCTTTTTGTCTTGTATAAGTTGGCATCTTCTTTTCCCATATCACTTATGCCGATTTCATGTGATCTAGAACGCTTAATGTTTGATTTAACAGGAAGCAACGAAGTCTGAACCAAAATGCGCAATTGACCTTGAAGGGGATGGATCCACAAAAGCATTGGAATCATGCATTATGAAGAGCTTCACATTATGACAACCGTGGTTGGTTGTACTTATGCAAATTCTATTGTTCTTGCTACTTTTCCTCCAATTTTGTTATGTTTTCAGCACTTTTCCTTTGTTAATTTTGGATTTGTTGTGCTTTATTAAGCTTTTATTATCTCAGGGTTGGAATCATTCAGAAATTATGATATTTTCAGACTTCATTTTGTTTTTTCTCCCCCTTTCTTCCATTCTTCCTCCGTGCCATCTTGAGCTACCTATCTTTTTAAATGGAAAAAAAATCGATGTTAGATTGACTATTGCTCTGTTTTTTTTTCTCTACATTATATAGATGTTAGATTCACTATTTAACAAAATTCTTGCAAAAGTTCCCTATTTCTATTTGCAACACTTAGGGTAGACTTTTAGAATAATTTTTAAAAAAAGAAAAAAGAAATAAAAAAGGACAGCAGTTTAAAGGATAGTTTATGTTTTTTTTAAATAAATTATAAAATAAAATCTCCCATAAAAACTTTTAATAATAATAATAATAATAGTAATAAGATATTTTTTTTAAAAAAAAGTAATAGTGAGTAGATTTTAAAAGATACTGAAAATTCTCAATATTTTCAATTTCTTGCAAGTTCAAAAAAATTCTACGGGCACTTCACACTACTTTTTGAGACAGGGAGAGACAAAAGAAAAGCTTTGTCATCATCAACAGTATACCTTTTTCTTTATTTTTAAAATTTTTATTAATAAAAAAATTCACTACAGCACCAAAAGATTCACACATAATTTATGTCTTAAAAGAGAAGTGCGAACTCGAAATATCAGTGTAAAATTTTTAATACCAACTATCTCAATTAACTCAAGAGATATCAACAATATAACTTAAACACGGATCATTGCGCTTTGGTGCCCATATTCATCATCTAAATCTTTTCCCTTATAAGCAAATTTTGAATGGTTATGTTCTTTACCTTAACTCTTTCTAATTTAAACACATAACAGGTTATTCAATAATTATTTTTTTTAGAAACATTAAAAATGAGATATGAAACAAACTCAAAGCCTTTTCTCTTTAAGAGTGCATTTGAACATGGAGTAAAAATAAGATATTTTTAAGGAATTTCATTTTTTCCAAATGTATTGAGATACTAATATATGTAACGAACGAGAATGAAAATATAAATTGAATTTAAAATTTAAGTTATTACCCTTTCACAAAATAGTACTAAACTTTGGGCAGGTGATTTGATAATAACCAAGCTATATATACTGGAAGATTTACACAATGTTTTGTTATGGTGAAATGTGGAAGAGGAAAGTAAATATGCATGTAAATATTATTATTATTTTTTAATAGTTAATATTTTTTTATTCATAAGAAGGAACATGTTATACATATGGATAACGAGATCTTGATAACAAAGATACAACATCACCCTGGAGGAAACCGTACAAAATATAAGATAAAAACAAACACACAAAAAATCTCTTCTTAACTACTTTTCCAGTATTCACAAACATCAACGACTTGAGTAAATCAAATCCACCTAGATCCGTGAACAGCAATGTAGAAGACTGCAGGCGTATCGACGGTCGTGAAAATCGCCTCGAGATATATGTGAGAATTGGGGAAAGGGCCCAAACTAATTGTTGGGTAAATGAAGAACAACAAACACAAGTAGAAATACAAAGAACACAGGCCAAAGAGAAGTAGAGCTGGAGAAAGAAAGTCAAAGAAAAAACTTTTTAAGATTTGATACCAAAAGAGGAGAAAAATCAACAAAACTAAAAGGAAAGAATAGATCTTTGGCCAAGATCTAAGCTCCAGCAGAGGCCGGAGCTCAGATCTGGCCAAAGAGAGCCAAGCAGAGTGCACAAAGATGAAAATCAAAGGGAGAAGGGAGATAGAGAGAGAAAGGGGAGTGCACGAGGAAAAACCTGTATGGAAGAACAACATAGGCCAGCTGTGACTCATATTCCTGGTCTGACACAATGCAGCCCCAAAGCTATAGTATCTATGACGATCAGAGATGCAGCTGTTGCCTCTTCACACCACTCCTCCCCCCTAAAGAGAGTGACAGTGAAGTGAAGAGACTAATGTGTATTCTATTGAGAGAGAGGTAAGAGTAGTCAAAGGAAGTGCTTACTATTATTTATATTGTGTGGTTAGACTACAATATAGAAGAAAAAGTAAATAAAAAATGATAGTGATATTACTCTCCATCCAGATTAAGATTTTCCCCCTCCCAAACGGGAAGGGTTGGAGAGAATAAAAAGTGATTAAAAACATTAAATGATACATTTAACCTTATTTTAAATTTAAATTTAAATAAAATTAAAATAAAAGATAAACTAACCTAATAATTCTTTTTATTCTCTCCTTCTTCTCTTCATGCAAAAAAAAGTAAAGAATACCTCGCCAACGTGAAATATTTCTCCACTTTCCCCCCTTCCATTCAATAAAACAAACATAGTGTTAGCTTTCTTTCGAACTAGCTCTTGACTCTTGTCCCAAAAGGCGAAGTTCCTTGCCCACTTGGCCCTCGCACTCCCGCCCCAAGAGATGCGAAAGAGTAAATCATGGTGATTGAACCAGCTCGACAGCAGGAGAACCACCCAATGGGGAATTAATCCCGACGGGAATCGATACTTAGTCCTTATCCCAAATTTGCTGTCGCTGAACCTACTATGCTAAACCCGTGAGGCACTAGCTCTTGACTCTTGTTTGAGTAAATAGAGTTCCAAAATAGTGGAATACTATTTATTGTTTAATAAATATCATTACTAACCTTTTGAGTTTTATGAGAAAAAATAATCTATTTATTTAGCATAAAAGGATATATTTAATTTTAAAAAATAAAGTGTCTAGATTCGCATATTCCTAACCTAAATCCGTACCTCTATATATTAATATCTATTAATTAGCCAAAGATATCATTCCCTCTTATTACTTCTGATCAACTATGCCATTATATATATATATATATATATATATATATATATATATATATATTATTTTAATAATAGATATTGAATGATTACTAATTATAAATGTGTATCCTCAACAGTCTATTTTTTCTTTTAATTTTTTTCAATATTTAATCTATTAATAAAAATATATAATTTTAAGCACAAAAAGATCAATGATTTTTTAATCAAATGGAAATCTATATTATATACTTTCACAAGTTTTATAAATATATGAAGGAAAAATAAAACTTTTAATATATGAAAAATATAGGAAATTTAATTATTGTATAAATTATTATTTTTTAATAATTTAATTCATACATAGTTTTGTGTACTTAGATTAATTTGATATTTATTCAAAATATATAATTTTGTTTAAAATTTAAAAATAAAAAAATAAAACAAGATTTTTAAAATTGAAAGAGGAGAATGATATTTTTGTTTAATTAATACACACTAATGGATACAAGTGTGAATTTAAGTTAGAAAGGTATAGGATTTAGTCCCTCCTAAAAAAAATACTGAATATATTTAATTTTTTTGGCCCATCAAACTAAAAAAAAAAATTCTATTTCTCATCATCCCTCCATCCCTTCTCTCTTTTTCTTTTTGCACCAGAAATGCCATTGAAATTCTGGTAACCTAGTACCAGTATTTGTGTATTAGATTGGTAATAAATGATGAACAAATGAAGCACAATAAAGGAAAAAATTGAACTAATCAATAACTCAATCAATCTAAGCTTTAAAAAATGAGGTATTTTTCCTATTTCGATTTTTATTAAAAAATATATATATAGTTGCTCAATCTACTAAGCTAACGGCAATAACATTAAGGCTTGGTTTAGTTATAGTTCCCGTTAGGGAAAATTTTCCGTTAGTAATTCTCGGATTCGGGTCACCGACATTTTATACGATATTTATACAGTAATTTAATAAATATTTTTAATAATTTCATAAATATTATATACAATTATATAAATATTAAAATAACATAATTTTATTAAAAAAATTTTATTCATAATTATTTTTTTACCATTGAATTATTATTATTTTTAATTTGAATTATTAAATTACTGTGCAAGTTGTGCACGACAACAAATCGGTAATTCTCCTGCCTGTAATGGATAAAAACTCGCAACCATTATTAGGTATAGTTCCCTGAGTAATATTAACAGAAAAAAAATTACAAAAATATAAACTAATTTAAGTACTCTATTCCTCTATTTGATTTTTTTTTTCAACCGAGGCTCCTTTGTTTGATTTATGGGCTAACTGATATGGACTATGGATAATGGATTCCCACCCAACTTCTCTCAGAATTATATTCGCACAATTTTCAATTGCCTCGGCACCCCCCAAAAAAAAAAACTCAAGAATAATTACAGATTGTAATTAACGCCTACATTTAAAAGGCAAGTTATTCGTCCCTGTATTTATTTCTTATTGTGTAAATTGAAATTAAAAAAAAAAAACAGAAAATAAACAACTAACAATCGTAACAACAAAAATACAGTTGATAATTATTTATCGTATTTATTAAGTATATAATAGCATGGATATATAATATCTCACAAAGAGAAAATTAACTCTATGCAACCCTATATGGGGTTATATATGCCAGGAATCACCATCCTCAGCACGATCAGCCCTTGACGCAGAACTCTTTGATGAAAAGCCTCATGAACAGAGGACCACCCAGCAATGAGATGACAAACTCGAAGAAATGGCCGTGCGCCATTTTTCCTTGATTTGTAATGCCTTTCTCTCCCACACAAAGATGTAATGATGGAGAGATAGAGAAAATGTGGGCTAACTAGATCTGCAAGCATGGTTTATATAGGATTTAGGCCCACGGCACACTCTTTCTTTAGTTGTTTCTTTTTATTTTTTTCGACTTAAAAAAGATATCAAAAATTTTTATTTTTTTTATCAAAATACTTGTCAATTTTATAAATAAAAAATATATTTATTACGTATATTCTTAATTCACATCTCATTCAACTATTCAATAAATATTTAACTCATTAAATATGTGTGTATTTTTCATATAATTAATGAAAGTTTATTTTTATTCAGTGACATAATAGTCATTTTCTATTATAATTATATAAATTTTAATAATTTTTTAATTTTTGTGTCATTTGTTAAATTGACATTATTTTTAAAACGGATTGAGTAATTAATAAGAACTTACCGTTACTATTTTTGCACACAAAGTTCATGTCTATGTTCGGACTCAAAATATCAGTACAAAAATATTAACACTAATTATTTCAGCCAATACAAGTGAAGACTGATGGCACACTCTTAAATGGCATTTAACTCCACAATATTAATAAAGAAGTAATAGAATTTAAATTAATGAGGTGAGAAGGATAATAAAAATATTTCAAATGGTAGGATTCAAATTAATGAGATGAGAAGAATAATAAAAATACTTCAAATGACATAGTGGATATTTTAAGTATTTTTACTATAAAATTTCACAATTTCTTAATATGTATAATTTTTACAATTAAGTCAATTATTTATGGACGGATGGAGTAATATTCTTTGGCCTAACTCTTACTAATTCAACACATATAACAGAGTATGCTGTTGAAAACTTTCCATTATAGTGGTGTATATTATTTGATAGTGTATTCCTTTTGAAATATTAAAACGAAGACATGAACCGAATTTAAATAAAAAGGAATTTTTGTTAGTCAATATACTTTTAATGGGGAGATAAAATAAGGTGTCTTCAAGAAGTTTCATTTAATCACTAGTTTGATGTCCCGTGTTTTGCACGGGTTGTTATAACTTATATTTGAATTCAATGAATTTAAATAATTTTCATATTTTATTTAGAATAAAAAAGATAGCCTTATTTTATTTTGGAAAAAAAAAGTAACCTTAATTTAAATTTAATAATGTCACATTTAATGAATTTTGCTAATTTCCATCACATTTTTTTATAAACAAATTTTTAAAAAAACTTATCTAAATTCAATATTATCAACACATGATGCTTGCTACATGTCTTAACATGAGTATTTCCCAACAACTTATATACCTTATTAGTTAATTTAGTTAATTACGTAATTCATTTATATTTTAAATAAATTCATATAATATTTATTTTTCTTCGAGAAAATATCTCTAATTATTCAATGAATCCAGATAATCGTTAAATAGAATCTCAAAGAATTCCATAATTTAATATGCTAATATTAAATGCATATATATCCTATTAGTTAATTACTTAATGAATGAAGCTTTTAAATGAATTCAAATAACTTTATTTTTCTTTTAAAAAAATCCTTAAAAAACCATTTTTCTTTGATCGGTGATGAGTCGACGGTGATCCAAAATATTTGCTGGTAATTACTTCTTTTTAAAAAATTTTAAATGGTCAAAACTAAATCAAACTAATTTGTGAATACTCCTATATAGTTATATGGAACTACCCTAATTACTTTAACCTCATTATTGGTGTTCGATAGAATATGAATGCACCCACATCATATTATCAAGTCTTGCTCCTCCTTCGACGGAAGTAAATATTTCTTGGTTGATTGTGAATGATTATTTTTCCTGCATTCACATTCATTCATCAACCAATGAAATCTACGCTGTACAAAATTATTCAATTCTTTTGGTCCCTACCTATTATTCTTGCACCAAATTTACGTTGTTGACTTGGACTATTAATGTGGTTCTTGTTGCTCAAATACACATTATATAATGCGCCATTCACACAATTATAGTATAAGAGTCATAAATGGAGAAAGTTCTCAAAAACTTTGCTTCAGCACTTGTATTGCTACTCTGTTTCATGGCATGTTTAGCCACGAAGATAGAACAAGATCTTACCACAGATAAATATGCTCTTCTTGCACTGAAAGCTCATATAACTTTAGATCCTCACCGGTTCTTGTAAAAAAATTAGTCTGTTACATCCTCAGTTTGTGATTGGATTGGAGTCACATGTGGATCTCGACATCGAGGAGTAATTTCTTTGAATATTTCTAGCATGAGTCTTACTGGAGTCATACCTCATCAAATTACAAATCTCTCACTCGTTGTTTCTCTTGACATGAGCAATAATAATTTCCAAGGCAACTTGTTCTTTGATTTATCTTGCTTACGTAGATTAAGAGTGCTTAATTTTAGTACGAACAATTTAAGATTTCTCGATTTTAATAAAAACATATTATTCAATTCTTTACCATTTGAAATTTTCAACATCTCTACCTTAGAGATTTTGAATCTTCGATTTAATAGATTTTATGGTAATCTTCTGAGTCACATTTTCGACAAACTTTAAAGGCCGAAATTGCTTGACCTATCAGACAATATCATAGAAGGTGAAATACCATGAAATTTATCACAATGTTCAAAACTTCAAACACTAAGGTTGTCTAGGAACAAATTGGAGGGACAAATACCCAAGTAAATATTTGCCGGTAAACAACACCAATCACATTAACGTGTATAAGGAAGAGCTAAATTTACAAATCTAAAACTTAAATTTATATTTTTAAATTATAATTGACTTGTATGGTTATTATTACTTTTTAACTATTTTAATTTTAAACTATTAATTTTTTAATCACTAAATTATCTTTTTAATTAGAGGAAAAAAATCTTATTGTTGAATATTTTGTTGTGGAGCCATTAGATCTTATAATTTTAATATTTCTAACCACGTAAAATTTTCTATCTCTGCCTGCAGTGACTTTCCGGCCTAAGCCCTTGCTGCAATCGGCTAACTTTATGCGGTTTTTAGTCCAATTCTTCTTGCCCCTCTGACATCGGTCTATTGAGTTTGTAACCGTGCATGGACCAGAGTTCATGCGCAAATCTCTTCTTATATATGCTATTGCTGCCATCAATGGCCCTGCATGAGCCAGTAAAATTGTAGTAGTTCTTTTTTATTTTATATTTTTTTTACCTTTTAGAAACAACATAAAGGGTTAGCTACCCATATAAAAGTCTGTGAAATGTTTCAGTCGAGCAGGAAGGGTGAAAATGAAGTCCAGATAGTAGATTGCCTTCACCATAGTCCCATAATGCTCTTTCTAATGAATGAGGTCACCCAAAAGGTTTTTTATTATAATTTGATTTATGATATTTTTGTAATTTAGAGATTTTTTTCCCATAATGCAGAAAGAGGAAAAAAATATCCAACAAATTTTTTTATTTTTGATTAAAAAGATAGTTTAAGAATTAAATAATTATTCATTTGAGAATGGAAATAATTAAAGAATACTAATTGATCATACAAGACAATTGTAGTTTAAGAGTGTAGATTTAGATTTTAGGGATGTGGATTTAACTCTCCCCTCCACCCCACCCCCCCTCTCTCTCTCTCTCTCTAATTTTTCAAAAATAAAATAACTAATTGCATAACTTTAAAGCTTTAATAATATAGAATTTATTCTCAAAGGACGTTTATTTCCTTCTTAATCTAAATTTCTAAGTATTCTAATTAAAAGGGAATGTTTATTACATATTTTAATTATGTTATTTTTTCATTATATGTTAATTTCAAAGTCTGTGCTTATTTTTTCTTTTTGTGCTAAAAATTGAGGCAAAATATATTGTTAAAAGTAAAAAAAAATAATAATTTAAGAGTGCTTTATGAGAATATTGTAAATTTATTTTCCCCCTTCTTGCTTCACTTTTAAGGCACAGATAAAGTGAAAAGAAAAGGTTGTACTAAAAGAATATAATTTTGTGTTTATTCGATTAATTTTGAGATATTTCAAATAATTTTAGTACTTTAAATATTAATAAGTTTGACATTTTGCGTTGAAATTAAATTCAACCATTTAAATTTTGTATTGTAATATACCGTTGAATTATAGAAATATACCGTTAAATTTTGTATTATAAAAAAAATTGAACAAAACAATTATTCAATTAATTTAAGATTTATGAAGTATGATATTACATACTTCATAAACGGAATTCTATGAGCAAGAGACGTCGGTTAAACCTCGGTGAATCTCGTGGGCGTGGGCACACAAAAAGGACAGCAACTGGAAATCGGAAAATTGAAAAAAAAAAAAAAAGGGATTATATATATTCTCTGTTTTTTATCTCAGAAATTTCGAACCGGGCACGGACTGTAGTAATTTGAACACGTGACATCGGGTTCCATTGTTTAATTTTTGGTCTAATTGCCATGGACCATGGAGAATGGATCTCAATCTACTTTTCTTCGAATTAGAGCCACCCAAGTTTCCATTGCCTCAAACAAGAGGTCGGTAAAAAATAATTAGAGACTGCAACTATTTCTTTTGCTTATGGACAATTGTGTAAATTAAAATTTTAAATAAACAAAAAGTAAACAAGTAATAATAATGAGCGACAATAATCATTTATTTCTCTATAGAATGCATAATATCATGGGGTATATCATATATATATATATAGGCTATCCAAATTCGGAAATTCATTTCAGCTTACCTTAAAGCAGCTAATATGCCACGAACCACCATGCTACTTTGCTTGATCAACCCTTGCCGCAGAATTCCTTGACAAAAATATTTATGAACAGAGGACCGCCGATAAAAGAGATGATAAAGTCGAAGAAGCAGTTGCACACCATTTTCTCTTGATTTGTAATGCCTTTCTCTCCCTCACAAAAGATGTAATGATGGAGCGATGGAGATAATGTGGGATAACTACAACCACAAGAAATATGCCTAAACTCCACAATATTGAGGAAGATTTGATTCTTGAATATGCTCCACTATTCAACGCATTGAGCACCCTGTGTGTAAGAATTTGTGAAGTATTCTGATTGCGCTTTAGTACTCGGATTCATTGCCTGCATCTTTTCTCTTTTAAGCAAAATTTGAATGGTTATGTTACTTGGCCTAACTCTTTCTTCAATAAAGTGCGTATCTTGAAATATTGAGAATTGAAAGAGAAATATGCCTAACTCAAAAACTTTGAATCGAGAAATGTGCATTTATTAGAAAGATGTAAGGATGCAGCTATGCTAACTAGATCCAAAGGCATGCTTTATATAGGATTTAGGAAGATGGCACACTCTTGAATGGTATTTAAATCCACAATATTTAGAAAGATTTGATTCTTGAATGTAGTCCATTATTCAACGCGTTTAGAACCCTATGTGCAGAAGGGTTCTCATTGCGCTTTGGAGCCCAAATTCATGACTTTTTCCTTTTAAGGAAAATTTGAATGGGTATCTTTCTTGACGAATTATTTTTAATTTAGCATACGTAATTTAATAATCTATTAGAGTACGTTTTTTGAAATATTGAAAATGAGATATAATTTTTTCGTTAGTCAATACACTTTTGAATATAAAGATAAAATAATAATAAGTTGTGAACGAATCTCATTGAACCATTATGGTGAAAAATAGTTTTGTCAAAATATATTGAAATGTTTTTGTGATACATTAGAGGGATGAAAATGAGAAGATGAATTGAATTTAAAATATATTCTTTCATATAAGATACATATAACTAATTGAATTACGATTTTTATTATATAAGATTAATATATTTAGAAAATATTGAATATATTTAACCTTTCGCCTAATTGAAGGGGGGAGGGATAAAAGGACATTTATCACTTCTCTCTCTCTCATAGTATTTCATAGGTAAAATAATACTAGTATTCACGTATTAGATCCGTCATTGATGATGAACATGTTAGAAAAGGATAAGAGTCAATCTTTAATAGTTGTAAATAACCACTGTTTGTGTTAGTAAAAGATAGAGTCAGTTGTAACTTACAGCTCTTTGTTATTATTTGTAGTTATCTTGTACAAAACAAACTCTATATAATAGAACTCATCTCAAAGTAAAAGAGTGGGCATTTCCATTTTACATGGTATCAGATTAGGTTACGATCCTTCTCCTCTTCTCATCTTCTCATGGCAACCTCTTCATCTATGTCCTCTTTCTCTTCTTCTCCTATCTTCAATGTCAACATCTCCGATTTTGTTGCTGAAAAATTGGATATGACTAATTATCTTACGTGGTCCTACTTGTTTCATCCCGTCCTTGATTTTTATGATCTAAGCGATCATATTTCTGCCTCTCCAACCTTCCCATATTAGTTTCTCTCTAGTACAAATGAAGCTGATTCCCATCCAAATTTTGCATACCTTCTCTGGCACAAAACTGATCGCCTTATTCTCAGTTGGATTAATGCGACAGTCACACGTGACGTTCTTCCCCTTCTCTATCATTCTACCACTGCCTCTGAAGCCTGGACAGCCCTCTCTAATCACTTTCTTGACAAATCTACTGCTCATGAGATGCAATTAAGACTTGCTCTTGATCAGCTTCGAAAGAATAATCTCTCCATTGATGTTTATTGTCGGAAATTCAAGGAATTAGCAGATTCTCTTGCGGCTATTGGTCAGCCATTAACTGAACGAGAAAAAGTGCAACGTCTTCTTGGTGGTCTTCCACTCTCTTATGAATCTTTGATCACTGTTGCCTCCGCTCAAAAGCCTCCTCCTTCACTTGATGAAGTATGGATTGTGCTCCTTCGCTATGAAGCATGTCTTGAACATTTGGATTCTCTTTCTTCTTCATCTACAAAGCAGCCCCAAACTGCTCTTGTCTCCGTTGCTGTTTCTTCATCAGGTCGTGGATCGTCCTCTCCTCGTGGTTGGGGAGGTCGATGGCATGGCAGCAATCGTGGTGGATATCATGGTGGACGAATGCCCTCCTATTCATCCTCTTTCGGGCGCGGCAATGCTCGAGGTATTCTTGGTCCTTCTCCATTATTTCCTGGCTCCTCAACACCATTTACTAGTACTTGTTATTCTTGTGGATTGGTGGGACACATTGCTGCGCGTTGCCCATGACCCAATTCTCTATCAAACACTACCAGTCAGTTTGCTGGGCTATCTTTAGCTGACTCCTTTCATCCCTCATATTATTTGGATTCTGGTGCATCTTCTCATATGATTATTGATACCGATACGCCCTCTTTGCCTCATGACTCTTCTGCATCTGGAACTATAACAGTCGGTAATAGTGCACAACTCTACTTGCTTCTTCTCGTGATCATCATCTCCATTCTTCTAGTCATTCTTTCTCCATGCCACGTACTTTTCATGTTCCCCATCTTTATAAGAATCTTATCTCAGTTCGTTAGTTTACGAAAGATAATGACTGTTTCTTTGAATTTCATGCTTGGGGTTTTGTTATCAAGGATTCCAAAACGGGCAGGAACTGGTTCGTTGCCTCAGTAATGATGCACTCTATCCATGGGTGCCAATGCCGCAACTACAAAGGAGTCATCAAGCACTCGTTTCTGTTGTACCCTCATTTGCTCTCTGGCATGCGAGGTTGGGACATCCAAGTGCAGCTGTTTTTCAAGTTTTGTCACGTTCTTTTCCATTTATTTCCAATAAATCCCCCAGGGAATTACCCTGTTTTTCTTGCTTAGTTTTGAAAGCATGTCATTTACCTTTTTCTTCTAGAACCACTTTTAGTCGAGATTTTTTTGGAATTAATTCATTGTGATGTTTGGATATCTCCCGTTTCCTCTGTTACTGGTTTTAAGTACTATATCTTATTTGTGGATGATTATACGAGGTTCACTTGGTTGTATCCGATGTGGCAAAAATCAGAAGCGTTGTCTTGTTTTACAACCTTCAAGCGCCATGTTGAAAACCTTTGCTCTCAACATATTAAATTTTTCCGTTCAGATAATGGCGGGGAATTTATCATTCAGCAATTTCAACAATCTCTTGATACTTCTGGTATTTTCTTTCAATCATCTTGTTTGGGGACACCTAAACAAAATGGTGTTGCATTTTTGAAATGGGGAGAACTATGCTTCATCATGCAAATTGTCCGTTGACTTTATAGGTGGAAACCTTCAATACTGCTGTCTACTTAATTAATCGCTTATTGACTCCAGTTTTAGCTAATATTTCCCCATTTTATGCTCTTCTTGAGCGCCATCCAGATTATTCAATACTAAAAGTCTTTGGTTGTCTATGTTTTCCAACTTTACAGGCTTATAACCACCATAAGATAGAACCTCGTTCCACTCCTTGTGTTTTTTTGGGGTATAGTCCTCATCAAAAAGGCTATCGATGTCTGTCTCTTGCTACTGGGAAGGTGATTATTAGCAGGCATGTTCGGTTTGTGGAAACCTCTTTTCCTTATGCTGAACAGTCTACCATCACAGCCGCCACTTCGTTATCGACACCAAAGATGGTTCGGCCAAAGAAGCATCTTACTGCATCATTGCCGCCCCTCCTAGCCTTAATTTCTCATCAGATCTTCCATCCTTGTCTCCTCATACTTTCTCCCCTACTGCATCATCATCTTCTCCTATTTTGCCAGAATCATCAGTCGCTAGTTCTTCACCACCATCACTTCATTCTCCTTCTCAAGTGCCTTCTGTTGTCCCCTCTGCAACCAAACGTCCATTTCACCTCATGCAAACAAGAGCTAAAGATGGCATTTCTAAACCAAATCCAAAATACAATCTCTTGGCAATCAATGAACCATCTACAGTAAAGGATGCAATAGCTAATTCTAATTGGAAACAAGCGATGGTGGATGAATTCAATGCATTAGTAGCAAATGATACATGGACATTGGTGCCACGACGTTCTGATATGAATATCGTTGGATGCAAATGGGTCTTTTGACTCAAACAAAACGCAGATGGATCTCTTGACAAGTATAAAGCTCGTCTTCCTACAAAAGGCTACAATCAACAAGAAGGAATCGACTTCTTTGACACATTCAGTCCTGTGGTTCACCATGCTACCATTCGTTTACTTCTTACTCATGCCTTGACACAAAATTGGCAAATCAAGCAGTCGGATGTGAAAAATTCCTTCCTTAATGGTGCTCTTGATGAAGAGGTATACATGTTTCAACCACCTGGTTTTAAATATTCCACTCATCCATATCATGTTTGTTGCCTCCAAAAAGCCTTGTACGGCCTTAAACAAGCTCCTCGAGCTTGGTTTCAGCGCTTCAGTAAATTTTTGTTCTCTTGTGGCTTCTCTAGCTATAAATCGGACAGCTCGATGTTTGTTTCTCATCATGGGCAGGTCACTTTCATTCTACTCTTATATGTTGATGATATTATTCTAACTGGTTCTGATTCTGTGGCACTTCAAAAGTTCATTGCCACTCTGAAGCAACAATTCTCAATGTCTGATATGGGTGATCTTCACTTTTATTTGGAATTTAGGTTACTCGTTCCTCTCAAGGAATATTTTTACATCAGTCTAAGTATGCAGCTGATCTTCTTGCTAAGATGTCCATGACTGATTGCAAGCTAGTTACGACACCTGTGTTTGGTTCTAAACTATCCGCCCATGATGATCAACCTTTGTCTAATCCCACTGAATTTCGAAGCTTGGTAGGTGCTCTTCAATATCTTACTATAACACGACCAGAAATTGCATTTGTTGTTAATAGCATCTGTCAATTCATGCACAAACCCACTACTTCCCATCTTCAAGCTGCAAAGTGCATCTTTCGCTATATCAGAGGAACGGTGAGTTCTGGTCTTCATTTCCGAGCCTCTTCTAGCACTGCTTTGATTGCTTATGCAGATGCAGATTGGGCTGGTTGCCCTGACACAAGGCGCTCCATGACTAGGGTTGTTCAAAATACGGTTCGAACCAAATAGATAAGTTCGGTTCGATTTTCAAAAAGATACGATTCGGTTCGGTTCAAAAGAAAATTTTTATTTCGATTTTCGGTTCAGTTGAATTAAAATTCAACCAAATCGAAAAGCCAAAGTATGAATTTTTAAAATTATTTATTTATTTTTTTAATAAATTAAAACTAAAAATGGAAAGAAAAATTGTGAAATCAGTTGAAACCCAAACCCTATCTCCCTAAACACTCTCTCTTTCAGTATTTCTCTTTCGCTCCCGACTCCTCCTCCTCCCGACTCCCTTCCCTTTCGCTTTCCTTCTTCCATCTTTACTGTCGAAAAGTTGGTGCGAGAAAAACACAAATCAAGGAAAGTGTTTGAGTGATCACCCGCTGAAACCCAGGTGTCCTACAAAAGCCTCAAAGAAGATCTTCATTTGTAAGATGGGGAGACTCATAGAAGATCTATGCATTCTCCATTTGATGAAAAACATCATAATTTTGTTGGAAAAAAGAGCAAACAAATTAGAATGCAGAGAAAGAGAAGTCGCTGAAATGGTAGCACCTAGGCTGGCACGAACCTGCGGAAAAGGCAGAGAAGGCGTTGGATGTTCTGTGTCTGATCCGTTTCGTTGGGTGTACTTTCCGCTGCTCTTCCTCCGAGATGGCGTCAACGGAGGCGAAGAGAATTGAATTGGCGAAGCTTTGCAGCTCTAAGGATTGGTCCAAAACAATTCGAGTTCTCGATTAACTTCTAGCTCAATCATGCGTCATTCAAGATATCTTATCCGTTTACTGGCTCTTGCATAGAACTCTTTTTGTCTGAATTTTGTTTTGAAAGTTTTGATAGTTGATTGAACTGTTTTTTACTCGTTTATTGATTTGTTTGAAATTTGAAATTTGATTAATTCAATTTTTTCCCCATTAGCAATCGAACTTTCTGCTATAGCCAATTGATTTTCGGTTGGGCTTTGGGTAATGGGCCAGCATTTTGATTTTCGGTTATAGACCGAATCGATAGTTTCAGTAGTTTCAGTTTTAAGAAATGTTCGGTTTGGTTCGATTGGACAGAAAAAAAAATAAGAACCGAATAAAACCAATTTAAAAAATCGAAAACTGAACCGTTAATCGTTTGAACAGTCTTATCCACAACAGGTTTAGTAGTGTTTTTTGGTGGAGTTCTTGTGTCCTGTGGTCTAAGAAACAACATACTGTTTCTCGGAGTAGTACTGAAGCTGAATACTGGGCTATTGCCTATACCACAGCTGAGTTACAGTGGATACAAAATATCTTAACAAAAATGGGTGTCAAGCAATCCCGTCCGCCAGTCCTTTTCTGTGGCAATGTCAGCACCATTTATCTCACTGCCAATCCATTATATCATTCTCGAACTAAACACATGGAGTTAGACTTCCATTTTGTGCGAGAGCGAATTGCAAATGGACAGCTACACATTCGATATGTACCAATAGAGTTACAAATCGCTAACATCTTCACCAAAGCTTTAAATAATACTCGATTTGTTCCACTTAGAAACAAGCTCAACATCGGCCCTCCATGTTGATCTTGCACGGGGTGTTAGAAAAGAATAAAAGTCAATCTTTAATAGCTGTAAATAACCATTGTTTGTTAGTAAAAGATAGAGTCAGTTGTAACTTACTGCTCTTTGTTATTATTTGTAGTTATCTTGTATAAAACAAACTCTATATAATAGAACCCATCTCAAAGTAAAAGAGTGGGCATTTCCATTTTACAGAACAAACGAACCACAAAAATCAAATACTCGATCCGCTAGCTAATAGTAACAACATTAACAGCATCATACAAATTAATAACCCTTCTAAAATGTCCACAAATCACAAAATGGACACCACACCAAACTATTAAAAATCTACTAGAATTAACGTTCTCCGACGTTGTCATCACCATGCACCCACACTTAATTTGCGAGACTTATTACCTAACCTGAAAAAGAACATTGCTCAAGTATTACCATTTGGTTTCTTGCCATACATGGATTCCACCCTCCCATCGTTTCCACCAAGCAACATGTACTTATCTTTCCTCGTCAACTGAGTGCACTCAAATCCCAAAACTCCGCCCAATGTTTTCTGAACATGATTAGCCACTTCAATGGCCGATTTCCCACCAGCCTTGCATGTCATCTCCTCAGGCAATCTTTCCACGAATGTAATTTCATAAGTCGGCCTAGGATTCATGAAATAGAAATAAGGGTCCCAGAACTTGACGCCACGCACGGTGGTGCCGTGGAACATGTTCTGTTTAAGGTTGACGGCGACGGGAACGATTCTGTCACTCAATTCCGCAAATAAAGCACTGAATCTCAGCAAGTAAGGCTCGCGGCAAGTGGTTCCTTCTGGGCAGACTACTAGATCACCTTTCTCGAGTAGTGATTTTATCCTGGCTGCATCAGCTTCACGATCACGAGTCAAAGCAACGGCTGGAATTGGCGATAGAAACCTGGAGAGCTTGCTAACACTGTATGTAACACAAGAGACTTTACGTCCTAGTGCAATGGCGATCACAATGGGATCGAGGGCTGTGCGGTGGTTGCAGACGTAGAGGTTGCCGGGAGAACCAGCTGAAGGTGGTGGCGGTGGGTTGCCCTTGATCACCAAGTTGATGCCGAGCATGGGATAAGTGTAACGAACAATGCGTTCGGGGAGTGGCAGGTTGAAGTAAACACGAAATATGGAGAGAGCAAAACCAAATGGCAGCCAAATGTAGGTGATAAGGGCGTTAAGTGGGGTCGGACGCTGGACCAATCGGCCATCGTGGAAGATTAGTGGACTTTTCAACTGATCCAACGGCACTGAAGTGGCTGATTTGCTGGGGTACACCATATAGCCCTCCTGTGTATCACAGGTTAACAATTCTATTGCAACAAGAGGAAAAATGATCTAATAGACTTTTGACTCCTTCAAGCAAGAAAAAGACTAATTTATATCAAATTCAAACGTCATTCTGCTATTGGTTTAGTTCTTTATTATGGTTGTCGCATTTGAGAAATTGTTTTATTACAAACCTAAAGTTGCAATCATATTCGAACCTCATATATTTTTTTCATTTTTCAAATTCTTTTTTAATTTAAATAAAATTTTCTTCCAAAAATTATAATTCTTGTTGCACATTAATTCAAATAGAGTTTATGTGACTTATAAAATTCGATGCCTAAGATTTTAATAAAATTAAGAAAAAAAGAATTGAAGAAATCTCTAAGAAAAAGCATCTGTGAATTGAAATTGGGAATATAAGTAAAAAGTAATTAGATTGAAACAAGTTTATAAAAATATAATAAAAATTATTAAATACGTGAGATCTACAGAGAAACCAAATAAAGAGAATATAATATGTTGTGAATTGAAGCTAAAGTTGTAAGTAGATAATAATTGAATTGAGATGAATTTATGATAATATAATAAAAATTATTAAATATACAAAGTTAAAAAAAAAAGAATGTGATGTATATGATAGCTTTCAAAAAATAAAAATATATAAAGTAATAGTAATTTTTAAAAATTAAAATAAAAATGATATTCAAATGCCCCCGTTCGACTGGAGTGTTGGCAAGATACACAGGTTGGTGCACTGCCTTATCCACCGCTGCCAAACAATTAACAACATTAAAGCTATGGTTGACCATATTTAGTCTTAGAATTACAGTTTTGAAAAAAGCTTTTAAGAATGTGCATACTCACGTGCCTGCTCTAATGCAAAGACTAGTATTTGGCATCTCTTCCATCAAGGAATGGTAAAAGCTATGGCTTTTGCCTCAACCACTAACATTTAATATTAGAGGAAAATCCAGAAAACACAAAGGCAAGGCACATCTCAATCAGAAAACTACTATTGAAAATTGACTTGTGTTTCTCTTGCAATTTTCATTTCGCAAATCAAAATAAGACAAAATATATTTCTTTTATTTTCAAATAACTCTCACTTCTTAAAACTTTCATTTTGTAAAATTAATAACATATTTATTATTTTTTAAATATATCCTTATTATTTATGACTCTATTAAATGATAATAATGTTAATTGATTTTAATTTCTAAAAATAAAAGAAGTGATAGTTTTCATTGGTGTTTTTGAATTGCTACTCAATTTAATCTAAAACTTTAATTTAATTAAAAAAACTCAATTTAAATAATTTCTTTTTCTCCAATACTGTTATCTATTCAAAATACAACATTCTTCTTTTTTTGACCCCACATATCTTTAAATGTTATTTAATTTGAACAAATTCTTTTCAGAATAATTACACTCTAAATGTGCCCGTAACCCCTCTAAGTAATTGAGAAATCCAAATAAAGTCCGCGTGTGCTGTGGAAGAGTGGGGAGGGGGTTGGGCAAGAGAGGAGTTGCCCAACGTTTGAGTCAACTTAAAATAATCAAAGTTAAAACGTGCACTTCTCTTCCAGAAAGAACATTAATTAGTTTGCCTACTCCATCATAAAAGAGTCTCAATCTGTCAAGCTTTATTCAGTAGATCCTATTGACAGAGATGGTGAGAACCCAAGAGTGTAAGTTTCCACTGAATTTAGAAATTGCTTGCGGCTTTATATTTTGTATATGTTCATATTATCCGGATCCCTGTTTGGATCATTAGAATTCCACTCCAATTTGGTATAAAATGAAAAAAAAAAAAGGAAAAGGAAAAAACAATCACAAGAAAATTGCATGTTTCTAACTTGCACACTTCAAATGCATCAAGAAACGGGAAGAGATCGACGCAATAAAGTCACGAAAACTGATCAAGAAAAAGGGGAAGAAAGAAACTAACCTTGCAAATGGACATGAAATCGTGGTCAGATTCACGATCCCCAATCCCAATATGAGGCTTTTCGTCCCCAAACTCCTTCAACAACGACAACTTTTTCCACTTACCCACCAGGACGCCGGGCTTCTTCACGAAGCCTGTGGCTTTCTTCGTCTTAGGGTTCACTTCGATCTGAGTCCCAAGAACTTTATCACCGCCCAAGAAGTCCTTCACAAAGGGCTCAACCATTATAGTCGGATTTGCAGTGACCACCACCTTTCTCTTACACTTGTCGAAAACTTCAAAACTCTCACCCCTCACATCAGAGGCATAGAATCTCGGAAGAACTGCTCGCGCTGCAAGCTCGATATCGCGTGCTTTAAGCCCAGCAAAGGAGATGTAAATGAGCATTTGGATGGCTAAAGCTTCAGAAACGAAGATGTAAGCAATGGCTACGACAGGAAAAGAAAGGAGGAGAATTAGCCCCCGTAGGAGGCTACCGGCCTCTATGGCCACAAGCATGTAGTACGGAAAGGCAGAACTGGATTTCAAGAGGGTCCCATCAAGGTCGGCGGCGATAGATTGGTAATCGCCGGAGAGATCACATTTTTCTATTGATGGGAAGATGGTAGAACCAGTGGTCGTCGGTGGCTTCAGCGGTGACATGATTCAACGATCCAGCACAACAACTATTATCCACCGCTAGATTTATCTATGGTAGTGAATTTAATTCTCTGTTGTCTCTCTCTCTCTCTATCTCTCTCTCTCGGCGGCACTATCTTTCACATAGAGCAATGAAGGATACCCTTCTCTCTGTTTTGTTGCTTATTTCTCGTGGGAGAGGGAAGGTATGGTTTTAAATGCAGGGAGCTGTGGTGGATAGACGGAACACCTTGTGGATGATGGTGGGAGAGAGAAAGAGACAGAGAGTACCATGTAGAATGACAGAAATACCCTTCACCCGCATTAAAGGATTTTGACCAAAAACAAAATTCCTTTTATATTTATTATTATTATTATTATTGTTAGAGAAAGTTCGTTGTTCTCGTTCATAGTCAGTTAATAAATTTTTTTATTATTAATAATAAAATAAAATTTATAAATGACCGTATTATTTTTGTGCCTTTGTCTAATTAAATATTTGAAATATATTACACTTACTAAGAATAATAGAAAGATAAAAATAAATAGGGTAAGGATTTGGTAGTATGGAAAATAGGGAGAGAAGCATCATCCATTTACAAGATTCAGATAAATAGACAAGGTGGGTAACTTTCTTATTTATTTATTTAATCCAATAAAAATTAAAGATAAGAGTATTCATTCGGTTTTCAATTTTGAAATTTAATTTTTTTATTTTTAAAATCGAATTGAATCGAAATTTTAAAAAAATCGATTTTGATTCGATTTTATATCGAATTTGAATGCTTCATTTAGTAGATATATTAACATAATATAAATTTAACCTCAAATAAGTAAAATTTAATATAAATTACAATTCAAATCTAATATAAATTAAAATCTAAATATTTTAAAGATTTGGACTAAATATTTTAGTAGAAAGTTATGATTACGGATGCAAATCGCAAAGATGAAGATTTTAAACTTAATTATTAATAGTTTTATTTTGGACAAAATCAAACCGAATCGAAATAATCAAAATTGAATAAAATTTTTTTAAAATTTTATAATTTATAAAAATAAATAATTAATTAATTAACAACATTTTAATATTAATTATATATTTTAAACATATAATTCAATTTTTTTTATTTTAGAAAAAATAAAAATTCGAATCGAATTTTTATATAAACTTTAAAATCAAATTAAATTAAAAATTGAAATTAAAACCGATTCAATTCGATATTTCAATTCAAAATGACTGCCCTAATTAAGGCTAATTCAATTGCTTGAAAAAGGCTTTCCATTTTTTCTTTCCCCTGGAAATACAAAAGGTCCATCATATTTGAAAGAAATGGTGAAAAAAATTTACTTCAATCTCCTCAAATATAATAACCCACGATTTAAACTTAGTGAATGAAAGGTGGGCCACTGATTTCCTTCGAAAACCAATTAACTACCCAAAATATAATTAAATCGTTTCAAGAATGTTAAATATCATTAAATACGTTTCAATTAAGTCCATACTATTATTGAATTTAAATGTCATTTACAACTCTGTTGTTTGGTCAATGGAACATTAATCCCGCCGATGACTTATGCAACACATAAGGAAGAGGTGTATCAAAATATATTTTTAATTTTAAAAAAAATCTATATTATTTTAAATATGAAAAAAATAAAATGTGTCCATCAAGAAATATTTTTATTATTATCGTAGTAGTATAGACATTGTTTCATCAAATAATCTTATTTTTAGATTCGATATAAGTTTAAATAATAAAATCGACACAATTATAAAAAATAAGAAAACTATTTAATTGATAATACAAGATTATTACCATTTTACATATAATTAAAGAAGACGAAAATACAAATTAAAACTAAAATTTAGAATACCACGTGTAAACCAGGGGTAAGCCAGTCCAGGATTCAAGCTTCATCGGGAGCCTACCACGTGTGATATATATGAACTAAAGGAATGTAGAAATTGCTCTCTCACACACACATTATATAAATAAAGATAAAATTAAAAATTTTAAAATTAATAATAAATTATATTAAGAGAATAATATTATGATTTTTTTAATTTATAAAATTTAAAATTTAAAAATAAATTTAAAATTTTTTAAAAAAAATTTAACCGTTCTTATAAATAAATATATAATTAAATATAATTGCAGTTTCTTTTTATCAAAATGATTTTAACTCTTGGGATCGTTGTTGATTATATTGTATTATTATTGATATAAGCAATACTAAAATTAATTTTCTAAAATTTGTATTAAAAAAAAACCACATATATCAAATTTTATGATAAAATCAGTAAGGATAAGATCGGAATTACATTAAATTGCCAGCTAGGGTTAGTCAACTGTTTCAACAATACAGCGTTTGTAGTTGGAAGTTGGAGACAAAGAATGTGAGGCATTTTTTCTTGTGGTTTGGAACTTTGGCTGGGATTTTCTTTTTCTATTTTTAATTCGGTCTTTGATGGGGTAGTTGAAGCCTTGAATCTAAGAGTTTGATTGAATTGATATAAAAGAAACAAGTGGAGGGGGAGAGAAGTAGAACAGAAAATAAAAGGAACGAGATGCGAGGAAATTAATAATTATTTTATTTATTTTAAAATATTTATTCATAAAATCTTTTGCACACAGATTAAAATTGTTGAAAATAGTACAATTTAGATAAAATTTATATTCTATCCATAGTAAAAATACGATAGTTATTTGTTGATAAAAATTCTCAAGAAGTAAGAAAAAAGAATAGTTTTAAAAAATTATGTAATTGACTTAGAATAAATAGAGGTATAATATAAAAAAATTAATTATTAGTTTTATAAATATATACATGAACAAATATTTTAAAATAAAATAAAAAAATTTCATGAATAAATATTTTAAAACGGATAAAATATTTATAACGTTTACATTGAGGGAAAATGAATGAACTATTAATTATAATATTTGTAGAAGAGGAGGAAATGAAAATGAACGAAATAATTTGATTGAAATATAAATTTTTGTCCACTAATTTGATGTTGCAATGTTCAACTTTTATTTATTAAAATTATTTTAAATATTTAATAAAATTTTATTAAATTAGACTTCTTCACTTTCCATTAACTCATTTTTAAACGAAAATAATATTGAAACTTCTACAGAAATCTAATCATTTAATTTTCCTCGTACTTCTTTTCTTTTTTAAAAAATTAATTTAAACAACTAAAGTCCGAATGCTCTATTTCTTGCCTTCTCATCTCCTTCATCCTTTTAATTCAACCATACTCTTAAAATACTTTTAGGTATAATTTTGATTTGTTGGCGGTCTTCTGGTTGAAGGTTGTTGCAGTTAATTAAGGACAGCAAGTTATTCCAAATATCTGACAATAATATTAAAAAGAATTTATTTATTAGCATAAAATGCTGCCTTGTGTTGTGATGCAATAGTTTCTTCCTAGTGATATAACGTTTTTTTATAATTAATGATTGCTTTAATTTTTATATTGTTTAATTTCCATCTTTATTTTTAAATATATTCTCTCCGTTTTAAAAATAATATAAAAATTTTTATTTTTATTATACTAAAATACTTATCAATTTTACAAATCAGAAATATATTTATTACTTATATTTCTAATTTACCCATCTTTCAATTACTTAAGAAATATTTAACTCTGTGTATATTCTCAATCTAATTAATAAAGATTTATTTTTATTTAGAAATATAATAAATTTTTATTATAATTATATAAAATTTAATAATTTTTTAATTTGTATATTATTTATTAAATTAATATATTTTTAGGATGGAGGGAGTAGTATGTACTGTACCTAAATTTGTTCGCAACACATTAAAGTTACAAAATATATCCACTTTAGACAAAGGGGTCCGTATCAATGTTAAAGGGTGAAGGGGTTGTCAGATTCAGTGCAATATTTCGGTGGCAGTTATGGCCATTAATTGAAATGAGGCAGAAAATCAGAGTAGGCGGGCTATTCTACAGCGACCCCTACCCACTTTTACTGCTTTCTTTCTTCTCCTAATTACTTACGATGCAAGACAATCTATGTTTCGGAGAAGTTTGAAAGGATTGTTGGACCTACTTCCTCTATTTTCAAATGATGAATATGAATCTCTCGGCACAATTTATGTCACGTATCTGCGAATTCGGGAGCCCGAAAAATATATAATAATATAATATATTTATAATATAAAATATATTTTATATAATATTTAAATTAATCGAATAATTAGATAAACAGATATGAGTATTATAATTTTATATTTGAATCTAATTATATAAGCTAAACGGGTAAACGAATTCAAATCGAGTAATAAAATATTTATACCATACCTAATATAAACGGATTTCAGTATAGATCTGATCCAGGTGTACCTGACCTATTGACAGCTTTACGCGATAGTGTAGAGACTGTTATAGAAACTTGAGGCTAGATAATGGATAAAGTATATGTTTTGGCTCAAAATACTATTTTGCATAAAATGGATGGCAAAATGGATAAGATATATATATATATATATATATATATATATATATATATATTGGCTCGAAATGCTATTTTTGCATAAAATTAATGGCAAAATGAATAAGGTTCATGTTAAACTTGAGCACGTTGAAGATAAAGTTAACAAAAATTATGCCCAAATTAATTATCTTATTCCGTTATGATTTAATTTATCATCTCCAAGTATGTCATCAAGCATCTTTTCCAATCATATTTACTTGGCTTCCCATATTTTTAGGGACAGTAATATTGAACACAATACGTCAACCCGATATGAAAACGATACAGTTATAGCGGGTTAGGATTGAAGTTTTCCGTTTAACTTTAACCGTGTACATGTCATAAATAGGTTCAACCCGTTTTAACTCGTTTCAACTCGTGAATCCGTTTAACTTTTTTTAATATTTATATTTAATATTTTTTGTAATACCCTACAATTTCACTATAAAAAATTAGATAATTTAATTTTTTACATGAATTAATTGAATTAAATTTTTTATATGAATTAATTGAATTATTTGTGTGTCTATTTTGTTTAATTATATGAGACCTCTTAAAAAAAATAAATGAGGTTAATGTGGCTATTTACTTGATATATAGTAAATGAATTATTCTTAATTGATTATTTTTTAGTGCTATAATAATAATATTATTACAATGACTTTTAGTTAGAGAAAATAATTTATTGAACAATCTAATTTTATTGCAAAATTACATTTGTATAGATTTTTAAGATTAAATCTTATAAATTTATTGAAATCTCTAAATATTTAGTGGGATAATTTGTTATTTTATTAGTTATTTATGACTTTGGTTTGTTTTATTAGTTTTTTTTAATTTTATATAATTTAATTTGATTTTTAAAATTTTTTTGTGTAATGGTGCACTGGCGGATTTAGTAAGTATTCAGATTGACAGATTTAATAATTATCTATTTAATTTTTATATCTAATCGTATTATGTCGTATCAATCTATTTTATAACACAAATACGACACGTTTATTAATCGGGTCATGTTTGGGTTGAACTGTCGAGTATAATTATCTCAAGTTGACACGAATCGCCAATTCGAACACGACACGATTGCCACCTCTACATATTTCTTCTTTTCCGAATTCAATATTATATTTTTATATTTTATTATTCTATTAAATTTAATTTTATTGAAATAATTATGTTTTTTATTAAATTTTTCACTGACGTGCGGTGGAAATACATTTATTGTACAACTAACTTTCACTTTCTTAAGTATAAGAGGGTAACTTTAATATGACAAATATCATTTTAAACTTTTATATTAAGTTAAAAATAGATATTTGTTATGAATTATTGGAATCTCCATTAATTAGTGGAGGCTCCACTAATTATGGATTTATGTGAATTATTAGAAGATTTTTATGGATGTCCACCATTTAGTGGAGACACCATTAATTGAAGATGATGTATGCCATGATGTATTTCACTAATTAGAGCTCTATAAATAGAGTTATTCTCTAAGCTTGTAATACACCATCATTTTGTGAAAGAAAGATTAGTGAAAGAAAGATTAGAGAAAGAATTGTGAGAGAAAGAAAGAGAGAAGTTTGAAGAGAAATTCTTGTGCAAAGAATAGTTAGAATTTTCTTAGTGTGTAGTGTGTAGGTTTTATTCTAACACTACCCTAATTTTATAACACGTTATCGCACGAGTCTCTACCGTTATTAAAGCCGTAAGACTAAGCACGAGTCTCTCGCCGTTATTAAAGCCGTAAGACAGGTACGCATTTATTGATCTCTATGGCTAATCTCGCTAAACTCGAATTTGTAGCCCTTGATATTTCGGAAAAAATTATATGTCATGGGTTCTCGATGCGTAAATGCATCTAAATGTCGAAGGCCTTAGTGAAACTATTCAAGCACATAATAGTGCATCTCGCACAACACAAGGCTAAAGCTTTGATTTTTATTCGTCGTCATCTCGATGAAAATTTGAAAATGGAATATCTTACCGAAAAAGATCCATATGGTCTGTGGGTAAATTTAAAAGAAAGATTTGACCACCCGAAGATGGTCGTACTACCTACCGCACGGTATGAATGGTTGCACCCGAGGTTGCAAGATTTTAAAACCGTGAATGAATATAGCTCCGCAATGTATAAAATTACATCTCAATTAAAATTATGTGGAGAAAAAGTGATCGATGAAGATATGTTGGAGAAGACATTCTCCACCTTTCATGCCTCGAATATTGTCCCGCAAGCAACAATATCGAGAAAAGGGGTATACAAAATTTACGGATTTAATTATCGCCCTCCTCATTGCGAGAGAAAAATAATGAGTTATTATTGAGAAATCATGAAGCCGCACTCAATCGGCTCTACAAAGACTCCCGTAAGTGAATGCCGTTGGCTCCAGCAGAAGCCATCGTTATAGTCGTGGTCGTGGCCGTGGCCGTGGCCGTGGTCGTGGTTATGGTCGTAGTCACGCTCGATATTTCCCTTATCACAATTATAATCAAACCGTGAGAAATCCTCGCCACCGAAGTGGAACAGAAAAGATCAAAAGGGAAAAGAAAAAGAAATTGAAGAAAAGCATGAGGATATATGTTATAGATGTGGCATGAAAGGTCATTGGTCACGAAACTGTCGTACGGCTAAGCATTTAGTTGAATTGTATCAAGCTTCATTGAAAAATAAAAATGTGGAAGCAAATTTTTCTCAACATCCAATAAATAATGTTGAGGATGACGATAGTGATCCCGAAGATCTTAATATCAATATTACCCATATGGATGTATCGGATTTTTTTGAACACCCGTACGGTAGGATAGACCATTTAATTGGTGATGGCAAGTGTCCAAAAGAACTAAAGCCTCACCCCGATATTTTTGTATTTTCATTTTCATTCTATTCTAATAATATTTACGTTTACATATATATATATTTGTGTTCGGATGGTCGTTGTTAATGATGATATATGCATTATTGATAGTGGAACTACACACACCATACTAAAAAATGAGAAATATTTTTCTCGATCTCAAAATGGGAGAAATAAATATTTATACGATAAACGGTAGTGCAAATGTAATTGAGGGCTCCTGAAGAGCTAGTATATTGTTGCCTAAAGGAACAACAATTATTATTGATAAGGCACTATTTTCCTCAAAATCCGTAAGAAATTTATTGAGTTTTAAAGATATCCGCAGAAATGGGTATCATGTTGAAACAAATGAGGAAAATGGGATTGAGCATCTTTTTATTACTCAAATGCATTTGGGTAAGAAATCGTATTAGAAAAACTGCCGTCTTTTTCTACCGGTCTATATTTTGTAAAAATACGTACAATTGAAATTCATCATCTAGTAAACCGTAAGTTTACTGATCCTATTACTTTTAGCATTTGGCATGACCGGTTGGGTCATCCGGGATCTACCATGATGAGAAGAATCATTGAGAATACACATGGTCATCCTTTAAAAAATAAAAGGATATTAACATCGAAAAATTCGCATGTACCGCATGTTCCCTAGGCAAATTAATTGTTAAACCATCACCAATAAAAGTAGGAGCTGAAAGTCCTACATTTCTCGAACGGATTCACTGGAGATATTTGTGGACCTATTGATCCACCATGTGGACCGTTCAAATATTTTATGGTCTTAATTGATGCATCATCTCGATGGTCACATGTATGTTTATTATCTACTCGCAACCCGGCGTTTGCGAGATTACTTACTCAAATAATTAAATTACGAGCACAATTTCCGACCATCACATTCAAAATATCCGTTTGGATAATGTCGGTGAATTTTCATCACATGCTTTTGATGCATATTGCATGTCAATTGGGATTAATGTTGAACATCCCGTAGCTCATGTTCACACACGTAATGGTCTTGTCGAATCTTTAATTAAACGATTACAATTAATTGCTAGACCATTATTAATGAAAACAAATCTCCCAACATCTCGCTCGGGGACATGCTATTCTACATGCCGCAACACTTGTACGTATAAGACCAGCTTAGTTATCATAAATTCTCTCCTTTGCAATTGGCTTTTGGGTCGAACCAAATATTGCTCATTTAAGAATTTTTGGGTGTGTCAGTATATATTCCCATTGCACCAAACCAACGTACAAAGATGGGTCCTCAAAGAAGAAAGGGGATATACGTTGGATATGATTCTCCCTCTATTATCGTGTATGTTGAACCCCCGACAGAGATGTATTCACAAGAAGATTTGCCGATTGTCATTTTGATGAATCATTATTCCCTAAATTAGGGGGAGAACCAAAACAAAGATAAAAAGAATCTTGCTTGGACAACATCATTAAATTATCTTGATCCGCGCACAAGCGCATGTGAACTTGAAGTTCAAAAGATAATTCATTTGCAAAACATTGCAAATCAAATGCCGTACGCTTTTGTTGACTCCGTAAGAGTTACAAAATCGCATATTCCAACCTATAAATGCTCCTATTCGAATTGAAGTTCCAAGCAGAACAAAATATTATACCTATAGTCGCTGAGTCAAAAACACGCCGTAAGCGTGGCCGACCTCTTGGTTCTAAAGATAAAAATCCTCGAAAGAAAAGAGGATTAAATGATCCGTAAGATCATATTGAAGAAAAGAATGATAAAGACCAAGAGAGAACCGATGACAAAGAACCGTAAGTTGATGAAAGTAACACCGAAATTTCTATCAATTATACCACTTCCGGTAGAAGTTGGAATCGGATAGAAACTCGTTATTGATAATATATTTGCATACAATATATCTCTTGATGTTACACAGATAATGATGATCCCGAACCAAGATCAGCTTGATGAATGTCGGCATAGAAAAGATTGGCTGCAATGGAAAGATGCGATTCAATCGGAGTTAAATGCACTGGCAAAACGTGAAGTCTTCGGACCTGCAGTCCGAACACCGTAAGGTATAAAACCCGTTGGCTACAAATGGATATTTGTGCGAAAGCGCAATGAAAAGAGTGAAATCGTTCGATATAAAGCGCGATTAGTAGCCCAAGGTTTTTCACAAAGACCAGGTATTGATTATGATGAAACTTATTCTCCTGTTGTTGATGCTATTACACTCCGATATCTTATCAGCTTGGCAAGACATGAAAAGATAGATATGCGCCTATTAGATGTTGTCACCGCTTACTTGTATGGAAATTTAGAAAATGATGTTTACATGAAAATCCCCGAAGGATTTCATATGCCCGAAGCATATAAACATTATCCTCGTGAAAATTACTCCATCAAGTTGCGTAAATCATTATATGGCCTCGAAGCAACTGGGCGCATGTGGTTCACACGTCTTAGTGAATATTTATTGAAAGCGGGATTTAAAAATGACCAGGTATGTCCATGCGTTTTATTAAGAAATCTGGTTCTAAATTTGTGATATTAGCTATATATGTTGATGATATTAATCTTATTGGAACTCCCGAAGAGCTCCAAGAAACAATTGATTATTTAAAAAGAGAATTCGAAATCAAGGATTTTGGTAAAACCAAATTTTGCCTTGGTTTACAAATTGAACATTTGGAGAGTGGAACATTTATTCATCAATCAACATATACAAAGAAAAGTGCTAAAAAGATTTTACATGGACAAAGCACATCCATTGAGTATTCCAATGATCGTCCGATCATTAAATGTGGATAAAGATCCTTTCCGACCTCAAGAAAATGATGAAGAACTCCTTGGTCCTCGAAGTACCATATCTCAAAGGCAATTGGTGCATTGATGTATCTTGCTAATAACACACGGCCCGATATTGCTTTCACTGTCAATTTATTAGCAAGATTTAGTTCTTCACCAACACGACGACATTGGAATGGAATTAAACAAGTCCTTCGATATCTCCAAGGTACAATTGATCTCGGATTATTTTATTCAAATAAAACCAATCCAACATTGATAGGTTATGCAGATGTCGGTTATTTATCTCGATCCACATAAAGCACGTTCTCAAACGGGCTATCTATTTACATGTGGAAATACCGCTATATCATGGCGTTCTACGAAACAATCTATAGCAACTACTTCTTCAAATCATGTCTGAAATTATAGCCATTCATGAAGCAAGTCGAGAATGTGTATGGCTAAGATCCATGATTCATTATATCCGAGAAAGTTGTGGATTATCATCAATCAAAGGTATTCCAACTCCTCTTTATGAAGACAATGCAGCTTGCATAGCTCAATTACGAGGAGGATATATTAAAGGAGATCGGACAAAACATATTTCACCAAAATTCTTCTTTACTCATGAACTCCGTAAGAAATGTGAAATTGATGTGCTACAAATTCGGTCATGTGACAACCTCGCAGATATTTTCACGAAGACTTTACCGACGGCAACATTTGAAAAGTTGAGATATAAAATCGGTATGCGTCGGTTTAAAGATTTAAAGGAATCATCTCATCAGGGGGAGTAATAAAGATACATATAGAAGTGTACTCTTTTTCCTTCACTAGATTTTTTTCCCACTCGGGTTTTTATCTAGTAAGGTTTTAACGAGGCATATTCTTTATGTATGGATGGACATCCAAGGGGGAGTGTTATGAATTATTGGAATCTCCATTAATTAGTGGAGGCTCCACTAATTATGGATTTATGTGAATTATTAGAAGATTTTTATGGATGTCCACCATTTAGTGGAGACACCATTAATTGAAGATGATGTATGCCATGATGTATTTAACTAATTAGAGCTCTATAAATAGAGCTATTCTCTAAGCTTGTAATACACCATCATTTTGTGAAAGAAAGATTAGTGAAAGAAAGATTAGAGAAAGAATTGTGAGAGAAAGAAAGAGAGAAGTTTGAAGAGAAATTCTTGTGCAAAGAATAGTTAGAATTTTCTTAGTGTGTAGTGTGTAGGTTTTATTCTAACACTACCCTAATTTTATAACAATATTCAATTTAAAAGAGTAAGAAATTAAAAAGACGGGGATATAAGTGAAGGAAAAAAAAGAAAAATCTCTCAACGGCCCAAGAAAAATGGACATCTGTTTAGAACAAATATCGTATATGTGTAGCCCAAATACAAATTACAAACCAAAGCCTGTATATGGGCAGAGACCACAAGCCTGGATATGGACCGGACCAGATGAGAACCCTTAATTGGGTCAAACTATAATAGAATGGGTCCAAGAATATCAGTCCATCTTCAGCCTAGAATCATGAATCATAAGAATCTTCAGGAAGCCCAAGAATACTTTGCTATTTTCATAGTTTATAGAAAAAAAAAAAAAACTTCCTTGCAAATAAATAGATATAGCAACTTCCCAATACTCTTTTTCTAAAAAATAGAGAAAACAAAAATTAAAAGAAAGGGGAGGGGGAAGGGGGAGGGGTGGGGTAGTGTGGAGGATACATTTACAGGGAATATAAATAGAACAATAATTTTACATTCAGCCATTCCAATCCCCTCTTCCAACCTCTGTTAAATTTCAAGTACACAATTCAAACTCACACCAGGAAATGAAAATTAAAGTGACACAGAAGGCTAGCATATAACTTAATTAATTAATTAAGAGGAGAAGATCATATGATGAATTTTATATGAAGTTCAGGTTCAGTTTTCACCCTTGAATGGGATGGCTCTGATGACAACTTGATGGTAAAGAGCTGCAAGGCCAGCTCCAATGAAAGGTCCAACCCAGAAGATCCAGTGGTCATCCCATGCATGATCCCTGTTGTAAACAATGGCTGCTCCAAGGCTTCGAGCAGGGTTGATGCCTGTTCCAGTAATGGGGATGGTTGCCAAGTGAACCAAGAATACGGCGAATCCAATTGGAAGAGGAGCCAGAATCGGGACATGGGAATCTCTAGCATTTCTCTTGGCGTCGGTTGCAGAGAAGACGGTGTAGACAAGAATGAAAGTGCCGATAATCTCGGCACCAAGGCCGTCACCCTTTGTATAACCATGGTTTACAACGTTGGCACCTCCGCCTTTAACCTCAAAGAGTGATGGCTGAAATCCCTTCACCACACCAGCACCGCAGATCGCGCCAAGGCATTGCATCACAATGTACAAAAGTGCCCTGGTAAGGGACAATTTCCTGGCAAGGAAGAGTCCAAATGTGACTGCAGGATTTATGTGTCCACCTGACCACAGACAAAACATCTAATCAGAGATCAAGCCAGAAAGTGCCAGGAAAGGAAAACAAAATTAAAAATCTGACATCTACCTGAGATACCAGCTGTGCAGTAGACAAGGGCAAAGATCATGCCACCAAAGGACCAAGCAATGCCTTGAACACCAACAGAAGAACACTTATTTTTAGCCCTTGAAGTTCCCATGACAGTCAAGACAGTGATGTAGAGGAACAAGAAAGTTGCCATGAACTCTGCAACGCCAGCTCTCCAGAAGGACCATGACTGCAGCTCACCGGGCACGAACAGCGGAGCAGGTGGTGCTTCCTTGTAGTCCTTGCTCTGGGCTGATGTCCCCAGTGGCTGCCTCTCTGAAAACTTGTTGGCTCCTAGCCTCACATCCTCCTCTTTCCCCTCCATTCTCTCTCCCACTCTCAATAAGGGTGTTTTTCAGTTCAAGCTTGAAAAAGGAGATAAGCAAAAGCAGTGTAATGAGAGCTTAGCAGGCCAACTAGTATGAGTTATATAGAAGAAAGAATACAGTGGTTGGTGATGATGTTACATTCTGCAGAGGTAACCAGTTCGGTTGAATACCTAGTTAACCCCTGGAAAAGCTTCCATTCCCTAAAACCTATGTCACTAAAGCATGGCCATTATAGTCAATCAAACTGACAAAATATTCAAATTTTCTTAATTTAACATCATCATTTGTCACCCTTATCTTCAAGAAGATTAGAAAGAAAGAAAAAACAATGGGATCAAATGCTTGGTGAGGGGACTATCTTGTGCTATGTGGAGTTGTTTCTGGAAAGCAAAGAAATGAAACAAAAGAAGACAGGTAACTTTCAGGAGGGATGTGCTGTCAAAGTTAGATGTGCCATACTTTTATGCTTTTGCAATACTATTCTGTCTGCTTTTGCTGTGTTTTAAGCCTTTCCCCCCATAAAAATTCAACACTCTTGGTAATCATCATCATCAATTCTTTGCATTTTGTCATGCCGTTTTAAGACAAAAAGACTAGGTAGCAGTTCAATTATCTAAAATTCTAAATTTTACACTTAAATTAAAAAAATATCATAAATAACACTCATACTATTAAAATATATTAATCTTATACTTTTATCAAGTTTAACTATTTAATCATATTTTTTGCCAATCACGTGACCCTCACATGAGGGCATTTTTATCCTTACATATTACTCTATAAATGTCAACTCTTTCTTTCTAATAGAATCGATAGAACAATTTTAAAATACTTTACTATTTTTTTGCATTTTTCTTTCTCAATATATCTCTATTTTTCAACCCCCTTAAAAAAAAAAAAGAATGCGGCACTTAATTTAGAAATGTTTAGAAGTCGAAGTCCTCAATTGCCCACTTGCCATTGTAGGAAGGTAAGCATCCTTAGAATCTCATAGAGTCGAAGTCCTCAATTGCTGACTTACCATTGTAGGAAGGTAAGCATTCTTCGAACCTCATGGACTGACAAGAATTTTGTAAGAAGATTCGCAACTTGTGATAATGAATAAATCTCAATATTTTTTTTACTGTTGACAAAATAAATATTTACTAATTTCATATTTTATGTGAAAGATAAAGCTCCAAGATGTGAATTTTGGGTATGGATTAATCCTAAAATGTGTGGTAAATCTATAGAAATCATTTTCAATTTATTACAACAAATTCGTCTATTTTTTTTTTCTTTTAATGAATAAAAATACGTTCAAAATATGTCATGTGATAATCACGTGATCAACAAAAGAAATGATTAAATGGTTATAAGAACGAGGCATTTTAATAATATGAATATTACTTACGAATATTTTTTAATTTAGATACAAAATTTAAAATTTTAGATAATTCAAATACAACTTAAATTTTTAACCTTTTCTGATTTAATCTGCTGTTCCTATAGCTTCAGACAAGCAGGACCACCGGTTAAAAGTGATCAAAGATGAGTCATATAGAGGCCCAGGGAGGGAGTCGACGGTTTCTTTAAGACCGTTGAGAAAGTGGTCACCTAAAAAGAATCTAACATGCATACAATCGTTCAGGGATTCACGCGACCAATGGCCTTAGCAAAGGCATCAGTTCACACATGGGACTTGAAAAAGTTTTGGCCACTTATATATATATATATATATATATATATATATATATATATATATATATATATATATATATATATAAAGGTTAGAATTATTTAATATAATATTTATGTTCATGTATTTTCTATTCGAATGATATGCAAGTCAAAATCTCATGTAATATTCTATAAAGTAATAGTAAGGAGGTCTTATTTGTCAAAAATTTTAATTAATTTTTAAATTTAAATTTCATTTTTATTGAAACTAATAAATTCGATTTCATTTCACTTTACTTACTTTTGATTTTAACTATACTAGGAATATCAATGAACCCGATTATTTGTAATTGCTCAAGATATACTTTTTTAACTTCTAAGGTCTATTTCTCCACCATAGAAAGGGGAAAAAAAGAAAAAAAAGAAGGGAAAATCTACCTGTAAATATTAGAAAAACATACACTTTCTACATATGCGTCATCTACTTGGCTGCAAAATTTATTTTGTACGATGTGGAAGCTTCGATTTTTTTCTTAATGGGAACTCTAGATATAGGTTTATATATATAAAATGTAGAATTATGCTAATGTTGAAAGCATAGTAGGTCTTTTAAATCTTATTGATGAGCACATAACTAAACCCTCCAAGGAAGAATGGGGGCTGTAAATGAGTCAGATTAGGTTCGAATTGTCATATCTCGGATTCAAATTCAATTAGCAAAATTCGGTACCAGACTTGATCTGAATACTCACCGAGTAGGTATAAAGAGACCCATTTTTTAGCACACAAGTACTAGGTCCAAGTCCAATATATCGACCTGAAAATATTCATGCGTAAAATGTCTCCTTGAGTTATAAGAAAAAGAGGGAAAATTTTGATTATAAATATCACATACAAATATGGATGAGAAAATAATACCGCTAAATTTTTTATAATGCATATAAAAAATTCTCAAAAACTCCAAATAGCATGCTAGACAAGTTTAACCAACAAAAGATGAAGAAAAACATAGAAATGATACAGTTATTAGTTGGGTAAAGGTAATGCTTTTAACAGTAAGCTTGCTAACCAAGAATAAACCCATAAGAAATAGTTTACAAGTTTAAAATTCTAAGAGATATCAATTAGTAGCGCACCATAACCTCTCCCACATGATATAATATAATATAATATAAAAATATATATTATATATGTTATAATATTTAAATTAATCGATTAATCGGGTAAATGAGTACGAATATTATTATTTCACACTTAAACCCAATTATATAGACTAGATGGTTAAGTGAGTTCGGATTGGATCGCATAGTAAAATAACTATACTAGATTTAGAGTAAACGAGCTTTGGATTGGGTTTGATCCGAGTATATCTGATCCATTGACAATCTCAGAAAAAAAAAACTTTTTCCCTTTTCATTTTTTGTGTTATTACAGCAAAAGATGGGACGAATCAAACTCAAAACTAAATTCTCGGGTAAGAAGAAGTAGGAGAAGTTTTTTTTTTTTTTTAAATATGTATTTATCGTGTTAATTATTGTGTATATGTAAAGTTTTGTGGGACTCTTGAAAAAACAAAAGTTTGAGTACAATTGCAGCAAAATTTGAACCATTTTTTTTCTTATGGTGTGGTGCCACGGTATTCATTGCCTACATTACCTTGTCTACCATATTCCGTTACCTGCATGATGAATAATGATTACATTTTAAAATTTAATAATCTATCAATTTTGTTTTATTTATCTATTTTAACTGATTTATAAATTTAAAAAAATAAAAAATTTCAATTACTTTATCAACATTTCTTATTTTACTCTCAAATAATCTCTCTTTTTATTAAAAAATAATTAAATTCTAAAATTTTATATATTTTAAGCATATTTAATTTATTTTTATTTCTCACTACAAATATAGAAGTACTTGCTGTATTAAAAAAGAATATTTATAAAAAAAATAATAATTAAGATAGTCTTAGTTTGTTAATAAGATAAATAAATTGAGATAAAAAATTTAATTTTAACAAACAAATAAAAAGAAACAAAAAAATAATTAATTAGGTATACTATGTAATGACGTAATCAATCTGTAGTGCCTAACTGTTTTACGGAGTATTTCACAATGACTAGGTTCGTGTAGTCACATTAGATTTAAAAATATGACGTAATTTTTTATTCATTAAAAAAAAACAAAATCACTTATTTTAAATTCGGGCCCCCATTTTTTTTTTTTTTCCTCTTCAAATTCCTCTCTGGTGGTCCATTCTTCGTGTAAAGCAAATAAATCATGAAAGCTCAAACACTAGTGCAATGCTTCATTGTCCTGTGGAGTCTTGGACCCATTATCAATTATTCCATCGGTCTCTATTTATCTGTCATCGTTAATTATTTTATTAATTACTTCATATAATTAAAAAATTAATTATTTTTTTAAATTCATACAATTTTATTTATACATTCTAAAAGTATCATTTGATTTATTATTCTCTACAACTATTTTTTTGACTTTGTTTTAAAAGTATTATATTTTTATTTTTTAAAATTATTTAATATAAGGGTATAATAGTAAAATTAATAATAATGACATTTAAATTTTTTTAATATGACAAATAAAAAAGGATATAAAAAATTTTCAATTGTGACAGATAAATAGGAACAAAAAGTGTATACACGAATAATGGATATTTAAGAGATGCCCATGTGTTTGACTTTTTTAACTTTTTTAATTGGAGGGGTTCTTTTATATAAAATTCTCTTATTTATTTTATTTTATTTATGAGGATACCAATTTTAAAAAAGTTTCTTAAATGTTATTATTTATTTAATAAAATTAAAGTTTAAATATTTATATAGTAAATATTCAAATTTAAAGTATAAAAATTAAAAATTAAAATTTGAATCTAAATCTAAGTATTTAATTAATTAAAGTTTATATTTAGATATAAATCAGATTAAACAAAAATAATAATAACTAAATAAGTATATAATATATTCAAATTTAAATTTTAAATAATTTTTATTTGACTTAAAAGTTATATAAAACTTCACTATATATTAAATAAATAATTAATAATATCTAATATCAAATATTTAAATGATTAATTAAATTAGCAGGTTACTCAATAAAATATAAAACACTTCATGCCAATCCCCGTGTCTCTGCTTTAGGTCAGTCTCTCGAAGTTCCTTAGTTACACCAGCCCATTCAAATTTCGAAAGTTGTTGGGCTCAGATGCTTCAACATTATGGGCTGAAACCCACTAGCTGATCTTAAGTCCAATACAAAACCAACGTGATCCATAATACATCTACGACGGTGAATTTCGTCCAATGTTCCATTTTAGAGTAAGTGGGTGTGCGTATTTGGTTTAGGCCCAAAAAATCTAGAACACCTTTCTAAAAACTTCAATGATAACTTGGGCTAGAATCTTGATCCAAACACTTCTTGGCCCTTTTGGGAATGATCCAGAATAGGGCCTTAGATTCTCCCTACAGACATTTTTCTTTTTCATTTTTTTTTCCTGGTCGTTGTCTAGGAGTACCATGACCCATGAAAGGATCTGATTTGACTGCTGATCCGGGAAAGGTAATTTGAATTTTTATGTAACTCCAAGAAAAATAAGATGTTTTCTGAATGGATAAAGCATAAAAAAAACTGCTCATATTTTTCCTAAAAAAAAAAAAATCCTCAAGTCATATTGGCATTAAAAATAAAAATGAGTTTTTTTTATAATTTGGATATTAATAAAGAGACAAATTTTCAAATATAACACATTTTTTTAAAATTACGGATCATATTTCTTAAATTCCTATTGTATTCTCTTTTCTATTCTAAATAAATTGTTAAGTGTCTCTTCTATTCTTATTTTTTTAAAATAAAAGTTTCATTATTATTATTGTAAAGTGTATTAAATTTGTATTTAAAATGAAGTTATTAATGAAAGACTATTAAAATTTTATTATTTTAAATTTCCTATCTAACAGAAACTTCCTCAAGAGCTAATAGGTAAATAAAATAGCCAAACAAAATAAGAAATATTAAAAAAAAAACGGAAAATGCAATGAACAGGTACCTCAAATTGGGTTGACCACGGAGGGGGAGGCCGGAGCCTCCGTGTGTTAAAGCCGAAGGCACTACATACCTTTTAGCCGACGGCCCGAAGCGGCGCGCCACCGATACCGATAAATATAATCACAGGTACAGATAAGAAAGAGATTCCAAACAAAAATGGTGACCCTTCCATTGTCGGACTAAAATCTTTCAGCTCTGCTCTTCCCATTTCTACCCTCTTCTTTTTCTTTCTTTCTCCATTCTATCTTATCTCAGTTTCTGGTGTGTAAATTCTTTTGCCTGTTTCGTTTCATTGGTGTTCAAATTATCTTGGCTGTTTCATTCCAGAGGTATGTGTAAGAATCATGTTTATTCATGGGTCTTTTTTATATTTTTGATAGGATAGTTTTTCGTTCTATTTCTTGTATGGTATGGTGAGGGTAGTTGTTAGATGTATGTATTGATTTCATTTATCTTCATAATTGGATCTTCCGTTTAGTTTGAATTCACGGGAATGGTGGCAGAGCAAATTTTTTTTATCTTCTTGTTTTCATAATTTGACAACATAACATTTGAAGTTCGTTTTTTGTTTTTCTCTTTTGTTGTGTGATCATGTTCAATGATTGGCTCAGTACAGCACACTGCCTGAATTAAGGAGCTAACGTGCATTCGTTTTAGTTTGTGATGTCAGTCGATGGGTAAGTCATAGTCGTTTCTCAAAATTTCTTCTTGGCGAATTGGTGTTTGCAGAAATTAGTGTGTGCAGAAAGATTAAATTTTGAATGAGGGGTATTTATATTTATGATGCTAGCTGGGGTGTTTAGCTATTTTATAAGCTGGTTAAGTATTTTTTATTATCATTTCAAAGCAATTAGGTTATTGTTCAACATAAAACCTTAGCTAAATTCATTTCCCATTTCCACAGCCTTTTAATATTAATTTTTGTGAGATTCTCCTTACAAGTCATTTAGGATAAAACATTTATTTCAAAATTTATAGTCAGTGGCTCAACCTATGTTGCGCAAATAACTCTTATACAACTGGCTGAACTTATTACTCAGCTTGGACACAGCTGAAGATCCTCTCTATCTTCATCTAGTTGTAGCAAATCTGGACGTTCTTTGAAACCTGTTCTTATCACTGTCAAAAACATCCTTGTATAGACCTTGAGCGGAATGTCTCAGTCCTCTTGGTCGATTCATGGCATTGTTATCACTCAGTTCTTGACATTCAACTAATAAGTAATATCTCTCCTTGGTGGGTTTCTTGTAGTGGTGTTTTATCCCTTTGAAACAAAATAAAAAGAAAAAAATGTCATTTAGGATAAATCATTTATTTCAAAATTTATAGTCAGTGGCTCAACCTATGTTACCCGAATAACTCTTATACAACTGGCTGTACTTATTACTCAGCTTGGACACAGCTGAAGATCCGCTCTATCTTCATCTAGTTGTAGCAAATCTGGACGTTCTTTGAAACCTGTTCTTATCACTGTCAAAGACATCCTTGTATAGACCTTGAGCGGAATGTCTTGGTCCTCTTGGTCGATTCATGGCATTGTTATGACTCAGTTCTTGACATTCAACTAATAAATAATAGCTCTTCTTGGTGGGTTTCTTGTAGTGGTGTTTTATCCCTTTGAAATAAAATTAAAAAAAAAATGTCATTTAGGATAAATCATTTATTTCAAAATTTATAGTCAGTGGCTCAACCTATGTTGCCCGAATAACTCTTATACAATTGGCTGTACTTATTACTCAGCTTGGACACAGCTGAAGATCCTCTCTATCTTCTTCTAGTTGCAGCCAATCTCGACGTTCTTTGAGACACATGCTTATCACTGTCAAAGACGTCCTTGTATGGACCTTGAGCGGAACGTCTCGGTCGATTCATAACAGTGTTATGACTCAGTTCTTGACATTCAACTAATAAGTAATATCTGTCCTTGGTGGGTTTCTTGAAGTGGTGTTTTATCCCTTTGAAACAAAATAAAAAGAAAAAATGTCATTTAGGATAAATCATATATTTCAAAATTTATAGTCAGTTGCTCAACCTATGTCGCCTCAAATAAAACTGGCTGACATTATTAGTCAGCTTGGACACAGCTGAAGATCCTCTCTATCTTCATCTAGTGGCGGCCAACCTGGACGTTCTTTGAGACACGTGCTTATCACTGTCAAAGACGTCCTTGTATGGACCTTGAGGGGAATGTCTCGGACTTCTTGGTCAATTCATGGCATTGTTATGACTCAGTTCTTGACATTCAACCAATAAATAACATCTGTCCTTGGTGGGTTTCTTGTAGTGGCATTTTATCTCTTCGAAAAAAATAAAAAGAAAAAAGACCAACAGAAGACAACCACTGAACCACATATCTATTTTATGAATATTTACAACATTTTTATTATAAACTAACCTTATCTGGTGGACTTCCTTGCAATTGCAAGGAATTAGAGAAATAAATGCACAGACTCTCTCTCTCTTTGTGGGATATTTCTCAGTTGTTTTTTTTTTATTTTTTTAATTTCCTCATATGAGTATAAACTAGAGAATGTGGGTACTGTAGATAAGTGAGTTGATCCCCGTATGCACATTGCCTTGTGCTCACATTGTATGTGGTTAATCTGGATTTTGTAATATTCTGGATATAAATATTTTTATTTGCATTCTTGAAGCTGATTTTTATTTATTTATTTATTTTTTTTGTGGCAATTTCTCAACTGGCCCATGGTAGGTTTAGGTGTAATTTTCTATTTAGATAAATCAGCCAAATGGGGAAAATGCAAAGATATTATTTGGGCTATATTCATCAAATGCAAAATGCACATTCGTTGGAAGCGTTGTTGCTTAAATCTTATTTGAGAATCATATTCCATTTTTTTCTTTCAGGGCTTTGATATGCTGCATATATGCTCTCCGGATTGATTTGATAGCCCCCCCTGCTGATTTTAGAAAATAAACATGACGGAAGCTGACAGGGAAATTATTAAACCTGAGGTACGTTTGGTATGCCAACATGTTGGATACATGATGCAAACAAATATCCCTGCTTCTCATTTTCCTTTTCTGAAAGTGGATCAGAATAATATCCTATATTAGGACAATTGGCATGCTTATTTAAAATTTTTTTTGGTATTTCATAAAACAATTTTGTGCAAATGATTAATGCAATACACAAATTTAGGAATACATGGTGAAAGAAAAAAAAAATCCAAATTTTGGTGTCTTGTGCATGCTGTTGGTGGCAACTACAAAATATTGCTGAAATGACCGAATGTCTCAACTTAACACTCAATAGAAATTGCTCTCATAAAAAAAGAGAGGAAATACCCCAAAATAGTATAACGATTGAAATCTTTATCATTTCATCACTAAACTTGCTTACTGCTACCTTAAGAAAGGAACAAAAAGGGAGAAAGAAGGTCTAAATGATGTTTAGTTTCCTTTTTCTAGAGCTTTATGTTGATTGCTAGTCAGGAAAATTAACAAAATAGGTTACATTCTCCTAACCAAATTCCTTGAGGCTTGTTTTTCTTTAGTGATGGAAATGCAATAAATGATGGGCGTTCACCCCGTTTAAACCCATTTTCCCAAATTACTCCTTAAGCAGACCAACTTTAGGAGGAACTGCCAAAGAGGTCTAATTGCATTCAAAGGATGTGTCCTACCAAAGTATGAATGCATTTATCTAATGCATGCTGTGCCACCTCTTACAGATCACTTGGAAAATTACCTTAAAAAAATAAATTAAGTATGCATTGACAGAATGCACTTTACAAAGTAAAAGATGCATTCAACAAAAGTGTCGTATAATCAGAATGCGTTAAAGAATGCATTGAGTAATGGTGTTCTGGGAGGAGTGGCACGGAACCCTTTGAGCAAGATGATGCAAGGGTTTTAGTATTGGGTGGGTCAAAATGGAATTCCTCTGGTGCTGGTTGACGCTGGGGAATTTGAAGGGCTCTAGGTTTGAGTGTTTTACCTGAGAAGAAGAAGAAGGGTGGATGTATTGAAAGAGAAGGAAGGAGACAATGGGATTTTGTTCGACAAATAACTCATTTGTCTTGCATATTCTTTTTATGTTAGGATGCATTTATTACTGCATTGTAACATGTCTACATGCATTCATATTTCATCAGAAGACATTCTTTGAGTGCATTGAGGCCTCTTTTGACACTGCTCCCAAATCTGGTCCTTTGATGGAGGGATTTTCAAAAATAAAGCCAAACAGGGTAAAAACCCAATAAATGATTGACATTTGCAAAAAATGTTTTTGGACTGAAACTTAATCTTGCCAAAGTGGTAGTATGAAAAGTTGGGATTTATCAAATAACATCAGAGATCTCATATTCTAGTTTCCTAGCTATGGCCTGTCCTGAATATTAGACGAATTGGTGATATAAGATTTAGAATGCCTATGATATCATACATAATACGTATGTCTAGAGTGTAAGAAAGGATATAGGTGCGCATGCATCTGGTGTTTTTGCAAACATGGCATTGGCAAATCTACAAAGAGATTGGGAGGCGACTCTCATTAGTTTCTAGTTTGCTTTCTCGAGGGTTCGTTACTTTAGTTCTTGTACATCTTATTCTTTTAATAAAATTTCTTGTTATCCTACCTAACAAGAATAGGCAATTGCATCTGCATTGATTTTTATGCATCTCCAATTGTTATAGTTGATTCATCAAAACATGCACTTTCCTACAGCACCACTTATGTTATACTCCCTCCATCCCACTAAAATTGATCTACTTACTATTTTGGGCTGTCCCAAAAAATTTGACACTTTCCTTAAAAGGAAAGTTTTTACTATACAATTTATTATAAAATAATCAATATACCCCACATATATTATATTTATATTTTTAGATTTGACATAAAGTAGTGTGGGACCCACATATTTTTTATTTATATTATATTATTATATTCTAATTTTTACTTTTACATAAAATATCGTGCCAAGTCAACCACTATCAATTTTAGTGGGACGGAGGGAGTATCTAAGAAGAACGGTGCACCTGCACAATAATGTGTTTCCTTAATTTGAAGCATCTATATCAGCATATTCCTTTAGAGTTTTTTAGTCTTTGGTTGCTTTTGTTTCTGAAGTCTTCATCGTGTGAAAACATAACCTACATGATGGACTCTGATAATTTTTTTCCATATTGTACTCTCAGATGATGAAGTCCTATATATGGCTTCAGACCTCAGATGGTTCAATTCAACAAGTAGAACAAGAGGTTGCCATGTTTTGCCCTTTGATATGTCATGAGAAACAATCAGGCACGGGATCTTCAAAGAATTATCCCATCTGTCTTCCTTCACGTGTCAGCCCTGCTATGTTGAGTTTGATTCTTGATTATTGCCGGTTTCATCAAGTACCAGGACGCAGCAACAAGGTTAGTGATTGAAAATTCACTATTAAATTCATGCAGATACAATATTGTATTACATTCTTGCTTTTCAATTCCCTTTGTTTTGGGATCCAGTATTCGCATGATTTCTTTTCCACAGTACATGTTACTTAGGCTTGGTCTTGGCTTTCTTCAGTTATGGAAAATATTTTGCGGGAAAATGTTGATATTCCATGAATTATAGACTTTTACAGTATTTTCTATGGAAAACATATGCTACTTTTCCCCCTATGGGTGAAAGCATCAATGGATATGAAGGTGATTTAAACTATTTGGCAAGCAGCTAAAAGTTTTTGCCTGAAACACCTATATCTAGCAGGCTCCATGCTTTGAACAATTCTCATCTCTAATTGCTGTTGGAATTCCTTAGGCACAAACTATCAGGGCTCCATTTTCCACAAATATTGCTACATACAGAGACCACTTTTTCCTTTGATTTCATGATATCATCACCCTCTTTCATTATTTTGCATGTTCTTATTACCATCTTCTTGCCACCAGCATGTCTAAAAGCTAGAATTGTCAGTTAGCAGAACCTAAATTCTTGGTCCACACCAATAGAGCCTTAACTTTGTCATACTTAGAGAAATTAGGTTTTGAAGGTACATATAGGATAAAACTGGAAATGGACAACTGACTTCAGGCCTTTCTTTGGTGTAGGAGCTGAAATCTTTTGATGAGAAGTTTATGAGAATGGATACAAAAAGGCTGTGTGAGTTGACATCTGCAGCTGATAGCTTGCAACTTAAGCCGCTGGTTGATCTTACCAGCCGTGCACTTGCACGAGTGATTGAGGGGAAGACTCCAGAAGAGATACGAGACATCTTTCATCTGCCTGATGATCTTACTGAGGTGTCTTCTGCTTGCAAGCAGTGTACATGCTTGATGTCCTTTCTTTATGTACTGGAGAAAAATCCTTTTTTTTCTTTCATGTATTTGGTTTGTTGTATTAACAATTTTAAATTGGTTCAGGAGGAGAAGCTGGAGCCCATTAAGAATACAATTGATGATCCAAGGATTCGGCTATTAAATAGATTATATGCTAGAAAGAGGAAAGAATTGAAGGAAAGAGACAGAATGAAGGTATATACAGTATGATTTCCCATACATCAATACAACAATTTACCTGTAACTTCTTCATTTGACTATTCTTATTTGTTGGTACTACTACTATTGAATATCAGTGAGTTGTTAACAGCTGTTTTGTACTGTAATGCTTGAACATGTGTTCTATTAGACTAAGACAATATGTATGAAATTTTGTAGAATGTTGAGACTGAAGGGGATCGTGTGGATGAGCGTTCTGTTGAGGACCTTTTGTCTTTCATTAATGGAGGAAATGAAGGTACTATACTATATGGTATTGTCTTAATGCATTTGTATATGCCTGCTGGAACTGTAGTCATCAAGAAAGTTCTTCCACCTTCATGCAAATATGGAAGCCCGCTAATTCTGTGAATGCATGTATTAATATTTTGTTACACATGACAGTTTTAATTTTCACTTGGCTTATAACTTTTTTCTTGATAGGTTGTTTATGTTCTTTAGGAAGTAATAGGTTGAAAATTCGTGTCTTTTCTCTTCAGGTAGCAAGGGTGTCAAATCTTCCAAGAACAAAAAGAAGAATCGCAAAAAGAAAGACCCACAAAAGAATACTTTATCAACTGGCACCAGTACTTCAGGCAGCAGTTCTTCTAGCAATGTAGTAAATACTGATAAGGTTGGCATGATAACATTTTTCCTTTTTCTTTTTCCCTTGTTTCTCATCTTACGTTTTATAATTTTATCATTAAAAGTTACAAGAAGTTGCTGTCTTCTCAACTTTTCCTCTCTTCACTTGTCTAGTTCCTTTCCTTTCCTACTATGGTAACTGCACAAACCACTTTTGACATATGCACATGCTTGCATGTGTTGGTGCACATAAATGCATAGAGGCAGAGAGAACTAATTTTCTGAACTTCTAGCAGCTGTCAAACGGCCTTGATTCCTCATTCCATGATGCTACAGTTAATGGTCATTCTGTGTCCAATGTTGAAAAGACACCGAAGCTGCAAGATATTGAAGAAATCTTAGCTCCTGATGACGAGTTTGATTATGGTGATGTGGATGATGATATTGACCCTGCAATGAAAGAAGAGATTGATAGGTAAACCTGATGATTGTGTAATTAAATATACTTCAATAATCTATCGTCCTCAGTCATATGTGGAGGTCCAGGTCTGGAGCCACATTAGTGCGCAAAATGTTTTTATTCTGTTTTAATGAAACGTGAACTTTTTGAACTCTTGTGACATTTTTCTGTTGTTGTGACTTTAAATATAATTGGGTTTTGTTGCAGAATATGCACATTAGTTTCATTTGAGTGTAATGGAGAGGAGAAACTCTGAGGTCTTGTGAAAGAAAGTATATCCTTTTATCTGTGGCTTTTTCTAATTAATTCAGGCTGGTTTTTTATTCTGATCATATATTCAATTGACTGGTTGTTGAGTTCACTTGCATACTCCAAAAATTGAAGGCAAAGTATCCTGCAATAGAGTGCAGCTTGGTTGTGTTCTGAATGCTATGAGCCTAAAACTTGGTTCTGCCCTCTTACAATATTTTATGATTGAAGGAATTGGAACGAAGAGAAAGGAGAAGAAAAAGATTTAGGTGTTTGGAGATGGATTTTGTGAAGGAAGGGGAAATGGAGAGATTGAGATTCTTTAAAAAAGTTCAATTTGCTTTCAGTCAAAATTGGACAGCAACCGCCAGGCGGGGGTACCAACTTTAATAAATTCTTTTGTAGCAAGGATGAAGCCCTTCCATGAAAATGTTGACACACACCTAAAAAACATGGATGGAGATGTACCTACTCTTCTCTCCTCTTCTCTCCTCTCCTTCCCATCAATCCAAATGTAGAGCTAACGTTCACAAAGCTGAGATGTGCCATCTTTTAAGTGCCGGTTGACAAAACTAAAGTTTGAATATTTAAGTACTAAAATATGAATTTGAATAACAAATTAATTATAATTCATTTTTGTATTATATTTTATTATAATTTGGATTAAATAGGAAGAATAACAATAATTAGTATTGTATTTAATATATTCAGATTTCACTTTTACATAACTTTCATTTTACTTAAAATAAGATTTTAGTACATCTTGATCAATTAAGTGATGATAAGAATGTATTATGAAAGGTACTTAAGTAATTAAATACTTATTTAATTAAGTATATTTCGTATACTTAATTAATTAATTTTAAGTAGTTAATTGAGTTACCGAATAGGCCCTAAATTTTGTGAATGTATGTGCTGCTAATTTGATAGGACTGCTTTCCTTGTCAAAGGTCATGTTACAGGTGTGGGGTTTGACACAGTTGAGCATTGGGAACATGAGATAATATTTGATGGCTCAAAACAGAGAAGGATACTTTTTAAGTATTCAGAACCTTTACCTAAGTTCAAACTGTTGGCACCAGATCCTTGAATTAGCAGACTCCAACTAAGCCTCTATCAAACTTACAACCAGTATTCAGCTTCGAAGACCGGACACTCTCAAGAGGGCCATGTATTGGTGTTGAACAACTGTTGGACAAAAAACCACTTTACACTTTTACCATGCAAATAATACGAAATTAGATTTCCAAATATCAGAAACCTAACAAACATTGCACACTTCCAATATTGTGTTGAAGATTTATGATATTACCATTTGTACAACTCTAAGGAGAGATGCATACAACTACATACATATAATGAAGTAAAGTGTGACGCAGGTATAAAAGGTAATAGTGATGTTATAGATTCAACTAAGAATCGAGAGAAGTCATATGGTTTCATTGTATAGACTTCCATCTTTGGTTATTGAAAACATGAATATTATGATGAAGTTGATGCATGATTCTTTTATACACAGAAATGTTGTTAAAAGGAAATGCACGTATATGGCTGAAACGTTGCATAAGTCCCAAAGTGCACTTGTAACATATATGCATCATTGTAGAGTGTAGATTATATATGGAAAAATCAACTTTTTACTTTATTCAATGTATCATGTCCTATCTTGCTGGAAAATGCATTGCCTGTGTTGTGCTGTACTTCCTAGATCTTTAGACAACAGACATGGACATTAAATTCTGAACTATTTTCTCACAAGACTCATTTGATAGAGTTTTTACTTAAGAATTGATTAAAAGAGGTGGATTTTGAGTAGTTTGGTGTTAAAGCATAATTGGTAATGATTAGATGTGAATGACTTCCTATGAATTATAAACAAAAGATAATTCTGTAAAACGGAGTTTTATAAATACCGAAGATTTAATTAAAAATTAAATGATATTATGCATCTTTATCAGATAAACTTCATCCTTGGATTGTCAAGGCGTGATTATTAGGATAAAGATGATGTGTAATCCTATATATGGAAATTTTGAAAGGACAGATCCACACATATGCTTAAATGTTGCTTGCGTCTTAAAATACACCAGTAAACATACTAGGATTGTTGATTTTGTTATTTAAACGTGTTTTTGATATATCTTATTCAAGATTATTTTTCTGGAGTTTTGTGGTCTCTTATTTTCCACCTATTCTTTGAAAGAATCTTTAATATCTTCCATCTTGAATGCACTTGTTCTATTAATTTGTTGCGTTGTCTAGTTATTGGAAATTAAAATTGGATTTTAGATTTAATCTTTCGTCTGTTGATGCGTGTTTGTGCATCACATGTTGCATGACCATTGGTTTTCCCATTCCATTTTTTAACCAGGGAAGTGGAGGATTTTGCTCGAAGACTGAATTCTGATTGGCCAGAGAGAATGCAAGAGATCCTTTATCTTGGCCAAGAGAGGAGGCGAATACCTATGGCAATCAACGGAAACGGTTCCTTGAGCAGATATCCAAGTATATTTTACATTCCATATTTGTCATATTCATAATGATTGTATACCCTTGTGTTTTATATATCCTTACTAGGATCGTTTGAGATTGTATGTTGCATTCTTTTTCTATTTCTCTATCTATATTTTACACTATTTATGAACTATCTAATGGTGGAACCTTTGCATCACTTTTGCTTCTGTCTTCTTTGTGGTTGTACATTCCCTTTTCCCCTTGTATTGTTGCATGAGTAAAGAGGATCACAAACTTATGAGAAATACATATTATCTGGAGCATATGGTGGATTGGTGTTTGGTTATCTTTTTACCATTACTATGTGAAAACTTTGTATTTGCTATATGGTTCAATGTCTCTTTTTGTACAGATATAGGAGTGTCAATATGAGGTTTCTAATTTCACAGGCGTTGGCATCCTCATTTCTGCTTTGATTTATTCTTATCCTTTCAGTTGTTTCTGATGTTGTGAGTCATTTCAATTAATTGTTAATACAATCTAGTTATCAAAATATTTACTTATTAAGAACTGAAGCTTCATTTATATCCAGTTTATGAATAACTTACATGATAGCATTATTTGTTTCCAAAAAAGTGCCACACCATAATTACTCTTCTTTCTTGTTGGCAGGAATGTACCAACAGCCCAAGTGATGCATAAACACATGACACTATAAAAGATGCCAGCAACTGTAACAACTTAGGCAATTTATTTGCACTGCTGGGTTGGAATGATGTTAGCTAGAAAGAATGGGATGACCCATAGTGGTGTCAACTCATAGCTGAGCTTGGTTCAATTGTTCCTATTTTCTCATCAATTTTGACCTTTTCGAGTTACTTTATGGGTTCGACAAGAAAGCAACCCATGAAGAAAAGATGTGCTTCGTATCCAAATGTGAATCAATTTTGTAGGAGGTTTTTTCCTTTATTTTTTCTCAGTGAGTGTTTCAGGTAGTTGTTAATGTTGTAGATAATATAGGCATCTATTTATTATTTTTTTTACTTTGTATTATTTTTCAGAAAGAAAATACAGCATCAGAAAAGATGTGCACATTGGAAATAAACGTGTTGTATTTTGCCCTTTCAATTTTCCCAACAATAGTGTCTTTTATATGGCAACAAGGTTTGTTTGAAGTTGCTGTCACGCTTTGGCTTTTTATTCTGTTTTGCAGGATAAAATTTCCAAGCAAAATGTACTTGTTAGCTTGGTCTTTCCGGTCTAGCCAACGCCGAGAGTTAAGGGGCAGGAAGAGTCAAGTTTCACAGGGAAATCAATATACCAAAGATTGTGGCTTGTGTATTAGGTTGGCAGTGAAGTTGCCTTAAAATTCTTTGTGCAACTTTTGTCTGTGCCTGCTGCAGAGAACTTGTAATGGTTACTTCCTAATTGTTGATCAAAGCATCCGGGTCTGATCCAGGGAAGAAAAATGAGAGGTGATGGATTTATTTCTGTTATTTATTCTCGTACCGTGGCAATAGCAAAGGCTGAATACTGATTGGCATCCAAGAAACTAATCAACACAAGGTTTATAGAAAACACAAATCATTTGCTGAATGGCAAGATACATATCGATAATTAGCCTTTTAAAAGTTGATTAATTACAAGCAAGAATCTCCACTCTTCAGCACCAAAAACAAAGTGTGCTAACTTCGAAGATTAGGTGCCTAGTGCGTTCACCGGTTTTTCTGAGTATCCTAAAGTCTCCTGCTGGCCAAAGTACATACAATAGCAGCCTGCAAACTGAAAGTTGAAACCTCAAAATGGTCATTTCCTATATATAATACTACTACACCTACTTTGTATCTGTTTTCGAATAGGGAAATTGAAGAAAAGACATTGCACCAAATAACCTAATAAAATGGTGCCCTTTAACCTTGTTCTAACTCCATGTCCATATCCGATCAGCAGCTTCCTACTGTAAGATCTATATGCAATTATAGTTGACTTGATCCATGAACGGAATCATTCAGTGGGTTGAAGCTGAACATGCGGACAAGGTCTCTCTGGCTCACCTCTTGTCCAAAGATTCTTCAGATTGCCTCTCTTCATGCCCAGTGTCAAAAATGTGCCTGAGATGACAGAAGTGGAGCACATATGAGTTTGTACATAACAAGAAAAGCAGAACATGGTACCGGTAACTTGCTATCATGGTCTGAAGCTTGACCTCACTCATAAAAGACACTCGTTGTCATCATAACCTTCACCATTCATATTGAATTCTCCCCATTTCCAAAATATGAAAGGAATCCACGCAGGAAGCAACATGTCACTAGAGAGATGTCTCTTTTTTTTTTTCAGAAGCTATACCTCTATCATGATATTGTTCAAAACATACATTTATTTCCTCTGGGCATATAATTGGGCACTCCATAAACATAATTTTTGCACTAGCTTAAGGTCAGGTTTGTAAGCACCAACCAAACCCCCTCCCCCACCCCCCAACCCCCCCTTTCTGTTTCTCTTCTCTTCTCCAAAAGAACAATAGGCAATGGGAACTTTAAGCTATTAACAGAGGTAGGCAGTTACATTTTTACAAAATTCCAAAATTACTCCAGTTTAGTTTGTTGGCAAGAGCAAAATATTTCTTTACCTAAGGTGAAAGGGACAATATAAAGTAGAGCTGGTTGGCCATGTCCGTCCATCAAGTTTAGAGCCACGTATGTAATAAGGAGACCTGCAGGAGAAAAGATCATGATGTAAAAGCTGGATTATTGAGCAAACAAGCAGCACAAACTAAGAACACAGCACAAAGAAATCTTATTTCTCTTATTTCAAATATGCACAACAGTAATGTATATTTTTACCAGTAAGGATGAAGCAAGTATCTAGTTGCATTCTTCTTACTCGGTACATATCTTACCACTTACAGTAACGAGCAAGAGACAGAGAGGAGGAAGAAGGGGGAGGAAGAGGAGGAAGAAGGAGGAGCCCAAAATAAATAAATAAAGAAAGAAAACTACATATACAGTTCGACAATACCTAGTCCATAAGCCATCATTGCCCACAAAAAATATCCTTCTCGTAGACTCTTCTTTGACAGCCAATCATACCTGCAGGGATACAGTGGAAGAATAATAATGAAGTCCTCAAGCTATATTTTGATAGCCAGAGCAAACTCTGCATATCCAGCATTGACTTGTCAACTAAATGCCAAATGCTTTGGGCTTTTGATAAGTATCATCCAGTGGAGACTTAAAGGTTACAGAACTTATACATGACTCTGGAAATAGACAAGTGAACACAAACCTCTCTTATGGCACTTGGTGGTGTTATGAGTGATATAAAGCCAATTTTTACACACCCGTATTTCAGAAATAGGAAAAGGAAAAGACCAAGACGACCGGGGCATTCTAGCTAAGAGAGTAGGCCGGAATTCCCTTCAATGAGGACAATAATTATGAAATACCATAAAGCCTTGGCTATCTGACCTTAGTGAAAAAGCAACTAGTAATCCAGGTAAGATAATGTCACCAAATCCAATGATGCTGTAACCACCCCATGGATCAAACATCCGGGGGATTTTGAGTAGCATAGGGATACCATCTTCACCACTTTTATCACCACGAGCTACCTGCATGAAAGAGAGTGTGCATTGCTATTCGCAGTATCACATTGCACAAGGCAAGATATCAAAGCAATCGTGAAGAATACTTACCACTATCATCACACTCTCATGGAACCACCACTTTGAAACAAACACCCAGAATATGTCATACAAGAATGCACAACTTAGAAGAACTGTTCCCACCTGATCATGTGAAGGAATATGAGAAATCATTTGAAACATTCGAATAAGCTTTCAATCAAGATACCAGTAAATCACCGGATAAAGTCACTAAAAGTTCAGACAAAATAAAGCAACACAAATAAGAGCTGCCAGGAGATTTGAGTAGATGGAAGGGATAACATAATATAATATGATAGTAAAGTGTTTTTTCCACCTTTCTGTACAAATATTATCAGCTTGTGGAATCACCTGTCAAGTAACAACGAATAAAGAGACGATTATAGTAGAAACCCCCTTCCACCATTGGTGGAATCTAAATTATTCTGTTTTTCTGACTCCATTAAATATGTTTATCCTCAAATTTTCGGACTTGTTTTTTCCCCTGGAAAATAGCATAAAATTTATATTGGAGGAATGTATTTCATCAGGACTTCATGACTGAAGTACTTAATTTTCATGTTTCAGGTGGAAAGATAGCCGTTTCTGAATGAGTAAAGATTTAGATAACTTCCACAGATACCTAGACCAAAAGGCACAGAGGTACACGGACGGAAATTTTGAAAAGCTAAAAATGATTTTCTGTATTCTAAGAATTGGTTTCTAGTATGTCTTAGTCATGGAAAATAATTTTCTACCATATCAAAACTTCAGTTGAATAAGACGGTTGACAATCCATCTTGCCAAAAATTCTCTTTATCTGAACTTCTCTGTTGAAACAGTTGGCACATCTGGAGTATCAGAAGTTTTCAACTTCTGCTTCATAAATATTTAACCTGTGCCAACACAACTTCTAATATGTTCAGTTTTATATCATGTTCATCCTAAAAGAACAAGTTGTCAACTGATGTTTTCCAAACCACAAACGGAAAATTCACACTAAGGTAGTTAAATCTCACCTCTTACAATTCTAAAGTGAAAAGGAACACAGTATGAATGCATAAAGTAGCCAGTTGTAGCAGTACAAAAAATGTCTTATCAATTAACAGCATCTGCAGCATTTTAGATAAAAGTAATCTATAGTGCAATAACAAAATCATCCCTGTAGTAGCAGTCTATGTAACTATATTTGACAATTCATTGAATACTTGCAAACATGAGATACAGCACTAAGAATCAGAAACTTAACTACCTTGAGATTAGGGACTCGTATGATCTGTAGTACTGTAATTATCAATGCAATGCCCTGGTTAAAGAAAAGAGTAAAGTTCAAGTATCATCAATATCCTTGTAGAAGCATCACTTATAAAAGCTCAATAATTATACAAAATGATTTTCTTTCAGGAAGCTAAGTCTGTATAGGGTATAAACAATATACACTTGGCGGATCAAAAAGTCTATCGCTCTATACAACTCCTTCATGCTAAAGTCAAAGATGTCTCATTTCTGATAAGATAGATCTCAGTACTATTAGGTCTAGAAAGTCAATTTCTAACCTGACTAGATTTCATTTTCTTCCCATGCAATGCTTCAGAGTTCATTTTATATTCCTCACTCTGTATTTTAACTACTAATGTTTTAATAAGACAGGCAAAAGTCCATGCCGAACCCATCACACTACAAGGTAGTTTTTTTCCCAAAATATTCTTATTAGATCATGCAGACAAAATCTTGTCAATTAAAATATATGTGATTATGAAAAAGCACACAACTTGAAAATTTATCAAAGCAAGCTACTCAAGATTGATGGACCTTTCCAATGTCTAAGAATGGAGTTTAAGACCAACTAAAATAAAATAAGAATAAAGATCCCTCTAGTAATGTAGTTGTTGGTTAAATCAAATAGAAAGATTAGAAACAATTCATGCCGCCATCAAATACAATATGTAGACAAAAAAGTCCACCACAATACAATGGATAGGATTGTGCATCTGGTATTTTTTGCCAATCTAAAAGGAAAGAATATGTTGTGATGCTAATGCATGGAATTGACAAAATTTGTAAATCAGCTTTTTATCACAAGCATTTTGTCAGAATCAAATATATAGCTCTGCAGTCAAGTAATACAGCACTCATTTTCCTCCTCAATAATCAAGAAGGTGGTTTTTGGTATGCAAGCCCATGCACAAGCATATCAACCATGAAAATCAAGCAGTTGCATGACAGTCCAAAGAAAATAATATATCTAAACAGAAATAGAGCAGTGCTTACAAGAATATCTTGACCTATCCAAGCAAACGAGACACGGCGAAAAACTGCCCAGACAACAGCAAATGCTATGCATATTGGAGAAACAGCCAGTGTCAGATATGATACAGCTCCTAGAAAGGGTACTTTTATGAACAACTCTCCAGCAGGTTGAAACCATCTGCAACTATAGTTTGTTTATTGTTAGCCCACTTCCAAGGGACCAGGAAGAACAAAGACACCCAAAAATTACTGTGAAACAATGCATGTGTCCTCTTCTATCAATTAATGTACATGGTGAACATTTCAATCTCAAGTAACATAAGAAATCTTAAACGAAATGTTGACAGAATAACGCTAAGAACCATAACACATAGTTGTCAGAAAACTATGAAATGGTCAATAAGTGTGGAAATGGAGGCAGCTGTGTTTAGGAAGATATAGAGGGTTTGGTACCCTGGTTGGCAGAACAAAACAACCCTTTTGGGCATGTTATTGGGGAGAGAAAAATCAATTATAACCACAGATACTGGACCTTAAAACTTCAAAAACTCCAGCTAATGCATTAGCCTTCTCTTTTCTACTCTTTATTCACGAACTATATAGATCTTGAATATATAGTTCTTCATGTATTGTCCTTTATATGACACGCTACCCCCTAAAATGGCCAAAAGCTAATCAGGAGTAGCCAAGATACCAACAGAAACAAGAATAGAAGATGTTAATGTTTACCAAGAATATGCAGAACAAAAAGCTTTTCCTATCTTTATACACTAAGATGCAAGATAGGCAGACCCTTTTTTCCTATCCCCCTTTGGTTGGGGGCTGCTTTGAATAGTGCAAATAAGGGTTTTTGGCTGACTAGAGCAGATAAGTTTCCCCTTTTTCCTCCCAATTTCTTTCAGCTTAGCAGAGATGTTTCCTCTCACCCTATTTTCCATATCCTGAATCACATTATCCAATAAGGACTAAATAAATAAAAGAAAAGGAAAACTCCTCCTGTATTATCTAACCCTCTTTTCCAATTATCCAAGACAGTTTGGCAGTGAGAATAAGACCAAAAAAGGGAAAAAAGAAAAAGCAGCATGGAAAATACATACCATGATAACAATGCAACCAGACAGGTCTGCAATCCCTGCAAATACAACAAGGCAAAGGATTGATATTCAATTGAAAAGTGAGAATTGCATGAATAATAGATGAGTTAATGTGGCTAAATCAATTATGACCGTGTATAATCAATTCCGTGTAAAGAAGGAAAATAATGCTCAACACTTCAGATTCTCAGAAGAAAACAAATGAAGCCCATGTGATAAACCAATTTTACAGGCATCCATCTCAAGCCAATGGCAAGGACACCATAAGGAAGTGCAAAACAACCCTTCAAAAATTATTTACCAACACCGGATACATTTATAAAAGGCAAGTTTAGACAGGGCCAAAAAAAAAAAAAAAAACACCTTTGAAAATCTTGTTCACATATGAATAAAATTTTTTTGGTTGCATATAGCATTTTCCTTAGAAGATTGAGGATTAACTAACCTCTATGCCACCAATACAAAACAAAACCACCAGGATCTCAATGAACCAGTATGACATCAATTTGTAAAGCATTATTAAGAAACAGGATGCAACAACAACAAAGAGTACGGCGGATGTTGTGTTAATATCCACCACTCCACTAGGATGATTGGCCTCCATATTAGGATATTCATCTGTACCATCCTGCAAGATTGAGTAGCATATCAAGCACATAGGAAATGAGCAATCATGGCTATTATAATAAGGGCCACCATTTTACTACAGAAGATTGTGAAATAACCAGGTAAAAGATTTCACCTTTAAGAGCTTGTCCTGCTCAATTGCTGCTTCTCTGGCACTCCATGCAGACCAATAAGATGCACATAAGATGGTACCAACAGCCATAAGCCATAGAAACACTTCAGCTACATCAACCAATGGACGCTGTGGAGAATATAGTTGTACTGCAACTGAAGTAGAAATGAATTTATCAGTGACAACTATAAGCCAGAACAAGTATCATCATCAAGCACACTTAGCAGGTAAAGCATTCAGAACAATCCATTTTCAGCATGAGATATGCTGAAGAAATATCCAATAATTTTTCCCTTCTCTGTTTCCTATTGCAGAATACAGTAACCAGTTGTTGTTGGGGGGGTTGGGAGGGGAGGGGGGGGGGATGAAAAATATGCTTACCATGTGAATTGTTCCGCATATATTTCTCAAAGGTCTCACCAGCATCTTGTGGCAGCATGACAGAAGGTATGCCAATACTTACATCAGTCTCATTGGCTTCACAAACCATCTTGAATAGTTCTAGTAGACCCACAAAACAGGTATCTTTGTAAATAAAACAGGGAGAATAGAGCCAATTTATCCGTATAATATCACAGGCTTCATTAGTTTTGATATAAGAATCTTCTAAAGTGGCGACAGTGCCTAAAACGAAAGAGTGCACCAACGAACATATGGAATAGATAGCTTTAGTTAGCGATGGCTACTTTCTATAATCTAGAGGTGCCACATTTCATGTATGAGATCCTGGAAAGACTAGTAATCATCTCATATTGATATGAGCAATATTGAACATAAATGTGATTTTTAGCCAAATTTGATATGGCCAACAAAGATTGGTTCTCTTACTTATTATATGTTTGCAGTAAACAAATTGATGGCACACTCTTCAACTGCAAAGTTAAATTAGTATGAGAAAGAGCATGGAAAATGTGCACCTCTAGCATCTAATTTTTGCAACATGATAAGACTGAAATTCAAGAGATGCGCAAGTCCAGTAAATTGACTTGCTCCATGACTGTATTTAGACACTGCCAGAATGTACATCAATTATGAATGTTGACAATGAGAAGTGAGAAGCTAAAACCTGTTTGGTTGTTTATAATGAGGATTGCTGAAGCACCAGCAGCTTCTGCAACATTTGCCTTGGTAGTGAAACTACATTTGCCCCGGTAAACCAAGATGACCTCACCAGTGAGCTACCAACAACAAAAACTCTGAAGCTGAGCTTGTGATACAGTTTACAACTCTGAACAATTGAACATTATCTAGACAAAGAAGTAAATAATACCTTATTCCTGGGTGTACTACAACAATCAGGAGGGTCCGCAATGGCAAGTTTAGTTTGGTTGGCACGTTTCTCTTTGGATTCCAAGGTTGGGCCAAATCGAGCACCCACACCAACAAATTCCATTTCTTCCTTGCCATCGATCCAAGTTGGAACTTTCACCTATAAAATACGAGTAAATTAAGCTTCAAATCACAAAATGACATTCCCTAGGAAAATGTGTAATAAAGCAATTGATATTGACTTTTTCTCCCTAGGAATCCAAAACAATACAGCAGCAAAGACACACTATATTGAGGGGGTCCCTCAACCCCTCCCCCTCCCCCAAGCAGCAAAATACATATGGTAGAATACATTCGACCGGTATAAAGTAAAGTATTCTGGTAGAATTTTCAAACACTTAGATCCCAGAAGGTATCATATGTGGGGCTCTTCAAAACATGGCAATAGAAAATCAATCACATGCAAAAAAGGAAATAAGAATGCGATTGTGCACAAAATATGAATAGTTTTGTAACCTCTTTCAGCAAAATTCATTAATGTTGTTCAGCCATTTGGTTTGATGAAACACTGACCATCCTAAAAGAGTTTCTATCTACTTTTTTCTCAGCAAATTGTTTTCAGCATAATTGTTAAATCCTTCTCAATCACTACTATTCTTGTTCATCCTCCTCATTTAGCCAAACAAAATCCCATATAAGGAAAACAGATTATCACCACTAGAATACTAAGGTAAAATCATAATTTGCCTAACAGTAAAGTAATTATTCTCTGCGCAAAGGGTGCTTGAGAAAACTCCAATTGCTTGCTTAGTTATTAGCACCGCAAAAAACATAAGGCAATAACAAAAGATAGATCAAAACTTAATAGACGAGAAAAAAAACAAGAAAGACAATAGCCGCTTGCTGTCCACAAGGGATCTCAACAGACAATCGAAGACAGTTTCAAACCTCGAGAATTACGTCCAAAATGATAATGAAAATATGAGGATTATACAAAACTAGCATGAACATTAGAAGAATTTGAAAAACCATCGCAATAAAAATATGAATTAAAAGGAAACCCTTTAACAAAACCGACAGAAAACCGAAAACATCTAAGGGATGCCATATTTACGGACAACCAAAAGATAAAAACAATGCAAAAACCTCTAGAATCAACTGCATCCCTACATCCTACACGCAAGCAGCAAAATTTAGCCAAACAGAGCAAAATAGCAAAACAAGTGTGATTTTGAAGAGACTAAGCAAACAAAGTTCAGAGCTTTACCAGAACAAAGTTATTATCACAGCCAGGTCTTTTCGGTGCTATATCATCTTGGTGAACTATATCCCCAGCAAAAACCAAAGAAGAACTCAACAGCACAACTGCAATAGCTGCCCAAACAGAACCGTACACAGCTCTATCCTTCATCTCCATCAACTCTCCGAAGACCAAGAACAGCTAAAGAAAACCTCAGAAACTCTCCCCCCACAGAGATCAAAGGAAAGGGTAGTCGATTTCTCTTTCCTCTTCTTTTTAATCTTTCTTCAGTCTGGGTACAGGAAATGTGAACACTGGACAAAAGCAAGGACAAGATAAATGTGAAGAGAGAGAGTGGGCTGTTTGGGTTTTCCTTAATAATTATTACTAATTAATTACCGTTTTCACAAGTGATAAGTAGTTGGTTTTAGTAGCGTTGGTCACGTCAAAGTGCGCCGCGCCGCGCTGTTAAGTGTTGATCAGAGATTCAATTTTCCCACGGAATGACTTTTAAGGCGACGTGAAATAGCGCGTGATCCCAGTTTCCTACGAACATTGACATTCTAAACGGTAGCCTTGCAAACATTTCGCGCGAACATTTTACTGTGTTTATATAATTAATGTTGAGAATCCTATATTAATGCTTCGGGTTTGAATCTTCTCGAGGCATGAACATTGTGTACACATATTTAGATAACAATTACAAATTTTCTTATCAATAATATATATATATATATATATGTATATATATATAATATCGTTAGTAATTAGAGAAATCAGTAATATGATTCGTGAGCTAATGAGATTTATATCTCTGGGTTAATTGCAAACATTTAGGTTAACAATTATATTTATTTTTAAAATTTTAAAATAAAAATATAATCATTTAGTTTTAATAGAAAAAATATATAATATTTTTTATATACGTATCAATTATTAAATGACATAAAAATCCTTATCTATTAATAATCCAAGTAGATTTTTCGTTATCAAAAGCAATTATTTTTGTTATCACATGGTATCAATTTCACATTCACTTAGCTTTTCGTTATTGGAAGGGTTTGTAAAATATTTTGGGATAATGTAAGGGCATAAAAAGGGGAACACAAAGCCCAAACAAAGAATAAGGATTTCAATTATTAAAGCGGAAGAATATTCAAAAAACAAAGTGATCCTACCACTTTACGTGGGCTCGGAACTGGAACTTGGGAAGGACGTGACGAATGATAACAAAGCGAGGCCCGTGGGAGGAAGATCGAAGTCACCGGCAACTGCCTGAACGAGTAATGTATGCCACGTATAGGCCGTACAGATAATACGGCTCCATAATTTAATGGTATTGGTATTTTTCTCAGGTTCAGGTACCTAAGCCGCGATCCTCTGCTTTCCATTCCATGTTAGCTAACTTACATCCCCACAATCATTTTGACGGTGAATCGACGGACCCGGACCAAGTACAATATTTTTAGTGGTATTTATATTGTTTTTCCTTAAGGGCTGATTTGTGAGTTTATGAGGAAAAAAAAATTTTAATTGAGTAGGAAAAAACAAATGTCAGTTAAAAAAATATATTTTTAATGAAATTTATAAATTTTTAATTAGTTAGTATTGGTGTCCAAGGTTTTTTTTTTTTTTTTTTGGTACCGAAATTATTTCCACTTTCATTAAGCAAAATAGAAATTGAATGTTCAAATATATTGAATCATATCTGTTTCTAGCAAAATGAAAATAAATGCATTGCCTGTGGATTTACACAAATGTCTAAATTCAACAAAATGATTTTTTTTTCCTTAAATAAAACAACAGTTTTTTTCTCACTCTAGATCTCTTAACTAAAATAAGGATGCATGCAATTTTGAGACACATCACATAACGGTAGTAAAAGACTTTGAGTAAAAATAGGATTATTAAAAGTATAAGGAACCCTCTTAGACAATAAAAATATGAATAGGTAAGATTTCAAAAATACTCCTAAGGAATAGACATAAATAAATGTGAAAATTTAATTAGTTAAAAATACTCGAATTTGATTTAAATTTTTTACCCAATAAAATAAAATAAAAACCCCGCATCATATTTAGCTTGAAATTTCTGATAAATTGCTGCAAAAGTTGACTTTAGTAGACATGTTACAAAAGTCATCTTGAATGGTTCTTGATTCATTGACCAACGACTCTGAAATTTGAGACCGATTGGAATTTTTTAATTTTATTTTAAATTAAAATTTTAATATATATTATATTTCATATATTTTTTATTTTTCAAAAATTATTCAGTATTCACAATACATCATATTCTTTTCTTTTCTTTTTATTCCACCAGGCTCCACATATTTAGATTATAAGTAAGAAGCAACTCTTCCCAATCCAAATCAAAATTCTAATTTAAAATAATATTAATTTAAACAATTTTCGTTTCTCGATAACTATCATATACTCACAATATATTATATTTTTTTCATTAATGATTGAACCCATATTTAATAATATTTTATTCAATTTTAACAAATTTATCTCAATCAAATTCTTATCCAAGTACAGCCTTAATATTTTTTTACAAAATTCATATAGAATTAATTACTATTACTTACTTACACCCTAAATCGAATTAAATACTTTTATCCCTCACTTTTTTGTTTTTTTTTTTCTTTGTTTGTGATTACGAGCCTCATTCTTTACCCTTTTTTTTTTAAAAAAATTATCCCTTTCCCATAAACCGACATTTTAGAGTTAAATTATGGTGCTTATTTAAGAAAAGCACTATCTTCATTTTAAAATAAACATTTATGGTTTTGTCCTTTACTTTTCTTTTCGTTTCAGAATTGACATTTTACATTTAAATTATAGTACTTATTTTAAAAAATTATTGTTTAAGATATTTATTTAATAATTAAAAAATAATTAAAAACTTCTAACTGTAAGGTAAAAATAACATGTTATTCATTTTTTTAAATTGAAAAACTAATAAATGCAGTAATTTAGTAAAGGATTATAATAAGTAGGATAAAGATATAAGTAGAAAAAAATACACTTGCGATTTTAATAAAAATTAAAAATGATAAATATTTAGAAACAAAAAATTTTCTAAAGTAACAATTATTTCACATAGATATGGTAATACTTCCTCAAAAACACAAAGAGATAATAATACTCTAAAATTAGAAATTGGAAAATTAACATTCAAATTATTAATTTGTAGTTTAAAAAATCAAAGTAAAATCTTACTAAAAAAAAAAAAGAAAGAAATGAAGGTAAACTACACCGTTGTTTTGCAAAACATGGAGACAGTCAAACCTAGGACGGTTCTGTGGGTCGTGGGTCCCTTAAATGTCGATCTTGTTCTTTTTCGTGTTTTGTACCCCACAATGTCGTAATGCGCGTGTACCTTGTCCTGTGTAGTTTTATTTCTTGCTCTTAACTTTTCCTCTATTTTTATCTATTTATTTGTACTGATTTATAAATTTTAATAAAAAAATTATTAATTAATTAATATTTTATATTTTACCCTTAAAAAATCTTTCTTTTTATTAAAAAATAATTAAATTCTAAAATTTTATATATTATAAACATATTTAATATTTTTTATTTCTCATTATAAATATACAATACTTATTATATTAAAAAATAATATTTCTAAAAAATAATAATTAATATAACTTTAATTTATTAATAAAATAAATAAATTGAGATAAAATTTTTAATTAAAATAGATAAATAAAAGGAAACGGAAAGAGTACATTATTTTTCCTTCATGTTCCATATATTAGTGTCAAAGATGTTATCTTAGATTAGTTTTATATTTTAGAAAATACATGGTGAATCCGATCTATTATGGATTACAATTTTAAAGTATTATACTTTTTTAAAAATTTATAACTTTCACAGTATATAATATAATATTTAAGGCTGTGATCTACCGTGAATCGGATCTACCCAAGTATTTCTTATTTTATATCCTTTGTCTTTAAAATATAATATATGAAAAAAAAATTCCATTATAAGGATTGACAAGCCATAATTCATTTTAAAAAATTGAAACTGATCCGAAATTGGTAGTGGGTGAATAATAAATCTCATTTTTTATTCCTTTCCTTTTGAAAACTAGAAAAAAAAATTTGCCTATCAGAAACAATATTCTTCTGTGGAAAAAATAGACACAGTGCGGTTGGTATCAAGTTTGAGGGGGAGAAACGCAAACTTTTCTATTATATTTGTACTATAACTTAAGTTTAGATGAAAATTTAGGAGAAGGGAATATTAAGTATAATATAATATATATATATATATATATATATTATAATATCACGACAAGATTAACGAGAGAGATTAGTGTTAAAGTTTCAAAAGCTCCATTGTTAAACACATGACGAGAAGATTTCCATGTCCAACTCTTCCAGCGATGTCATCGCCCTCTTCGTAACCTGCAATCAGTATCACGTCCCCGAGTAAATTATCCACAGAGGGGTGCTCTGGGTTACGCCATAACGTAGAGTGCCGGGCTTGGGGTTTGCAGGGCCATCAGAGAGATCAGTAAAAGGTATATTCTACCATTTTTGCCTTCCAGTACATTTCTGCCGAAGCCGATTGCACAGTCAGCTAAAGCTTGCGCAAGAGTCTATTATGTTGGTTCTGTTACTTTGAGTTTGTGCTTGGGCGATGAAAGCACTGGAGATAACAAGGCATGATGAAAATGGCCATGAGGCAAATCTTGATCTAGTTAGCTTGTTGCTGGGGAAATGAATCAAATAGATAGAATTTGGTACCCACGAGGCGAAGAAACAAGAAAGACCTCTTCGCACAGGTAACAAGTTCCCTGGATAACATAGATATTTTATTATAAAATTAACTTTCATTTAATAATAATCAATGATCAATAGATTTTTAATATATATTTTAGACATTAGAGTATTATTATCATAATTTTACGAGAATAAATTACAATAAATCCTTTATTATTATTATTATTATTATTATTATTATTATTATTATTATTATTATTATTATTATTATTATTATTATTATTATTATTATTATTATTATTATTATTATTATAAAGGTCTGCCGAAACATTTTGATTGTCTACAAGTAAAATTATTTAATCAAATTACAGTATTGGAAGCTTCAATAAATATTTATTCAATTTCGTAGAAATAATTATGTTCATCTTAAATACTTCATCCTCATCCTCTAGTGGCTTAAAATCCTAAGTTGAGAGAATCTAAACGACTTATGATTCAAAGAATCAACTCTAAAACGGAGTTTAGAACTATGTTCTATCTTTCCCAACAACTTCCAAACCATCTTAAGGTGAAGTAATTTGATTACAGTAAATTTTCCAGCCTCTTTAATTTTCATCCTTCGAATAATTTCTAAGTAAATGTTTTGATATGAAGTTGAGTATTTGTTTATTTATTTATTATGCATGAGAGGGACAAAAATGTGAACATATAATTTATTGTCTAACAATGAATACTTTTAACTAATTGGGTTATTACTTTCTATAGATGGAGATTGAGGATGGGCAAAAATTTTGCTTTTGTTTTAGCAAAATTAATTTTAAAAAAAAAAATCATTAAAATTTACCTTTCATCTCAAATATTTTAAAAATTATAACATTATCTTATAATATATCTTTTCATATAATTTATTTTTTAATTTTAAACTATTAATTTTATCCTTGACTCTTTGGCGTATAATTTATCTGCAACCCTAATTCTTTGGTGTATCCTTCAATATTTATTCCATCTATTATAAAAAATTATGAAATTAATCTATTTGATCTCTAAAATTTAAGGTTTATAATGTTTTCGTCCTTAACATTTTTTATATCGTTATAATTTCTAATGATTTTTTTGCTATTATAGTCCATATTTTTTTATTTTTATGAGCTATAATGGCTGATTTTTAGACAAAAAGATAAAATAGTAAAGACCATAATGAAAAAAAAAATCACTAAGAATCATAATAATAGAAAAATATTAAAGATCATAATAATAAAAAATATTAATGATAAAAATATTATAAATACTCTCTCCATCTCAAATTAAATGTCTCCTTTAACTAATTGCACATAAATTAAAAAAAAAGTAGATTTTTTAGTTAATTAAATATTTTTTTCTATTTTTACCCTTAAAACTCACTGATAAGTATACAAATTCTAAAATTTTGATATACTAACTCTAACTTATTTCTCTCTCTTGAGTATTTAATTCTTTATAAAAAAGTGGGTCGAAATATTGTAATTTGATTGTTAATGTATTCAAATAGGTGGTAAAAGTTGTACTGTATTATTCCCTCCGTTTCAAAATACTTGTTCATGAAACCTTTTGCATACAGATTAAGGGTGTTGAAAACAATACAATAATTTAGATAAAGTTCATATTCTACCCATATTAAAAACAATATAGCTATTGATTAGTGAAAATTCTCAATAAGCAATGAGAAATAAGAAATAAAAGTTTTGGAAAGTTATGTAATTGACTTTGAATAAATAGGAGTATAACAGAAAAAACTAATCATTAGTTTTAGAAATATGTACATGAAAAAATATTTTGAAACAAAACGAAAAAGTTTCATGAACAAGTATTTTGAAACGGATGGGGTAATATTTTTTGAAAATTAACTAGATGAACATCAATAGTAGAACTCGTAAAATGAGTTTTGACTATAATATTTTAAATATATTTAGGAAATAAGATACTATTAAATAGGGATACATTTGAAAAATGAAATATTAATTTTCTAAATGGGCAAATAATTTAGGATAAAAATTAAATTAAAAAATAGACAGATCATTTGAAACGGAGAGAATATAAAATTTTACTTATCCAATAAATAATTTCCCTAAAAAATTCGTAAAGCTTACATCAACCACTCCAAGCTGAAGGCTGAATAGCAGTCAATTCCAAAGGAAGCTTCACCCAAGAGAGTTGCTGATTTGGGAACACGTAAAAGTCAACATTTCAGAAAATTGGAAAACGTGTACAAACTATTGATAGTCCATTTTACCGTACTCTGTAAAAGTTCGTACATGAAAGGGATGGGGAAATTGAAGCCGGGGAGAGAGAGAAAGGGAATCTTTATTTTTTTTTAATGGAAGTAATTATATTTATATTTATTTTGTTTGATATGAGTAGAAGAAAGATAAATGATAAATATTTTTTTTATTTGATTCTATTAAAAAGTAAATAGGAAGGAGAAGATATTTTGTTAAATTTATTATTATATTTGTATTATTAGAAAAGTAAATTTATTTATTTTTATTTATTTGGTATAATTAAAAGTGAAGTAAATAATTGTATTATAAAATTGAGGTAAAATGTTATTTATTAGATAAGATATTAATATTTTTAAAGAAAATTTAATATAAAATAAATAAATAATATTTACTTTATTGCTAGAAATAATGGTGAAAAATGATAGAAAGTATAATAATAGTATGAGAAATTTAAAATAAAATATAAAAGTTAACAAGTTAGAAAAAAATAAAATGAAAAGAAAAAAATGAAAAAGTTAGAAAAATCTGAAGTCATTTTGGTCTTTATAATGAAAGGATTGTAGCAATGCTTCCAAAATGAAAGGGGACAAAAATCTAATGTGGAGGGGAAGATAAATACCTTCACATTTATTTTCCCTCTACATTTATGTTATACTAAACGAAATAAATATTCTTTTCGTCTCAAATTATCTGTCCACTTTAATCGATTATGCGGAGATTAAGAAAAATAAATTTTTAATTAATTAAACATTCTCTTCTATTTTTATCCTTAAAATTCAATAATAAGTATCTTTCTTTATATTAAGAAGTACACAAATTTCAAAACTTTGATATAACTTCAAATTACTTGTCTTTCATAAATATTTAATTCTTACTAGAAAATAGATCAAAATATTGATGAATATTTAATTCTCTCCAATTTGTTATTGATATTTATTGAAAATTAACGAGATAAGTATAAATATCATAACTCATAAAATGAATTTTTGATTATATTTTAATATGTTTAGAAAATAGAATACTACTAAATAGGGGTAAATTTAGAATATTAAATCTTGATTTCCTAAAGGAACAGATAATTTGGGATAAAGATTAAATTAGAGAGTGGATTGATAATTTATGACGGAAAGAGTATTTACTTATATTCCAAATTTACTTCTCCTCTCCTTTCTTTCCACCTACCACCCTAACTAAACAAGGGCGTAGCATAAAAATCTGGATTAGGATAACAATTGTTTTGAAATAAATTTGTTTTAATATAATAAAAAATATAAAATATATAGGGTCAAGATAGAAGTTAAGTAGGATAAAAAAAGAATATAATTTATTATGAATATATGAGAATTTTTAAAAAATAAAAATTATTTAAAATTAAATTAAAGAATTGGATTTTGTTGAATTCCAATCCAATGGCACCCTGTCTCAAACAAGTTCTATAAATGCATCACCTGCCCCTACACAGAGGGCTTCTACTGTTTTGTGCTCAAATATGATTTTCTGATTTCCCATATATTTGAGAATTTAAACCTATGTACTTGTATCTTTTCCATCCTAAAAATGATGTCAATCCAACAAATAGTATACAGATTAAAGAATTGCTCAAATTTATACAATTATAATAAAAAATAACTATTATATCCCTGAATAAAAGTAAATTTTCATTATTTAGATTAAGAATACACACATATTTAATGAGTCAAATATTTATTAAATAGTTGGAAGAGGGATAAATAAAGAATATAAGTAATAAATGCATTCCTCATTTATAAAATTAACAAATATTTTGATATAATAAAAATAAAAATTTTTAATATCCGTTTTAGGACAGAATGAATATTTTCTCGACTGAATCTAAACATTCACATTTCCATTTTAAGATATCAAAATATGGATATTTGCCTTCCTAAAATAGAAATATTTTCTTCTTCTACTTTCCTATCTGAATCTCAACCGACTCATTATTTTATGAATAGAAAAATATTTGATTAAGAATAATTTATTATCTTATTTTATTAATTAAATAAATTAATGGTAAGATTGATAAATTAGTGAATATATCTCTTCGATGAAGGAGATAAGTTTAAAAATTTTCTACAAAAAATTATATTTATTTTTAAAAAGTGAATATCTATTTTTAGATATTTTAAAATATAAATATCCACATTTTTGAGAAAAAGAGTAACATAAAAGTAATACAAGTAGCAGAATATTCTTAGAAAAAGAAAATAATAATGAGCAATATAAAATGGTTACCACCATTCTTACTCTTTGAGGAAACTTATGATATAGAATAGAACACCTGAGATTACGAAGAAATTAAAAAATACATTGCATGAATAAAAAGAATCAACCTCTTCAGCCTAGTATTGCCCGGCATCAAAGCCTCCAGAGTTTTAACCTTCCCCTTCTCAGATCCCCAAGCCTGCATGAAATCTCCTGAATTGCATAGACTATGGAACAAGGAGTCACATGTACATTGTCATATTTACATGGTTTCAATGTCTAAAAGGCATATAAGAGTTAACAAAAATCGGAAACTATGAACAAGTATATAGACAGTCTGATGAGTTCATGAGCTGCTTCAGGGCTGTTGCAACCACTCTTGAATTGAAGAACGCAGTGCATGGTTGGGTACAAGATCGCTATGCGCAAGCTTGAGATTTGTCATGGGGGAGGTATCGTGACCACCGTCCAACCATCCTTTTATAGCCTCAGCCTCATACGTGAACCCATCAGCAGCAACAACTGGCTCTTGCATGATTTCCTGCAACTTTCAACCATGGTTAGAATAGGATCAATCAGCCATAGAATTCACCAACAGTTGATGCTAAGATAAGGAGCTGTTAAGTAGGCTATTACGGAAAAGTAAACAATGCCTACCTGAAAGATGGGGCAGATGAAGTAGGAGGGGGTGTAGGATTGCTCCTCCGAACTTAATCGAGAAGAGGAAGCCCCACAAGAAACCCTCATTGGTTCAAGTACTCTCCATACTTCTGAAACAAGTTCAGGACGGTTCCTCCGATTCATTTCACAACAACAGATTGCCAAGTGAGCCAACTGATTTGCTTGTACAAATGGCCAGTCCCCAGCGGTGGGATCCAAGACAGCTTTCAAATTTCCTGTTCTTAATGCATATTGTACTTCCTTTGCTATTCCCAATGCGGGTTTCCCCGTTAGTAACCTCAATAATATTATGCCAAATGAATAGACATCTGACTTTGAAGTAAGCTCCCCAGTTTCAAGAAACTCAGGATCCATGTAAGCAAAAGTGCCTTTTGGGTCAGTTCTGCATAGTTTTGTATTGTTGTCTGAAAATTCATCTTCTGAGAGCACACGGCAGATTCCAAAGTCACTGAGCTTGCTCACATAGTTCGCATCAAGTAGGATATTTGCAGGTTTGAGATCACCATGAACAATGCCTTGGGGGCTACAAGAATGTAAAAAGATAAGAACAGAACAGAGCTCTGCAGCAATACGAATTCGAGTATGCCATGATAAGGGAGGTGAGTTGTCCTTGCAGCTGAGTCGATCCTCAAGGCTTCCATTTGGTAGATACTCGTAGATGAGAGCCCAAGCCTCTGGGCAGGCTCCTATAAGAATGACAAGGTTTGGATGCCTCAATTTGCTCAAAATATTGACCTACCAAAGATCAAGAAACCATACAGACTTAGCCATTTCTCCATTGCACCACCAGAATAATATGCTATGACAAATTATTTGAAATGACAGAGTACCACCGTGAAAGGTCCATAATATTCACTACATCTATAGTTACTAAAGAAAAACCCGTTTCCTGAATAACAGCATTCTACAGTGAATATATCATTCCAAATTTAGCTAAGGTGAGAGAGTCACAACTTAAATAACAACAAAATTTAAGTTCTCACCAAATCTGCTTCTCTTAGAACCTTAAGATATTTGTGTTTGATAAGAAGTTTCAACTTTGAAATAGAATTATTGACTATACTAAGTGCCAGACCAAAAAAGAAAATTTTCTTAATCTCCGTCTCCTATCAATCTGCTTAGTTAGAATGGACAAATATTTGTGTCAGCTAATTGGTTCCAAGTTTCAAATAATAATTTTGAATATAGATAACCACCACAATATTTTGTAAACCTTCATGTGATGATATGAATAAATTTTAACCCATATTATTAGAATAATAAAGAATCTGATGTAATCTAATATCAAGAAAAAATAGTTTGATAATCTAACCTCCTGCTGAAACTCCAAGGGCCCTTGCAAGCTATGTGGGTGCAACATCTTTACAGCCACTTGTGTGTGGCGGAGAAAAGCTTTATGGATACTTCCGTAACCCCCTTCCCCTATCTTTAGAGCTGGGTCAAAATTGTGAGTTGCTTCTTTAATTTCTGAGAAGGAATATTCAGAAAAGAAACAAGACACTGATGCATTTGAGGTCCCCTCAGCTTGGATTCTTCTAAGCTCCTCAGCTTCACTCAATGCATTGTCCCGCTCCACCTGTAACTCATCCCTTTCCTTCTTATATTTCTGCAACAGTTCGACAGCAGAGAACATTTTCTGTTCCAACTCCTCTATCATCTTATCAGAAGTTTCAATTTGAGACTCCAAAGAGGACTTCTGTTCAATGGCAATTTGAAGGTTTTTCTTAACCTCATCAAGCTGCCATTTCATCTTCTCAGCTTCCTCCTTGCCTCTTACCATAGATTCTTCAATCTCTTTCCTCCGTCTGAATTCTTCCGCATACATGGTTTCTGACACTTTAGCCTGTAATTACACTTACATGGCATGAGCACCATTTCTGATTCTCAAAGTATGATATGAGAAAACCAACCTTCATTCTATGAGAAGGTTCAAATAAAACAAAATGAAAACATGGAAGGACTGAATTTGAAGCAAAAACAAATATAGTTTTTTATTTTTATTTATTATTTTTTTCCAAGAAGTTCATGCTGAGGAGACAATACCAAACCCAGGAGAAAGGCAAAAAACCAACATTATTAAGTTCAAGGAAATCATTCCATTCCTACGCGATATAAAATGCCAACTCTAATGCTTGTAGTGCCTACCAAGGACACTTGAATAAATAAGGTCAGAATAGGATGGAAATTTTAATTTTTGGATTTGATTACAATTAATTGTCAAAAAGGGGGATTTATTTATTTGTCCAATAAACTTGGTTTTCCCAATGTTCACCTGGGGAAAGTTTTCCAAATAAGGGCACAGGGATCAAAAGTTTACCCTCCGCCTAGCCTCGAAAGCATCCTTTTCAGCTTTCCTACGCCTAATTGATTCTTCATATGCTTCTCGCCTGGAATTTTCTGCCTCCTCCACATATTGCTGGAGCATGTCATCAAGTTCATCATGCATGTTACTTTCCTGCAAAAGATCATAATTGTTTTTAAAATACAATACAACATAGATTCAAGAATTGTAGATACAGAGAACCCATTTTTTGTAAAGCGAAAAAGGGTGCTTCAGGGAATACAATAATGGAACTAAAGATGCACTGAGGAATTAATTCTAAGCTCAGTTTCTAATACAATGAGTGCTGCCCATTGTACACAGGTACCAACAGCTTTTTGACAGGTTAATATTGGTGTACTTACTGTGATTCCAGATGAAGGTGATGCATTGAAATGGTCTTTGTCAGAACCTAGCAGTGCAACTGCCTCTAACTCATTTCCACTGCTCTTCATATTAGTAACAGAGTCTGAAGCTGAATCATCAACCATTTCACTAGATGAACAAGAAGAAAAATGCGAACCTGCAGAGGGACTTCTCCATGTTACCCAGTCCCATCCGTCAGTGCTCCCTTCAACACTTAACCTGCTATTAGGCATAACACCTCCTGTGCTCTTACTTGGAGAAATTCCAGTAAACTTAGGCCTATAATTGTCAGAACGTACTCTAAAATGGTCTGGAGCTGAGCTTGTTGAGTGTGTATCACTCTGCACCAGCGGAACAGATCTGGATCTTAAGGAATAAAATGGTCTAGTTTCAGAACTGGGATGTGCTGGAAGAACCAGATGTGAAATATCAATACTGATGCCATTTGATATGCCTTCCCTGCAGAGATGATTAACAGAATTGTGGACCATGCGGTAGAAAGTAAAAGATATCAGAAAATTCCTCACAAGGCAAAGCATCAGCAAAAGTTCAGAATTCAGAAACTTCTATCCCATTACAGTTTGAGAATACTGGGACCGGTCCATCCATTTGGAAGAAACTCAGGAGATCTTCTAAAAACAGATGTGATCTTCTCATTTATTATCCATGTGGAAGCATCACTAAAATAAATAAGGAAGAACAAGCATCTGAAAACATACCTTGTATGAATCAGGTGGCCCTTGCATACAAACCAAATGTGACAGAAAACAGGTGCTTCCAATCGCACAAAGATGGCTTTCTTAGACTTGGGCTCCATCATTTTCCTGCATGTTTATGCAACCTCAGGCATACTCACTATATATGCATTCATTGGGTAAAGCATGCCTTACATAATATTAGAACCCCCCCCCCCCCACACCCCCACCAAAAAAAAAAAAAAAAATCAGAAGAATACAACAATAACAAGTTATGCAACAGGAGAAACAACAAGAGAAACAATGAGTATGTCCACTGGATGGATTACTTCCAGACTTCTAGCACTAAGAATTATGTCATATCAGAAACATAAGATATAGATTTTGTCTTCACTTAAGATGTAGCCACTAAATAGTAGTGGGATTTCAACCATGAAGAGAATCCTGACCATTAACATCTTGTAAATCAGTGAAAGCAAAATCACATTTCTCACAACTGAAACAGAAGAAAATCTGTCTCCAGAAAAATGATTTGACTCTCCAGTCAAGAAATAACAAATTGAGTGTCCAAAAAATGGGTTTAGGACTTTCAAGAAAATCTCAGGAAATTTTATTTTTCACACCAGTTTATCCATATGTTCTTAATTTCTTTTTACACATTTGTTTACCTAATCACTACTGAAAAGAGTGATGGTACAAGCCAGTCAATCAATAATTCTTCCTCCAAGAAGTTAAATTTATTTCAGAGAAGACACATGGTGAGTTCAAAATTTATCTTTCAAGGAGTAAAGCTATGTTCAAATTACTCTTATGCATATTCTTGCTCTCCAATTTTCTTGAGGTTTAAAGCACTCTCAGCATTTGTACTGCAACAAAGTAGTGGTAAGAGAATAACAGTGCAATATGAAGTAGATGAAAAAAATATTCCAAGGCGATTAATTGAGACCATGACTTTCTGAAAATGGAAAAACAAATTTAATATTTTTACTTGGAATATTTGTTTTTGGCTGCAGCTCCCATGACAAGCTTCTTGATACCATGCAGTTTTATTAGTTCCACAATGCCCCTATCAATTGAAACCATCTCAATATATAGTTTCTCCGCATGTACCTTAAAAGGAAAGACAGAGGTATGAGCACTATAATTGGCAATTATGCAAAAAAACTTAACCTTAGCCTTTGAAATTCTTCAATAAGTTAAAAGTGAAACTTGCAAAAAGGAAAAGTGGTTATATAATGCATAATCATGTGACGAAGGAGAAATGATTTCATGATTGAAACATGAAGATGTAGACAACAAGAGAATATACCCCAGCTTTTTTGCAGGTTGAAATGTACTTGTCAAGAGTCTTATGCATTTCTTGCCTCTCATCTTCATGATAAGCTTTAACTTGATTTTCCTCCAGCCGACTGATTGGAACATTTGCACCCACTACAAAGCGGGATAAAATATCAAATTTATTCAGAAAGCTGTCATATAAATTGTCGATGTCCCCCTCAGAGTGGAATTTCAAACTCTTTCTCAATTCAAGACAACAAAAGTCTTAATCATACAATTCCACCAACCAAGATATAATAAGTAACGCAGAAAAATGAACTATAAGAACAACGTATGGAAAGATTCCAATTCTATTATCTTTTGCCTTCTATATTTGGAAATTCTTTTTCAAGGGGAATTGAGGGATAGTTGCTGGATAAAGAAACTCAGGATAAGAGTCATCTATGTTTACTTAGTACATGATAAATAGTTAGTTGCTTTGTTATATACAATTAAAAAAAGTGAAGAGTGCCTCAATGCCCTCAGAGGAATTTAAGTCCTCCTAAGGTAACAAACAGAGATCAAAGCATGCTTCAGAAAATTGTTAATAGAGGTTGGACAAGAAATACTTCCTGAAGATATGTAGGCATTTTCTCAAACATTACCATTGTACCCAAGCAGTTAGAGAGATACAATACGGAGCTCCTAAATGAAGGTACATGTAATCAAAGGAACTACACATACAAATAAAAATTTTATTAAAAATTACGGCGATTTTTATTTTCCTCCATTAAGCATATAAAAAGCACTTTGAAGCGAACAGTAGCTCCTACTATAATGGAGGAAATGACACTTCCTGGAAAACTTAATACTACTAGTTAATAAGCTTCTCCTATATAAGAGATGAGCAGAAAGAGATTTCCCTTCTTTACATCCTTGTTTTTAATGTTTTTCTCCTTAAACATGTTGTACGAACTCTTTCACCCCCTCTGGCTACCCTGGAAACTCAACCCCTATGCAAATAAGAAGTTTATCACAAATTGATGCAACTCTTCTTGCAACAAGAAAGAGGAGTTGAATTGCATTCCCTTTTTCTCTTTAACTTGGAGCAGGCAAAGGGAAATAGAAGTTATTCTACTGAGATTGCCTTTGAATGAAACAAAAATAACAATGATCCTTCTTAGAACTCTGAAACCATATTAAAAATGAAACAGAAAACATCTTGCCTGGACTGAAACTAAAAACACGCACGATATGGGGTTTTATCCTATTTCAAAAGGAAAACAATTTGAATGGCAATCAAGCCGTCCAAACCACAACCAAGGAAAGTAAAGCAACAATTTCAAGCGGATAGCCAACAAATTAAAGCAGACCCACAAAAAATTCAACTCAAATCAAGCACTTGACAAACAAAAAAAAAAAAAAACCCAAAGAATTCACCGATAATACAAAAGGACAAAGGTATATGGTAGTATTACTCATCGGAATTTTCTGGGCTGGTTGGTGAACATGAAGAATGACAATTGGCTTTCCTCCAGAGTTATGCAATGCCCAAGTCAGAGTCAACTCAGCTTCTTTCACTTCTTTCCCCAACGCAACATATATTGCTTCATCAGTATCTCTCACAGCAGGCGACGGAGGCGCAGATGGCGTTGGAGTTGAAGAGGTTCTCATTGGAGTCGGCTCTTCCATAATCTCACTGATATTTACCCCGCTCAAATCAACCTCAGCATACCTCACTCTGTCCAGGGGCTGCGGAATTTCCTCTTGAGATGACACCAAAGCCATTTATAGAATATCAAGCCAGTTTTCTTTAACTCTCAAAACATAAAAATACACCACCAACATGCATTTACGAGAAGTATGAGTAACTCCCTTAATTTTTCAAAGAAACGAACTGGGTTTTCCAGAAAAAGAAAAGAATCCAGATGAAATTAATGAAAGCTAGGACTAGCAAGAACCTCACAGTACCCACGATTATCCCCAAAAACACTGGTTACTTGTCTGAAGCTATATGTACATTTTAAGATGAATTTGGTTTGCTGGAAAAGTAGCGAAGAAGAGATTTGTTTGTGTATTTATTTTTATGTTATGTATTGTATTTTTTTTTAAGGTGAGATTATTTTTTTGTTACGGGGATATTGTTATTCATACGTGTAACATATGTTTCGTTATGAATAAAATCATATTAACTATAAAAAAAATGTACATTTTATTATTGTTTTATAAGTATTTTGTACAATAATTATTTTTAAATAAGTTTAATTAAATATAATAAAAATATTAAATATATAAAATTAATATGATGTATGTGTAAAAATAAAAATATAATATAATATAACGTGAATATATAATAATTTTTAAAAAATAAAATTTATTTAAAATTAGAAAGAAAGCTGTCCAAATACACAGCCCTTCAAACAAGCCATGAGAAAGTACTCAAAATACTTCGTCAACTGCTGGCCCTCTCTATTCCATACTTCTTCTATCTATAAATAATTCATCTAATATTTTTTTAATTTATTTAAAAATAATTATTCACTTTCTAAATATATGTTTTATATTTTTTTAAAAATTTTACTCTTAGCACAACTTTTTATCAATTAATTAATATTATAATTATTCATACTAAAGTTATTTTAATTAATAATAAAATCTTATTCTCTTATAAAAATAGTCAAAAATTTAATTTAATGATGTGATATGAGTAGAAATAAGACTATAAAATAAAGAATGTGAAGAGAGAGACAAATGACATAGGTGAGAAGAGACATATATATATATATATATATATATATATATATATAATTATTAAAGTAATATAATTAAAGAAATAATAAAATTCTAATTAATGAGGAGAGAAAGATAATAAAAATATTCTAAAAGATATAATAGATATTTTAATTATTTTTATTATACAATTTCATAATTTCTTAAAATACGTAATTTTTATAATTAAACTAATTATTTATGAATAGAAAAAGTATTTGTATGTATGATCGTTCATCTAACTGTTTCGATTTATCTTGAATTTAATTTTTTTAATTCAATTTTAAAAACTTCTCAACTCAAAATAGAACTAAATTTTGGGAAAAAAATAAAGTTAAAAATCAATGCAATCTTGTGTAAGACCCTTCTGGTTTGGGGATTTCTTGCTGGGTCAGCAGTTTCTTATAGACGAAGTTTTTAAGGATTTGCAGGTGGGCCACAGGGACAAGAAGAAATGTACTATGAATTTGTAGTGAATGGAATATGGTTAGAGAATGTTTGATTTGGTAATAATTTACGAAAGTCAGAACTGTTCTTGGGAGGGGGTTTACGTACTGGTAAAGTTAACTTTTGATGAGCATGGTACCTACCTCTTCCTACTATACTGACCTTTTTATGACTATAAATAGATATCGTATTAAAAAATAATAAAAATAAAGCGATGAGGTAATAGTTTATATTTTAAAATATTTTTTATAAAAATAAATTTTATATTCTATTTATACTTTGTTACTTTTTTTATTCTATATTAGAAACAAATATTTTTTGCTCTTTTTCCAAAAATAATTTACATTTTTTTTAAATAACATTAAGGTTTGTACATTTGATTATTTTAGTTAACCCTTTTTTTGTCAATATTCTATAGTCATCAATTCAACCCTACTGAAGAAAAACAAAATGAAACAAAGCAAAACCAAGGGAGAATATTCCGATTCCCTCTCACATCAGTCGTCAAAACCAATTAAGTCTTTAATTAACGATAATAAATAATAATGGAACTATAACTATTCCATCCTAATAAAATTGACCTACTTATTATTTTATTTTAGACTGTTTTAAAAAATTTGACACTTTTCTTAAAAAAAAAAATTTATTATACAATTTATTATAAAATAATTAATATATCTCATATATATTATTTTATATATTTAAATTTAATATAAAATATTATAAAATTCACATATTTTTTATTTTTATTATATTATATTATATTTTATTATTATTTTTATATAAAATATCATATTAAATCAATTATTATTAATTTTTATGGAACGGAAGTAGCGCGTAGTAGCCATCAGTGAGTACTATAAGGGTTGTATCTGGACAAGGATGGGTCTCATTGTCAAGACTTTGCTGTGATCATTCATTAATGATTTTGATCAATATTTCTAGGCGTGTGGGGCCTTTATGAATCCGTACCATTTCACTGTCTATCGTTCCATGTATGTCTTAAGTTAATTTCAATCTTCAACAATGGAATGCAAACAAAGAGGGTTGATTACTTGATTCATCGATTGATTGATAGAGTTGATTTTCTCTATGTCAATATCTGTAATGCAAGAAGGGTTGGATTTTCACGGTAAATCTCGTTCAACTATAATAATAAAGATTCCACCACTGAAGCTCCCCTAGCAAATGGTCCATCAGCAAAGGAAGAATATCTAGATCGCGGTACAATATGGGGTTATGAATCGATGTTATTTAAAGATTTTACTATTAAATTAATAAATTAAAATAAATTACACATCTCGTGTGGGGCCACATATTATTCAAAAAAATTATCGTTAATTTAATAAATATCTTCTAAAATTTTTTAAAGTAGGAGTGATAGGAGCATGATTTACACCCTCCACTTATTCAAAGTTTTCACCATTTAAATAATCGATTAAGATGGACAAATTGTTAACTCATTTTTCAAAAGATTTGATGAGTTATATATATTTTTATTTAAAAAGTATAAATTTATTGAAGATCAAGGATGGAGTTTGCCTTCAAAAATTTTAAAAATTTTACATTTATCTTAACAAAATTAATTTTTTAGAATTCTTTTGAATTTACATTTCATCTTAAAATTTTTTCTTAACATTATAATATTATTTTTAATATAATTTTCCTTTTATCTACAAGTATATTGATTGTTGGATCGAGCCAGATGAATCATAATATTGAATTTGGTGGGGTTGCAAATTGAAGGATCCCAAAAGCTGAGGATGGCTTATGTATTTTGATAAGGATTGTATTGAGATTAGTTTGTTAAAATTTAATAAAATATTATTAAATATAGAGTCCAATCATTGACGAAAGATAAAAAATATGATGTATTGTAAGTATATAATAACTTTCGTAAAATAAAAATTATTTAAATTAATATTATTTTTAATTAGAATTTTGATTTAGATTGGAGAAATTTGTTCCCACTTACAACCGCAATTGCATAGTAATACCTGAAAATCAACTTTTGATTGGTCAAAGATCTTGTTCCACTACACAAACTTTTACCACTAATTTGGTTAGTTGCACTGGTCAGTCAACTTTGACTCTATGTTACCTATTAGTATCGTTTTTGCTAAAATTGTGGAAGACAAGTTGTCGTCTTGTGTGCTGTAGCATTGAAATTAGTACTCATTTGATAAAATTAAAGTTTAAATATTGATATTTAAATATTAGATTTTAAAAATTAAAGTTTGAATTTAAAATTTAAATTAATTATAATTTATTTTTATTATATTTTATTATAATTTAATTTTAATATAAAAGAATATCAATAATCAAATCAGTAATTAATATATTTAAATTTAAATAACTTTCATTTTATTTAAATTTTATAATAAAAATTTATTACGTCTTAATTAATTAATGATAATAAACTTTTATTATCAAACGTATTTAATTAATTAAGTATTTCATATTATCCGTTATCAAATATACTTTAAATATTTAAAATTAATTAATTAGTTATTTTATTAAATATATTTGATAACGGATAATATTAATTAATTAATTAATTAGTGTATTTGATAATAAATTTTTATTATTACTTAATTGATTAATACATACTAAAATCATATTTTAAATTTTGAATAAAATGAAAGTTATCGATATTTGACGATTAACTATATTAAATGCTCATATAATTATTAATATTTTTATATTTAATCTAAATTATAATAAAATATAATATATTAATGAATTACAATTAATTCATTCATTATATTCCGGTTTCAAATTTTAAAATTCAACCTCCAAACTTAAATTTTCAGAATTCAATACTTAAATATTCATATTTCAATTTTTTAGATTTGAATTTATCAAATGAACCGTGAGTTATCAAACGGGCACTTGATTATAAGCTTTATCATTGGAAATAATAAATAGTTATATTAACCCGATTCTCATAGACTATATAAATTGTCAAATTAGAAATATATATTTTATATATTATACATCATATTTGCTTTTTTTATATGTTTTAATATTATATTTTTCATTTTTCATTATATATTGTATCTTTTAAATTATATATTTTTAATTAATGATATCTCTACAATTAATTCAATTAAATATTTAAAATTAATTAATTAAGTACACTTCATAATATAATATTAAGTATTTAATTAATTAAGTATACTTAATAGTAAACTATTAATATAACTTAACTGATTAATATGTATTAAATTTTTTATTATAAACTTTAAGTGAAATGAAAGTTATTTAAATCTAAATTATGAATATATTAAATACCCATCTTATTGTTATTATTCTTTTTTATTTAACATAAATTATAATAAATATATAGTGTAAAAATAAATTATAATTAATTAAAAATTTTAATTTTAGAATTCAATATTTAAATTTCAACTTTTAGAATTCGATACTTAAATATTTAGATTTTAATTTTTAAAATTCAATTTTATCAAATGAGGCCTAAGTAAGAACAAAATGAAAAATTTATAGTTATGGAGGCAAATTATATGATAAATTATATATTAGAATATAATATTATAAATTTTAAAAAAATTTTAAGGCTGAAATGTAAAATTTAAAAAGATTTTTTTTTGAAAAAAAAATAATTTTGTTAAGAAATAATAAAATTTTTAAAATTTGTTTACATGGGTGCCACTCTCTTGCCCCCTCCTTCCGCCTTTGTCTCTAGGCATACTAGGTCAGGGTTAATCTCTTTTGAGTTGGGAGCCTGATAAATATATTTCATAATCTTTAAAACATAAAATTATAATCTATTCGTAATTATATTGTGTAGTTTCACAAAATTTAGATTTTCTAATATTACTTTTTATTATACCAATCAAACGATGCCTTTATATATATATATATATATATATATATATATATATATATATATATATATAATTCATCAAAATTGAATGTTAATAAGGAATATTGACACAAATTTTGAGCGACCAACTCAAATTCGGTTATATTTTGGACTTTAATAACAAGACATAAATGTGAGATTTGATAAGGAAATAATCTATGTATATTAGATGTATAGTCTTGTAGAGTAAGAAATTTATTTTCTTAATTAGGTAGAGATTTTATTTCTTTTATAGATGTTAAATTTATTCCTGATTCACAGGATTGTAATGCTATATATATGTAAGCCTTCTTCATGAATAGAATACACTTTACATTCTCCATCAAATTATGTCTTGTTCTGAAAAACTTTTCATGGTATCAGAGCTATGAGTGGGGACGGGACTGGTGATAAAAAGAGAGGCAGTGATGTCACAACTAGAAAGATGATGTCTCCGAATTTTCTTTCAACAAATGATTTCCCAAGAAATATCATTCCACAGGTTCAGCTTAAAGGGGAGAATTATGACGAATGGGCAAGAGCGATAAGAACGGCACTCAGAGCCAAAAAGAAATATGGATTCATTGATGGTGCTATAAAACAACTTACAGAAGACTCTTCAGAGATGGAAGATTGGTGGACTGTTAACTCCATGTTGGTTTCATGAATGTTAAACACAATAGAACCAAGTTTGCAATCAACAATCTCAAATATGGAAATCGCAAAAGATTTTTGGGATGACATTGAAGAACGATTTTTTGTAGCGAATGGACCACGTATTCATCAGCTCAAAACCGAGTTAGTGGAATGCAAACAGCAAGGAATGGCAATAGTGAACTATTATGGAAGATTGAAGATGATATGGGAAGAATTGGCAAGCTATGAGTAGAATCCAATGTGTAGATATGATAACTGCAATTGTAATATTGTTGCAGAATTGGATACGAAATGAGAGGAAGAAATGCTGCATCAATTCTTAATGAGTTTAAATGACTCAATTTATAGAACAATACATTCTAACATTTTGAGTACTGAACCATTGCCGAATCTGAATCGAGCATATGCTATGGTGATTCAAGAAGAACGAGTTCGCAATATAATTCGTGGAAAGGAACAACGAAGTGAGCACATGGCCTTCGCATTACAAACAAGTTCGACATCAAAAGGACAAACTGAAAATAAAGATAAGTCCATAATCTGCACCAACTGTAACAAAACGGGCCACAATGCTGAGTCATGTTTCCAACTTGTTGGTTATCCAGACTGGTGGGGAGATAGGTCAAAAGGCAGCGGACATCATGGACAAGGAGGATCAAAACAGACCACTAACCCAGCTGGTAGGAGATGTGGTGGATCAATTCGAGCTAATGCGACATGCACACAAGGACAGGGTAATGATGCAACTGATACAGAAAAAGGAGGATTGAGTGGACCGAGTAGTGAGCAATGGAACAAGTTGATCAATCTTTTGAATGCACAAAAATATGGAAATCAAGGAAGATTGAATGGTACGTACAACACCGTGAATAGATAATTGATAGAGCAGCTTCTCACCATATGACTGGAAGTCTTGAATTGATGAATAATGTGAAAGATACTCATTCCGTCCCGATTTGATTGCCAGATGGAAAGGAGATTATGGTGAAGAAAGAAGGAGCTGTGATGTTGAATAAACATTTAAAATTGGATAAAGTTTTATATGTTCCTGATTTGAAGTGTAACTTGATTTCTATATCACAGCTGACTAAGGAAATGAATTGCACAGTTCTATTCACTAATAATTTTTGTGTAATGCAAGACCACAATTTGAGGATGCTGATTGGTGTGGGTGAGAAGCATGAGGGGCTCTATTACTTCAAGAAAATCGGAGGAATGAAGAGTGCTATGACTTTGAAAAAGGTGCAAAATGGCAGCTTTGGAATTTGGCATCAGAGGTTGGGTCATCCTTCCAATAAGATTGTTAGTTTGTTACCTGTTGTTAATGTTAGTAGTGATAAGTGTGATAGTTGTGAAATTTGTTTTCGAGCAAAACAGATTAGAGGAGAGTTTTTATCTAGTAACAGCAAAGCTTCTAGCATTTTTGAAATGATACGTTGTGATTTACGGGGTCCTTATGAACTCCAACTCTTTGTGGTGCACATTATTTCTTGACGATAGTTGATGATTTTTCAAGAAGTGTGTGGGTTTAGTTGTTACAAAATAAATCTGAGGTGGGACAGTCTCTTCGTAATTTTTTTGCATTAATCCAAAGACAATTCAATGGAAATGTGAAAATAGTGTGTAGTGACAATGGAACTGAATTCACTTGTCTATGTGAGTACTTTGCAGAGAATGGTATAATGCACCAAACAAGTTGTGTTGGGACGCCTCAACAAAATGAAAGAGTAGAACGAAAACACCGACACATATTTAATGTAGCTCGTGCTTTTCGTTTTCAGACAAACTTGCCTATCGTATTTTGGGGAGGATGTGTGTTGACTACAACCTATTTAAGTAATAGGACTCCATCGATGTTGTTAAAAGGAAGAACGTCTTATGAATTATTGTATGGTCAAACTCCATCATATGGAAATATTCGAGTATTTGGCTGCTTGGCTTATGCTCATAATCAACGACGAGAAGGAAATAAATTTGCCAGTAGAATCCGCAAATGTGTATTTGCTGGATATCCTTTTGGAAAGAAAGGATGGACTTTGTGATATTGAAACAGGTGACTTGTTTGTCTCTCAAGATGTGATTTTTGTAGAGAATCAGTTCCCCTATATACAAAAATTTGACGATGAACCAAGAATGGCTAACAATACAAATGATGATCTTTTGACTGAAGAATAATTGGATTTCTTCGATAAAATGCCTGAACAGAAGAATAATGATAGAGCAGATCAAGAAGTAATTGAGTCCAACAATGAGCAAGATCAAGGTATAACTACAGCCAGGGGGTACAACTGAAACTAAAACAAGTCAAGAATTACAACCCGAAGAGATGCTTGGCTGTGGTCATAGGGAAAAACGTGACAATATTTTGTTAAGGGATTTTGTCTTACATACTGTGAAAGTAATGAGCCCCTCTGCCAAATCACTTGATCATCAGCATGCCTCAGGTAGTCCTTGTCCTCTTACACATTATGTGAACTGTGATAAATTTTCTTTGTGCCACCGTGCTTTCTTGGCAGCAATTACTACAGGAGTTGAACCTAATTCTTTTGCTGAAGCTATGAAAGATAAACAGTGGAAAGATGCCACGACGAAGGAAATACAAGCCTTGGCAGACAATGAAACGTGGACAGTAAAGAAATTACCACCAGGAAAGCAAGCAATAGGATGCAAATGGGTGGTTCGCATAAAGTATAATGCAGATGGAACAATTGAACGTTACAAGGCTCGATTAGTTGTTTTGGGAAATAGGCAAGTTGAAGGAATAGATTACAATGAGACGTTTGCACCTGTGGCAAAAATGACTACTGTTTGCACTTTTCTTACAGTTGCTGCAGCTAAAAATTGGGAACTTTATCAGATGGATGTGCAAAATGCATTTTTACACGGGGACTTGCAAGAAGAGGTGTACATGCGCATGCTTTCTGATTTTTATGCTCACAAACCAGGAATGGTGTGTCATTTGAAGAAATCTTTGTACGGGCTACGACTGGCTCCTCGATATTGGTTTGCAAAATTAGCTTCTGCATTGAAGAAATATGGTTTCAAGCAATCTTATTCTGACTACTCTCTCTTCACTTTGCACCGAAACCAAGTGCAAATCCATGTTCTTGTTTATGTTGACTACATTATTGTGTCAGGTAACGAACACTCAGCTGTACAAATATTTAAACAGTATTTGAGTAGTTGTTTTCATATGAAGGATTTGGGAGTCTTGAAGCATTTTTTGGGCATTAAAGTTGCATGTAGTTCTGAAAGAATTTATTTGTGTCAACGGAAATATGCCTTGGATATTGTTTCCGAAGTAGGTTTACTTGGTACTGACCAGTTTCTTTCCCTATGGAACAACATCATAATTTTGCAATGGCAAAAGGTGATTTTTTGCCTACTCCAGAAAGTTATAGGCAGTTGGTGAGTCAAGTTATTTATCTTTTGGTCACCCGACCTGAATTATCCTATTGTGTGCATGTGTTGGCTCAATTCATGCAGCAATCCCGCAAAGAACATTGGGAGGCAGCCTTGAGAGTAGTTCGTTACTTGAAAGGGAGCCCTGGTCAAGGTATATTGCTACGGTTACAGAATAATTTGCATCTTTTTGCTTAGTATGACTCTAAATAGGCGAGTTGTCCTCTCACTCGTCGTTCTTTGACAGGCTGGTATATTCAACTAGGTGGTTCTCCCATTTCCTGGAAGACCAAGAAGGAACAGACTGTTTCTCGGTCATCAGCTGAAGTAGAATATCGTTCTATGGCTATGACTACTTGTGATTTAAAGTGGTTGCAAAGTTTGTTACTTGATCTTGGTGTCCATCATTCAACACCTGTGCAGTTATATTGTGACAGTCAGGCAGCCTTGCATATTGCTTCAAATCCAGTATTCCATGAACGCACCAAACACATTGAGATTGACTGTCATTTTGTTCGTGATGCAGTTCATTGTGGGGTTATTCGACCAATGTATATTCCCACTGGTTTTCAATTAACTGATACCTTCTCAAAAGCTTTGGGTGGTCGTCAATTTGAACATTTTCTTTGCAAGTTGGGCATTCTTAATCTTCATGCTCCAACTTGAGGGGGGTAATAAGGAAATAATCTCTGTATATTAGTTGTATAGACTTGTAAAGTAAAAAAAATATTTTCTTAATTAGGTAAAAATTTTCTTTATTTTTCTTTTATAGATGTTAAATTTTTTTCCTAATTCACAGGACTCTAATATTATATATATGTAAGTCTTCCGTGAATAAAACATACTTTACGTTCTTTATCAAATTTTGTCCTATTCTAAAATACTTTTCAAGATTGTTTGTATCTTTCCGTGTTCTTCCACGAGGCTTCTTTCTCTGAAGTTTCGGGTCAGTGAGACTGTTTCAATAAAATGGCTTAAGAATTCCAACGGAAATTGGGACCACACCTTGCCCTCAAAATATATATAATTAAAATTACTCTTTCATTTTTTATATTTTTAAAAATTTATAATATTATTCTTTAATAAATTATTCTATTTAATTTACTTTCTCATCTTGATTCCATGTCGACTTTCATTTTCTTAAAATTTATTCAGATACAAATATGAGGAGAGCAAAGGTAGCATCCGTCCTCCAAAATTATTTTAAATATTTAAAAATTATAATATTATCTAATAAATATTCAAAATTTATTTTTAGTATTTTTTTTTTCTAACTTGCTAATATACTTGTGAAAATTTCTGCTGTTGTTTTCTCTGAAATTGGTACCACCAAAAAATTATTAAAAAAAAAGGGGCATCTAGAAGTTTTGAAGGGAGTACGAGAATAACAAGAATCATTACAAGGGACAGGTTATCTTTCTTTCCAACTTCCGTGCTATCCTATGTGACACATGTCAACACAAGTCCTTGCATTAAAGTCAATCGCACGTTTATCTCTCTCTTTTGCATTAAATGCAATTTTCTTCCACCGAAGAAAGCAAGAAGCAGCATTTTGCTTGAGAGTAACCCTTTCAAGAAATTTAAAAGGAAGCAAGATTTTCATTGATTGGAGACTTTGTCCATTTAATTTCCTTTTATTCTTCTTAATATAGTATACTTTAAAAAAACATTCTCTCAGTCTCATTTTATCGGTTCATTTTAATTAAATATTTATCTCAATTTATCTGTCTCATTAGCAAATCAAGACAAAATTAATTATTATTTTTTCACAAATACTCATATTTAATACAATAAGTATTGTGCATTTACAGTAAAAAATATAAATAAATTAAATATACTTAAGACACATAAAATTTTAAAATTTGATTACTCCTAATAAAGAGAGAGATTCTTTGAGGATAAAATAGAAAATATTAATTAATTAGTCAAAAAATCTTATTTTTCTTAAAATTTGTGAATCGGTTAAAATAAACAAATAAAAGGAAACGAAAGGAGTATTTAATTATAAATAAATTAACACATTATACTAACTCTATTTTACAATATAAACTATTTTAGACTTGATTTTTTTTTTCAAAATATAAATTATTTTACAAAGTTTTATAAGCATTTATTACTTTTTTTTTCTACTTTACTTCTCTTTACAATCTCTCTCTTTCCATTAATTATGACTCAACTTTTACCAATTATCAAAACAAACAAAGACTTAATTAAAAATATTTTTAAAAATTTAGTTTTAAAATTATTTAAAATTTAAGATTCTTAATTCTTATATATAAGTAACGAAAATAATAATATTATTTTAAAAATATTTTCCTCTTGTCTTGATTTGAAATTTTGTTTTATTCACATAACTTGTAATGGTCCGACTCATTTGTTTGTTCAGGATTGTTTAATTTTTTTTGGCCTTTGCTTTGACTGAATGAGGTACTTTGTGATGTCCCATTTTAGCATACTTAAAATAATAAAAAAATCAATTTTCTCATTAAAAAAAAAAGTCAATTTAGTGGTAGGATTCATGTATATAATGATGGATGTTAATTGTGAAATTTTTAATAAAAATATTTATAATATAAACGTAAATGTTTTTTATATTTTTTAAAATAAAATAAAAAATATTAAATTTTATATGATTAAAGTATTATAGAGTGCGTAGTTGATTGGGTAAGCAATCTTACGAACATACTAACTTCCCAATGGTGCTGCTCATTAAAGTAGGTGAAGCAAATTCTTTTGGATGTAAGGTTACAAGGGAAAAAGCGCAAACAAAACTGTAAAAAATTGTGTGTAGTTAAAGTATACAATTATAGGAATATTTTTTAAAAAGCTCATATTAGAAATTAGCTTAATGACTTTGCTATTTAATTGTATTATATATATATATATATATATATATATATATAATATAATATAATATAAAACAAAATTTGTAAACATTAATTTGACACATTTCAAACTAGAGATGTAAACGAATTAAACTTTTTATCGAACATGTTTGAGTTCGGCTTGAATTTAAAATATCGAGTTCGAGTTCGAATATAAACCTTATATTTAGATTTGAATTTTAAACGAGTCGAAATCGAATATTTAAGTATTAAATTCGAAGGCTCGCAAACATGTTTGATTAATTAATTAATATATAATTAATATATATTATATTATAAATTATTTATTTAAATTTAAGTTCGAGTTTAAACTCGAATTCGAACTTTCGAACTTATAATAATCGAATTTTAAAATTGAACTTGAGTTTTAAAATATTTTAAACAAATCGAGTTCGAGTCAAGATTTGATATTTGAATCGAACTCAAACTTGAATTCGAGTCATATATAAAAATAATAAAGTTTCACTCGATTATCTTAAAATTTAACTTGATTCGATTTGAGTACATCCCTATTTCAAACTATACAAATCGATAGGGAGAGAACCTTAAAAAAGGTCTAAATGTAAGGCTCATATTAAGATTTTAAAATTAGTACAAATGTTAGGGACCAAAACTGCAATGTACACAAAACAATAAATTTCAGATTAACTGGGCTTTTTAAGTTTTACATAACTGGATTTTTAAGAACACTAAATTTGGGCCTGGTAAGACCTCATGCTGTTGCCGGTCCAACTTGTAAAGCCCGAAGGAAGCTCTCATTTTTCCCTTTCTCAGATAACGATTCTGGACCGGGCGCGCCCAAACTCCCACTATAAAACTGCTTATTGCCGTAGTCTGGTTGTCACTGTGACATCTTTTCGGAAACTCTGGAATAGTTTTCTTCCCCGCGCTCTAATTTCTTAAATTTATCTAGTTGGTTTCAGCTACTAGGGTTTCAAGTCACTCGCTTATAGTCTCAGTGGCAATTGAAGACTCATTCTTTGGATTTGTTGACAAATGAAGCTCAAAATCAACAAAGCCTCTGATCTCAGCTCCATTTCTGTTCTTCCTCCTCATTCAAGGTTCGGTTTCAACATCAATTTGCATTTTGTGTGTGTGTGTATATATATTTTATGAGTTCTACAAATGCCTAAAGGTTTGCACAGATATTAGCCCGAGCATCTCCTTGTCCGTTCTGTGTGATTGTTATTCCTTTTATAATTCAAAGTCAATGCATGAGCTGCTCTAACATGGTTAGAGAGACATACATTTCGCGTTTGTGCATCTGTGTTTGTTGTCTGAAATTTGATGCTGAGACTTTTGTGTTTGATAATGCGAGAAGGAGACCAAATGCAGCGGCAACAGGAGCAGAGTCTTCAATCTTCGGAAAAAGTCAAGCGTCGCAGCTCCGATCACAGCAATCACAACAGTCATTTTCGCAAGGAATTTCATCTCAACATGGACTCTTCTCTCAGCTCTCGCAGAACTCTCTCGATGATGTTATCACTAACGACCAAGTGAAATCTCTCTCTGCATGGACAAAAAAAGAGTTCTAGATATGAATAATACTATTAATTTATATCAAGTTCGAGTTAAATTGGAGCCCTACCAAATTACTTCAATTGATTGAACGTGTTTGATCTTTTTACTTGGATTCTAGCTAGTTGCCTTAGTATATCTTTAAGTACTTCCTTAAATAGATTGTAATACAGTGGACTAACTTTAATAAGATAGGTGACTTCCTTCTGGTAATTGATGCTGTTGTTCAGCTTCGTTATTTTGTTGAGCATCAGTGAGTGCACTGGTATTTTATTCAAAAAAAACTGATTGAAATTGCTCCAGCCCCACCAAACAAAGGAATGATTTATTGTAAATTGCCTTTGATGGTATAGCTGCTTAGAATTGGAAGTGAAACTTTTGCTGGTTTTTTGGACTGCAACACAGCAAGTAGCTGACAGTCTTTACTGCAATTTGCAAAGAGCTATTTGTACAACTATGACCACTATTTTTGAGAAGAAAATTTACAAAAAAGGACACATCAAGAAGATATATTCTCAAGAGTTGTGAGACTGAACTTGTTTAATTGTACTAAAGCCTGAAGTATGTGATGAGTTAATGTTGTCTTGAATTGTTATTTCTTGTGGAAATCACATGTTACAGAACTAGTTATGTACCTTCATAACAAATGAAGAAGAAAAATAGAGGGAATTTGATGTCATATCGTTGTTAGACTTCTTCCCTTTTCGTTTCCTTGACTTTGGATTGAACAAGAATTTGATTATGTAACCACTAAATTATTGTAGAGGATAGCCTCACAAGAAAGAGAGAGTTCAGCAAGGAAGGCTTCTGGCTTGCCTCCAATGAATTACCCTAGAGAAGAGAGTCAAATGCAGGTTCCGAGATGCAACACCACTAATTCAATGCGCAAGTGGTCTATTCCCGAATATAAGTGTAAGTTTAAAGCTGTTACCTAAATAGACACATTTTTTCCTTCTAGGATTTTCAATTGCATATCTATCCTAAAGCCCTGAAAATGGAAGATATTAATGTGTTTTTGTGTATATAAAGGCTTGTGTTGGTTTGTACTTTTAATTTTAATCTGCATGAGCAGGCCAGATCACTGAAGAACTTGAACACAGGATTGGAATGATGGAAACTTCTTTAAGTAGGTTTGGGATGATTTTGGATTCTATTCAAAGTGACATTATGCAAGCTAACAAAGGAACAAAAGAAGTGGCACTGGAGAGTAAGTATTGAACATCGCTTTTGAGAAAACTAAATAGCATCCAAGTTTTCTAGGTTTTACGTGATGATTATATATCAATGTGGAACTTGAATGGCTTTCTTATGCATCATTTATCTGCTGCAATTGAAGCAAAATCCAATCACAAGTACTAGAACACATTTTCAACGAATTTAGGTTTATGAGATCTGTTTCCGTATTAGATTATAGAACTTGTTGCTAATTTCACTGTCCCATGATCCATTGGTAAATGGCTTTGACTCAATATTCCACAAGCAATGTATCTGGTGCTGATTATATCAACTCTCTTTGCTTTTTTCCCTCCAATATTCAACTTTTAGTGATTAGAATGTCATAATTTTTGCCATCTCCTATGCAGTAGAAAGCATACGGCAGAAGATAGTAATCAACGACGACTCACTTCTGTTAATGGTACAAATATGTCAACCAATCCTTAATACATAATTAATTGAAGTCCCTGTATCTCTTGGATGTTGACTTTCTAATCCTAGAAATTTGTGATAACTAGAACAAGGGACTGGAAGATATCAAAATGAGTTTTGAGCGGGGATTGAAAGCTTTCTCTGATCAATTCAAGCAGAATGTGTCTCAAGAGAGTTCAAGTGAAATCTCCTTGAAGCTTTCAACTCTTCCTGAGAAATTTGAAACTTGCATACTGAAATTACATAATGATCTCACCAAGTCTTTCACCAGAGAACTACAGGCATGTTCATCTTGAGTTTTGGAAATGCAAATACAGAAATTTTATGATATACTGACACCAATATGTGGGGGTTGGGGGGGCAGGGATGCGAATCAGATGGCGTGTTTGTTGCTAATTGATACCTCAATAACTCGCAGGCAATGGCTTGCAGCCTAAAGGTTAACCAAAAATGTGCAACTCCTGTAATCCATCCACCTAAAGTAATGTCCTCCCCAAGAAAAAGTGAACTTTTATGTAGTGGTTTGAACACCAGAAGAATGTTTACCTGATGTGATTGCAACATTTGCAGGGTATTAATCATCATGCCGTTTCTCAGGAAGTGCAATCTCTAAGCAGGTATCTTTTTGAAATTTCCCTCTTGGTATCTCTCTGTTTCCCAAATTTATGCACAACCCTGTCATGATGCAATCATGTGAAATTCAGTATGAGAACAATGATGTTTTGGGAGGATGCTCTATGAATGCTCTTGCTTGGGGTGGGAGGTGAATTGACGAAACAACAGTATATACTCTGTTTCTCTTTTCAGTGAGTGATGAAATAGTTGAGGGACATAATGGACTATTTCTTCCTGTTTTCTAATTTCCAATGTTCTCAGAAGTTGGTGCATCAGTAGAAGCTATTGCTTCTGCTGACTTCTTAGGTCCTTCTCCAGTTATTCTTGTGGTTTTCTGGATTAAATTGGTTAATATGCATAGGTTTTTGTCGTCAGTTGCTTGGTAATATCAAAATAGGTAACCACTATGAAGAAAGGCAAATGTCAGTGCTCCTACAGAAAACCATTTAATTCAAACGGATGATCTTGCCTTGTTAAGAATTAAAATCCACCCTTTACCACCAAGAAGCTGAAAGGGATAACAATCTGGATTCCAGTAGTTATAGTCACATGATTGCTTATTACTGTGTATAGTTGTATGATTTTTATACCTTTGAATACATTGTAGACCAACTTTGTTTTGGATAGCATTAGTTATTTTTCTGTTAAACTTCTATCTCTTTGCCTTATTTTCTGTTTTTTCCCCTCCTCTTTGGTCAGGTCAGTAGTCAGTGATTCTATAAATTAGTTCTTTTTGTGTTTATTCCAGCATCCCATTGCTTTCCAAGGGTCATCATACAATTTTGGTCCCAAAGACCGAGATGGGAGGCTGGAAGACAGTTAAGCACGAACGTGCTACTGCCAAAGACAAAAATCATGACTTAAAGAAATCTAACCAGAAAACTGTCTCACCCATCCAACTGGTTGGTATTAATTTGGTTTTCTATTTGTTGTAGTAATTCAGAAGTGTGCTTGTGTGTGGGTGGGTGGAGGTGGAAAAGAATTTCTCTAGTCATACTGCAACTTATGATTCATCTGCGGTCATCTACAATCAGCCTGCTTGCCAAATTTTTAGCCAGGGCTGTAGGATCAGTGTTTAAAGTCAATTGCTTGATATTTGATGTACTTATTCTCTTTGAAGTTGTTTAATTCTTAAAACAGAGTGAAGAGTTCCAATAGGCACCAGGAAAGAAAATATTGTAGCAAATAAAAATAGTGCGTACTGATGCAGGATAAGGAATCAAAAGTTATTGTTGAATCAGATGAGGATATTGATGGTGGTTTTTTCGGCTTGTTTACAGAAAAGGAAAGAGGTAATTATGCTAAAAGAAAACCAGACCATCCTTTATGGTCCAATCATTCTGCTTTTTCTGTAAATGTAATTTGTGAACATCCTTTGTGCACCCTGCATGCAGATATCAAGAAGCATCTGGAGCCATACTATATATTTGAATTGTTTCCTCCTAATACTATGATTGATAAAGCTACATCAAGTTGATTTTTCAAAACTTCTTTTCATTCCAAAATTTTGACAAGTCTCTTTTGGGATGAAATTAGCCTGGTTATTAGTGTGTTTCTCTAAACATTCCTGAATTTTGGAAAGATATAGGAATTTATTCTGTGGAGGATGCACAGCAAGAGACTGAACGTATTCTGAGGAAAGCAAGGAGGCGAAAGAGAAAGCATTGCAACCCTATCATTTTGGATTAAAGGTAAATTGTCACTTCACATCTCATGGTGTTAATACTCGATGACAAAGTCTGTAAATAGAACAGAAAAAGTGTAAAATCTGTTACCCTTTCTTCGTGTCTATAGCAAACTTGTTTGCGGAGTTTGAAATTATATTCGGGATAAGTGGTTGATTCTTTTGTCTATGAGAGTTGGTTTGGTTGCACCAAACTGTACTTCTTGCAATGTAGACAGAGAACTCCTATTAAAACCTTTTGCAAGGTGAAAGAGATATCTCAAATGCAATAGTACACTGGGCGGTACCAATTCCATTTTAGAGTAATCAAACAATCATATGAAGAAATGCCAATATCTCTAGAACTTTGGACTTATGAATATTTTTCACGATTAGATTTCTTTATGTATAGAGCTAAAGGACATTCTTATTCTTCAGATATCTCTGTAGTATCATTGAGCTACTATATCCAATAGGTGCCTTGTGCATGAACGAAGAAAAACTGTCTGAGCAGATAATTTTTGCAACTACAAACCAATATGACCTGCTTTAGCTGTTTTGTCTAGTGGTAGGGGCACTAAACTGCTTTTCTTTTTCCTTTTTTTTTACCTCTTCCTGAGGAATTTTAGAAATGAAATCATGCAATCTTTTCTTGTAAGTTCAAATATGTACAATAAACAAAGTGACCATAAATTATTGCTTATGGTGCGGGTGCCCCCTGAGCTAGTGTCTATTGGTGCTCCCGTGGCTCATTTTTTTATTTTATAAATCTCCATTTAATTGTTTACAACACCAACCTTTCATTGATTTCTCCACAGCGATAGCATTCAGCTTATCCCCGTAGTGACCGTTGTTTATTGGTGGTTCAGGATTTTGCCAACTTCAGTGGAATGAAAGACGCTTGGCACGTTGGACAGATTCGAAAATTCACGCTTTTTGTTTAGGAAGATGAAACTATACAAATGTTGTTGTCACAATACTTCAGGTTATAAATCCTCTCGATGACAGCAACATATGCCGACGATGAATTTATTTTGGTATAATTGGTTAACATATGCAAAATGTGAGTGACGTTTGAACAAGAAGCTAGTAGTCAGTGTTGATCTGGTTGGCCGTCATGTTGGGTTGTCCCAGTGGATCTTATTGTACCTTCTATACCCCGATGGCACCCCAAGTTCTTGAAGTTTACAAAAGACTAAATTTTTTGGAGAAATTGAAAAATTAAAATTATTTTTAGTTGGACTATTTTGTAAAAATAGATTAGGAATAAAAGTAGGTGTAGGGGTAAATGGTGCATTAATCCTGTTTGGTTGAAAGTATTTTATTCTCTTTCAATTTAGAAGGATTGAGAGGGAGAAAAAAAAGTGATAGTAAATAATAATAAATTTTATTTTATTTTTAATGTTAAAATTTTTAATAAAAATAAAAAAGATAAAATAATAAATTAAATTAATTATTTTACTTTCCTTTCTTTTTTTTATTCTTTTCATATTAAATAAAATAAAAATAAATATTATTAGTTTTAAGTAGTCTCTCCCCTCTCCTTCGAGAGCGAACCATAAGTTCCCAAATTTCGAAATTTTCTAATATATCTTTTCTGGATCTACACAGGAATTTTGCCGTCGGAAAGACCTGCAAACCAAAGGTTAGTTGGGACACTATTTTCAAGACCACTAAAAAAAAAAGAACCTTTTATTAGATTCCAAACTTCCATGTATTTGCCCTTTGCTGTTTCGATTATTCTTGAATTTGCTTTTTATTATAGAAAAAGTGTGTCTATTTCATATTCAGTCCGATTCATTATTCTATTTCATTTAAATTATTAACGATCGCATTGCATAATCTGTCTCGTTTGTTTCTCTGAGATCACAACGATCTTGTCTTACATCAAGAAAATAAAACATTATTGAGGTCCTTTTGAAGTTCAATGATTAATCTAATCATATCTTATTAGTATACTTGATCAAGTGTCGTGAGTTTTCTAGCTCTTGAGGTTGTAATCTAATGCACTTGTGACAAGCAATGGTAGGATCTTGATCATCAAAAACGAGATGAACGGCTTTGATCTACTCAATATATTTCCACTTTCCAGGTTTCAATTGTCGAGCAACAGGAGTTTGTCTATTCTATTACAGTTCTGGCATAGCTCTACCATGACTCATCATTCCATGCTTCCTGAATTTCCAACTCATAATATCTCATACATATTGAAGAAGATCGCATCACGTATTAATCTTCATTATTTTAATGAACGCAATGTAAAATAGTATGATTGTGTTATTGTCTTTTCTTCCTTGAGGATTGCTTTGAGAGTACTTTGAGGGCACCTCTGTCCAAAAGTAAAAGCATCCGATGCCATAAAGATTAAAAGAGAGACGTCAAGATGAGGATATCCAAAACCCTTCTGTGAGAGAAATTAGCCCACCAACCGCCAAAAGTTAAGAAAAGTCGGGCACCAAATGTATTATAAGAATAATAATGTGATGTATATATTCTTTACTTGTTACTTTGTTAGGCTTGATTCTGGCACAAGTTTTATCATTATTTTACCAACTAGATTTTGAATTTTGATTGTGCGTTTGGATTGCGTTTTTTTATTAAAAATTTGACTTATTAGAAGTTTTTTTTTAATAAAATTTAATAATTTTATTATTCATTTTAATGGCATATCATAATATTAATTTTTAGATCTATAAATTTTTTGTAAAATTCAAGTCATATATAAACACTTCTTATATATATATATATATGGTTGGGTTAAACTCAATAAAATTTGACTACTAATCTAATCTCTTATCTCAATATCTTTAAACTTTAAACATAATCTAAATGAGCTTTTATTTCAAAACTCAATATCTTTAAACTTTAAACTTCATCTGAACGAGCTTTTATTTCAAAACTTTAATAGTGACCTCGCCTAAGATTCATTACATTCATAGTGTCCATTGAAATCACAATTATCCCCCTGGACATGATGGCATGTTTTTCTTTTTTTATAAATGTATAACATGATCATTTTATACACCTCTTTTTGGAATAAAAATCAATTTCCTCATATACAATTACCCTTCTTTTTTTTTTTCCTTTTTCATTTTAATTCTTCTCTAAATCCATGAATATGAAGTTGGATCCTGTAAGCGGAGCAAGAATGGTTTTCCATAAGATGGGAAGTAAAAATTATTAGCAGAGACGAAACTAAGGGGATTGAGGAGTGACACTTACTCCTCCAGAATTTTTTAAAATCTTGTGATTTGTTTTTTAAAAAATTCAAAATTAAAAAAAATATTTAAAATCTTATATTTCATCATTTCAAAAATTATAATTGTTTTTTAATACTATATCTTTCATATAATTTGTCCTTCAAATTCCACAATTTTTCGTTCTATCTTCTCACTATTAATCCCCTTGATGAATATATAAACGTTGCTATAAACCTTTTATTTTATGCAACCACCACATCAAACAGGACACCAACATAGAAGAACACCTCTCAACATTTATAGTTAAATGCTTTCATATTCAATTTGACCTAATTTGGTAATCTAATCATATACAAACTAACATGACATTAACGTCAAAAACGATGTCCAGTCCAGTCTAGGCATTAATCTTCCACCAAATTAAAGTCACCTCAGTAATGGCAAAGTCGCACCAATTTCATGGTTAATTTGAACAAACTTGACACGGAATAAAGACCACGAGTCTTTGGCCATTTTAAATAAAACTCGTAGAGGGTAGTTACAACTTCAACATTGAATTAAATTACACTTTGCTTTCTTGGTTTAGCTGATGAGAATAATGCAGCAGTGAATGTATAATTATATAATATATATAATGCCCACCATGTGTTTGGAGATAAAAAGTTGGTGCAAAATGATTGAATTGGACATGCATGGAGGGTTGTATGAGAGCTTGTTTTGTGGTCCTCTGCTTCCATCACTTCACCTCCTTTAACTTTAATTATTTTCATCAGTCTCTTCTTGGGCAAGGCAAGGTAGAGGAGAGACTTTCTCTCTTGATCATATACCCTAAACACTGCACATGCATGAAAAAGAAGCTCTGGTGATTGGAAAATAAACCGCGTGTTGAGATTGAATCATTGATATTAAAAAAGAAACAGAAAGAAAAAAAAAATATCAAGACAACGAAGATTTAGTATATAATTAATTATTTTTATATCGTGATAAATTTTTTTTGTTCTAATTTGATAAATGATATAATCGATATATCTCTTAGTAATAAATGGAAAAGACGATTGAGAACATATCTATCAAAATCAAGCCCTCTTTTCTACTTCCTCCATATCACTAAAATTGATTGTAATTTGACTTGACACGATATTTTATACAAAAGTAAATGTTAGAATATAATAATAATATAATATAATATAATATAATAAAAATAAAAAATATATATATCTCACAATATTTTATATCAAATCTAAATGTATAAAAATAATATATATGGGTATATTGATTATTTTATAATAAATTTTATAGTAAAAATTTTCTTTTTAAGGAAAGTGTTAAATTTTTTAAGACAACCCAAAATAGTAAGTATATCAATTTTATTGGGACGAAAAAAGTATCTTTTAAAGTTAAAATCTAATAAATATTAATATCGATAACAACTTTAATTCAAAAGTTTACAGTCTTTATACCATAAGTACATATATTTCCTTTTAAATGTTCACTTAAAGCAATAATAATATTGGTGACTCACTAAAGTTTTCCTTAATCCTAAAATATTCATGCTATACTATTGTTTTTATATATATTTTTCAATATAACACCATCGTTACAAATACATCTAGGGATGTCATTTTACAAGCAGTTTTTAGAGATAAGAAAGGAGCATTTTGGGTATCTTACAGGGCGGTTGTAGATAGTCCTGAAGAAATCATTATTCCAGTCATTATGAAGATGAAGAAGATGATAAGATACCCATAATTATATGACCATAATCCAGGGATCTTTTCGACATAGACATAGGGAAGTGGTGAAGATGAGGTGTTTGTCTCTTATGGGCATTTCTGAGTCAGACAACGTATATTAAACCATTGATGGGTCTATCCATAGTGCCCACAATTGCTTTACAAATATTTCAACCCTCTGAGTTTAAATATTTTGTTTTAATTTAATATAAAATTTTGAAAAATATTTAATTATAAATAAATTACTATCATTTTATTTATAATAAATATATTTATTTTTAAAAAATAATATATATATATATGTATATATGTATGCACCCTGTATATATAGACATATATGGTAGAGCTTGGATGGGACTCATTCAACTAAGGTTGCTATCCGGCCTAACTAGGTGCTTAATTTAGTTATATTATTATTATTCTCCCTCCTCTAGCACCGTCTCTTTGACATGAGGCTTATTCATTATCTATCTTGAGAATTTATTTGGACTGTATTAAAATAAATATTATATTGAGATAAATTTATTAAAATTTAATAAAATTTTATTAAATATAAAATTTAGTAATTAATAAAAGATAAAAAAATAATTTATTATAAATATATGACAATTATTAGGAAACAAAAATTATTCTTAATACATATTAATTTTTTTTTTACGTGGGTTATTGCTAGTGTACACCAGATATTTCAGGGTATTGGCAGAAGGGCATCACGCAAATGGGAATGGTAAAGTACAAAAGTTTGAAAATCCTTTGGAAATTTGTGTCCGGAAGTGGAAAATAAACTAATAGGGAGACTATTCAATGAATAGGGAGATTTGTGTCCGAAATGATAAAATTTTTTTGGCTTCACGCAAATATTCATATTAACATAGAAAATATTACACATCTTCTAGATTTCAAATAAGATACAATAACTAAATAACAAAAAAATATATATAAAATCTTCATTTCGTAAGAATGAAACTAGCGATAGAAGTGGGGTTGATATTTGCCTCTTAAAATTATTAAGAAATAATTTTTTATATTTTATCTTTTACTTTATAAAATGTTTCAAAAATTATAATATTATATTTTAATATATTATTTTATATATTTTATTATTATTAAACGTTATACCCTACTGCCTCTTATACCAATTTTATTGCTTTATGTGCTCTCTCTCTATATATATATGACATCCTCTTGTTGTTTAAAGATCAATGAATATTTATGGGCATGCTTATATCCTAAATAATGGAAGAGAATATGGTTGAATTGAGAAAGAAGCAAGCAGGAGACAGTGTTTGAATTCCAAATTCCCACTCAAAATATAAACACAATCATTGCATCCATTTGGATTACTATTTGTTTCCATGCTTTGAAATGATTCATGCGTTTACAGCTTGGTTTGAATTTAAAGCGATTTGCCTAATCAAAATATTGGCATACATAACAAGTTTTCTCTAGGCCGGTCTTTAGTATGTTTAGGGATGGTAATGGGATCGGGTCGGGTTGGAGACTAAAAATTTCGGTCCCATCCTAGCATATGTTCCCGTATCTTTGTTTCTGGTCCGTCCCCATCACGAGAAAAGGCAGAGATTTCCACCCTCGGCTCGCTGGAGATAAAATAATCTCCGGTCACTAGAATAGTAAGAATAAAATTAATAATTGATAACTTTTTTTCTTCTTTTTTATTTTATTTTATATACATATATAATTTATATTTACATACATATATAATATATATAATCTGCTTATAATTTATATAGTGTGTGTATATATATAATCTATATAATATATATACATATACAATATATATATAATTTACCTATATATATGTGTATATATATATTTATATAATCTATATATATATATATATATATATATATATAATATGTAAAGCGGGTTAGGCGTACCGGGTCGGGAGTGGGGATCATGTAATCTTCGTCTCCGATTGGCGGGCCGAGGAATGAAGCCCGTTCCCGCTTAAATCGGGAAATTCCCGATTCAACCGGGCTGAGTCTGACTGAGCCCTCAATTTAAGTGGGGAAATTGTCATCCCTAAATATGTTCCCAATATGTTTGGATTCATGTTACCCTTTTATTATGCCTTTTGCTAATTATGTTTTAATATAATAATTGATAAATATACAAATTGAATGCCGTACTTATTAATGTTTATAATTAATTGAGTTAACATATATAAATAAAAATTAATTTTTAAATACGAGTAATTTTTATACTATATTTTTAAGAGCAAATCGTTGTCATCTATCTTCATCATTTTTTTTCCTCTTCCAAATGAGTAAAGCAAGTGAACTTCTAAAATTCATTATATATAAATGATAAACTGTTCAGAGTATTCCATATAAACAAGTGTTAAATAGTTAAAAAAAATATTTTATATAAACTTTTTATAAATAAAATTTTAAACAAAAACATATATAAGAATTACTTAATTTAATTTTTGTAATTTAAAAAAAATGTGAAGGTAATAGTTTGCTTATACTAAATATTTTTCTAAATTTATATAATAAGTATTGATTTATAAAGCATTCATTTTCTACCTCTAAATTTTAATTTCCCCGACTCAATAGCAAAGCCATTCATTGACTACTTTCAAATTTGATACATCTCTATCCACCATGAACTACCACCAAAGTTACTGTTCTACCATGTAAATGTGTGCATGTACCATGCATTGTGTATAACTAACATTTGCATGTGCACATCATGCTTTGTTATTAGGTAACAATCACCATATTCTAATAACACCATCATTTTACATATTCAAAGGCAACATGAATTCTAAAGCTCTATTTTAGATATGGTTTGAACATTTTTGCACACACACACACACAAAAAGCAAATTTGTAGTAGTTACAAAAAAAAAAAAAAAGACTTATATACTAGTGAACCAAACATCATAATATGAAGGAGACTAGTACTTTTTTTCTTGAGATTTTTCTTGTACTTAATTTAAAGTGATAAAAGTTTAAAGTATAAATAATATATATCGAATGTATTTTAGAATAGTTTTTTTAAAAAAATTATTATTGATTAAATATATCAACATCTATCATTATATATGTATTATTTATATATAGAACATATAATATAATAATTTAAAAAAGTCCGTGGCACACATGAGAAGCTTACTATCTTAAGCACTTCATTTTGTCAGGGGTTCAAAAGTGTTACAAACTGAAGTACTGGGTATGAAAGTGTAGATATTCCAAAGTTGAGGGACTTCATTCATATTAATTTCCAATCTTTTTATAGATACTTATCAGTGTATGTTTCCATATATACCCTTCCCATGTCCTACAAGCGCTAGAGAACAGCAAAACGTGTAATATAGTATCTTTTTTAACGCTCCCGGCATCTCTCTCACATCTTTCTTTGTCAAAGCGTATGCATCCGATGCTCATATACGTTTTTGTCTGACTATGCCCTGTAAGCATAGAACAAGAAAATATGAAAAGAAATCAGAAGAGAGAGAGAGAGAGAGAGAGAGAGAGAGAGAGAGAAGGCCAGGTGGGGTTGCGGAGAGGGGGAGGGGATGGTGGTAGTGATGACAGTTGAACGTGGAATTGCAGCAGAGAGATGAAGAAGAAATAGGAAAGGAACCCTACACTACTTTTCTTCATTGGAAAGCTCCATCTTTGCTCTTGTTAACGGTCCCACCTTTGCATATCCAAGTGCCAACTGTTCTTCTTTTCTCTTCCAATAAAACCATTTTCCTCCTGCAAACAGCAATGCCAGAGTAGTTGTTTAAAGTTTTCCCTTGCTTTCACTTTCCAACCTCTCGTCTTTTTCCTCTCCTTCTTCTTCTCTTCCACTATCCTCTCTCTTCCCACTTCCGTTCTCAGTCCTTAATGGCTGCTCCCACTCCCATTTTCTTCGTTTTATTACGTGTGTCGGTGTTTTTGCCATCCTGGTCGTCATTCTTTCTTTTTGGTCGGTGTAGATAGGAAAGAGAAAAATACCCTGGAAGAAAATTTCACCAGGGACCAAAAAGAAAAGCTACACTCTTTGTATTCCGTTTTGATTTCCCCACTTGGGTTATGGTGGAATGCTAATACTTGTGTAAAGATTGAATTTTCATCGATTGTCTCTCCTCTTATAAATGCAAATATTTACATATTTTCTTTATAAGAAAAAAGTTCCTTGTCTTATTTTCTGGATTCTGGAGAAGATAATTTTTCTAAAATTTTGATCAAATTGCTTTCCGTACATGTTCCGTGTGGGAAAGTTTCAGTCTTGGTGTAAATATTTCTGGGCTTTGGTCTGAATTTCATGAAAATTTGATACTTGGGGACCTCTGTTGACAAGTTGGAAATTAGAGCATATTAAAGTAGTCATCGCAATGATCGTGAAGAATATTTCTTGAATTATCAGGGGAGGAAAAAGCAGCAGATTTTCTGCGATTGCCTCTGAAAGCTTTGATCACACGGCGTCCTGTGAGTGGGCCTGTTTACAATTAGGACCTTTTGGGCTGGATGTTCTTTTCTGGGACTTGGTTCAAGGAAAAATTTAATTGATTTTGTTGTAAGAACAGCCAGGTGAAGGTGAAGAGAAGCTGAGGAAACGCTGTTTTCTCCAGCTTTTCCATCTTGGGAAACCTTTGAATTTGAAACTGCTATTCTTTTGGTTTTCCACAAATTTAAATCTCAGCTGCTTGCTAGTTTTTGTTGATCCAGCTACCGTTACGAGTCTTCTTATTCAGGTATTCTTCTGCCTCTCATTCCCCCCCCCCTTTTTGTTATGTTGATGTGTTTACCAGGGAATTATCCATAACTATGCATTTACTGCGTTTTCTTACTGAAGAACACTCTAATGTCCTCTTCTGATATCTGATATTACTGTAATTTGTCGTCTATATGCAAACGGCATTGCAGCGATCTGTGTAGTATCACCCAAAGGTTATCCCCTTGAACATTTGTGGTGAATGTAGGAAGAACTTTTCTTGACCCAAGAAAAGGGGAAGAAACAGAGAATTAGCTTACAGAGTAAATGTACCAAACCTAAATCTTCTGTGCCTGCCCTATTATTAGAATATTTTCTTTTGGAGATTACGTGAAATAAAAATGCAGAGTCAATAAATTTGCTAGAATATCACTTGTCAATGCAGTGTGTACTTCGATATTGGCATAAGATATTAATGCATTCAGTATTTCTTTGAAAACTAGCAGCCAAATTGTGTATTCTAATGGTTATTTTATCCTTTCTGTTTCTTAGTTTCTTTTTAATTGCCAAGTCAAGGATTCCAAGAATTTTCTTTCTCTTCCTTTTGCATAGAACTGCATGAGTGATAGAGTTCATTCTTTTGCTAGCTTTTTCCTCCATTGCTGTCGACCTCTAAAAATTTTGTCCCATGTCTGCATCTTTTAGGACTATATGGGGCTGACAAAAAGTTTTTGCCACATATTGTTTGAACAGTTTGTTTTGGTCACTGCAAAGCAGTCCTGTTTTGCATCCTTAATCTTACTCTTAATTTTTGTTATCAGGCTTCCTGTGATTGAACTAGTAAAAAAATTTTCATGAAAGCAGCAAATTAAAGTCAAAAGTTGAAGGACTTCCACTAACTATGGCAAAGAGATCGCAAAGGCGGCCTTTGCGTAGTGAAAAGGATCAAGCAGGTTGCATGTGGGGATTGATGAATATATTTGATTTTCGCCATGGTCGTTCCGCTAGAAAGCTGCTTGCAGATAGACGAAGGGGAAACCGGCAAGGCATCGGTAAGTAGCCTATCCAAAAACAGTCTTAATGCAATTATTAGCTTCTTTTCGGGATGAATATGCTATGCGAGTCAAGACTTCTGAATTCCCACAGACAGATGATACAATTCCTCTGACCCTAATTGTCTACAGGTGATGAATTCCCACGTACCAAGCTAATACTTCCAGATTCCAATGTAAAGTATCAAGATATTGGAGTAAGTTCTGGCATATATATATATTTTTTGTAATACGGTTTCTTGTCTTACAACTAATTGAGACAACTGTTTTCTCCCTTCTCTTGTTGAATTGGACTTTAGTTCACCGACTTGTATAAGACTGATATACTTTCAAAATCTGGTATCACTAACTTCATTTAAAAACCAATGATAATAACAGGGTGGTGAAGAAAGTCAAATTTTATTAGCTGACACTGTTAAAACAAGTGTAAAGAAGCTCATGGAAGAAGAGATGTTCAGTGATCAAGGTCAGAACAAGCAGATAAATGGTTCTGAAGGTGGACCAAAGATTTTTGATGCAGAGTTTAGAAGCCATAATAGAAAATATCACAAGCAAAGAAACAAAACGAGCAAGAAATCAGATGATTTTCACCTCTGTGACTTGGATGCTGCAAAAGATTTGAAGCCTGAAAAGTCCTGTGATCAGATTCAGACCCAAAAGACATTAGATAATAGTGATCTTGAAATTATCGTCCAAGAGCTTTGTCAGATCCATCAGAAAAGTTGTAGCTGTGTTGAGCATGTGCAGAATGATAGTTCTTCTGACATGCAGCTAGATCAGGTTGCCGAAGTTGACAAGGAAAAGTTGACTGCAGCAATTAAGGTGTGTGTAGATCGGAGCTTATGTAAAAGTAAGCATTCTAGAGAAGATGGACAAATCTTGCAGTCCAGAGAGTTCATGGATGCATTGCATAAAGTGAGTTCAAATAAGGACTTACTGTTAAAATTCCTACAAGATCCCAACTCTCTATTGGTGAAGCAGATTAAAGGTTTGGAAGAAACTGAGTTAGAGAAAGATCCAGCAATAAATCCATTGCCAAGACCTGAGTTCTTGGAAGAGAAGCTAACTCATTCAAGAACAGATGATCTCATCAACCAAAAACCACGCAAGTTTTTCAGGAGGAGGAGCAAATCTCAAGAACATTTCCCCTTGACGGAAAGTGAGAAATGTCAAACCTCCAGCAAAATTGTCATTTTGAAACCAGGACCACCAACGCTGCGACAGCCTGATACTGAGATCAATATTGGATCTTCTGCACAATCTCATTATCCCAGAGGTAATAAGATCCAGGGTGAAAGAAGCCAGTTCTCTTTCACTGAAATTAAAAGAAAGTTAAGGCATGCTATCAGAAAGGAAAGGCAGGACATATCTCCTGATCGAATCATCCATAAATCTCAACCTGAAAATCAAAAGAGGCATGATTTTGATAAAGGGGTTGGTGGAGAAAATGTTGGGTGGTGTTCTCCAAACAGAAATCATTTCTATATGGAAAGATTTACCAAGCCTTCTATGAGCTTCAAGAGAGGAGAAACACTTGACAAACCAATTCCTACTTCAGCAACTACAGCTAATGATTACATGAAGCCCAGGGTATCTAACATCTACCTCGAGGCCAAGAAACATCTTGTGGAGATGCTTAGCACTGGGAATGATGATGCAGAGTTAATGAATCAGAAGTTACCAAAATCCCTGGGGAGAATTCTTTCTTTTTCCGATAACAGCTATTCTCCCAGCTGCAGCCCTCACAAGGACAGAGAGGATAGTTTTGCGAGTACCCCAGTGAAATTATCTCCTAGGGGCACTGTTCAATCTATTAATGATGGCACTCATCAGCTTGTTGAAGAAAACATTGATAGTAATCCAAGTCCATCAGAGCCAAGCTCTGAGAATCAAGCATGTCTTCCTCGTGAAAATCTTGAAAAAAATATAGAATCCCCTAATGAAAGTGCAAGTGTTCCATGTGATTATAATCAAACAAATTCAGTTGAAGAAGGCCCATCTTCAATGACAGAAGTGATAATCTCTGAAGGTATTGTATGCTCCATACTCTCTGGCATAGGGTATGTGCAAGTTTCTATGTTCATTCTAGAGACTCATCATATTATATAACAGTAACTTTCTGCACAGTTCCTGCAGAAATTGAAGAGACCTCCAATACTTTATACCAGGAAGCCAATGAGATCCCTCTTACATCTTTTAAATCAAGTACCAAAATAGGAGACACCAAAATTGGAGATGCTGCTGAAGAATGTGATGAAGATAGGTCGACCCAGTCAGTGAAAATGGTAATTTTTATGTTACTTAATGGTGTCCGAAAAGTGAATCTTTTTAATGGGGAGCTGTACAATGAGAAATCCCTACATCAAAGTGGAGTGTCAATGACAGTAGTTCCTTCTCTATTTTGCTGCTTTAGTTCATATATTTTGTTGTTTCCATCTTATAGTCGTGCATTGCACGTTATGTGTTTCAGGAATCATTTGGAGAGCGTCAAATGGTATCTTCTCCACCCGAATCACCATCACACTCATTAGTCACCAAGAAAGTTGAAGATTCTGAGGATTCCATAGATAGAACAGGGCGGCCTAGTCCAGTATCTGTTCTTGATCCATTATTTGCTGAAGATGACATCAGTCCTGCAAGGACCATATCTAGGCCAGGTTGGCTCATTTATGTTGATCTTAATGACTTCGGATTCATTTATTCCATTTTGGAATCGTCTTGTGCTGAAACATGGCTATTTGATTCTTAGTTGAACTAGAAATTCAACCGCGACAAATTGATTTCGAAGAGCAGAGGTCTTCTGGTGACCAGGGAATCTGTATACAAACTTCTTTGCAGGATGAGGAATCTGCATTCGAATATGTCGAAGCAGTCTTACTGGGCTCTGGCCTGAACTGGGAAGAATATCTGTTGAGGTGGCTTTCTTCATGCCCAATTCTGGATTCTGTGTTGTATGATGAAGTTGAATTGTTCTCCAGCCGATCACGCATTGAGCAAAAATTACTGTTTGACTGTACTAATGAAGTTCTTGAGGAGGTATGTGATCGCTTTTTTGGGGGCTTCATAGGGATGTCATGCAGAAAACAGAGCATGCGGCCAATTCCCAAGTCAATGGACCTTATCCTTGAGATATGGCAAGGGGTGGAGTGGCATCTCCTCCAGCATCCATCACCTCAGTCCCTGGATCAGCTTGTCAGGAAAGACATGGCAAAATCCAGATTATGGATGGATCTCCGAGCAGACATTGAGCACATTGGTGAAGAGATGGAAAAGGCCATTTTCGAAACATTGGTCGAAGATACAATATCAAGCTTCATCTATGATGCTTCGGAAAGAAATTTTGTCATGCTTCCAGCTGATTCAAGTGAAGTTGAAAGTTAGTTTCATTGACTTGTAAAGTAAAACCAACTTAATTCCAATCGGTAAGAGGACCAACCCTGGATAAGAAGGAAGTAACAAACACTTTCTCAATTGTCTGGAAAATAGGTGGTGATATTTGGGTATATCATCATTTTGGTGTAGGTTTTCTTTTAGCTTAGATTAGTGGTCTGCTGAAGATTCAAAGCTACCTTTTCATCTTGTACTATATCGCTCAAGCTTCATGGATGCTTGCCTATGTGTTCAACTAACTCTAGGTTGGGAGCTTTCCTTGGAGGAAGCTATGAGAATAAGTGATCCTTTCTGAGAAGATGATCAGAAACTTTCTAACGGAGCAAGATCTTCTTGAGGAGGCAGCAAGCACTAGTCTTTTGGTGAACCTAAGCAAGTGGAGATGAGGATCCTTTTAACACAAAACATGTAGTGTCTCGAGTGTGTTGTATCTATGTGTGGGTTTTTTTTTTTTTTTTCTTCTTCAGTCTTTTGTTTTTTCTTCCTTCTTTTGACACGGCTTACCCTTATTTGATTGGTGTGAGTTTTGACTAAAGGTTGTAACTGATACTGATAAGATAGCACTATGGAAAAGAAAAAGATAGTCAATAAAGTCATGTGGATTAGACTGGCTATTCTTGTGGAACTTTCATCTTTGATTTTGAGGCTTGATTTATCAACTTGCTTCCTCTTGTTTCTGTGTAATTCACCAACTTGTGCCTGTATTTTCATCTTTGAATAAGCTCAAATAATAGGTACTAGTCTTTTCAAGAATAATGAAATTTCGTTGTATCTGGCTGAGTTTCAGAGCACCAGGGTACAAGTACTTGCAGATGAATGGTTAGGGAAGGAGGATGAAATAATGGCTGGTTAGCGTCTTGTTCGTCTGTTCGCACTTGGTCTTGCAAATCAAATGGGCATTCATCTTGCGTTCGGTGACTCCGGACATCTTCACATATACTTAAAAAGAAAAGAAAAAAAATGCCGGAGACTCAGAAGGATAGTCCCTTTTTATCAACCACATTGCAGCACACGCATACACCACGAAATCCGAAATTTTTTGAAGGTTTGAAGAAATTCTTTTTGCAACTTTGCACAAAAAAGTTAAACTTTCTCAATAATGTGGATAAAATTACAAAAGCCACATCCCTCAACCATATTAGGTCCATATTAAGTAGGTGAAATCGTGATTAGACATAAAATATACACTTTAGGTTCATATTAGGTAGGTGAAACCGTGATTAGTCATAAAATATACACTTTTTACCGGATAGTTAGTTAGTTAGTTAGTTATATATATATATCTCCTTTTTTAACTACTAGGTAAAGTTATTTCTGCCTCTTATTTGCCGGTAGATATGAGGTCATTGCAGGTCTCCTTTTTGAAAATACTTGGGTTCTGCTTCATCATCGCTGTTTGGTGAAGGAATTCCAACTTTTGCAGATTCTTCAACATTCTTGACAACTTTTCTTTTATCAACATCCAATTTTGCCCGTAATTTACTTTCTGCTGGGTCATTTGAGCGGACAACTTTGGTTTCATGTGGAACTGCAGCACCAATTCCAAGCGTGCAAAGATCCCAATGATCTCATAAGTTTTCTGATTTAATTCTCAATCAAGGTGGCGCTTAATGTAGTGACCTAGGAGGTCGACCCTCCAATTTTACTTGGTTGATATATCATCCTCCTCCAATTTACTCATACTTCAACCCAGTGCCTAGCCTGCATGCAAGCGATACATTACTTACAAGATAGCTTCTTAAATTTCATCAACAAATACTAGAGTTAATGGTGATGAAATCAGCTTCGTGCTTTTTTCAAGGACATTGAGAACAGAAGAATCCATAAGTAGAAACATTCAAGTTTACTGACTATTAACTAAAGAATTTTCGAGGTTCAGAATGTGTTTTATGCAGGCATAATTAGTTTAAGGTATTCCACCAATTCAAAGTGGGGATGCAAAGTAGCTCCAAGTTAGGAACTCATGCCAGAGTTTCACTAAAGATGCATTGCTGCAGTAGTACTCAATTTTCAACAGAGAACAACAGTATGTGAATTTGAAAAAGAGCTACCAGTTTGAATGCCTTCCCAAACTATACAAGTTGAGGTAGTGATGCTTTTGAAGCCTCCTGTGCTCCCACGGCTACTCCTTCCACTACCTGAACTATCAATCAAGAAAGAGAAGATCATAAATCAATGAAGGAATGGACACACCACATGACAAACTTAATTATCATTCTCACACACACAGGGAGAAACAAAACACTGTTCTTACTGCTAATTAATGACAATAATAAGCATGTCCAGTGCTTTTATTGTGCATCTCTCCTCTTGAAATTTGGCTAATTATAAATAACTCCATAAGCTTCACTATTGAGAATCACACATGACTCTTTTCAATTGAACATGCAAATGTCATACCTATCATCTGATTTATCTCATAGAACACTTTTACACACACTATATAATCACAATAGCTGCTAACTAACCATTAACTGTTACACTAATGATTTTAAAAGCATAATTCAAACAAGATCATAGACACAAAATGGAGGATAGAGAAATCTCTTCTTTTTTATTAGAAAAGGCAGCCAAACAAAATTAAAACACACACACACAAACAAAAAACAAAAACAAAAACTATGGCTGCTATATATTTTAAGTAGAGCTTTCCACAAGATATTAGTTTTCTACTACACCAAAATTGAGTAGGTATGCAATCAGATCATAAACAAACCAAATAAGTGGATATAGAACAATTAGAGAGAAACTATTAAAAAAAACAATAAATGTATTAATATCTCATCTTCTGCACTCTCAAATGCCTCTAGAGAATTAGGATTCTATTCGCATTTGGCATAAGTGATGCAGGACAAACTGGTTAAGGTCGGCCCACAAATATGCCCTAGAATCTGTTAAGGTTTATGTAGGAAAACTAGGTTGAAAATAGCAATTAAATACAGGAAATCTGTCTGATAGTGTAATTAAAAAATAACAAGAAGAGGAAGAGAGATAACTGTTAGTGTCACACCAAGAGGCCTAGGCACCACACCTAGGACCTTAAGCTATTGCATCTTAGGCATTGATTGCGTCACACAATCGGAGAAACAGAGAACATTTTGTATACTCTTTATTAATTAAATAAAATCAACATAGGCATACATAAACAATAGAGACCTTCTGTATTTATAGACTCCAAATCCTAAACTAAATAAGACTACAACAACAATAACAAAAACTAAGCCTTAATCTTAAGAAATTTAGAGTCGGCTACATGAACCAATACAAGGCTACGGGTGGTCATCCACATGAATCTTCTCCCTCCACTTCTTTCTCTCTACTGTTATACTTTCATCCAAATCTAACAAATACATATATCTTCCAATCACTTTTATCCATATAGTTTTAGGTCTGCCTCTACCTTTGTCCATCCTATCCTGCCTTCATCCCTCAATCCTCCTAACAAGAACATCCTTCTGTCTTCTCTGTATATGTCCAAACCAACGCAAGTGGTTTTATCTCATCTTGTCTTCAATAGATGTCATTCCCATTTTTTCTTGAATGGCCTCGTTTCTTACTCTATCCTTTCGAGTATGCCCACACATCTATCGTAACATACACATCTCAACTACTTTCATTTTGTGAATATAATACCCTTTAACTATCCAACATTCCGTACCATATAGCAACGCAGGTCTTACGGCTATTCTATAGAACTTTCCCTTTAGGCTCAAAGGTATATTACGATCACACAAAATACCAATTGCACTCCTCTATTTCAATCAACCTACCTTAACTCGGTATGCAACGTCGCCATCGAGTTCTCCGTCTTTCTAAATAATAAATCCTAAATATCGGAAGTAGTCATCTACTGGTATATTTCTGTCATCCAAAGTTATACTCTGAGCTATATTTCTGCTAGTACTGAACATGCATTCTATATACTCCGTTTTATTCCTACTGATTCTAAAGTTCTTAGATTCCAACGTCTGTTGTCACAACTCTAATTTAGCATTTACATCGGCTCTAGTCTCATCAATTAACATAATATCATCAGCAAATAACATATACCATGCCACAACCTCCTATATATCACAAGTCAACTCATCTATAATGGTCACAAAGAAGAAAGGGCTAATCGCTGATCCTTGATGTACCCTGAGAGTAATAGAAAATTGTGCAGTCACTCCAGAACAACTCCTTACACAAGTACATGCTTGTGTTACGTAACCACGTACTCGCCTAGAATAACTTTAAAATTCGTAAACCACTATGAAACCCATGCCTCATAATAAAGAAGTTTATCTAACTGGCATTTAACCCGTTTCTAAAAGTCACTAAGTGAGAATCTCTCTTCTTAAATCAGGTGTTTGCTATAGTCAAATCATAGGCTAAGGAAAGTCAAGGATAGCAATTCCTGCCTCATTTCTATCTTCGAAACCCTGAACTCCATGAATACCCTCAAACCTACTCCGATCAGTACCCACATGTCCATTTAAATCACTACCAATGAAAAGCTTTTCCGCACATGGTACACTCTGTATAATCTCATCTAAATCTTTCCAAAATTGTTGTCTAACCGAATCATCAAGTCCTACTTGAGGTGCAGAAGCAGTAATAACAGTAATAATCTCGCCGCCAATCATGATCTTGATGCTTAAAATCCTATCATTCTTCCTTTACACTCAACCACATCATCAATGAACTTACAGTCAATAATAATTCCGACTCCATTTCTATTCTTAACTCTACCTACCAAAGCTTTTAACCCCAAGGCGCTACTACTCTTACTTTCTCACCTACCCATTTGGTTTTCTGAAGACACAATATGCTAATCTTTTTTCTCTTCATAACCTCAACTAATTCTGTCAATCTAACAGTAAAAAATCCCATATTCCAGGAAGCTAAACAGATCCTATCACCATAAACTGTCTTTTTTACCCTGCACCCTTGCATATTTAACACTGTATTTGGGGATTGACACGGCGCGTTACTTTCGGGCAATGATCTAGCAACCCCAGCACATTTATCACTACACCTGAGTCTAGGAAGTGTACTGCTTTGCTAAGTAGAGAACACCCCCATGAAGTTAATTGATTGGCTCATGTGACTGTATTTTACGCTAACTGTCACAAACTTTACTGCAATTCTCCTCCTTTATCCGGGCTTAAGACCAGCAATGAACACCGCAAACAAAGTCCACGGAACTCACCGGCGGAGCTCCTAAGCTAAATAAGACTAGACTCTCTAAAATTCTAAAAATTAATAATAACTAAGATAATAGAATTCTTAAAACAATCAATTTAGAGAATCCAAATTAAAATAGAAATTTAAAACTCTTAGGAAGACACTCTAGATCCCTAAAAGACTCATAAACTTAATTACATTAAATACTTTCAGCTATGAACTAATAAGCTAGAATTTCCAAGTCTAAAGTTAGGTCTGTAGAATCATTGTTTGATTTAAAACTTTCCAATTCTTGCACCTTTTCTTGTTTTGCATCAATAAGGTGATGCGCACTTGATGCATCGAACACCTAAAATAGAAAATATATCTATATAGAGAGATTAACATTAAAATTAGCAAATAATATCACATAAAAGTACCATTGTCATTTCACAAAACTCTGAATGTAAGGCTGATGACTAGAGCAATTCAAATTCATATTATGTTTAAAATGATCAAAGCAATTTTGAATAGACTTCTGCAAAATTGCCTTGAATAAAAATTAACTAATTGGAGGTATATTGTGTCTATGGTATTGTGTAGGTCTGGAAACGAACAACTACACATGCATATACTTGTGCCTACCTTATTGGAACCACTGTATCAAGGAAACAAATCCAGAACATGAAATCTCTTGAGTAAAATTAGCATCTCTTCTAGCTTTATAGATTGCTAATCGTGTCTTGAGAAAAGGATCATAGTGCTAGGTTTGTCAAGGAAATTAACTTTAAAAAAAATGCTAAGTTTGAAGCTTAGAGCCTTTCAGCAGCCATTTTTGCTCCACTAGAATCAATGGAACTTACATGGCTGGAAAGGCTAGAAACTTGTCAAAATAAGCAAAACTGTAAAATATCTCAGTAACACTGTCCACAACTTTAAGTCTCAATGGCTACTTTCATGTCAAAAGATTATGTATTATACACCAGTTCATGTATATGTTTCAAATTTGAACATTTAAAATGATAATTAGCCATTGTTGCGCCAGTAAATCCGTGGAACTCACATGGCGAATTCTCATTTTAAAGGTTAAATTTTGAAATGTGCACATGAACAACTGTATGATACATTTGGTAAGTGTCTCCTCAGGACAATTTGGAGTTTGTGGGTTGAAATCAGGTGGAGGAAGTCTAAAAAGAGAGAAGCAAATTGTTGACTATGCAAAGGTTATAACTCATAACTAGTGATGATAAGGTATTAGTAATATACTCTTTAAACTCTTGGCATCAAGAACCTTAACAAGCATAGGGGCACTAAGGAAGAGAATGCATTGCAGTGACCATATCCAAAATATCAAGTTAAAAATTACTTTCAAAATTGAGTAGTAGTCTTCAGATCTACTTAGTCAAACCATAGATCAAAAACTAGCTTAGGATTGAAAAGTATTTAGGAATCAGCTGAGCTTATTTTGATCTGGCAATCATCTAACACACAAAATGATGAAGCTTAAATAAGCATGCCCACCATTAGCACACCATTAGCAGAAATCACCTGGAACTCAATTATTCTTTATCACACCTCAATTTGTATGGAACTAACTCGTAATAATCGCCTGGAAGGAAAAGGTTAGCAATTGAGGTTAATGGGAATGACATCATTAAACAAACTGTATAAAGATACCACAAAGAAGCCTTACATACGATACTACAATGATCATATCTTCAATACGAAATTAGAAAGACAAAAAGATCCTCAAAGAATCACATCAATAAATGAAGAGCTATACTCCCCCCCCCCCAAAAAAAATGTAGCAGACAAAGAAAGTAATAAAACAATTAACAATTGACTGAAAAACACTCTTATGTTTATTCCATATATCTTAAAGTATTTATACAAGATACCTAGACCTATTTAAGGTAAGTCAACTATACATTAAAATTATAGAAACAATTACAGGAAATAATTACAGGAATATTACAGCTATAATTCCTAAATATGTGCAGCTATATATGCTAAGTCTCCCCCTCAAGTTGGTGCATAGATATCACACATGCCCAACCTGGACAATGATGCATAAAATGAGCCACTAGTAACAGCATGAGTCATTATGTCAGCCAGCTGATCTGCACTCTTAATGTACGGAACCTCTATCATACCAAAATCCAAACTATCCTTGATATAATTCCTGTCAAGTTCAATGTGCTTAGTTCGATCATGTTGAACGGGATTGTTAGCGATCTCAATAGCTGCAGTGTTATCACAATATAGTACCATAGGTTTCTTTGGACCAAACCCGAGTTCTGTTAAGAGAGTTTTTAACCAAGCAAGCTCTGTGGTTGCATGATGAAGAGCCTGGTATTCAGCTTCTGCACTAGACAATGACACCACATTCTGTTTCTTACTCCTCCAAGTCACCAAATTACCTCCAACAAATGATACATAGCCTGAGGTAGACTTTCTATCTAACTTAGAGCCAGCAAAGTCAGAGTCTGTGTAACCAACAATATCCAAGTGCCCATGTTTGGAGAACATAATACCTTTACCTGGAGAGGAGTTCAGATAAGCCAAAATACGATTCACTGCATTCATGTGTCTATCACTTGGATTGTGCATAAACTGACTGACAACACTAACTGCATATGATAAATCAGGCCTAGTGTGAGTCAGATAAATCAACTTCCCTACTAGTCTTTGATATCTCTCCTTGTTAGTTGGAACCTGATCAGGATAGATAGCTAGACCATGATTCATCTCAATGGGAGTATTTACAGGTTCACAGGCAGAATTACCAGTTTCAGCTAAGAGATCTAAAATATACTTCCATTGAGAGAGAAAAAGTCCTTGCTTGGACCAAGATACTTCAACACCCAAGATGTATTTCAGAACCCCCAAGTCCTTCATCTCAAATTCCTTGGCCAAATAGCGTCGAAACTTCTCTATCTCACTAGCATTACAACCTGTAACAATCATGTCATCAACATAAACTATAAACAAGGTAATATCATCATGCTCCCTCTTATAAAACAAAGTATGATCCGCCAAAGCTTGCTTAAAACCATACTCCATCATCGAGTAGCTTAACTTGCCAAACCATGCCCTTGGCGATTGTTTCAACCCATATAATGCCTTTTTCAGCTTACACACCTTACTTTCCCCTAGTGTAAATCCTGGAGGAGGATCCATATACACCTCGATCAAATCACCATGGAGAAAAGCATTTTTTACATCAAATTGGCGTAATGGCCAGTCTAAATTGACTGCAAGAGATAGAATGACTCGAACGGTGTTCATCTTAGCCACAGGAGCAAAAGTCTCATGATAGTCAATCCCATGGGTTTGAGTGTAACCCTTGGCCACCAATCTCGCCTTATACCTTTCAACTGTCCCATCTAACTTGTATTTCACTGTAAACACCCACTTGCATCCTACTGCCTTCTTCTCCTGTGGCAACTCAACCATCTCCCAAGTAGAATTCTTTTGAAGGGCCTTCATCTCCTCTTCCATAGCAACCTTCCACTTAGGATCTCCAAGGGCTTCTTGAAAATGACTAGGAATAAACACAGAAGACAACTGAAGAGCAAAAGCTAGATGAGCCTTAGACAAGCGATGATAAGAGATAAAATCAGAAATGGGATAAGTGACATTAAAAGACGACTTGGAGAAACCCAACCTATCAAGTTCTCTACGTTCACGAAGGGGATAACTCCTACCATGATCATGATCCATAACTGGTGGATTCAAAATAGTAGAATCTATCTCTAAAGTTGAAGTTGGAGGAGAAGGAACACATACCTCAAGGTTAACAGTAGAAGAGTCATCCAATGGCATGGTAGTGTCATCAAGAGGGGCACTAGAATCAAGAGGAGGAGGCATAACAGGGGTATTCTGTTTTCTTCTCGTATAGCCTTTTTGAAATAACCTAGCTGGTCTTTCATCCTTTGCCTCCTTAAATTCAGACTCAACCTCAGCTGAACAAGTATCATCTAAAGAGTCCGTAGTCTCCACAATAGCTGAGTTCTCCCCCTTACTCGACATCCACAACTTCTTCTCTTCTAACCATAACCGTTCCTCTTCCTTACTACTAATCTCCCCCTGAAGAGGAATCATAGAGACATCCCCAGAAAAATAGGACTCGTGTTCACAAAACTGAACATCCATGGAAACATAATATTTACCTGTAGGAGGATGAAAACATTTATAGCCTTTTTGAGAATTAGAGTAACCAAGAAAAACACATTTAAGAGCACGTGGATCAAGCTTATCCCTATATATAGGGTGGACATGAACATAGCATATACAACTAAAAACCTTAGGACAAAGATTTAGAGTGGAAGGGATAGAGTGAAACTGTGACAACATCCTTAAAGGGGTTTGAAAATTAAGGATACAAGTAGGTATGTGATTAATAAGGAAGACAGAAGTCATGACAGCCTCAGCCCTAAAACATTTACGAACATGCATAGTAAAGCTTAAAGCCCGAGCAACTTCAAGGATATGACGATTCTTACGCTCGGCTACACCATTTTGTTGTGGTGTGTAGGCACAAGTTGTTTGGTGGAGAATGCCATGTTCTAGGAAGAACTGGGTAAGAGATTGATTTACAAACTCACGGCCATTGTCAGAATGAAAAACTTGGACCTGAGTATGAAACTGTGTCACAATCATTTTGTACAATTAAGGAATCACTTGTATAACATCACTTTTAGATTGCATCAAATATACCCAGCTCACTCTAGTGCAGTCATCAATAAAAGACACAAAGTATTTATGGCCTGAAGCAGATGGAGTAGAAAAAGGACCCCATACATCAGTGTAAACACACGAAAAAGGAATAGAACTCTTATTGAAACTGGTTTTGAAAGGAACACGATGGTTTTTAGCATAAATGCATTGTTCACATCTTAAACTAGAGATAGCAACATTGTGAAACAATTTTGGAAATAAACGCTCTAAATAAGGAAAAGAAGGATGCCCCAGACGACAATGCCATAAAAGAATCTTCTCTCTATCAACAGACTCACTCTCTACTTGAAGGCCATGGCCAGGTTTAGAGTGAAACTGTGTAGCCCCTCTAAGTAATAAAGACCTCCTCTTTCCTTACCAATGCCAATCGTCCTCTTCGTACGTTTGTCCTGAAAGATATAATGAGTGGAATCAAATATTGCATAACAATTAAGACTTTTGGTAATCTTACTAATGGAAAGAAGACTATTAGAAAGAGCAGGTGCAAGTAAGACAGATGACATGGAGAATGTAGGAGAAATTGAGACACTCCCGACTCCTGTAATTGGCATAGAGGTCCCATTAGCAACCTGTACAGACTTGACAGGTGAAGACATTAGAGAGGCAAGTATGGAAGAATTACTAGTCATATGGTCAGTGCCCCCGAAATAATAACCCAAGTGTTAGAATTACCTTGATGAGGAGACACTTGAGAGACATGAGAAGCAGAAGGTGGAGAAGTATCAATAATAGCAATCTGAGCAGATTTCTTATTTTTCTTCTCAGCTTGTTTGAGTTTATACCACTCCTCATATCCATGCTTCTTCCAACAAATATCTATTGTATGCCTGGGACTATTGCAATGAGTGCAGAAGTAAGAATTTGAAGCAGCAGAATTCACAAGAACAGAAGGAGTTAACTGAGAGGTGCTCTTTTGGATCGTTAGAGCTGAAGCTTCAGAATGATTTTCTATTCCCATGGTGACCTGTCTCTGCACTTCACGACGAACTAAAGAGTAGGCTTCTTCCAAGCTTGGTAGAGGGGAAGTAGCCAAAACACGACTACTAACTTGATCCAAATTGTGATCAAGACCTGCAAGAAACATATAGACGCGATCCTCTGCAATACGCTTCTTTTGTTTCTCAATATCAGCGGCACATGTCATGTCATTGGGCCTACGATAATCAAGCTCCATGAAAATTGAATTCAACTCGTTGTAATATTTCGGGAGAGGACAACCACCCTAGCGTAATTGGAATGACCTCTTCATTAGTTCATAAACTTGGGAAGAGTCAGAAACATCAAGATAGCTCCTCTTGATCGCATCCCAAACTTCTTTAGATGTCCCACACTGAACAAAGTGTGACATCAGATTGTCAGTTATGGAATTAATAAGCCAAGACTTGACAAGAGCATCTTCAACCTTCCCATTCATCATAGCCCGGATCATCTTCTGCAGGTGCAACCTTTCTTCCAGTAATATAACCCTTCTTCTTCCTGCCAACAATATGCATCTCTAAAATCTTCGACCAAACACGATAATTAGTACCATTCAATTTAACGTGGATTGGAGAAGAGGTTTCATGAATGGTCACCGTCGAGAGTTTCTTGCTATCAGGCATCTCTTCATTGTCAGTTTTAGTAGCCATGATTGATGATAACTAGCGTAAAGGCTGCTGGAGTTGGAGATGGCGGCTGTCAAAGAAGGTGACGGCTGCCAAAGAAGGTGGCAGCGGCTGACAAAGAAGGTGGCGGCTGAAATTAGGGTTAGGCTGGAAGAAGGTGACGGCTAGAAGGAGGTGACGGCTAGGGTTTGAAAAAGAGGTAGCGGAAGTCTTTCGTAGGCTCTGATACCAAATTAACAATTAGCTGAAAAACACTCTTATGTTATTCCATATATCTTAAGGTATTTATACAAGATACCTAGATCTATTTAAGGTAAGTCAATTATACATTAAAATTATAGAAATAATTATAAGAATATTACAGCTATAATTCTTAAATATGTGCGGCTATATATGCTAAGTAAAACACATCACCAGCAAATGTTTCAAATTATCTTCTAGAATGGAATTTTATTGGTACCACTACTGGAAAACTTTAAGAGTACTGTTTTGAACTGTTAAAAGCTATAGCATAAGTTCAGCTAAAAAAAGAAAAGATCAATTAACATAACAAGCCAGACAATAGAAACTTTATACTGTATTTGCAAGAATTGCCAATTCGCACAACTGCTACTGCTTCAATAAAGCTGCCTAAAGAAGTCCATAAATAGGAAAGGCAACATGCCAATTAACCGAATTAGGACACCTTTACATAAAATTCAAAATCAGATCCATTCAGTTCCCAACTTCGCTTACCGGAACTAAGACACGGTTTGGCAAGTTTCCACCAAAACCAAATTGCAACCAAAAGGCAATCTTGGAATTGATGTCAAAATGGTTCCCACATATTCAGACGTGATCCTAGTCATGTGCAAAATCTTCTCACACATAGGTGATGCCTTATATAGACATAACTTCCTCTGCTTTTCCAATGTTGAGAATTTGAGCTTCTAGCACAAACTCTCAACCAATAACTAAAGGCAACTAAAGGTGAATCTTTTCCTTTTTCATTCTCTCCCCCTCCCTCCTCTTTGTTTTTGGGTGGGTGTGGAAGGGGTTTGTTGTTTAGAAGGTATGGAAAGGTGAATATTCAGTAAATTAAAAGAAAAATCCTCGCAATCTCAATTTCAGTTAGAATTTCTAAATCAATCATCTATTCATCACTTAGAATCTTTTTTTTAAATACAAACTTATGTTAGAATACAATTTATGCTTACAAAAAGAAAAAGAAATCATACACTGATATTAAATAATTAAATGTATGGTATACAATCAGTTCAGGTTTCGGCGTCCTGTATCTCGGAGGTATAAAATCAAACCGTATTGGACGACGCATGAGGGACTCTCGACAAAAACCAAACCCTAACCGATAATCCCTGGTTTGTACAATTGGCTTGAAAACACATCAATTTCAACAAAAACCTAACCTGTAGCCACCCCTATCCATAAAGTTAATCTTTCAGACTATTCCATAATGAAATGAACAATTGCAACTGGTCAAAAAGACCTATAAGATCCAAGTGTACCCATTATATATGGAAAGAAATCAGTAAGAGTATCAAATGATAATGGGCCATTCCCTCCTTATTAATGCTTCTAAAAGACATTTTGAATAATACCCAGAATAAAAAAAAGATCAGATCTCCTTCTTACATATCTCTCAACATTTTGTTCAGTGTTTATGCTTAGAATTCTATTCCCGGGATCATTCTGCTATTAGTAGGTCAAAAGTTCATTAAAACTACTGTATTGCACATAAATGATACCCAACCCAATTTTCAACGGAGCCTACGTGGTGTACAAAGACACACTAGTAGAAATTATTCATAAGATAGTTGGATATCAGTGGCACTTCTAAATTTCAGGGAAGATAAATTCAGCTAGTTAAGGCTTCTACATGTATTTCCTTCACATTTTTGCAAAGAAGTCTGCAAAAACATACGTGATGTGGTATTTAACATGACTTAAAAGCAAATTTAAGAATGTTGTAGCTGGAGTTGAGAGAACAGTTTGATGAAATAGAAGATGACTCAGCTCGAGAAGTATCTGATAGAGACAAGTGGCGGCAACCAGTTAAGGTTTACAAAAGGAGGGGAAAAGTTGATTCTAAAGGCCAAACTTTAATTTGGCACACCTTAGATGATGGACAGCTCATATGGGAGTTAGAGTAATAATGATTCTTTCTTTTAGTAATAAGTCTTTCCTTTAGATTGTTGTTTTATGAGTTTTAGGATTAGAGTATTTTGGTAACTAGTGGATTTGGAGAAGTTCCCTAAAGTTTAAGTTTCTGTTTAGTAGGATTCCTAAACTAATTGGTTTCCTAAGGTGTCTAGTCCTAGTTAGTCTAGGATTTTGGGTCTATAAATAGAGAAATTCTCTATTACCTATGCATGCTTTTCTTTATTCACTTAAAAGAGTCTATAGATTGTTTTTATAATTTCTAGTTGTGAGACACAACCAAACCCTAAGGTGTGATGCCTTACAGGCCTTGGTGTGACACCTAGGGCTTCTCCTTCTTCTTTCCTCAATGTGTTGCTAGTGTTGTGATCAATTTCTTTGCTGGAATTCTACACTTTCAGCAACTACACCTAGTTGTTTTAGTTTTCAGAAATTACTTGGACTGCCTAACGGCTGTCCTGCATCAGTATCCCTTGTTGATCCACTAATTGAACTGTTATTGACTGCAATAGTGCAGTTAGTAGTATGAAACCTTTGCATCTCTCCCGGCTATTACCTGCATAATGCCTTCAGCATTGAACCTCAGCAAAAGGTATGCTGATCAAAACTGCAATAAAGGACGGTCAGGCTTAACAAACTATAGACTGTAAAGATATGAAGGATAGAACACAGAATAGTCCACTGATTGTGAGGCAACATAAAACTACTATGTTCCCAAGCAAAGAATTGAGATCCACAGTGTTCCTAAAGAGTAATTATTGTTCACCACAGGATGCTTGAAGAATAGTTATTGCTTGATAGCGATGCCTCTTAACAACTTGACCACTGTGGGGTTGGATTTGTGGCTTCCATTAATTTTGGGGAAGTGAAAGTATCCTAGCACACTTTTTCTACACCCATATAACAAGAAAATAACAAACATGCTGTAAAACCAACAGAAATTTATCACTTATTGCAGAAATAGACATGTTAGGAACATGATAATTTAAGACAACAGCATAACTATCCCATAATGTCTAGAAAAAAATAAATATAGCTCATATAGATCATCGCTTGCAACTAGGCAAGTATAGACGAGAAGATATGATAGATATAAAGTGCTTTGGAAGAAATTAGGATGTGAAAACCTACAGAAGAACAGACCAGTGCTCTAACTTAAAAAAATATAGTAAAAAAGCCAACATAAGGTGCTAATGGTTAAAAGTCATTACAGATTACTTGAAAATAAGAATACTTGAATCCACCAATAGTTATTGATCTACGAGAGAATTAGACCTCCAAACTATCACTTTTTTGTCTCCCAACTAAAGGTTAAGAAATCTCATTCGACTACAGATTCAACAAATTGCTTTGCAAGAAATTCCTGCAGAACTTTTCAAAACCATTTCGCATATAATTTGGGCTTAGAAAATAACCGCTGTCCCGGCCCAGAAGTAGCATTACTTAAAATTAACTTTCACTAGCATACAAATTAAATGCTACAGTTTCTTAATTACTAAATGTACATCTGCAGGCATCAAAGGTATCTAGGACATGCAAAGCTCTTTAACTAAATAATCATGCAGAACTCATTTACAAGTTCATGAGCTTCTAAGTTCTATGCTCAAATTAACTCACACATCCATTGGGTCAGGCACAAATCAACCCTCCTAACAAAGTAGGAATAGTAATAAACTAAAATATCCCGCATACTTCAGTCAGAATGACACAACATATCCAGTGGCCACGAAAACACTACAAAAATTGGTCCACACTTCTCCACCATGGACTTTCAAAGTTATCACATTCAAGATCTTGAGAACTAAAACGCAAAACTAATATTAACTGTTCAAAAGAAACCTGATCCGGATCAAAATTCACCAGAAAAGAAACCCTAAAAACAAAAACAACATTTAATCAAGTCATATTAGCATACAAGACCCATCCAGAACCTTAATCCACTAAATTTCTCAAAATTTCAGCTTTCACGGAATCCACAATCAACTTAACTAACGAACTTAAGGTGAACAAACAAATTCCAGCAGATAAATAAATCAAACAGTTAAGTCAAATTCATTTGATTTTACAAGCTGAAAGCATCCCCAAGCATATATCAGAAACAACATGAATACAACAAACACCCCAATGGAGTTCCAATTCTTACTTTTGGAGTTAGCCGTTGAATCGAATTCCAAATACTAGGGTTCAAGATGAGGTTTTTCAAAACTAAGGATTTTACTATTTTCAAATAAATAAAATTAAAAGAGAGACAGAAAGAGAAACTGCTAGAATACGAGAAGAAGATGGAATTTTTGGAATTTAAATACAAATCAAACGCGATTGGGAGACTTGGGGATTGAAATAGAAAGCGAATCATACAGGTAAAAATTTAGGCCTATGCGTACCTGGTTGCATGTATACGTCGATGTATGACGTATTTGCTCTTGCCAATGATGACGACCAGAGCAATATATATACCCATACCAGAGTACGTATTTATCATAAACAAGATTTGCTTACAAAGCATTTCAAAACAGCTCAAACAATTGGAGACTCAAAACTTTAGTCTTCCAACATGACAAGATCACGAGGAGAGGTAGAGTTTCATTTGTTTACATAAAATCATATTCAAAAAAATTTATTCAGCATTAATATTCACATATTTCCACATATTTAGTAGTATTATGTTTATATTTACAAAAAGAAGCTATCAGAAATGTTAGAAGATTGAAAATTAAAAAGATTCATAAAGGATAATAATAATTCATAGAAGACCAGAAAAGTCTAAAGTTTATCACGGACAAAATCTAAAGGACATGACTCACTAAATTCTTTTTATTGCATAGAAACTTTTAGACAAAAAAATAGTGATTCGCCATAGATGCAATACATAATATGGATTACTTTAATTTTTTTACTGTCAAGATTAAAATTGTTTTGTTGTACATCTACATGCATAGGATAGCATAAATTTCTTCAGTATAAATAGCATAAGACTCAAACTTGTTAAAAACCATGTGATACAATGCGATGCGAAGAAAAGTAATAGCTATCACTTAAAGCAATTGTATGAAACCCTTCAGTGAACCCCCTTACTCTTGTGAATAAAATCTCTTTTTACAAAATATTTGTTCCCAGTACTAATGTTTACTTTCTACATCTGGGCAAAACAAGGGAAAATGAAACCTAGGAAATAGCATGCTTTTATGCCAAAAGCGTCGTTGTTATGATTCATTTTGAGGTTATAATGCTTCATACGGATAAAGGCTTTTTCTAGATTTGTCATATGTCTGTCAAAGTTGGATAATTAAATTAATTAATATATATGCCTCTATTATTTAGCTAATGATGTTATGGAAGATTATGTTCATAGCCCTTTGGAAGGTTGCCCCAGAAAATTTCAAGTCGAATGGCAAAACTACACTTTTGAATTATCCAATAGCCTGGACAACAGAATGTTGTCTTGTAAATATCTTCTTTTCCTTTGATGATCGGGATGTAACCAAAATATCCATCCATGAAGCTAAGATATTTAAAATCAGTTGCTGCATGCAGTAGAATGTCTGCAACAGCAATACATATTCATCTTTTGGAGTAACCAAATTAAAGTCTCTTAAATCTATGCAAATTCTAAATTGGCCATTTTTTTATTACTGGGACTATATTGGAGACCTATTCCGCATACCTTACCCCTCGGATGAAGTAACCTCTCTAGCTATTCAACATATGCCCTTGATAGCAATAGGCAAAAAAGCCAAAGTACTCATTTAGCCATTGAGCCGACAAAGAAGCGTTGTAGGTATTCCAATGAAAGAGGCGCGAGCTATTTCGGTTAATTAAATAATAGTTAGATACAATTAATCGATAGTATTTTTATTCTTTTTCAAATTTTTAGTACCTAATATACTATATGATTTCCGAGTCTACTTATTATTATAATATTTTAATTGAATTACTTACTCCTAACACTTACCATTGTTTTAAACAACTATAGATTCTTTAAAAATTTAAAAATGATAGATCATTGATATTTTAATATTGTAAAATATAATATTCGTCAAATTGCGCGCTACATACATTGGTTTTATTTATTACATATTAATAAAACTAAAAAATATTTAATTTTGTCAATGCATATTTGGACTAAGAGCAAATATTTGAATGAAGAATCCTTTTGAACATAAAATCACAGCTAAAGTAATAAAATAAAATACGTGTGACTCACGATAGGTTCTATTTCCTTTATAGTTTCTCCTTACCTTTTTGTTTGTTTCTTATTATCTTTTCTTCTTCTTTTGACATATTTCTCGTAACTTTGTTTTCTTGCACTCCTATTTACATGTTCCTTATATATATATATATATATATATATATATATATATATATATATGGTTATTGCTTATATATATAATGTACAAAATGTTCTTGTTGTAATATGTCTTTTGTGTTAACACGTAGTATCATCCTAGTTGATACGTGACAATATTAAATTCAAATGAATTAATTGTTGAATTCAGATTAATATTATCTAATTTTATTAAATTGTTACATCATATACATATCAGTGTTAGATTCAAATGAAATTTTTCTAAATTCATTGAATTGTTAAAGTATTTATTGAGAAATGTAATAAAAACTTAACATGCACAATGTATGGACATGATTAGTTAATAGTAACAGTAAAAACAGATGAAGGAAAATATTAGCAGCATTTTTTTTTTCAAGTTTATGATTTAGAGGAATTTCATAAAGGAAATTACAGTCGAAGTTGCATCGAGCAAGTTCGTTTGCCTCGGGGCAAAATAGTGATTTGGAGGTCGCACACACACGCGCACCTCTACGCATAGGCTAAACAGCGTTATAATGGATGTTCGAACTCGAGTCGGAGTATGATTTTCATTTTCTCCTCTCAGGAAACTATTCGAAATAGATTTTATAAAGTGCCTTAATTGGTTGTAATTTTGGGAATTTATCATTACAGTCTCTTGCCGACTATAGTGTGTAATTTTATCTCTAATTATTAGTAAATATATTATGAATATAAAAGATATCGTTGACGTATTTGTTTTCAATGAAAAAGTTAAAGTTTGAATTTATAACCTAATGATTAAGTCAAAAGTTAATTCCAATTTGAAACTTAAATCTTATTATAAAAATTGACAACATAAAATATAAAACGTATTATGTTATCGTAAATTAAAAATTAAAGAATACAATATCTACAAAAAATAATTATATTATGTAAATTAATAGTTAGTAGATATATGTTTATCGTACCATATCATCATATGATAATAAATATAATTTTAAAGAATAATCTTTAAAATATGTATGACTATATGTTGAAAGCATAATATTTTATATAAATTATATATGAATTTTATAAATATAAAGAGAAGATAAAAGAGTCTTTATATATTTTTTTTAAATAATTCTTTATTTTTTTTGTTCTTTCTAATATTTTTTTTTTTAATCTGACTGTCCACATCTTAAATGATATATAGATAAAATTTATTAACAACATTAGATCATCTTATGTAAGAAGGCTAATATTTATTTTATTGTTCTAAATAATTTAATCATTTTATATAATTTTTTATTTTATTTTATGTCTCTTCTCTGCATTTCTATGACTCTTTCCTTTTCTTCAATGAGTTGTCTCTAGCAATGGCTAATAGGCCGGCTTGCACGGTTTTGGATCATGCCCGGTCGGACCCGAGGACCAGCCCGCGTGGAGTGTAGGCCGGTCCCAAAGAGGGGTGGGCCGGTCCGGGCCGATCCCTGGGCCAAAGGCTCTGGGACCGGACTGGCCTGGGCCTTTAGCCCGTGGGCTTATTCTTCTTTTTTTTTTTCCCTCCTACATAACATAATTTTTTAAAATTATAAAAAAAGTCACCTTGAAGTGGTGGAGAGTTTGCCTTAGACCCCTACCTGTTTTATTAATTAATAAAATAGAGATTACATAAGGGGGGACTTAATACCTAAACCTCTTAAAAATATTACAATGATTAAAATTTAAAATTATAATAAATATCCTAAAAATAAAATTAAATACATTATATTACTTATCATAAATTCCTAATTACGAAAATATTAAACTAACTATTTGGTTCACCCCATTCATCATATGAGTCATCATCAATAATCCACAAATTAGACGTCCTATCTTCAGCTGCAAACCAACTATTACAACACATTAACATCTCCAAAGTTTGAGGAGCCAATCGAGATATTATTTCATCGATTGTTTGAGCGCTCTCACTGAAAACGCTTTCCGATGGCACTGTAGAGACTGGTGGTATCAAAAGATCACGTGCCATTTTAGATAAAATGGGATATTGACTTATATGAGCCTTCCACCAACTACAAATATCAAAATGTTGATCTTTATTTTCTATCAAGAGTTGCATCTCATAAATTGCCATCTCGTTGTAGGTGGTAGTCGATCTTTGTTTACGTTTTATAATACCATATGAATTAAATACCGATGAAATTAAAAAGGTAGATTTTCGTGGAGGTTGAAAGTGACTATTAGATGATGAAGCTTGCCTACTTAAACTAGGAGAACTAGAACAAGAAGACTCAAACTCATACAAATTATACATGTCAGATAAAGCTTTAACTGTTTTATCTTTTATATCTTTTATCATACATCATTTAAGTGTTTGTGATATATTAAAATCTAATGTTTCATATAAATATTTAATAATACTATGAAAACCAGTCGTCTTTACTATAGGATCCATACACAATACCATATAATATAAAATAGGAATATCTTCATAATATTTTTTATATTTTTCAAACATATTGCTCATAAAATAACCATATTGTGGATGATACATATATTCATAAAAAATATATGCTACCTTAGCAAGTGTTGGAAGAATATAATGAGTAGTGGGATAATAGGATCCCGATAAAAGTTCAATAGCTTCTTTGAAAGTAAATAAAAATGTTGAAAGTGCAGTATAATTTTCAAAATGAATTTCAGTTAGTGGAGGTTGAAAATCATTACCATTACAAAATTCAATAAATTGGTTTTGAAAAGGTATAACACTTTCAAACATATCTAAAGTTGAGTTGCATCTAATTTTACAATCTAATCTAAATTTTTTAAAAGATACACCTTATTATCGGCATAATGCCTTAAAATTTTATTGTCTAGTTGGGGAGGTTTTAATAAACAAAACAACATTTCTAATTATATTAACAATATTATCAATATATTTATATCATTCTTTAACACACAAATTAAGTATATGACAAGTATACCTAATATGAAATAAAATGTCATCTAACATAAGATTCATAGTATTTTTTAAAATTGTTATAGCGAAATCATTATTTGAAGCATTATCTAAAAAAATAGAAATAATTTTATTTAAAATTCTATATTCACGACATGTTTGAGTAATCATTCTAGCTATATTACTACCTACATGAGGATATTTAAATAATTTAAAACAAATAATTCTTTTTTGTACTAACCAATCATAATATATCAAATGACATGTAATGCACAAATAAGATTCATTAGTAATTGCAGTCCAATCATCACAAGTAAGAGCAAATTTTCAATTACAAGAATCAAATATAGCAATTAGATACTTTTTCATTTCTTTATATATATTTATTATATCATTTTTTAATGTTATTCTAGGAATTCTTTTCCATACTGGTTGACAATTATTTTGCATATATTATTCATAATGTGGATTTTCTACAAAATTAAAAGGTAATTTAGTTTGAACAATCATTTTAGCAAATGTACTTCTATTTTTTCTATGATCATATTGAAAATTACCAACAATTTGATCTCCTGTAGTACGTATTTGTTGCTGTTTAAGTAGGTTTTCTAACTAATCATTATGTGACATTTTCATATGTCTAACTAATGTTCTCGTCCCTCCTCCCTTCTTATGTGCATATACCACCTTACAAATTTTATATGTTACCCTATCATTATCATTATCTTTTTCAAAAAGATTATAAACCATAGATATTTTTACTTTAGTTATAATATCCGTTGTTTCAACATCATCCTCACCTATATTAGATTCATTAGGGTTAATTGTTGGAATTAGTTGTGATTGTCAAACACTAACACTAAGCCTATTAGGACCTTCATATTTATTACCTATTTCATTATTTATTAAACTCAAAGCTAGATCTATATTAAAATCAAAATGTGCAGATGATTGTGATGAAGAAAAATGATGATATTGATTTGAATCCATTATTTCTTTAAAAAATAATAAGCAATCAAAATTCAAATAAAATTTTAAAAAAATAAAGTATTAACAAATAATGAAATAAGATAATTAAAAAATATAAAAAAATAAATTAATTTAAAAAGTAAACAAATAACTAAAATAAATAAACAATTAATAAAGCAAAAATATAAGAATGTAAGATTAAGAAATACTAACTCGTTGATGACCAAGATTAAAAAATAACAATACTTTGTGGAGCTTTTTACTTTTTGTATCCACTATTCCGCCACTCAACAATCTTCCAAAATATAAAAATTTTCTTGAAGAATTGAAAAAGTATAACACAAAAATAAATTATATTCTAATACTTTTTGTAAAGAAAATAGAGAATTAGAAAGAGTTTGAGAGAATTGGAGAGTGTTTGATGAGTTTTGGGTTGAATTGAGAGGTGTTTATAGAATTTTAGGGGTTAAAATAGAAAATATAACCGTTAAGGACCAAAATGTAAAAAAAAATATTTCAACCGTTAGGGGAACTGAAATGCAATAAACAAAAGTAAGAAAGCCGTTGGGTAACGGCTACCCCTGGCTCAGACCGGTGCACAGTGGACGGTTCGGTTCGTTCGTCAAGTCGGACCCGGCTCGACTCGACACGCCGGCGCAGTCCAGCCCATTGGCCATTGCTAGTCGTCCCTCGATACTCCTATTTTGAGTATCTTGTAATGATGGAATTAGAAATTTAGAATTGAAGGGAACAGGGTAAACTATATTTTTATATACGATAATATATAATTCTTAAATTTTTTTTGGGAATTCTCCCTCTACTTGTCCCTGGTCTGATGGTGTCAACCTTACGAGTTCTCTCTCTCTCCCTATTTTGAGTCTGATGGTGTCAACCTTATGACATTTCCGGAAACGTCTGGTAATGTCTCCTTCTTCATGTCAAACCAAACCTTCGACTCCTGAATTGCATATAAGCTTATATTATACGGCTTAACAGTCATTGCACAGTTGGAATATTTGAACGCAATTACAGCTTGGGCACCCAGCACACCAACTGCGTTTAGTTGATGGCCCAAGCAATCAAACCATTAGATTTGACCGGAGAAGCGTTGAAGGCCACTGAAGGAGTAGACGTAGCCTGGTCATAAGCCCAGTGGAAGTAAGCCTATCCAGATCACAGCAGTGTGTATGTGCCTTATTGCTTGTGAATGTCTGTGATGTCTGCTCCATTTTCACCTTGTGTATATGCTTATTAATTTTTTTTTAAAAATTTTTCTTGAGTATCAGGGATGATGAGTCTTTACCGATTGATTCAGGTATATAATTCATAATATTTTTTATAATTTTCGTGTTCTTAATGCCTCTATTGGTAAGTCAGTGGAAAATACTTATTGTGTATTCATAGTATTTGTTATATTGCTTCGATGAAAGCCATATTTTGACAATTCTAATTACGACGAGGTTTTTTTATTTTTGGTTCGGATCACTGAGGTGTGAAGGGTCATAGTTTAATTGCAAACGAGAGACAAACCTTGATTCATCATTTTTAGGAAGATTGAGATGACATAGTTACACAATCATCACATGTATTGTACATCTCAAAATTGAATTGGTGCAGAATTAGTGAATTTTGTAACTTCGTGATTGAATCTTGACATGTGTTGTTGTACCATTGATTTGTACGGTGAAGGATTAAAATTCATCAAGTAAGCTTTCTCTTTACATAAACTCCTTGTTTGATGGCCTTTTATGTGTAAAACAATTGTTATGGTTCTCTGAATTAAGCAATCCATCCTATTATAGGAGGGTCACAAAGTACTTTTTACACCCAACAGTATAATTATATGTTTCTTTAGGATGAAGATTTGGTGGTGGAGAACTTCTATCCTGGAAAGTCAAGTTGATACTTTCATGCACTGTTCTTCTTCCTCATTAGTTTTTATGTTTTCCTCTCAAGATGTAGATCATTGAATTTTTTTTTTTGCCAAAAATGGAATCATGTTTTATCAATTTTCCTTTTTCTATGGATTTAGCAAAATTCTGAAATGGCTTAGATCTGTTAATCTGTACTTAGTTTTTGAATTCTAGGAAACTATCAAATTCTCTTCAAGCGTCAAATTGTTAATGTCATACATTTCTTAGTAACAATGTTTAGTTTATATGGATGGCTGGATACTAGATAAGAAAATTATTTGAAAGAAATTGGAACATTTGATTTGGGCTGGTTAACGAATGATGTTGAATAATCTTTTGACATTTTGTAGAAGTTGTATAGCTATATGGAACATGAGAAATAAAGATTTTTTTTTAACGACTCTATGACCTGATTAGAGCCCAAAAATAATAATACCTAAAATGGTAAGTCCTATGTCTGAACAGGTGCACCTATCAAGAATTGTAAAAACTAGAATCTCTCTGGTGAATATTAGTAAAGCTTGAGCTTGGGGGGTCGCTTTAATATGCTGGTTGAAACCATCTTGGCTGCCTCCCTATTGCCTCAGACTAATAGAGTCATGATAATCGATACCTGTTAGGTCATTGCTTTATTTATTTAGTTATTTTACACCAGCATAGGTGGGTTGGGGCGGCAGGATTATCTCTTTCCAAGCATTATGCTTTTTCATCAAAATGTTACACTCTCAAGAAGGAAAATGGTCATAAAACCAAAACAAACTGCGTATTGAGCTAAGATTTTATTGCAAGTATCCTTTTTGCCCTGTAATTATCAAACTTTTATAAGTAAGGATTTGGTCATTCATATCATACATAAACATATTGGTGCACATTTAGCTTGGGAGCTTTCCTTTGAAGAAGCTATGAGAATGAGGGATCCTTTCTGAGAAGATGATCAGAAACAATCTTCTAGTGGAGAAAGATCTTCTTGTGAAGGCAGCAAGTACTAGTCTTCTGGGGAACCTAACCAAGTAGAGACAGGGATCCTTTTAATACAGAACATGTAGCGTTTAGTGTCTCTCGAGTGTGTTGTATCTATGTGTGTGTGCTTTTTTTTTTTTTCAATTTAATCTTTTCTTGTTTTTTCTTCCTTCTTTTGACAAGCTTTTGCTTGTGATTGGTGTGAGTACTGATAAGATAGCATTATGGAAAAGAAAAAGATCATCAATAAAGTCATGTGGATTAGACTGGCTATCTCTGTGGAAATCTCTCACCTTTGATTTTGAGGCTTGATTTATCAATTTGTTTCCTCTTGTTTCCGTGTAATCCACCAACTTGTGCCTGTATTTTCATCTTTGGAAAAGCACAAATAATAGATACTAGTATTTTCAAGAACAATGAAAATTCTTTGTATCCGGCTGAGTTTTAGCGCACCAAGGTACGAGTACGTGCAGATGAATGGTTAGGGAAAGAGGAAGAAATAATGGCTGGTTAGTATGTTGTTCATCGGTGCGCACTAAGTCTTGCAAATCAAATGGGCATTCATCTTGTGTTCAGTGACCAGACATCTTCACATATATTTATTGTAAAAAAAAAAACCAGATGCTCAAAGGATAGTCCCTTATTATCAACCACATTGAAGCGCACACATATACCATGAAATCCGAAAATTTTTAAAGGTTAGCTGAAATATGAGCCAAGATTTATAGAAATATTTTCTGCAACTTTCAGCACAGAAGTTCACCTTCTCAATAGTGTGGGTAAAATTATAAAAGTCACATCCCTCAACCAAATTAGGTGGGTGAATCTGAAAACCATGATTAGGCAGAAAATATACACTTTTTACCGAATAGAAGTTTTATATAAATAAACAAATATATATATATATATATATATATAATTAGCTACACATAATAATTGTCTAAATATTTATATATGATAATTTATATACATATTTAATCGTGTTTTAAATATATTTAAAAAAAATTATAATAACAATATTACAAAAGATGTTACAACGATGTCACAGAAGATTCGAAGCTATAATTTTATCACCTTTATAAAATTATCAATATTAAGTAATAAATTATAAAGATCAATCAAAATCTCTTTAAAATAATTTTTTTTACTTATCTAATTCATTCCTACTTATGTTAGTAAATCTTAAATTATCGAATTAATATTTAATAAATTAATATTAATATTAATCTTCTTTCAAAAAAAAATATTAATATTTATCCTTTCTTCCCTTTCACTTCTTGGATTTAGGAAGGAGTCCCGAAGGCGAACCTTCCCCATCCGAGCGTCGAGGCCCCACGACCGGGTGAGATGTAAATCGGGATATGCACCCGTGGGAGGTACCTGAGGGAGAGGACCTGCGAGCAATCCCCTAGGTGGGAATCGAACCCGCGACTTCGGCCAGCCCATCACAGGCACGTCACCTCAGGCCTTGCCAACTGACCTATGCCTGGGGCTCTTCCCTTTCACTTCTTGTTCTCAGACTTTCCACTGCAAATTCAATACTTTTTTTTTTATGCCAGTCACTGCAATTTTATTCCTTGATAAAAGTTTACTTTGTTCCGGCAGAAAGAAAAGAAATTGGGAAGCCAAACTTCAAAAACAAAACAGTTGAAATTTTGAAGCCCTAGTGAGTAGTGGCACTCCGCACCCACTGTTCATTCTTTCAGGGGTTATTTGTAATGTAGGAGAAGCCCAAGAATCCATAAATACATCATTTGGTTCATTGTAAGGCTGGTAAAACAATCTAAAGCAATGACAAACTCATTCACTAAAGAAATGTTGCAGCCAACGAAGAAGCCAAATAGCCGATTCAGCACATTAAACTTATTTTGGCTGTCCTCCTAGTTACACATCATATATCTTTCTACAATTGATTTAATATACAATCATATGTATTGTTTGATTGCTCGCAAGTTCAATTGCTTAGTAAATTAATATTTAGTATATCAATATTAATTTATTACGAATTGATTCAATAATTTAAGATTTACTAACATTTACATTGTAACTAAGAGAGGGAAGAAAAAAATTAGATAAAGAAAAAAATTATTTTAAATAGATTTTGATTGATCTCTATAATTTATTACAGAATTATCCTTCACTTTAGTGAGTTGATAAAATTATGTCTTTTGATTTTTTTTGTGCAACAAAGTGGGTATAATGTTAGCAAATCCCTATATATATACTAGATAACAAAGTTTATTTCTGCTTCTTGTTTGCCGGTAGAAAAGAGGTCATTGCAGGTCTCCTTTTTGTAAATGCTTGGGTTCTGCTTTCTACTTCTTCATCATCACTGTCTGGTAAAAGAGTTCCATCTTTCGCAGATATTGCAGATTCTTCAGCATTCTTGGCAACTTTTCTTTTATCAACATCCAATTTTGCCCGTAATTTTCTTTCTACTGGGTCATTTGAGCGAACAACTTTGGCTTCACGTGGAACTGCAGCACCAATTCCAAGCCTGCAAAGATCCCAATGACTTCACAAGTGTTCTGATTAAGTCTCAATAAAGGTAGCGCTTAATCTACTGACCTAGGAGGTCGACCCTCTAATTTTACTTTAGTTGATTTATCCTCCTCCTCCAATTTACTCATATTATCAACCCATTGCTCAGCCTGCATACAAACAATACATTACTTCCAAGATAGCTTCTTAAACTTCATCAACAAATACAAGAGTTGATGGAAATGATGAAATCAGCTTGTGCTTTTTTCTAGGACATAAAGAACACAAAAATTGCACAGCAAAGAACAGAAGAATTGATAAGGAAACATTGAAGTTTACTGACTACTAACTTCAGAATTTTTGAGGTTCAGAAAGTGTTTCGTCCAGGTATAATTAGTTTAAGGTATTCCACCAATTCAAGGTGGGGATGCAAAGAAGCTCCAAGTTAGGAACTCATGCTAGAGTTTCACTAAAGACGCATCGCTGCAGTAGTACTCAATTTCCAACAGATAACAACAGTATGTGAGCTTGAAAAAGAGTTACCAGTTTGAATGCCTTCCCAAACTTTACAAGCTGAGGTCGTGATGCTTTCTTCGAAGCCTCCTGTGTTCCCATAGCTACTCCTTCCACTAGCTGAACTATCAATCAAGAAAGAAAGAGGAGATCAAAAATCAATGAAGGAACAGACACACCACATGACAAACTTAATTGTCATTCTCACACAGAGAAAGAAACAAAACAATGCTCTTACTGCTAATTAATGACAACAAGAAACATGTCCATTAAAGTGCTTTTATATATTGTGCATCTCTCCTTCTGAAATTTGGCTACTTATAAATAACTTCATAAGTTTCACCATTGAGGATCACACATGACTATTAGCAATTGAACATGCAAATGTCATAACTATCATCTGATTATTCCCATAGAACACTCTTACACACGCATATATAATCACAATAGCTGCTAAACTAACCGTTAATTGTTATACCAGTGATTTTAAAAGCATAATTCAAACAAGATCATAGACACAAAATGGATAATAGAGAAATCTCTTCTTTTTCATTAGAAAACGTAGCCAAACAAAATTATTTTAAAAAAAATAACATAACATAACTATGGCTTCTATATATATTAAGTAGCTTCCCACAAGATATTAGTTTTCTACTACCAAAATTGAGTAGGTATGGAATTAGATCATAAACAAACCAAATAGGTGGATATAGAACAATTAGAGAGAAACTAAAAAAATTAATAATAATAAATACTCCCTCCATTTCAAAATATTTGTTCATGAAATTTTTTTGTTTTATTTCAAAATACTTGTTCATGTACATATTTCTGGAACTAATAATTAGTTTTTTTTCCATTTTATCCTCATTTATTCTAAGTCAACAGCATAACTTTCCAAAACTCTTCTTTCTTCTTGTTTCTTGAGAATTTTCACCAACCAATAGTTATCATATTTTTAATATGGATAGAATAAGAACTTTATCTAAATTGTAGTATTATTTTCAACACCCTTAATCTATGTGCAAAAAGTTTTATGAATAAATATTTTGAAACGGAAGGAGTAAATGTATTAATATCTCATCATCTGCACTCTCAAATGCCTCTTGAGAATTATGATTCTCATTGACATTTGGCATAAGGTGATGTGCACTTGACGCATCCGTCACCTAAAATAGAAAATATATCTATATAGAGAGATTAGCATTAAAATTAGCAAATAATACCACGTAAAAGTACAATTGTCAATTCACAAGATTCTGAATGTAAAGTTGATGATTAAAGCAATTCAAATGTCATAGCATGCTCAAAATGATCGAAGAAATTTCGAATAGATTTATGCAAAATTGCCCTAAAAAAATTAACTGGAGGTATATTTTGCCTATGGTACTGTGTATGTTTGGACACGAACAACTGCACTCATATAAACTCTTGAACCTACCTTATTGGAACTACTGTATCAAGGAAACAAATCTGGAACATGAAATCTTTTAAGTAAAATTAGCATCTCTTCTAGCTTTGTAGATTGCTAATCGTGTCTCAAGAAAAGGATCCTAGTACTAGGTTTGGCAAGGAAATTAATTTAAAAAAAAAAAGGCTGAATTTGAAGCTCTGAGCAGCAATTGTTGCTCCCCTAGAGTCAATGGAACTCACATGGCTGCAAAGGCTAGACGGCATGCTTGTCAAAATAAGCAAAAAAACTCAAAAATATCAGTAACACTGTCCACAAGTTTAAGTCTCAATGATAACTTTCACATCAAAAGATTATGTATCATACACCAGTTCATGCACACATTTCAAATTTGAGCCTTTAAAATGATAATTCAGCCATTGTTGCTCTACAAAGTCAGTGGAACTCACATGGCTGCAATGGCTAGACAATCGTCAGAATAAACAAAACCCTACAAAAATTTTGTGTTTAAGTCTCAATGATTACTTTCATGTCAAAAGAATATGCATCATGCACTAGTTCGTGTACACATTTCAAGTTTGAACCTTTAAAATGCAAACTCCCTTACTACCACACAGAAATAAAAATGGTAAACTAAGAATACTGCTAAGAGCAAAGCCAGGTTTTGCATTTGAATTTCACAGAGTCAGCTGAGACCATTAGATAAACTCAGTTCTAAAATATTCACATTGGCAAGTGGAAAATCAAATAAATGATAGAAGCATATGAATAAGTTGATTCCAATGCAAACATCAACTTAGCAGGCCAATAGTGTATTCTATTCCAGACATCTTCATCAATCAGACCTAAATATACCTTATACTAATGGAACATAACCTTTTCAAAATTTTGTTCTTTACACTACTGAACCTTTGCTGCCTGTTTTTCTTTTAGTTTAGATAAGCCATTTCAAGACTCGTGATTCCATCAGAACTAGAGGACTGCCATGTACATTCCACCAAATATGAATGTAATCAGCAACTTTAGTGTCATAGTAAGGATGCTCAAAGACAGATACAATACATGATAGCTACAAAAAAGTAAAATTTGTCCAAATAGCTATATAGAATAGGATACTTCTCTAGATCTTGTTGCAATTTTTCCCAAGCAATGACATCACCCCCGGCCTTTGAAACACATAACGAACGATCTAGTAAGATTAACCACCTATTGGCTTCTTTAGTATAAATCAGGGCATTCATAATGAAAATACCAACAAAGCACAGACCTTTATGCAAAACAGTCCAAGTATATACACATCTAAATTTGCAATTTTACATTATCTTTTAACACTTAATATTATACCCAACAAAATGACTTAAGAGAAACTCATATTGAACGTCAATTTCAAACAGAAAGCCCAACCGTAAGTTCAAATTTCTCAATAAATCACTTATTAAACTCCAAAGAACAACATAAAAAAAAAAAAAGAAATTACAGACCCTAAAATCACATATTAGCAAATCTAAAACCAACAATAACCTGGATCTTCAAACCAGCGAAAACAACAGATACGTAGTCGTGGATGGAGGGAGATGAAACCGCACCTTCCAAGTTAAGGGAGAGCGAATGGAGAGGTTATGATACCCAAGCAGAACCAGCCGAGTGACAGGTGGGGAACGTCCGCCGGCGACGAATCGGCGCTGAGTGAGTGACAGGGACCGAGAAGAGAACTTGTGAGGGGAAGAAACAGGGCTCCCTTGAATGTTTTTATTTATATATTTAATAAAAATTTTTTCTCTAAAATGGATCAGAATTAATCAAGAGAAAATACATAGGGAAAATAGCCCCGTCCCCCACGGCCCCTTCCCCTCCCCCCAAAAAAAAAAAACTACTCTAGCATTTATAATTAAATGTGAAAAAAATTATGACCAATTAAGTGGAAAATAATTATAATATTATAATGAATTATTCTTATCGGAAATGATAAAATTTTGTTATACATAAATAATTAATTAAGTATTTTTTATATCAAATCAATCCGATTAATATTTAACTTTCATAAAAAAAATTTATTGTGGAATGTCAAATTTCTATTAGTGAATAAAGCTAATTTTCTTTTGTAGTGTTTAGAATTTAACAAAGGATTTCCCCATTTTGCTTAAAGGTTGGTCTAACAAGAACAAATAGCTAAACAACATGTTACAAAAATAATGTAATAATTAAACTAAGCGGACGTTTGATAAAATTAAAATTTGAATACTTTAGATATGAAATTTTTAAAATTGAATTTTGAAGACTGAAATTTGAAATCTGAAACTTAAATTTGAAGTATAAATTAATTATAATTTATTTTTATATTATATTTTATTATAATTTAAATTAAATATAAACGAATATTAATAATTAGATGTGTATTTAATATATTCAAGCTTTACACTTAAATAATTTTCAATCCACTTAAAATTTATAAAAAATAATTTAGTACGTCTTAATCAATTAAATGATAACAAAAATATGTTATGAAATATAATTAATTAATTAAATACTTAATATTATCTATTATTAAATAAAATAATTATTTAATTAACTAATTTAAATTATTTAATTGAGTTATCAAATCGGCCCTAAAAAATCGTTACATATAATTTTTATTAAGCATGATAACTAAAATTGTGATTAAAAGTAAATTTTTAAATTTCGAAAAAAATTATAGATTGAAGTGTCGCAAAATCAATGCTCCAAGACAGACAAAAAAAAAAGCGGGGGGGGAACAAAAGTAGAATGCTTACCAAACACCACCTTAGCATTTAATATTTAGTTTGCAAGTCCTTTTTTAGATTAGATTCGATAGAGCACTCAAATATATATAAAATTGTTAAAGCCTCCAATATTGACACTTATCCATTGCATTTCATGATTGGTTATATAACACTTTAGTGAGTGTGTTTTGTCTTTTACAATTCTTTGTGCACATAACAATGACAATTACTTTGACGTTTTGTAAGCCTTTAATAGTGTACAGAACTCTAATTCTATAGAATGCCACTAGAGAGTCCATAACAGTGGATTTGTGCAATGCCATTAATGATGCTTTTAGTAGATAACGAAGCATTTGACATTGAGCTTATGCAGAAGATGAATCATCATACCATTGCAAAGATGTAAATCCATAACTCTGGCTCTATATAATGCTATGATTGTGTACATAACTCTGGCTATATATAATGCTATGATCGAGTCTATGGTAGTAGAGTTGTGCAATACCACTAATGATGCTTTCAATAGATAATGAAGTATCTGACATGGAAAATATACAGAAGACGAAGTATCTTTATCACTACAACGATGCACATCCACAACAGACTCTCTATATGTCCTTATCTATTGGCATAGCACGGAATTTCATAGGCCGTTTTGGGAATTGCAATTGTCTATTGCTATTCCTCGATTGCTAAAAGTTTCAATGAATACATATTTGAGCGTTAGGTATTGCAGATCACTAGACGACATTCCAGAGTTTTGGCCAATCCTCCTCTCGATCCTATTCAGATTAGAGAGATAGTTGAGAAGGTAGATTAGAGACCCCTCTCTTTTGTTTTTAGTTTTCTCGAATTTATAATTGCTTGAAACTGGTGTTGGTTATTTTATGATGTCCCAAATTTTTTTACTTAAGGTTTTTTTTTTTTTTTAATTGGGATGCTCTGTTGGTGATGAGAAATAGACATAGGGGGTTTAGTGAGAGTTTTGTGATTTTTATGGGATCTTCTTCTTCATTTGATTAGGTGGAGTAGTCTATTACTCCATTGCAAGAGCTTCAATTCATAGTGATAGGAGGGACTAGAAAGATCTCAAGTGTGACCCTCATTCCTCACAACACAAAAGGTTACTTGAGAATCAGTCTCAAGTGCAAACAAGAATCTTTAAGGTATAAATTTGACTTTGAAATGGTTATGTTTATTGATGATGATTTTCTGTTCTTTTTTACTTTCATTTACACAATCTAAATCAACATTGGACTCTTAAGATCTTTTTCTCCCGGTGACTCGATGAGGTGTGAGTTTTTGCTAGTTGGAGTCTTTTGCTATATGTATTATTTGGAATTTGACATAATTGTTTTGCTGCAGAATTAATGCTGCTTAGGTTGGTTGATTTGTTGTTTGGGGTAATGGGGAAGGTGGATCTCTCAAATTTGTGTCAATTCCTCCATTTTTACTAGTGGGATCATAATTATGTTTTGCCATGCTTGCACAATGAGGTTCTGTTTAAAAAAGAAGAAGAAGAAGTTTTGGAGGATTTGTGTGGAAACTATTAGGAATTGACTGTTTGTTATATGTTTCAATTTTTAGATTTTTGAATTATTTTCACTTTATTTGGTTGTATTTTTGCCAAAAAGTTTAGATTTTTTTCTCCCAATTGTCACGCCCTGAGTCCGGGGATGACACGGTAGCATTCTCGTATTGGAATGCCAAACCTTTTGTTAGTGTTGTGCCCTAGAGGCAATCACTTGTACGTTGTATATGACACATTTTTATTTTATAAAAGACATTGTTTATCTTACAGTTTATTTTGATTACTTTTGAGTAATATAACTGTTCGATAAAGTCTCTAGTACAACACCGTGTTAAGGAAATTATGGTAGAGATCATGATATGAGATTCCTATTACATTGTATAGTGTTAGTACTTAAATAGTCCCTAGTCATAGTACTAATGAGAAAGGACATCATTAATGCATTAAGACTAGCATGTGTTAAGACTTCCTGATTTGATCAGGCAGTGGTTCTCATCTCCGTGAGTATTGAGATATTCAAAGTTAACACATAGATGCTTGTTAGTGGAACAAGTTCATTAGATGACCTAACTATGAGATAATCACATTGATAACTATTTAGTACCAGTGATATAATCTCAACATAGCAAACATGCAAGTATCATTAGATTTGAGATCTCCAAGGTACTTTGTTTGCTGAACCTTGTACTTTGATTCCAATCTCCGGAGCTCGATCGAGGGCCGCCTATGAGATGGATATTGGGTACATTATGAGGTAAACGAGAGTAGTTGAGAGGGTCAATAAAAGATTCACCACTCCTAATAGTAGGGGCGAATATCTCACGGCCACTTGTAGGAATTACTACTCGAGAAGTCCTTGGCCAAGGTGTATGTGCATTAGAAACAGTTCCAATTGATACACATCTAGAGTAGTGGGTTTCTGGTACAAGTATAATTAGATTCAGGCAAGAATTAATATATATTCTGGAGGGAGTTGTCACTAATTCTATACTCTAGACCGAATGAGATATTGTATGGTGAAATGAGTTAATTGTACTATAATTTGTTATTGAATAGTTCATGTCAAGCCACTTGACTTCCTAGACTCTTGGGTGGTCATGATGTGTTGCTAGATACCGCTCATGATTTGGGAATATGAGTTTATTAATTGATGAATTAATAAACCAATATTGATTATAATTAATTCTAAAATGACTCTAAAAACATAAAACCAAGGGTCACAAGAAGCTTTCTATATACATAATGTTCTCATCTCTCTCTCTCGTGGGTGTGTGAGTCTCTCCAAGACAACACCAAGACTCTTCTACTTCTTCTTCTTCATTCTCTGGTTTTGTTGAACAAGAAGAACAAGGAAGAAAACCCCAGCCACCATTGTTGTTTTCTGCTAGCACATAAATTCTTGGTGTTTGAGTGTGATCTTTCCGTATGGATTACTATTAGAGATAATCACACACTGTAATTATAGTGGTTGGACATACAACTCTCGTGGTGATTATTCAAGAGGATTGTTGGATCGCACCACAATTATCATACTTGAAGAAGGAAAGTTTTATTTTCCACACAAACAAAGAAAGGTAAAAGTTGTTATCTTTGTTTCTTTGTTTTATATATATATGTCTTATTTTTTACATATATGCGGATCTTAGGATGGTATCTCGTTCTTATTTTTCCGCTGCGCCGTGTATGATATGCGAGAGATACCCAACACCTTTAACACCTCAAACTGATCTACCACACTTTTATTGTGCTACTATGATACTCCAATAACCCGCACATACAGACTCACACTCCTAGAAACTCAAATTCGTAATCAAGTCTAAGCAACCCAACTGAGCATTTATTTCATAGCCTACCAAGTACATAACAAACATATATCCATCAAAACTATCAAAGTCTAACAAAATATACTAAACATTTAAATCAATAAACATATTCCAAAAATTCAGAAAAAACAGCCAGAACTGATCTAACTCTTCTTCTTCTAATTGATGTCCTGCAAAGATGGTAATAAAAAGGGGTTAGTTCACTAACTCAGCAAGGAAAATATACTTTTTCTGGGATTGAGCATACTATATATACATATACATTTATAAAATAATTGTTCAAAATAGCTTTTAAATTATTGTAGTACCTAATTCATGGGGTTTTGGAACATCTTCTTGGTGGGTTGGTCACACAATATGAAGATATCGAAAACTCACACAAGGAAATAAGAGGGGGAAAGAAGGAACAACAAATCCTTAATGTTACCCAATACTGAATCGAATGAGGTATAATTAACACCTAAATATCGAACCGGTGTTGTTTATTCAATGAAAGTAATGACAAACATATCAGGGGAAGGACCATCGCTTCAATAGAAGAAAACCCGCACTGAAATCAAATCAGAGGGGAGCTAATGCCGAGTGGGTGAAGCACGGTTGGCACCGGGTGCGTCGGACCGTGTGAAGCCGGAATTCCAAAGTGAGGCCGACGCCGGGTAAGGGGGTTAGAGCCGGCGTCGGGTCCTCTCGGGAAAGGTGAACAGAAGTTTGAAATGCAGAGCAACCAGAGTACAGTTTGGTCAGTTTTCGGGTTTTACAAGGTTCGTAACACTCTAACCGAATAACAAGTAAAGAGAATACAACTAACCACCATTTTTAACAAAATATAACTGAACTCACACACCCAAAACGTAACTGCATCATAACATATTATAAAATCTAAGACATGCTTTAGTGTAAGGTTTCGGTTTACTGATATCAACTCCTAACTATTATATCTTGTTAGGAGAAGGGTCGGAACTGAAATTAGGTGTTGTATCCCCCTAGCAAGGGCCTTATAACTGAAAATTAGGTATTGTATCCCCCTAGCCAATGGCCTTAAAATAGAGATTAGGAATTCCCCAAAAACCAACTCAAACATCAATCAATTCCATAACACAATACTGACTCAAAATAGAATTCACTTTGCACAATTTCATCCACACAGCCACAATACTTAAAGTATTAAACATACATCATGTTCAATCCGATTTAGTAATACAAAAATAACAGTCATTGGCAAAAGGTTCATAATTTGATATTAAAAAATTAGAAAGTTAGAAAACGCAATCCCTTACCAGACAATTCAGGGATCAAACCAATCAACAATCCACAACCAGTGTCTAACTGCCTACAAGAACAAAAAAACATAATCAATTGCCAAACTTTTAATTAATCTCCAAACTAAACCATTATGCCCAATTCAACAGTAATTCATCCCTAAGCAAAAATTAACCCAATTCAAGGCACGAAAACCAAAAAACTTACATAGATTCGAAACATCTGACACAATCTCTTCACCGGACTCTTTTCTCTCGTTGATTTTCTCTTTCTCCAAAGCTGCCTAAGTAAGAGCATTCTTGTCTGCTGAAACAACATACATTAAACCCCATAATGCAATTGATCTTTCTTATTAGACTATTGACCCTTTTATAAATCTAATTGTAAAATAACTCCAAAACTATCCCCTTTACTACAATAACCCCTAGACATATGGGTTAAGCCCACCAACATAATTAAAGAAAAATCCAAATAGAAAAAGCCCCAACAAGGGAAAAAGTCCGGGTCTTACACCAATAATTCAAAAATGTGAAAGTATTGAATTTTCTGATATTTTATTGGTGCGAATTTCTTGGTTGTAGGAAATTTTGTGTCTTGAAAACTTTATTGAGTGTGGCATGTGTAGTACTTGAATTGGTTTGCAATAAGAGGAGGTAGTTGGAGACTAGAAGATGGAGGTGAAGTAGGAGAAAAAGTACAAGAAATGAAAGAAGGAGACGGTGAGTAATAGTGGGATTTGTGATGCGGAGTTTTGATGTAGAAATTCAGTTATTGAGAGCAGTGGAAGAACTAAGAAAGGAGATGTGTAGAAAAAGAAAGATGATTGGAGGAGGGATAGCGAGAAAAAGAATAAGAAGAGAGAAAAATTAGTAAAGGAGGATAAAAGAAGTGACCAAATGAGGGAGAAGAGGCTCAAAAATCTGTTGGCATTGAGAAACCTGATAAAGATATTAAGGAGAAGGTTACAAGGAAGAGAAAAAAGCATAAAACTGTAGGTGAATCTAGTCATCAATTGCAAGAGCAAGTGTTTGAAGATGTGGAAGGTGATGATCAATCAACTGTGAATGAGTTAGGTGCCAGTAAGATTCAAAAGTTTGTGGTTTTAGTTTACTAATATTCTGAAGTTAATGGGCTTTGTAAAATGTGTTTGCTATATGGACATCACAGTTCTTTTTTTTAAAGATACTTGCTTTTCAAGATTAAAATTTTAACGGTTCATTTTACCTTCCCACCTCCCCCTCCCACTCCTCCAAAGCTCAATTGATTTTTGTCTTTCAAGAAAGTTGTATGACTATGCTATCTGATTAATTCCTGCATTTAAGATTCTTAGAGAATCTATATTTGTCTAACTTTCCTTTGTTGTTGTTGTTTCCATTTTTTTTTCTCACTTCCAGCATAACATCATCGATGAAGTATTATTTTATAATCGGTTGTGTATTTTCTGATTGATAATCGATTGTAACTTTTATATGATATACCAAACATAAATGATTATAGAGTTAAGAATCATCAACTATGGTAACTTTTCTGAATATTGTTATCGATATATGAAACCAAATATGATATTAAACCACAGTAAGCAAATAAATAAGTTTTATGAACTACTAGGAGCTAAAGTATTTTTTTTAAAAAAACTCCTTTTTCCTGCTAGTAAATCTTATAGTAATTTTATACAAGTTTTACATTCTCATTAAATGAGCTTCAAACTTAAAATAATTTCATCCAACTTATATGGTCTCACTCAATCATATATATATCCAACTATATTTTGGGATTAAAATTAAAACTAAAGAAATTATAGAAAGATATTCACAACTTCAATTAGCTAATAAAAGATGCCAAGAGGAGCAGTTCGCGGAGGATTTTCCTTATGGATACATCTGAATTTAGTTATTTGTCCCTACACTTTGCTCCAATGCTAAAATTACTTATTCCAGTAAATTCAAAAGTTCACAAGTGCTTGATTCCATTATACAGCCAACACATGCTACAGTGAGCATTGACACTGGCATGGAGGAAAGAAGATGAGGAGGTGGCTTTGGTACAAATTACAGGTGGTTGTTGTTGGTAATAATAGAAGAAAAGAGATGCACGAAAAAAAAAAATGGGAATAAAGTGTGACAAAGGGCAGCACATCCCAAAGAAGAAATAAGAGAATGTTCATTATGCCTTGTTGAAAAAATGCTCGATATGTTCCCGGAGCATATGGCTCAATGGTAAGAGACGAGTCTGGTGGTGCTCTCGTAAGGTCACAGATTCGATTCATAACTTTGCGTTACATTTTTCGTTATTTACATTATTCATAAGACTCCAGACAGGGGTAGGGATTGTGAGGGCACTCCTGATGGAGTATTATATTAACCAAAAAAAAAAAAATAATCTCGATATGAGGTGCTTTGGTCATGAGACTTTGAAAACTACAATTTAAATCCTCTACATGGCCCTGGGGCAGGGGTTGTGTGAGCACTTGTGATGAAACATTATCTAAAAATAGAAAAAAATGTTCAACATGAGGTGCTTTGGTCCTGCTACTTTGAAAATTCGAGAGTACTTGTAGTGTTTTCTCGATGTTTAGTAAAATATTTTTTTTAAGCATGCATTTTTTTTCAACACCTGCATTAATTTAACAAGTTATGCCATATATTTATCAGAAGAAGAAATATAAACAAGAAAAAAAATTGCTTTTTAATAGATTTTTTATGTCCCACAAACTTTATTACCATTACCATTTTATAATATAATTTTTTTTAAAACTTATACAAATTAATTAAAAATTTTAAAATAAATCATTTTATGAGTCAAATTATTAAAAAAAATTACTCTAATATTATGAAATATTAGTAATATACTTTAAGAGTAATTGGCATGACTGGTTTACGAATTTTTTAAAAAGTATTATTACTTATTTCAAATTTGTTAGAAGGAAAAGAAGATATGAAATAAGGTAGTATTAAAATATATTATAATAATACTTTCCTTAATATTCATTTCATCCGTCAACGATTAGTATGCAAATTAGTAACGGACTCGCACTACGTGTGGAGATATGGTCAAGGGCCTCATCTATTTGTGCCTTTATTCATGAATCTCAACCATAGAAAGCTATAATAAAATCTAGAACATCAATTTTAAAAATAAAAAAAAATCCCTTCAATTTTTTTTTTATAAAAGGTCTAGATTCATCCATTCAATCTAAGTCATATACCTCATCTATTTGTGCCTTTATTCATGAATCTCAACCGTCCAAAGCTACAATAAAATTTAGGCCTTCAATTTAAAAAAAAAAACCTTCATTTTTTAAAAAAAAAAAAAAGGGGTCTAGAATCATCCATTCAATCTAAGCCATACGTATAATCTATATGTGCCTTTGTTCATGAATCTCAACCGTCCAAAGTTATAATAAAATCTAGGTCATCAATTTGAAAAAAAAAATTCCATCAATTTGATTAAAAAAAGGGGTGGACGACCAGGATTGTTTATGAATCTCAACCGTTCAAAGCTACAATAAAATCTAGGCCATCAATTATTAAAAAAAATCATCAATTTGAAAAAATCATCCAAAGCTACAATAAAATCTAAGCCATCAATATTAAAAAAAAAAAAACTCATCAATTTGAAAAAAAAAGGGGTGGATGACCAGGATCAACAAAAAAATGTATTATTGTTGACGTCAGCTTTGTCGAGCCGACGCAACGGTTACTTTGAGCTGTTGCCGATTTGATAAGTTCTGTCGAGCCGATAAAGTCAACATTTGGATCAGTCGATAGTCATGGTCAACATCGGCACAACGAAACCGATAAGAAGTAAAACGAATTCCTAATCTTTCAGCGCAAGAATTATGCACGATTGTGTTGGGATTCGTGGACTCCTAAACGCGAAAAACATCTACGAATCCCTCCCGAGGATCCAAGTAAACGATTAAGAAGATCTAAGCTTTAAGAATTACCTCACGGTTGTCTGTAATCGAAATCCTTCGATTCCAGTTGCTTGTTGTTGTACGTTCAACCCGAACAATCACCGGACGACTGCGGTATGCGAACGTCCTCTATCGGATACACACCGCGAACTCACTCGATACCGGGAGTGCTAGCGCCTAGGGTTTGAGAGGTTTTTTTCTACGGTAGAGAATGACACGAATGTTCTCAACCGAAAAATTGGACTATTGAAAGACGGCTAGGGTTTTCTTAAAAAACCCTCGAACCTCTTAGAGTCCAACCCTAATCATATCTTATCATATTCTAATTTAAATTTAAATTAAATTAAAAGCTGATATGATAAGATTACGCCATTATCTCGGTAATTTAACTAATTATTTTACCGAGTCGATTCTTATAATCTGGATATCATCCAGATTCATCGAACCTGGTCACCGGAAAAATAACCTAACAAGTTACGCTTATTGTGTGACCCTATAGGTTCATTTAACATCTGGCAGTGTGCCTAAATCATATTTAAATGGCCCACAAGTTATAAGCGGTTTCTAGCAAAACATTATAACTATCCGAGGTTAAATGAAGATCGGTGATCTCTTTGAACCAAACCATAATTTTATATTTAGTCCTTTTGTCACACGATATCCAGATTAAGCATAAGGCACGGAGCATGTCATCCTTATTAAGCTTAATCAATTATTTCTTAATTTCATAGTAGATCTGTTCAAACAAATGATATCAATATCTTAGATTGATATATTTGAGCACGACCATGCATTTTTAACGATCTAACTTATCAAGGGGCCCATGGATATCTCTCCCATAAGCTGAGAGGACAAATTCCTTCACAATCAATCATATTCCTCTCCTTAATTTATTCTATATCCAACGAGTAGTCTAATTTATTATCACGGTTAAAGACAACTTTAGACAATATCAAAATATAGAATTTATCAAGTAAGAAACTATGATGAATTTAGGTCGAAGGACTTTCAATATTATTATGGCTAGAAAGTACTTATGACATATTCCATGAAGTACTCTCACAGTGGGTCATGTCCAATACAATGTTCTCTAATATTTATTTATGTCTTGACTCGATATCACAAATATCCATGGCCAGTAAAACATAGCCATCAAGTCACAAACATACTAATCTTAATTTATTATTATTCCAATAATAATAATCGATCAGGGACAGTTTTAGAATATTCACTGTATTCATTGTAGGGTTTTACTATCAAGTCACGTACTTGATGACCAACAAAACAAAACTCACTATTCATGGAAAGGAAAGCCTCATATTATTATATAAAACATAATGACAATTGTATAAGTACAAATTGACTCTAGGGCATATCCCCAACAGATTGTTGGGAGCATTCTTTGGCCGAAAGAAACTCCACGATCTGTTAGTGGCTTGATTGCAACAAGTATAAAATGGGAGTGTTGCCCAGAACCCAGGGACGTCCATCATCAACCAACAACATCAAATTTCAATTTCTTCTATTTCGTCGACATTTACAGCTTTTTAGTCTTGGAGTTCAATTTTTTACAGCTTTCTTACCGCTTTGTTACAGCTTTCCTTTATAGCTTTGTTTCCAGCTTTCTTTACAACTTTCTGTTTTTCTTTCAAAAATTAAGTCTTTTCTGTACTCTTGTTGAAGCAAATTAATACATGTATCTGTTATTGTTCCAAAGCGTTCTTTCGTTGTGCATTTTTGACTTTCTTGAACCCTTTCTATAGTAAGTTCAAGGAACCTTGTCCCTGATTCAAAAAAGATCTGATACCATTTTCTGTTTTCACTATATCGGATTGTTTGTGTTTATCGGAAGTGTAGCCGATCCTTGGTTACATCGGCTCCTTATTTTAACAACAACACAGATTGGCACACCTAGTGGGACCTGAGGTCAGTTTTCACATGCGATTGCGGTCAGGACGCTTGATGGCAAACAATTCACAACAGCCACCTGCACCGGAGTCATCTGAACTACTCCCAGTCCGTGCTCTCTGGGGAGTTTTTGATCCTTCTGCTACTACGTCCAGTCATACTCAGGTTACTCCTCTGGAGTAAGGGTATCAGTCCTCACCCCCATCACAGGTGTCTCAGTCGACATCTACCTCTCTGACTGCCATCCGACATACTATGGAACAATATACTGGTGAGCTCTTGTAGGGTCTTATCCTGCAATTTGTTACTATTTTCCGACCTCTACTTTAGAACGAGCTCCAACAATTTGCACAGAGGCAAAATGTGCAAACTTTCACTTATCCACTAGGTTACCCTACATAAGGGACAACCATGGCACCTGCGTACCCCATGCCATCGGCTGATAGCGCACCATCTTACAAATCAGTGCACCTTCTGTGTAGAGAAATGTTTTTCCCTGCTACTGGGGGACACCAAGTTACTCCAAGAGTAGTGGCTTAGAACACTATACCAGCAGAAGTGTTTCCGGGAAAGAATCTTGTTCCGATAACAGGATTACCATCAACTTATGAAGCAGCCCCAACCTTCGTTAGGGGAAACTTGTCACCCTTCGGGGGGCAGCTGAATTACTCTTCTCCTTATGCTCCTGTACATCCGGCAACGACAAGGGTTTATCCAGTGCAGGGGGTTGGAAGTACTGAGCTTTTCCTGGGGCAAGGTTCTCGACCTGTCATGCAAAGTCCTTCACCCTAAATTTAACAGCCATACTAGCCGGCCGATATGACGGAAGCATCTCGTCGACAGGCACGGGATTGGCTCGCATACCAAAAACCTTATCCTGATTGGGTGGATTCCATGGCGGTACTCCCTCGAGGTTTTAAGCTACCAGAGTTTACTACGTTCTCTGGTGAAGATAATAAGTCCACCATAGAACACATCAGAAGGTTTACAGCACAATGTGGTGAGTTGGGAAATAATGAATAACATAAGTTACAACTGTTTTCGTTATCTTTAACAGGGGCAGCGTTTACATGGTATGCCAATCTAGCTTCTAACTCTGTATACTCATGGGCTGACATGGAACGAATTTTTCACCAATGGTTCTTTAAACCTGCACCGAAAGTCTCCATTGCCAATCTCCTAGCAACAAAACAAAAGAAATCAGAAGATGTTGCGGATTTTATTGAGCGTTTCCAGTAGACTAAGTCTAAGTACACAACCTAGTTGCCAGAGACCAAATGTGCAAGAATTGCTATCAGCATAATGCATCCGCAACTCAAAGAACGACTCATTCTCCAAGATTTCTCTGATCTATCCCGTTTGTTATCTCGATGCCGTCAGAATAAAAGAAATGATCAAGGAGAAGGAGAAGAGGCGTTCCGTTAAGTTCTCCCATGGCCAGACAATGATATCAGTTATAGACGATACCAATGAGGACGATAAGGAGCAAGCTATAGAGGTAATGGCGGCCGAGTTAGTAAAGGGTTCCTCCTACACGTGCCTACATTTGAAGCCTGGCAAAGGGAAGGAAGAAGTTGCCACAGCAGGACCCTCTTACTCTTTTGATGTTTCAAAAACTGAACAGATTTTTTACCAACTAGTGGCAGATAAACAAATCCGTCTGACTTATGGACACAGGACCTCGAGCCAAGAAGATTTGAAAGGAAAAAGGTACTGTAAATAGTGCAATTCTTTTTCTCATAGTACTAATAGTTGTGTTGTTTTCTGGAATACCATTCAAAATGCTATCCAAGACGGAAGATTAAAGTTTGCAGATAAAAAGGAAGAGACTTTGGTAGACATGGATCCATTTCTGTTAGCCGATGCACACATGCTGCAAACAGAAGTGGGTAGGAATTATGAAGAACCTACAGAAAGCAACAAGCCTGAGGTGATAGGGAAAGGATTCCAAAGATTGGATGGTAAACCGTCTGTTTTTACCCGTTTATCTCCTCCCTCATTTGTAACTCATTTCCATGGTAAAGAAGAGAAACTAACTATGCAGGTGCCCTAAGAGAGGCCATTTCTGTCTGGCCGTTGTTCCTGACCATCAAAATCCTAGAAAAGACGAGAATAGCGGAAGCAAGCACAACAAATGAGGCTTCTTGATGTTTAGTTGAAGAACAACTATCCCATGATAATGGCCAAAATATGCTTAGCATCCTGCCGTTAAATTTTCGAGCTACCTCTCGTTAAGAGGCCATGGAAGAGGATTTTCATACGGAGGAAAAAGCTGCAGTGGAATTGGTTGATGTCAAGGTCCCACTAGAAGGGATGCTCTTTCCAATTCCGATAGCCCAGAGTGTTAACCACCCTAGGCCCTTATATATCAAAGCACATATCAACGGCAAGCCTTTTACTCGGATTTTTGTTGATGGTGGAACTGTCTTGAATGTAATGCCTTTTTTTACCTTGAAACGATTAGGAAAGGATAGGATGGATTTGTCCCCTACCGATGTGCAAATGGGTAACTTCACTGGAGAAGCAACTACGGCAGAAAGCGTTATTACCTTTGAAGTCACAGTCGGGTCCAAGACTAGTAAAACGGTCTTTTTTATAATTAATGCAAAGTTAGCTTATTTCGTTTTATTGGGCAGGGATTTGATTCATGCAAACCGTTGCGTACCGTCCACTTTACATCAAATGATGTTGATCTGGGATGGAGAACGGGTAGAGCAAATCCCAGCCGATCCCAATCCATTTTCAGTAGAAATTCATATGAACGAAGCTCTATTTTATCACCTAACCTTTAATCCGAACCAGTATGCTAAGCTAACTATGGCTCATAACCTGATCATAACTGAAGAGCCAAGGGGAAACGGTTTACGACCTGAGGATCCAGAGGTCCGGCGAGCTCTTGATTTTGTTGCTCAAGATCCGTCAACAGAAGTAGACATAGGAGAACCTGAGGAGAATAGAACAATCAAGGTTAGTCTACATTTGTCTATGGTGTAGAGAGATAAGTTAACTTGTCTAATCTACAGGTATAAAGATTGCTTTGCGTGGGACTATCATGAGATGTCAGGATTGGATAGAAGCATTGTGGAGCATCGTCTACCGGTCAAAGAGGACTTTAAGCCTCATAAACAATCGGCAAGATGTTTTAATCCCCCGTTGCTACCCAGGATTAAGGAGGAGATAGAAAGGCTACTTCGGTGTGGATTCATCCATACGTGCCGATACGTAGATTGGATATCTAACATTGTGCCGGTCATTAAGAAGAATGGTCAATTACATATCTGCATAGACTTCAAAAACATAAACTTGGCCATTCTAAAAGACGAGTATGCTATGCCGATGACAAATATGTTAGTGGATTCCGCTGCGGGTAACCAGTTCCTAAGTTTCATGGATGGTTATTCAGGGTATAACCAGATATTCATAATTGAAGAAGATACGCACAAAACAGCGTTCCGTTACCCAGGGTCTATCGGTTTGTTCGAGTGGGTAGTCATGCTATTTGGTTTGAAGAACGTTGGTGCCACTTTTCAGCGGGTTATGAACCTCATCTTTTATGATCTTATCGGTAGCACAATGGAGGTCTACATGAGGTTATGAACCCCATCTTCGCTTTCTTAAAACATTTAGCTGATTTGGAGCAAGCGTTTCTCCGCATGCGCAAGCACCATTTAAAGATTAATTCGGCTAAGTGTGCATTTGGAGTTACTGTTGGGAATTTTCTTAGTTTTTTAGTACACCAGAGGGGGATTGAAATAGATCAGAACAAAGCCAGAGACATTTTACAAGCAAGACCTCCTCAAACGAATAAGGAGCTTCAGAGTTTCCTGGGGAAGATAAATTTTCTACGACATTTTTTGGCAAATTATGCAGATAAAGATAACTTTGTCACATCCACCGGTGTTAGCACCTCCCCACAATCGGTCTCCCATAAAATTATACATTTCAGCTGCTCAAGAATCCATCGGCAGTTTATTAGCTTAAGATGACTGACAAGGGATTGAAAGGACGGTATACTATCTTAGTCGAAATATATTGGACATAAAGAACAGTCAAAGGATAGGCTATCACGGATTTCTTAGCCGAACATCCTTTTTCGGAAGTACCACAAACGGAAGGAAATACAACACAGAGGATAGATTGCAGGAGGTAAAAATGTTACTTCAACATTTTCAGGAAGTTATTTTAGTTCACGTTCCCAGATCAGAAAATCAAGATGCTAATGATCTAACTCAGGTGGCCTTAGGTTTTAAGAAAGTCGTAATATGCCAATAGATAGTGGAAACGGAGTATTAGGATGATTGGTGACAGGAGATTGTTACTTACCTGTGAAACTCTACTGGTCAAGCGTCTCGCGACTTAAAACGGAAGGCCCTCAGCTTTACCTTGATAGACAATGATTTGTTCCGACGGAGTCACACCGAGATTCTTTTAAAGTGTCTCTCAAAAGAAGAAGTATTGTGGGCTATGGCAGAGGTACACGAAGGCCTATGCGAGCACATCAAGCGGGCCCAAAACTGAAATGGACGCTTCAACGCCATGGTTTTTTTTTTGCCATCGATGACCATAGATTGTAACGCCTATGCTATGGGCTGTGAAGCTTGCCAAAAGTATGGTCCTCTATTACACACTCCTTCCACGGAATTGCATCCGATCATTAAACTTTGGCCTTTCTGCGAATGGGCTTTGGACATTATCGGAAAGATTTATTCACCTTCAGCAAAAAGACACACATTCATACTGGTAGCAACAGATTACTTTACCAAGTGGGTGGAGGCGCAACCATTGATCAAGGTAACACAAAGGGCAGTCATCAGTTGGTTAATGGTACGGTGTACCAAGGCGAGGACTAGAGAAGCCAGGTCGCAATGCCTTCTGCTTCGTAGGAGGGCCGATACGTAGTATCGGTACTCGTTGCTAACGCCAGTGGAATGAGAGCAGATAATATATTTACACAACCAGAGCCATAAGAAGGCCACTTGCTCCTGGTTCGAAGGAGTATCATCCACCCCTCTCTGAGTGGCAATGAAGTTGCTTTATGAAGATGAGGCCTTATCCAGACGAGCTTCAACGGCTGGTAGATTGTCTTCATCGTGGAGTCTCGGAATTTCATCACCATCGCATCGGAAGCCAATTATGGTGCAGATATCGAGAATGGTAGGAGAAAACATCTCATGAGGAAAGATGAAGCCATTGATCACCGAGGACCAGAAGGGAAGAATAGCAGCAAACAGGTTGCGATTAAACGCCATCTCAAAGTCAGTCATCAAGATGGCGTCCGAAATTCCCCATTGTTCCCAAATGGCCCCAAATTGGGCATGGCAGTGGTCCCGCCATTCTCTATAATTTTTTAGCTTACGGGGCCAATGACGGAAGGAGGTAGGGAGATTGGCAGTGGTAAAAGTGTCCTGTTGCAGAGGAAAGGTAAAATCGGCGGGCAAAACAAACCACAAGTGTTCAGCGATAACTTCTGTAAGTAAAATATGAGGACCCAAGGTAAACAGGTTAGCATCGGCTTGGATCAGGGACATGATATTCTTATCAATGGGGGTTGCCATCGCAGTTTGTTCTTTTTACTGAGGAAAAAATTTACAGATCATAAGGAATAATCGTGAGAAGATAGAGGATCGATGAATCACTCAAGCAGTAGAATTCTGAAGAAAGTAGAAGTCGTAGGAAGTGAGGAGTTCTATTTGGGAATCACTGCTATTTATAAGGGAATTTGAAATTGAGCCGTTCGCGGGTTCCAAAGCCGAGGCATCACAAATGTTCCATAACATTCAGGACGTTTCGTTTTTGTCAGAAAAGGAACGGCTGCTATTAATGGTTGTACGATTCCCATCGTTTCACTGACTCACGTTCGCTGAAATAACGGGACTCGGGGGGCATGTGTTAACGTCAGCTTTGTCGAGCCGACGCAACTGTTACTTTGAGCCATTGCCGATTTGATAAGTTTTGTCGAGCCAATAAAGTCAACATTTGGATTATCCGATAGTCATGGTTAACATCGGCACCACAAAGCCGATAAGAAGTAAAATGAATTCCTGATCTTTTGGCGCAAGAATTTTGCACGATCGTTGGGAGCATTCTTTAGCTAAAAGAAACTCCACGATCTGTTAGTAGCTCGATTGTAGCAAGTATAAAAAGGGAGCGTTGCCCAGAACCCAGGGACGACCATCATCAACCAACAGCATCAAATTTCAATTTCTTCTATTTTGTCGTCATTTATAGCTTTTTAGTCTAGGAGTTTAATTTTTTACAGCTTTCTTACCGCTTTGTTACAACTTTCCTTTACAGCTTTGTTTCCAACTTTCCGTTCTTCTTTCAAAAATTAAGTCTTTTCTATACTCTTGTTGAAGCAAATCAATACACGTATCTGTTATTGTTCCAAAGCGTTCCTCCGTTGTGTATTTTTAGCTGACTTTCTTGAATTATTTCTATAGTAAGTTCAAGGAACCCTATCTCTAATTCAAAAAAAGATCTGATACCATTTTCTGTTTTCACCATATCGGATCGTTTGTGTTTATCGGAAGTGTAGCCAATCCCTAGTTACATCGGCTCATTATTTTGACGGCAACAATTATCAACAAAAAATTACTAAAAAACTTAAACCTATAAGGATGAACAATTATCCTTTAACAAGTTTTAAGAATTTTCTTTAACTGATGGACATAAAACCCTTGCCCAACCTGTTCTGATGCAGACTTAGGGGTCTTGAGCTCTAGATCAGTTGCAATATCATCCGAATTTTCATTCTTCTCACTTCTACTCTCATTTTGACTTGATGATGTCTTGGGCCTAGATTCTTGTTTGCTTGAGGTGTGGCCTGTGTGAGACCTATTACCTGGCTGTGTGACAGGAGATGCATGCTGAGTTGACTGTTGTTCCATTAGGCCATTAAGAGCCATTTACGAAACAAAAGTTGAAATAGGATTGGGAAGAACTATAGGATTTTGATTTCCAAAAAGAGGGTATGGCTGCAGAGAAGGATGCATCAGAATTGGCCCAGTAGATATCGACATAGGCAATGTGAAAGGATAAGAAGGCGGATGCATGACAACAGATCCATGCCTGGCGATGGATACATAGCTTGCATTCTCTGTTGATATTGGGCATTAAGGCTTTCAATATCTGACTTAAGAGACGCCTTCTCTTCTCGTAGGTCATTCTTCTCCTGGGTCAACTGGGTGCAAAATAAAAATTACTTCTAAATTAGTCATGAATAAGCCTCCAAACCAATGAATGTTTCTTCAAGGAATCACCTCATGAGATTCTTCACTAAGTGCAACATGCTTAGCTTTTAATTTGTTAATGTGAGCAGTCAAATCCTTTAGCATTTGAATTGTATTAGAGGAATAGATGCTTTATCATTTTTTGGCCTATTAGGATCTGCATATTGGATCACCATATGTAACAATAATTACCATCTTAATTTATTTTACGAGTGAAGACTGAGTAATGGCCAGAAAATGTACCACCTATAATGAATTTGCAAAAAGGATTTCGCACAGTTATATAAGTGTCAAAGCTCCATTGAGCAATACAACTAAATTGAAAGCAAAAATCATATTATAACGCCGCTTGTTCCCTTTCTATCTATCTTTAACCCACTTCCCCTTCTAGTTTTCATTTTTGTGTGCTCTGGTTGCCTGTCTTTGGCCAGATCTGTGCTCCGGCATTTGCCGGAGCTCGGATCTTGGCCAAAGATCCTTTCTTTCCCTCTATTTTTAGTGATCTCCCCACTTTTTTGGTCTCAAACCACAAAACTCCTTTTCTTTACCTTTGTTTCTCTAGCTCCACTTCTCTTTGGCTTGTGTTCTATGTTTTCTTTCTTGTGTTTGTTCTTCTCCTTGTGTTTATTGTTCATCTTTTACCCAACAATTGGTTTGGGTCCTTCTCCCACTTCTCACCTATTTCTCAGGCGATTTTCAAGACCGCTGATACGCCCAGAGTCTTCCAAATTATTGTTCACGGATCTAGGTGAATTTAGTTTGCACAGGCCGCTATTGTTCGTGGATGCTGACAAAGTAGTTAAGAGTCAAGACAAGATTTTTTGTGTATTTGTCTTTTATCTTATGTATTGTAATGCTCCTTCGGGATGAGGTTTTTTTTCTTTGTTACCAAGATCTTGCTATCCATATGTGTAGCTTGTTCTTTCTTTATGAATGAAACTCTTACTTAGCATAAAAAAAAAGAAATTCATAAAGAAATAATTAAGAAATTTCTTAAAGGTGTGCCTCTTGTTAAAATCAAATGTAGCTTATAATTCCAGAGTATAATGACTTTAGTCAAAGGAACAACATTACAACAACCACCAAAATCAAGTCACTTCTACTGATCATAGTAGCTACAAAATATAATTTCTTAAAGTTGACTGCGGGTGAGAGACTACAGTTCCTCTGTAATAGTAATACCAAGAAGCAAATTACATGTTAGGAAAGTTATGCCTGTTTACCATACAACTTCATCTTTCACAGGCACCTATTCCCTATAGAGCATGGTGTCAGTTTGAGACCTTCTAAAAGTCTACTTATCAGATGTTAGTGTTAAAAGTCATCCATACATTAAGGAGTTGATGGAAGGAACAAGGTCAAAGGTTTAGCAATTATCTCAAATGGTGATTAAATTATTTCCCACCCCAATCGAAATAGTTGACATCTTGAGAAAAAGTTATAGAAATGGCCTAAACCTATTTCTTTGAGTATATCAACAAAAAATACAAAGTTTTAATTGAAATATCCAAAAAAAAGTGTTATTAACTGGAATAAGTCAAGGAATCTGCACCAAAGGAGGAGAGCAGAAAAAACTCTAGCAAAAGAAGAAAAACTTCCCTTTCATTGCCTTTCCAAAGAAAACTCACCCAGCATTTGAATTACCCTTTTTGTTTTCCTCAAGAACGAAAATGGAATATTATTCTTGTACACAAAAAAAGGAAAAAAAACACATATCTTTATAGCATATTTAAAATAACTAATAGTGTACATAATCAGAAGAAAGGGGGAAAAAAATACAAAATTTGCCCACTCATCTTCTTCATCAATAGCAAAGGCAGAACATAATAGAAGTACCAAGGCCAGCCCGACCCGGCTCTTCTTTGTTCGTTCAGTAGTTATATTCGCTCTACAGGGCTTTCTCTGACCGCCAAAAATCCCGCCATGGGGAAGCAGAAGCAGCAAGTCATTTCTCGCTTCTTTGTCCCCAAACAGAAAACCTAAGAATGTGCATCCTCGACAACCCCATCATCACTTTCTTCCTCACAATCGCAGCAGGACTCGACTCTCCCAAAACCTTCAACTCTACCTTCAAAAATCACTGCCATTGTCGCTTTCTCCCCTGCCAAATGCCTAATAAGTTTTCAGTTAACTTCCTCTTCTCCTTAAACTAAACCCTCCAAATTCCCCATGTTCTCCCCTACCCACCACAGTGACTCCTTTGCGCCTTCCCCATCTGATCATGCACCACAACCCCTTCTCACTAAACCCTCCAAAAGCCCTAAATTTTCACCCCACACCCACAACCTCATCCCATCACTACCAAATCCTATGCTTCATGAGAAGTTTTTGAAGAAATTTCTAGAGCCTTCTCAAGATGTTCTAGAACCTAGCACAAACCATCAAAAAGTAAGTCCCAAATACACCCCGTTGGAGGAGCAAGTGGTGGAGCTCAAGGCTAAGTACCCTGATGTGCTTTTGATGGTTGAGGTTGGTTACAAATACAGGTTATTTGGTGAAGATGGTGAGAATGCTGCTAGAGTTTTGGGAAGAGGAAGAGAATCGAGGTAGGAGAAAAACATATCTTCTGTATTAAAAATATGAGTGGACAACCAGGATCCCATCAATTTAGAAAAAAAAAAAAAAAAGAGGTGAACGACCAAGATCAATCCCATCGTCGTCCACTCACACCCTTTAGTATATCACTTTAGATAAGTTCAGTGAATATCTTTCGGATACAATAAATTATATGTATGCCCACGTCTTGTACAAATAAAATCAAATTTCTTGAATGCTCATTGATTTGGATAGAAATACGAATGTTTAATAAGAAATTCACAAGAGATTGTATAAAGATTTCTAATAGGTTGAAATAATAAAAAACTTTTTAAAAAAGTGTGATCATCTATATCATACTTCTTTTATCCTCATATTATTTTACAGATTAGTTTGTGCCTTTAAAACATAGGGACAAAAACTCCATAAATAGATTTAACTATTTGTAGTATCCTTTATGGAGGAACATATTGTTTACCAAAATTTTATGGAGTTTAGAGTGTGAGTGGATAAAAATTTATTTGAGATAAGATTGTTTAAATGTAATAAAAATTAGGTAAGATCTAAAGTGGAGTTAAAAAGAGATAATATGATGTGTGAAGAAACAAAAATTATTTAAATGAATATTATTTTAAATTTAAGTTTTGATTTAGAAAGGGAAGAATCATTCCCACTTACAGTCTTAATTTGATCCAATTGTCAAATTTTGTAGTATCTTTAGTGGTAAAATAAAATTTCTTGATATTTCGAGGGCATTGTTTGCAAAAGAAGTAATAGTTTAAAGTTAATGAAACTTTATAAGAAGTCCACGAACTACTTATGCCAGTTCTCTTGACATTGAAGTAACAAGGAAAAAATTCGGCCCCCAGTAGGGCTGTAAACGCGTCCAATCGGGTCGTGTCCCGGACCCGGACCCGACCCGATTACCCGCGGGTATAAAATGAAGAGACCCATACCCGCATATGCGGGTATCGGGTCCGAGTCGGGTATACCTGGCCCGAAAATTATAAAACATATTTCTTTATTTAAAATTTAAAAAATTTTATTCACATTTAAACTAAAAATGTGAATAATAGCCTTAGTATCAATAATAACTATAATTCCAACTTTGTAGCAAATTCCAAAACCAATAATTGCCAATTGCAGAGGCAACAACATTTATTTTGTAGGCAGTGGCGTAAAAAACTTTTGGACAATTGATGAGAATATGGAACAGCTTGGGTTGTATAATATGGTTGATGGGGTTAGAGATCTTTTATATACAATATGGGATTTGAAAACAAAACCATACAAAATATATGTTTCCAAATTACAACCTTAAAAAGGCACAGCATGTTACAAGAATCAATTGTTTTCCAACAAAATATAGATCAATTTTCACAAATTTGTCTAGTACTAGCAATATTTTCTAATATAAGCTTTATAAGTTTTTATTATAGTTCATGATAATAATATAGATTATTTGACTCTCAAAAAATTCATAACATAATATATTTTATATATAATATAATATATATTTTATAATTTATATAATATATTATATATAATAGAATTTATTAATCGGGTAATCGAGTACGGGTACTATAGTTCCATACCTGAACCCAATTATATAGAGTAAACGGGTAAACGGGTCCGGGTCGGGTAAAAAAATAAGTGTACCAGACCCGTTATAAATGGGTCCGGTACGGGTTCGGGTACACCCGACCCATTGACAGCCCTAGCCCCCAGTACCCCAAAAAAAAAAAAAAGGAAAAAGGAAATTTTATATATTTCTTTAAAATTTATAAAAGGTAAACTTAAAAAAAAAAGTAATATTGGCAAGTTTTCCATTAGTATTTACTTTTTCTACTAATTTAGAGAAAAATAAAATATAAAACTAATATACAACTTTCTTTTACGAAATATTATGCTTTCAAAATATAGTCGGACATATTTCAAAAATAAAATTTAAAATTATAGTCATTATCATAGGATGATACAATACAATAAATGTATACTTACTAACTATTAATTTACACAATACAATCAATTCTTTTATTTATTTTATAGATATTTTATTTTATTTATCACAATATATTAACGTTCTATATTTTATTTAGATGATTTCTTTTAAAATCGTTATTAACTTTTAACTTGATTATTAAGTTATAAATTCAAATTTATTTTTACTTTTTCATTTGAGGAAAAAATATGTCCACAATATCTTTTATATCCATAATATATTTACCAATAATTAAAGATAAAATTACACACAGCAGGAGACTGGCACTGATAAAACTCCAACACTTTGTACTAGTATCCATTTAAAAGAGTTCCCTAGGGGAAAAACCATACCCGGGTCCGGGTCCCATTATGTAAGTCGGACGCACAGGTTGCGTGCGTGTGTGTGTGTGCATGTGTTTGCCCGAGAAAAGCCATCCGGCTCGTTGCAACTCCGATCCTCTGATTGTGATTTTCATCAAGAAAATCACGTAAATCATAAACTTGAAAAAAAAAAAAAACCGCTGCTAATATTTCTTTCATCAGTTTTTACTATTATTATTATTATTATTTTCATAGCTCTGATCGTCATCATCAACAAGAGCAAATGAGTCAAAGCCTAAGGAGCCTTCACAACTTCTCTCTCTAGAAAACTCATTCTCTCTCTATATGTAAACATCGACATATACATACACCCACGTACGCATAGGCCTAAAATTTCACCTGTACGATTCGCTTTCCATTTCAATCCCTAAATCTCCCAATCGCGTTTGATTTGTATTTAAATTCCAAAAATTCCATCTTCTTCTCGCATTCTAACAGTTTCTCTTTCTGTCTCTCTTTTGATTTTTTTTTTTGAAAATAGTAAAAAACCCTAGTTTTGAAAAACCTCATCTTGAACCCTAGTGTTTGGAATTCGATTCAACGGGTAACTCACAACTTAAGAATTGGAACTCCATTGGGGTGTTTGTTGTATTCATGTTGTTTCTAAGGTATGCTTGGAGATGCTTTCAACATGTAAAATCAAATGAATTTAACTGAACTGTTTGATTTATATATCTGCTGGATTTATTTGTTTGTTTACCTTAAGTTCGTTAGTTAAGTTGATTGTCGATTCTGTGAAAGCTGGAATTCTGAGAAATTTAGTGGATTGAGGTTCTGGATGGGTCTCGTATGCTGATATGACTTGGTTAAATGTTGTTTTTGTTTTTAGGGTTTCTTTTCTGGCAAAGTTTGTCCTGGATCAGAGTTTCTTTTGCACAGTTGATGTTAATTTTGCATTTTAGTTCTCAGGATCTTGAATGTGATAACTTTGAAAGTCTCTGGTGGAGAAGTGTGGACTAATTTTTAGTGTTTTTGTGGTCACTTGATATGGCTGTGTCATTGTAACTGAAGTTTGTGGGACACTTTATTTTATTACTATTCCTGCTTTTTAGGAGGATTGGTTTTTGCTCGACTCTGTTCAAGCGGATGTGTGAGTTATTTGAGCGTAGAACTTAGAAACTCGTGAACTTATCAATGAGTTCTGCATGATTATTTAGTTAAAGAGCGTTGCATGTCCTAGATACTTTTGACTCCTGCACGTGTAAATTTTATAATTAAGAAACTGTAGCATTTAATTTATACGCTAACGAAAGTCAATTTTAAATAATGCTACTTTTGGGCCGGGACAGCGGTTACTTTTCGAAGCCTAAAGCATATGCTAAATGGATTTGAAAAGTCATGCAGGAATCTCTTGCAAATCAACTTGTTGAATCTGTAGTCGAATGAGATTTCTAAACCTTTTGTCGGGAGACAAAAATGTGATAGCATGGAGGTCCTATTATCTCGTCGATCAATTAATATTGGGATGCTGCTAAACGTGGATTCAATTATTTTTATTTTCAAGTTATCTGTAATGACTTTTAACCTCTGCAATTAGCGTCTTATGGTGGCTTAATTACTATACTTTTGTAAGTCAGAGAACGTGTCTTTTCTTCTGTAGGTTTTGACAACCTGATTTCTTCCGAAGCACTCTATATCTATCATATCTTCTTGTCTATGCTCGACTAGTTGCAAACAATGATCTACATTTGCTTTTTCTAGACATTGGGATAGTTTTGCTGTTGTCTTAAATTATCATGTTCCTAACACGTTTATTTTTGCAATAAATGATAGATTCTGTTGGTTTTACTGCATGCTTGTTATTTTCTTGTTATATGGGCATAGAAAAAAGTGTGCTAGGATACTCTCACTTTCCCAAAATTAATGGAAGCCATGAATTCGACTCCACAGTGTTCAAGTTGTTAAGAGGCACCGTTGTCAAATAATAACTATTCTTCAAGCATCCGGCTTGAATAATAATTACTCTTTAGGAAGGCTGTGGATATCTATTCTGTGCTCGGGAACATAGTAGTCTTGTGTTGCCTCACAATCAGTTGCCAATTCTGTGTTCTATCCTACATATCTTTACAGTTTATAGTTTGTTAAGCCCGACCCATTCTTTATTGCAGGTTTGATCAGCATACCCTTTGCTGAGGTTCAATGCTGAAGGCAGTATGCGGATAATAGCCGGGAGAGATGCAAAGGTATCATGCTACTAACTGCACTAGTGCAGTCAATAACAGTGCAATTAGTGGATCAGCAAGGGATACGTCTCGAGCTGAGTCATCTTCCATTTCATCAAACTATTCCCTTAACTCCAGGTACAACATCGTTAATTTTGTTTTTCAATCATGTTAAATACCACATCATCTATGTTTTTGCAGATTTCTTTGCAAAAAGGTGAAGGAAATGAATATACTAGCCTCAACTGGCAGAATTTATCTTTCCTGTTATTTAGAAGTGCCACTGATATCCAAATATCTTACGAATAGTTTCTATTAGTGTGTCTTTGTACACCACATAAGCTCCATTTTAAAAGTGGGTAAGGTATCTTTTATGTGCAGTACAGTAGTTTTAATGAACTTTCAACCTACTAATAACAGAATAACCCCGGGAATAGAATTTTAAGCATAAACACTGAACAAAATGTTAAGAGATATGTTAGAAGGAGATCTGATCTATTACTTATTCTGGGTGTTATTCAAAATGTCTTTTAGAAGCATTGATAAGGAGGGAATGCCCCATTGTCATTTGATACTTTCACTGATTTATTTCCATCTGTAATGGGTATTTGACCAGTAGCAATCCTTAATTTGATTAAGGAGTAGTCTGCAAGGTTAACTTTATGGATAGGGGTGGCAACATGTTAGGTTTTTACTGAAATTGATGGGTCTTTGAGCCAATTGTACAAACCAGGGGTTATCGGATGGGGTTTGGTTTTCATTGAGAGTCACCCCTGGGAGTCCAATAGGGTTCAATTTTATACCTCCCAGACACGGGACATTGAAATCTGAACTGATTATACACCATACATTTAATTATTTATTATCGGTGTATGATTTCTTTAAATTTTTGTAAGCATAAATTTTTTATGCTTAAGCCTTGGAGTTCTAATTGTATTCTAACTTAAGTTTGTAGTTGAAAATGATTCTAAGTGATGAATAGATGATTGATTTAGAAATTCTAACGGAAATTGAGATTGCGAGGATTTATCTTTTAATTTACTGAGTATTCACTTTTCCTTCCCTCCCCAAAACACTCCCCCCCCCAACCAAAAGAAGGGGGGGCGAGGGAGAATGAAAAAGGAAAAGATTCACTTTCAATTGCCTTTAATTATTGGTTGGAGGATTAATGCTAGAAGCTCAAATTCTCAACATTGGAAAAGCAGAGGAACTTGGTTGGAAGTTATGTCTATATAACGCATATGAGCTGTGAGAAGATTTTGCACATGACTGGGATCACGTCTGAATATGTGGGACCCATTTTGAGATCACTTCCAAGATTGCATTTTGGTTGCAATTTGGTTCTGGTGGAAACTTGCTGAACCGTATGTCTCGGTTCTGGTAAGAGAAGTTGGGAACTGAATGGATTCGGTTTTGAATTTTGTGTAAGGGTGTCCTAATTCGGTTAATTGGCCTGTTGGCTTTCCTATTTATGGACTTCTTTAGGCAGCTTTATTGAAGCAGTAGCTGTTGTGTGAATTGGCATAATTGATCTTTTCTTTTCTTTTTTTTTTTCACCTGAACTTATGCTATAGATTTTAATAATTCGAAACAGTACTCTTAAAGTTTTCCAATAGTGGTTCCAATAAAATGCCATCTTAGAAGACAATATGAAACATTTGCTGGTGCTGTGTTTTATTACTTTCTTTATCTGCTACACTATAGGTCCTTATTTATTGATGCGATTCTTTTTGGATCTCTCTCTGTCTTTCCAATTTCATATTGAAGATATGATCATTGTAGTATCTTATGTAAAGGTTCTTTGTGGTATCTTTCTACAGTCTGTTTAGTGATGTCATTCCCATTAATCTCAAGTGCTAATCTTTTCCTTCCAGGAGATCATTACAGTTAGTTCCATACAAATTGAGGTGTGATAAAGAATCATTGAACTCCAGGTAATTTCTGCTAATGGTGGGCATGCTTATTTAAGCTCCATCATTTTGTGTGTTAGATGATTGCCGGATCAAAATGAGCTCAGCTGATTCCTATATACCTTTCAATCCTGAGCTAGTTTTTGATCTATGGTTTGACTAAGTAGATCTGAAAACCACACTACTCAATTTTGAGAGTAATTTTTAACTTGATATTTTGGATATGGTCACTGCAATGCATTCTCTTCCTTAGGGCCCCTATGCTTGTTAAGGTTGTTGATGTCAACAATATAAAGAATATATTACTAATACCTTGTCATCACCAGTCATAACCCTTGCATAGTCAACAATTTGCTTCTCTCTTTTCAGACTTCCACCACCTGACTTTCACCCACAAACTCCGAATTGTCCTGAGGAGACACTTACCAAAGAATATGTGCAGCGTGGTTACACGGAGACCGTTGAAGGGCTTGAGGTAATCCCCTTTTTTGTCTAATTAAAAAAAAGATTTTTTTATGGAATCATATTCTCATGAATATTAATCAAAATAGTTCTGCTTTCTCTGTCTCTGTCTCTGTCTGTGTCTTTCTGACTTATAATTGCTATTTAGCTCATTGGGTTTATTTGCTGATGTTTATAGGAAGCTAGAGAGATTTCATTATCTCAAGTTCAGACTTTTACAAAGCCAATTATTGTTAAGTGCAAGGAGGTAAAGTTCCTGGGGGTTAAATTGGGGATGTCAAAGCGTATACATTCAGAGCTATATATCTGGAGCTTCATTAATATTTGCATATTTTGTAGTGTTAAGTGCTTCTTTCTACAATTCTTTGCAGGCATTAAGAAAATATCACAGGGCTATTAATGAATCTCGTGCCCAAAAGCGCAAGGTATTACAGACTTTGCTTTGTCTTGTCAAAGGATGAGTTCATTATTTTTGGCACATGTAAATTGAGAATTCCCCTGTATGTAAAATGGCAATTTCTATATAGCTGTGTCAAGTAATGTCTGTTTGTAAAGGATTTACTAGGGTAGAAATACTTGGTATGATGAAAACTTGATATGGACCAATGCTCTTACCGTTGCAGGCCGGTCAAGTCTACGGAGTGCCTCTTTCAGGTACATTATTGACTAAATCTGGCATCCCTGAGCAAAGACCATGTGGGGAGGAGTTTCGGAAGAAATGGATTGAGGTTAGTGGCTACTTCCTATGCGAACCTAATTCCGGCTTTCTAAACTGATACCTAAGTATGGATTTTTCTATTGGTCATGATTTGTTGGGAAATAATGGCAATCGATATTATATTTGATGTGAGCCATGGACATTGCATAATCTTCTAGTCTTTGTCAACTCATCTTTGCTCTTGGGCACATTTGGAAGGAGTTATATGGGGTGAGCAGCAAGCCTGCTATGGGCTTGGCATTATTTGCTAGCTTCTGCCTAGTCAAACTATGCTGTTTCATTATGTTTAGTGAGACCATTGTTAAACAGTTCTGTTACTGAGTGCTAAAAGAGGTCGATAATGTTGGGAACGTTATTAGGTGACCAATTCTATGATTTCTAGATGGCAGTCTGTTTATAAAGTAGGATGGATGCTGGGATCTGCATAAGGTTTGGTGTTTTAGTGGTAGCTTCCGAGGTCTTACTAAGGAACTGAGTCCTTCAGACTTGTTTATATGGAGATTTGTGCAGAGTGTAGTGTAGCAATCATCAGATTGGGTTAGAGTTGAATCCTGAAATCTTCCTCGTCATTCTCATACTAATGTTGTTGGACTAAATCTGGTGAATGTTAATCTATTTTAGTTTGGAACTGGTACTCCGTAATGAGTATTACAGTTTCTTTGTATAAAGTTTTTGTTTGTTGTGCCTCAATTCTCTGGAAAATAAGCATGGTCAATTATCAAAGAAGACAAAATTATGAGTGTAACACTGAAAATCAGCTATTTGATTTTGATGCTCTAGCTTATTAATTGACTTGAAATATCTCTTTCTGTTGATGAGGCAAGTAAGAAGTTGCAAAGCGGAAAGCGGGACACTAATAAAAAACTGAGAAATGAAAAAGCATTTGGCCTGTAGCTTTTAGGCATTAAATATTTCGATGACTTTGGAATAACTCACTTTCTCATTAGCTAATTGGGCAAAAAATACTTAGCATTTTTTGACTCGCAGTTTTTTCTGTGTATAAAGTATTTTCTTTGTGGGGCGTTTGTGTGCGTGCGTGTTTGGTTTGTGTGTGTGGGGGTGGGGGGGGGGGGCACTGGGATTGGGTTCATTAAATTACTGTACTTATGAAATCACAGGACCAGATACAGCTATAAAGTAAAAAAAAATGCTTTGCATTCTTTTTGGTGCATTTGCTTGCTTGCGTGCGTGTCTGTGTGTCCGCTTTGTGTGGGGGAGGGGGAGGTGGGATTGGGTTCGTTAAAGGACTGTAGTTGTGAAATTACAGTACTGGATACGAATATATTAATTTTCTATCCTGTTCTGAGTGACACTACTACTTTCTGTGCTGATACACTCTTCTCATGTGATCTTAAAATTTACTTGCTTAAAATTGAACATCTTTACAGGGTTTATCCCAACAACATAAAAGATTGCGTTCATTGGCCGATCATGTTCCTCATGGCTATCGAAGGAAATCTCTTTTTGAAGTCCTTATTAGGAATAATGTTCCTCTGCTGAGAGCTACTTGGTTTATCAAAGTTACTTATCTTAATCAGGTATTGGTCCTTCTTCAGCAGTAGGCAAGGGTGTCTTACACTTGTTTTTTTTGTTATTTTCTTCATACGAAGGTAGTAGATTAAGGTTTAATTTTACAGGTTCGGCCTGGCTCTTCTAGCATATCTTCTGGGGTGCCTGACAAATCTCAGTTTACTCGCTCAGAGCAGTGGACAAAAGATATCCTTGACTATCTGCAGTTTCTTTTAGATGAATTTGTTTCAAGAAACAGTTCTCAGTCTATTGTGAATATTAGGGATCGCTCTCCACAAATGGTTTATGCTGGATCGATACAGCATCGAGGTGATGGTACATCAACTACTGGTGATGTTGAGGAGCCTTCTTTGCATTTTAAATGGTGGTATGTGGTGCGGATTTTACAGTGGCACCATGCAGAGGGATTAATTGTTCCATCCTTGATTATTGATTGGGTTTTCAATCAACTGCAGGTATATATACTATGTTTATGGCTTTCTTAAATTTTTTTGTACCCAATTATTGTTCTTTGGTTGTTAATTTCATATTTGTTTCTCCAGGAAAAAGAATTACTTGGGGTTCTGCAGTTGCTATTACCTGTTATATATGGGGTTATAGAAGCTGTTGTATTATGTCAGACATATGTTCGCACTCTGGTCGGAATAGCTATGCGTTTCATCCAAGAGCCGTCTCCTGGTGGCTCTGATCTTGTAGATAATTCTCGGCGGGCGTATACTACCTCTGCTCTTGTTGAGATGCTTCGCTATTTAATACTTGCTGTTCCTGATACTTTTGTTGCTTTGGATATTTTTCCTCTTCCCTCATGTGTTGTAACTCATGTGGTCAATGATGGGAACTTCTTGTTGAAGGCAGGGGAAGAGAGTAGCAAAATAAGGAGTCCCACTGAAGTTGCATGTTTTCAAAGAGATAAGGGAACTGAGGTTCAATATGAGTCTTTATCCATTGATCGTGTTGTATCATCTATTCAGAAACGTGCAGAATACCTTGCAAAAGGTGCCAGGCCTGGACATCTAGGCCAAAATGTAGCTAAAGCTCTGCAGGTATTGGATAGTTCTCTTAAATATGGAGATGTGAGAGCCGCATATAAAGTTCTTTTTGAGAATCTTTGTGATGGGGCTGTTGATGAATGTTGGATTGCTGAAGTTAGTTCTTGTTTGCGTACAACACTTAAGCATATAGGAGCAGTGACCTTATCATTTGTTTCCTCCATCTTTTTCATTTGCGAGTGGGCAACTTGTGATTTCAGGGATTTTCGCGTTGCCCCACCTTCTGGCCAGAAGTTCACAGGTAGAAAAGATCTTGCTCAAATATACATTGCTATACGGCTTTTGAAGTTGAAGAAGAGGGAGATGCAAAGTTTGTCATCTTGCAAGATTGGGAGTACCATTGGAATTGACAATCCTGCAAAAGTTCCTAACCAGCTGAATAAGAATACCAATCGGGTTCCTGTTGGCAGCGCTTACGATGTTACCTACAGTTCAAAGAGTGGGAAAAACAGAGATTTCTCTATCGTTTTTGAAAGCCCGGGCCCTTTACATGATATTATTGTATGTTGGATAGATCAACATCAAGTGCAAAGCAGAGAAGGTGTCAAGCGCCTCCAAGTGCTTATAATGGAACTCATACAGGCTGGCATTTTCTACCCGCAGGCATATGTGAGGCAATTACTTGTTAGTGGAATTATGGATGGTAATGGAGTTCCAATTGACCAGGAGAGACGGAGGAGACATCACAGAGTCTTGAAGCAGCTCCCTGGTCCCTATATTAGTGATGCCCTGGAAGAAGCACACATTGCTGAAGGATCGGTACTCTCTGAACTTATGAACATATACTCAAATGAACGTCGAATTGTTCTTCGTGGGCTGCTTGATCACCATAAAGGTTCTGGCGGTGCAAGCAGCTCATTTTGGAAACAAAAGTTTTGTCATACCTTGGGAGGTGACGCTGCTTCTCCACCCTCTTCCGATCAGTGGAGATCTCTTCAACTAGGATCCAGTTTAACGGCAAAAAGTGATGATCGAATTGAAGATCTAAAGGTTTCTTTATCAACATTGCTCCAGCTCCCTAGTTCATTCTTGTCCAGTGATACTGGATTCGATGTTACTGTGGGGAGTTCTAAGAGGTCTACTGTCTCATCCAGTAATAAGATCGATATTGGTGAAGGAACACCAGGATGTGAAGAGTGTAGAAGGGCGAAAAGGCAAAAACCAAGTGAAGATCGGAGCTCGTATCTACATGGATACTCTCCTAATCAATTAGATGAGGATGAAATTTGGTGGGTAAGAAAGGGACAAAAGCCCATGGAGTCATATAAAGTGGATCCACCTCCTAAACAGGCCAAGCCGGCTGGAAGGGGGAGGCAAAAGGTTGTGCGCAAAACTCAGAGCCTTGCACAATTAGCAGCTGCTAGGATTGAAGGTAGTCAGGGAGCCTCCACGAGCCATGTTTGTGATAGTAGGGTAAACTGTCCCCATCATAAATCTGGAGTTGAGGGAGATGTTCCCAAATCGATGGATGGGATCAGAATGCCATGTAGTGGGGATGTTGTTTCAATGAGGGAAGAACTAAAACAGATGCGATTTGTGGAGAAGAGGGCAACTATGGTATGGTTGGTGGGTGTTGTAAAGCAGCTTGTTGAGGATGCTGAGAAGACAGCCACCAAAGTTGGTCAATATGGCAGACCGTTCTCAGCTGCTGATGATCGGAATTCTGTACGCTGGAAGCTCGGCGAAGATGAATTATCCACAATATTATATTTGATGGATGTCTCTGATGATTTAATATCTGCTGTCCGATTTCTTCTCTGGTTGTTACCAAAGGTTCTCAGCAATCCTGCTTCATCTGTCCATGGTGGCAGGAACATTTTAATGCTGCCAAGAAATTCAGAGAATCTTGTTTGTGAAGTAGGGGAGGCATTTGTTGTATCATGTTTCCGGAGGTGGGTAGGATCTTTATTTTCATTGACGGTTGCTTTGTCACTAGGTCTAAATATTTTTAGCTTTTTGTTGCGTTCTTGTCTGCATAGCTTTCTGCTTCACCATTTAGTTTATTGAGCTAGTTTTAGATTTTCTTTTAGTTTTAGCAAACAATTATGCTGTTGCAATTGATTCCTTATAGTTCATCTTAATCTTTAATATTTTCTTTTTCAAATATTTCTTCTATATCTTTTAGCCAAATGGATATTTTACCAATTTACATGAAATGTTTAGTTCCAGTCTTCTGGAATCTTGCTTTGTTTTGTTAGTACTGTCAGACCTTTTCTATTGCACATATTTATCAAGTAATCTTCTGATGAAGTTTTAATTAAATGTAACCTAAAAGCTTTATCAGTGTAACATGATGACATAATTGGAACAGGAGTTTTTCCTGTAAACTCTCTTGAAGAATTTCTCTGTTAGATCATCTAGTGGTGGAGTCTCTTAGAAGGTCTTCTTGTCTTATGAGTATGTATCTGGATATTAATAAATGTTTACCATATTTGGGTGGATATTTCCTTTGTAGTGTATGACTAGGTCCTCTCATTATCCCCCCTCTCTCTTTGGAACTCTATCTTTTTACATATTGTGGAGTGTATAAAAGATGAACCATGTCCAAGTTGTTGAATTCTTCTTTCAATTACCGAACTACAATTGATGAGAGTGGATCTTCTGTGACCTTGTTTTTCTGTTGCCTTTGTCCAGGTATGAAAATATAATAGCAGCTGCGGATCTTATTCCTGAAACCTTAAAAGCAGCAATGCATCGTGTTGCAACTACAATGGCTTCTACCGGAAGGGTTTCAGGTTCATCGGCTTTGGTCTATGCACGGCAGTTGTTGAAGAAATTTGGCAATGTGGCCAGTGTAGTTGAGTGGGAGAAGAACTTCAAGTCAACTTATGATAAAAGACTAACATATGAACTTGACTCTGGAAGGTTGTCAGATGGAGAGTTTGGGTTCCCACTTGGAGTCCCAGCAGGAGTTGAAGATCTTGATGATTTTTTCCGTCAAAAGATAAGTGGTGGTCGGGTCTCTAGAGCTGGCATGACAATGAGAGATATAGTTCAAAGGCAAGTTGATGAAGTTTTTCACTATTTTTATGGCAAAGAGAGAAAGATTTATGGGCCTGGTGCAATTAAAGGCCCTGGGTTGGATAAATTGGATGATGGTTACCAGGTTGCACAACAAATAGTACTGGGTCTTATGGACTGTATGAGGCAGACTGGTGGTGCTGCTCAGGAGGGTGATCCTAGTTTGGTATCATCAGCTATTTCGGCAATTATGGGTAGTGTTGGCCTAGTTGTTGCTAAAATTCCTGATTTGATTGCTCCTAATAGTCACTTAAATATTCAATCCACACCCAGCCCACTGATTTTTGCTCGGCGCATTTTACGCCTTCATGTGATATGCTTGTGCTTACTCAAGGATGTACTTGGCGAGCGTCAGAGTCGTGTGTTTGAGGTTGCTCTTGCGACAGAAGCTTCTAATGCCTTAGCTCAAGTTTTTGTTCCTGGAAAGGCGCCTCGTGGTCAGTTTCAACAATCTCCTGAATCCCATGATTCCAGTTCAAACTCTTCATATGATGCCCTCAGTAATTCTGCCAAAGCAGTGCTTGGAAGGACTGCCAAGATTACAGGAGCTATTTCTGCACTTGTTATCGGTGCAATTCTGCAGGGAGTTACTAGCCTTGAGAGAATGGTTATGCTCTTCAGATTGAGGGAAGGGCTTGATCCAGTTCAGTTTATGAGGAGTACCAAATCTAACTCAAATGGTAATGCTCGTTCAATTGGGATTTCAAAGCAGGATAACTCAGTTGAAGTTTCTGCCCACTGGTTTCGAGTGCTTGTTGGTAATTGCAGAACAGTTTCTGATGGATTTATTCTTGAGCTTCTTGGTGAAGCTTCAGTTGTTGCTCTGTCAAGAATGCAACGAACACTGTCTTTGAACTTGGTCTTTCTGCCTGCTTATTCCATATTTGCATTTGTGGTATGGAAGGTTTTCATCTTCAATTCTGGTATTGGAACACGTGATGATATCCCCCAATTGTATCAATCCTTAGCCCTGGCCATTGGTGATGCTATAAAGCACCTGCCATTTCGTGAAGTATGTCTAAGGGACACTCATGGACTCTATGATCTTATAGCTGCAGACACCCTGGATTCTGAATTTGCTGCCATGCTAGAATCAAATGGTTTTGATATGCCTATGAAAGCTACAGCCTTTGTTCCTCTTCGAGCGCGGCTTTTCTTAAATTCCCTCATAGATTGCAAAATGCCACAATCTGTCCTTAAACCAGATGATGATAGTCGGATATATGGCCAAGGCGAGTCAAAGGTTCATTATGCAGAGAAAGAGGCAAAGTTGCTAGATAAGCTTGTGCATGTTTTGGATATGTTGCAACCTGCAAAATTCCATTGGCAGTGGGTTGAGCTCAGGCTTCTTTTAAATGAACAAGCCACGATTGAAAAACTGGGGTCCCATGATGCCTCTTTAGTAGAGGCGTTAAGATCTGTTTCCCCAAACTCTGACAAGGTTGCTGCTTCTGAGAATGAAAACAACTTTGTCGAGATAATCCTTACTAGGTTGCTGGTCAGGCCTGATGCTGCCCCACTTTTTTCTGAGGTTGTACACCTTTTTGGGAGGTCACTTGAGGATTCAATGCTATTGCAAGCTAAATGGTTTCTGGGAGGAAATGATGTTCTTTATGGAAGGAAATCAATTCGTCAGCGGCTTATTAATATAGCTGAAAGTAAAGGTCTGTCAACTAAATCACAGTATTGGAGACCATGGGGATGGTGTTATTTCAGTTCTGGTCCAGTGAAAACTAAGGGCAATAAGCGAAAGTTTGAAGTTGCCTCAATTGAAGAAGGTGAGGTTGTTGATGAAGTGGACTTAAAAGGGCCTGGTAGAGTATCTTCCCAGGTTACAGATGTTGAAGGCTTTGTTGTCAGTCAGCAACATCTGACTGAGAGAGCATTTGTTGAATTAATCCTCCCTTGTGTAGATCAGGGCTCAGATGACTCACGGAATACCTTTGCAAGTGATATGATCAAGCAGATGAATAACATTGAGCAACAAATAAACTCTGTCACCCGTGGAGCCACTAAGCCTTCTGGATCAGTTTCATCTGGTATTGAGAGCCCATCAAGCAAAAGTAATAGCCGAAAGGGTATGAGAGGTGGTAGTCCTGGGTTAGCTAGACGGTCGACAGTTGCAGCTGAGAGTGTTCCTCCTTCCCCTTCAGCATTGCGAGCTTCAATGTCATTGCGGTTGCAGTTTCTTTTGAGACTACTTCCTATTATCTACTCAGACGGGTAATCTCTGATTCTTGTTTTAGTTGATTTCTCAATACCATATTAAACCTCTCTTGGGTTTACTCTGACATTAATAACTGATATTGTCTCCAAATTTTGGTGTATTGTACCCTATTTTTATTCCTTGAAGCTTCCTTTGCATTAGCCAGGCCCTAACTGTTGTGAACACTGCTTCAATGATAGTGACATCTGTTTTGTGTTTCTGTTACAAGTTATTTTATTATAAGTCAGGTGACCTTAGATCATTTATGTTCTTAGTGCACGAAGTGGAAATCTCAAATGATTTTTGTATTTCAGTACTATTTGTTTTCTGGAGGTCGTAGTTCTGTTAAATGTGTATGTATCTTTATTGAAAACCCTCTTGCTATTTCTTAGTAGCAATATAATAGAATCCTGGTATTTGACTTGTCAGAGAACCCTTGGGACGGAATATGAGACAAACACTTGCCATGGTGATATTACGTCTCCTAGGAAGTAGGGCTGTCCATGAAGATGCTGGCTACAACTTCACTTCAAGTTTGAGCTTGTCAAAGAGAGATGCGGAGTCCCTTATGGAGGCTTCTGCTACGGCATCTGTGGTATTATGTGGGGAAAGTCTGTTTGACCGTTTATTGTTGGTGCTGCATGGATTGCTGGGCAGCTACCGGCCAAGCTGGCTGAAGTTGAAATCTGTCTCCAAGTCAACCTCTGAATCTTGTAAGGACTTCAGTATGTTTGACCGGGAGCTGGCTGAGAACCTGCAGGTCTGGTTTTCATCAACTTTATCACATGAAATGTAGAATGAATGCAATTGGCCTAATTAATATGACCATATCTGTCAGTGTGCTTTGCAGCACCATGTATTGTTCTTGGTATTTGCTTGCTTAGGAGCTTTCATATTAAAATAATTATTCAAAAGTGATGTGGGTTTTGTCTTTGGCAAAGTCCTTTGTCCTTCTGCAAAATTTTTTCTGTAAAACAGTACTTGCCAAATGTCATTCTCTCTTTAAACGAAGTGTTTTCTCACAATTCTGGACTCCCTAGAAGTTACTTCATATGAGTGTGAAGGAAACCCCTACATCCAGCTGAACATGACGGAAGCTAGTTGATTACTGTTAAGCATGTACCATCTCAGCTTATTATACAATAAACACTAGGATATGGATTTTATTTTATTTTTAAATGTAAATCTTTATGATTCCGTCCTCATTTGTTTTTTGTTTTCTATTTATATATTCATTCTGAAGAATTTGTTGTAATTGCTAGGTATTTCGTTGTTAAAGTGTAATAGTTTTGTGCTTGCTCATCTATTGTTTTCCATGACAGAATGATCTGGATCGCATGCTATTGCCTGATCCAATTCGCTGGCGCATTCAAACTGCAATGCCTGTTCTTTTTCCTTCTGTTCGATGTTTAATCTCTTGCCAACCTCCATCTGTTTCAACTGCTTCTCTTGCGGCTCTTCTACCCAGCAATCAGGTATCTGCACTGCAGCCTTGCAATTCAATCCTATCTCAGAGGAATTCAGGTTCTTTGGTTCGAGCTGTTACTAGTGTAGCAGGGAAGATCAAGTCACCATTGCATGAGTCTGATTTGGAAATAGACCCTTGGATTCTACTGGAGGATGGAGCAGGGGCCCAATCTTCAAGTAACGCTGCCACAGTTGGTGGGAGTGACCATGCTAATTTGAAGGCATCGAACTGGCTTAAGGGGGCAATTAGAGTGAGGAGGACGGATCTCACTTACATTGGAGCAATCGACGAGGACAGCTGATTTCAGTTATATCACAATTTTGATATGTTTCAGAAAGGAGCAATTCCAGCATGTTACACTTAGGCACCTTACTGAGTCCTGATGCAGAATAACTATGGAAGGTGTTCCTGTGGCCTTAAGCAGCAAAAGCATCTGCACCAAGGCATATTCTTTTGGAAGGGGCATGGCATCATGAACGGAACCTCTAGATAATATTGTCTAGCTGCCTGACGGACTGATGCCCCTCAGGTCCTGCTTAACTTCTAACCCTTTGATCATCCCCTCTTCTGGACTGCGCAATTGTTGGCGTTGTGCAGAACTTCTTGTATATATAGGGATAATTATTTCCCTTTTTGGCTGAGTAGGATGTCTCAGGATGATCTTCTGTTATTTCATGCTGAGAATATATTGTTGGATATTGCAAATTGAGAGAAATATCTCAAGAATGTTCTATAGCTTTTCCATTTTTGCACATCCTCTCTCGTTGTGTACTTGACTGGTTCCATCCCTATGAAGCATTCTGATTCTTTTAACTCTAATACACTCTAGGTGAATGCGTTAGATTTGGATGAAAGTATGATAGTGAATAGAAAGAAGTAGAGGGTGAATATTCATGTAAATGATTACAAGTAGTCTTGTATTGGTTCATATAGTCGACTTTAAATTTTTTGAGGACTAAGGCTTAGTTTTGTTGTACTCTCTAGGTGAATGCATTGCAATGTTTAAAAAATGGCACATGATTTGACGTTCTGATATTTTGGGAAATCCTCAAACCTTCTACCCCCCTAATTTTTAGAATCATTTAGCACTTGTGACTTAATTGGGTCATGGTCTTTTCTCTAGTTTGACACCATCTCTCTACTCCCACCCCTTTGCTGCCGCTATGGTGCAGCTTATTTTAGCATATTTATATTTAGATTTGTATTACTCATTTGAGACCAAATTTTACCTCCATTCTGGAGCAAGGTTCATGTTTCTTGTAGCTTCTGGTGGCTGTTCCATGTTTGTTGTGAAGTATACAACCGAAAGGAAAGGAACTAATATTTATTAGGGATATTTCTATTTGTTTGACCTGACGACGGGGTTTGTGATCCATGGAGATAGTCTTTGACATTTAAGGTTCGAGTGTCAGATCTGCTTTTAACCGTGATATTACCTGTGTCTGCTTTCTACCGGGAGAGAATCTCTTCGGTACTTACAGAAAGGAAGAAGGCATTGTGCTTCCAATGTTATTCCATTGACTTCAGAGATGTTATTGTTTACTTGTGGTAGTGTTGGGTATGTGGCAGAACTGGAGGGGCTTCTCTTACCAATTCTACCTGGAATGCGGGAGTTGCACCTCCTCTCATTCAAAATTTGGGAAAATACTTGCAGACTTGTATTCATAGATCACACTAAAAATTTGTAACACATATATTGCATATTGTAAATTCTTTAAACACCTGGTCTAGGTAATGTAAGTACTTTCTAAAATTTTGATTGGTTTCATATCCAAAAAACCCCGTAAATTTTCTGAGAGTGGATATGTTCTAAAAATTTGCCCACATGTTTATTGCAGGGTTCTTCTAGTTAATGACCTATTTGCTTTATTCATTGCCAAGGAGGATGCTGTTCAACATTGAATATGCTTGTGTCTGATAAAATTATTCCAAGTTTTACTTTTAACCTCTCACGAAATGTAATGGAGAAACATGCTTTCTTGGCATCCCTGGAGTAGAATTTTGCTTATCCCTGGATAAGGTGCAAAAGAATGATGCTGCTCTTCGTCCCATTATGTGTGTTTTTCTGCTCATAGGATTAGGCAAGATTATATTGCAGAATTCCCCACGATCATGTATCAGGAGCAAACCATAAAGAAACTGTTTTCCAAACTCAAGTTTGTCACTAACAGAATTGATTGTACTGGATTTATGAACTTACATTATACAATACATTTGAGTACTTCTGCAGCCTTTAGAAAGTGCCGAGATCTCTTCCTTTGTGGTGAGACTCCGTATAATTGCATTCTTGTTATCCTACTGATCTTGGTTTCTCACGGTTTTGTCTACAAATAGTACATCATCAATCCATGCAACAATGTTGAATGCCAGACCTTCCAACACTCTGGAATAGCTCTCTAGGATGCCTTTCCCCACATCCTGCAAAAACCAAGACTAGTCAGATCCTATCTTACACTTGCCGGACAACAATAAGCTAAGGAGGGATCTCATTACATTAAGCTTACCCTATTGTGCTGAATCTTGCTTGTGTCCAAAGAAGTTTGAGAAAGTTCGGGATATCTTTGCTTCAAGCAAAACAACAAGCTCTCAGCTCGTTCTGCTAAGACATGATTCTTGTCAGTCCGGTCAATGTCGGACATGAGATCCTTTACCATATCCCATGATGATTTTGAATGAGTCATGCCTGCTTTACGTCTCCATGTATACATTGAAGCTTCAATCTTATCTGCAAGCTCAAGTGCTTCGTGTTCTGAGCTCACCTTAAGGTTGTCTAGAAGAATGTCAGGTACGAATTTGTCAGCAGTGCACATGTAGCGGTAAACTGAATCCCCCACAATTGCTTTTCCACTCTGACCACAACAATACATCCCTTCAAGTCAGAAGGAAGAAAATTCCACAAATTTATATTCAGGAATTTGAAAAGTCTCTGAAATTGATAGGGAAGGGAGAGCAAGCTTCGTGTTTATTATCAGCCTGCTATCTTTGTTTTGATGGATGTCATGCTTTTTGCCAAGGATATTGTGAAAAATTCACAAACCTTAGGAAGAGATGTCATGTGTGAATCTGGGATTTCCATTTCGGCAAGAATGCTATTATTCAGGGCCTTAGCTGCTTTATGAATTTGGTTGGTGCAATCGCGCTTGTGTCGTAAATGCTTCCTTGACTGCTCAGAAAGGCCCCCAGAGGGAACACAAGGAACAGGTAACCACCACTTTTCCTCCTTGCGTTGGGGAGCAGGAATCCTCCTGAATGATCCAGAACGCGTTGAATTTCCCGACATGCTTCCCTGGTCTACATACCAAAACTCAGTTTCCTCAAAGCTGTCCAATATATCCTGCCATGGGTTGTTGATTTCATTACCTACTTTAAGATTGACGGAACAAAACCAAAAAAGGAACTGTGCCAACTGAGAAGTGTAATAAGTTTGTCTTTACCAAGAGCATTGCGTCTAGTTTCTTCAATGCAGGAAGGTTAACACCAATGTCCGATCTCGGTCTGCTAGTCATGACCTGAAAAGAATTGATGCAATATGTAAGCATGGAAAAGGGCCCGATTTTGCAAGCTAAGAGGGTAAGCCATGGGAGTAGCATTTACCTCAAGGGCAGTCCCATCGTGTAAGTCCTGTGATGCAGGAACTAATTCTACTATGTAATCGCATATAGATAAAAGACAGTTCATTTCTCTCCTCCACATCACCTTCTTGTCGGGATGCAAAGGTTCTAATCTCAGATGATGCCCAAATATAGAAGCTGCATACAAAGAAAAACCATTGAGGCTTGTTAACGCAAAAGTAGAAATGGAATTCTATATGCTTCGAGGGTTCACATACCATAGAGATTTGTTATGGCATTTGAGATCGCGACAGCCGTGCTAACACCTTTACCACTTCCTGACATGTCTTGGCCTAAAAGGAGCTTTGAAAATCTCTCCTTCATCATGTCAAGCTCTACAGAAGTTTCTGACAAATCAGTTAAGCAAACCCATCTAATCATAATATCCAACTAGAAAACCAGAAACTGAATTACATGAACCCACCTAAATCTTCTGTTGCATAATAGTTTGACTTTTCTTCCGCATGCTTATGCTGCTTCATTCCCAGTCTTGAAAGCGAAGGAGTTTTTGGGGATTTCATGGCTGGCCAATGCACAGGGGATGGAGTATCAGAGTAGCTGCCGTCATCTGTATGCTCTGAGAAGGCAGAGACCTCTGAGTTTGTTCTGCAGAAAGAGTCAGTGCTCAGCATCGAATACCTTGTAGTTTCTGTTAGAGATTGATCAGTTTGATCCTGAGAAGAAGGTGATGGTTGATAACCCAATTCATAAGTTTCCTCCATTTGAGCCCCTTTATGTTTCCCTCTTTCTACCTTCTGCAACTTCTTTCTTTATTCACAACCTTACTGCACATAATCATAAACCATAATTGAAGTTCAAGATTTCAAAGCTATTACCATAAAAGTGCCGCAGAAGCTGTTCTTTTGCAATTTTGAAGCAAATTTGAAGCCAACTCTACCGGGAACTGATTCAATTTTGGAATTCAAGATTGAAAAAAAAAGCATTAGATTTATAAAAGAAGAATATAATGCCTTTTATGTCATCGAAGCTTTGAATAATTCACAGAATATGCAGCAAACCTTTCTACCACAAAGTCATTCTCAGTTCTCTAAACAAGTTTTAGGCAAGAACATGTGAGATTTGAGGGGGGAAAAAAGAGAAACAAATTAAAGCCAACGGCTGTTACTGCAAAAGCAACGGTAAAAACCATTCTTTATGTCACCTTTATTAATAGTTGCCGGTTTGAATTTGAACAGTAGAACAGAAGCTACAGCTGAACGCCAGTCATCCGTTTGAAACAGTTCCCTCCTAAATCTCCATCTTTTTCATCATCTGCAACTTTTTCTTCCCAAAAGACTGTCTCATCCTTCTTTTAGATTTCATTGACAATGAAGAAATCTCAGCCATGGCCACTTCTCTTTCCTGCAATTTCCAGCCAACCCAATGCTGGTACAAGAACTTAATTGTGTGTATTGGTTAGAAGTTATATATAAGTTGTTAGCATGTTCTTTTAGATGCTTCCACAACTTTATAATAGTCATTATCTCCTAATAAATTATAATATTAGTAATCCTCAACCGAATGTATTTAATTAATAATTTAATTACGATTATTTAACAAATAATTTTAAAAAACACAGTACAATTTTATGTTCTCTAATTTTTCATTAAAAAGATAGTTCTGTATGCCAAAAAAGATTCATGATCCAAAAGTCACTTCCCATTTGAGATTTCTTTGGTATGCAGGAAAGTGATAACCAAAAGTGGGAGATCCCAAAACTGGGGAAGGTTCACATATTTGAAGTGTGTTTTCTATAATTGGTTGTTAGGAATTGGTATGATTGGATACCATTTTATTCTGCATGATGGAGAATAGAATATAATTAGGAAAGAGGTGAACTAATCCAAACAAAATGAGCAATGAAATTGCATAATTGAATTTTGGAAGGGCATGAAATCTGGGATATGCCAAATCCGAGATGGGCCACTTAATTTCTACACAACTATATTGATTAAAAAATTAATCAATCCTACTAATACTTTCGTCATTTCGATGAAATTAATTTACTTACTATTTGAATCTGTTTCAAAAAAATTAATATTTTTTAATATATTATAAAATAATTAAAATACATTTTATATATTATTTTTATATATTTAAATTTAACATAAAATATTTTAAAACTTATATATTTTTTATTTTTATTATTCTATATTATTATTATATTATAATTTTTTATTTTTATATAAAATCTCATATCAAATCAACTAATATCAATTTAGTTAACACAAAATAATTTATTATAAACATTTTAAATGTTCTTCCTTTCAATCAAATGACAAGAATTGTATCATTCACAAGTTGTCAAACAATATTTTCGACCCGTGTTTAGGCCCCACTTCAAGATTGAAACGACTTGCATTGCTGTATTCATATATGACGTGATTAATGTAAATTCAAGAGAAATTTTCTCAATAATATTTATTAATATTCATTAAGAAAATTTTCTATTGCAAGTCGGTTTCCCAAATCAATATTTTGAGAACCATATCAGACATCGAATTGAAAAATTTACTGATTCACGGTTTAATAATCCAACCGTAATTAGATTATAATTGAAGCGGAAATATTATAATTTAAAAATTAAAAATAAAATTAATCAATAATATAATATAATTTAAGTCCATAAAAACATAAGCATTCAAATCTATAATTAAAAATAATAATTCTTAATTTATAACTAACAATCTAACATACAATAAAATTTAAAATAGTTTATTGAATTATATAATTTAATTTACCTTAAAAATTATAAAATTTACCCTCAATTTTTTAAAAAACAATGACCAATTCAATATTGAACTAATTGGTCTAACACTGTTTGTTCAAACGACTGCAATTTTTGAAAAAATCGATCAGAATATTGAGACTGAAAACGTAGTAACATCGGGCTACGACCGATCCGATCCCAAAAATATTGCCCAAAATATAAAATAATATCTTGTGTTGGCAAAAAATTAGACCACTCTAAATTACAAATTTCAAAAAACACGATTTTATTTTTTTACTATCTCCATTATCTCCCCCCCCCTTTTTGGAAGGACTAGAAACAAATGGTACAAAGCTCTAAACCTAGAGTACCATTCAATAATATGAAGGGTTAGTTAGCAAAATTATTAAAATGTTAATATTAAAAAGATGAGGAACAAAAAAAGAAAAGTAAATGGTTTGGTCGGAAGTTAGGCCATGAAGCATGTGCTGTGCATAAAATGGAAGCTTTGTAAGTTTGATAGGAGGCGTGACTTATTTTTAATTATGCTAACTTGGAACATGGTTTGTAATGATGATAATAACTATTAATCTATTAATTATAAAATGAATTTAGATGGACTCAATTTATCGTGGACTACTATTTTAAAATATTATATATTTTTAAAATATATATATTTTCAATACACATAATATAACATTTAAAACGGTGATCCATAATAGACCGAATCCACCCAAATACTTCTCATTAGGGAATGAACTTTTTTGGTGCAAAGACGTGCATGCCAATTTTTCTCACACTATTATGGACAAAAGTTAAGGGCATTTGAATAATTCGAGCATAAGTCAACTGCCTCAAATCAAACTAAAATTTATTTTAATTTAAAATAATAATAATTTAAATAATTTTTATTTTTTTAAAATTATCATATATTTATAAAATATTATATTTCCTTTTGAACTCTATTTGGGCATTATATTTATCTCACATTGTCACGCTCCAAAGCCGAGTATGACATGGCAACACTCCAAAAAAAAATATCGAACCCTTACATATCATAAATAACCAAAATATAACATTCTAGTAATACTTAAAGAATATCCTTACATTGTTTCTAAATTCAAAACAAAACATACATAAAATTGAACAAAAATGAAAAATAATTAATCACCCTAGATCCTCTTCAAACCATTCTTCCAACTCATCCTCATCTAATTGAGAATCTGCAAAATGTTAAATAATGGGTGAGCTCACTAGCTCAATAAGGAAATTTGGCCTACCCGGGGATTGAGCATGCTACATATACATATACATTTACAAAATATTTTATCAAAATAGTTTAGAAATTTAAAGTACAGCAAAACTCATGGGGTCTTAAACTATCTCCCTGGTGGATTAGTCGCACCATGTGAAAATCTCGGAGTATCACAAAAAAAAAAAAAAAGAAGGAGGAAGAAAAGAGAAACAATGAATCTCTTAACCTTACTCATTACTGAACCAAAAGAGGCATATTTGGCACATAAATAGCTGATGTGGTTTTTTCGGTGAAAATAATGTGACCGAAACAAGCGAGAAAACCATCGCTTCAACAGAGAAACACCGGTGTCGGAGTCAAAACAGAGTGTACCCGGTGCTGGGTGTATTCTGGATGAACACCCAAAATCTAACCTATTACTTTTCAGACAAAAACCGCAATTTTTACTACCCACTTTAATAATGAAAAATACCGTTTGTGCACAAAAAAATCATGTATACATATTTAAACATGCTTAAACAAAGCTTAATTCACGAAGATGATTCATGCTTAGGGACTTGATTTGGCTTAACTGATCAATCTTCCAATTATTAAATCCCATTGGAGAAGGGCCTTAGCTTATCTTAGATATTATATCCCCCTAATAGGCTTTATAACTTATAAAGTCGAGGAATTCCCTACCAAACCGAAACCCACAAGCATTCAACATTACATGAATCAGAAAATCAGCACATAGACATAAAACTTAATTTTAACTCATAACTTTCAATGAATATAACTATTGGTACGGAAATAACAATTAACATATTTTGCTCAATACCATTTTCATATAATCAAAATATCATTTTCATAAAGAAATCAAGAGACATCATTGATTTGAGAAAAATAGTAACCTGTACCAAATATAGGAAAATCCAATTTCCTTACCTACTGAATTCAACCTCTTGGAACCCCCTAAAGCTTTCACTCAAGCCTCCAAACACTTATTCACCTTCAATTAAAACCCAAACAATACAATTAATCCTCCAATCAATTTTTCCCAATTTAGAACCCTAATTCTCTAACTTCGATTAAAGCACAATTTATCTCAATCCTAGGTTACAAACACCATAAAACACAAGGGAAAGCTAACTTATCAAGAGTTGATGCCAAAGGTTCAAATCCCTTTCCAGATTCTCCCTTCTCTTCACTCTCATCCACTTCTGGAAGGTTACGTTCAGAACATGCCTGAGCTTATAATGAAAAATTAATAAAAGTCCCTTAACTAAATAATTGCACTTAACCTCTCAACTTAAAATACTTAACTATTTTAGCCTTATGGACCATAACACACTAATTAAAAAAAAAAAACCACAGCCTAATAAGTCCATGAAAAAAAAAAAGAGAAGTCGTTGGGCTCACACACATATTTAACAATATCTTATTATATTCAAATAAATTCATTTCAATTCAATTGCTACTTAAAAAAATGCTTTATTCGCATGATATATTAGTTTATAATTGTTTGTTTTATTTGTAATTTAAAAAAAATTAAAATTTAAAGATAAATTTATTAAAATAATAAAAAATATATGAGTGATTATATAATTACTCGATTGGTTAATATATGAAAAAAGTATATGAATCCCTATTGAAATAATGAGACGCTTGAAGTGCTCAAGAGTGTAACGCACCCAAATCTTTTAACCTAGATTAAGGTTTTTTTTTAATTATTTTTATTCCCAATATCAAGAATCCAAGATATTTTTTAGCAATGGATTTCTGATTTAATGTTTCTCGAAATTTAATTTAAAATATTAATTGAACAGATATGCTTTTCTCTTTCTAGCCTTTTGGGCCTTCAGCAGAAATTGGGCAATATAACTCAGCCAGTAACGTACAGAAACGGCCCGCTTTGGTGACTCCCTTCCGAAGTTTAGCTTCATCATTTTGGCCCAACTCTCCTTATCAGAACTTCGTCCTTTCTTCAAGAGTCCAGTCCACAGCCTAACTTGGGATGCCCAATTTTCACAGTGCAGGAAATAAACAAAGGGAATTACAAACTTGGGCCCTCATTACCAATTGAAGAATTTCTGCTACTATGATAGGAACAAAAGAATTTTCTCCAAGAAAATTTCCAGAAATTCATTAAGGTCTTGCATATAGGTTCATGAACCCCACTTTCCTCAGTCTGATTTCCATTCTCCTCTTTTCTCCCTGGTTTCACTACTCCCTGCGAGAGGAAGGGGAGGAGGGGGGAGTACAGTATATTTAGCATTCAAGAAAGCTGGTAAAAAAATGAGCTTAAGATGATGCAGATTCACCTCTGCAATATATTTAAGTCCAATGCTTATCTGCCCTTTGAAAGTGTCATCTTCAAGAACTACATTATATGGGGCTGGTTTCACTTGTATGAGTCCTTTGTCTCTTCCCTCTGTAATTATTCCTTTCAGGTAAATACTGAAAGATAATAAGAAGACAAAACCAAATCATAAGTAAAAGGGTTTGAACCAGTGAGAATTAGTCATGCTGAGGCACAATTATTGCAAAAGATCTTTTCAGGGGACTTGTCTGTACATTGTTTCACCAACAAATCCACCATCTGTGAAGTATTCTTCATCCATGAGTTTGAGTTTGAGGTACATTTGATAATCTTCTGTAAGGTTTGGCAATTCAAATGTGAATTTCTCATTCCAGCAAATTTCTTCAGGGTTACCTGCAGCATTGAATACTACTAATAAGATGCAGAATCAAAGAAGGGTAGTGAATTCATGGCAGGAGAATTAAGATATAAGAAACAACACTACAGAAAGTTCACCTCTAGAAGTTTTGCTTTTGTACACCTGATTTCCACATTGAAGAATGACAAAATACTTTGGTTTCCCTGCCCATATATGATTGAACTCAAAGATTTAGAACACAAATGCTTCAAGAGATAAGCTGAATCAAGACTCCATATGAATCTCACAGACACGGTATTACCAATGATATTAGTGTGGCCGACACCTTCGGCACTAACTAGAAGTACTTCAAGGATTGCTCCTTTCATTACAGGGATGAAAAAGAATGACTTTGATGTCCCTTTCCTATTCTTAGAGAGTACAAGAGGGAAAAGGATTAGAAGAAGATGAAAATAGATGCATTGCAAACCACATGCTAAGTAAAGAGCCTTATTTTGCCAAGAAATTGAGGTGCTCAAAATAAGATGTTATGAAGCTTTATGACCAAAAGAAGATATTAATAAGGCTTTTAATGCCTCATTAGTTACCTTAGAAATAAATTGGAAACTGAAAACTAGAGAAACTGTACAGTGTTATATTGAGCACATGATGTTACAATACGGTGCTAACTCTGACTGGATAAGCAGCTTTCTGCAATGGTTCTATACTATGTGCTAAATCCAGCTTTTTCTTTCACGTATTGTTCTACACATTTGCATGGCTGAAAGAAGGAAGAAGGAGAAGGCTCTCAGACACGGAAAGAAGGGAGTTTTTGCTTTCACGTATTGTTCTACACATTTGCATGGCTGAAAGAAGAAGGAGAAGGCTATCAGATATCGAAAGAAGGAAGCTTTTGATTTCACGTATTGTTGATTTGTAAAACACTTGATGGCCCATCTCGCTTGCGAGACCATTATCTTGTCCAGACGTTTACCAGCTCAACTCTTTGTAATAGAATAACATTTAAATAAATTTTTAATGTGAAATTGAGAATCTTTTGAAATACTACATATTCCAATATAAATTTCTTTTCCAAATTGCAAAGCACTAAGACCAGCACAAGCAGGAAGGATGCCCGCAATGCTTAGATAGTTTGGCTGAATTTTTCCCAAGAATTCAAATGCATTGACGCATTCTCCATTCTTAGCACAAGACAAAATCATGACCCTTCAAAAACGACATCTCTGCCGGGTGTCTTACCAAACGATATCCCCATAATCAACTGAAACATCCCAAACAGATTAAACCTCAAAAAGGGCCGCTGCAACAGAAACTTCCAAGTCAAACCCTGTCTTTATTGCATGCCATGAACCAACCCGAGCCATATATTCGGAGTACACATGGCCAATTGCTCGTATAATACTTAACACAGTTAGAAAGATTAGTCTTTGGTCGTTCAGGAGCATTGCTTTTAACAGCCCAATGGCATTCCATGGCTTGTTTTTCCCCTCTGAATTTGATATTTTGTAAGTACATGCCGAACTGGCTTCGATGGTTTTGCCACGATGAGTTGTGAGGCAAGCCATTTCAAAGTAGGTATTTATGAAAGTCTTTACAAGTTGATTGAGGATATTAAAAATAATATTACAATTCAAATAAAATTTTTATTTTATCTATGTACGATAATTATTAATTAGTAAAAATTCTTAAGAAATAATAAAGAAAAAAAGTTTTTAAAAAGTTGTATAGTTGACTTAGAATAAATGTGAAGTAAAATAAGAAAAAAATTAATCATTAATTTTAAAAATATATACATGAGTATTTATTTTGAAACAAAATAAAAAAATTTCATGAACATTTTTAAATAGAAGGAACACCTACTTCGTCTATCAAACAAAAATAAGAAAAAAATGTTGGCAGACAATGTGGATTGTTAATTAATTTTGTGATTTCAAATGAACATAATTACGAGATAGTGATAACTTACTAGATAAAAAATATCTTTTCCTCAACAATAATTTTTTAACTCGATTCATATCATATCTTCTTTTATATAAAAGTAAAGGTAATTGATTGTGGATTAGCGAAAGTATTAAGTTTCTTTGCCACAATAATCATTGTGTTTAGCATCATAAAAAGACGTGTTTGAAAACTTTGTTAAAAGGTTTTCCCTGTGTATAGTTTGGTTCACCTTTATTGATTGTGCATGATTCAATAGATTCACTAAATATAGTCTTTGGCACACTGGATGGTAAATTGGCGGCTGCCTTATTTTCTTATTTGAAACATATTTTGACAATATTCAACCAATAATTATAGCATATCAACAAACTGACAGAACAATGTTGACTTTGTTTTTGGGCATTCTGTTTTAGGGGATTGACTTCACTCACAAAACCAAGCTGCAGGAATTTATACAGCTAAATGGTATACTACTTATTCTCAACTACCTTGGAAGAGCTTGCAAGCACTCAATTCTTGGTCTTTTTTAAGGATTTTGTGTTCATCTCAAGTTCCCCACAAAACTTCTGAAATATATCAAATTGATCAGAAGTATGGTCCATATGCATATGCAAATTCACTCATCAAAGTTACCTTTCTTTGAAATGACTAGCACAATTATGGAAAAGCTATCCACACAGAAGTGAAGATCAGAAACGCATACAGTTGGCCTGTGCATCACTTAAGAATTCTAATTGCAGCACTTCACTACTGCAGTTTTACTTTAAGTCCTGATATGGATATTTCTCATCAATTGTGAAACTTTAAAGTCGATTTTATTGTACAATTTTGAAATATGACGATTTTAAATGCACGTGAAATGTTCTATTTAAGGCCTAAAGAAGTGTCTCTGTGCATGCTATGAAGTGATAGAAGTAAGACTAACAATCATCATGCAATGAAGGCTTCCAAATCTACATTTATATCACATAGACCTCTCCCTACCTAATCAACTGGATAGCCAATCTAGGAGCCTAGGCAGACAAAACCAATCTATTCTTCAACTTTTACAAAAATGGTTTCTGAATCCGAAACAACCATACACCTCCCTAGCTTAGATATGTCTCAACCGTTGCATTTGTGCTCTTTGTCCTTTTTAGCTGAAGCCTGCAGAGAATGGGGTTTCTTTCAGATCACCAATCACGGAATTTCCAAGGACCTTTACAACAAGATTCACTCGTTCTCCAGGGACCTCTTCAGCCTGCCTTTGGAGACAAAACTCAAACTCGGGCCGTCCTCCTTTTTGAAAACTTATACTCCTCATTTCATCGCATCTCCATATTTTGAGAGCCTCAGAGTTTCCGGACCAGACTTCGCGGCATCTGCTCAGGCTTCCTTGGATGTACTTTCTGCTGCGCAAGTGACAGAGTTCAGGTAACTTGTTTTAGCTGTATTACAGTGATTCATATTTCTTCCATCTTTATTCCTTTACGTTTCATTTTCCATCCTCTTTGGAGTTCTCTGTTTAATTGGCAGTATTTTTTCAAATTCAGTGAGATATTTCAGGAGTATGGCAGAAAACTGACTGAGATATCAAAAGGGATTCTGAAACTGGTCTTAATGAGCCTGAGAGAAGAATCCTCGAATAACTACTACGACGCTGAATTCCATAATTGCCATGGATATCTAAGGATAAATAGCTACTCTCCTTCAGAGAGTTTAGAGGAAGAAGTTGAAGGTCTAGGAATGCACACTGATATGAGCTGCATAACAATTGTACATCAAGATGAAGTCGGAGGACTACAAGTGAAATCCAGGGATGGAAAATGGATGGACATTCTCCCTTGTGAAGGTACCCTTGTGGTAAATATTGGTGATGTGTTACAGGCATGGAGCAATGACAAATTCAGGTCATCTGAGCATCGAGTCGTTCTCAGAAAACAAGTGAACCGTTTCTCTCTAGCTTTCTTTTGGTGTTTTGAGGACGAGAAAGTTGTTCAGGCACCTGATGAAGTCGTTGGCAAAGGAAATTCAAGGATGTACAGGCCATTTATCTGCTTGGATTACTTAAGATTCAGAGAGAACAACGAAAAGGGTAGGTTTGAGAAAGTTGGTTTCACAGTTAAAGATTTTGCTGGGATATAGGCTCGTAGAAGTAGCTAGGAATCAGAACATGGCTGCCATTGTTGAAAATCTAAATGGAATTTGGGGTGGTTGAGTTGGACTTGTTAGTATGCGATAACACTGAAGGTCTCTATAGACAGTTGGAATTTGAACATCCAACTTGTGCATTGTGTGAATTATATATCAACATTTGCAAATGTTTTCTAGCTGTTTGTGTATGGAGAATTAATAATGGATGTACCCCTTTCTATGTAGACAAATCTAGAGGTTTTCAGATGGATTCTTTCTTTCTCTACTTCGTTGCCAATGAAAGTAGTATTCTTGAAGGGCTCATGTAGACTTGGGAGTAGGTTACATTGAAGAATAAAAAATGTCATCTAAGACTCTGAATTTAGGGAGAAGATTGTACAATTCTACTTTGCAGATCATATTCAATTCTGTAATGATAGTTATATATCGAATTTAAAAAGTATCATTTGAAAGAATAATTATCATAATAATGCTTTGATAAATTAGGGAGGTGGGGAGGAGATGAAAAGGGTAGTGCCTGTCTTGGCCACACCCCCACACCCTTTTGTCTCTTCTGCAAGAAAGATCTATTAAAAATGCCATTAACCAATCCATAAAATAATCTGATCCAATCATCAATTTCTTTCAACAGTAAACTGTCCACTGTCCAAGAGGTTCTTCAATGTTGCTATTATTCATTTAAGAGGAAAAAAATGTACCTCTTTATACTATTTTTTTTTTCCAATAATGAATTATAAAAATCATTGTAATACATCTGTCTACTTATCTATATATTGATGTCCAAGAAGGTCGGGGCTTGGATTCCTTACTTTCTTCAAGCATGTTCCAATTCAACCTTAAATATTATGTCGTCATAAATATTATTTGTTTTTTTGTTTAAAAAATTATCTAAATTATTGTGAAATAAAAAATATTTAAAATTGAATGAGCTTTCCAGAGAAGTGTAGTGGCTCATGAACGATTTCTTTGAAAGTGTGATAAACAAACAATCTCCAAGGGCAGCCCAAGCCAACGAAAACCTTCAATTTTGCTGGATCTTATCATCATGGACTTTGACTTTTGTGAGGCCCAGAACATTGGATTTATTGGCCCAACCCAGAATGGTCTTTCTTTTAATTCAAGATGCAACTCATAATTATGACCCAGTTTTAAAGATCAGGGAAGGCGGTTATGGCATCCCTTGTCACACTCAAGGTGCCTGCCCTGAAGCTTGGGCTCTTATCTATGACTTACGAAATGGAAGCTTTGACGACGAGAAAAATTTTTATATGCAATCGGTTGCAGATATTAAATAATTATATTATTTATAAATAAAATTATATATAATATTATATATAAAATTATTGTACAACTTTTGTTAAAGAGTTTTATTCTGTTCTTTTTGCAGCCCTCAAAGCATTATACAAGGTGATTTCAAACCTGCAAATATTTTACTCGGTGCGAACTATGTGACATTGCAACCATGTAAATATTCCTTTAAGAATACTTGTTACACCATGTTCCATCCAGTTCAGAAGATTTCTAGCAAGTATTTTTAAGCTTGAAGCATTCAAAAATTAGACCACACTAAAAACACTACAAATAAGATTTGTCCAAAAAGCAGCTGGAAATTGTAGCCACATCAAAATTTGATTTCCGTTACCTTCAACCCCGTTTTGAATGGAAGGAATGCATCTGGGCCGTGCATGTACGGTAATTTGCGCGGTAATTTCACGACCTAGATCGAAAATGGTAAAAATTCAATGTTCGAAAAGATAATCGCGTGTAAAATTTTTTTTTAGCAGAACGACAAACGATGTCGTTTTAATATTCATATCATCGTGTAAAATATTCATATAATCGTGTGAAATGTTCATGTGATTGTGTCAAATATTCATGTAAGCTCAAATGATCGCACAAATTATCGTACAACAACTTGCGTAGTCCCGGATCCGGAAGGAATCTTCCCCTGCACATACAAATAAAAAAAAAGATTTAAAATTTGTTCGTAAAGATCAAGAAAATGATTTAAGAATATTTGTAAAGTAAAGAATATAACTAGAATAATTTACCATGCATCCTTCTCACAAAGTATGCAAATTCCATCAAATTATGGTCCTCCGGCAAAATTGAACTCAATCTCAGATAGGTAAATGCTGATAGACTTTAGCAAGGCAACGCACTCTCTGCAGCAACTGCCATGCCAAGATCCCATGCTGCATTGAGAACCTAAAAATATTTCCAAAATATGAAATCTGTTATGAATTATTGGAATCTCCATTAATTAGTGGAGGCTCCACTAATTATGGATTTATGTGAATTATTAGAAGATTTTTATGGATGTCCACCATTTAGTGGAGACACCATTAATTGAGATTAGTTGAAGATGATGTATGCCATGATGTATTTCACTAATTAGAGCTCTATAAATAGAGTTATTCTCTAAGCTTGTAATACACCATCATTTTGTGAAAGAAAGATTAGTGAAAGAAAGATTAGAGAAAGAATTGTGAGAGAAAGAAAGAGAGAAGTTTGAAGAGAAATTCTTGTGCAAAGAATAGTTAGAATTTTCTTAGTGTGTAGTGTGTAGATTTTATTCTAACACTACCCTAATTTTATAACACGTTATCGACACGAGTCTCTACCGGTACAAAAGCCGTAAGACTAAGCACGAGTTTCGCCGTTACCAAAGCCGAAGACAGTACGCATTTATTGATCTCTATGGCTAACATCGCAAAACTCGAATTTGTAGCCCTTGATATTTCTGGAAAAAATTATATGTCATGGGTTCTCGATGCGTAAATGCATCTAAATGCCGAAGGCCTTAGTGAAACTATTCAAGCAAATAATAGTGCATCTCGCACAACACAAGGCTAAAGCTTTGATTTTTATTCGTCGTCATCTCGATGAAAATTTGAAAATGGAATATCTTACCGAAAAAGATCCATATGGCCTATGGGTAAATTTAAAAGAAAGATTTGACCACCCGAAGATGGTCGTACTACCTACCGCACGGTATGAATGGTTGCACCCGAGGTTGCAAGATTTTAAAACCGTGAATGAATATAGCTCCGCAATGTATAAAATTACATCTCAATTAAAATTATGCGGAGAAAAAGTGATCGATGAAGATATGTTGGAGAAGACATTCTCCACCTTTCATGCCTCGAATATTGTCCCGCAAAGAACAATATCGAGAAAAGGGGTATACAAAATTTACAGTATTTAATTACCGCCTCCTCATTGCAGAGAAAAATAATGAGTTATTATTGAGAAATCATGAAGCCGCACTCAATCGGCTCTACAAAGACTCCTAAGTGAATGTCGTTGGCTCCAGCAGGCTCATCGTTATAGTCGTGGTCGTGGCCGTGGCCGTGGCCGTGGTCGTGGTTATGGTCGTAGTCACGCTCGATATTTCCCTTATCACAATTATAATCAAATCGTGAGAAATACCGCCACCCGAAGTGGAACAGAAAAGATCAAAAGGGAAAAGAAAAAGAAATTGAAGAAAAGCATGAGGATATATGTTATAGATGTGGCATGAAAGGTCATTGGTCACGAAACCGTCGTACGGCTAAGCATTTAGTTGAATTGTATCAAGCTTCATTGAAAAATAAAAATGTGGAAGCAAATTTTTCTCAACATCCAATAAATAATGTTGAGGATGACGATAGTGATCCCGAAGATCTTAATATCAATATTACCCATATGGATGTATCGGATTTTTTTGAACACCCGCATCGGTAGGATAGACCATTTAATTGGTGATGGCAAGTGTCCAAAAGAACTAAAGCCTCACCCCGATATTTTTGTATTTTCATTTTCATTCTATTCTAATAATATTTACGTTTACATATATATATTTGTGTTCAGATGGTCTGTTATTAATGATGATGTATGCATTATTGATAGTGGAACTACACACACCATACTAAAAAATGAGAAATATTTTTCTCGATCTCAAAATGGGAGAAATAAATATTTATACGATAAACGGTAGTGCAAATGTAATTGAGGGCTCCTGAAGAGCTAGTATATTGTTGCCTAAAGGAACAACAATTATTATTGATAAGGCACTATTTTCCTCAAAATCCATAAGAAATTTATCGAGTTTTAAAGATATCCGCAGAAATGGGTATCATGTTGAAACAAATGAGGAAAATGGGATTGAGCATCTTTTTATTACTCAAATGCATTTGGGTAAGAAATCGGTATTAGAAAAACTGCCGTCTTTTTCTACCGGTCTATATTTTGTAAAAATACGTACAATTGAAATTCATCATCTAGTAAACCGTAAGTTTACTGATCCTATTACTTTTAGCATTTGGCATGACCGGTTAGGTCATCCTGGATCTACCATGATGAGAAGAATCATTGAGAATACACATGGTCATCCTTTAAAAAATAAAAGGATATTAACATCGAAAAATTCGCATGTACCGTATGTTCCCTAGGAAAATTAATTGTTAAACCATCACCAAGAAAAGTAGGAGCCGAAAGTCCTACATTTCTCGAACGGATTCACTGAGATATTTGTGGACCTATTGATCCACCATGTGGACCGCTCAAATATTTTATGGTCTTAATTGATGCATCATCCCGATGGTCACATGTATGTTTATTATCTACTCGCAACCTGGCGTTTATGAGATTACTTGCTCAAATAATTAAATTACGAGCACAATTTCCTGACCATCACATTAAAAATATCCGTTTGGATAATGTCGGTGAATTTTCATCACATGCTTTTGATGCATATTGCATGTCAATTGGGATTAATGTTGAACATCCCGTAGCTCATGTTCACACACGTAATGGTCTTGTCGAATCTTTGATTAAACGATTACAATTAATTGCTAGACCATTATTAATGAAAACAAATCTCCCAACATCCGCTCGGGGACATGCTATTCTACATGCCGCAACACTTGTACGTATAAGACCAGCTTAGTTATCATAAATTCTCTCCTTTGCAATTGGCTTTTGGGTCGAACCAAATATTGCTCATTTAAGAATTTTTGGGTGTGTCAGTATATATTCCAATTGCACCAAACCAACGTACAAAGATGGGTCCTCAAAGAAGAAAGGGGATATACGTTGGATATGATTCTCCCTCTATTATCGTGTATGTTGAACCCCCGACAGAGATGTATTCACAAGAAGATTTGCCGATTGTCATTTTGATGAATCATTATTCCCTAAATTAGGGGGAGAACCCAAACAAAGATAAAAAGGATCTTGCTTGGACAACATCATTAAATTATCTTGATCCGCGCACAAGCGCATGTGAACTTGAAGTTCAAAAGATAATTCATTTGCAAAGCATTGCAAATCAAATGCCGACGCTTTTGTTGACTCCGTAAGAGTTACAAAATCGCATATTCCAACTATAAATGCTCCTATTCGAATTGAAGTTCCAAAGCAGAACAAAATATTATACCTATAGTCGCTGAGTCAAAAACACGCCGTAAGCGTGGCCGACCTCTTGGTTCTAAAGATAAAAATCCTCGAAAGAAAAGAGGATTAAATGATCCGTAAGATCATATTGAAGAAAAGAATGATAAAGACCAAGAGAGAACCGATGACAAAGAACCGTAAGTTGATGAAAGTAACACCGAAATTTCTATCAATTATACCACTTCCAGTAGAAGTTGGAATCGGATAGAAACCGTTATTGATAATATATTTGCATACAATATATCTCTTGATGTTACACAGATAATGATGATCCCGAACCAATATCGCTTGATGAATGCTCTGCATAGAAAAGATTGGTCGCAATGGAAAGATGCGATTCAATCGGAGTTAAATGCACTCGGCAAAACGTGAAGTCTTCGGACCGCAGTCCGAACACCGTAAGGTATAAAACCCGTTGGCTACAAATGGATATTTGTGCGAAAGCGCAATGAAAAGAGTGAAATCGTTCGATATAAAGCGCGATTAGTAGCCCAAGGTTTTTCACAAAGACCAGGTATTGATTATGATGAAACTTATTCTCCTGTTGTTGATGCTATTACACTCCGATATCTTATCAGCTTAGTAAGACATGAAAAGATAGATATGCGCCTATTAGATGTTGTCATCGCTTACTTGTATGGAAATTTAGAAAATGATGTTTACATGAAAATCCTCAAGGATTTCATATGCCTGAAGCATATAAACATTATCCTCGTGAAAATTACTCCATCAAGTTGCGTAAATCATTATATGGCCTAAGCAACTCGGCGCATGTGGTTCACACGCCTTAGTGAATATTTATTGAAAGCTGGATTTAAAAATGACCAGGTATGTCCATGCGTTTTTATTAAGAAATCTGGTTCTAAATTTGTGATATTAGCTATATATGTTGATGATATTAATCTTATTGGAACTCCCGAAGAGCTCCAAGAAACAATTGATTATTTAAAAAGAGAATTCGAAATCAAGGATTTTGGTAAAACCAAATTTTGCCTTGGTTTACAAATTGAACATTTGGAGAGTGGAACATTTATTCATCAATCAACATATACAAAGAAAAGTGCTAAAAAGATTTTACATGGACAAAGCACATCCATTGAGTATTCCAATGATCGTCCGATCATTAAATGTGGATAAAGATCCTTTCCGACCTCAAGAAAATGATGAAGAACTCCTTGGTCCTCAAGTACCATATCTCAAAGGCAATTGGTGCATTGATGTATCTTGCTAATAACACACGACCCGATATTGCTTTCATCGTCAATTTATTAGCAAGATTTAGTTCTTCACCAACACGACGACATTGGAATGGAATTAAACAAGTCCTTCGATATCTCCAAGGTACAATTGATCTCTGATTATTTTATTCAAATAAAACCAGTCCAACATTGATAGGTTATGCAGATGTCGGTTATTTATCTGATCCACATAAAGCACGTTCTCAAACGGGCTATCTATTTACATGTGGAAATACTCGCTATATCATGGCGTTCTACGAAACAATCTATAGCAGCCTACTTCTTCAAATCATGCTGAAATTATAGCCATTCATGAAGCAAGTCGAGAATGTGTATGGCTAAGATCCATGATTCATTATATCCGAGAAAGTTGTGGATTATCATCAATCAAAGGTATTCCAACTCCTCTTTATGAAGACAATGCAACTTGCATAGCTCAATTACGAGGAGGATATATTAAAGGAGATCGGACAAAACATATTTCACCAAAATTCTTCTTTACTCATGAACTCCAAAAGAAAGGTGAAATTGATGTGCTACAAATTCGGTCATGTGATAACCTCGCAGATATTTTCACGAAGACTTTACCGACTGCAACATTTGAAAAGTTGAGATATAAAATCGGTATGCGTCGGTTTAAAGATTTAAAGGAATCATCTCATCGTGGGGAGTAATAAATTGACATATAGAATAGTGTACTCTTTTTCCTTCACTAGATTTTTTTCCCACTTGGGTTTTTATCTAGTAAGGTTTTAACGAGGCATATTCTTTATGTAATGGATGGACATCCAAGGGGGAGTGTTATGAATTATTGGAATCTCCATTAATTAGTGGAGGCTCCACTAATTATGGATTTATGTGAATTATTAGAAGATTTTTATGGATGTCCACCATTTAGTGGAGACACCATTAATTGAGATTAGTTGAAGATGATGTATGCCATGATGTATTTCACTAATTAGAGCTCTATAAATAGAGCTATTCTCTAAGCTTGTAATACACCATCATTTTGTGAAAGAAAGATTAGTGAAAGAAAGATTAGAGAAAGAATTGTGAGAGAAAGAAAGAGAGAAGTTTGAAGAGAAATTCTTGTGCAAAGAATAGTTAGAATTTTCTTAGTGTGTAGTGTGTAGATTTTATTCTAACACTACCCTAATTTTATAACAAAATCAAACTAATCAGATTAAATCATCCATTTATCTGTTCACGTTCCCAACTGATATACTAAATATAGACTTATTACAAACCATTTCCATCTCATCCAAGAGTGTTTCCTTTTCCTCCCTCTATGTACTTACTCCATATATTCACACCAGAATAGATTTGCTTATACTTTCAAACTTAATGACATTTGCAGATTAACTCTGTTAACACTATGCGTAAAAGATGAGTTCAAAACACCAAAAACTACAAACTAAGAATCGAACTAGATTCGAGTGGGTAATATTGCTTTCTGGCAAATGAAAACAAACAGTAACCGTCCCAAAAAAAATTTGAATTATTAGATTCATAAATCTACACAAACCATTATGCAAATTAGGACCATAAAAGACAAATATGAAGTAAAAGTCATCTCTGTAGAATATAGTAGGATCCAACAAAAGAAAATCACTACATGAAATATGTTATTTATTCAGTTATATACCTGCCAAACCAAACGCTCCGGGTTAGCGAAGGCATCAGGGAATTGCTCGTATTGTTGAGATGTCCGCAACTCCACAAAGATAAAATTTGTAGGAAAAAATATAGGAAAATAGAATAATTAATGGAAACGAACGATGACTTTAGTTAATTTTGAATATTAATCGATTGATAAAGTACACTATAAAATAATGAGTCGAGTAGATGATATAACAGTGTATCTAGTAAATTCTTGTGCCTTAAATTCGCTCATTACTATCTTCACCTAAGAAAGTATCACTTTTAGTTATTTTAATTTAGTTTTTAAAACCAACAATTATTGAAATATGTGTTTTCTCTCAATTCAAATTAGAATTAAGTTCACTAGAAGGAGTTCTAATTTCTAATCTTTGTAGAACGACCTCATTACTATAAACGAGATTTAATACACTCGCTAGTATTCTGAATTGATTATCAAGTTTTTTGTGTCGGTTGTTGAGGATTAGTAAATTGAAAATTTATTCTTTTGATTATAATTCTAATTTGATCTTTGTTTTTGTTTTTATTCTCTCAATTGTGCATATTGTGGATAAATTGTTAAGTAGTGCATCTTTAGAAATCGTGCTGTGGACTTAATACCGCTTAATCCTAAAATTGAGCGTACTTGCAGACAAAATCGAGCTAACAAGAGGGTTGAAGCAATGGTGAATAATGAAGAAAATCAAGTCAATAAATGATGGGTCAAATCACTAGTTACAACCATTGACTCCCTTGGTAGCCAAAAACCAAGCCCATTCTCAACTAAGGGATTTACAGATGCCACCATTGCTACTAATCCGTCATGTATTAGGTTAGGAAATGCTGCAAGGAATTATGAGTTGAAAAACTTCAATCTTCATTTACTTCCAACTTTTAACGGATTGGGAGTAGAGGATACTTTAGGATTTCTATGAGAGTTCTACACTACGGTGCAAACATTCCCCTTGAACAATTTATTCGAAGAGGAAATCATATTGTTTAAAGGAAGATGCTAGACAATGGCTACTAGGTTTACCGGAAGATTCAACGAGCACTTGGGATGAAGCCTATGAGATGTTCATGTCTACATATTATCCATCTAAGTGGATTACAGAAGTAAGATTAGTTCTTTCATGCAAAGGGAAGGAGAAGCATTCCATAAAGTATGGGATAGGTTTAAACTTATGATAATTCAGTGTCCACACTATGGCTTTTCTTTTCTATTGACTACTCAATTTTTCTATGAAGGACTAACTCTTATGTATCAGACTTTAGTAGATACTATTACAGGTGGATATCCTGGAAATAAGAATGCTCGAGAATTACAAAGCATTTATGAGAATTTAGTTAGGAATTCTCAACAAAAGACAGTGAGAGGTAGAAGATATGCAATTCATGAAATTAATACTCAATCTGACATTGCATCTAAGCTGGCAAAGCTAGCTAACCAAGTTAGTCTCTTGATGACTCAAGAAAGCCACAACAATAAAGAGGTATGTGCATTATGTGAAATGCATAGTCATACTACTAACTTTTGTATGAATGTAGGAGCCAACCCATCTATGAAGCAAATTATATGGGAGCTCAACGGCAAGGACCATCTAAGAGGAATGATCCTTTTTCAAACATGAATAGGGCACCATTGCAGCAAACACAAGTGCATCTTCCACAACAACCACCTCTTGCTCAAAAAAGAAAGCTATAGTTTGAGAAGGCTATCATGTAATACTTATCAAAGTTGAAGGTAAAGATTGATCAAGTGGCCCAAACCAATCAAGCTTCTATCCATAATTTGAAAGTTCAAATAGGTCAATTTGCAAGTGCTATAAAAGAGATAGTTCAAGGGAAGTTGCCCAGTGATGTAGAGAAAAATCCTCGAGAGCAACTTCTTGTTGTGACTCTTTGTAGTGGAAAGCAACTTAGAAAAGTGGAGAAAAAGAAGGAAGAATCAAAGGACAGTCAGGAAGGGGAAGCAGTGAATTTATTGCGGAGAATGATTCTAAAGATGAAGACTCTAAAATTTATACACCTCCTGCACCTTATGTTTCCCCAATCCCATTTCCTCAAAAGACTGAAGAAGTAAAATGTAGATAATCAATCCTCTAAGTTTCTTGAAATTTTTAAGAAATTCCATATTAACATTCCTTTTGCAGAAGCATTAGAACGGATGCCAAGGTATGTCAAGCTCTTGAAGGACTTCTTAACTCACAAGTGCAAGTTCGAGATTCATGAAACGGTGATGTTAATTGAAGAGTGCTCTGCTATCCTACAAAGGAAGTTGTCTCAAAAAATAAAAGATCTAGAGAGTCTCACTATTCCTTGTGTTATTAGGCAAATGCAAGTTAACAAGGCCTTGTGTGATTTAGGCGCAAGTATAAACTTAATGCCTTTATCTATTTTCAAGAAACTAGGTATTAGTGAGGTCAAACCAACTAACATGCCTTTGCAACTAGCGAATAGGACTGTAATTTATCCATGGGGTATATTTGAAGATGTCTTGGTAAAAGTGGATACATCTTTTTTAAAAAATTATTTTTTAAGGTAAATTAAAAGTTAAAAAAAAAAATGTTGAGAGGCAGACACCACCCTACCCCCTAATTCTGTCTTTGCTTGTAATTAATTCATTGAGATTTTTTTTTAATATTTCAGGCCACTACACTTTTTATACGGGCATGATAGGTTCTAATCGTTAGCAAAAGGAAAAAAACAACCATTGTTGGCAAAATTCATATATATTCACTTCTCTAACCTTTTTTTTTTCTTCAACTTCCCATCTTGGCAACGACTGCTTCATCTTCTTACCAACGACGGCTACTTTTTCTTTTTGCTGACACTTAGAATCCATCTTCTTCGTATAAAAGGTATAGTAATGTGAAATGTCAAAAAAAGTCTTAATAAACTTGTTATAAAAAGTCTCACAAGTAAAATACGTTTTGTTAGATTTTGAATAAAATAAATAATGTTTAAGGGACTTAATTAAGATAATTTTATATTTATAAGGATTAAAATGAGTAAAGTAATATTTGAGCGATTTGATTAATATAGTTTCATATTAATAAAGAATAAATTAAGTATAATAATATTTGAGAGATTTAATTGAGATAATTGTTTATTTTTAAGGACGAATTTAAAAATTTTTAATTTTTTATTTCTTAAGTAATTTTTTTTATTTTTTAATTTCCTTTCGGACGCCACAATAAGAAGGCTGGAGTTGCAAAAGCACTATTCTACAAGACTACAACTGCATTCCGGATCCCAACCGTATCTTGGATCCCGCCTCTCACGAGTTCCTTGCCCCGCCATCTTCGCTTTCCCTCTCTTTACACCCTTACCCCTCCCTCTCTCTACATGTGAATCAAGCCTGTGCATAGGCATTGGGACAGAACTGAAATGGCATTGGCGCAGAGGCCACTGAATTTTCTTCTTCAATCAAATCCTTCTTCTTCGGCAACGAATTGTTTGTTTGTACCAACGCAGTGTCTTCTCAGGCTATCATCCAAATTCAATTTCAGTCACAGCTGCTCAGTGACTTGCTCGCGCCGATTCAAATGCAGTTCTATCAATTTCACTGCTCGTACTCGGACTCGGCCTGAGGCTGTGGTTGGAGAGAAAGGAGAGTGTGTAGAGAATCATTCTGTGTCTGACGATTTTAGTTCAACGGCCGATGATTCTACCTCTAATTCAACGGGTGACACACTGGTAACTGCTCAAAACATTTTCTCTATATTTTTATAATTTTGATTTTACTAATTTTTCAAGTTAGCAATTAACTACATTTGCATTACATATGTTTGATCATTTGTCCTTGTGACTTTTAAGTTTTAGCCGTGCAAAAATAAATCTTGGAAGGACCAGGATTGTTTTCTTACTCATTAATTTGACTTCTACATGGATATCTCATATCTGTCAACTAATATTATGGCATATTCTCATTCTATGAATTACTACTTCTGTTGATAACTTGATGTCAAAATTTTGCAGATTTCTAGGCTGACAGAGCGAGATTTTACTGGCACCCCTTATGTTCCAGTATTCGTGATGTTACCTGTGAGTAACATGAATATCTCTTGTTTAATTTATTTCTTTATTCACACTATATAGAGGCCTATTTACGTATGGGAGTGAATCAGAAGCACTCTTCTAGTTTTACTAGTTTTCACACTTGAATTGACACTGTGATGAACACTCTTTGTCCTTAGGCATCAATGCATACCGGCATCTGCTGGCTTTCCCCTACTTTACCCTCTTACAATGTGCCTCCATTCCTAATGTGCCCAAAAGACAATGTTTTACAGGCTTCTTGCAGTGAGAGATTCTTAGCAGCTTTTCTTTGACATTTTATTCTTACTTGAATCTCCATCATGATTGTATTGTAAAATATAAGCATGCATTGCTTAACTACTATTTTTTATGATGGATATAGCTAGGCATCATAAACATGGAGTGTGAGCTAGTTGATCCAGATGGTCTTAGGAATCAGCTAAAAATCTTAAAGTCAGCTAAAGTTGATGGGATGATGGTAGATTGCTGGTGGGGAATAGTGGAGTCACATACTCCACAACATTACAATTGGAGAGGCTATAGGAGTCTATTTCAGATAGTGCGTGACTTTGATCTAAAGTTACAGGTGATTGTACACAAATTCTTTGTATACAATCAGGGAGTTGTTTTGACTTCTTTTTCCCCCCTTCTCTCTCTTATTTCAAGATTTACTTTAGAGTGGTCACATTTCCTCCCCTTGTTTTTTGAAAAATATTTAATAAGAATAGAATTGCGTAGGTTATTATGTCATTCCATGAATGTGGAGGAAATATTGGCGATGATGTCTACATTCCCCTCCCACAGTGGGTAAAAGAGATTGGGAATGGGAATCCTGACATATATTTCACAGATAGAGAGGGAAGACGAAACCATGAATGCCTCACTTGGGGAATTGACAAGGAACGAGTTTTAAGAGGTCGGACTGGTTTTGAGGTAATCACAGACTCACAGTATGTGTGATTTGTAAAGCTATATTTTTGTTTAAATTTTTTGTGGCTTAGTCTATCTGTTTTACTTTTTATTATTCTTCCATTTTCCCTTTTTATGGACTTCTTCTTGCACGTTTTTAAACTCTAATCATCCAACCTAAAACTTGTTAGTCATGGATGGCATGTTTAAACCTAGGATTTTAAGCTTTATTTAGTAAACGCTAGGGACCTCTAAAAGAAAACACACATGTGCCTTTCTACTTTGTAATCTACACCAACTTGAGTGAAGCTCTGCCCATTAGATATGCTTAGATGTATAATGCGACAAGAGCCCACAAATAATTGTGAAACCTGGAACTTCAAATAGCCCATGAGAAGTGTTTCAGTCATGATTGTGCTAATTGCAGTCTTTTGCAAATGACATTGAAAATTATGGCCTTTGAAGCTTAAATCAATAAATGTGACTGAAGCAGCTTAAAACATCTTCAAAATTTTCAATAAATAAGCATTGTTTTACAAATTGGAGAATTCTAATGCATCTCTCGTGTGAATTTATCAATTATCTTTTCTCTTCTAAAAATATAGGTTTACCTCGATTATATGAGAAGCTTTCGAGTAGAATTTGATGAGTTCTTTGAGGACGGAACTATATTTGAGATTGAAATTGGACTAGGTCCATGTGGAGAGTTACGATATCCTTCCTATCCTGCAAGGCATGGTTGGAAATATCCTGGTATTGGTGAATTCCAGGTAACTACTAACTTAGGTTGACTTTTGTTAGGGATATTTCAATTTTTTTAACATTTATATTTTCTTGCCTGTCAAGTGTTATGACAAATACTTGATGAAGAGTTTGAAAAAGGCTGCAGAGATGAGGGGACACTTATTTTGGGGTAAAGGGCCTGAAAATGCAGGTTCCTACAATGCTATGCCACATGTAACTGGATTTTTTCGTGATGGAGGTGAATATGATGGCTACTATGGCAGATTTTTCTTGAATTGGTACTCTCAGATCCTAATTGATCATGGAGATCGTATGCTTGGACAGGTGAATTTGGTTTTTGAAGGCACTCCAATTGCCGTAAAAGTAAGTCAATCACAAACTTTATCTGACAAACATAAACACTAGTATGATTTAGTTTCTTTTAACTGAAAATATTATCAGGTTGATATTTCTACAGCTGTCAGGTATCCATTGGTGGTACAAAACTGCTAGTCATGCAGCTGAATTAACAGCGGGCTTTTATAACCCATGCAATCGAGATGGGTATGCTCCAATTGCTTCCATGTTAATGAAACATGGCGCAGCACTGAATTTCACATGTGTTGAGTTGCGTACATTGGACCAATATGAGGACTTTCCAGAGGCATTAGCTGATCCTGAGGGGTTAGTTTGGCAGGTAAGCTGAATCAATAACACGTTTCTCTCCATTAAAACTGAATTTTTGTGCTGATCTTACTATTTTCCTTTTGAAGAAGACTCTCACTTCCTGTACAATTTGTAGCCTCATTTGCAGTATGGATTGTGTGGAATTGTGTATCTGCTGCTTCAAAATCTCTTGGGATGGTCTCCTTAGTTTTCATTTGCTAAAAAGCAATGTTACCCACTTCCGCCTGTTGTTGGAGTCCTTCAAGTAGGCTGATTTAATCTTTGTGTAGGTTTTGGTGTTCTAGAGATCCATCTTTTTCCACAAATTAGCATAGCTATTCTGCAAATGTAATGTTTTGAAATATTTAAATGTCTGTGCAAATGGATTTTCATTTTAACATGTGATGATTTTTATGGTACTTCTCTCTTCTTGGATGAGATAATAGTAGCATGGAGTAAATCATTTAATTGAGAAGGGATGGAGTAATGGCTGATTATCTTTGTGTGTTTTACTTTGGGAATATTTTAGGTACTAAATGCTGCATGGGATGTTAGCATTCCAGTTGCAAGTGAAAATGCATTGCCCTGTTATGACAGAGAGGGCTATAACAAGATATTAGAAAATGCCAAGCCGTCTGATGATCCAGACGGGAGACATCTATCTGCTTTTACTTATCTCAGGCTCAATCCAATTTTAATGGAGGGTCACAACTTTCTAGAGTTTGAACGGTTTTTGAGAAGAATGCATGGTAAATGCTATTCTAGACATTTTCTAATTTATGTTTGGAGGCGATATTAAAGCTTTTCCTTCGTTTTGTATGTGCAGGAGAAGCTCTGTCCAATACAATCGGATAAGAAGGTCATTACTCATACTGGACTGCCTCGCAAAGTATTGTAATGAATCGTCAACAGTAAGACTAGTCTTGTTTGTATTGAATAGAATCTAATGTGTGCAATTAAAAGCTGCTATTCAACTTCAAAGACATATATGAGAACAGTTTTCTGTTACTGGAATGTTACAACTCACTATGAATCAAGATTGGAGCGATAAGTGTCTTGTCATTGTAGTTTAAGGATGGCATTGGAGGCGCAGGTAGGAAAGTTACTATATGCTTGTTTAGTTTGTACTCATATAAAGTTTGGAATCTAATATTTTTATTATATTATGTAATTTTTATTAATTTTATTTTTGTAATATATATTCATTTGAAGAGAAATGAGAACTATTTTGAGAATTATTATGATTTTTTTTAATTTAATTATGATTATGAGCCAAAAGGGTGGATGGGATAGCTGCCATGGGCTATTGAAAAGTCTCATTATTTTGGAAAGGAAATTAGTTTTAGTTTATATATTTTATTCTAAAAAATAGATAATTCACTTATAAAATATCAAGTTTTTAAACATTTGCTACGTTTTCTTCTCATATCTAAAATAGAAAAAAGGAAAAAAAAATTCAATGCAAAATTTATTACAAGCAATCAGACATTGTGTACCTACACCAACTTCCAATGGTCTTGTTTTTACATCTATGTGTAAAAACAATGTTGTTCATTATTTAGCATTTTTGTTTTTTCAAGTTGATTAAGGGTGTGAGTGGTCCTAAGGCGGGTTAAAAAGAAAATATAATGTATGGTGAATATATGATCGTTTTTAAAAAAATATATATAATGTGTTGTGAATATATAATCGTTTTTAAAAAATAAAGTATATAAAATATTATTTTTTAAATAAAAATAATATTAAATTTGATTGAATTTGTGTATCCAAATGCACCCTAAGTCATGCTTTGGATAAAAGAAGTTTCTCTGTCAATACTTTCTGCTATTAATGCTGATAATTTTTAGGGGGGACCCAAAATAAAAAATCCCAGTCCAAATAGTATTGAAGTTTTCTTTAATTTGTATATATTATGAATTATTGGAATCTTTATTAATTAGTGGAGGCTCCACTAATTATGGATTTATGTGAATTATTAGAAGATTTTTATGGATGTCCACCATTTAGTGGAGACACCACTAATTAAGATTAGTGGAAGATGATGTATGCCATGATGTAATCCACTAATTAGAGCTCTATAAATAGAGTTATTCTCTAAGCTTGTAATACACCATTATTTTGTGAAAGAAAGATTAGAGAAAATTGTGAGAGAAAAGAAAGAGAAAAATTCTTGTGCAAAGAATAGTTAGAATTTTCTTAGTGTGTAGTGTGTAGATTTTATTTTAACACTACCCTAATTTTATAACACGTTATCAGCACGAGTCTCTACCGGTACAAAAGCCGAAGACTAAGCACGAGTTTCGCCGTTATCAAAGCCGGAAAACAGTACGCATTTATTGATCTCTATGGCTAACATCGCTAAACTCGAATTTGTAGCCCTTGATATTTACGGAAAAAATTATATGTCATGGGTTCTCGATGCGTAAATGCATCTAAATGTCGAAGGCCTTAGTGAAACTATTCAAGCAAATAATAGTGCATCTCGCACAACACAAGGCTAAAGCTTTGATTTTTATTCGTCGTCATCTCGATGAAAATTTGAAAATGGAATATCTTACCGAAAAAGATCCATATGGTCCGTGGGTAAATTTAAAAGAAAGATTTGACCACCCGAAGATGGTCGTACTACCTACTCGCACGGTATGAATGGTTGCACCCGAGGTTGCAAGATTTTAAAACCGTGAATGAATATAGCTCCGCAATGTATAAAATTACATCTCAATTAAAATTATGCGGAGAAAAAGTGATCGATGAAGATATGTTGGAGAAGACATTCTCCACCTTTCATGCCTCAAATATTGTCCTGCAGACAACAATATCGAGAAAATAGGTATACAAAATTTACTGATTTAATTACCGCCCTCCTCATTGTAGAGAAAAATAATGAGTTATTATTGAGAAATCATGAAGCCAAACCAATCGGCTCTACAGAGACTCCCGAAGTGAATGCTCGTTGGCTCTAGCAGAAGCCATCGTTATAGTCGTGGTCGTGGTCGTGGCCGTGACCGTGGTCGTGGTTATGGTCGTAGACACGCTCGATATTTCCCTTATCATAATAATAATCAAACTGTGAGAAATACTGACCACCTGAAGTGGAACAGAAAAGATCAAAAAGGAAAAGAAAAAGAAATTGAAGAAAAGCATGAGGATATATGTTATAGATGTGGCATGAAAGGTCATTGGTCACGAAACTGTCGTACGGCTAAGCATTTAGTTGAATTGTATCAAGCTTCATCGAAAAATAAAAATGTGGAAGCAAATTTTTCTCAACATCCAATAAATAATGTTGAGGATGACGATATTGATCCCGAAAATCTTAATATCAATATTACCCATATGGATGTATCGGATTTTTTGAACACCCGGACGGTAGGATAGACCATTTAATTGGTGATGGCGAGTGTCCGGAAGAACTAAAGCCTCACCCTGATATTTTTGTATTTTCATTTTCATTATATTCTAATAATATTTACGTTTACATATATATATTTGTGTTGAGATGGCTGTTATTAATGATGATGTATGCATTCTTGATAGTGGAACTACACACACCATACTAAAAAATGAGAAATATTTTTCTGATCTCAAAATGGGAGAAATAAATATTTATACGATAAACGGTAGTGCAAATGTAATTGAGGGCTCTGGAAGAGCTAGTATATTGTTGCCTAAAGGAACAACAATTATTATTGATAAGACACTATTTTCCTCAAAATCCGTAAGAAATTTATTGAGTTTTAAAGATATCCGCATAAATGGGTATCATGTTGAAACAAATGAGGAAAATGGGATTGAGCATCTTTTTATTACTCAAATGCATTTGGGTAAGAAATCGGTATTAGAAAAACTGCCGTCTTTTTCTACTCGGTCTATATTTTGTAAAAATACGTACAATTGAAATTCATCATCTAGTAAACCGTAAGTTTACTGATCCTATTACTTTTAGCATTTGGCATGACCGGTTGGGTCATCCGGGATCTACCATGATGAAAAGAATCATTGAGAATACACATGGTCATCATTTAAAAAATAAAAGGATATTAACATTAGAAAAATTCGCATGTACTGCATGTTCCCTAGGAAAATTAATTGTTAAACCATCACCAGTAAAAGTAGGAGCTGAAAGTCCTACATTTCTCGAACGGATTCACGGAGATATTTGTGGACCTATTGATCCACCATGTGGACCGCTCAAATATTTTATGGTCTTAATTGATGCATCATCCCGATGGTCACATGTATGTTTATTATCTACTCGCAACCTGGCGTTTATGAGATTACTTGCTCAAATAATTAAATTACGAGCACAATTTCCGACCATCACATTAAAAATATCCGTTTGGATAATGCTTGGTGAATTTTCATCACATGCTTTTGATGCATATTGCATGTCAAATGGGATTAATGTTGAATATCCTCGTAGCTCATGTTCACACACAAAATGGTCTTGCTCGAATCTTTGATTAAACGATTACAATTAATTGCTAGACCATTATTAATGAAAATAAATCTCCCAACATCTGCTCGGGGACATGCTATTCTACATGCTCGCAACACTTGTACGTATAAGACTAGCTAGTTATCATAAATTCTCTCCTTTGCAATTGGCTTTTGGGTCGAACCAAATATTGCTCATTTAAGAATTTTTGGGTGTGTCTGTATATATTCTAATTGCACCAAACCAACGTACAAAGATGGGTCATCAAAGAAGAAAGGGGATATACGTTGGATATGATTCTCCCTCTATTATCGTGTATGTTGAACCCCCGACAGAGATGTATTCACAAAGAAGATTTGTCGATTGTCATTTTGATGAATCATTATTCCCTAAATTAGGGGAGAACCAAAACAAAGATAAAAAGGATCTTGCTTGGACAACATCATTAAATTATCTTGATCCGCGCACAAGCGCATGTGAACTTGAAGTTCAAAAGATAATTCATTTGCAAAGCATTACAAATCAAATGCCGACGCTTTTGTTGACTCCGTAAGAGTTACAAAATCGCATATTCCAACCTATAAGTGCTCCTATTCGAATTGAAGTTCCAAGCAGAATAAAATATTATACCTATAATCGCTGAGTCAAAAATACGCTGAAGCGTGGCCGACCTCTTGGTTCTAAAGATAAAAATCCTCGAAAGAAAAGAGGATTAAATGATCCACAAGATCATATTGAAGAAAAGAATGATAAAGACCAAGAGAGAACCGATGACAAAGAACCGTAAGTTGATGAAAGTAACACCGAAATTTCTATCAATTATACCACTTCCGGTAGAAGTTGGAATCGGATAGAAATTGTTATTGATAATATATTTGCATACAATATATCTCTTGATGTTACACGAGATAATGATGATCCCGAACCAATATCGCTTGATGAATGTCGGCATAGAAAAGATTGGTCGCAATGGAAAGATGCGATTCAATCGGAGTTAAATGCACCGGCAAAACGTGAAGTCTTCGGACCTGCAGTCCGAACACCGTAAGGTGTAAAACCCGTTGGCTACAAATGGATATTTGTGCGAAAGCGCAATGAAAAGAGTGAAATCGTTCGATATAAAGCGCGATTAGTAGCCCAAGGTTTTTCACAAAGACCAGGTATTGATTATGATGAAACTTATTCTCCTCGTTGTTGATGCTATTACACTCCGATATCTTATCAGCTTAGCAAGACATGAAAAGATAGATATGCGCCTATTAGATGTTGTCACCGCTTACTTGTATGGAAATTTAGAAAATGATGTTTACATGAAAATCCTCGAAGGATTTCATATGCTTGAAGCATATAAACATTATCCTCGTGAAAATTACTCCATCAAGTTGCGTAAATCATTATATGGCCTGAAGCAATCCAGGCGCATGTGGTTCACACGTCTTAGTGAATATTTATTGAAAGCGGGATTTAAAAATGACCAGGTATGTCCATGCGTTTTTATTAAGAAATCTGGTTCTAAATTTGTGATATTAGCTATATATGTTGATGATATTAATCTTATTGGAACTCCTGAAGAGCTACAAGAAACAATTGATTATTTAAAAAGAAAATTCGAAATCAAGGATTTTGGTAAAACCAAATTTTACCTTGGTTTACAAATTGAACATCTGGAGAGTGGAACATTTATTCATCAATCAACATATACAACAAAAGTGCTAAAAAGATTTTACATGGACAAAGCACATCCATTGAGTATTCCAATGATCGTCCGATCATTAAATGTGGATAAAGATCCTTTCCGACCTCAAGAAAATGATGAAGAACTCCTTGGTCCTCAAGTACCATATCTCAAGTGCAATTGGTGCATTGATGTATCTTGCTAATAATACACGACTCGATATTGCTTTTGTCTGTCAATTTATTAGCAAGATTTAGTTCTTCACCAACACGACGACATTGGAATGGAATTAAACAAGTCCTTCGATATCTCCAAGGTACAATTGATCTCGGATTATTTTATTCAAATAAAACCAATCCAACATTGATAGGTTATGCGAGATGTCTGGTTATTTATCTGATCCACATAAAGCACGTTCTCAAACGGGCTATCTATTTACATGTGGAAATACTCGCTATATCATGGCGTTCTACGAAGCAATCTATAGCAGCTACTTCTTCAAATCATGCTGAAATTATAGCCATTCATGAAGCAAGTCGAGAATGTGTATGGCTAAAATCCATGATTCATTATATCCGAGAAAGTTGTGGATTATCATCAATCAAAGGTATTCCAACTCCTTCTTTATGAAGACAATGCAGCTTGCATAGCTCAATTACGAGGAGGATATATTAAAGGAGATCGGACAAAACATATTTCACCAAAATTCTTCTTTACTCATGAACTCCAGAAGAAAGGTGAAATTGATGTGCTACAAATTCGGTCATGTGATAACCTCGCAGATATTTTCACGAAGACTTTACCGACTGCAACATTTGAAAAGTTGAGATATAAAATCGGTATGCGTCGGTTTAAAGATTTAAAGGAATAATCTTATCAGGGGGAGTAATAAATAGACATATAGAATAGTGTACTCTTTTTCTTTCACTAGATTTTTTTTCCCACTGGGTTTTTATCTTGTAAGGTTTTAACGAGGCATATTCTTTATGTAATGGATGGACATCCAAGGGGGGGTATTATGAATTATTGGAATCTTTATTAATTAGTGGAGGCTCCACTAATTATGGATTTATGTGAATTATTAGAAGATTTTTATGGATGTCCACCATTTAGTGGAGACACCACTAATTAAGATTAGTGGAAGATGATGTATGCCATGATGTAATCCACTAATTAGAGCTCTATAAATAGAGTTATTCTCTAAGCTTGTAATACACCATTATTTTGTGAAAGAAAGATTAGTGAAAGAAAGATTAGAGAAAATTGTGAGAGAAAAGAAAGAGAAAAATTCTTGTGCAAAGAATAGTTAGAATTTTCTTAGTGTGTAGTGTGTAAATTTTATTTTAACACTACCCTAATTTTATGACAGTATACATATTTTAGAAGCACTTTTGTTTTTTTTAAAAAAGTAAAATAAAACCGTGGGTCCCACGGTGGTCCCCAAACTCCAACTAGGTTTGGCTGTGGCACGTGCACTGCGTGTGAGTCACACGTCCGGAGATAAGGTTCCCAAACGCGTCAACCGTGCCAACTCCTCACCTCAGACACGTTGCACGCGTGCGAATCTTGCCCCCCTCGCATGCTCGCCACGCTCGTTCAGCCTCTATTCGCCTCGCCGGACCTTCGCCGGAAAACCTCCAAAATATCCTGAATAACAAAAGTTCGACTTTTCCCGAGGAGATTTCATTCTTGTCGGAGCTACAACGGTGTTTTCCTCTCCAGTTAGTCTGCGCCGGCAGATTAGCCGGTATAATTTTTTTTGTTTTTGCAGGTTGGATCTGGTTTGGAAGAGTAAAATTTGGTGGCTTTTCCTATGGAGATGTGACAGATTGTAGAAACGTCATCAGAGTAAGTTTCTCAAAATTCTTTTCCTGTGATTATCGATATTTCAAAGATTTAGGAAAGGCTGCAAAGTATCCAGTTATACATTTAAGCCAGTAAGTGCAGTTGCTGGTGAATATACGTATGCGAAGTGGATATGACATAAATCTTAACATAATTACTCTGAAAAATCAAGTAATTGCAAAGTTAATTGCATTGGTGCATTTGTTATTTAGCTTCTGCAAGGTGTTAAAGGGATCCATATGTAGTCGGGTGACAAATTGGTTTTCGTCTTTGGGCAGATATAGCTTGTTTAAGTAGAATATTCAAGAAAGAAAGAGAGAGAGAAAACAAGTAGGATAAGTGGTTGTGCGTCTTCTGTACCTTTGTTTGTAATAGGCTGCTTTTATTAGGAACAATCCCAAAGTTCCATGTCGAGCTGATACATTTTTTTGTGGTTCTTGAGGAAAAGATCGAAGGTATTTTATCAATTACAAAAAAAAAAAAAAAGAAAGAAAAAGGGAATGTAAAAAGATAGCATTTTGAAATGCTGACAAAATTATGCACAAAGAGTGCATCTGTATCTTCTTCTTGGATTGGGCTAGTTTTTTTTCTTTATCTTCTTAATGTTGTACTTTTGAATTCCTTCTTGGCTTTTCAGTTAATTCAGAGACAGTTGATGGGTGTTTCCTGATTATGATGTCATGGAGCTTTGAATGTTTAGACTTCGCAATTTAAGGTGTAACATGGAACGGCATTAAGTATGGTATCTGCATTTTAGTGTTGGAATCTTAGGACAGAGGAGTCCAAGAGAGAATAGTACTTATGGCTGCCGAGCTGCAGAGATTTGTTACAAGTGAAGATGATGATGAAGAAATGGGGATGGACGTGAAAGAGGAAGATGACGAGGATGATGATGAGGGAGAGAAAAGTATTGAACCACCAACAATGGTAGGTGTTGATCAGGGACTTGCACCAGCTAATAGCAATACTAGCTATTTGCATTGTCAACCATACCAGGAGCAGCCTACTCCTCAAGGAGGGCCTCGGAGGTGTAGGCCACAAGAAGAGAAGGAGAGAACCAAGCTGCGAGAGCGTCAGCGGAGGGCAATCACTGCAAAGATCTTAGCAGGGCTTCGAAGGCACGGGAACTACAATCTTAGAGTCAGAGCTGATATCAATGATGTGATTGCTGCTTTGGCCAGGGAAGCCGGTTGGGTGGTTCTTCCTGATGGGACCACATTCCCTTCCAGGTCACAGGTATCATTACTTGTGATATATAAGTTCAGCAACCTCCAAATACAATCACTTTTGCACATTTGATAAGGTAGTAGACAAACATGTCTCAAAACTTCAAAGTCATTAAATGAGTACCCTTGTGAGCATTTTTTCCCTCAAGGATTTAATTTAGAAATAAAAACAGCATCATGGTTGAACTGTATTGGAGCTATTTGTGGTTGTAAAAGAACTTTCAATCTTTAAGCTAGTTGAACAATTAGTTGTTGTAATTACAAATGCTGATGAAATATTTCATTATTCTCAAGAGAGTCGATGACTTCCTTAAGATGCATTTATGATCTGGACTGCTGTTTGAACTCAGGTTTTGGTAGAAAAGGAAAACAAAAGCCTAAGGGGAAAAGAAGGAAAGATTTTTAGCCAAAAATTATAAGCCAATACCATACGATCAACATCTTGTACCATTGATTTATTCTTGTGGAAGACATTTTCCTTAACATTTTCTCTTCCTTTTCATTTCTCTCATGCACTCGTTATGGCAACAAGACATTAGACTGCAATTAACTAATTATCACTTATTATAGTTAAATTTCCAGTGAAAATAAGAAGAGAAACCACCACGTTGGTGGGCATATTCACATTTCCTAGGATTAATAAAATAAGGTTTTCTTGCTGTAGCAGACAGGATTCTGTGGAACAATGAGAAATATATATGAATAGAGTGGAAAAGGGGTTTCTGGTATGTTTTGGCCTTCACTTGATAGCAACTCTCTAAGTCTGCCTTGATGTCCTTGCATTCAAAGGAAACAATACTGAAGTCATCTGCATCAGAAGTAATTACCTGTTTCATACACTTGTGCCTTTTGGTTTCAAATGAATCACAATAAAATCTCAATGTCATTTTTACTCTTTTATAATCTACAGGGCATGAGACCAACTGGTGGGACATCTAACACGGTCATGACTTCATCACCTTCACATGTGCCAGTTCAACAAACTCCACCTGTTTCCTTGAGAGGCATCTCTTCAGGTTATCAAAGTACAGTTGATTATAGTGCATGCCAAATGAAAAGTGTCTTTGTTCCTTCTTCGTCTTCTTTTGATGCATCCTCAAGCATTCGGTCTCAGACTACAACATTGGTAGGAGATGATGGAGATGCACAGAATGATCCTCTTCTTGGAGGCTCCATAGATTCTATTAACAACAAGCAGGTGAGATGACTTACTTCTTTATAGAACTTGGCTTCTGGTTTACAGATTCTTTGATTTGTGGAATCTTCTTAATGTGGCTTACTCTTTGATCCTTTAGAAGCGATCAACAAAAAACAAAGTGCTAAATTTTGTTTTGTCATTCATCTAGTATTTGTTGCCTGTTACATATTGCATGAATCAAACAAGTGTATAAATTACTTAATTTCTGGAATATTTTCTCAGGTTATTGACATACCATTACCGACAAAGCTGCAGGAACGTGATTTTGCTGGGACACCTTATGTACCTGTTTATGTTATGCTTCCTGTAAGTTTTTTTGAATTTCAGATATAGTTTATGTTTGCTTAACTTAATCCTACCTATTATGTTCTTCCCCCATATTCTTTGCTAAGTGCAGGGTGTTTCTTTTTTATGTCTTCATTCACCTTGTAATCCAAACAATTTTACATGCACGGTTGATCTTATTAAAAGCCAAATCTGCTGGGGTAATGTTCCCACACCTATTGTGTATTAGAGGCTAGGCTTGTGCAGCCTCACGACAAAGAGGTTAATGGTGACCTCTAAAGCAAAAATAGATCAACCTTAGAGCCTCACTGTTACTCTGGACTTGGCTGTATTTGTGTTTCTACCACTAGCATTCTTTCAGCATGCAATCGATTTCAAAATTTTTTCTGCATTTTTTATTCCCTTAAATCAATTAACTTATGTTGAGGTTAAGGTTTTATGCTCAATTTGACAACTTTGTTTCTGTAATTCGTAGTTCTAATGTGTTGTATGTTTTTTGTGTCACAGTTAGGTATAATCAATATGAAGTGTGAACTTATTGATCCAGATGGTCTTCTAAAACAACTTAGAGTCTTGAAATCAATAAATGTTGATGGTGTTATGGTTGATTGCTGGTGGGGCATAGTAGAAGCACATGCTCCACAAGAGTATAACTGGAACGGTTACAAGCGGCTGTTTCAAATTGTGCGCGAGCTTAAATTCAAGTTGCAGGTAGAGTTACATAAGATTGCTGGTTTATATTTCAGTTTTCTCTTTTGTTCTATTCCCCTTTTCATGTTTTCTTCTCTTTTCTCCTTTTTTGGGGTGGGGGAGGGGGGGGGAATGGGTGGGTGGAGGGTGGTAAATGAAGAAAGAAGGTATGCTGTTCATATTATTACTTTTGTTGATGCCTGTTATATTAGTTTGTCATAACATTGTCATGTCGCTGTCCTTCATATTTTGGAAAGGCTCTGGAGTTTGTTATTGTCAAGTCCCAATGGCAATAATTTACCAATCCTTATGATTGGGAAACACTTTTGGAGTGTTCAGTTATTAGGTATTTGTGCCATATAGATCGGTAGATTGGTAATGACATCATCATTTTTCAGGAAGTAGGAGCTCTCTGAGCAAGAACACAATTTCTTTGGATTTCTTCAGTACAGTATGATGTTGTAAAGAGTGTTTCAAAAGTTGGAGAAGAAGATAGTTAAGGAAGTTAGAGGCTTTCCACATATTTGGCTCATTGGAGAATACCAATTCACGATTCTTTAGTCTTGGCCAGGAATATCAATTCAATAATGAACCTGCATCATTTATTCATCACTCAAATTGATGTGGAAGTTTGATTGACTTTATTTCTTAGTGAACGTCTATAAGACCAAATATACAACAAAATGCCAAGATGAAAGCATCTTAGTTTACACCAGGAGTGGGAAAGTAACTTTGCTTCTCCTCCATTTTCATGACGATTTTCTAAAAATTGTACTGAGACTAGTTGAATATTCTTTTGAGTTCAGGTTGTAATTTCTTTCCATGAATGTGGAGGTAACATTGGTGATGATGTTTGTATTCCTCTGCCTCACTGGGTGGCTGAAATTGGCCGAAGCAATCCTGACATATTCTTCACTGATAGAGCTGGAAGGCGGAATCCAGAATGTCTGTCCTGGGGGATTGACAAAGAAAGGGTTTTAAGAGGTCGAACTGCTGTTGAGGTAGCTTATTTAGCCTTCGTTGAAGTTGATCCGGTGTAACTCTACCATGTGTTGCTCATTGCTGTGGTTACTGGCAATTATCATGTTATAAATACCCAATATGAAGCCATTAAGAACCCATATGATTCATTGTATAAACCATTTCTTGAGATTGTTTAGAAGAATATTACAATGTTCCTTGTCCAATTAACCTTGAGGGGTTCCTTTGAAAGTTTGCTGTGTGTCTTTTTCCTTTTCTTGTTGGCTTCCATGCGAACACTTTTTGTTAGTTGTTTCGTAGCTTTGGGTTCCAATGTGATATTTAAGTTGTAAAAATATGAAGTTTGGCATACTTTAGCATAAGATTATTCCTAAATCAGCTCTTTTACAGTCTTCTATCTAGGTTGATTTTCCTTTTGATCCTATATGCAGAGATATCAGCTACACATCCTTTTAGAATTTACCTGTTAACTAAAGGTTACATTGTTCTTATATTTTGAAAATCTTTTGAAGGTTTATTTTGACTACATGAGAAGCTTCCGTGTTGAATTTGATGATTTCTTTGAGGATGGCATCATCTCCCTTATTGAAGTTGGGCTTGGTCCATGTGGGGAGTTGAGATATCCATCTTATCCTGTAAAGCATGGATGGAGATATCCTGGTGTTGGTGAATTCCAGGTAATTATAGAATCAAGTAAAGGCAGGAGGGGGGTAGGTGATGGGAGTTTTTGCTTCTAATATGTATATGTGTGTGTAATTTCTATTGGCATTAGTTTTACATGTCTAATTTTGGGTTTTGAGAAGTTGTCGAAGAAGGCACTGAAATATATAACCTTGTATTAAGTGGGTCTGAAAGGATTTGAAGCAAAATGAAGGAAACTACTATGATCTAGGATTGTGTCTTAGAAGTACTTATGTTTCTGTTTTCAGATTCTTTCTTTTTTCCATTTTTTGTGGTTGAAAATTTGGTGTACAATGTTTTGTGTTAACTACTTTCACATACCATGCTGTTGCCTAACTGAGTTCAGGTGGATTTGCGTGTCTTATTTCCTTGGTCTGAGGTGATGTCATTAGGGAACATATAATTTTATGAACCTACATTGTGTTGACTGTTATTGAATTCCTTATTCTCATTCACATTAAACTTCTTAATAGTGTTGCCACACTATTTACTCATCTGGAAATTTCTCACGAAAATAGTATGATATATACGTTGTTTGTGTTCCATGTGCAAAGTGAAATATGATATGCTTTATCATCTTCAGTGCTATGATCAGTATTTGTTGAAAAGCCTGAGGAAGGCTGCTGAAGCAAGGGGACATTCATTTTGGGCACGAGGTCCAGATAATGCAGGTTCTTACAATTCCCAGCCACATGAGACGGGGTTCTTTTGTGATGGAGGTGATTATGATGGCTACCATGGCAGGTTCTTCCTAGGTTGGTATTCTCAGGTTTTAGTTGACCATGGCGATCGGGTGCTTTCTCTAGCAAAGTTAGCTTTTGAGGATACTTGTATTGCTGCAAAGGTGAGTCTTCTTTCTTTTCATTGGAGTTAAAATTTTCCTACTGTTAGGGCACAAAACCAAAAGTCTCTGTTAAGCTAATGTGATTGTCTTTGTTCTCTTGTATGCTGATGCCTTATTTTGGCAACTTCTCTCCGGAAATAGAAAATACTAGCATATTGCTGAATTTTCAAACAACAGTAGATGAGATAGGCCATTCTGTTATTCTCGAGAACTATTTTCCTTCCTCCATCAGCTTGAATGCTCGCTTATTTTGTGCTATTGCTTTTATCTGGAGCTATTGCACTATATATTTCACCTGGCATTCTGTCTACAAATTGTTAATGCAAATAAAATCTTTTCCACTTCAATTTGATCCATTTTCTTGGACATATTTTAATTTTTGAGCAGCTATCAGGTATCCCTTGGTGGTACAAGACTGCTAGTCATGCTGCTGAATTAACTGCTGGCTTCTATAACTCTTGCAATCGTGATGGTTATGCGGCAGTCATGGCTATGTTGAAGAGGCATGGTGTCGCACTGAACTTTACTTGTGCCAGAATGAGTTTGTTAAATGAGCACATTAACTTCTCAGAGTCTCTGGCCGATTCTGAGGGACTATGCTGGCAAGTAAGCATCAGTACTCTGGCTGCTGCTATGGTTACATCATAAGTTAGTTACTCTAGTAGGAAGATTTTAATATCAGAATGGCAGTTTTCTTCTTTTAACACTTTCGTGAGAAAAACTTTGCATATTTTCCATTGGGTTTTTTCTTCTGATCTGTTCCCCAGGTTCTGAATGCCGCTTGGGATGCTTGTGTGCCAGTTGCTAGTGAAAATGCTTTTCCATGCCATGACAGGGAAAGCTACAATTATTTACTGGAAAAAGCCAAACCCATAAATGATCCAGATGGGAGGCATTTTTCAGCTTTTACCTACCTTAGGCTTAGCCCCCTTCTAAGGGAAAGGCACAATTTCCTGGAATTTGAACGGTTTGTCAAGAGGATGCACGGTAAGATATTAAAGTTTAATATTCGCAGCTGGTTGCTAAATCCTTGTATTAGAGTTCTACAGTAGGTAATGATGTTTTGCCTTTAGGCTGGTTGACCGACAACTACATGTCAGTTTGTAATCAACAGATTTCTGAGACTTGTAGCTTCCAAAATGATACTTCGCTAATAATTTGGTCCGCAATTAATCTGAACCATTTGGTCAGGGTATATTGGTCTTTAGGTTTTGTACCACGAGAGTTTAAGCGGAATAAGCTGCAATTCTCGTGCCTAATCTTAGGCTGCACAGTTAGGGGTGCCTAGATTATCGGGGATCATTTTCCCTTTCGGGTTGCTTATTGCAGTTGACACTGGTGATTGTTTCCCAGTTGTGTAATGCCATATCTAGGTTTTCTTCTTCCTTCCCCCCCTTTCCCCTTTTTCTTCCCCTGATTTCATAGAACTTTTTGAGAAAAAGAGAGTAGGAATGAGGAAGTAAGCAGTGTTATTATTAGTTCAAAATTATAATATGGCTTTGGAATATACCAAATACTTGATAAGAATGATTAATATGTGTCTTGTATCTGTTGCAGGGGAAGCCGTTCTTGATTTACAGGTATAATCCAAATAAGGAAGACTTATATGTATTATTTCCCTCTTTCTTAAAGAAGACCGAGGAGAAATTTGCAATTTTAGCCTATAGCATGTAGCAATATTTTTGTAAATTAATATATGATAAAATCTTAAATGCAGTTCCGTGACAGAAGTATTCCAGTAGCTCAACTAATACTCTGATCTAATTATTAGTTATGATGTATATTGAACAACTCCCAGCTGGAACCATATTGGTGGGATTATTGAATGTGATATAGCCGGCATAGCTGCATAATGTATAATTCACTTCTAGTTAGTAGTTTCTCTGTTTTGCAATCAGGAGCTCTGGACCGTACCTATTTTTCTCTTTCTGACAAATTACGAGAAACACGGTAAAAATTACAAGACGAGCAGAAGATGCATTAATCAGTATTTCCTGTTTATGAGTCATAAGATTAATGTTAACCATTGAGTTAAAGACAATGTTTGTTAATCTCGAGGGTCTTTCATTTATATGCCACCGCGACAGGTTTGAGTTTTATTGCATGTTTGATGGACAAATCATTGGCCAAGATGACGATTCATTCTCTTCAGCAGGGAGAGCGGAAAGAACAAAGTTCTGGTAACCATTTCAAATCCTTCTAACATGACAATGCTAGAACCAATATATAAATTTCACTAGCAGCTATTGATTGTATGGGCATCAAAAGTTTCCCTTCACAAGGAAAAATATGAATGAAAGAATGAACACTGCAGATGACTATTCCATGATGACTAGTAGTTCCTAAGTACCATCTTGCCTGACTCGTCTTTCTCAAAGAGACGCTGGACAAGTTCATCCCAGGTTTTTCTCCTATCGGATGATGTAAAGGAAAACTCAGTTCTGTCTGAATTCTCACCTTCCTCTATCTCATGAAATGTTCCATATGTAGAGGGTGAGTATGCTTGGGGAACATCTAAAGCAACCGCCCTTTGTAAAGCTGCCCAGTGCTCCTCCTCGTGTTCTTTGACAAGAGATGCCTGCCGTTCCATTCTTTGCTCTGGTGGAATATTCATAGAAGATTCTCTTTCCAGCATGGACTGTAGAAAGAGAAAGGCATACATGAATTTCACTTCAATGCAACTAACAGCAAGCAACAACATATCAACTCTCTCAACTTCATTTGGCTTGTGAATGTACAGAAGGTACTGCAATGGTGTTTTTGTTATCTGGAACTGAAACTTAACCAAACTTTCTTGGATAAAACTTTGTAAATTATTGAATACAAAATGATTCAAGTGAGCTAGAATCATTTTGCATTCATAAGACATTTAGCATAGAAATATACATGCACCATTAATACAGTCATTTTCCTTTTCTCAAGAGATTGATCCACAATGACTACAAAAGTAGGAGATTTTGAACAGAATGCCTTGAATCTATTCCTGCCTCACTGAGAATATGAGAACTTACATCAAGTGCCCTTTGAGATTCTTGCAATATCCAAATAATGCGATGATCTGATGTTAAATTAAAAGAAAGAACAATGTGCTCAAACCGCCCATCCACTGGAATAGCTGTCCTCACAATTGGTGAAATTTTTCCTAAGCTGCACCAAAAGCAAAATCACTGAAGGCATTATTTTCACTGGACATGATACCAGAAACATAGGATGCACTAACTTTTCCCCTCTCAGTTGTTTTTTTTTTTTTTTCAACTTTGATACATTTAAGTAGGTTTAGTTCTCAAGGTGCTGACAAAGAGGTCATGCAAAATCTACTTTACAATATTGTCTTTATGACTAAATCCCCTGAACCAGCAGGGAGAAAGTATCTTATTGGGTGACTCAGATCTATGCCCTCTCAAAACACAAGGCTCTTTAAGAATGCCTCAAAAAATTCTGGGTGGTGAGATTTCTGCCATCATGGTTGGAATCTCACAGAGAGTTTGGCACTACCCTGTTGGTCATCAATGACCTTGTCTTCCAATGACGCAAGCTATGGTTTCCAAAAAGGTAACCCCTTTCCGAAGTCCCCTTCTTCCTTCAAACCTCAAGGTAAAAAATAAAAAAAAAAAAATGCTACAACCAGAGTTCTTTGCTAAATTACTTGCAACTTCTAGGCTGCCTGTCCTTCTCCGGCTAACTGCAATATAAATGGCTTCCGTTACGGAAACAACAATGGCATGTCGTATGAAGGCAAAAAGTCTAAAAAAGCAGCCCTGTCTGGTCTGCAGCCTCCAAACCATTTACAATCACCTTCCCATTGACAGAATATTTTGGAATGCCAACTAGCTTATGTTTTCATAGGAAGATGAAATTCACATCGGGAAAAGAGCCCACAAAATATCAAGGAGTGTGATAGAGCCTCATTTACACATGAATAAAAGTACCCTCATTTATACATGAATATAAGTACTACTATAGACTTGTGCAAAATGCTTCCCCTTGAACCTACCTAGAATTTTCCTCTCCCAATCTCCCCATCAAATTGTAATATGCCATAAATCTGCAGCTAAACAAAGATCAGAACAGCTCCAGCAGCTTCCTTCCCTCCATAGATTTGCTCAAAGCCATGCAATGACATAATATACTTAAACTCATACCTAAATGGTTTCCTCACAATGATGTGATAGAGACGACCAGGTGCATACAGACGCCTTGGATCTTTAAGCATTTTCTCCTCCAGTGTGCATGTATCTTTCAAGCACATTATGCACAGCAAGCATGGGAAACTGCAAAGGTATACAAATCATTACTGCAAGTGGAAGTTCTAATAAATCATACATAATCTGCTACCCGACCTCTTGAACTAGACTAATATCAATAGCATCATGTTTAAAAGTTCAGACTTTAAAATCCAAAAACAGCTCTTCATTAAGGGGTCAAACAAAATGGCACCTATAAATTCAGAGCATTGTAAATAAAATGCTTGCCACTAATGGTTGAAGAATCTTTCTCTATTTTATTAAAACTTCAAGGCTTTAATTCTTTTGATATTCCATTCCAAATGAAATCTTGAAGTAGATTATTCGAAAAGAAGAACAATAGTTCCCATATTCCACAGAGCAACATAAACATAAAGTGCTTTCCCAGTCTACTGCTTGAAAGGGAAACTTTTAAGATCGCCGGACCTTCAAATGCACAATTATGAAATATTTGAATACCACAAAACTAATAAAACTCTGATGTGACAGGTATCATAAAAGTGGAAATCTAACACAGAAAAGAGACAAGACCTGCAATCTTTTACCAGAAAATGGACTTGAATATGTCTTCAAGTGCCACGGTGGTCCGAGGTAAGAAATCATCCTGGTTTATCAAAACAAAAGACCCAGAATGAGAAAAAGTGAAATTGTTGGAACATGACCTATCAGTTAACCTCTGTTGTAAGCAATAAGTTGTAAGAAAATCGACGTCTGCGCCCAACTGGCCATTGTAAAAAGGAAAGGAAATCATAGCACCATCAATACATTATCCTTTGGAAAAAGATATATATTAGGCATTCAATATTACAACTTTTTGTAATGTACAAGAGGAGATATCATAGCTTGATCCGCTCCTAGTTTCAAATTGTTGTATAAAACAAATCTTAATAGGATTATATAATTGTCTAAGAAAAGGATAGTATCAGGCAATCATAAGAATTTGCTCCCTGGTGATTTAGTGAAAATAGTTCTACATTGAGATCAATTCTTCACAACTCCAAAACAGTGTGTATAAGCCCTTCCTGACCCAATAATGGATAGCCTTGTGCATGAGGCATTACAGTTGCCAGTTCTAAGCATCACCATTTGAAATTCATTAGGCAAGTCAGAGCACAGTTATAATCAGAGAGGGATGTCACTCTCCATCACTTTAGGAAGGGCATAGTTTTGTTAGACCATAAAGAAGCACATGAACACTAAGAGAAGCGAAATATAAAACGAAGAAAAAATTGAAATCAACTTATGCATAACCAGAGGTAACTAGAAAAGAAATAATTGATAAGCATAGGCTCCAATTTATAAGAGATAACATATGCAAACATTCATTTCTAGTCAGACCACCTCCTTAAAGATGTTCAAACATAAAATTTATGCTTGATATTACAAGAAAACTGAATGGCAAATGATACAACAGGAAATTCATATGAACATAATAATTTGTCAAGTAGATCAAGTTTTCATGCCCATCAAAGAATATTGAATGCCGATCTTAAGCTTTTAAAGCAAATGGGACAATGAAGCAAAAGTCATTACCTGCAGCACGATTGAATTGATGACATCTGCATATCTGACAGCCAAATTGAGCGATATACACCTTGCAGGAGCAACTGCAAAACATCGTATCCTTCTCCTATCAATGTTCCCAAGTCTCTCTCGATTTTTAATAGCTAATATGGTTAGGAGTGTAACAACACCTGCCCCTAATGAATGTCCAGCAAATGTCAAGCGATAATATGGATACCTCTCCAGTAGATCCCTCAGAAGCTCAGAGTCTTCTTCAAAAACCCATTTAGCTGCCTTAAGCAGACCGTTATGGACATACCCACCATCAAATTGTGTCTGTCCAAGTTTGTTATCAAATAGGACAAGAAAATCACTTTCTTTAGCCAAAGTAAGCCCCCTCATAGCCACAACTATGTCTGCATTGTCATGATCAAGATAGATCATATATGGAGTCACTCTTCCTTGACTCTCTTGATGAGTTCTCTTCAAAATTATCCAGTCTGGATTAACACCATAACCTCCAGGAGGAGTCCAAATGGGGTTTCTAATATCATCTTCGCATACAGATAAAATATATCTACAGAGTCGTGGAACAGGCTCGAATTCAGTAGCAGCTGCAAGGCCCCAATTTTCGCTTTCCCGGCCTGCAGTGTAGAGGAACTTCTTCCAGACCCAACGGGCACACGCTAAACAATATACACATTCAATAATTGGAAGGCAACATGCAACAGACATCTGTGCCCATCAAGTAATCGTGTTACTTGAACTCAACAATCACTAAAAACAAACGGGTTCTTGATTTAAATTGCTGAAAAACAACTATCACAAGTATGGTAAATCCAACATAAACAAATAATGATATGGCAAAATTTGGAAAGAAAATTCGCCAGTATATTATGCTTTGCAGAGAAAAACAGCAAATAAGCTAGATTATGGATCAAGAAGTAATCTTTATATTACCAGCACAAAGAAACAGAAAAAACTTGAGCTGCGACCAAAGAACATAAACCAAATAGCAAAAGTTATCAACAAACCTACAGTTTATCTATATGTAAAAGCTAAAAAGGTAAACAAGGAAAGTCAAGGAAAGGAAAGCAAAAGCCCATGGAAAGCTCAAGGAGTTACTAGAGATTTTTCTGTTTGAGGGAATAGGTACAGTTGTATTTCATCAATAAAAAATGGTCCACAAAGGAAAAAACATAAAATCATGACATGTACTGCAAAGACAAAGAAAGGGGAAAGAGGATGCTATTAACGCTAGAAAAACAAAACTGGATTAACAGAAAGAGAAATGGACAAAAATGTTGGAAAATAATGGCCATTGGTGCGCTCCTCTCCTGACTGGCTGCTTCTGCTAGTCAAATGCATTTTCTTGGGAGAGAGAATCTACCTGCTCCAATGCTTAGATTCCCCCAATATCCTTAGTCTACATTTTTCTATACCAAAACAAATGTTGTGTTGGATCCTGCTACCTTAAGAAACAATATATTGTTACACTTAATATCTACCCTATAAAGAAAGGGAGAAAAAAAAAACTACACTCATGATATACACAAGAATTTATAGATTTATTAAACACAATAATATATTCCAGTTTTAAAAAATTGAAAAACAAATTAATAAGTTGATTTGGGGTGGCTCGATAAAATTAAAATTTACACATTGAATTTTTATTAAATTTGAAATTTAAAATTTAAAATATGAAGAATGAATTAATTATAATTTTATTTATGTTATAATTGATTACAATTTAAATAAAATAAAATAATTATAATTAGATAAACTTATAATATATTTACTTTAAATTTATAACAAGATTTTTATATGTTTTAATTAATTAAGTAATAATAACAATCTATTATCGGAATCAATAGGCATCTAATATTATTTTTTTCAAACATTTTAATTAGTACTTAATTAATTAATTTGAAATACCCAATTGAATTGTGAAATATGATAATAAATAAAATAACGACATCATTGTAAAAGATATTATAATTCATGGGATAGTTTAATAGAATAGTATAGTAAATAAGATAAGGATATTGGTGAAAAAAGTAAATACATTCCTCAAATTCACATATCTTTGAAAATAATTTTTTTATTAGAGTAATAATTATTTTAAAATAAATATAATATGCTACTTCTTCTATTCTAGTTAAGTAAACCGTGGTTGATCTAACACTAAATTTCATCTCAAAATAAAAATTATAATATTATAATATAGTATAATAAAAATTAAAAATATATGAGTATCAAAATATTTTATATCAAATTTAAATATATAAAAATAATATATGATCAATATATTAATTATTTTATAATATATAATATATTAAAATTTTTAATTTAAAAATATCAATTTTTATGAGACAGATTAAAATAATAAGTATGTCAATTTCAAATAAATAGAGTAATGGAGTATTATCTCTTCTAAAAAGTAAAAACGATTAGCTACCTATATAAGATAGAATACCATCTTAATATTAAAAAACAACATTTTAATATATCTGCAAAAAAAAAAATAAATAGAAAGAAAAAAAAATGAAACAGCCTTCCGAAATGACCGACGAATAAGGAAAAACAGAAAGCGGACCAGGTAGGCCCATGGGCCTATAGCTATTGTGCAATTGTCTTACCCGATCCATGCCTCTTAAGGCTTAAACCCTAAATCAAATAAAAACTCCAGTGAATAGCGCCGCGTCTGCTTGGAGCTGCAGCCTCGTTACCCGCCACCGTTAGCTGCCTCCGCCATCTCAGGTATGTAATTCTAATTCTTTTCATTTGCTATGTAACATATGTACGTGTTCATTGCCGATTTCAATCGTTCAAAGTATGTGAATCGTTATTAGCAGTTCGCTAGGTTTCTGGATGCTTCTGGAATTTGAATATTAACCTGTCATTTATGTGTAGTTGTTATTGAGTTGTGCTTCTGGAGCACTTGCTTTGAATGTTTTGTGTAATTAATATCACGGCCTGTTGGAAAACCGCTTTGGCTTATTTGGAAAAATGAATTGCTTTTGGTCTCAAAAGAAAAGCCTGGAATACTTAGTTAAATTCCAGTTGCCTTGTCAATCATCTTCAGTAGTTATTGCTTGGTTAATGGACCCATGATTTGAAATTCTTTTCTATTTAGTTTCTGGGTAAAATTTTTTCCCCCTTTCTAAGCATTCTACATTTTTGTTTATTTTTATTGTGAATTTGATGAATGCTTTTGAATTCAAGTTGGTGGGATAAGTCGCACATCAGTAGACACATTATTCCCCTCTCCTATTTGTCTGCTTGTTCTTGAAATTTATTGCTTCCAATCTTTTTTTGAGCTATCAATTTAGGTAATATTGTAATCTTTTTGCACATGTTTAACCTGAAGTTGCAAAGCAACCAATAACAGTGCCACGAGTGGGCAAAACCACGGTGTTCTTAATCATTTTGACTGTTTTGTTTAGGTGATGGCTCCAAAACAACCCAACACTGGTCTGTTTGTGGGCTTGAATAGAGGGCATGTTGTAACCAAGAAAGAGTTGGCACCCCGACCTTCAGATAGAAAAGGAGTATGTTTTTCTTCGATTCCTCCTACAACATTTTGCAGGCCTATCCCTCTGTTTTTCCTTTGTGGAATTTCCTATTGATCTTATTATCACTTGCATAATGACAATACCATATTCATATAGTTTTTGGTGTTCTTTTGCTTGTATATTAACTCAGAAAACCAGCAAGCGGGTGCATTTTGTGAGAAGCCTCATTAGGGAAGTTGCTGGTTTTGCTCCTTATGAAAAGCGAATCACTGAACTTCTTAAAGTAGGAAAAGACAAGCGGGCACTTAAAGTAGCTAAGAGGAAGTTGGGAACTCACAAGAGGGCAAAGAAGAAGCGTGAAGAGATGTCCAATGTTCTTCGCAAGATGAGGTAACTGACCTCTGAATGCTTTTACGTTTATTTTCTTATGGTGGGAATTATTTTATGGAAATATGTACAATAAAATATTAGGCTGTTTATCACTTAAACTTATATTGATAGTTTTGCTAGGGGGGTTTTCTTCATCTGTTCAATTTCATGTTTCTTTCTTTTATTGCTCATGTATGCTCATAATGACAATACCTTTATTTATTTGTTTAGGGCTACTGGAGGTGGCCATGAAAAGAAGAAGTGAGCTGCAGCAAGCGTGTTGACTTCTGCATGGTGTTCCTTTGGCTATAGAGATTAAAACTTAGTGAAGTTTATTATAACTAGTCTATACATCAGCTAATGTATGCTGTTTTACCATTCAGTTTTATTGCAGTTTGACAACGAACTTTAGTCATTATATTGAAATTTGCAATTTTAGAGTGTTCAAGGCTATAGAACTACCTTAGTGTTAACCTTGTTGGTGATAGTAATATTTTAAATTTGTGTATTTATTTGAAGCTTTGTGTATTGGGTGAAATGTGCTTTTGCTTTGATTCTATTTCACAAACTAAATTAATGGTTAATCTGATAATCCTGCTATGAATGTGCAATTCCTTTAAATACCCCGTAGCCTGTTTGGATCAGTGATTTTGCAATTGCCTTTGTGTTTTTGGGATTGAAAGGAGTTTAGATTGTTTCAATGCATTTACAGCTGTATATCTGCGAGGTTAGATGGAATGCTAGATGATTTGAACAATGTTCTTGCCAATATAGGTCGAATTCGGTGAAGTAGCCGTAATTGTAGCTTTGGTGTATTATTAATCGTGTATTTTGTCTTTGTAGTCTACCTGTCTATGATCGTTGCAAAAATGATTTCGTGCCATTTTAATTTGATGTAATGAAAATTTGAAAAGGGTTTAAGTCGTTTTTTAGTCAGATATGAGTTGCAATCCCTGTGATGTAGATGTATTTTTACCTACTCTTGGGCTTCTTGCTGAAGTCATTTCAGCAAATTGATTGATTTTGCTTGGGTAATTCATCCGTGTTACTGTTATTTTCGAACCCCCTCCCCTCCTCCCCCCCCCCCCTCCTCTCTTTCTTGCAGACACTCTTTTTAATCATTATTTATGACCCAAAAGGTCTTAAATGAAAATTTTGTCCTGTAAATCCTTTAGCTTAGCTCCATTGTGCTGCCCCTGCCAGTATGCAAAGCAAACAGAGGAATAGTGAGTTGCCTAGAACGCCACGTGGTATGGTGATTCTTTGAATTGGTGCTTCTGCATACTAATATCCACTAATTTATATGATCAGAAGATGCTGTATGAAGAATATTTGCAGATTTTTCTGTTATCCCTTTTCAAGTGCTTGCTTTGTTACACTCTAGATAAAATCGTTAATCATATCTATCAAAATTGCTTTCAATTTTTTTTTTGCTTTTTAGCTTAGATAAAGGAAGATGAAGGATCAGTCTTTTATTTCACCAGAAGAAGAGGCAAAAGCATCTTTTCTACATACAGAATTTGCTGTCCTTTTTTTTTTTTTTGTATAAATTTTTGGGAAATGAAACACTGAGGATTAGTATTTGATTATCGTCGTCCGCATCTAAAGTGCTGATTTTTCTTCCATTTCAGTTCTTGCCTTGGTGGCTCACCAGCACTGTTATCGTCGCTAACGTCTTTCAGTGGTTTGGTGGTCTAACTTTCTTCGTCTAATATAGATTTTTCTTAAAAATTCTTAACTTAATTACAAAAAAATTAATTCAAGTGATTTTCAATCTCGTTTCTTTTTAATTTAAATTATCTTTTAACTCAAACAGTTTATTTTTTTAACAAAAATTAGAATTCAAGTGCAACCAAAACCGGACACGGGAATTAAGCTAGGCTCTATGGCTAGACCGGTCAATTGGCTCGGCTTGGTCAGGTTAATCTAATTTAATTTTCAACTACTTTCAAGTTAGTTCAAACTGAATCAAGTTCGAGCTTAAATGAGTTTAACTCACTATAAGTCCGACTTAATATATATTTATAAATTAAATATTTTTAATTATTTATATTTTATTAATTGTATCCCTTAAAAAAAGTTTTAGTGTGTAAATAGTACATGAATATTCTACTTTGTTTTTTTAATACCAACCAAAAACGAGAAGTCGGTAATATGATAATTAAAGAACTTTTTATTATTAAAAATATATTGTTACTTCTAAAAACTACCATGAAACCATTACTAAATTATTTTCTATCTTTATAAATTTTAATAAAATTTAAAACTATAATATTAAAATAAATAGTCACATTCACTTTGTTAGTCCTCGATTATCAAAATATACATTTGTTAGACTTATCTTTTTTAGTATAATAATTATATATTTAATTTTTTGTATTATAATAGAACTTTATTATGAAACTAATTAAAATGTATAACTATTGTTATCGTAATAATGAAAGTATAATCTTTTAATACTAATAAAAATTAAAAAAAGTCACTATTTAATTATTTTTATTTTTATTCTAGTTGAGAATTATGTAAAATTATATTTTAATTATGAATATTTATGTTATTATATATAAATTGAAAAAATTATATTATTTTTAAAATTTTTAACAGTCAATTTTATAATTGATTGTTAATATGGACTTTATTATAAAACATAAAGTTTAAAGACTTATTTTAAAAAATTAAAAATAAATTTCTTTACAATATTTTCTTTTATTTCCTGTCATTATTTTCTTAAATCTCTTCATTTCTTTTTCTTCTTTCTGCTTTTTAAAATTCTTTTTTTTTTAATTTTCTTTGTAAGTGTATTCTTTCTAACTCTTTTCGCTGTAAGCGCTTGATTATGGTATTACCAATCTAAAACCCTTCTTTAGCAACACTGACTCCTCCAGAGCCAACTTCAAGCTGGATGAGGAGCGAGGCATCATAAGAAATCGACTTGCAATATGATATTTGAATTTTGAAATTAATTAAAATTTGTTGGTATAATGTATTCCATTACGTTTCACGTTTTGTGTGAAACAAACGAACCTTGTACAAATACAAAAACAAACAAACTCGATCGAAATTTTGTTAGTAAACGTTCAATTTGAATTCAACTCTATCCATAACATTTCACGTTTTGTGTGGATAAATAGCCACCAGAACAAAGAATCCCTTTCCTTTGGCTTTCTCTTTCTGATAGAACTTGGTTGGCTATAAATGAAGGCATCTTCCTTTTTATTTCTATGCATTATGGATTTATGGTGAATTTTGTAAAAAAACTGATATTCACAAATGCAAAATCATTAACGTTGCAGTTGAAGATATGCAAAAAAGTCTTGCCTCATTTATTTTAGTTAAATTCTTTCTAGGGAGACAAGATAATTTATTAACTATCATTATTTTATTTTAAATAAATAAAAAGTATTTTATATTTTGCCTAAAACTATCCGCGACAAAATTATAAGAAAGAAAAGAGAAAAACGGGCGTGATTCAAAATATGTTTTCCCTGTATTGTAAAGCATATCTTAAAAAAAAAAAAAATGTAACCTTCTCAGTTTCTCTTTGTTTTCTTCTCCAAAATGTAGCTTTTCTTCTCTATTTTCAAAAAAAAAAAAAAAAGTAGAAAGAAGAAGAATAAATGATGAACTTTAAGAAAATAATGAAAGAAAAAAAAAATTATAAAAAAAAATTATTTTTAAATTTTTTAAATAAGTTTTAAACTTTGCCTTTTTATAATAAAGTCTCTATTAATAATTAATAATAAAGTTGATTATTAAATTTTTAATAGAAGGGTAATATTGAAATATTTTAATACTTAGATGGATATAATTGAGTATTTTATAAAATGAAGGGTAAGATTGTAAAAGTGACTAAATTTGAAAGATATTTTTGCCTTTAACCCATTCATTTTTACATTGTATTTTATTAAAATTTAGATTAAATATAAATGAATATTAATAATTAGATGAGTATTTAACATATTCACACTTCATACTTAAGAAACTTTTAATTCATTTAAAATTTATAAGGATTTCAGTACGTTTTAATCAATTAAGTGATAACAAAAATATGTTATCAAATGTATTTAATTAATTAAGTATTTAATATTAGTCATTATCAAACACACTTAATAAACAGGATGATAGGTTAGAAGTGTCTTCCCCCCCCCCTCCACCCCCCCCAAAAAAAAAAAAATCCTAATTTTGAAAGCATCTTTTACGAGAAATTTTAAATTTAGAACAAAAAACAAAAAATAATTGCCCTTTAAAATCCATCTTCAGAAACTGCCCAAAATGATAGATTTTTACAGCATCATACCATGAATAATAGATTGATTTTTCATTGGGTTTTTAATTAAACATTAAAGGTTTACAATAAAATACTAAAATTATCATTTTTTAATAGGTTAAAATAAGAGTTCACGGTTGATTTAGGGTTGACCTACCGAAATTATGTTAGAATGATCTAATGTGCCAAATTAAAAAGAAAAAAAGGACGGATAAAGTTAAAAAAAAAAAAGAGTAGGAACTAATTATGTTAAAATAAAAAGGTTTAGGGACTAAACTCCCCAATTTACCTTATTTGAATGGGGGATATGATATTGGGATTTTTTATTTAGAGAAATATAGCATTGATATGCTGTGTGATTTGAATAGGATAAAACAAAGTATCAATTTAGATTTTACCTTTGTAGATTCTTTTGATTGTTTGATTTAGTTATTATTTGTAATACGATTTATACATTTGTGATTGTAAATTTGAAATTATTTTAGTTCTATATATACAAAATTTTAATAAAAAAAATAATTAAGAATGTACAGTAGAATATCAAATTTGTCATTTTTAATGGGTAAAAATTAGAGTTAACGGATTAATTTAGGATTAATTCGAAAATTAGGTTGAAAGGACCTAATGTGCCAAATTAAGAAAAATAGAGGACTTACAAAGTTAAAAGAAAAAAGAATAGGAACCAATCATGCCAAAATAAAAAAGATAGAGGATGTATAAAGTTTAAAAAAAGAATAGGGATCACACATATCAAAATAAAAAAATTTAGGGACTAAACTCAATAATTTATTTTTATTAAATATTGAAGGTGTATAGTAAAATATCAAAATTGTCATTTCTTAATGGATCAAAATTTGAATTAACGGGTTGATTTAGGATTAATCCCGAAATTAGGTCGAAAGGACCTAATGCGTTAAATTAAAAAAGATAGAGGATTTATAAAGTTAAAAGAAAAAAAAATAAGGACCAATTATACCAAAATAAAAAAAATAGAGAACATATAAAGTTAAAAAAAAAAAGAAAAAGGATCAAACGTGCCAAAATAAAAAAGTTAAGAGACTAAACTTACTAATTTATTTTTATTAAATATTAAAAATATAAAATAAAATATTAAATTTGTTATTTTTTAATAAGTCAAAATTAGAGTTAACAGGTTGACTTGTCGAAATTGAGTCTAAAAGACCTAATGTGCCAATTTAAAAAAAAGATAAAATACATATAAAATTAAAAAAAAAATAAAAATCAATTATGTCAAAATAAAAAAGTTTAAAAATTAAACTCATCAATTTACCTTATTTTTAAGGTACGGTGGTAAAAAAAAAAGGAAAAAGAAAAAAAACGAACTTTAACTGACGGCGCAATTATAGGGTACTGTTATTTTCTCGGCCGGAAGCAAAAGTGGAGTTCGTTTATGGCGTGCATAATTCGCATATGGAACCTTTAAATCCCGTTTCATGGCGGTGAGTCAACGGTCTACCACCCCATACCCATAGCTTACACTAACATACAGAGAAGAGAGACACTCTCCGTCTCTCCCCCATTTTCTTCTCCACAGTGAAATTCAGCTCGCACATTTGAGTTCATTTGACTACAGGATTCATTCCATTACCTGAAAGCTCCAAACATGGATCCTGAATCAGGTTAATGGAATTGCTCTTTTCGTTGATTCCCGACTTATTTTTTTCTAAATTATTGTTGAGTTCTGAATTCTAAGGAATTTTGAAGTTTACTGTTTGCATTCGTTTTTTACAGTGATCGAGTTCCTGGGCTGCGTACCCTTGCTACAAAGGCTTCCAAGCTTTTCTCTCAGAAAAATCGCCCAAGTTGTTACCATGAAAACTTATGGTAGTTTCTATTTCATTTCTGTTTCAGCTACGACTTAGCCTCCGGGTTTTTTGTGCTGTGTTTTCAATCATCTCGGTACTGGGTTTTGTTGTTCGTGTCAAAATTTTTGTTCTTTTTGAATTCTTTGACGGATTTTATAATCATTCATTCTTTCCAGAGTCCATGGTATATGGGGTTAAAGAGAGAATGATAAACATGTGTGGTTATTGGATTAGTGAATTATTAACGAAATAGATATTGGGCGACACGTGGGTTAGTGTGTTTTATTTTGCAGACAGTGGAGAATATGTTATTCGTGAAGGAAAGCCTGGGGATGGAATTTACTTCATATGGGATGGAGAGGTATTTTTGACTTCATTTATTGTATGTTTAACTAGTAGCATACTTTTCTTCATCTTTGTTTCTATATTTTCCATGTCTTTTGCAGGCAGAAGTTTGTTCAGTGCATGCTGATGATGAAAATCGTCCTGAATATCAGTTGAAACGATATGATTATTTTGGTCATGGTGAGCAATTGATTTGTGACGAGTCATTACATACTGAAAATTTAACTAGCTATTTTCTATGTAAACTTGCTTGAGCATGTTCCACTATATCATAGCTTCTTGTTCCTGTTGTAATTGTCGGTTAAAATGCCTATGTATATCATTCATTTATAATTGGTGACACTTTAACGTATCTAAGAAATACAATCACGGCCACAAGTTTGCAAACATGGGTACTTTGCTGCTAGGACATCTCTATCTATTGGAGATAATTTTGCAATTTGAAGCTGCTATTTGCAGGTACTGCGGCATCTACTCGACAGGCTGAAGTAATTGCATTGTCAAAGGTGACGTATTTCTGCTTGGTGATGCATTGACTTCTTATGCTGCTGTTTCTTCATCTAGACCACGAGCCCTATTCACCAATCATTTTCCACATGGATTTATTCATGATTTCGTTTGGATTCTGTCTCTTATGCAGCTTACCTGCTTGGTGCTTCCTCATGAGCACAGTAATTTGCTGCAAACCAAATCAATTTGGAATGCAGATATAGAGAAACGTCCGCTTGTTGAGCACATATTGCACCTGGACCCTATTGAAGTATGTTCCTTATCCAAAGAAATGCAAAGATGGCATAATATACTGCAGTGATTCTTTAAAAAGTTAATCAGAGAGAACAACTGTTATACCTGTTGGTAGAAAGTAGAACTCAGAGATGTTATAATCCATGATGTGAAGAGTTTTAGGTGCAGATAAATTTGTTAAAAGGACATTCTGAATGGTCAATTAGTGGGGAGTGAATTAGTTTGTCAGATATGAGTATATCAAATACACTAAGTATATAATTTATTTAGAATTCTTGCAAAAAGGAATTTAAAAATTAACTTGTTAGCAATTGGAAGTACCTAGATAAGTAGTCAAGTATGATTTTCGTCCCACCAGACTTGCTTGTGGACTGGTGTGAGGTATTGAGGAGCACCATTTTATCTTCACGATATTTTCTGTTGCCTTCTAGAAGCTTATAAGCTTTATGTCTTGAAGTTGGGGGTGTCTTTTCATGGATATGCCTTTATATAGTTTAACTTTCCTGTCCAACTTTCAAGTGTTTCTTGCCGACGTATTGGAATATAGTAGAGCTTACAAAATTTCTTGATGTTTATCTGAAGGTGAACATTTTTCAAGGGATTACCTTACCCGATGCTCCAAAATTTGGAAAAGTATTTGGAGGACAGTTTATTGGTCAGGTATTTCGCCCCCCCCCCCCCTTCACACTGCTGATGACATATAACCTCTAATCGTAGATGAATGTTGCATATGGTTCTTTCACAATGTGAAGAAGGATATCAGTTTTATATGTGTGGTTTTACACATTATGTAGAGATGCTGCTGCTCAACCATTAGAATAGCTTTACACACTGGAATGCTCTCATGCTAACTTAGTAGTTATTACTCTCTTTGAATGCATGACATATACTCATGGAACAATTGACTTACTGGGAGTTTTGACTATCCTTATCCTTTATAGAATTTATGCAAACTTTCTGTTTTAATTCTATGTAATTTTGCTAACCATTTATCTTCCAGTTAGAAAAGTCCACTCTTCATTAAAAAAAAAAAAAATTAAAAAAATATATTTTAATTTCACCTGATTTTAAGTTGATGTACTAAACAACATATGGTTGCATTCCCTTTTGAAGCCCATGATTGTGAAAATTGATGTTTTACAATCCCTACTTCGTGAAGTATGCTGGACTAGTATGCTATTTCACTGTAGCTTGTGCAATAATACCAAAATTGGGTCTACACCAGGTGTGTCCCATATAACAACATAATTTCAGTGGATCTGTTTGGTTATTGTCCATGGAGTTTATATTGGTAGGATACCTCTACTTGCCTGTACGAATTTTTATTGTTAGTTAATGATATGCAGGCACTGGCTGCAGCTTCAAAAACAGTGGACTGTCTTAAGGTTGTTCACAGTTTGCATGCATACTTCCTTCTTGTTGGTGATTTTGACAGTGAGTACTGAAGCAGTATTAATAGCTATAGTTTTCGTGAAGAGCTAACATTTGGATGTTCCCTTGTTCTGATGCTTATAGTTCCATGACATAATTTCTAATAGTATTGAATTGTTTCTAATTTACAGAAGAATGGGTTAACTTCGAAACATGTGGAGTGTAACATACTTCACAAGTTAGTTACACTTACGTAAAGGAAGAAAACTACCTTTCGTATATCTTGGCCGTTTATATATCACAAGAACAATTACTCAGAGTTCTTTTTCTCTATATTGAAAAGAAGATTATGTACAATTACTACATGCTTGACAGTAGTCTTATTGTTTATATATTTACTATTTGTGTTCTCTTTTCTGGCTGAATGCTTAGAAGAAGTGTAGTAGTAATGGACTTTGGTTAACCCTTGCTTGTCCCTGAAGGCCCTGTGGATGTGGGGTGGTGATAGAGACAAGTGGCAGCATCCAGTTAAAGTTTATAAGAGTAGGGGAAAAGGTGACTCTAAAGGCCAAACCTTAATTTGGCACACCTTAGATGATGGATAGCTCATATAGGAGTAATGAGTCTTTCTTTTTAGTAATAAGACTTTCCTTTAGATTGTTGTTTTATGAGTTTTAGAATTAAGAGTGTTTTGGTAACTAGTGGGTTTGGAGAAGTTTCCTAAAGTTTAAAATTTTATTTAGTAGGATTTCCTAGGGTTTAAATTTCTGTTTAGTGGGATTCCTAAATTGGCTGGTTTCCTAAGAAGTCTAGTCCTAGTTAGTTTAGAATTTTTTGGGTCTATAAATAGAGAAGTTCTCTATTACCCATGTATGCTTTCTTTATTCAAATTAATAAGAGTCACAGAGAGTTTTTGTAATTTCTGGTTGTGTGATGCAATCAAACCCTAAGGTGTGACGCGCCTTAAGGTCCTAGGTGTGACGCCTAGTGTTTATCCTTCTTCTCTTAGTGTGTAACTGCGTGTTTGTGATCAGTTTCTTTGCCTGACTACTGAATTTCCAGCAACTAAACTTGGCTGTTCTAGTTTTTAGAAATTACTTGGATTGCCTAAAGGCGGTCCTGCATCAGTTTGGTAGCAGAGCAGGTTCTCGACTTTCTTTCCTTCGTAGAAGTTTTCATCCTTAGTAGTTAAGAGAGAGAAAAAACAAAAATCAGTTCTTCATCAAAGATCCAAAATTTCCTTCTATCCCAAGAATCCCAATCCTGTGGCGACTAGGAGTGGGAAAAACTACCAGCCAAGGTACACGGACAAGGAACGTGAGGAGTTACTCTATTTAACCATGGAGAGAGTTGATGCCTTGGAAGCCCAAGTCAAAGAACTAATGGCTTATCATGTTGGAACCAAGGGTACTGCAGCCATAAGCTCAGAAGCAGCCAGCAGTGGAGCTAAGAGCAATGGAAAAGATGTTGCGTATGTTGTAGATTCTCAAAATTCAGGTCCTTCACAGCCTGAAATTATTGAACCTAGGGCTGCTCAACTCATGGCCAAGCCACATGGTACTCTCCTAGGTATGGCTCATGACATTCTTGAGGTGGAAGATATAGTAAAACTGATGTCTATGATGCAGCGGGGGACATTACCAAAAAAGTGCGGATTGATGTTCCAGATTTTGATGGAAGAATTGACCCTCAGGCCTTTTGTGATTGGCTTGCTACACTAGAAAGGTTTTTTGATTGGTATGATATGTCTGATGAGAGTATATTTTGATATGCCATAATGAAACTTATCGGGCAAGCTCAAATTTGGTGGACGGGTAAGGAGTAGTATGATTTACAACTTATGGTAATACACAGGTAACATGGGAAGAGCTGAAGTTGGAACTCAAACAAAAGTACCTGCCTCGATACTACTAATAAGACCTCTTTGATAAACTCACTAACTTGAGACAAGGAACCATGACCGTAGTTGAATACGTGAATAAGTTTGAAGAGCTGAAGATTCGTTGCAAGGGTAGGGAGGATCCTCGGCACACTTTGTCTCGATTTAAACAAGGATTGAGACCAGAAATTCGTAACCAAATGATGACCTATCCTGTGAACACAGTAGATGAAGCATTCCAGTTTCCACAAAGGATTGAAAGAAGCTCAAAACAGACTGCTAGGAGGTTCCCTTTTCAGGCCGGGGAGACAGTTACAACCAGAAAATTCCCTTCTAATGCACGAGGCGCTAAATCAGCAGCTACATCAGCCTATAACAAGCCTAATAATGCTAGGAGTAAGGTTCCTATGGCAGAAACTAGTAGGGCTACTTACGGGATTGGAGAATAACCGAACCGAAAAGAACCGGAATCGAAAAAAATCGTTGACTTTTGACTTTTTCCGAACCGAACAATCCCGAAATTTTTTATGTAATATCCGTACCAAGAACCGTATGAAAATCATCTCGAACTGTACCGAACCGAAACTAGAACCGAATATATATAAAATCATATAGACATATATATATATATATATATATATATGTATATATATATATTATATTTAAAAAGAAAGATAAGATATTCTATTAATCTTTGAATTACTATTATATATGAAAGCCGTCCCGAAAGAATGATGCAAAATAATATTTACAAAATATTTTTATACTATGTGCATATAAAAAATTAATATTTGAATTACTATTTTATTGAATAAAATCAAATTCATCATCTTAGTATATTCTAATATATATATATATATATATATATATGTATGTATGTATACATCAATTAGATAACTTCATTATATATATTTTTGCAATAATAGATTCTTATATGGACAATAATAAACGTGAATGAGGAAATTTATCATTTTAACACACTAACAAATGATATACTATATGACAATTAATTTGATGATTGGGATGGTAAGTCACTTTGAACTTTGTATTTTTCCTTGATATTATAAATCAGTGTTCTTTGGACCGGACCGGACCGGCCGGTCAGACCGGTCGGATCGTGAACCGGTCCTGTCCTCCATTTGAACCGAAAATTTCAAAAAATCAGTGTATTTAGTTCAAACCGATTTGGACCGGTCAGTCCAACCAATTGAACCGGTTCTCTCTTTTTTTTTTTTTACCTCTTAAATAAGATAATACATTCATAGGAAAAAAATAAGCTATATAAATGGAATAAATAATCTATAATAATAGAGAAAATATCATATTTTCTTCTAATTTTGTTATTTATGTATTTATAGACTTGAATTATACTATATTATTGATTAATTTTATTCTTAAAAATATTATATTTTTAATTTTTAAATAATAATATTACCGGCTCAATTACGGTTCAATTGCGGTTGGACCATTGAATTGTGAATCAGTAAATTTTCCGGTTCGATGTCCGGTCCGGTTCTGAAAACAATGTTATAAATAACAAAATCAATCAATCAATTGTAATATTTTGTTTATGATTAAAAAATTTAATATTTAGGACTAAATGATAAAAGTATATTGAAATTTAATATTACTATTTTTTCATTGATAATATTTTGTTCGATATGGTCAATTGAGTTTTAGTACATGAAAATTGATATTTACTTTTTTCATTATAGATAATTTGAAAAACTTTATTCGTTTTCAATTATATCTTTTGCAAGATGAAATCATTCACTTAATTTTTTTATTTTTTAAGTGCAAGATTTTTTATATAAAAATTTTAATTTTTAATCATTTTGGCCTCAATATAATATTAAAAATAGGTTTTGTCAATGAATAAATTAATTTTATATCACTTAATACTTATAAGTTTATAACAATAATAATGTTAATAAGAAATAAGTAAATTGATTATCAAATATAATATTTTTAGTTTCAATTTGTATATATGGATTATATATTCCACACACCTATATATGGAATATATATATTTTTTATATTTATAGAAGATATATGGAATATATATGTATATATTAGTATAATATATATATATATATATATTTATATATATAGTTTTAATTTGTATATGTGGATTATATATTCCATCCACACATATATATGGAATATATATATTTTTTATATTTATAGATGGAATATATATATATATATATTTATATATATAAGGTGATTATTTGCTTGATTTGAGGTGAATGATATATTCTTAATTAATTGTTATATTATATTAAAAACAATACTATAGCAATGATTATTTGCTTCATTTCCTTTACATTCCCACCTCCATGACCGCTGCCCCCGGCACCCCCCACCCGGTGCCCCAATTCTTCGTCCCTTTTCTTTTTCTCCTAAGTGCTCTTGCAATGATTATTTTCTTTTTCTCCCATTGGTTTCTTAAGAAGAAGACCATTTCCTCTTGCACTTTTCCTTGACCAAGAACAACACCACTCCATTTCCTTTGAATTTTTCGCTTTGTTCATCAAGAAAACACCATTCACTTGGAGTTTAAAAGGCTGACATTTGCTGTGTAAAAAGCTAGAACAAGGTCTAAGGTAAGCCTCCAAGAAAACCATTCACCATTTCCTTCCTTCTCCATTATCGAAATCCATAGCATGCTTTCTAGCTTTGTAGATCTGAATTTTAATGCTATCCTTGTGTGTTATATTGATGAATGAATGGTGAATTTAGTTTAGAACTATGAGAAACAAAGTGAAGGTGGTATCTTATATGTAAAGAATGCATTTTTCTTCTTCTTAACATGATATCCGAAAATTTCATGGTCCACCCAGTTTCGTGAAGTTTGATTTCTGTGGTATTTTCGTGTTATTAAGTAGTCTAAGAATGTTACATTTATGATGGAGACATGTTTTATAATATGAAAGGAGGTCTTTTGTGTTAAGAAAATTATTTTCTATTTTTATATATATAAGAAAAATCAAAATTGTCCTATTATGTACAGTTTTGCAAATATGATGTTGAATGCTAGTTTTGTGTGAAATTTTGATGAAAGAAGATTGTGCATCTATTAGCAGAGAACCGAAATCATTGAATCTCCGTCCCAACTTGTTCCAAACCGAAGTCCCAAATATCCATCTCGGGACATATCGGGATGGAGATTTTAGAACTTTGGTTTGGGACCGGATTTGAAGATTTGGGGGAAGCGAAGTTTTGGGACGGTACTGGGAATACCAAAATTCCGGAACCGAACCACCGACCTGTGAGCAGCCCTAGAAACTAGGAGGCAAGATGTCAGTCATGAATGTTTCAGATGTGGACAAAGGGGGCATTATGCAAGGGAATGCCCCAAGGAGAAAAATCTGCACATAGAGATAGAATCCACTGGGGATGAAGAAGCTGAGGATAAAGAAGAAAAGGAATCTGATTACCTCGATGGAATAGTGGGATGATCTAGAAGATGAGGAGGACACATCATTCATTTAAGTTGTTAGGCGCATTCTTAGTGCACCTAAGCAGCAAAAGGAGGATTGTAGAAGAACTGCGATTTTTCAGACCTTAGTTAGTTGTGGAGATGTGACTTGGAAGCTCATTATTGATGGAGGTAGTAGCATGAATATGGTATTTGAAGCTACTGTTGAAAAACTTAAGCTACCTGTGGAACCACATCCTGACGCTTATAAGGTTGCATGGATAAATAGCAGCTCTATTCCAGTGACCAAGCGTAGTTTGGTGACTTCAACTCATGGCCCTTACTGTGATTCCATCCGGTGTGATATCATTCCAATGACTATTACTCATATTTTATCAGGGCGTCCATGGCTATATGATCGGGAAGTGATGCATAATGGGAAGGAAAACACTTATTTCTTTGGCTTTAATGGAAAACAAATTGTTTTAAAACTTTTAAGTGCTGAAGCTATGAGGGAGCATCAAGTAAAATGGCCTAGTAAACATGGAGAAGAGCCTCCCAAGGGAAAGGCTGTAACCAAGATGAAAGAACTGCAAAAATGAAGAAGAGCATTCCAAGGTAAAGATTGGAACCAAGAAGAATCCACTACAAATCCTTAGCAGGAAGCCATTTGAAAAAGAAGCTAAGGAAACCGGGGTTACCTTTAGGGCTACTCACGGGTCGGGTCGGAGATTTTGGTATCCCCGGTACCGTCCTGAAACTTCAATTCCACCAAATCTTCAGAATTGGTCAAGTTCCAAAATCTCCGTCCTTCGGGACAAGTTCGGACGGATATTTGGGACTTCGGTTTGGAACAAGTCGAGACGGAGATTTGGTGATTTCGGTTCTCTGCTAACAGATGCACAATCTTCTTTCATCAAAATTTCACACAAAACTAGCATTCAACATCAGATTTGCAAAACTGTACATAATAGGGCAATTTCGGTTTTCCTTATATATATAAAATAGAAAATGGTTTTCTTAACACAAAAGACCTCCTTTCATATTATAGAACATGTCTCCATCATAAATGTAACATTTCTAGGCTACTTAATAACACGAAAACACCATAGAAATTAAACTTCATGAAGCTGGGTGGAACATGAAATTTTCGGATATCATGCTAAGTAGAAGAAAAATGCATTCTTTACATATAAGGTACCACTTTCACTTTGTTTCACATAGTTTTAAGTTAGGTTCACCATTTATTCATCAATATAACACACAAGGATAGTATTAAAATTCAGATCTACAAAGTTAGAAAGCATGCTATGGATTTTGGTCATGGAGAAGGAAGGAAATGATGAATGGTTTTCTTGGAGGCTTACCTTGGACCTTATTCCAGCTTTTACATAGCAAATGTCAGCCGTCTAAACTTCACGGGAATGGTATTTTTTTGATGAACAAAGCGAAAAATTCAAAGGAAATGGAATGGTGGTGTTCTCGGTCAAGGAAAAGTGCAAGAGGAAATGGTCTTCCTCTTGAGAGACCAAGTTAGTGGGAGAAAAAGAAAATAATCATTGCAAGAGCACTTGGGAGAAAAAGAAAAGGGATGAAGACTTGGTGCACCGGGAGGGGGAGCAGCCGGTCATGGACGTGGGAATGTAAAGGAAATGAGGTAAATAATCGTTTCCATAGTATTGTTTTTAATATAATATAACAATTAATTAAGAATATATCATGCACCTCAAATCAAGCAAATAATCACTATATATTATACTAATATATCCATATGTCTTCTATAAATATAAAAATAATATATATTCTATATATATGTGTGGAATATATAATCCACATATACAAATTGAAACTAAAAATATTATATTTGATAATCAATTTACTTATTTCTTATTAACATTATTGTTGTTATAAACTTATAAGTATTAAGTGATATAAAATTAATTTATTTATTGACAAAACCTATTTTTAATATTATATTGAGGCCAACACGATTAAAAATTAAAATTTTATATAAAAAATCTTGCACATAAAAAATAAAAAAAATTAAGTGAATGATTTCATCTTGCAAAAGATATAATTGAAAACGAATAAAGTTTTTCAAATTATCTATAATGAAAAAAGTAAATAGCAATTTTCATGTACTAAAACTCAATTGACCATATCAAACAAAATATTATCAATGAAAAAATAGTAATATTAAATTTCAATATACTTTTATCATTTAGTCCTAAATATTAAATTTTTTAATCATAAAGAAAATATTACAATTGATTGATTGATTCTGTTATTTAAAATATAAAGGAAAAATACAAAGTTCAAAGTGACTTACATCCCAATCATCATATTAATTGTCGTTTAGTATATTATTTGTTAGTGTGTTAAAATGATAAATTTCCTCATTCATGTTTATTATTGTCCATATAAAAATCTATTATTGCCAAAATATATATAATGAAGTTATCTAATTGATGTATACATACATACAAACATATATAAAGGGCTAGCCTTGGTGAGGCAAGCGCTCCCTGCCTTGTGGGGGTAGGGGGAGGGAACCGATATGTACGTAACCTTTCCCTGACATTTTGTGACATTTTGCCAATAGGTTGTTTCCACGGTGGTTTGAACCCGTGATCTTTGGTCACCAAAGGAGCAACTTAACCGTTGCGCTAAGGCCTGTCCTCTACATGCATACATATATATGTATATATATTCATATACACACATATATGTTTATATTCATATACACACATATATGTTTATGTTAGGGAGAAACCCCAAGAACAAACCAAAAATACTCTTTGGCAAACTAAACAAGACAATAACAAATAAATAGAACAAAGAAGGTGGCAAAGCCAACCAAATAACAAAGTCTGCTTCAGATAGTCCGATAGAGTTGATTTTCTACTGTTTTCTTCATATTCAAGCCCTTCAATTTTTCCCACATAGCTTTTGCTGATTTCTCAGTGAAAACTTCACATAAAACCTCATTTGACAAATTCAAAATTATACTTGATCTGACCTTTTTATCAAGTACCTTAAACTCCTCTTCTGACATCTTTTCTAGCTTGTTTTCCACTCCTTCCAATGCTGAATCAACTCCGTCCTGAATCAGAATGGCCTCCATCTTGAGTTGCCACATCCCAAAGTTGACATTGTGATCAAATTTCTCCACCTTGGTCTTAGTTATTGCCATTGTTGCCACAGAGTATTAAATCCAACCAAAGCTCTAATACTAGTTTGTTAGGAAGAAAACCCAGGAACAAACCAAAAATACTCTCCTAGCAAACTAAACAAGACAATAACAAATAAACAGAACAAAGAAGGTGGCAAAGCCAACCAAATAACAAAGGCGGCAAAGCCGACCAAAGAATATCAAAACGGAAAAAATATAAAGAGCGAGAAAATATAAAGGCGGCTTAGCTGACTAACAAATAAAATTAGGCAGTATAACCGACCATAAAAGAAAAAAAGCACAGAAAAGAAATAAATGAAAACAATAAAACAACACCAAATTTACGTGGTTCGGTCGAGAGACCGACGTCCACGGGTGAAAGAGAAGCAAATCTTTCACTATGAAAAAAAACAATATATAAAGTTTTGGGAAAGTATTCCCAAGCTAAATCACAAGCATAAAATTACAAAAAATCGTAAATTTCTTCAATGGCCTTAAATGCTTGTGAGTGATGTGTTTTCGTGAACCAAACCAAGCCTTTATTTATAAGGCTTCAAAGGAGGAGGATGGTTCTCCACTTTCGATGCAGGACTAAATGCAAGGCATCCTAGTATATATATGTCATGTCCGGAAAAAGCACATTGAGAAGTTGTGAAATGTATTCTCAGATACTTGCGAGGCATTTCAGACAGTTGTTTGGAGTTTGGAATAAATAACAACACTTTAGTTGGTTTTGTGGACTCAGATTACGCCGGAGATCTTGACAGAAGAAGATCACTTATTGGCATTGGAGGTGGTGCAGTTAGTTGGAAAACTACCTTACAACAAGTAGTGACGTTGTCAACTACAGAGGCAGAATAAATGGCTTTAACCGAAGCAATCAAAGAAGATTTGTGGTTGAAAGGCATATTTGGCGAGCTCAGTCTGCATAAAGGAGTAACTACTATTTATTGTGGTAGTCAAAGCGCTATACATTTGACTAGAGATCAGATGTATCATGAGCGGACGAAACATATTGATGTGAAGTTTTACTTCATTTGAGATATCATTGCTGAGAAGAAAGTTTTTGTTCAGAAGATCAATACCAAAGACAATCCTGCTGACATGCTTACAAAGTCTCTTCCAGTCCACAAGTTCAAACAGTGTTTGGACTTAATTGGTATTCGTTATTGCTGACTCAGTTTTCTACGGAGAAAGTGGGGCAAAATTGCTATGTTTGAGTTTGGGATGCAAGTCAAGGTGGAGATTTGTTAGGATGCCTTGTATTTAGTTCTACATCGAAAGTGGAGAACCATCCTCCTCTTTTGAAGCCTTATAAATAGAGGCTTGGTTTGGTTCATGAGAATGCACCACTCACAAGCATTTGAGGCTTTTGAAGAAATTTAGGTTTCTTTGTAATTTTATGCTTGTGATTTAGCTTGGGAATACTTTCCCAAAGCTTTGTATATTGTTTTTTTTTATAGTGAAAGATTGGCTCCTCTTTCATCGTTAAACGTAGGTCTCTTGACCGAACCACGTAAATTTGGTGTTGTTTTATTCCTTTCATTTATTTCTTTTCTGTGCTTAATTTCTTTTATGGTCGGTTACGCTGTTTAATTTTATTTATTGGCCGGCTAAGCCGCCTTTATATTTCCCGCTCTTTATATTTTCTCCGTTTTGATATTCTTGGTCGGGTTTGCCGCCTTTGTTATTTGGTTGGCTCTGCCACCTTCTTTGTTCTGTTTATTTGTTATTGTCTTGTTTAGTTTGCCAGGAGAGTATTTTTGGTTTGTTCCTGGGATTTCTCCATATATATATATATATATACTAAGATGATGAATTTGATTTTGTTCAATAAAATAGTAATTCAAAGATTAATTTTTTATATGCACATAGTATTAAAATATTTTGTAAATATTATTTTGCATCATTCTTTCGGGACGGTTTTCATATATAATAGTAATTCAAAGATTAATAGAATATCTTATCTTTCTTTTTATTATATCCATATATATATATGTCTATATGACTATATATATTCGATTGTAGTTTCGATTCTTCTGTTTGGGATAGTTTTCATACGGTTCGGAACGGCTCTCGGTACGAATATTGCATAAAAAAATTTTGGATGGTTCGGTTCGGAAAAAGTCAACAGTTTTTTTTTTTCGGTTCTTTTCGGTCCAGTTATTTTGATCGGTTCGGTTATTCTCTAGTCCCATGAGCAGCCCTCTTTTATGGTGGTGATAAAGGAGTTGAAGAATCCTGCTCCCCTAAATCATGCAACGAACTCTCCTAAATTGTCTAAGCTTCTTGCTGATTTCGCAGATGTGGCACCCGAGGATTTGCCTAAAGGACTTCCACCAATACAAAATATTTAACATGCTAAAGATTTTGTGCTTGGTTCACAACTTCCTAACTTACCAGCCTATCGTATGAGTCCAACAGAACATGCAGAACTCAAGAGATAAGTTGAGGAGTTGTTAGATAAGGGGTTGATTCGTGAAAGTTTGAGTCCATGTGCTGTTCCAGCTTTACTTACACCTAAAAAGGATGGAACGTGGAGGATGTGTTGTGATTGTCGAGCAATCAACAAGATAACTGTCAAATATAGATTTCCAATACCACGACTTGAAGACATGTTGGATGTGATGGGAGGATCAACTATCTACACTAAGATTGATCTCACAAAGGGATACTACCAACTCAGAATTTGGCCTGGAGATGAGTGGAAAACAGCATTTAAGACAAAGGATTGCTTCTTTGAGTGGTTAGTAATGCCATTCGGTCTTACTAATGCCCCAAGCACTTTCATGAGATTTATGACACAAGTACTTCAACCATTTATTGGGCGTTTCCTTGTGGTTTACTTTGATGAGATACTCATTTACAGCAAGTCTAAGGAAGAACACATAGTTCATCTTGAGCAAGTTATGAGAGTGCTTCGTTGTGAAAAGCTGTACATCAATTTGAAAAAGTGCAGTTTTATGTGTTCTAGTGTGATATTCCTGGGCTTTGTTTTTTCCGCTAGAGGGGTCGAAGTTGATCCAAGTAAGGTAAAGGCAATCCTAGATTGGCCATTACCCAAGACATTACATGAAGTGCGAAGTTTTCATGGACTTGCAACCTTCTATAGGAGATTTATTAGGAATTTCAGCAGTATTGTGGCTCCAATAACTGACTGTTTGAAGCAGCAACTAAAGCTTTTGAATTAATCAAGAAGCTTATGACTGAAACACCTGTTTTACACTTACCAGATTTTTAAAGTTATTTGATGTGGCTTGTGATGCTTCAAACGTTGGAATTGGAGGAGTTCTTAGTCAAGAGGGTCACCCTATTGCTTACTTCAGTGAAAAACTGAATGAAGCTAAACAGAAATATTCCACCTACAACAAAGAGTTTTATGCAGTGGTTCAATCCATTCGTCATTGGCACCATTACTTGGTTTTTAAGGAGTTTGTGTTGTATTCTGACCATGAAGCTCTCAAGTACATAAATTCCCAGAAAAAGTTAAGTTTCAGGCATGGGCAATGGGTCTTATTTTTGCAGCAGTACACTTTTGCCCTAAGGCATAAAGCTGGCATGGAAAATAAGGTAGCAGATGCCTTAAGTCGTGTGGAGCATGTTCTTACTTCAATGGCTATTCAGGTTCCAGGTTTCGACTTAATTAAGCGAGACTATGCAGATTGTAAAGATTTCCAGGTCATTTATGCTGACATAATGGCTGGACAGCAAGCTGATTATCCAGGTTTCATAGCGATTGACGGATATCTCTTCAAGGGAACATGACTTTGTTTGCCTAACACTTCCCTAAGGCAACAAATGATATGGGAATTGCATAGTGGAGGTGTTGCTGGTCACTTTGGGTGTGATAAGACAATTGCTATGATGGAAGATCGTTTCTATTGGCCTAGTATAAAGAGGGATGTTGCAAAGACGATTTCCCAATGTCGAGTTTGCCAACTAGGTAAAGGAAGAAAGCAAAACACTGGTCTCTATACATCTTTACCCATCCCACATGCACCATGGCAAGATTGAAGTATGGACTTTGTCCTAGCACTGCCAAAGACATTTCGAGGGCATGATTAAATTTTTGTGGTGGTTGATAGGTTTTCTAAGATGGCTCACTTCTTAGCATGTTCTAAGACCAATAATGCAGTTCATATTGCAAGGATATTCTTTAAAGAAGTGGTAAGACTACATGGACTGCCACAAACTATTGTTTCTGATAGGGATGCAAAGTTTGTGAGTTACTTTTGGCGAACTTTGTGGGGTTTGCTGAATACAAGGCTGAAATTTTCGTCTAGTATGCATCCACAAACAGATGGCCAAACCGAAGTTGTTAACCGCAGTCTTGGAAATCTGCTCTGTTGTTTGGTTGGTGATCATCTCTCTAATTGGGATTGTGTGTTACCCATGACAGAATTTGCTTACAACAGTTCCATTAATAAGACTACTGGCCGTAGTCCTTTTGAGGTTGTGCTAGGAATGAATCCTCAGAAACCGATAGATTTAGTACCTCTACCTGTGCATGTTCGACCTAGTGTTGAAGCTGAAGCTTTCTGTAAACATATTCTAGAGATTCATGATGAAGTGCGACGTTGAATTGCTATGAGTAATGAAATGTACAAGGCACATGCTGATTTGAAGAGAAGATTTGCTGAATTTCAAGAAGGAGACTTGGTAATGGTAAGAATTCGACCAGAACATTATCCTAAGGGAGTTTACAAGAAACTTCATGCTAAAAGTGCAGGACTGTACAAGATTTTGAAGAAAATCAGCTCTAATGCTTATGTTCTTGAGCTGCCATCTGACAGAGGTATCAGTAATACCTTCAACATTGAAGATTTGACTGCATACGCTGGACATGATGACGATTCAGTTGCAGGAAAATCCACAGCAACTCTGCCACAAGTAACTACTGCAACAGAGGAAATTGAAGATGTGCTTGATGAACAGCTGGTGTCTACTAGAAATGGAGGATATCAGAAATATCTTGTCAAATGGAAAGGGCGTCCAATGAGTGATTGTACTTGGGTAACTGATCACGATTTTCAGCGCATTGATTGTGACCTCTATGAAAGGTATCATGCTTTTAACTCGCCGGGGACGAGTTCTTTCAAGCTGGGGAGAATTGATAGAGACAAGTGGCAGCATCCAGTTAAAGTTTATAAGAGGAGGGGAAAAGGTGACTCTAAAGGCCAAACCTTAATTTGGCACACCTTAGATGATGGACAGCTCATATGGGAGTAATGAGTCTTTCTTTTTAGTAATAAGACTTTCCTTTAGATTGTTGTTTTATGATTTTTAGAATTAAGAGTATTTTGGTAACTAGTGGGTTTGGAGAAGTTTCCTAAAGTTTAAATTTCTGTTTAGTAGGATTTCCTAGGGTTTAAATTCTGTTTTGTGGGATTCCTAAATTGGTTGGTTTCCTAAGAAATCTAGTCCTAGTTAGTTTAGACTTTTTTGGGTCTATAAATAGAGAAGTTCTCTATTACCTATGTATGCTTTCTTTATTCAAATTAATAAGAGTCACACAGAGTTTCTGTAATTTCTGGTTGTGTGATGCAATCGGTGTGACGCCTTAAGGTCCTAGGTGTGATGCCTAGGGTTTTTCCTTCTTCTCTTAGTGTGTTACTACGTGTTTGTGATCAGTTTCTTTGCCTGACTACTGAATTTCCAGCAACTAAACTTGGCTGTTCTAGTTTTTAGAAATTACTTGGGTTTCCTAAAGGTTGTCCTGCATCAGGTGGTCAGTGTCTGGGGTAACTTTAAGGAGTGGGCACTGATTCACAACCTTTTGACCTGGTTTTTTATGTGAATCAGCTTCCTGATCTACCTGATAAAATCTCACTCTTTGGTCTTCGTGCCACCCAATATCTAACATTAGAGCTTCCCTTGATATAGTATAAGTATGATCTGACAAAACAAGGAATCAGCGTTTTCTTTCTTCAGGTTATTAAAATGGTTATCTACAAGTCATTTTTTAGATTTACGCTGCAGTTTTTTAGCAAAAAACTATACAACTCATTGTTTGAAGTGCTTTAGCTAGCATTTTATGCTAGGTGATTATAGATTTATGTATATTTAATGTTAAAATTAAGGAACAATTTTTTCCTGGATAAGATCTGTGCTATGAAATTGTATGGATAAACTTTATTTATGGTTTTCATTATCTCATCTAGCACCCTACCTAGGTTCAATCATGTAGAATGAATGTAATTTTTATGAAAAATGGTTTGGCCATAGCTGATTCTGAACATGATATGAAATGTGGCGGAGTGGATCTTTCTTGACAGATTGGCACCAATATAATTTTTATATTATTTTCTTGACACAAAGAATTTGAATGCACAATGACAAGTAAGGCATTTTGATTTGCATTTTCAGTGCCAATTATATACCAAGTCAACCGCGTACGTGATGGGAAAAGCTTTGCTACCCGAAGAGTGGAAGCAATACAAAAAGGAAATTTGGTATTTACATTGCTTGCTTCGTTTCAGGTAAATTTTATCACATGAATTGGCATTCTGGAAAGTTTTATGAAGTGCAAGTATTATATTCTGAACATCAAGTGCTAGAAATCAAAATTTGTGTATATCTTTCTCTTTTGTTTTCTTTAATGTGAGCGTACAAATACCATGTTATCTCATGCAATTTATAGAAAGAGGAACAAGGATTTGATCATCAAGCAGCAACAATGCCTTCTGTGCCTGATCCAGAAATGGTAATTTCAATATGTATACATTATTTTTCTTTTTATTTCTTGGTACCCTGTTTGAACTCTAACCTACTGCAGCTTTCGTCAATGGAAGAATTAAGAGAGAGGCGTCTCACTGATCCTCGTCTTCCAAGGTTACATTTGTCCTACAACTACATTTTGAAAAGATGGACTGATACATTATTTTCTTATCTCAAGTTTTTGAATCATGCCATTTGTTTATATCTCATAGCATCCCATGTCTAAACATACATATGGATCTTCACAAATAAAGAACAACTCTCTGCTTACTTCCTGCATGGAGAAGGGCATCAATGAGGATGTCCTACTTGTTTGGTCTTTTTTCAACCTTCCTTGTGTTGTGTGAAAAGGTTGGGATGTGACGTTTATAATATGCTTGCCCAGCAATTGCATTTGATGCACTCCATGTTGACATGCATTTTATGACTTGCGCTGTTTAACTCCCATATGCTGCACTAGATTATTTTTGCCCCATGAGATTTTAATAATTTGTTGTATGTTGCAACAGGAGTTACCGGAACAAGGTTGCCACAACCAAATTTACACCTTGGCCCATAGAGATACGGTTCTGTGAACCTAATACTAGCACAAATCAGACTAGGTCTCCTCCAAGGTTAATCTTTAACTCCTCACTATCTATTCATGTCCTTTCGAAGGGATTCAATCTTGACTTGGAAGGAGAGAGATCATCTTGCCTGTTATATTCCTGAAAACCAGTGTAACATTGATTAGGCCCTTTGTATATTTTATCCTGCAGTTTGACGTACTGGTTTAGAGCAAGGGGAAAACTTTCAGATGACCAGGCTTTGCATCGGTAAGAAAATTCTGTGTTCAATTTTTGTTCGAGTAAAACATAAAACAATCGCCTTGTAAAATTCAAGATCTGCGGATATTCCATTGGTAAAAAGTTTGTTTTCCGGCCCATGTTTTCTGAAAACCTTGATGATTGGCATTACAGTTAACTCATGACTAAGCCCATCAATTTGTTGTTCACAATTACAATAATAACCTTCATGAATTATACCCACATCTTGGTCTTCAAGGGCATCTTTTGCAGTTATAGTATTTACAACCTGTCTCAAAAGCATTTAAAAACTCAGGCTCTATTGAATTATATTAAAGCTAGTTGAAGCCTGTCACAAAGATTTTTAAGAACCAAGTTGTGAAATGGCACAATAATGTTTTTTCACACGAACTAATCATTACACTTCAGAGTCAGTGAGGTTGCTTGTCTTTACCCAGCATTTTCCCCTTTAAGAATGGTAGCATTCTATTACATGGACACAGTATTCATAGACTGCCACCTTGAAATTTGTACCATGTGTTGTATGCTATATCTGCTAGAAAGACACAAATTTCTGATGCATGCTGTCCATGAAGACTGGGTTTATGTAAGTATTTTCTCCATTGTACAGTACCCTTTCCATCACTTCAGTCCTCGCAGAAATTCACAAGCTGAACACAGGCTTGTGTAAGGTGCATTGACCATTTTCTTTTTAGTAGCAATTGATGTTTTTGCTTTTATTTTGTTTCTTTTACACCAAATTCGTAAAAAAGTTCTTTGTGAATCTGCCCTAAAAAATAGTTGGCATGGTTTTTCCCAGAGAGAACGTTTCTATATGAATGCACATAATTTTTTTTTTCTGTAATGTGATGGTGTAAGTATTTAGTTGAAGCCTATGTATTCCGCAGAATGTCAAGTCGACCAATAACAGTTTATCGTTGCAACTTCATTCTAATCGAGAACATTTGTGTCTATAACTTATTTGAGCTATAATAGTGCCTCATTTAGCATCTCTTATCAAATCTTCTGTATGATTTACTCTGATGTCTGCTCTGTAGATGTGTGGCTGCATATGCTTCAGATCTTATATTTGTATCTGTGAGTATTAATCCTCACCGTGAAAAGGGTTTGAAGATCACATCTATCAGTTTAGATCATTCGTGAGTATCTGTATCCTTTCTTAGCATGTCGAATTGAATTATTTTGTGCTGTTTTTAGAGGTACAAATCACCCAGTCTTGTCTTACCAGATAATTATTTTACGTCGTCGCTAGAAGTTGCTAACAGTAGTACTTGAAAAATTGTATCTTGTTCTCAAGATGGCAATATCCTATTAGCCTTCAGGAAAGAATTAGATATTCATAGGGCTGGGTTTGGTTGCTATATGACTAAATTTGAGTCATCCTTTCCAATGGATGCGGATGGGAGTTTTATGAGGAAGTTCTGAAGGGATCATAGATAAAAAGGAGAACACATTCATGAATTTGTTCTGCATTCAAATTCTGTCTTAGACATAACAACAACTGATAATATAGATCGGACTATGGATGGAAACCATCTTCTCATACTATGTTCGAAATATTGTTGTTCAATAAAGCAAAGGTGTAAAATTTCTGTTAACTCATGTTTACAGTACCCATGTTTCAACGTGTTTTTCTTTGCTAAGGAAATTGATATGTTTCTGTAACTCTTTACTCTTGGATTCCTTTTTCAGGATGTGGTTTCACAGGCCTTTTAGAGCTGATGATTGGTTATTGTTTGTTGTAAGTTCCAGATTAGTGTCCATTCGTTGTAGTTTAAATACTTGGAATTTAGTCATTTTCTTTTATGTTCTGGAATGAAAGGATTAATTCTACTATGCACCTTTTTCAGATCAACAGTCCTGCAGCATATAATGCACGTGGGTTTGTTTCAGGCCAAATGTTCACTAGGAAAGGAGAGGTAAATCCCTGGATGCTAAACCATCTGTTTGTTTACATATGCAAAACCCTTCCTAAGTAGAGGTTTGGCTCATAGCGCCTAACGATTTTTCATGTCTACCAGCTGGTTGTGACATTAACTCAAGAGGGGTTAGTAAGGAGTGTCAGGACTCCAGGATCTGTCATCAAATCAAAGCTGTAAGATTGGTCAGGTAAAATGCAGCAGGGTCATTCCTGATATCTAGGTTTGTGCCGATCCGACAACTTTTGGTGTACATTAAGTTCCCTGTTCCGCGTTTGATATCTTCCCAACAGACTTCCAAAACTACCAAGAGTAACTGCATTTTTGTACTTATATAGGCTATTGATTCAGACATTAGATTCTTATACTAGTTGATCCATCAGCAGCAGAATAATGGTGCCAGAAAATAAAGGTGTTCTGGAGTCTGGTTGCTTAATGCAAAGAAACACAAGCTCTTGTTGCGTACCTTTGTGATCTCTTTCAGAACACCCCATATTCCTTGTTCCATTGCGACTCAATACCATAATTGACATTTTCTAGTACTGTTATCCACAGGATACATCTTTCTTGGTTGCTTTTTCCCTTTTGTCGTTTCTTTTAAGGTTGTGGAAAAATATTGAATTAGTTGATATCGATTCTTGATGCATTTTTCTTCAAACCACAGGGAATTGGATTTTGTTTCTAGAAAAAAGCGGAATTGTTTGCTAAGTCTTTGCTAATTGCAAGATGAGGCGAATGTAACGTACAAGCGACATGGACCAATCCCCTGTGTATTAGGTAATTGACAAACTCATTAATCAGAGCATATCCAGCTGTTGGAAAATTAAATACGTAATGTTTATTTCTAAAAAGAAAAATAAATATTTTTTTGAAAAATATTTTACAATGAATTTTTTCCCATTTAAGGAGAACAAGTACAATGAACTTGTAGGTTCTATAATTAACATTGATAATTTATTTACACTCAAATGTCATTTTAAATATATGTATTAAGTTAAAATAAAATTTTAAATTCGAACTGAATGAATGATATGTTTTAAAAGTATCTAAATTAGGTTATCATATTTTTAAAAAAAATTATTTTCTAACAATATGCACAATTCAATAGGTAAAATTAATTATGCACGTAATATAAGTTTTTAATTTAATAATTTATAAAGTTAAATTATGAATTTTTTATTTAAAATAGTCTTATCTTATTTATTTATTTATTTTAATAATGTATCTTACAATCAAAGTAATTTTTAATAGTCTTATATATATGATTTATAAAAATTAAAGTATACATAAATAGATCAAAGTCTACTTACATGTTTTTTCTATGTCTGGATTGAAGGTTTTGAAATGTAAGAAAAGGAGAAAAAATATCCAACTTAATTTCCATACGAAATAGATACTAATGGAGAGAAATTTTTAATTTTAATAAATATTTTTATATTTACTAAAATATTACTCTTAAAAATATTTATACTTATATAAAAATATAAATTAATACTGTATTTCTCATTTATTAAATACTCAAAATTTTCCTTTTCCTTCTAGTTACCCTATTTTCTCTCCTCTCTTATTTCTCCCAATCCAAACGTGGTCTCGTAGTGGCATTGAACGGTTGAACCATTGAAGTCGTTAGGGGAGACGACGATTCTTTTGCCTTAGCAAGGAAATTGCGTTCCTGGTACCTAATCCTTGTAATAGAATGCAATGATGGAGCTGTTTCTTTGAGAATATTCGATTCCCAAGCTTAAGGAAAACGTGGCTGGAGCAAATCAGCTATAAACCACAACCCATTTTGCTGTCTTCGTCTCATTCTTTTCGGCCCTGCTGCTGAAACACAATTGTTTCCAGGTCTGATTCAAAACCTACATCTTTCAAAAGGGTTTGTTTCGTTTATAAGGCTTCATTGCTAAAGGGATTTTCTTGCACTCAGAAATTCAGGTCTGTATTGCACTCATATTGAGGAGTACTTTCTCTTGTAAATTGTTTGTTTGATCTCAGGAACTAGGAATTTATATGGGTTCTTCTGTTCATTTCACTTTTTTTGCTCTTGAAGTAACTGCTTTTGAATGAAGGGAAAAATTATAATTTTGGTATGAACTTGTCATGTCTCCATTGTTGCTAATTAGATTTGTTGAATATCCTATTCAAGACTGCAACTTTTTCCTTTTCACCTTTTTTCTTGTCCAGAGCAATTGTTAATCTGGTAGATGATCCATGTTTATAAATTATGATAATCCCTAACCAATATCTAAATGGATTGATTCGGTTTGAATTGACCCAGTCTGGCCTTGTACAGAATTGCATTAAGAATATTGATCAACAGAATTGATTTTTGACTTTCATCTATGTTCAAGTCCATTTCTGAATTTTGTACAAGGGAACTAAAGTAAACACTTGAGGCGTACGCTTACAGTAGTTTCTGTACCAATACTTCAATACTATTCCGTTTCACGGGTATATTATTATTTGCAATGTTTTCAAAATCAGATCAGATATCGAGCCGAAAAATTTACTGGTTTACGGTTCAATAGTCTAACCGCAATTGATCATTATTGAACCATAATTGAATCGGTAATATTATCATTTAAAAATTAAATATATAATTATTTTAAAGAATGAAAATGGGAGAAAATTGTGGTATTTTCTATATTACTACTATGGGCAGCTTAGTTCCTTTGCGTAACTTATTTTTTTCTTATGAATATATTATCTTAGTTAGAGCGCGCGAGAGAGATAGAGAGAGAGAGAACGGCTCAATTCGGTTGGACCGGCCGATTAACAACGGTTTGAACAAAATAGAACGGTTTTGGAAAAAACGATTTAAAGCTAAAGACCGAACTGGTTCGGAGACCCCTTCATGTCCAATCGGCTGGTCCGGTAATTGGTGTCTTTCAATTGCCGTAACAAGTACATGCTAAATGTGGCAATTTCCAGATAGCCTTCACCTTACCGGAAATCAAAGTAGGCAAGCAATAAAGTTAATTGGAGAAAGAATAATAGTTTCCTTAATGCAATTTGTCTGCATTAGTCTTTTAAATATGTATCTTTAAAGAGAAATTTAGCACTCAATTAGTACAGGGAGATGGCCTCAATTTATCTTATATGATAGTTTATGGCTTCAGCTATGAGTGTTTGGCAAGCGTCTCTATAGACCTAGTTGATCTAGTTAACAACCTTCAGCTACTAGAGTTTTAGTTTGCCTTTAGTGGTAAATGATTGTATGGTTGTGACTTATCATCGATCAGTTTGAACTTGATGGTTGGAAAGTTTGAACTCATTACTTTCCTTGTACAGCTTTGGTTGGCGGAACAATTGCTCAATCAATGGAAGGTGGTGTCAGTCAAGAAGATGCAGAACAATCATCTTTGATACCTGGGCTTCCTGATGACATTTCTCTTTTTTGCTTGGCAAGAGTTCCTAGGAAGTACCATGCAGTTCTCAAATGTGTTTCTAGGCAATGGAGGGACTTGGTCTGTAGTGAAGAGTGGTATTCATACCGACAAAAACATCATCTGGAGGAGACATGGATTTATGCTTTGTGTAGAGACAAGTTTGATCAGCTTTGTTGTTATGTGTTAGACCCCGACCTACTGAAGAGGGGTTGGAAGCGCATCCAAGGTCTTCCTAGTTGCTGTTTAAAGAGAAAAGGCATGGGCTTTGAAGTGCTGGGAAAGAAAGTTTACCTGTTTGGTGGCTGTGGTTGGATTGAAGATGCTACAAGTGAAGTCTACTGCTATGATGCTGCAGCAAATAGTTGGAGTGAAGCTGCTCCCTTGTCGGTTGCAAGGTATTCCTAAAGGTTCAATTGTACTTTCTATATGCTGCTATTGGGTTTGATATACTAACTAACAAGTAGCTTCTTCGCATCGCTAATTCTACATTTTAGGATCAAGCATTTGCTTGTACATTGATTGTGTTATGTTTTTGTGCAATAGAGAAAATTCATTCAAGTTCAATCAAGTTTTAGTTTAAAAGACCACTTTAACTCATATACATACACATTTGGGCAAGTATACCCATTATGTAGCATAGAGTCTAGTTGGTAAGTATCGAAGAATTTCTAAGAACTGCATTAACTACCCCTACTTCCACTCTTGTTTCGTTGTTCAATCAACCAACAATAGAAAAATAAATACACGAACTACTCCTAATTCTAATTAACTACTGATGAGCACAATAAGAATACATTAACCCAATTACAAGGTAGAGTCTAGAAGATCCCAATAGCAAGATGAAGGAAGAAAAGGAAATTAGCCATGTAATTAAAGTGAATTCTCCCAATAATGATCATATATCAAACATCATTAAATCAATTGAATTTAAATTTAAGCATCGGCAAGGATCTTGTGGATGACCACACATTGCCTGACGTTGGTTCATGTAGCCGACCCCAAGTTACTTGGGATTAAGGCTTAGTTTTTTGTTGTTGTTGTCAAGGGTCTTCCAATATTGCAAAACTTACTCTTTCTCAAGTAATCAGTTTCCTATCCTTGAGTCCAAGGAGTATTTAAATCAAAGACCCACAATTATCAAGCCAAAAGATGCCGAGCCCCTATCTCTAGGTGATTCAACAACTCCATCTATCACAAAGTTCTCATCCCTTAAATCATTTCTTAAGTTCATAAAGGAAAAACAAATCTATTGAATCAATATAAATGGGTACCTATCTTGTAAATCCATTTCTCAATTTCAATACAAGAGAACAACCCAGCCAATCAATTTAATCAACAAACCCAAGTGATAGATTACTCAAGTAGAATTCAATAAATCAAAAAATAATCCAATACAAAACCAAATTAGGGTACAACTCTTTAATTACAATTAGGTCCAAGCAAAATAAACATCATTAAATCCAAATTACAAAGCAAAAGAAATGGAAAGACTCATAAACAAGTGCCCTTCTTATACTTTGGATTTTCCTTGAGATGCTCCTCTTCTTCTCTAATCTAGCTTTAATCTTCTCTCTAGTTTTCCTTGATGTTTTCAGAGGTGTTTCTTGAGTGGCTCTCCTCAGAAATAACCAAGATAAGAGGTATTTATAGGTTCCTCTTGAAAAGTTCTAAATTCTGTAGAACAAGAGTTTTCTGCGATGTTACACGGCACCGCATAAGGTGTTATGCACGGTGCCGTGCATGCTTTTCATTAGTTAGATTGGCTTTGAAACGACGTCGTGGAACTTGATATCATTGTGTCTTGTAACCGTGCACGGCGAGGATGAGATGTAGGGCCTTCCCAAAAGTTTGATATTTCTGAACTCTGGACATGCACGATGCCATAGAAGGTGTCGTGCACGGTGCTGTGAACTTTTTTCTCCTTGAATCCACTTTTAATTTCAAATCATTGCAACCTACATCAAACAAGGAGAAAATAGGGGGATATGTAGCAATCTATACCAAATTCTAAAGATTTTAAAGCATAAATGATAAAATATGCATATAATGAACAATCATCATATGTCATTGAATTTAGCTGTTCCTTGCATCGTTAGGCTTATTAAGCTGATCTTATCCTCTGGTTCTGGTTACCCTTTTTTTCAATTGTTCAGTTTTCAATGAATCTTCTATCTTTTTCACTTGAATCTTTTTGAGAGTTTATTTATGTGGCCTTGGAACTTATATGACCTTTTCTACTATTGTTTTGTGGCATCTGAGATCACAAGGGCTCATTAAATTTGCACGAGTCCATAAATTTTACTCTCTCTCTCTCTCTCATGTAGGTCTTGCCTTGAAAATTATGTCCTAGTCCCTAGAGCTATAATCAAGCTCGAAGGAACTGAGTATCAAACTTTTGAGCTCAGCTCTATTAATGCTCAAATTTCCTTCAAGTTCATTCGTTTCAAAACTAGCTTAGCTTTGTGTTTGAGATTGTTCATTTGGTTTTTTTCCAAGTTTGAACTCGTTGAATAGTGTTCACGAACATTAAATATATATATATATATGATAACAAGCTCATGTTCATTCATTTATTATTTGAGCTGGACTCAATCATCAAATATACAAACAATAATCAAATATGAATGAGCTCGAACAAGCCTTGCTTGCAAACAGCTCAGTCAATTATTGCTCTAATCTCTCCTATCTCAGCAACATATTGTTGGCTGTGAACATCATATACGGAGTCTCATAATAGATTGATATAGCTACTTTGGAGGATGTTTTTTGTAATTAGTCCAATTAGTGTCTGGTTTTCATCAGGTAAAGCAATTTATTAATTTCGTGTGACTTGTGAATTTATTTTTCATTTGCAATTTGGGAAAAAAAGATAGAAAGCTTTTGAATGTTCAGTCATAGTGTGGCAAGTACTTGACTGTAGAAAAATGCTGACATGGAGTCTACTTTGCTTTTTGGGTGAATTTCAGGTGCTATTTTGCCTGCCAAACTGTGAATGACAAAATCTTTGCAATTGGTGGTTTTGGTCCTAGATCATGTAATCCAGAGTCTTGGGATACTTATGACTCCCAATCAAATTGTTGGCATTCCCATGTGGATTCTAATTTTCTTTCTGATATCGAAGATTCAGTTGTATTGGATGGGAAAATTTATGTTCGTAACAGTTCTGCCTTTTCATCGCGTGGAGTTGTTTATGATCCATCAAGTGGCACATCAGAAAATGCAGATCCTGACATGGTCATGAGCTGGAAAGGTCCAGCAGTAGTTGTCAATGGGACTCTTTATGTCTTGAACCAGACTTCAGGAACCCGATTGATGATGTGGCAGAAGGATGTCAGACAATGGCTTGCAGTTAGGAGATTTTCATCTCAGTTGACTAGGCCACCCTGCCAACTTGTGGCAATAGGAAAGAACTTGTTCATAATTGGAAAGGACCTTAGCACAGTGGTTTTTGAAGCCCAAAATGCTGGGAATATGAATGGAGTGTCGACAGGTTCTTCAGTTCCAATGCATTATTCTGATGCTGATGTAATAAGTTGTAAATCTGTTTCAATTTGAGTGTATATGAGTTTTGCTTATTCTTGACATGTACATCTGGAGTTCTCCTTTCTTTTTCTTCTATTTATCTCCCGCTTCTATATGTTGGGTCCATTCCAGGTATTAATTGAATTCAAAGTGGAAGGGCTTTATTTTTCAGTTATGGCTTCGGTATTGACCTAGGTCTTCTATTTCCACGAAATTATTTTGAGACTGCCAAAAGGCCGCAGGATTCTTGGTGTGGAATTACGTTAGTATTTGGCTCCCTCTGTCATTTGGGATCACTGTAACAAAAAGTATTAAAGTTTTATCACCTCCCATGATATTCTCCAAATTATATAAGGCTTGAATTTTGGGAAATGCATGGGGGACAACTACAGAAGTTTAGCAGGGGCCTCCCTGCTTGCTGCAGTTCCAGTACAATGCACTATCTGATCAAACAATAAGCAATGGCAAAAGCACAGTTATCAGCACAAATTTATCACTCCAGACCTATGAATGTGGGCTCGTACAAACTCTAGCAGTTAATATACAATAGCTTTTCTTCCTCGGGGTTGATAAACTTGCAGTCTACACCTAGCAAAAGCAAGATGAAGAATTGACTGGCAATATGCACAGCAACAATTCTATATTTCTGTTACATTCATAACCGCTGATCCTAGGAACCTCAACCTGTCAACCATATATTACACATTCAATTAGTGATTGTATCTAATTACAACAGAACAGTCATCACTACACCTAATATCTGAAGTGTCAACATCTCTCTTTGCTTCTCTAATAGCCAAGTGTGTTAAATCGGCATGGAGAAACTGAAGCCGTCAATTATAATAATACAATCCCCCTCCAAAAAGATGCTATACCCAAAAATCAGGAAATGTGAAAAAGAAGTTGGTCAGCTCGTCCTTTTCCTTTTAAAGGCAGGATGAATAATCCCGTTGCATGACTCGAGTTGGTCGATCCTTGCAATGCAATCTTTCATCCTCTTTAAGACAATTGGGATGGACTCTGCATTACTTGAAATCTTCTCTTTTAGAAGTCTTATCTTGTCAGTGTCTTCATCCTCTCTTGCCACCAATGCTTCATTACTTGACCCGGAAGGTCTGACTGCATCTAAAATTAGGAGAAAACATGAATATAAATGTGCAAAGAGGTAGAAGGTAAATAAATTTGCAAGAAGCTACAGCAGATTAAGAGCCAACAGAAGCAAAGTCTCTGATTAATTTCAAGAAGAGACCAGCAAATTCCAACTCAGTTAATTGCATCAGCGCGGGTTGACTTTTAAAGAAATTCAAGAATATTTTTTGGCTCTGTATAGCCCTATTTCTCCTCCAAAAGAATAAAATAAAGAAAAGGATATATAGAAAATGTTGAAATGTGATTCTACAACTTCGGTTCTCTAATAATGCATTATTCGTGTAAGCTACAATAAGAGACAGCTAAATTGCCTTTACACAAGTTAATCAAAGGAGAAATTTTATGAAGTAAATGTCATAAAGCAAAGAAAAATACAAAATCGGATCAAAAGACCAAACCAAAAAAAAAAAAAAAATCTGGCGACCATCTTACACATTTGGTGAGGGAGAATCTTTTCTATTGATATCTCACAATCGTATCGTAATACACAGGATGAAAACCATAATTCTCATACTAAAGATATGTTAAAGAAACAGGATCAACAGAAAGTTGAATAGGAGCTTAAAAAAATTGCACATGACAGACAAACTTATATGCTTGAATCCATAAATCTAGTTTCAAGTACGTTACGATAAGGAGCATGCTTCCCCAACAAAACCCAACAGATAATCACCCTATATGTCAAACAAGCAGAACATAGTGCAGGACGACCAGAAATTATATCAAGTCTGAGACAATTGAAAGACATGAACAAAGTTAGCTGCAAAAAATTGAGACCCAAGCATAGACATTTAAAACTTATTTGCATAGAACCAAGGGAACTAGCAGATTATGGGCCCAAAATTTCATTCTTTGATTATCCTATGTTGAGATATCAATTCTACACATGTAGGGCACTTGCAGTAAAATTAAGAAGTACCCAACCCTCACAAGCTTCTTTATTTCTTCCTATACCTCAATCTATCAGTTCGGATATATAAGAGGGTTAAATCCTGTAGCATGCCAACACCAAAGCTGGAAACGGAAACTGAAAATGAATTCCTAATTAGCACGGTCAGAAAAATAGTTGCTAAATTTCAAGGTACCTAAACTTCTCATGAGCATAGGAATCCATTTAATTCAACAGTCGCTAAGCACCGGCTACTTAAAGAGAAAACCCAAAAGCTCTGGGATAGGCAGTCTAGTACTTTAATCATTTTGTACCAAAAAGAAAAAAAAAACAGTTGTCGTTACGTGACAAGAAACGCAAACGAGAAAAATAAGAACCCTAGGAATATACCTGGGTCAGGGCCACTGGAAGGTCCAGGTTGAGATTCAGAACCAGAATCGAAATGGGTATGAATGAGAGGCCTCTGGGCAGCAAGAATAGAAGCAAGATTAGACTTGAGCTGATCTGGAAGTGTGGTTCTGTAATTGAGAATTTTCTGGGCCATTTCGTTCACCTCTGCCTCTAGCTTTTGCACTTCGTCTTCTTCTACTACTACTTCTTCCTCCTCCTCCTCCAGCTCCAACTCCACATTGTCTTGGCCTTGGGCGCTTTCATTTTCTGTTTTCTTCGCCATTCCTGTCTGCCTGTGTCAGTGTATGGAGAAGGAGAAAGCGGAGGGAGACGGGGCGCTTAGGGCTTGAAATTTTGAAAATTTGAAATGAAATTTGAGTCGGACCGCTACAACGCTATTCATTTTTTCTCCTCTCAAAGCCCCCTCTGGCGCAGGCCGAGCCACAGCCATTTGACCACACCGGCGCTCCCCTTTTTATTTTTAATTTTTTTAATAAATAAGAAGAAAATTGGTAAATTTTTTAAAATTTGTTATTTTTATTTAATTGAGTAATTATTTTGTTACAAAATAATACTCATTTAAATATTAAAATGGACACAATCTTATATTACTTTCTTTTTTATTTTTCTCATGCTATTATTTTTCTATTTTTATCGCAAAAAGATGTAACTAAGAAATAATATGATATTTACTTTTATCTTATTTTTTATTAATTGAGAATAATATTTTTATTATCAAATAAACTTTTTTTTAAATGAAAATTATAAAGTTTTTTTTTTTTTTAAGAACACACAGATATCTCTTATTGTTTTTGCCTACCCAAGTTTTTGACTCCCATAATGGACAAAAGCCTTCCCACAAAATCCCAAGATTTGTATGGTTAGTGTTCATGGATATTATAACTCTTAACATGATAGTGAGAGATAATAAGGGAATATAATAAGCTAAAATGGAAGTACTCATTGCTTATTAAAATAAAGTGTTATTGGACCAAAAAATAATTCATAAAAAATTTATTCGACAAAATATATGTACTTTTTTTTGGTCATCTTCTCAAAATCAAAACTCCTACAGGAACTAAAAACTAGAAGTAATAAAAATATACGTAAATAATTTTTTGTCTTTAATATATCTTCTATTTTAGAATATCTAAAAATAATTAATATTTAATATATTAGTACTTGTTTTGTCTTAATTAAATTAATAATAATTGATTTAATATGATATTTTATATAAAAATAAAACTATAATATAATAATAATACAGTGTAATATAAGTTAAAAAATATATAAGTGTCAAAATATTTTATATTAAATTTAAATATATATAAATAATATATAAGAAGTATATTAATTATTTTATAGTATATAATATATTAAAATTTTTAAAAATAATAAATAAATTAATTTTGTTAAAAAACAACAATATATATTAATATTTTTATTATAATTATTTGTGTATTTAAATTTTATTAATTCGTGTGATATATATATATATATATATATATATATATATATATATATATATATAAAAGATTTCGGTTCGGGCAAAGTGAATGAGTACTTTGGTGGAATGGAAATACTGTAACATCTGAGATGTCACTGAACAGTGACACTACCAACGCGGGAGATTTGTCTTATAAGCAAAAGACAAAACTTTTTTCCTCCAAGGAATCGTTTGTTTATTTTAGCATCACAAATTCTTATTGTTTCCTTTTCGGTGGTGGGATTTGGCTCAAGTTTGTGCCGAAGTTCGTGTGTTTGTCGGGCACTTCGATTTGTTTATGGTTTTTCCAATATCCACAAAAAATCTTTGTCACAGACAAAGATGGCCTCGGTTTGATCGAAAATGCCTGCAAATTAAACGAAGAAATTCTTGAAAGAAAAGAAGGATCAGGTCAGCAAACATCCTTTTAGTCTCAAATAGCTCATGACGAAAAATACAAGGTTTCAATTTTTACATGGTGGTGTAATTTTTTACGGAAACATAGCTCAATGAACATGATTCTTCGAAAAATCCGACCTTGATGAAGATGTCCTTTATGGCCTTTGGAACTATCTAATGAAACTTATCTGTCACTTCAACATCACCTGCTGGTTTTTCTTTAAAGCTTTATTTCTTGCAAATTTTCAAATCTCTTCATCAGCATTGCTTATTCATTGTACCATCGATCATATCTTCTGGTCTTCAATTTGTATATACCCATTTATATGGAGCATCTTCAGTCTTCGCATCTCAAGGTATTTGTTCTGATCATATGCGGGCATGCAGCTATGCACGTGCTATATATTTTTGTTTTTTGTTGTTTTGCAAGTAGGGATTGGAATGGGGTTTGCAAGTTAAAGCTACTCATTTTAATTGACCATAGCATCTTTATTTTGACATTTTTCTTCAAAATTTCGTTTTCAATTGTGCAAAATGCTGGTTTCTTTTCTAGCTTTCTGTCAAGATTTATTTTTCTTTACCCTGTTTAGTAAATAAAAGCTTGCCTACTTTGGAGACTGCTGATTTGAACTCGAAAAGCTGTAGTCTTTATTCAGAATATCTTTCTTCTCCTATCATGTCCTGGGTAAGTATAGGACGTAACTCGAATTCACTATCCAAGGGTAGAGCAAATTTTGTTCTTGATTAACACGGTGTATAGACGTTAGAAAAAGACTCGAGTATACATTATACGGGTTTTGATAATCTTTTTGAGGCTATAAGAAGAAAATAACATGGGAAACTGCAGAAATGGAGTTGGATTTCAATTGCTGTTAATAAGATCATTTAGATAACCTTTTAAGTGTCAACAATAGGAGATTTAATTTTCAATAATGCCATTTCCATACCTTTAGTTGGAAAATAATATCTAGATAGTAGTTCTGTTTAGGAGTGAGTTGGCATGGGGAACATGATAAATGATGTTGAATCTTTGAAAAACTCAACCAGACCCAGTCCTCTTACTCCCTGTTGCAAAAATATAAACTACCGAAGTACGATGAGATTTCAGGTATGCGGTCTGTGACATTTTCATACCGCAAATGAATCATGCTTTAATCCAAGCCAGGGCGCAATTCTAGTTATGTTGGTAAAAAACAACACTGCTTTGCCTTTTGCAGAAGCAAAATCGAAGAACAGATTCTGGAGGTCCATACCGTCTTCTTCACTGTTCAAGTAAGGGTGACACACGGGGTGTATTGAAGGAGCTGGAGAAAGGAGTCGAACCCAATCTGTCTGACTATGATAAGAGAACAGCACTTCATTTAGCATCCTGTGAAGGTTGCATAGAAGTGGTTGTCTTACTTCTTGAGAAAGGAGCTAACGTGAACTCAACAGATCGTTGGGGTCGCACTGTAAGTTCATGCTGCTGCATTATATAGGTGCATATGGCATGATTTTTATTCTGAATGTCTGCCTCTCAGCACTATTTTGCAGGATTGCAGTAGGCAATTGTGAGGACATTTTTGCTAGTATTATTGATCTTGATGTTTAATTTTTGCTATTCCCTTTCCCTTTTTTTTCCAAAAATTATTTAATCGAGGCAGAAGTGCCTAAAAGCATCTTTGAAATAGATGTATTTACTTAAATGTGTCTGGTTGATATTGATCCCTAGTTGATATGAATTCTTCAGCCACTGTCAGATGCTCGTAGCTTTGGACATGAGGATATTTCTAAGATACTGGAGGCTCATGGAGGAACTGATCCGGTAATATATCTGTAAGATAGAATCATAGTGATGCATGTTTTATGTTCTCTGATGGTCTGGTTTCTTTTTGATAGATTTTTTAGAGGTGCACAAGAGATTATTTTCTTTTCTTTTTAAACAGAAATTGTAAAATTTGTGCCAAAAGATCTTCTCTTCAAACATCAATTCAGAACTTCTTCTCATTCTCCTCATGGCTCTCTGTTTAAACTCCTGGATGTTGCTCTAATTTCCTATTTAATTCAGGAACAAATTAGTTCCGTGTGCTCCCTTCCACGCTTTTCTTCTTTCCGGAATTTTTATAAGCATTTAGATATCTCAGAATGCAGGTGGTTTCTTTAGAGTAACAAGGCTCTTAGCCATGACTTGTATGCTTTATTTATCCTTTGGAATCTGCTGAAAAGCTTGGCCACAAAAAGTTCATTCAGTCTTTTTTGCAATATTAGTTGCTAGAAATATTGATTTTGTGCTAAATTATGTTGCCATCTAATAAGTATCCCTTTGATGACCGGTGTTGCCTCTAAGGTCTTTGCTGATTAGAGATATTTAAGTGTCCCATTGCCTTTTGCTTGGAACAGGTGGGCCTTTCCTTGCAGATGCCGTGTTATAAGATTGATGACTCTGAGGTGAACATGAATGACGGAGTTCTTATTGGAGAAGTAATTTTTCTTGTTTCAATTCTGTTCTCTTTTCTTCCTATTCCTGAAAGTCTTTTCTTACACAAACTTTAAGGTCAATATATAGTCTGAGAACATTCCTGTATGAATGTTCATTTTCCTGATAAAGAACTTGTCTTTGATAGCCTAGTTATTATTTTCTTTTAAAATTATTTTATAAATTATAAATTTATTTTTATTTTGAAAATGAACTCCTGTCTCAACTGGAAAAAACACCATACGCATAACAGGGGGCATATGGTGAAGTATATTTAGTGAAATGGCGTGGTACAGAAGTTGCAGCAAAAACAATTAAGTCCTCCATTGCTTCTAACCCAACAGTGAAGTGAGTTCTATATTTCTTCTTTTGGCTCACTCAGTTTTCCTTTGTTGGTTCCTTTATTTTCATTTCTTTGGTCTTAGTCTTCATGCTTTTCTCTCTGTCATGCATAATTTTCAACTAGTCTTTTTTTTTTTTTTTGTTCCGACATAAAAGAGTCAAACATATAAAACCTCAGTTTCAAACATAGCTAGATAGTGACCTTTGTTGTGCTAACTGTCGGCACATCTCTGGTTAAGTTCTGGTAGATAAATTAGTTGTTTTCTGCCTAATCTGGTTTCTATTTTAACCCCTGCTCATAACTGTTGTTTCTTTCTTTTTCTTTTTCTTTTGGGAGAATCAAATGTTTAAATATTGAAGGGAAACTTCACCTGCTTATTGTTCAAAGTTTAGTTGTAGCAGTGATGAGAACATTTTCTACAATTTCATTATTCTTGTCAATTTTCATCCTTGTTCTTCCATTTGAATGTTTTGATTGCTTGTAGGAAGACCTTTCTGAAGGAACTTGCATTATGGCAGAAATTGCGGCACCCTAACATAGTACAGTTTCTTGGTGTTCTCAAGCACTCTGACCCTTTGATCTTCCTTACTGAGTATCTCCGAAATGTAAGTACTGTCCTATTAGCTGTAGATCACTGGGCGTATAATGCACTGATGTTTCCACGTATTGGCATGCTAGGGAAGTTTATATGATATACTGAGAAAGAAAGGAAGACTTGATCCACTGACTGCTGTTGCATATGCTTTAGATATTGCAAGGTACACGAGCTATGCATTCAAAATTATTTCCAGAACATTTTATTTGCTGTGGCTTATGTGGACATATTCATCAGTACATTCTTTTTGTGGAAAGATTCATGATACCATTTGATTCTGCATTGGCTTTTCCAATTTTGGCAATTCTTAAGGCATGTTATGCATTGCATCCAGATGGCAGAAATTGGACATGAAACTGAGGTTACCTATTTTAAGCTTTTTAATGCATATGCATCACTGTTGGTAAACCAAGACATTTAGGATATTATTTTTATGTAGTTGTTGTATGCTAATTGATTGTGTTTGCAGAGGTATGAACTATCTTCATCAGCATAAACCACATCCTATTATCCATAGAGATTTGACTCCAAGGTAATGGAAGGGAAACGCTATCTTGCTGCTGATTTAATTTTGACATAACCTTGACAGAAATTATATCAACTGTATAAACTCTTGCAGAAATATATTACAAGATGAGGCCGGACATCTTAAAGTGACAGACTTTGGACTAAGCAAAATTGCACAGGGAAAAGATGCTGATGGTTACAAAATGACTGGGGAAACTGGATCATGTACGACCTGCTACCTGACTAAAAATTGCAACATTTTGATTTTTTTTTTTTTAAATCTGCTTGAGAAGCTATTAAAAGATTTCTCAGATCGTTATATGGCTCCAGAGGTTTATCGTCGAGAATCATACGGGAAGAGTGTTGATGTGTTTTCTTTTGCTCTAATTGTTCATGAGGTAAAATATATCTATTCTTTTAAGTTCCAACAAGAGCTAAGATCTTGTGTTTATCAGTTTTCTACTAGCCTAGAGTACCCTGAGTGGAAAATAGACTGAAACCAAGTGCTATTATTTCTTGTAATAATTTTTCTGCAGTTGTTCCAAGGGGGACCTTCATATCGTGAATTGCCTCCAGAGAAAGTGGCAGACAAGCGTGCATACGAGGATTGCCGACCACCTCTGTCCTCATATGTATACCCAGAACCAATAAGGAAGTAAGCTTAATAATGTTCCTGACTTTACAAGCGTCCCACAAAAATGTTTCTGGGAGCATGTACTAATTATTAAGCAACTGCAATGCATTTACCAGAGTAATTTGCTCAAACTGCAGCCACACGCTGATTGAGGAATGTTTCTCAATCGCTATAAGATAATGGCCATTTAGTCTTGAAATAGTTGCAGATCAAGCATTGGTGTCTTTAATCTACTGAACACGACTTAGTGTGGTTCCTTCTGCGGCTACTTCTGCGGCTTCCAATGCACAAGACATTTGATGCTTCTTTGACTTGGGTTTTTCTCTCGCAGGCTTCTACGAAATTGCTGGCATAGAAATCCAGATTGTAGGCCAACGTTTGAAGAAATAATTTTGCAGCTGGAGGATATCCAAAAGAATATGCTACGCAGGAAAAATCTGGGAAGCTGCACTGGATGTGCCATCATGTGATGATACAAGAGCCCAGCAACGAGCAACTTGGGTTACGGGGGGATGGTGTATTTGCTTTCCTTTCTGCCATCATTCAAGCCCTTCAAAATGCAGAACTAATAGATATGATATGGACTAAAGTTAGGGAGATATGGTTTACATATGTCATGTGGTCATTGTTAGTGTCAACTTCAGAGCCATGTATGGATATAACAATGGAACCGCAATAGTATGCTGAATATAGCTGCTAAAATGTTTTTGATTGATAGTAATTTAGTTCTTCAATTCAAAGAAATTCCATGATATCTATTGATTGATTCAGGTATTAGACAAGAGGCAGCTCACCTAAGGTCCAGAGGTAAGTTGAGTATGATTGTTGATCATTTTAAAGGGGGAAAAACAAAAACAAAATAAAGGCAGTACAATGCATAAGGAATGTCACTATCTTTGTTTTCCCTATCTTATTAGGCAAAATATTCCAACCAATCTTGAAATTTGTTAATGTGCCTTGTAGATAGTGGAAAAGGAGTGAAATTTTCTTCCTTCCTGGTTTCCTTTTCAACCCTGTTTAGGCTGTTGAGTCAACAATAATGCCAAACAAAAGTTGTCTATGTGGTTGGTAGGCAGTGGAAAAGGGGTCGAATGTTCTTCTTTCCTAGTATAAGATGGAAGTTTCATTTTGTCAAAACTTATTGGATCACTTTTGGCCTGAATGAAGAAGTTGATGACAGCTGAAATATACATATTAAATGGATTTGCCAATGGATGAATTAGGAACTATTTATGTGCAAAAAATTCAAGTGACAAATCTGGGATTTGCTCAATTGACTCAATCCTAATTTCTACTTTCAATAAATGTTGCTTCATCCTTTTGTTGTCTGTTTTCTCGGGCTATTGATTGTGTATTTTTGTCTTAATATTCCATTTCCTCCATCGTATATAACTCCTTCAATAATGAATACAAAGACCATCAAATTATTTAATCACAGCAACGCTAGCGTGATCGTCTGGGTGGTGTAGTTGGTTATCACGCTAGTCTCACACACTAGAGGTCCCCGGTTCGAACCCGGGCTCAGACAGGTTCAATCATTTTTTGCTTTTTTTGGGCTCGTCCAGCCCATCGGTAAAATTTTTTGGTCCTCATTCACTGTGCTTGACTCGTCCTTTGATTTACTTCAAGAAATGTTGTTAGCTTCGATATGCTACCCCTGCTCTATTTATAAATTTACCTAGCATTTTTTGCAGCTAATTTCATTTGTTCTTTTACAATTGAAAGCTGCCCGTTTACTTTTTCCTGAGGAAAGATAATTTGGTGTTGCAGCTCTATGCTGCATGAAAGACCTTCCTGTTTTGTGCAGTTATCTGATTCGGACTTGTGTAATTGTGTTGCATTCCGTTGGTCATAAGCATAATGTCTGTTCAAATGCTCCCGGTTTCGAAGTTTAGTCTCAGCTCACCAAATTTCTTGCCTTGTACTTATCTTCCCACTTCCTCTAGACCGGCAATCCAATTCAAGAATCTTGTGTATGGTCAGAAATTCAAATCTGGGTTTTGGAATTCAGCGAAACGGGTCTCCGGATCACTGAGCGGCTTAGGAAAAGGCGGTCGATTGATTGGTGTGAGGTGTGAAATGTCTCAAGTGGAACAGCATGATGATGGATACTACATAAGGAGATGTGTGGAGCTCGCTAGAAAGGCAGTTGGTCATACTAGCCCTAATCCCATGGTAGGTTGTGTGATTGTGAAAGATGGCAAGATTGTGGGTGAAGGTTTTCACCCTAAAGCTGGCCAGCCTCATGCTGAGGTGACTTACTTTCCTTTGTATTTGCTTTGTTTAAATGAACAAGAATTTGTTTAAGCTTTCTTTATGTTACTCGGTTCTCTTCTTATTTCTAACAGAGATTTTTATCTTTATGGTGGATTTTAAGTTTAAAAATTTTGACTTTATTTCCTGGATGGTGAATCAGGATTTCTGTGAACTCAAATAGCTAATATAAAGCTTTCTTGAGTTCACTTTTCGGGCTGTAGTGTTCTGATGCTTCTGCCTTTAAATATTGGTTTGATTTGGAAGCAGTGGTGTGTTGCTTGCTTTGCTCTGGTGGTGAAGCGAATTTATAGTGCTGTTTTTGGCTCCTCAATTTGAAGAGGATGCACATGTACATTTAACTGTTTTGAGTAAGAATAATGTGAAAATCATCCTCTTATTTCAAGTAAGCAGCGACCGGAAGCGACCTTATTAATTTGAAGTAGCAGAAATATATGTGTCTGCTTATGCAAATTGTTTGTTTCAGCTTTAAGATTTGTCTCATGACTAGACAGTGAGTGGGGAAACTAAAAAGTGCAAAAGAAATGCACAGCTATGGACTTGACTTAACGCTACTATAAGTAAATTGCAGATAAGGTTGACAGAGATTTGATTATGCTTCAACGGTGAATCGCATTGATAATACAAGTGAAATTTCTGTATACAGATTTTTTAAAAAATATTTCCTGTTATAAATCTTGAAGTAATGTACCATCTGTAGGTTTTTGCACTCAGAGATGCTGGAGAATTGGCAGAGAATGGGACAGCATATGTAAGCTTGGAACCATGTAACCATTATGGCAGAACTCCACCATGTACCGAAGCCTTGATTAAGGCTAAAGTAAAAAAGGTGGTGGTTGGCATGGTGGATCCAAATCCCATTGTAGCTTCAAAGGGCGTGGCTAGACTTCAAGATGCTGGAATTGATGTGACCGTCGGTGTTGAGGAGGAATTATGCAAGAAACTAAATGAAGCTTTTGTTCATAAAATGCTGACAGGGATGCCCTTTGTTACAATTAGGTAAAACTAAAACACATGTTTAACTCACTTTCTGTGTTTTAATTCTATAACGTGGTTATTTGAAAACTGAAGGTACTCAATGTCAGTCGATGGCCATCTTCTAGATCAGATAACTGATGGAGCCATGGAGTCTGGAGGGTATTACTCAAAATTGTTACAAGAATATGATGCAATTGTATTTTCGTCAGCACTATCTACACATTTTTCTTCTTTTGCATCCAAGGAACCTGGAGCCAATCAACCTCTTCAGATTGTATTATCAAAATGTCGAAATTTCCTAACTCAAGTTTCTGCTCTCGCCAATGAAGGTTCATCTAAAGTCATAATCTTTACTGACAAGGAGACTACTGTGGAACATGAAGCAACTCAAAGAGGAATTGAAACAGTTGTTGTAGAAAGGATAAATTTGTCTTCAATCCTAGAACATTGCAAGTGTCAAGGATTCTGTAGCATCTTGCTGGATTTGAGAGGGAACCTTTCTGATTTTGAGGAAATATTGAGAGAGGGTTCTGAACAAGATTTATTTCAGAAGTCCGTGGTTGAAATATTGCCAATTTTTGGGGGAACAAAGGAGAACACGTTGAAGAGTATCACTAAAAAATTAAGGGTGAAGAATTTGACTTCAAAGGTCTCAGGTGACGGTTTTCTGCTTGAAGGATATTTCTCATAGTATTAGAGGTACAATCCTCTGCTATCACGATAGATACTGGGAATTAATCTTTGAGAGCATTCTGATGTGTTCTGAAGATCCCTTTGGCCATGACCAGAATAGGTCTTCCTTGGTCAAGGCTTGATTTCTCTTGTCAGAGACAAGTCTAGCTCTCAAATCGGATCATTTATTGGTAGGGCATTCTTCTGTTTGTTGATGCGCTACCATATCCTGGAAATCTGACATAGAAAGTGTTTGTCACTGTCATTCTGATGAACGTGTCATTGCCTGGAAAAGTCTTAAACCAATATTTGTAGTCCAAGCACCCAATTTTGTACACTGGGCTAGATTGCCTTACCTTACAGAAAGGCATAACGCTTTCTCTGGATTTCTTTTCTCTGAATGCGAACAAATATCTTATGGTCCTCATGTGATGTTTGTGTCATGAAGTCTATTTACAGTGCAGTGCTCATTTAGCTTTTTGCTTCTTTTGCTATGTCTTCACTTATTATTTCCACAAATGGCCACAGCAAGTAATTGCTTTCCTAAATCCTCATTAATTCGCCGAATATGTTTCTGGTTTACACGATTGGTTCTTCAAGACACCAATTTTAGAGAAGAGAACAGAAGTATCAGTTAATATATATGCTCTTCAAGCAGGGGAGAACGCCAAAATCAAACTGAAGGTACCCTTAAGAGGTTAAGACTCTGCAGCCATCGAGAACTTAGTGGAGTTTGAAGATAGAGGCTACATCTCAGTTAAGTGGCACAGAGCATGTATAGGGATACATCTGATCTTATATATACAACGTGTGTATGAAACCTTTACAAGTACAGAACTGATTCTAACGACTAGCATATGATACTTCAGTAAAAGAAGACTATACATTGTCTTGCATTTGGCTGTTACTTCGTACTCCTTTTCTGCACGGTAATATTTTTAAGAAGCCTTTCACTTTTATGATTTATCTATTCCTAAGAAGAAGGCCAACCATTCGAAGCATGGCTGTTGCAGTGAGACCCTCTTTTAGCATTTAGCCTTGCTTGAATCGTTTTTTCATTTGCCATTGCTTCCTGAATGCTGGAGTGAACTAGCTTGCACATCTCATCAAGTGCTAGCATTGAGAAGGGCTCCTCAATAAGAACACCAACCTGCAACAACCATCACCATGTTACATTTTCTTCAAGGCACGTATCCATAACATGCATATTGCGAGTTGCTCGGACCACAGCTTCGCCAAGTAGATATCTTGAGTCATAACAAAAAGTATCAAGGCCATGAGAGGTTTGCAGTTTGCACTCTGCAGCACAATCTCGTAGTTGATGGAGAACACAGCAAAGAGTACCACAATATTTTTACAAAGTGAGAACAGATGAACAAGTTCAGAAGGGCTTTCAATCAGTTTGAGTATACAGGAACTAGCAAAATAATGGAAAGTCATACTTTCCATGGAAATATGCCGAGTAGTATTCAGGAGAGACTAAAAACAAATAGCTAAAAAAAACTACAACTTGTTCCAGATAATTCATTAATTTCATCCACTCCAAAGCCATTGTGCTATTTCAAAGATAATTTGGCACAGCAATATCAAGACAGTTAGATTCTACAATGTTTAAAGCAAACAGAAAAGGAAGGAAGGAAGAGGAAGAAACCTCTTCAATGCAGAACAGTGAAGCAGCACTGATAAAAGTCGCTGGAACTACAATCCAGTGGCAATCATCCCATAGGATAATGGGAAGAGTAAGATGCCAAAGGACCAAAAACCTTGAGGTCAACCGGGTGTAGGAAAGAGGGATTGGTATGCCCATTAACTCTTCACAAATCCCAATGCCTTCATGGAAGCAAGAAATCTTGGACTCCTGCATTATATGCTAATATGATATCGGACCATTGCTGTTCCAGATAAACTTGTTTTTAACTGATGCGTTAAGAATGAACCTGTTTTTACAATTCCTTAGGCTACCGAAGAAAGATGTGATCATTCAAGTTTATACCTATGAGCTCTTGGTTAGTTACCAACAATGAAACCAAAGCATGACTAAATACACGAAATCTCCATGATAACTTGCAAATCTATCTATTGACGGTAACAGCTATCTAGTGAATCCAAATAAAGACGAAAGCATTACCAACTTATTTCTCTTTGTTTCCTCCAAATTCAGTAACAGAATGCACTGAGAGATGAACTCAATGATACAGCGGGGGCGATGTTTTGAACTGAGAATTACTGCAAGATCATCAGCATCAAGCAAATCTCGGAGGTCTTCTGCAACATTTGAGCCATGAATAATATGACACTGCATTACAAGATTATACTATCAGCCTCGTGTCAAGAACAGCAAAGATTGGGAAGTATAACTACAGTTGCTTAGGATTCGTTGCCTAAAATTCAAGGCATGAAATCCTCTTTCTTTAACAGCACATGTAGAAGTGCAGATGCCCCGACAACCAAATGAAAATAATCATATATACACTGAGGTACTGTTTTTAATCCATCATCAGAGTCCTTGGCCACCTCTTCCTTAACCTGTAAATTCAGTCTCTGGAAAGTGAACGAACACTTCAGATTCTTATAGTTATTCTAACTACTCAACTACGCATCAGATGTTTCAGTGACAGACGTAAATGTTAGCTAGTTGGCTAAGCACTATCCATAATGGTCTGAAGCAACACCAAATGCTCCCCATTCACTAAAATTGGATAATTGCCGCAGTAAAGGGGACCTTGAAAAGACCCCTAAACTTGAGTAACAAATCTCCCTTCAAGAAAGAGAGCATCTTCACTTCAAGTCAATCTGGAGCAACAATATGAATATTTCTCCCCTATGAGGGCTTCCTTAGTCCTTACCCTATAAAAGAACTGAGTTACATTGGGGCACTAAATAACAGAAGTTACAAACCTTTAGGGCAACTGGAAATGCCATGATATAACGCAAGAGCGTCTTCTTAAGCAATGAATCACTAGTGCAGCCAACAGTAGCGATCACTTGCCTTGAAAAGTCACTTGTTCCAGCAAGAATCTTGGTCCACGCCTTCCTTCCTTCTTCGTATCTCGCATATGACGCCTCAGTCCTGAAGACCAATAAAAGGGCCAGTGCAGGGGCTGTCAGCTGATAAGGCAATGAAGAAGCCCTCAGCAGAGGAAAAAATTCAGGTAACCAGTGCAAAGAAACCGCCGAATTATAGCTGGCTATGAACACTGCCACTGAAGTAAAAGCAATCACTGGTGGAATTAGCGACAGAATCACCCTCGAATTCAGACTTGACAGCAGATGCCTTATATGTCTCAAAGAACTTCGGTGCTGCACCCACTTTTCATGGTCATACAATGTCCTCTTCTGTTGCATCCGTTTTTCCTTGATATTATCAGCCCAATCTGGAATAGCACGTAGAATTGAGATAAGGGATAATCCTTGATTTGAATAAGTCTCTGGCGTTTGTGAGGGTTGTGACGAGCAGAGGACTCTGCAAGTGATTTTTTCATGTTTGAAGGGAAGAAAATGCTCGTGTATTTTGAGAAATGTTCTCTGGGAAAAGTGGGAAGAAGATGACGCGCTGGTGGTGGAGTGGATGGGGCTTGTGAGACTTCTCATTACTGCAAATGAATGTTAGAATATGGAGAGAGGGAGAGAGTTTGAGGGAAAGAAGGGAACATGTTGGGGTTTCGGAGTATGAAATCAAGGGGAAGGGAAGGAGTCGATGAGCAGTTAGAAACGGTTAATCTGTGAAGGAGGTTTTTACACATATTCCTAGTACAATTGGATAAAAAAATGAAGGAAGTTGGGTCAAGCTGCACTTTGGTCTTTGCCTCTTCCGTGCTCTAACATATGAATTTTGGACCTAAAAAATTCACCCTTGGTTAAGAGGTGAATTGCCTCTATAAATCAATAGAATCACACTTTTGACAAGTGTCATGGGAAAATGCTCCTCTTCAATTTTAAAAACACTAGAAGATCTCTAATATTTATATATATAATTATGGTTGACAATTAACATAAACAACACTTAAAAATAGAAGAAATAGTTACTAATTATAAATTTTTCATAGTGAGAAAAAAAAAAAGATATTATAGATAAGTTATAATTATGTAGATTTTTATTAATTGATGTATCTTGATATAATTAAAATATTAAAATATCTCTAATTTTTAAAAAATTGGAGAAGAGCTATTCTCCCGTTTTAGACATCAAAACAATGTTTGAACAAATGTCTAAATTTCAGATAACCAACCTAGACTTTGCAACTGTGTGCACCACGAGCACTAGTTCATAGTTGAAGGGCAAAATCTTTGTTGATGTGAATCCCTTTGTTTTCACCAACAATCTTTTTGAATGCAGAACTTGCTTATCTTTTGTTCCCTAGTGAGGAAAAAGGGGATTTTGACCCTGCACTTCCTCATCTGTCAATACTGAGCTATCCGCATGCAACGCATGGGATTGGGAAACTCAACATTTTTTCTTCTCAATAGCCACTTCTGGCACTTCTTGTATAATGGCGATCCCAAAATCAGTTTCATTGCTAGTCATCAAGGCAACTTTTGCACCAAGAAAACTATAGTAGGTAGCATAATGCTGAAGTTTAACAGAAAACAACTACCAAGACGAGAGCTTGGCTTGAATTTTTACTTCATTTCTATATGACTTTGAATATTCACATCTGCAACAGAGAAAAGTAGTACAAGACGTAATGGCAGCAGCAATTGGATTAAGGTTCAGCGGTTCAGCAAATACAAAACTCCTTATTTCAAAGTTCTATTTTTAGATCTAAAGTTCAAATACAATCCCAGATCAGATCCTTGCAAAACACCTGCTAAGAACTCTACACATCTAACTATGGATGTTTCTCTGCAGCATTGGATGCCACTTTCCTAGCATCGCCTTCCTGAGGTCCCTTATTCTTTGGTCCAAAGACGAACTCTTTCACAGATCTTTCTGCTGACAATATTGCATTCTTAATCTGTCATCCCAAATGTAGAATTGTTAATAACGAGAATGTTAAGAGGATAACATGTCACCATGAAGTTAAGTATTAAAAAACCTTTTCAATGTCTTTATATTTTTCCTTTGTATTCTGCCATTTTTTTTCACACACATAAGCAGTATAACAAGCTCCTAAAGCAGTTCTTGTCAACTTTCCTAAGAATAAGGAACTATGAAACAAAAGTAGTCAAATATTCTCAAAATCCTTTTAACATAGTAAATACTAAACAACAGAGGTAATTGGCAACCCTAGTTTCTCACAAAGATTGTGCTTTCATGAAGCATGAATAGAATTTCTGACAGAAGGCGAATATTATGGAGCACAAATTTTAAAAATAGATACTTCTTGCAATCCGAAGCACAATTATGGTGAACAGTTCAAACTTAGACACTGGTTCATAATTCAACTACACGCAAAGCATGTCTAGATAATTATTGACATATTTCATAAATTACGAAGTTATGATACGGTAAAATACTAGATATGATAGAAGATTAATAGTTCACTTCTCCATTTTCAGAAAATGTGGTGGATTGGAAGCATTTGAAGAAGTTGTCCTCCCTCCCAAATCACACGAAAAAGCATAAATGAGAATAGGGATGTCAGTAATTCCACAGAATATCTTTTACCGGACTCCTGTGCTGGCAAAGCAGTTCAACAGAGTAGCTTTGGAGAAAATTCTAGGAATTTAGGAGGCGTGTTCTCCCAGAATAATTAAGATAGAATCTCATGCTTTAATTGACAAATTCTAGCAGCCAGCTTGGCAATAAGAAACATGGCACAATCTGAATATCTCCTAAAGAAATCTAAACATGTCATAAATCTAAATACTGACCATAACTATGCCTAGTTAATCTTTTCCCAATTTTCAACTGCCACCAAAAGTGCTAATCTTTTCCTTGAATAAAGGGGACCTAGCAATCAATTCTGCTCACTTGCAAATGCAGGTTTCTAAATTGAACTATCAACAATGAAAATAGCTTCCCAAAATAAGGTGATGGGGATTTTATGGTCCTTAATTCCCAATAAACACTGAAATGGGAACAGCAAGTGTACAAATACAACTACAAGGATGGGTTAGCAGCAAAAATACTCCAGCAGAAAGGAGGATTTTGATCCGCAGAAGAAAATTACAACCCAAAAAGACCAGTAGAAACCCCATCAAGCGAACAAAAACAAAGACTACCAATTGAAACAGCTAAAATAAAAAACGAAGCAAATAATCCTATACCATGTAACATAGAAATCATGAAGCAATTCAGAACTTGCCCAGTTGAAATTTCAAGATAATACCTTATTGCATATGATTCATGAGGTTGAATGAAAATTTGGAGGAAAAACACTTACTGGGTCGAGAGCATTGGGTTCAGGGCCATAGTCAGCAGTGAGTAGGAAGTAAGAAGCAGTGGCAGTGGCCACCATGGTAGTCCTTCTCACAAGCTTGTCAGTATTTGGGTTCATTTCTATAATCTCTTGCTGAACTCTGTGGGCAAAAAAATCAAATGATTCTCCAAAGTTTCTTTCTATGCTTCGCCAGAACATACCACTGAAAGAGAGAGCGGTTGAAGAAAGCCACGGATGGGCGTAAAACCGTCAGCTACATCAATCAAATACAAAGAATTTCAAGAACTCCCCCTTTTCTCTGTTTTTCTTTTTCTTCGAGGCATTTGTTTGGCATTTTGGAAGACTGCTCTAAGGGTGTGATTGGATAAATTTTCTTCCCAATTTAAATTTTGTTTTAATTTAAAATAATTACTCTAGCATTTAAATATTTTTTTAAAATTATCATATATTCACAACATTTCTTTGACTCTATATAAACTTTATCTTTATTCTAATATTTAATAATTTTTATTATATTCAAATAAATTTATATAAATTTTTATCTATTTTTTTCCTTAAATCTTGTAGTGTTATAGTGTATAAAATAATTATGGAAAGCAGCCATTCTCTTATATTTACATGTGCAAAATAAAAAAACTATCGAATCCAACATCTTTCTTATTTTAGGTCTAGTTTGCCAATTTAAGAAAGAAAAGAAATTAAATGAAATGTTTTGAAAATAGTTTTAAAACCTCGCTAGCTATGTCATTGCCCCAAGTGCAAAAAAAAATAAAAATAAAAATAGAAATAAAACGTTAAGTTATAAAGAGAAAGAAGGAAAAGAGAGTAAAATAATTTATATATAGCATTGTTTGGAAATTTAGAAAATAAAAGAAAAGAAGTATATTTTTTCTAGTTGAAACTTGGAAAAGAAATAAAAAGGAAACTTATTTATAAAATTAATTACGAGAGACTTTTAAATTTTTTTTCTAATGCAAACTTAATATAGACGGACTTATCATTTACTTGTTTCTCTCCAATTCTGCGGGAAGGATTGACGCTATATCAATCCAATTCTCCTGTTTTCTTCTCTTATAAAACTCTTAAACATGATAAATTAACTCACCTTCCCTCAAATCCTTTCTGTTCTCTCTAAATTATCTTTCTCAAACCAACCCTAAAGCATTAATTCAATTGGAAATATTAACCAGAAAGATAATCTAATTAAGATAAAACAATTACTATAAAAAATTTAGCTTTTTTTCTTACTCTAGTAATTGGCATTAATGCAGCGCTTTCCATTTAATAGTCATTCCTAAGAATAACAATTTTCCCGTTTAAATCAGGGATTCAATCCGATTGGATTGAAGATTCCTCAATTTAAATGGAATGGGGCCAGGTGGGCTTCATTTGGCCGAGGATGGAGATTGCATGATCCCGCCCCTGATCAGCTACACATATATACATACATACATATATACATACTATATATATATATATATACACACATATACACATATACATATAGAGGTCAATTATTATATGCATTATATATATAAAGTAAAATAAAATAGAAAAGAAGAAAAAAAGAAAAAAAATATCAATTATCAATTTTACTCAAACTAATTTAGTATATGATAAATACGTGAATCATTGAAAACACCACAAAAGTTTTCAAAATGATTAAAAAGTTTTGAATAAAAATATATCGGAAGCAAAAAAAATTTTTTATAAATATTTTCGGACTCAAATAGACTCCCGCGTTTTCACTAGGTCGAAATCGAGGATTATTTTATCTCCGACAAGTCAAAAGCAGGATCTCTACCTTTCCCTGTGGCAAGAACGGACGAGGCCGGAATTTCTAATTCCCAGCCCCATTGCCATCCCTAATCATTCTAGAGTTTAATTTTTCTTATTCTAATAAATTCTATCTCATCTAACTCTTTTGTTTTAAAAATAAAATATACTTCATAAATTATTTATATTTTTTCAATACTCATATACCAATCGTCATTATACAATCTGAAATTTTTATTTATGATTACAAATTTACATATATTAAAATTTCGCTCGTATTTTGATAAATTAATTGCTCTAATATGAGCAATAAACTAATTATGCTTTATGTATGAATTAGTTGTAATAATTATTGTTAACAAAATAATAGTAGCAAATGGGAAACACTTGTTAAAAAATAACAAGAAACAATATTTTTTATTATCACTCAAAACTTAATTATTTTAAATCAAAGAAAAAAAATCTATATAACAAATGAGACAATCTATTAACCTTTGGAGATGGAAGTATTATAGAGTATAACAACTTCCACACTTTTTAATGATTCTTGCTCTGGGGGGGTAATTGTAGTTCACCCAAATTTGAGAACTATTTTAGCAATTTACCTAAAAGTAAATTTTTTAAAATATTAATTCTTCCCAAAATTTTCATTTGAAGCAATTTACTCATCAAAGTTTACTTCTTTTACAATTGAGTCCTTATAATTCTTGCTGATAATGATACGGAAAGCCCTCTTCAGTTGATAAAAACGACTGGATTAGAACAGTAATCCGAAATCTGAAAAAGAAACTATTATGGAGACGGCCTCGACAGCTGCAGCTCAGAACCTCCCTCCACGGGCTCCACCTCCGCCAGCACCGGCACTGGCACCGGCACCAGCCCCTGCACCTCCAGCTGCTCGTCCTAATAGCAAAAAGAGATCTTTTGACAGCATTTCCGAGTTACAGAATTTGCCTTACTACAAAATGCGCGCTACAGTTAGGGACCTTCGTCCTCATATCTTGGAGGTATGCGCCTGGGATTTCTTCAAGAAAATGTAGTCAAATTTGTTTGTTTGTTTGTCGAATTATGACTTCTTGTGGTGTTTGTCGTTGTGGGTTTTCTTGATTTGATGAGCTTTACGTTAAACACCCCCTCTCCCCCCCCCCCCCCCCCCCAATTCTTTTTTTTCTCTTGAATTTGGAATTGTTGTGAATTAGCGTCTAGGTTTACCTTTGTGTTAAATTGTGGTGGGTGGTTTTTTATGATTGTTTTGCTAACCTTATGTTAATCAGTAAGCAACCCTATTGTGTTGGCTTTGCAAGTTGCTATTAAAGGAGTTGTCTTTACTGCTGTTTTGGGACCATAAAGTAAGATCATTGCTGTTTCGGATTTTCTTTCAAGTGGATTTTACTCTCTTCACTGCATTCTCCTTTTATCCTGTGAAATGATTTTCATCGGGTTTATTACTGCTCTGATTGATTCCTTTTCAGTTATGTGGATATTATGGAGTTGCATGTAGAGCTGGCAAATGAGCCCAACAGGCTAATGAGGCTCATCTAAGTTTGCTTGTGTTTGAAATGTGAATTCCAGACCTTGAGCTTGACTTGCTTTACAAATCAAAGCCTGAGCTTTCTTCAATTCTCTTCAATGCTCTAGGAGGATGTTAGGTTGTTCTGTTGCTTTGTGCTTTCACTGATTTAACCACTGATGAATTAAAAGTCTGGGAATTAAAAGTGATGCCTCATGCCTTCAAAAAATTTAGCCTAGCCTTTTGACTTTCCTTCTCTGTTTCTTGATAGATAAATTGCCTTTATTATTTTTTTGCTGAGAAATTTCAATTTGGGAACAAGCTTGTCAAAAAAGAAATGAAGAAATGGTTGCTATAATGTGAAAATGTCTTCTGGAGTGACCATCCCTGTTCAAAAATCATGTGATTTCTGAAAGACTTGACCTTTCTGTTGTTAGGAATGCCTAATGCAGATCTTCTGAATTATAAAAATAATCTAGTCTGGAAGAAATTTCACAAATGTACTGCACTGAACAGAGTTGCATTCTTACGGATGTCTTGTCTGCATGTTTGATCATTAGGTTTGAACTCGCGTAGTTTACTTATAGGATGGAGTGAAGTGAGTTTCCTTCTGTGAGTAGTAAAAAGTTTTCCATGGATGGATCAGTCCATGGCCAGGAGTAAAACTTTTGAAAGAAAAATAAAGATGCTACACAAGGCACTCCACATATGATAATGCATTTTCTCAAACATAGATGAGATCTTGTAAAAGGACTAGACAACAAGGAAATAAATATGTGGTGGGGTTCATTTTAACAGCACTTTCTTGCTGTCATTTCTGAAGATAATTTTTTTTCCCTTTTATAATTATTCACTAATGTTTCTCATTTGGATTGTACTACATGGAAGCTGTTATTGAAAAATCTATTGCCTGTTGATGAAGCATTTTAACCGTAGACTCTGTGAAATTGGTATCTATTAAGTCCCATTTACCACTTTTTTCATCTCTTCAGGAATTTTATGAATTATTAGGTTTTAGCTTCAATTTGAACTATTTTATGAAATACACTTTTTAAAGGATTGGTGTTAAGAAAAATCCATTTGGCTTTACTTTTGTAATAATGGCCCCCAAAGAAAAGTTTTGAGTTATAAATTTGAATTTCTTAATAAAAATTTTGTAAATAATTGATATCTCCTTCTGTATGCGTTTATATTTCTTTTATTGGAAATATAGATCTGGTTCTCACATATGCAAATTCCTGCATCCCCCTGATCTTGAACTCAAACTAGTATACAGTTGGTCGAACTTGATTGCTATGCACAAGTTGGTCTTATTATTATCGTTATTATTATTTTTATATTTTGTTGTATTATTCTTCTTTAGTCTTGTTAAAGTAGGTGCTGGAATGAGGCCGCCATTGTATAGGTTAAATTCCTTTCTTCAGTTTTCTAAACAACTTCTCAGGTCCTCAGCTTTTCAATTATTGGGTTTGAGGTATCAGGGAAACATGTCAGCTTTGGCATTGGAAAAATATGCAAGGATGTGGGGTAGTTTGGCCAGTTTTAGCACTAAAGCATGAAAATTTGATATGGCATGACTCTGCTAGATAATATTTCCTTTAAGAATTCTGTATTCAGATGGCTGGAAGTGTTCTTTAAGCAAATCTGATTTGTGTCATCAATCCTGGATTGGGGAGGAAATCAGGGCATGTCTTATCTGCATTTGGATTATTAGCCATCATTCGATTAAGAGCTATTCACATGGAAGACAACTTAGGAGATTTCACCATGCTTTTGTGTATTTTTACGTATGTGCATACTGCATACCTGAACTGGTTTGATTAGCCTGTTCTCTTCTTCCAGAAGTTTGGTCATCCAGTTGTACCAACTTTTGCTAGAAGTTATGAAATTGAGTCAAAATCCTGGATTCACGAATTTGGGAAATGTACTAGTTATGGGAAAACCTGTGCTTTGTTTTGTTGATGAACTTCAAAGTGAATGGCCCAAGGAACTGAAATAAAGTGCAATATGTATCTGGTTAAGGCGGTGAATTAGGCATTCGTTGAAATTAAAAGGAAAAAAAAAAAGAGCTAATTAGTACGTGTAGTATACCCACATTTAATTTGTCTTTTTTCCTATCTTGAAGGTTCTCCGAACTCCTGACTTCCGAAATTGCAAGGCAGCTGAAGAAATTTGTGAGAGTAAGCTTTTCTATGATGTATTTAGACTTCCTCATTTTTTAACATATAAATATGGCACTCTCAACATATTTTCCTACACCCCCTCTGTCGCTAATGCTTCCCATATGCTGTACTTAATAATCTTGCTTCAATTCTTTCTCTGTTCTAACTGGGTAGGAACTTGGCAGGTTGATCCATATATGTCTGTTGGTTTTACTTAACATGCATGTAACATCTTCTGCGAGAAAGAAACTTACAGTTTGAAGATCTTTTTCTACTTGAGTTCCCCATTTCTTGAGATAAAGGTCTCTTTTGGGACTTATTTCTTACTATCTTGTTTGTCACCAATTGCATATATGCTATGGATAGGCAAGATTCAATGCAGTCATCTGTCCTTTTTTGAAGCATTCACTGACGTGAACCTGATATATATTTTTGTTACTAGTCGAAGCTAGACGTTTTTTAAAATAAAACATCCAATTTGGGAACTGCTAGCCTCACATGAGTGCCAATCTCCATTAGCTTTCCTTTTGTAGGCCCCCTATTGTATCCCTCTCATATTTGAGCACCCAAGAAAAAATATACGACAATTGTGGCTTTGTGGAATCTTCTCATGTGTCTGCATGCAATTTGTAGAGATGAAGCTTGTGATGGATCTCTACAAAGAAATGACAGCAGAATCCATCAAGCCAAATAAACATCAGAATGTGTCAGCAACCAATTCTTTGTCCGGTGAAATCCAAGATGGACAGGAGAAGCCTCCTAGTGACTGGGTATTCACAAGTCATGGTGAAAGCAAGCCACACGTTTCTGCCAGCATCCCCCAGAACCAGAAACCTGAAGATAGTCGACCGGAAGGGACATACATTGTTGGGGGATCAGCTTTCGGTTGGAACTTTGTAACTTTTCCTGGAAGTAAATCTATCTATTACGGCCAAACGAAGGAGTCATTTCGATCTGCTAACCCGAAGTCTCAGAAGAATGAAGTACCTGTCTCCTCCCCAGCTCCCTAGAACTTAGCTTGGTTTAGTCTGAAATCATTAGTATTGTTGTATACACTGATAGAGATTTCCTGGAAAGTTGCATAGTTGGTTTTGACATCAGTTACTGTATTTTCATATTCATTTGGAACACTCCCCATTTTTCTGATTCCCAATTATACAAACACATACATTAGATTCTGATTTTACTACTGAAGTAGGCGGCGATGAGAAAAATTATTTTGAAATGTAGAGAAGCTTTATTTGAATGGAGTCACGTTCATCAATTACCATGCCTTTTACACCCTTTCCACTACAGTATATGTTGATGTAACTAAGGCATCTCTTCCGTTTTGCAAACCAGCCCTACGAGCAAGTCAAGTTATCACACCCTGAGGATCCACCGCCAGCAGCATTCTTCTCAAAGCTGTTTAGTGTAAAGACAGCTTTCGTGCGGCCGGTGACCGGCGGAGTGCACTTATAGAAGTTATAATATCTTCCCTTTTCGCAACATTCCGAGTAATTCTCTTAGTTGTAACCCTGAGTTATTCTCTTAGGTGGATCCTCAGGGTGTGATAACGTGACTTGCACCCTGACTTATTATCAAGCCTGCTACCTTTATCAGTCTGCTCAGACCTGCAAGTCATTCCAAGTAATTCTTATCGCAAATCAGCTTTCGTGCACCCTGAGTTATTATCAAGCCTGCTACCTTTAATCTTTCCGCTAGGCCTGCAGGTCTGAGCAGACTGATCTTGCTTCAACCCCAGAAGCTATTGCGATAAGAAGAACAACTAGAAAAACATGCAGATGCCACAATGGTGTATCTTCGATTTCTTCTATATTATGTTGCATTTTCAACGCAAAATGTCTCTCACAAGTCGAACAGAGGCAATTGAATTCAGATGGAACATCGTAGAAGCTTTGTAATCTACGTTTCTTGGAGATTTTGTTCGCTTTTAATATCATTAATGTACAAAATGAATGTTTGTGAACATGAATCTTTGTAAATAACTATGGTAGATGCAACGGAAGCAAGACAAAAGTGAACTACAAAATCCCCAACGAACTGAGGCCTCTGTGCAGTGACTAGTTGGCCAATGGCTAGCAGGGTGACATGCTGCCCAAAGTAGCTACGTCTGGCCTTCTTAAATGGGCAAGGAGAATTTGAGCCATGCAAGTATGTGCATCTTACGAGAGAGCTAAATCTACATTTGACACTTTATGTGTGAATGTTTTCATTATTTCTCATGTCTATCTAATAGTTTTTAAGGTAATTAATTATTATTTTAACATTTTTAGATAGTTATATTAGATGGAAAAAATTGTTTATAAGATGTAATATTCAAAGATTATTTGTAAGATAATAATATTCTTACATTTGAAATTGAATATATTACTTGTAATTTATATAAAAATATAATTTTATTTGATTATATATAAATTCTTTTTAATCAATGTAAATGATAATAAAAGTCAGTCGAATTAATAGAAGTTGTTGTCAAATAATAAAAGACAATTTAAAGAGAAAATGGCACAGACAGGGTCCTTAGCTCAGTGGTAGAGCAATTGACTGCAGATCAATAGGTCACCGGTTCGAACCCGGTAGGGCCCTGTTCTCCTTCGTCTGTGCATATATTTTTTCCTTCTTTCTCTTTTTCCCTTTCCCTTTTCAGTTGATGATATTCGCTACTACATAAAAACTCTATGCTTTTGGACTTTTTTTGGATCCGAAAGAGATTGGATCCTTTCCCTTTTCTACCCCCGAGAAAATTCATATTCAATAGCATTCTTACTTATCTGACATTTTCTTTCCCTCGAAAATTCTCTTTCAAATCCTTTGTATGAGAATCTCATTATATTCGGAAATTTTTCATTTGCCTATAATAGTGGCCGGAACATCCACTCAAAATCAATATTTAGCAGGGTCTTGCATGGGGATGATAAGTTCTATATTTCATTATCTCCTCCTTGTATAAGCAAAATACACTACAATTTTAGAAGAAATACATTTACTCTTCTCAAAATGAAAAATGAAAACACACTGGGAGCTACAACTACATTCAGTTCACTGAACTGAAATACAGAATGAAGAATGAAAGTCCACTAAAATCGCCTTATATCTTTAGGTGGCTTGAAATGAAGGGGATGCGTTTCAGGGGTAGCAGTTTCATCCTCCTTCCACATCTTGATGGTCTTATCTGCCTCACAAGTAATAAGCCTTGAACCTGTTACATCGTAGGAGAGAGCATAGATGCCTGCTTCGCTTTCCAAGGAACCTTGAAAAAAAAAAAAAAAGGAAAAAGTAGTACCAAAATTTATACTTTTGTTCTATATTAGAGACCAGGAAAAGAGAAGCAACTTATAGCATGTCAGCTACTTACCTGGCTGAACAATAGTTTGAGCTTGCTGGAAATTGTGACCGCTCTTCCAATCCCAAAACCACATGCTTCCATTGTCACCTTCAAGATAATAAAGGAGATGAATCATAAGAAAGACTTGAATTATGTTTTCTTCTTTGAGAATAGCATCTATGAACTCCAACTCATGTATAAAGTCATTCTATTTCCTAGTCCAGTTAAAAACATTGCACAAGATATATGTTTGTAGTGCATAACTGCAAAACCGTAGATGCAAAAGAGAAAGTGTAGAGACTTGTATTGCTTGGCATGGTATATTTTCCTTTTAAAAGACACCTGTTCCCACTTTCCTGTCCAATATATTATTAAGACTAATATGTGCCAACTTCTTACCTGCAGTAGCCAATATACCCTCCTCATTGACCGCCATAGCATTGATGATGGTTTTCTGCTGAGAGCTGCACAACCAAAAACAAGGGTACCTGAATCATCTATGTACAAGATCTGATGACAGAGAATCACCTTAATTTTTGTTGCAGCCGATTATTGGTGCCATGCATCATGTTTTATACATCATTAAAAAGCAAAGAAGATGAAGATGGAGTTCTCAAGACTCAACGGAGCAGCCTGCAAATTTAAGATCTATCTAACAATTTTCTGTCTAATTTTGATGATCTCAATTTCAATTCGGAATAAAGGCTTATTTCTTGTAAATTTAGTGCAAGATCAATACCAGATAGAGAAAATAACAAGAGAGGAACAACTAAATGCTAGGCAGACAAACAAATCCTAGTATTTTGTTAGAATAGTGTGATGCTAATTCCAATATAAACAATTCAATCAAAGATATGGCCCGTTCAGTTCTTTAGTATGTCAGTCAATATCTATTCCAAACAGAAAAAAGTGTCCACAATTACTTATTATTCATAGTTAAATGTTAGCTTACCAAAAAGATTTACTTGACATGATCGCATGAAACTGTTTAGAGACCAATAAATCAGAGTTTATAGAAGCAAGGATGAGACGCATGCAGTCAACCTGGAGAATTCACATATATTAATCTACAGGATCTAGAAAAACTCACAGCATATTGTGCAGAAATTCTCCTCTTGGAAGGTTGAACTTTTTTATATTGTCAGCAGATGCAGAAGCAAAGCACTCCCTGTAACATGATAATAAGTTTAAACAAGCTAAACAGATGAAGCTAAATACAAAAGGGAGTAGCATGTTTCACATAGATCATGAATTCACTATGTCAATAGGGAGAAAAATGTTTACATACTCCTTAGGATGAAGAGCCATTGCTCGCACTGATTTCTTATGATGCGTAAGAGTTGCCATAGTTTTACCTGCCGCATATGATCAGAAGCATTTTAGCCTAAGGAGTGAAAACCTAACAGAAATATGAAGCAAAATAATTAAAAACTCCATTACCATATCTAAGGTCCCAGAATTTTATGGTTGTATCATGAGATCCGGTCACAACCTGTGGATCCTGAAAACAGAAAGCCAGTGTACAACAGTAAGATTTGACAGCCATGAAAAGGAAATTGGTTGGCGTATTGTTTGCAATTCAGATCGAAATTCCTGCTTTTGACAGCCATGAAAAGGGAATTGTTGGTGGATTTTTTCCAATTCAGATGGAAATTACTGCTTTTGTCCAATCAATTCAAAACCACAAACAACCTTTTCGTAAATTGTGAATATACACCCATGTGTTTTAGATTGAAGTTTCCCAACCATAAAGAACTGCTTACTGTTGTTCGGGTAAAAACCGAGCAAACTGTATTGTCATGTCCAGAGAGCGCATGAATTTGCATCTTACTGCGAACATCCCAAACCTGAAAATTTTGAACCAATACAAAATAATTATCTTTCCATATCATGCACAAAATAGATATTAGACAAATTCTGTCATGCAATCTTAACAGTTGCAGAAATTGAGATGCTATTTGTATTATGGGAACAATACCCGGCAGACAGAATCCCGGCCTCCAGTAAGAAGGATGTCAATAGTTGGATGCAAAGCCAAGCAATAAACACCACTTAGGTGGCCATGATAAGACCGGATTACCTAAAGAATAGAAACAAATAAGAATATGGAACAATTAACAATTTCTTTGAAATAGAATGCTTTTTATCTAATCTCATACTAACCTTGTTTTGCTCCAGGTCCCAGCATTTAACCTGTTTGTCATCCCCGGCAGAGAACATATATGTGTGTTTACTGCTAACAGCAAGGCCTGCAAGGAAGTGGAATATCATTATTCCTCGCTTTCTTTCACCTTTTATTTCTTTCCATATATCTGTATTTTTCTATTCCTTTTTTCCCTTTTAACTATTTCTCTTTAATTACAGACAGATGATCATCCAAGAAGTAATTTTCCAAAAAACCCAAGAAAGAAGAAGACTCAAACCTCTTATCTGTTCAATGTGCCCTGTTAGTGTGAGCTTTAGCCTTCCACTGGCCAAATCCCATATCTGTCACACACAAATCCAAAAAAAAAAAAAAAAAAGGAATCCGGCCTTAAGATCAAATGCAAGATGATATGATATATCACAAAAATTGTTCTATCTACCATTGACCTTTTCTTCCTTTTTCCATCTGTCTATGATTTTTCATATCATGGATTGCAAACTAAAATTAATTAGTCAGCATAGTGCACTTGGAACCAAAATAGGGGTAGAATTTCTTGGTGGTAATTTTTACAGATAAGTTGATATTTTTGACAAGGTTAAAACACAGGTATGTTACCAGTAGGTTGATAATTGAATTCTTGGAATTTCAAATCAGAAAGAACCAAGTAGCCCAATCTACTCTTGAAACAACAAAAGTTTTCTCTGAGAGGTAAAGGCATTTCATGTATTAAAAATGGCACCACTGTCACATGTAAGTTATAAATTTCAGTTGAAAACATAAAATAATTCACGGAATTGTTGGGCCTCAACGCACAATTATCTATGTGGGGCAATAGAGTATATCTTCTAATTCAATGGATGAGTAATAATAGACGGTTATATTCAAGCGGCATTTCTTTTTGTAGATAAAATACCAAGTATTTCAGCTAAGCTGATTATAGTTTCTCTCTTTATTTATTTATTTATTTTGAAGAATTACTCCATTTTGGATGAAAAAAACATTTTTAGTCTTTTTTTTCCCCCCCCATATTGGGAGTGAGGTGAAGAATCCCATACCTTGATAGTCCTATCTGCTGATCCTGTACAAAACCAAGTATTACTTGGATCAACTGCAACAGATCGCACCCATCCCAAATGACCACTGATGACCTTAGAAATACAGAGTCAAATCAGAACATGATGTTAGATTCATCTTATTAAACGAAGCATGAAGCACTGAACCATCACAATTACGTGGAATTCAAGTAAAAGCATCAACAGATGTGCTATTTATTTATTATTATTATTATTATTTTAATATCCTAGGGACAGTCAATGCAAAAGCAATCAAAAAGTGGCTAACCATGTATTCTGCTAGTCAGATAGATGAACCAAAATGTTTTTGTCTCAATCACCTGGCCAGAAAAATAAGAATATTTGTTTCTTACCCTGTAATTCTTCCAGGGAGGATGCCAGACAGGACGTGGCCACTTGCTTGGAATCCTTTCCATAATAGCAGCAGTAGAAAGATTCCTGGAAAAAGAGAAATAGATTTTCAGAAATGTTGATTTCCTAGTATAGGATAGATGAACAGGTGCAAGATAAAAAATGCATTGTGACCCTAATTCTCCATCAGCCATTGCAGCTTATAAATGAAGAAATAAGTCAAGGCAGCAGAATACAGAGTTCACTGCCTTCAATTCCAAGTCCCTGCTTAAATTTTCTCTTTTATTTTAGGAAGATGTAACACCTCAACTTGAAATCGATTGAAACAATTCCAAGTCCCTTACATTTTATCTTTTATTTTAGGAAGATGTAACACCTCAACTTGAAATTGTTTGAAGGGAGAGTACTCTTCAATTCCAAGTCCCTTATTAAATTTTATCTTTTATTTTAGGAAGATGCAACACCTTAACTTGAAATTGTTTGAAGGGAGAGTACCTCCATTTCTTTTCTCATATTAATGTGACCATGACATTTCGCTTCTCCGCAAGATAGTTTCACCTATAGACTCCATGGAGTTAAAGGCATTGAAATTCCTAAAACGATCCTTTATTGAGACATTCCACAATATAAGGGAAAAGGAATTTCATGAGAACTTCCAGTAATGCTAATAGGAAGCATAAAGCAATCATAGTGAAGCACAGGTCATCAGTTACAAAATGATTACCAAGAATAATTTTCTTAGTTTCCATAAATATTAGCATAACTGTACTACCAGAAGTCAGATATAGTTATGTATACCCCAGGTGTTTCTTTTTAGCAAGTTATTGACAGAAGGAAAATGGACAATACAGAAAAAGCATTATGCATATATGCAAAAACAAAAGCAGTTCCTCACACATCAATTACTGCTGGACAGCAGCAAAACCTAACTGCAGAAAAGAAGAAACAAACCTTTCTGATGAACCATGAGCTGGAACAACAGCATTACTTTTGCCTGAGAAGCCAGAATCAGATCTGCAAAGAAGAAGATTTTCAAGTAAATGACAACAGCAAATACATTAATCCTTCAGTAGCGTACAACAAAATCACTTTTTCGTATTCTAAATTACAATTCACTTTCTCTAGTAGACATGCAGAAACAGACTCATAAGTTCATCTTCCGGAGTAATTCTCAGAACATAATGTTATTGCATTTTATGTGTGACAAGAATTCTCAGAAGGACCAACCAAAACAAAATATAAACCACACTAGAAAGGCATGAATTCTAGTCTCAGATTCAAATCACAAAGATAGCCTGCAGGATCAAGGATGACATACCCCATTTTTGGTTGCAGGGATGGACCGATAACCAGATCATGGGAGGCTGCTTTCTGCTTGTCTCCTGAATTTTCTGGACCTTCCAAGATAAGCCAAGTCACAGTTATTTAAAATAATAATAATAATAATAATAATAATAATAATAATAATAATAATAATAATAATAATAATAATAATAATAATAATAATAATAATTCCCACAAAAAAGGATGGATTTGGGACAAAATAAGCTACAGAAGCAGAGATTCATATTATTTTGAATGTCATCTCCTCTAGCAAATATAAAATGGTGATACTTAAGTAAATAATAACATTATTTATTTTAATTGACTCTAGAAGTTCATAGCTAAAACAAACTAAATCTGAACCAATCTACCTCTACCAGATTAATTCATGGATTAAAATAGATTATTATTTCCAGGTTTTAATGGGACATTATTGTGGCATAAGAATAATTTTAAGCGTTGAAACCAACATTTTCACAAAAAAAAACAAAAGAGAGATCCACTAGCAAACCATATTCCTTATCGACCTAACCCAAGGGACTGTTATTATAAGGTAAGACTCCCTTTCCCTCCCTCCCTCCCTTCAGATGCTCCAAAGAGAAAGGTGAATCCTTTCAAGGTTCACATAAAAGAATTAAATACCTGGAAGGGCAAGGGCATTGGATGTGGCAGAGGATTGCTGAGCTTCACTTTGTGCTGCCAATTTAGCATTAGAAGAAGGCCGACTGGCTATGTCTTTTACCCCTTCGTACTCGAGATTTAGCTAAAGCACCAGAAAACTCTTAACCATAAGAAAGAGCACACACCAACAAGCACACATAAACAAGCATACTTTTTCAACACTTTGAACACTGGCTTTGTTGCCCCCAAACAGAAAAGTTCGCGAATCTTTGTAACAAAAAACACATGCAAAAACTTGAACCTATGACCTTCTAGACCAATCAAAGCATTTAAAAACTTGCATGCACACAACGCGCGACTATAAATAACAATGTAGTTTCATACCTTGTGGCTTATACGAATCTTCTTGCTGCAATTCCCCCCCCAAAAAAAAAAAAATAAAAATCAAGCATTAGAAAATTACAGAATTAAATACACAAAATTTACTGCTCTTTACTAGAAAATGCAATCCACAGTGTTGTTTGTAATCGAATTCAATAAATATGGAAACAAGGGCTAAAATCTGAGGGTGTTACCTAGGGATTTACCTTTCGGGATCGGGAGGGGGAAAGTGGCCGTGGATAGGCGAGAAGAGATCAAGGGCTCGCTTTACGGATTTGAAGCTGAGCTTCTTCAATGACTGTGGCTCCACAGGAAGGTCCGGGTCCATTGCAGGACCGGGCATCTCCGCTTCCTTCTTCTTGCTCTGCTGCAGAGCTTTTGCTGCGGCTTATGAAACCAGCAGCCAAAGGTCTTTGCTGGGCACACGGCCAACGGCAGACGGCTTCCGTTTGTAATTCTCCCAGCACCAAAGGCGTGCTTCGTCCCCGCGACTTTGAGCGGAAGACCAAATCCGAGTCAATGTTTTTTACTTTTTTCTCCCTTTTGATTGGTAAAAAAAAAAAAAGAAAAAAAATTACAAGTGATTCATATGGCTATTAAAATATTTACCTTTGTTCTTTGTTTAAAAAAAAAATCTTACATTTTTTGCAAAATTACAATTTGAAATGTATATATTACAATTATTTAAAATTTATGATTTACAAAAAATAAGTTTGTCTAAATCTTTTTTAAACCGCTTAGATAAAGGGAAATAAATAGAGTTGAGAGAAAATAAGACAAAAAGTTTGAATTTTAAGTATTTTGTTTAATTTTTTTTATAGAACATAAAAATAAATAAAAAGGAAATATAATGATTAAATTTAATATAAAAATTTTAATCTTATTTTTTTTTCAAAAAATAGATTAAAATACTGGTAATCAGAGTCAAACTTGAAAAGAAAATTACAAGTGATTCACATGACTTTTAAAATATCTACATTTGTTCTCTGTTAAAATATATATATATATATATATATATATACACACTTTTTTGGAAAATTACTATTTAAAATATATATATTGCAATTATTTAAAATTTATGATTCATTCTAATTTTTTAAAAATAATTAATCGTTGATCTTTATTTTTTTTTACTATATTGATTTTTTTTTATTATGCCAAAGTTGCCAACCCTGGTGATTTTTTATTTATCCTTTTCAAAGGTAAAAATTAACTTCATTATTGTATTTGTAAAGATGTTGAAATTTAATTGCCTCCTGCATAATATGTACTTTACTTTTCTTTTTCCTTCTTTTTAATACTTTTGAGACATAATTTTTTTAAAATTTTTATTAAATAATTTCTATTTTCTTTGAAGTTCACAAAGTATTTATAGCTCAAAAACTAGTTAAGGCAATAAAACTTTTAGAGTCACAACTTCATCATTTTGAAGAAATAATCCAAATTATAATTAAAGAAAAGAAACAATGTAATTTATTTTTGAATATTTATTGTTTTAAAAAAAATTAGAGTATTTTCTATATATGGGACATTAATGAAAGAAAAGCATGGAAAAGAAGTGGGGCGGTTTCTAGGAAACAGAGAAATAGAGGGACCAAAAGAGAAACCTCTTTTGTTTATAGTATTTTGTTTTCTCACCCCGTTATTGTCTTAACCAACAAAGGGAAAGAGGAAGAAAAAAGGGTTAGGGTTTATGCGTTTCATAAATCGGCATCACCGTAGCAGTAGAGTTGTCATTGCATGGTTGCAGAAATGTCGAAGAAGAACAATTTAGCTACCAGGAGAAGACAGCATGAATTTGATCTAAAGAGTAAGATTCTTTAACCTTCGATTTGTGTTTAAAGATTTAAACTTTGATAGCTATCCGTTTGTTCTTGTTTCTTCTACCAAATATGTTCTTTTCTTGCAAGAATTTTATTTTATTTATTTTTGGGGTTCGTTTCTTTGTAATTTGTGGAAAATTAGGAGACAAGGAGGAGAAAGAAAAGAACATGAAGAAGATGCAGGCGAAGAAGAATAAGATGAAAGTGAGCACCAATCTTCCTGCTCTGACTCTTTTTCTTCCTTAACCTGAATTGAGCATTTGGTAGAAATGCCAAGTACTTGAAATCTTGATGGATTAGTCCAGAAAATTCGCTAATTTGCTGTGTTTTGTGTGTGTGTGTGTGTGTGTGTTTTTTTTAAGTATAAGAACTGCTGATAGAGTTTCAATGAATCTAATGTTGGATGTGAAATTATTTTCATTTACTATTGAGCTTAGAGTATGTAATGATGTTTGGCTGATGATACAATTAGGTTGATGGTAGCAACAAAAAAAAGAAGGGAGGGAGTCGATTTCAAGTTGGGAAGAAAAAGCTGAAAACGAAGTTGACACCATTGGCAAAAGCTAAAGCTGCTCAGGCAATGGAGGTTGATAAATGAGGCTTGTATATCAGTTGAGTGATGAAATTTTGCGAATACTAAGTGCTCTTTGGCTGGTGGTATTAATCCCTTCTTGTCTGTTAACTGGTCATCGTTTGTGGCATAGAATGAGGAAGGTTGTTCACTTTTTTGTTAGTGAGTTTTCTTTTTTTCTTCATTTGGATTCCTTGGAAATTTTTGTTTCTTGTTTCTTGCTTGTTGGTTTTGTTTTTCCTTTTCTGTTGGTTCATAGAGGTTGGCTGAAGTGTTTTCTTATTAGGATAGAATTCATGGCTTAGATCATATTGATTTATAGGAAGTGAGTTAGAGGTAGAACTAGAATTAGAATTAAACACATACCTGAGGTATTTGTTCACAAGCAATTGCTAATACTATCTTGTTTGCAATATGCTGTCTTCGGGTGACGTTGGTCTTGCCTTTCTCAAGCTTTATGCTTAATGCTGGATTCTTACAGACCATGCATTGGGAAGATTGGTTGAGAAAGCTTTGTAATTTACTTGTTGCATGATTTTTCCAACAGTCTTGAGTAGGATTTTGGGTGCCAAACTTTAATTTGCATTCAGAATTATGTAGGTGTTATCTATTTTTGAATCTTAAAGCCTAGAGGGCTACTAACTCTGAAAAGGCCTAGATGTGCCTAATCTATCTCAATATGAAGTTCTACAGGTGAAGAGCTCAAATTCCTTTGCATCCCTATCGGTTAAATACTTATACTATTGAAGTAGATATATGAGGTTGCATAAGGCAGTATTGGATGGTTATGTCATACCTCCATCCATGAGAGAGATTTGCCATGGGTGTACTTGTATAGCAATTTTTCTCAAAAAGGATTTCTCAATTCAATTGGAAAAAAAAAAAAAAAATCAATCAAAGTGATTTTCAATTTTCAAGAATTGTCATCTTCTCACAAAATATCATATTCTCCTCCATTGGCATCACATTCTCTCTTTAGACTTGCGTTTTTTAAATTTAAATTCATTTTCAACTGAAATTAATTTTTCTTGCAGTTGAAATACACACATGTATTTAACCACTGTATCGGAGTAAGAATGATGCAAAAGTATATTGACTACTGTTTTTTGTTTTGACAGCAGTATGGGCAAGTTGGCAAATGTTGCCATTGCAATAGCTACGATAATGAATTTATATATGTGACTTTAATATAGGAACGTTAGTTCTTTGGTCCAGCTTTTGGAATGAAACCGAATCACGAACAGGAAATATCATAGAACTAACACGGTTGTGAAAGAAAAGAAAATACAAGATTTACAAGGTTTTAGCTATTTTGCTACCTGTATCTTTGGCTTCACACGAAGAAAGTTCATTCGGTGAAGGGGTTCCCATTGCCCATTTTTTTCCTCCCCCCAAAAGAAAAAAATAAAATTAATTAAAAAATATATATTAAATTCAAATTTTATAATTTAATATTTTATCCGTTTCAAAATAAATATTTATGAAATTTTTATATTTTATTTCAAAATAAATATTTATATGTATATTTTGAAATAAATGTCTATGGGTGTATTTTTAAATATAATGATTAGTTTATTTTTATTTATTTTAAATTAACTATATAATTTCTTATTTTTTTTAGAATATATTAGCTGTCATGTGAGTGTTTAATAGTTATAGAGTAGGAATTTTATTTAAATTAACTTATTATTTTAATACTTTTAATCTGTGTTTAAAGAATTTGAACATCTATTTTAAAATAAATAGAATAATAATATTGTTGACTAATTGAATCACTTTTACATGAATTTAATTTAGTTAGGAGTAGCAATTCTTTGTTCCCATAATTAGTGGCCAAAGAAACTCTACCAATGAGAAAGAGAGTGAAGAGTCCGACAGCAGATGATAAGGTTGAAGAAAAGATGGCATCCTTATGAAAAGGGTAACCAGTACTTATGTTCTCTTCCATTATCCACCGGGGGATCAATTAGCACTCGCTAACTGATGGGGAGCTTTCTATTCTCCCACCACTGTCCCCCATCTTCCCAACCCCCCCCCAAAAGGAAAAAAATGGTTTATTTAGATTTAGATTATATTTAATTTTAAAAAAAATATAAGTATACTTTTGAATTCTATAAAGTATTTATAAATTAAATGATCAATATTGTAATTTATTTGAAATAAATAATAAAATTACAATATTTTTATAATATTTGCATTAAGTTTATCTTTGTATCAAAATAAAAGTCTGAAGTAATATTTTTTTTTAAATGACAAAATAATTTTTCAACTAAAAAAAAAAAAAACCCAATGCAAGGTTGAATATGAGCTTGAAAATTGAATTTCTATAGTTTATTTTTCTAAATTCGAGTTAAACATTTGAACAAGGAAGTACTGGCCTAGAAACATAGGCAGACCATTCTCAATTTTTTATTAAAATTTTCCTTTTTCTCGAGAAAATATTTTAAATTAAAAATATGTATAAAATTTAAATTTGATGATTCTAAAACAAATTTATAATAATATTTTACAATAAATATCTTCTTGTGGTTGACTTTCAAAGGAAGATCTTTGACTCTATCTTTACCCAAAAGCATTAATTAATTCGGATGCTGTTAGAAAAATAATCCAACAATTGACTTTACTCATAGATTAAATTTAAATATTGGAATGTCAAAAAGTTATATTAAAAAAAATTATAATAGAAGGGCAGTGTGGTAATTTGAATATAATTCCACGCGCCAGGAGATGCGCGTGAAAATTGTATTCGAAATTGAAACAGAATTTTTTAGCATTTTGTGGACGCAACAAATAAGGAGTATTATCCACACAGAGATATCTCTCTGTGCGAGCTTTTGTTTGTCAATGTCATGGAGCTAAAGCAAACTCTCATCACTCGTCACCCAAATACACACAGTACACATAGTGACATAACCTCTTGCAATACAGATAAAAAGAGAGAGAGAGATCGAAAACCACCCTTCTCTATTCTCACCGGGAGGCTCTCTGCCCCATGCATTTCATTTCGCTTCAAGGGAAGATAGCGTCAGTTAAAGACTTGTATTTGCGGTATAAGCTGAGTTCAGCCATGGCTTCTTTTGCCCACAGTCCGCTGCCTCTTAGATTTGAAGTTTGATACCCTTTTTTCTCATCCTAGACCCGTTTCGTTTGAGCCGTGAAATTGAACACCAAGGTCCAATTTTTTCCCACATCCAGAAAGTTAAGTTGCAATCTTTGACTCCTGGGTTTTTCCCATGCATTGCCAATTTTCTTCTTTATCTGAGCTGTTTGTGGGTTAACGATCCTTTGTTTTTAAGGCTCCGTAAATATGGGTTGGTGAGACTGTTGTCTGTGGACCAGACCAGTAGCGAGTTCAGTCTTTATCCATTTGCTTTTGTCTTTGAACTGAAGCCTCTCCTTGTCTATCCTCGTTCGGTGAGCTGTAAAATATCCTGAGGTTTTGCTTTTTTAATTTTTATTTCAAATTTCAAGTGTCTTCTGCAAGAGTTCTCTCACTTTTCATTATGCCTTTGCTCTTGTCAATTGATATTTGATCCGTATAAAATAATTTTGTCAGGAAAAAAAATTTTCAGTATAGTTTCCGCTTTCCTTTTCAGTCCTTTTTTATTGCAATTTCTCACTTTGACCAGGAAATTTTTGTCCAAAGTTTGTTCTTTAGAATGTCGTAATTGATCTCAAGAAATAAGGTTTTCACTGATTCCTTGCATTTTTCGATACAATGGGGTTAATTCCTGTATTATGTTAGACTTGAGAATGTGACTTTTAGAGAGAGATATGAAAGTCAACCAGTTGCAAGGTTGCCTGATTCGATCACTCGAGCATACTACCTTACTCTTTGTTGATTTTGAGATTTGTGGGAGTTCAATTGATTCGAGAGTCCTGTAGAGACTCTTTTGTGTGTCGGGAACTATTGAGTTTGCTTTCTTGGTGAGATTTGCATATTTTCCGTGTCAAAGATAGGATATTTTAGCGGGGCAGAAGGAATTTCAAATTCCTTTTTCAAGATTAGGTTTACTTTAGAATTGGGGTGATTGGAAGTAGAAGTGCTCGAGAAAAGGTCCATGGATCGCAGGGAAGGGATGGCATTTTCTGGGTCAGCTTCTTATTATATGCAGAGAGGGATGGCTGGTTCTGGCAGTGGTTTACAGGGATCACCAACCATGTATCCGTTATCTGGTGCTAATGCACCGTTTCAATCAAATACCGGAGGCCCTTCAATGGGATCAACACTACCAGGGGAGCCTTCGACACTGCCAGCTCGCGCAGTAAATGTAGGGGCACCATCTGCTATGCCACAGGGTGAGCCTGTTCGCAGAAAAAGGGGAAGGCCTAGGAAATACGGACCTGATGCTAAAGTGATGTTGACATTGCCTTCATCTTCTTCTACTCCGGCAACAACCTCAACACCAACTCAAAAGCGTGGTCGAGGAAGACCACCAGGCACTGGTCGGAAACAACAACTAGCTTCGATTGGTAATTATTCTTGGTGGCTTTGCCAATTTCTGCTTTCATTAAATTAGATTCTAAATGGAGACTTCCCAAAGTTCTTAGGAAGTTTTTAGTAGCAAGTTCTTATATATTTAATTGCTTGTTTTCTTTAGTAGTGATGATTTCTAGTTTAGTAACTTCTTACTTCTCTGTAATTGCAAGGAATTGTTTTGATTGTCATCTTTTTAGTTACCTTGATGAGGGTGGCATATTTTATTGGCTTCCTTTTTTATGCATTACGTCGACCAGATAGAATTGAATAGCAACCTCATTTGCCACATAACTTGGTACTTAATATTTTTAAGTTTTCTTGTTATTTATTTGTAAGTTTTGTTGGTATTTGTTGTGTTGGTTTACAAGTTCGATTGTTAATTTTTGTAGAACTATAATAACCATACTCTCTGTCAGATTATTTAAGCTATTCGATTTTCCCGATTCAGTTTGACTGATGTTGTGAATGACAAACTATTGTGCTAGGTGGATGGCTGTCAACTTCAGCTGGGGTTGGTTTTACTCCACACGTTATCTCCATTTCTGTAGGGGAAGTATGTAACGTGCCTTGTCCATCTGTTTAGGTCATTTAAACCTAAAAGCATATGTTAGGGCAAGAAAATTGTCCTTTGTTGTAACATTTTCCTTCTTTAGGCTCTCAATGCAATTTTTTAAGTTAGCAAATATTTATGTAAATTCTGTCAATTTGGCATGACAGGTTTACATAGTATTCAGTGTTGAGATTTTTTATCTGAAAACGAAGAAGATCAAGGTGATTTCATAATGTTTTGTTTATGGCAAAAACAGAAGATCCAATATTGGATAAGTCCTGTACACGCAACCTTCTAATTTGAGGAGAATAAAGAACAGAAACAACTTCTGTATATATCAATTAGGATGGGACCTCCTCTGAAGCCAAACTATAATCATTCATCTCCTACCTTAAAATTCATTTCTTCCTTCTGATTCTCCATCACCTAGAACTCCAAAAAATGTCGCCCACTAATTCTTACTCCTTTTGTCTGATGGCCTATACTTGTTCATCCCCTGCCTATAAAATGTTATGGCGAACCTGTTTGTAAATGGCTATTTACTCCCCTTGAAATTGCACCTGTGAATCATGGCCAATGCATTGGCATCACAAAGGATCTATTGATGTATTAAAAACTACAGTTCCCAGTGTAGCTGGTCTTTATTTTCTTGTTAGGGATGAAAAGTATGTGTGTTTAAGCATATCGAGATATATTTCTGCACAAGCTTTGTTGTTAAATTTTGTTGGCTTCCCTGCAGGACATCGCAACAAAAATAATGTCATTTTCACAGCAAGGGCCAAGGGCTATATGTGTCTTGTCAGCAAATGGTGCCGTTTCAACAGTGACTCTCCGGCAGCCATCATCTTCCGGTGGCACTGTCACATATGAGGTTAGAACTCCATATTTTGCAAATGGATCAACTTTCATGTTCAGTTGTATGCAGTGGAACTTTGATTCTCAGTACCTAGGCGTGGCAGGGATGGGGAGAAAGTGATACATTATTCTCTATTTACCACAGGATTGTTTAGACATACCATCTTGCATATATTGAAATGAATCTTTCTTTTGCCCATGATATTCAACAGCACAAGTTTCAACTTAACGGCAGTTGTCTGATGCATATTGTCCTTTAATTTATGAGAAAAGCACACTCAACTCCTGGCTTATACTTTTCAATCTACATATTATCCCTGTTGGTGCATAAATAAGAGTTAATTACAAAGACTTCTCTCAAGGTTGCTACTGATTAGATGTTCTTTCTCTTCTTGTTTCAAAGACAACATGGACCCGCCTTGTTAGCATTTCTTTTTGCCAAATATAAATGGGTTTGGACGGTAAGCTAGGTTTAACTAAGTGATCTTACATAATTTCTGGAATCTTCATTGGTTTTTGTAATTTTATATGATGTGGTATGCAATGCTCTCTCTCTTTGTCTCTCCCCACTCCTATCCCCTTTCTCAAAATCAAAGCATTCATTTGACACAGAAATGCATGACTGCAATAATCTTTGTCCCTTCAATATTATGGCTTGGAAATTTTCATTTTCCTCCATTTCAAAAGAATTTTGCCCCTTTTTTTACAAGATGTTTCTTTTGTAACTCATAGTTAAGCCTCTAACAAAACTTCTTCTGTTCTTATGTATTTTCTTTCATCTATTTGTAGGGGCGATTTGAGATATTGTGTCTATCAGGCTCGTACTTGCTTGCCGCTGACACTGGTTCTCATAATCGGGTAGGTGGTCTAAGTGTTTCGCTTGCTAGTCCTGATGGTCGAGTCATTGGAGGTGGAGTCGGGGGAGTCCTCATTGCAGCCAGCCCTGTTCAGGTGAAACTAGTGAAATCTCTTGTTCATATTGAATTCTGTGTTTTAGTTTTAGATTACAAGTATCTCACTTTTGTGTCTGATTTTATTTCTTTCCTTGAAAGTCTAATTTCGGATGGTCTGCTGTTGTTCTGCATGTTATTTTCGTAACTTTATACTACATCGAATGTCAATGATTTACGGATACTTTTTCGTGCATTATTAGTTTCTTGTGCAGAAGTTCTTTCCTTTATCGTCAATTGGATGTCCTGTATTGAAGCTTCTACTTATTTTGGCTGGTTCTTTTATTCTCACTAGTAACCTACAATAGGGAATAGAAGATACCAGATTTTTTGTTCTTTGTTAGATGTCTGAGATATGAATATTGTCTGCAGTAGGGGTGAATTGATTCATAATTAGATCCTTGTATGATAAGGTGCGCTGGGTGGTTTATATTTTACAGGTAATTGTGGGGAGCTTCATGTGTGGCAGTGTAAAAGGAAAAAACAAGGACGGACAAAGTATGGAACGTGCAGGTGTTTCACACCACCTGACTGTTGACAATCCTGTGACTCTTGAGAGTGTTCAGCCTAGTCAGACTCTCACTTCAACTTCTTCAATGGGAATCTGGCCTGCTTCACAGCAAATGGATATACAAACTTCCCATGTTGACATTGATTTGATGCATTAGATAGATGAGCACTGTATATATTGTGTCAAAGCCCACATGATTTCTTTGGTCCCATGAGAGGCAGAGCAGTGTCTAGTTAGGCTTTGTTAATCTCACTTAATTACCCATCATAGGTTGTAGTAATGTTTTTGCAGTCAGTGAAAACCAGTATGACATTCCTCATTCGGCGTTTGTCTTTTCTTTTCAGAAATCCACTTTTAGAAGCTGGAACTCCCTGCTTTTGCTCCAAAAGTGATAGTCATGGTTTAATTCATATTTTGATCTCAAATTGAAGAAAAAAGTACAGTTTTTTATATGGTCCTCTGCAAGTTCTCCTCCTGCCACTTATTTCTATGGTATGTTGGAATGTTATAAACTTAGATGCTATCTCCGCCCTGTCTTACATGGCTAAATACTTTTTGTTTGTCGACGGACCTCATTTCAGCAGGCAGAAATACAGATACACTCATTGTACAAGATTCATCAATCCTAACAACAGAGCATGTAACTTTGAAAGGAGACAAATATTACAGGGAAGAACCTGGCTCTACAGAGAATTAAAGAAATGATATACTAACTCCTCAGACGTGATGTCCAACTCGCGTCAGTCATCTTCGGGCACGCCTAAGGCCTTCCAAACAGCTTTTGAGGCATCAACAATGTTGTTAGGACATGGATGCTAGTAGTCATGGTCATTGTCGCATCCCAGGGTTGAATCGCACTCAACAATAACCATAGTGCTCCCACCCCGGCCATTGGCATGAATGGTGAAAGTGCCACAATTGGAAAGCCATCGGAGTGGTAGTGGTTATCATATTCTGATGGCCCTCCTCCGTCTCCACCATCCTCAAAGCCGTTAATGGTAAAAACTGCCTCAGTCCTTCCAGAAACCGGAGGTGAACATACATAAGTGGTGTAAGTTTCTCCTGCTTTGAAACAGTCTTGAGTCATTTTCAGGATTGCATTGCCCTGGTGGTGGATATTTCCCCTCAATTTTGCCACTGGGCCTGCAAGCTTGAAGCCTAGCCCCTAAGGAATAGCTAGAAAGGAGAACCAAGAGCAGAAGAGATGCTAACAAGCGAATTGTTTTCATCTTTCCAGTGCAACTTCTCAATTCTCAATCCGTCCTTAGAAGTTGGTACCGTCTATGAAGAGCAATCAAACCACTGCTTTTTATATAAAGATCTTCTGCAAACTGAAGGCCAGGCCAAGTTTGTGATTAAAGGCATATTAAAATATTAGTATACTTAGTACGTACCTAATGATTGATACATGTCGGGCACACGCACACCACCGAGTCTGATACCATTCAACTTTACTGTTACAATCGCTAGGGATGAATTGATCAAATATGAAATTTGAATTAATTATAAAATAATATTAATAATTATATGAGTATTTAATATGTATAAATTTTAAATTTATATATTTTTATATCTTTTACATGTTAAAAAGATAAATAAATTATTAGTCTAATAAATTGAAGCAATCTTATATTAAATAATAATTCTTGTCGCTCTTATATATAAAAAAGTAATAATATTATTTTTATTTAAAATTAAATATTTAATCATATTTAAATGATTATTCTATTCTAATTAATTAGAAAGACTATTTATCATGAATTAATAAATCTTTTATCTCTTTGATGGCGAAAATTTAAAGACATAGACATGTGTGATTATAAAGGAAGGCTTAAATCCATGCCGCTTACTTTCGCTGCATTTTGGGCCAACAATACAATAAACACGAGGCCTGTGGGCTCCTGCGTCCCTCTGGTCAATTGTCCTTGTCATTTGCAAATAGCGACTGTCTGAGTCGACTGGGCCTAAAAATAGCCCAATACTTTCAAACATTAATTGTCACTCCTGATTTAGGCCCATTGGATCGTCCAATCCTGTGGAAGCGTCACAGATTTTTTATTTCTTATTTTTTCGCAGGAGGGTTACAACAGTAGCATCATAGTTCATGAACGAATTTCTTATTCCCAATTTGCCATCTAATTGGAATGTTTCGGACCTATTAGATTATGCTAGAGAAGTTTTGAATTACCTGTTTGTTAGTTTTAGAAAAGACCGACAAGTTTTAATAGAAGTAAAATATAACTAAAATTTTTTATATAAATATTATCGTACAAAATATTTTTTTAAAATCTTAGTTATGTATACAAATCGTTCATCTAAATTAGTTATTCATTTTAAGATATTTATTTTGATCTAACGAAATCGATAATTGAGTTGTTATCTTACTACACAAACACCATAGACCAGTCACATGAATGGCAAATTTCACTAGGCATCAGATCAAGTGATCTCCAACTCCCCCCATGCACATACAGGCACGCCTAAGCCTTTCCAGACTGCTATAGAGGTAACAACCCTATTGTAAGGACAGGGAGGCTGATAGTCATGCTATTCATCACATCCAGTAGAGGAGTCACACTCATCAACAACCATGGCCTTCATAGAACTCCCACCAGCACTTATGGTTATGTTTCTGAGACATCTATTCCACTTATTATACCATCCAGTTGATAGTCCCACAACTTGAGAGTTTTATCAGTGGTATTTACCGTTACATTTTCCCCGACCATTGCCGTCTCCTCCCCTCTCAAAGCTGTTGAGAGTGAGGACTGCCTTGGTATGATTTGAAATGGGGATGAGCACTTGTATGTTGCATAGAATTTTCCTTCAATACAACAGGGAAATCCATCTTCTGTGTAGGGCGGATGAAGGATCAAAAATTTGGAGGGGTCGAAATTTTGTTTGTGTGTGAAGTTGGAAAGGTAGGGATGACAATCTTGTTCACACAGAGCCGCCGCAGACATCAGAACTGAAGCAATTAGCACAAGAAGAAATGACAGAGTGGAAAGACTTTGTTGTCCGGTCTGGTTGATGAAAGGGCAAAATGGACCAAATAGCTAATGAGACAATAAAAAAAAGATTATTTTAGTACAAGTTAATAGTTGATGAAAAGAGGAAATGGGTAAATGAGGTAAAAATAAAAAGGTCTTAATCTTAAATAAATATTTAAATATTTAATTTGATAGATATTAAAAGTCTAAAATTTAATGAACTTAAAAGAAAAAATGACTAATAGACAATTAAACATAGGAGAAGCCTAATAGTATAAAATATATATAAATATTTTATAATTTATAACTTAATATAATATCATTAATAGGATTTTTTTTAAAAAAGAAAAGAAGTATAAATATAAATATAAATATATATATATATATATTACAATTTATAATTTAATAAATTATTATCATTAATGATTTCAGAAAAATGGGAGGGTGCAAGGCCCTCTTGCTTCTACCTGTGTCCGCTCTGTGTTGCATTGTCCAGGAGGTGGATTCCTGGCCCTAATTCTCCCACTTTGTTTACGAGCCTGTGCTTTTCCCTCTGAACAATGTGCCAGACAGATAGCAAATAGTATCAGAAGTGGAATTCTCAGGCAAGAATTCTTCATACTGTGGGTGTATGTAGAGAGAAAGAGAGGTGAAAGCTGCCAAAAGAATTACAAGAACTAAACAACAAATAGATATTGCAGAAGGGCAGTCACACCCCTGCTTAGTAGAGACATGAAAGAAAATGCAAGGGAAATTTTGAGCTTGCTGCAAGAGTACAAAAGAGAGGTCTACTGAGAGGGACATAATCTTCTAGGCAATTACTCCATCCTTTCTTGAATTACTCAGCTTTCAGTTTGACTTGTTAAACCACTTGTTTACTAGAAAATGGTTTCATGGTTAGGAAATGTTGAAGGAAGACCTGACACAATCCTCAGTCTGTATTCTACCTTGTAATATGAAGAATCCATATTGAAAGAAATCTGAATCAGAACCTCACAATTACTACAAAAAACTAGTTCAACCACCTCATCATGTTTTGTACCTTGAATTGTGGCAATTCTAGCCAGAAATGACATAGTATTGCTCTTCTATTCTCTTGTCTCCTCTGAGTTGGTTGCTAGTCAGGTATGCAGCTGCCTGAAGATTTTGAGGTCACCATCAGGCTCACACTAATTAATTAACAGATTTCAGAGCACATAAGGACACTGTTATTTAGTCTCCATCAGAAGAGGATGCTACAATGCCGCTGCATATACTTCCTCAACGTGGCGGCTTCGTCATTTCATGTACAGAGTTCTCGTACAACAGCACGTATACGTAAGGTTAGTCTCCTAGTGGTTTCTGGCTGAACGCATAATACACAAGCTCCTCTCTACTGATTGCTGCAAAGAAGGCAACCTTTATGCTACTTACACAACTTCACCTAGAGTTTGACGCCATACAAAGGCAGCTTTGACACTCAAAACAGCTTTGAGAATAGATGGAGCGGAGGACCCTCAGAATGTGATCACAAGTTTCATTCAGATCATACACCTGTGGTGGCTCTGTCAACTGGATGGTTCAGCAACCACAGCAGATGCTAGAAGAAAATCACCATCTACGGCAATGGAAGAACCATGGAAGCCATGGTGGTTGATGAGTGTGATTCCATCGTAGGCAATGATTCTGGCCATGATTATGTTGACATGGGATAATTTAAAGAAGAATAAGGAAGGTTTTTCCTATAAATAGATTAGTATTGTTTTGAAGAAAATACACCAACTTATTAAACCTAATAAATTGAAAGATTTTTGGGCCTTAAGTTATTTTGTGAGGGTTTGTAATTTTGTCCATCCAAAAATTATATAGTGGAGTGTTTTCCTTCGAAGTCGTGAATGTAGGTCTAATTGAGAAACCACATTAAATTTTCGTATTGTGCTTTATTTATTTATTTTCTTTCCTCTTTTCTATATATTTGTGTGTTGCTTCCATTGCCCATCCCAACAAATAGTATCAGAGCTTGGTTCCGATTTGGGAGAAGAGCAAAGGTTTCGGCTTGAGAAAAGAGCAAGGTTCGGGTATAGGGAGGAAAGAAAAGGAGCAGGAAGTGCTTCATCAAGCACCTCAGCAGTTCTAAGTAAGAGGTAATTTTTTTTTTGTGTCACGTAGAGGTAAGATATTTTATTATGGATTATTTAAATATCACATATATGAAGAATGTGATTTAAGATTGACTTCACTCCGTGGCAATGCACAACTCAAAACTACTTAGTGCAGCAGGGTCTTGATTCTACATTAGAATATGAGAAATCAGAAGGTATGAAGGATTCAGATTGGAGTATTATTCAAAAAAGGGTGGTCAGTACTATTCGGTCATCATTGGCTCCACATATTAAAGTTACAGTGTTGAAGGAGACATCACCTAAGAAGATGTGGGAGACCTTAGATAAAAATCATGCATCAAAGACATTGACTAACCACTTGATGATAAAGATGAATTTATATTTGCTTAAGATGGAAGAAGGAGGTAATATTATTGGCCATATAAATAAATTTAATGAGTTAGTATCTCGACTTGAAAATTTAGGGGAGAAGATTGAAGATAAAGAGCAAGCATTGCTCTTGTTAGCTTCTCTAACCAAATCTTACACGCCATTGGTGCAGTCACTGCTAGCAGGAAAAAGCACACTGTAACTGAATGAGGTGTCGAAGTCGTTAAAAGAAAATCACTGTGAAGATAGTCGAGTACTAGCTATAGAGAGTTGGAAAAGATGGAGGAGTTGAAACAAAAGAAGAGGTGATCAAGGAAAAGGAAAATCCCACCAAAGTGATAATGGCGACTTTGAGTGCTATTACTGTGGAAAGATTAGTCACATCCAAAGTCGTGGCCTAAAAATGAAAGAAGATTTAAAAGTTCTAAGAGAACAAATGAGGGGCAAGGCCAAAGTAAGTGATTCCTTTACAAATATGGTCATCGACGATGATTTATTATTGATGAGATGTTCAGATAATACTATTGATGAGAAACATTCAAATTGAATAATAGATTCTGCATTAGACTTGCATATTTGTAAGGACCAAAACATGTTTGATGATTTGTAATTGGGGAATTTTGGCCACATCAACGTGGGAAACAATTCTAAGATGAAGATTGAAGGCGTTGAACGAGTCCGCCTTAACCTCTACAATGATGAAGTTAAAATACTTCTTAATGTAAGGTATGTTCCTGATTCTAGTGTCAACATTATTTCATTAAGTGTGATGACATCAAAAGGATACAAGTATGTTAGAGTTGGAAAGTCTTACAAAATATACAAAGGGAACTGTCTAGTTATGCAAAAAAGAAAGAAGAGTAAAAACATCTACCATCTTGATGGTCATTCCTTGAAAAAGTGACTTGAAGGAAGTAAAACGGAAGAAGTAACAGAGAAGAAGATTGCAAGGATTAGGAATAGAGTTGGGTTTTAAATTCTGTTGTAGTTTGAAAAATTGATAAAATAGAGGATTTGTTGAGTTTTTTTCAATCTCACATGGGATAATTTAAAGAAGAGTAAGAAAAGCTTTCCCTATAAATAGATTAGTATTGTTTTGGAGAGAGTACACTAACTTATTAAGCCTAGTAAATTAGAAAATTTTTTAGCCTTGAGTTATTTTGTGAGGGTTTGTAATTTTGTCCGTCTAAAAATTACATAATAGAGTGTTTCCCTTCAAGGTTGTGGATGTAGGTCTAATTGAGAGATTGAACCACGTTAAATTTTCGTGTTATATTTTATTTATTTATTTTCATTCTTCTTTTCTATATATTTGTGTGTTGTTTCCGTTGCCCATTCCAATAGATTACCATTCTCCATGTCCCAACAATATCGCTAATGCCTCCAACGTTGTTTGGAAGGCGTGCCAAAAGGTGACCAGCGAATTAGATATATTAACCAAAGATGTTCAGAAATATTCATTTCTATCTCATCATTTGATAGAAGGCAGGGTTAAGATTCGACTTTGATTGTTACATACTAGTACCAACTACCAAGATTGAGTCATAGACAACGGATCTAATTTTAGTAGCCAGAGTCCTAGACATTGCAGCAAAAGGTGAGCCTGGTAGAGTTCTGTAAGGCCATGAATTCAATTTCTGACTCTGTATCACATTCTGCGATTTATATCTTTCTCGCCTAGGACAGGCTCATGATCGAGCATTATTCAAAAAATGTTAATAGCCAAAACAATAATAATAAAAATGGCTCTTTCCTTAGTTAGATTTGTTGAGAAAAATTGCCCTATTACTCCACAGATTACCTTTAATAAAATAGTCAAACAACTACAGAGAAAAATAACAAAACAAAGATTTACGTAGAAAACTTCGAAATCGAAGAAAAACTACGACCGTTGTCAAAAGACAATCGAAAAAAATATTCATTATGTGAAAAATTATTACAACTACATAATATAAAATATAATATTTTTTTCACACAAAAAAAAAAAACCTAAAAAGTACCCAGAGTATTTTTCCAAACCCTCACACTCTTCTTTCTTAGTGTTGTTCTTATTTTTTGTTGATGAATTTGTACTCAAAGTATGCTTATTTATAGGCATACCAATGGCATCTTGTGAGCAAAACATACAGCCTCCATTAGTGCCTTAGTGGAGTGGTTGTCACTGACTCCAACCACTCCATCTTGCTTTGTTTAATTAATGCGTAACAATCTCTACCTTAATTATAAAAAAAAAAAAATATGTTAACAAAACATTGTCTAATACCGACAATCATAAGCATTATCATACTCCACCATAAAGAGCATATCCACTTAAAATTAACATCAACTTAAAAAATTTCACCTCGACCCATGTCGATAATTATGGTGCAACTTCCATACTGATTTTTCGAAAATTCATTAGCCATAGACATTCCTTTATTTCACCACATACGTTGCATAATTATCAGCTAATGTATGTGTGCAAATTCGTGAACATACTACCAATCATACGTCCTCTTTCATGGCATCTCCAGTGGTAGCAATCATGTCATGAGAACATATATTTTTTCCTTAAAGCAATTCATCACCCCCTCTACTAGGGAGACGACATTGGTAACATTATCTTTTTCTTTAGAGCTATTGGTCGAACCAGCTCCACCCTTTTTGTAATTTTTCTTTATGTAGCTCATTTGTCTACATCCCCAACACACAATTTTCTTCACAGAGTTCTTTTTCTTCCCATACTCACAAACAGTAAATACTGAAGGTTTACTTTCTCCTTTTAATCTACTTTCTTCAAAAATTAATTTACTCGCCACTTTTAAATAAATTACAATTTCCTTCCCATACATTAAAATGGGTTGTATGTGTTTGTAAGTAGATAGAAGAGACAAGATGAGTCGCAGATCTTTATCCTTGCCACCTATTTTGACCTCGAGAGTCTCCAATTCAGAAATAATCTCATTTAAAACACTCAGATGATCTGAAATTTTTGTACCTTCCTGCATCTGCAATTTATAAAATTGCTCCTTCAAATAGAGCCGATTTGAAACATTTTTGGTTTGGTACAATTTTTCAAACTTATCCCAAATCTCTTTTATTATAGACAGTCCAACCACATTAGCATGCACATTCTTTACTAAATTGAGCTGTATTTAACTGGCAATTCTCATATCTAACTCCTCCCAATCATCATCGCTCATTGTGGACTTTTTTGAATCTCCACTACTATCACCGGATATTTCTAAATCTTTTCTACTGGTCAAAGGGATTGGCATCCCCTTCAAGACTTTGTACAATCTAAATTGGATTAACAAATCCTTAACTTGCACTTGCCATAAGGCAAAATTAATTTTTCCATCAAATTTCTCAACATCAAATTTAGTTGCTGACATTTTTCCTGTGCTTTTATTTTAGTGTAAAACACACACTAAAACTCCGATGTACCAAAAGTACTTGTAGGCTTAATAATCTAACTTATTTTTTGACGTGACAGGTTCACTTTAATGGCAACCATAGAGCATGCAATAAGTAGATATTAATACCCAATAAATCTCTAATACCAATTGTTGAAAAAAAATTGCCATATTATCCCATAGACTACCTTTAATAAAGATAGTCAAACAACTACAGAGAAAAATAACAAGATAATGATTTACGTAAAAACCTCCAAAATTTGAGAAAAACTACGGCCGTTGTCAAAAGACAACAGAAAAAAATATTCATAATGTAGAAAATTATTACAACTACACAATATAAAATATAATATTTTTTTCACACCCAAAACCTAAAAAAAAAATACTTAAAGAGTACCCCAAAAATTTTTTCAAACCCTCTAACTCTTACACTCTTCTTTCTTGGTATTGCTTTTGTTTTTTGTTGATGAATTTGCACTCAAAGCATGTCTATTTATAGGCATACCAGAGGCATCTTGTGAGCAAAACATACCACCTCCATTAGTGCCTTAGTGGAGTGATTGTCACTGACTCCAACCACTCCATCTTACTTTGTTTAATTAATGCGTAACAAGATTATATGAGCAAATGCCGAAACTGCCGGGATGTTGCAAAGAATATCATTGTAGACAAAGGAATTGTTAGAATGTATGCCCTCTAGACTAGATTTCTGATATAATTATCGAATTTATTAATAAAAGAATTTATTCTCAAAATTTGTTTGTGATTTTACATTTTATTTGTGCACGATTTCCATTTAAAAAGAACCCATTGTGTTTAAGTAAATAATCCATGTAAATGGTGGTCTTTCAAAATAAGGTATGGATCACGGGTTACTTAATACATAAACGTTTGTTTTTAACTGATTGATGAGAGTGGGAATCTCATCATATTTAGATTATTGTGTTATGAATTTCAAATAGGGAATGTCTTATCTTTAGCCAGTGAGTAGTCCACTCACTTTATAACATTAGCGTATTTCGAATACGTAGAACAATACCTGTAATAGTAGTTTTTAAAAATACTATTTAAAAAAACCAAAACTATTACTGCTTCAGTGTGGATTAATACTCTACCGTTTAAATATGAGTTGGTGGTCTGACAAAGCTGGAAGTATGTACTTTGAAGTGCTGTAGTTGAGGTTCTATCGTAGAGTCGAGATACTTGTATATTGGGTATATATGACTAATTAGTTAAAACAGACTTGTATACGATAGTTTCTGCGCTATATCGCCCATTGTGACTGTTTGAATGATCTAAATATCTAAGGCCCTGGGGAATATGACTTGGGTGTTTGCTTTAGGGTAACTCCCTTGGAAAGCGAAAATATTCCAGGAGGCATGGATCATTGGATTAGAGGTTTAAGGATAGTAGATGTCTTTTAGAGAGGTATTAGTATACTCTTCCTCTCTAAAATGTACGGTGATGCGTAGAGAGGTATTTTAGTCATTACATATGTAGGTAAGAGATTTTGCTAATACAGCATTGTCCTTGGGGTCAATATTTCCTTATGGTGATATTCGAAAATATTTAAAATACAGCTATTTTTATAGTAGGGGTATTTTGGTCATTTTAGTAGTCAATGCGATGTGTCTTTTAGTCATCGGATAACCCATAAGTCCTGATGGTTTTGGGTTGAGGGATTGATCTTATATTAAATGGATTTTATTTTATTCGAGTAGCCTGGTTTATTTATTGGTTATGATAAAATAAAAAGTCCAAAGAAAGAGAATTATATATTGGCCTATTTGGGTTAGTTAATTAATTTAATTATTGAACTTGTATTAGTTAAGGAATATTTAAATTGAATAAAAGATTTAACCCAATGAACTGGACCAAGGTTTGGGGTTTATATTGATCCATTAGGTTATTTAATTAATTTAATTATTGGACTTATATCAGTTCAGGAATAATTAAATTAAAAGACTTAACTCAACGAATTGGGCCATAGGTCCAAAGGCCTGTTTGATGGCTTAAATATAACATGGGCCTTAGGGCTTTTGTTTAATTGTTGAATGCCCGGATAATAACCAATCATTAAGGTTGTTGGGATTTAGAAGGAATGACAAATGTTCACGGAAGCACGTTATTTTTTTCTCAAGCTATTCACGTCTTCTTCTCTCTCTCTCGTGGGTTCTTTGGTTTTTGAAAAAAACCAGCAAGAACAGAGACCAAAAACTCATCTGATTAATGCTTGACAGCATCCAGTCAAAGTGAGAAGACCATCTTCTTCTTCCATAAGCTTTCACCATGTATTTCAGGCGGGGTTATATTCCGAAAGTCAAGAGGATTTGCGTTGATGCCCAGAACAAGTCGTCGATTTTTGAGACAATAGCTTGACAGCATCCAGTCAAAGTGAGAAGATCATCTTCTTCTTCCATAAGCTTTCACCACGTATTTCAGGCGGGGTTATATTCCGAAAGTCAAGAGGATTCGCGTTGATGCCCAGAATAAGTCATCGATTTTTGAGATAATAGCCTCTAGAATCAATCTCGGAACCAGAATCAGTTCAGACAGAGGCGTTGGCACCCCCTAGACAAGTGAGGAAACGCAGAGGTAAACAGCTTTCATCACATGCTCTGTTTCAGTTTTATCACTATAGCATGCTTATGTTCTTCGTTTTTGCCATATTAACCTTCATTTGGTATCAGAGCAAGAAGTTTGACAAATATAAGAAGCATGCTAGGCTTAATTAAAATAAAAAAATATTTATTTTAAATGTTTTATGTGCACCTTTGCGTTTATGGTTTGGGATAGTATAAAAACACTGTATTTTGATTGCTTTCATGGATATCGTGTAAGCCCAATGTTTTTAAGAGCATAGGCGGTTGTTTGGTTTTGAGTTGATTCGTTTTGATCGAGTTTGTAAATCAAAATCGCGTCTGTAATGTCCCTGGAAGAAACGAAGAAGATGACACTGTTCATCGGCTCAAAGAATCGAGCCGAGCCGCGCTACATTTTGTGAGAGGAGCCGAAGCCGTCCTAACCAACTGCGACTTGGAGCCGCCCGAGCCCAAGTTGGCATCGGCTTCATGGCGCGTGCGAGGAAGGTTTCCTCACAGAAGCGCAGGCTTCCTCACGCAAGCTTGGTTTTGAAAATCAAGCAGCAGCTTCTTCACGGAAGCTGCTGCGCGAGGACTCGGGTCACAGGCACCCGCCCCGATCCCGATCCATGGGTTTTTTCCATGGGCCATGATTCAGTGTGGCGGGTGCATTGGACTAGCGATTTTTTTTTTTTAAATCCCATATCAGGCAAAGTTATTTTCATTGCAGTAGTTAATATTCTTTGAATATTTTACATGAAAAATAATTGTAAAGAAAATTTAGAATTAAATAAGATCAATAATTAATTAATGTGTTTAATTCTATTATGCGGACATTTAGGTTAAAAGAATAGAAAAATAAGAAAATGTTTACAATTTTCTAGCATGCTTATTTCTTTTTGTACCCTATGTGCGTGTTTTCTCAAAGACTAAAGTCTTTGGAAAATTTATGACAAGAAAAATATTTTTTAAATTAAAAAAAAATTATTTTTTGGATTTGGACAAAAACTAATCCTTGGATAGTTTCTCAAAGGATATAATCTTTGACATAGAAAATATTTTGGATTTAGATATTTTTGTAAGTTAAAATGGAAAGCCATTTTTGTTTTATTTTTTGCACTAGAAAATTATTTTTGTCAAATTAAACTTGAGACCAAAGTCTCTAGAAAGTTTAAAATGAAATTTTTAAAAACCATTAAGTTCCTAATTGTGTAAAATAAATTCATAGAAAATCTTTTAAAGGATTTTTACCTTGACATAGAGATTTATGAATTTAGATATTTTACAAATAGTTAAGGGATACTTAATGAAATTTTTTCAAAAGGATATTTTCTTTAACCCTTGTTTTAAAAGACTAAATGGAAGAGGGGTTTCAATGACCCCACGGCTTCCATCACGATCCTTATTAGAGACTGTGGGTCCTTTCGTGTCACCCTGGTGAGTGAACCGTATAGGATAGGGATACCACAAGAATTTAGAACTAATGGATGGATATAATTAATAACCCGGGATACATACTTTGATCGGTCAGCTCACGTTAGAGGTTATAGTACAAGGAATGTCCATAGGAAATGAGAAGAAACGGTCATCCTACAATAGAGTTATCTTCTAGATCATTACCTAAAAGGAAAATTAATTTGTGGTGGTTAATACACTTAGTTTAGAAAATTGTTAATCTTCCCAAGAAGCTATGTTAGTTTTCCTAAGAGTTAAATTAATCATATTAAAGATAATAGTGATAGGGTTAACTATTATCGGATTTAATATAAGTATAAAATGTACAAATTATTTTTGTTTTTTCATAAACTGAGTTTTCTTTTATTTTTTATTTTTCAGAAATAGTTGGTGGAGATTCTTTTTAGTCATTTAGCCGTTATTCTCCAAAAGAATAAGTTAACGGGCCCAAATTACGTGGACTGAAAAAGAAATTTGGACATAATACTCACTGCTAAGGAGTATAAGTATGTCATGTACGAAACCTGCCCTGTTATCGGAGAGGGTTCTACCGCTGAAGAGCGAGAGGCTGAGAAAATATGGAAGAAGGCCGACGAGATAATTCGTTGCTATATGTTGGCCTCTATATCTAATGTGCTCCCATTTAAATACAAGTACATGGCCATTGCGTATGACATTAACCAATCACTAGCCACGATGTTCGCAGATAAGAGCCGACTCGCAAGACAGGAGGCTCTTAAGACGATCATCAACACTAAGATAGCTGAGGGAGTATCAGTCAGAGAACATATGTTCAAAATGATTACTACTTTCGAGAAAACAGAAGTCGTAGGGGTTGTTATTTACCCCGAGAGCCAAGTGGGCATGGTTCTTGAATCTCTTCTGGGCTCTTTTATTCAGTTCAAGTTAAATTATAACATGAACAAGTTAAACATGAGTTTAACTGAGTTAATGAAAGAGCTCCAGGTGGCAGAGAATGTCATGAAGCCACAGTTTAAGGCTATGATTGCTAGTGTTTCTTCTTCCAGAACTGGGCTCAAGCCCAAAAAGTTCGACACTGGAAAAATGAGTGTCTAGAGTTTTAGGCCAAGAAAAACCCTACAAGTATTGTTCTCTATCTAGAGTCAGATTCAATGATTGGATCAACTTCCACTTGGATTGTTGATTTTGGAGCCATTGGTTATATCTGTAACTCCTTGCAGGGGTTTAGGAAGATAAGAAGACTTCAAAAGGACAAGTATGGACTACGAGTAGGAAATGGAGCACAAGTATGGGCCCTTGCAGTAGGAGAGCTAGATCTTGTTTTTTATTGTAATAGAGTGGTTATTTTAAAGGGTATTTTATATGTACCCAATTTTAAATATAATTTGATTTCAGTTACAAAACTTATAAAATAAGGATATTCTGTTTCTTTCCATTCTGGTATTACTATTAGTAGGAATGAAGAAGTTCTTTGTTCTGGGTACATATATGAAAACTTATTCTTCTTAAATCCTACAAACAATTAAATAAATAGCATTCAATCTGAACCTTTAAGTAAGAAGAGAAGATCAATTTCAATGACTCATATTGTTGGCATCTAAGGTTAGGTCATATTAACTCAACCAAGATTCAGAGGTTAATCCATGATGGACCCTTGGACTCATTAAGATTGGAAAGTTGGTCTCAGTGTGAATCATGCCTTATGAAAAAAATGACCAAAAAGTCGTTCATCCAAAAGGCTAATGGAGCCAAAGAGATATTGGGCCTTGTTCACACTGATGTGTGTAGTCCTGTGTCTACACCACCTAAAGGGGGTTTTGAGTACTTCATCACTTTTACGGATGATTGTATAAGGTTTGGTTATGTCTACCTAATGAGGCGCAAGTCTGACTCTTTTGACAAGTTCAACGAGTTGAAGGCTAAAATGGAGTGTCGGACAGGTAAACTGATCAAAACCTTACGATTGGATCATGGTGGAGATTACCTCCTCGGTGAATTCAAGGATTACATGGTACATCATAAGATAGTATCCCAACTCTATGCGCCCTGGACACCCCAGCAGAATGGAATAGTTGAGAGAAGGAACAGGACATTGATGGAAATAGTCCGAAGCATGATGTCTCATGCTACTCTTCCGGTCTTTTTTTTGGGATATGCCCTGAAAACAGTGGCATATATTCTGAACTTGGTGTCTTTCAAGTCAGTACCTAGGACACTCTATGAGATGTGGATTGGGTGTAAGCCAAGTCTGAATTATCTCAGGATATGGAGTTGTCCAGCTTATGTACTGATCAAGAGAGACAAGCTAAAACCAAGATCGAAACTATGTTATTTGTTGGGTATCCAAAATGGACAAAAGGAGGTTACTTTTATCATTCCAATGAATAGAAAGTACTGGTAAATACTAATGCTAGATACTTGGAGGATGATCAAAGTACTTCTACTAAAGGTTTAATAAGGTTGGAACTCGATGAAAAGTTATCTTCGGAATCAACTTCTTTAGACCCGATTGTGGAATAAGAATAGGCGCAGCCTCAATAACCTGTACAAACAGAGCCTCGTCGTAGTGGGAATGTATCTAGGGTTCCAAAAAAATGGACTGGAGAGGCTTTCGAGTTGGTCTCTGACCATCAGGAACAAAATCTTACTAGATACGATGAGGTTATGGCTAATGCCGATGCAAATCTATGGCATGAAGCAATGAAAGTCGAGATTGAGTTTATGTACTTCAATCAGGTTTGGAATCTTGTAGCTTCACTTGAAGGGATAAAACCTATTAAGTGTAAATGGGTATACAAGAGGAAAATGGGAGTGGATGGGTAGGTGGAAACCTTCAAAGTTAGGCTTGTGGCGAAAGTGTATACTCGAAAGAGAGAATCGATTATGAGGAAACCTTTTCTCCGATAGCCATGCTTAAGTCTATCCGTATCCTCCTTATTATCGCATATTATTATGATTACGAGATATGACAAATGGATGTCAAAACAGAATTTCTTAATGTCTATCTTAGTGAAGACATCTATATGTTCCAACCGGAAGGTTTTATTGCTAAAGGCCAAGAATATATGATTTGCAAGCTTAAAAAGTCCATTTATGGTCTTAAGCAAGCATCTAGAGCATCGAACATTCGTTTTGACGAGATTGTAAAGTTTTACGATTTCATTCAAAATAAGGATGAACTTTGCGTGTACAGGAAATTAAAAAGCATAAATGTGATTTTTCTTGTCCTATATGTGGATGACATTCTACTCATTGGGAATGATGTAGGAATATTGTCATCTACTAAGGTTTGGCTGTCTAGTCAATTCAGTATGAAAGATTTGGGAGAAGCTAATTATATTTTCAGGATTAAACTTCTTAGAAATAGGAAGTAGAGAATGTTAGGATTATCCCAAGTGACATACATTAACAAGTTCCTGCCAAGTTCAACATGAACTCATGCAAGGGAGCTCTAATCTCTTGCAGACATGGGTTATCTTTTTGTTCAAATGACTGTCCTAAGTCCCAAGAAGAAAAAGACAGAATGAGTAGGATTCCCTACGCTTCGGCTATAGGAAGTCTCATGTACGCTATGTTGTGTACTAGGCCAGATATCTGCTTTGCCGTAGGCTTAGTTAGAAGATATCAGTCAAACCCTGAAAATGTTCATTGGCAAGCTGTAAAGCATATTCTCAAGTATCTTAAAGGTACGAGAGATTATATGTTGATTTATAGAGTTGATGACTTGGTTCCTACTGGATACACAGACTCAGACTTCCGAGCAGATAAGGATGAGAGAAAATTCACTAGTGGATATGTTTTCACCTTGTTTGGAGGAGTTGTTTCATGAAGGAGTATCAAGAAATCTTACATTACTGACTCAACCATGGAAGCTGAATATGTGGCAGCTTCGGAGGCATCCAAGGAAGTAGTCTGGCTTCGAAAGTTCCTTCCAGAACTTGGAGTCGTGCCACACATGGACAGACCGATTGTAGTGTACTGCGACAACACTAGAGCAGTCTCACAATCCAAAGAACCCAGGAACCACAAGAAGGGGAAGTACATCGAGAGGAAGTACCACCTGATCCAGAATTTCATCCAGAGATGAAAAATCGTAGGGAAATAGATAGCCTCGGAGAACAACCTAACAGATTCCTTCACCAAGCCTTTGGTTGAGAGAGTCTTCAAGAGATACTTAGATGCCATAGGGGTGGGTACTTATGGACTTTCTTAGTCTTATAGTGCAAGTGGAAGATTGTTGGAATGTATACCTTCTAGACTAGGTCTCTGATGTAATTATCGAATTTATTAATAAAAGAATTTATTCTTAAAATTTGTTTGTGAATTTATATTTTATTTATGCACGATTTACGTTTGGAAAGGACCCATTGTGTTTAAGTAAGTGATTCATGTGAATAGTGGTCTTTCAAGGTAAGGTATGGATCACGGGTTACTTAACACATAAATGTTTATTCTTAACCGATTGTTGAGAGTGAGAATCTTATCATGTTTAGGTTATTGTGTTATGAATTTCAAATAGAGAATGGCTTACCTTTAGCCAGTGAGTAGTCCACTCACTTCATAGCATGAGCGTATTTCGAATACGTAGAACATAACCTATAATAGTAGTTTCTAAAAGTACTATTTATAAGAAACCCAGACTATTACTACTATAGCATGGACTAATACTTTACCGCTTGAGTATGAGTTGGTGGTTTAACAAAACTGGAAGCATGTACTTTGATATGCTGTAGTTGAGGTTCTATCGTAAAGTCGATATACTTGTATGTTGGGTATATATGACTAGTTACTTAAGACAAACTTGTACAAGATAACTTCTGCGCTATATCGCCCCTTGTAACTGTTTAAATGATCTAAATATCCAGGACCCTGGGGAACATGACTTAGGTGTTTACTTTAGGGTAGCTCCCTTAAAAAGCGAAAATATTCTAGGAGTTATAGATTATTGGACTAAAGGTCTAAGGATGGTAGATGTCTTTTAGAGAGGTGTTAGTACACTCTTCATCTCTAAAATGTATGCCGATGCGTAGAGGGGTATTTTAGTCATTACACCTCTCGGTCAAAGACTTTGCTAACGCAACATTATCCTTGGGGTCAATATTTTCTTATAGTGATATTAAAAAATATTTAAAATGTAAAATACAGTTATTTCTGTAACAGATGTATTTTGGTCATTTTAGTAGCCAAGGCAATATGTCTTTTGGTCATCGGAATAGCCCATAAGTCTTGATGGTTTTAGGTTGAGGGATTGATCTTATATTAAATGGATTTTATTTTATTCGAGTAACCTAGTTTATTTATTGGGCTATGATAAAATAAAAGGTTCAAAGAGAGAGAATTATATATTGGCTCATTTGGGTTATTTAATTAATTTAATTATTGGATTTTTATTAGTCCAGGAATAATTAAATTGAATTAAAGGCTTAATCTAATGAACTGGGCTAAGGCTCGAGATTTATATTGATCCATTAGGTTATTTAATTAATTTAATTATTTAGCTTGTATCAATCCAGAAATAATTAAATTAAATTAAAAGACTTAACCCAATGAACTAGGTCATAGGTCCAAAAGCCTGTTTGATGGATTAAACATGACGTGGGCCTTAGAACTTCTGTTTGATTCTTGAATGTCCGGATAATAACCTATCATTAAGGTTGTTGGATTCAGAGGGAACGACAGAGGTTCACGGAAGTACGTTATTTTTTTCTTAAAGTGTTCATGTCTTCTTCTCTCTCATGGGTTCTCTGGTTTTTTCAAGAACAGAGACCAAAAACTCATTAGCTTGATAGCATCCAGTCAAAGTGAGAAGATCATCTTCTCCTTCCATAAGCTTTCACCACGCATTTTAGGCGGGTTATATTCCGAAAGCCAAGAGGATTCGCGTTAATGCCTAGAAGAAGCCATCGACTTGCGGGACAACAGTCTCTAGAATCAATCTAGGAACCAGAATTGGTTCAAGCGCCGGCACTCCCTAGACTAGTAAGGAAACGGAGAGGTAAACAACTTTCATCACATGCTCTTTTTTTCGGTTTTATCAATGCAGCATTTCGGTTCTTCATTTTTGCCATATTAACCTTCATTTTTGCCATATTAACCTTCATGAACAAGATCTATAATATAGATCGTGAAGTTGCCATTCTTTTAGTTTCTGTTATCATCAAATCAGAACTGCTACTTTCAGAAATATGTCTATATATATTGCTTGCTATTAAGCGTGTTACCCTTTGCCAAAGGCATTGGAAATAGAACTGAGTAGAAGAAAATGAAGAAACCAGCCTGTTGCATCTCCATTGTTTCCTCATTGTTCTTGTAGCAATCGTTTCTGGTGTTGAAGCTCACTCCTGCAGGCCTGGCGGTAAGATTAGAGGTAAAAAACCTCCCCAGGAGTATGCAACCCAGAGAATCACACACGATGTTGTCCAGTGGCAAGATTAGAGGTAAAAAAATCCTCTCCAGGTGGATGCAATCACTCAGAATGTTGTAAAGAGGGTAGACATTATGATACTTAAGAGCTCTCCGCCTGCAACCTGCCGCACAAAGGCTGTCATTACACAACAGTTTTGAGGAGAATGGCTATGGTGGCAGACCATCGGAGTGTGATAACAAGTATCACTCTGATGATGTGCCGGTGGTGGCACTATCCACTGGGTGGAATGGGAAAGGTAAGAGAAGGCTTAACCACATTACCATTTATGGTAATGGGGGGAGTGTTAAGGGCATGGTAGTTGATGAATGTGACTCCACGGTGGGATGCGATAAACCCCATGATTACCAGTCTCCGTGCAATAACACCATTCTCAATGGCTAAGAAGCTGTTTGGGAGGCTTTAGGATGCAAACGACAAACTTTAGACGTACATTGGTCTGAATAATTATTCGTCATTTGTGGCCTGAAAAACAATAAAAGCTGGCCAGTTGTTTGGTGTGTTTTTTGGGAAACAGAATTCAGCTAGCCCTTCCCTTTCACCCTGAACCTGGAATTCCATATACTGAGAATGAAAACAAAGATGGGGCTTTTGTTTCCTTTGTTTAATTTGCATTGCTGATCTTGGTTGCATTTTGTCTTTTAACTGGAAGAGATTGACAAATTCATCTCATTCTGCAGAAAAAGACTTGGATAAAAAAAATCCTGCGTGCAGTCTACAGAAGATTCTCGAACTCTCAGAATCATATAGATACAAATTGTTTCGTACACATCCGATCTTTTAGCCAAGAACATTGCTACAGAAATCCTGTTAGGATCCGAATATGCAGTGACCAAAACTCGACTGTTCAGAGCGGCTGCTTTTGCCCCCATCCTGAATCGTATAACAGTAAGAAGGTAAAAACAGCTGCTGAACAGAATAAGATGCACAACAATGTAAATAATATGACATGTTCATCTTTATACACACTTCAAGCTATGGTAGGATGATCAAACACACCAAATATACACAGCAGCATGAGCAACGCCACCATTTTGGCAAATCCCAGACAAAAATTAAACAACCTAAAGCATACTGTCAATCCTAGCTGGCAGTCGTCGGAAGAAATTCAGTGGTGGTGCTGGCAACTTATGTCGAAACCTGGGATGCCTCATCACATAAAATCCAGCTATCACTGCCAATACCTGGAAAGGGGTGGTATACAAGACCATGGAAGCAACAAGGCAGAAGGTCACAAAAATTGTGGTAGCACGAGGATCTCGCCAATTCAGTAGTGCCTGGATCCGCTCCCCTTGGGTAGCCACATCTCCCACCACAGTCTGAATCCGACCAGCCACACTTCTTAAACGATCATATCTCATTCTAACCAGCTCTGAACTCCTGGAAGTAGGAAATGAGTCAAATTCTTCATCAAGCTCATCAGGATGTACTGCATCAGCATAGGATATTCTTGTATTCATGTGTGGAGGATACCTAGGCCGGTACCGATAGTTCCAAACTCCAATCACAAACATGTATAGAAACACTGTTGGCAAGATCAGTTCTGGAAGACACGCAAGCATTAGAAACAGCACATGAACTAGAGCCGTTGTAACAGGGTTCTTCCACATGCATACTTCCCCAAACCATGTCCAAACAGCAAATAATCCATTGAAAACAGACATTAAGCGGAAAAAATTTGCTTTGCTTCTCCTCATGCTCCAGAGATGTGAATCTGCATCGATAATGTACTCTACTACTTCCTTTTTGAGAGGAGGTTCGGCTCGGCTTAATCGAGCAGCTACTATGTTGACGGCTTGGTGGCGTAACATTTCAAGCTGCATTATAGTCAATGGTCTGACATAATGCATTTTTGGCAACAGTGGCTTACTGTACTGAATCATCATATTTGACATTGATGTGCATGAGAACCGTACTGCCAGATGCAACTCCCCCATCTTCTTTACACCTGAAGGGTGAAGTACCAGCAAGGGATAAGAATGAGTGTAGACACGGCCCGTTTCAAGAGTAGAAATTCGAACCCTGACCTTCCCAATTCTCATGTCTTTGCTGCCATCGCTGCTATCAAAAACACCTATAGTGAGGACGGTTGATGGATCAAATACCTCCCAAGTATATTGTTCATTGTACTTTGGATTTAAACTGTCAAAAACCGTACGGGTCCTAATCCACTTGTGACCATATTTTGCCACACAATATGTATCTGATGTACCCCTTCCATCTCTTGTTTTCATTGGGTGCAGACTGTCGGCATTGAGAATACCCAGTTCCAAGACACCAATGGATGGCTTCCAAAGCTGTTTTGCTGTGGGCCGGAGATCACTACTGTAATGAGTAGACTCATCGAGAACATGGTAACCTCCATCAAGTGAGACACGAAGATGAAGCTTACTAGCAAACTTATCTTTCTTTGTCTCCTCAATGTCAGTTGCACTTGGCTTTTGAAGGTTGTACCAACGTGACTGAACATAGCGGTCATCAAGACGCCTTGCAACAGTGTTCAAAGGTATAAAGACCCTTCCAAGGACCTCATCTTTGTTGGGACCAAGACGATCTTCGACTGAAAGAATTAAATGATCTTCCAATGGTTCAGCAGCGACAAACATCAGATCCTCATTCCAGAAAGCATTGGCAGTCTGAGTTTGAACTGGCCTTGTCTTGAGAACCTGATTGGCTATCTGCACCTTGACATACACATCAGGAAAACGAGTCTTCTCAGCTACAACCAAGTCTTGTACTTCAATTACATTGACACGGACATACCATAACCTTGGGGAATGGTAGACTTTTGAGCGAATAAGTGTCTGGGGCACTGAGCTATCAAAAGAGCCAGATGCATCTGAATGCCAAGCATCAGGGTAAGCCTCGTCAGCCTGTGTGCCCATCCAGACAGCAAGCATCAGTTCCCCCTTTTTCTTTTCCCCATCCTTGGCTTGCAATCGATACCATTCTGGAGCTAATGGACTGTCTGGCAGAACACGTGTTGGAATATCGTGAAGGTCAAATCGAACCATCCCAACAAAGTCATCTTTCACCATATCTTTATCCTTTAACACAACTTCCATAACAGATGACTGTATCCTATCTTTTGAGAAGGCAAAAACTGTATTCCACTCTGGATTTTTTGTTTTCTCAAAGTGTTTTGTGACTCCTCTATAGTTCCCAACCCGTACTTCAACGTAAGGGTCAAGACTTCCTGTCACATCCATGGAAGGTAGATCTTGTGCTTTCACAACTCTTACAAAAAGGAACTGCATAGGCTCAACAAGGTCATAAGTGCTCGACGGCTTGTCTCCTCGTATAACCCGTCCCCCAACAACTCGTCCACCCCCAAGGACAGGGCTTGTTTCTTTAAGTGCATATTCAACCGGTTGTGAGGATAAATTTGAATACATATTGATCACTTTTGGTGCATTAGGCTCAGTTCTCATTGCATCAACCCCATAGTTTATTGGCTGATGGGAGGACGACATATAGGAAATAGGCTGTTCTTGCTGATGACTAGCCTTTGGCAAATGATAAAAGGTGTTGCTTGATACCTTTTTCTTTTTTGAAAATGGGTCAGGGATGAAATCTGGTACTTGTTGATCTAGTGGTCGGGTTTCTGTTGAACGTGAATTTGTGTATGAAGAAGAATCCATTGCAGGAAGTGGGTTGGAGGACCTAACAGAAGGATCATCAGTAATAAAAACTTTCAGGCCAAGCGTGCCCCTTGCACGTGAGAAAATGCTTCCCTTTTCAAGTGGGTAGTGCATAACAACAGCATCAGAATAGGGGACAAATGATGTACCGGTGATTCGGACCTTCCCAAGAGATGATTTGGAGTGGCTTTTAGAGTTATTATTGTAAATGTGGGCTTCCAGTGTTTCATTGGGTAGCTCATCTGGATTAGATACGTTGAAGTAGAAGGTCTCATTCCAAACAGGTTCAAGATCCTTTTCCTTGACAGTAGTGCGGAACTTCTGGCCATCAAACTCAAGTTCCACAAAGGCACTTGATGAGCCCTGCCCATCCTTAGGGAGGAGGTCGTGGGCACTAATCACTTCCACTCCAAGCTTGAGATTGCTCATTGAATTGGTATCACAAAACTCTTGATAACAGTGAAACAAAATAGGCTGATACTGAAACTGCTGGAAATATCTGTCAAGTATAATGCCCTAGAGAAGAAAACTGGTTTCATTATAAGAGCCAAGTTAAGAAACTCAGAAGCAAAAAGAACCAGAGGAAGACATATCACAAACTGATATAAGATATTTGAGGTCACATATATCGGCAAAACTAAATCCAGCATCCAAATAGAGTAGCCATAAGGATCAGAAAATCATGCTAAGTTTTAACTTTTCCATGCCAACCACAAAGAAAAAGGACGAAGAAAGATCCAACAATCTGCGTGTCCACTACTTTAAAGTTTAAAATGGTTTAAATAAAGTAAAAGGCAATCAAATTCTCCCTAGATGCCCAACTTTCAGCATGATTCTTCAAAATGTGTAAACTTTTCCAACTGATTCTTTAAAAGGGATAACAAAACATATCGAGATACTCACACGCCCTAAAGAATATTCTCTTCTTTCCTCAACAGATAGCTTTCAAAACGCCGGATTACGGATGTACAAAAATAAGACAGATATATCGGAGAACTCTCAGAAAAACCTGCCAATAGGGAATCAAGAGAAATGCTCTTTAAAATTTTGATTCCCAGGTTTGATTACAAAAATTGAACCTTTTTCTTTGTTTAAAAGACCGGGGTTTTCTTGAGACAAAAAGGAGAGAAACTAGAAAATTATAGAATATGGGTATTCTACAATAGAAATAAACGGAAAAACAATACGGGCTATTATCATTTGTAGAACACACTAATCCAACATCACCAGAGAAGTTTTTAGCTGAATTCACAGCACACCAAGAATTCCAAAGAAGAACGAAATTTATGCATCATCTGAAGGAAAGAGGGAAAAATTGGGAAGAAAAAGAAAACCAAGATTCTGACTTTGTCCAAAATACCAACTCAAACAGAGACTTGCCAGTTTTTCTCCCACTAATCTATCGAACAAACACGAAAATAACCCATTTGAACATAAAAACCAGAACAGAGAAATACGAATTTCAAAAACAGTCATCAAGAAACAGAGCAAAGTAATACCGCAACCATGCCAAGTACTGGAAAAAGGAAAGAAAAACAACTACTTTACAACACAAACACCAACCACCTGCTAGTGACACCCTAGATGACATGAACACAAGAGAACTAGAATAACCTTCTTTCTTTCAGCCTTGTATATCACAAAAAGCTCCCTGTTTTCTGCGATTATCCTCCTCTATGACTCGGGTTTTAAAAACGGTCTATAATTCCCGAGGTGTTTTGCAGTGTGGGTCTGAATTTGAAGAGTGGACAAAGACAAAGGCAAATGAAGGAAATGAAATAGAAAGAGGGTGAACGTTTCTGCGATCATTCAAGGAAGGAGAGAGAAGAGAGGAAGCCGTGGAAAACGAGCTAATCCCTCATACCAAACCATAATAATAAAATGCTGCTGCCGCAGCACCACATATAGAACACCTAGCAAGCAAGAAGAAGACGAAGAATGGTCTAAAGTCCACACCGCTGCTTGGGTTCATTGGGTTTGAGACCATTGTTAATTCCTATTAATAACGTATACACAAGCCCCACTCAGCAAAATTTTGCTTGTGTGTTTATTTTCTTATAATATACTAATATGTTTTTTTTTAATTGTATGCCTTCAATTCAATTTTATTTTAATTAAAAATAAATATTTATTTTTATAAATAAACACATTATTTTCTACTAACTTCTCGTTAATTTTTTATAATGAAATATTTTATTAATTTTATGTTAAATTAAAATAAAATATTTAAATTTATACGAAAATAATATTCTCTTTGACATAAAATAAGACATTTACAATGCTAACTTTATCAGTTACAAAACAATTTCATTAATTAGTAATCAAAATTTATTATTATTAAAAAATCCTGATACTTTACATTTTAAATTCACTGTAATTCTTTAAAAAAAATTTATTTTAAATTGTTTTATTAATTTATAAAATTAAAAATATATATATATTTTTTTCTAATCATACTTTCGTATTATTTTATTAAATTATAAAATTAATCAAATTTCAAAATAACTCTATAATTTTTACTCATTATAATTTAACTAAGATTTTTGTTCTAATTTATCTGTCATATTAATAAACTAAGATTATATTAATTATTTTTTTTTTATAAATATTCATCTTTAATACAATAAGTATTGTATACTTGTAATGAAAAATAAAAATAAATTAAATATGCTTACAATACATCAAGCTTTGGAATTTAATTACTCTTTAATAAAGAGAGAGATTTTTTGAAGATAAAATAAAAAATATTAATTAATTAACCAAAAAAATCTTATTTTTTTAAAAACTTATGAATCGGTTAAAATAGATAGATAAAATGGGACGGAGAGAGTACTCAATAATATTTTGATCCATTTTCTAGTAGGAAACAAATACTTAGAAGAAATAAGTAATTTGGAGTTATATTAAAGTTTTGAAATTTGTGTACTTCTTAATATAAAGAAATATACTTATAGGGTAAAAATAAAAGAGAATATTTAATTAACTAAAAAATTTACTTTTTTTAATCTCTGCATCATCGATTAAAGTAGACAGATAATTTGAGACGAATGGGGTATCTATTAGTTGTTCTCCTCTGTATATTTATTAATTATCTTTTCTCAATTGTTTCATTTTTTCTATCTCCACTTAATAAAATATTTAATGAGTTAAATGATTGAAAGAATGGTAAATTAAGAGTATAAATAATAAATTTATTTTATATTTTTAAATTGACAAATATTTTAATATAATAAAAATATAAAATTTTAACATAGATTTTTGAAATGGAGGGAGCAATACTTACTAGACACTATTTTTAGATACTTTAATCATTCTATAAAGACAGTCTTATTTCTATAAAAATTAATGCAATTCTTTTATTTTGTATTTTTCTTATGTATTTCTTTATTAAAATTAAAACTCTTATTACTCTGAAAATTAAATAGTATATTATTCTTAAAATAATTATTTAGTTTTTAATAGAATACAAGATAATAGTCAAGTCATATTACAAAGTTGACTATGATATAAACTTTTGATGTTCTAATTTTTATATTTAATTCACTGTGTAAGAGAATTTCTCATTAAATTCAATTGATATTTTAATTAATGACATATTAAGAAATTAATAAATTAACTACACTTTACAAATGAAATAGGCCTAAATTTATAGCAAATGTAAAAAGGAAAGAACGGAGAAGGTAATTATTATTAGAGGCGAAGTCCAAAAAATTAAGTTTAAATAATATGAATTATTTCCTTTACTTAGAAATAATATATTTTTTTGCCACAATAATTAAGAAAATTATGAAAACCCCTCAATTGTAAGGTGCAATGGCTATATTATCCTTGTTTCATTAATTAATGCAGTAATTTAATGAAATACTATAATAAAAATAATACAGGTATAAATAGAAAAAAAATAAAAATATTTTTAAAAATCTAAAATTGTTATGAATTATTGGAATCTCCATTAATTAGTGGAGGCTCCACTAATTATGGATTTATGTGAATTATTAGAAGATTTTTATGGATGTCCACCATTTAGTGGAGACACCATTAATTGAAGATGATGTATGCCATGATGTATTTCACTAATTAGAGCTCTATAAATAGAGCTATTCTCTAAGCTTGTAATACACCATCATTTTGTGAAAGAAAGATTAGTGAAAGAAAGATTAGAGAAAGAATTGTGAGAGAAAGAAAAAGAGAAGTTTGAAGAGAAATTATTGTGCAAAGAATAGTTAGAATTTTCTTAGTGTGTAGTGTGTAGATTTTATTCTAACACTACCCTAATTTTATAACAAAAATCACATATGCTCTAGACAAAGATAAAATTTTAACAACCACTAGATATGTGAGGATAATAGAGAAATACAAAAAGATGTCACCAACATATCATAAGAAGTCTAGAGGAGAAGGTTACAGTGTCACTATCCACAGCATCATTTTTTTGTTTTTTTTTGGGGGGCAGAGTGGTGGGGGGGGGGGGTGGCGGGTTGTTGGGGGTTAATTCTTTCATGCCTAAATCACTATCCATGGCAATTATTTATAATATCGGCCAAATTCGTGTAGATTGGTTAGTAGGATTCGCCTCATATTAGTTAATTTTATCCTACGAGGTTATTTTACTATTTTTTTACACATAATTATTTTTTCATACATCGAGTTTTTATATTTTTTTTACAATAAAATTATCAAACGTAATTTACGCGACCCATATCCCAAATGTACCATGAGTTAGTTTAGTGACATAATAAAAAATTTAGAGTTAGAGATAAATTATATATAAATATATTAGTAAAAGATAATTTTTGAATTTTTTTAAAATAAAATGTAAAAATTAGATGGACGTATTTAAAAAAAATTACTCCATCCGTTTCAAAATACTTATTCATGAAACTTTTTTGTTTTGTTTCAAAATACTTGTTCATGTACATATTTCTATAACTAATGATTAATTTTTTCCTATTGTACCCCTATTTATTTCAAGTCAACTATACAATTTTTCAAAACTCTTATTTCTTCTTGCTTTTTGGAAATTTTCATTAATCAATAGCTATAATGCTTTTAATATGGGTATAATAGAAACTTTATCTAAATTATTGTATTGTTTTCAACACACTCAAACTGTTTCGTGACAAATATTTTAAAACGGAGAGAGTATATTTTACTAAGACAAAATCAAATATTTTAAAAAATTTAGAAGAGCTAGTGCTACTCCATGCCCCCATCCCCCTAGATTTGTGTTGATCTATTGATTGGTTGCTTTTTCTTTCGTTCCACCACTAGCACGACAGACGAGTGGACGAGAACCTTTAATTTTGTCTTGAATACTTAAGTTCAAACCTAACTAAAGACTTATAACGTGTTAATTAGTTGAATGTATTATTAGAAGTTAGAAGTAGTCAACTTTGTAATTTATGCATTTGGTAAACTTAAGCCTTCACACATTTAAGGGATAATAATAGTATCATATTTAAATCTGACTTATCTTATTATTTAAAAAACATTCATTATTTAAAAAAAGAAGTCAAATGCCAATATATTTATTTATGATTCACGTTTCAATAATTATGGTGTAGATAGAACGTTTTTCTAGTGAAGAAACTTTTGTAAATTTACGCAAAAAGGATTAATATTGGTAAATCAAATAATGATATTGTTATTATACTTTCTCTATTCTATAATAAAAATTGTTAGATGACTACTTTTATTGTTCCAAATAATAAGTTGTTAGGGACTTTTCAAAGAGGTTTTAAAGTTATTTTTACACTTTTATCCTTATTTATTATTCTATTTTTCTCTCTTTCTCTCTCATCTTTTCTCTTGTTTCCAAAACATTTAAATAAGGATGTTGTAGAAAGAAAAAAATATAAAGTCACATTATTTTTAGAAATCTTAATATGTGTGAAATTAAATTAAACGATTTATATTACGGGACGGGGTGAGTACTAGTTTGATTCTCCATATGTTACACAGAATTGTGTAATATATTACTTTAATAAATAAAAATAACTTTATATATATATATATATATATATATATATATAAATCATCGGTTCGAATAATATAAATTTAGATAACATTATTTAAGTTTTGAAAAATTAGATTGGACATTGATAGTCAAAAGTTCAACGTATCCTGTGTTTCTCAAATAACCTTATCTTAATCTATCTGAATTCAATAGATTTAGAGATATATATATATATATATATATATATATATATATATATATATAATGTGGATTCTTATCTATATGAATTTATTGAATTTAAATAATCATAATATTTTAAAAAAAAACCCTCCAAATTTCTTCCAAAAAAAATATTTACATTTCATATTATCAAATGTTAATAATTAACGTTGTCACGTGTGAATTCGTATCTATATGAATTTATTGAATTTAAATAATCATAATATTTTAAAAAGAAAACCCTTCAAATTTTTTCCAAAAAAAATTAAATTTCATATTATCAAGTGTCAATCATTAACGTTATCATGTGTCGCTGTTAGGTACTTTTGCATTTCTTATATATACACAAAATAAAAATGTAGGGGAGTATGAATTTTCATCCAACCAATCATGTGAGGGAAATCGCTCCTCCACACTCAACCAATCAACCCTCGACAGGCCGGTGGCCGGTGGCCATCCGACCGGGATGTGATACCTGAAAATGACAAGGAAAATGGGGCTGCCAATTTTGAATCATTTTTTTTCCTTTTGGATGGTGTCTGGATTCTACCACTATTCTTATATTGTAGTAGCAAAAATGACGCATAAATACCCAAAAAAAAAAAAAAGACAGAAAATCAGACATGAGATGAGATTCATATGGTTTTTAAGGTGAGATATTTGATTTATTTGTTTTTTATTGACGTTCTAAATTATCAGCCAATGCACTTCAGATTTTTTTTAATGGGTGAGATTTGGGGTTGTGGAAAATTGTAAATCATTTTTTAGATTTTTTAATGGGATGGGACTTGGACTTATAGATGATATAAATCACTGAGTTGTGAAATTTCGATTCTGTAAAATTATAAAGAATATAAATAATTTTTTTATAATAAAATTTATGAATAATTATGAATCACTCAGTAACAAAGTAAAAATCTTAGTGTGTCTAGAGCGAGATTTGAACTCTCGAATGTCTAAAGATTATTTTAGTTGTTCTATTGAAGGTAAGAGGGGAGATATTAATAATATGATACACAGAAGTTTAATTTTTTAAATTAATTTAAATTAATTTATATATTTATATTTATAATTCCGTCTATGACGTGATATTCAGCAGACACGAAAGGGGATATCAGATTCCCAATGGCAGGAACCTTAGCAATCCGATTTACCGTAGACCGAGTGCGTTGAGTGTTGTACCGCATGTTTTGTATGTTGTATATTTTTAAAAAAGTACAACACTTAAAAGAATCGATCTACAGTGAATCCGATCTACATAAGAATTTCCAAAAGGGCCAAACACATAAAGTTGATAGCCCCACCCCACACCAATTTTCTTCATCCGTCACCGTCCCTGCCGAGTAAGGAGTTATTTGAACGCGTTTGTTGCTCTGAGAACCCCCTTTGTTTTTTTTTGTTTTTTTGTTTTTGGGCGCATGTGTGGGAGGAACCCTTAAAAAGTTCATATATTTTTTTTGAATCACACACATTCGAAGCCCAAAGGTGTATAAAGGGGTAGGGAAAATTCATTTTGCTAAGTAGTTGCGGAAATACACACGTGACACTATTAGTTATTGATAATTAGTAATATGAAATTTAAATATTTTTTTGGAAGAAATTTAAAAGATTTTTTTTAAAAAATATTATAATTATTTAAATTTAATAAATTCATATAGATAAGAATTAATATTATAATTTTTTTTTCAGATATCTTTAAATTTAGTGAATTCAGATAAAGTGAGATAAGATTATTTGAGAAGTCCATGATACGTTGAACTCTTGACTACCAATGCCCATTCTAATTCTTCAAAACTCAAATAAAAATTATCTAAATTTATATTAAATTCAAATAAAAATTATTTGAATTTATTAAATTCATTGAATTAATATATTATATTACATGGGTAATCAAACTAGTTATGATTGAATTTCACATCTCTATTCAAATCTATCAGATTTTCGGTGTTCTTACTTTCTTTTTTTTTAAATTACCATCACCATTAAATTGACTACTGTTTATTTTATTTAAAATTTAATAAGAAGTTGTCAAATTAACAAAATTTTTGATGAAGATAGTAAAATAAGAAAAATAAAAAATTATTATATCGATTAAAGGCAAAATAAAAATTGGATAGTATGGTAAGATTTGGTCATAATTTCGAATAACAAAATGAAAATTTTTTCTAGACGATGTTATATAGTAGGTTAAGACAATTAGTGAAGTATGTTTTGTTATATCAATAAATATTTTTCATACTCATCATATATATATATATATATATATATATATATATATAATTGTAGAATATTCTTTTTATGATACGTGATGTATTGCATTTAAATAATTTTTTTAAAAGAAAATGTGAAAGGTCATTTGAATTTATTGGAATCAGATGATTTTAAATGAATGTTATCTAATCATAGTGATTTATAAACGTTTGAAAAATCGTAAAAATATAAATAAAACTTATCTATTCGAAGCATTTTGTTTTGCATTCTTTCATGTAACGTATAAATATTAAACTAATAAATATAAATTAGTAGGTTAAAAATATATTGCATATCTTGTCTCAAATTAAAATGAGAAGAATTTATTTTAATATACATAAGTCATTGAAAAAGTTCATATTGCAACAAAGACTGCGTTTTAAAATTGCATGTAACAGCATTGAATTTAAATGATTTTTTAAAAAAATAAATATTATTTTCGTAATGCGACACACATTTAAAGTAACACATAATAGTGTTGAATTTAGATGATTTTTTTAGAAAAATAAATATTATTTAAATTTATTTATAAATTAAATTAAATTAATTAATAAGATATATATTAAATTATAATATTTAAAAATGAATATTATTTAAATTTATTTAAAATATTAATTAATTAAGTAATAAGTTAAATTAAATTATATACATATATATAATATTAATACATTTATTTTTAATAACATAACAATTCGTGCAATGATTTTCAAAACCAAATCGTCTACAACCTCTGTAAAAGAGTCCAACAAAATAAAAAATTGTTAGATCAAACTAATTTAACCATGTATATATATTTTTTTTAAAAATTGAAACAAATTATAGTTATAAATTTAGTTTTAAAATGTTTTAATTAAAAAATAAAATTGAACCAATTAAAATAAAAACAACATATAAAGAATTCGTACATAATGTTAATATATATATATATATATATTAATTATGTACTACTATATAATAATGACTTAATTATAATTATTATATATCTTAACTTTGAACACTGCTTAGAATATATATGTATATATTTTTTCCATCTCCTCCCGACCCAACACCCACTCAAGTAATCCTAAAAAACTAAGCAGCCTGCCCCGAACCGTAGGAAGCATTTCATTGGAAGCAAGAAAATTATCCTCCACCAGCAGCTCAACATCTTCCCTGGCAGGGAGCTCCAATGGCTATCATGTACAGTCTCAGCATTGTCTTCCCAGATCATCATTCTCTGATAATTCGAAGTTCCAATGCATTCACATCTCGGCCTTCTCCAGTTCCCAGAGCAAAAAAGCCATCCTGCATTTCCAATGCACACTCTGCATCATCTTCCCCTGTTCTAAGATTGAGCAGAAGAGTGCTCAATCTCTCCATTCTTGCAGTGGTTTTTCTCTGGGATTCTATTTCTGCCAGCTTGTCTACGGCCATAGCTGAAGCTTTAGAGCTTGAAAGATACACTGATTCGAAGGAGGGATTTACTCTTCTAGTACCCTCTTCTTGGATTAAGGTTGACAAAGCTGGGGCAACTGTGCTTTTTGAGGAGGCAAACAGGGGTTCGTCTAACAATGTTGGGGTTGTGGTCAGCCCCGTTCGGATTTCGAAGCTTAGTGATTTTGGTAGCCCTCAGTTTGTTGCAGATAAGCTAATTCAGGCGGAAAAGCGTAAGGAAAGTACAAAGAATGCTGAGGTTATATCAGTTTCAGAGAGGTCAACCCAAGGTGGTCTTCAAGTGTATGAGATTGAGTACAAAGTTGATAGCACCAGGGGAGGAATGAAGAGGGTGTTTTCTGCTGCATTTGCCGCATCAAAAAAACTTTATCTTTTAAACATTTCTCACTCTGATGGATTAGAAAGACCTCTCGACATGGATAGAAGAATGGTACTAGAGAAAGTTCTTCATTCGTTTGATGTTGCACCGGCAACGTGAAAGAACTTCTGATCGGAGGACGCTTTTGTCTCAAAGTCTAATCCTTTCTTTCTGTCTCTGCTTGCTTTAATGTAGAGGGTGGAACTGCTTTTACAGGTACAAGATAGAAGAAGTTCCCTGTGAATATTCTTTTGGCACTGAGGTTAATTAACAGCATGCCTTTGTTAATTTTGAACATTATTTTGGAGCTGTCTGTGACGTAAGAGTTCATTTCTTCGCATTAAAGGGGACCAGAAAGCATTCCTTTTTCTTTAATTTCCCAAAAGGCTAATTTCAAAGAGACACTTGCACAAGAACCTTTTAAATTTCATGCTCCACTTCAAAAAGGTACTACCTTCCAGAGCTTATTGTGTTATCATGATTCATATATCCTAGAGAATAGGGTCTTGCATTATAAGTTTAAAAAGGACTCTGGCTGCGAGTTTTGGGATAATAATTTTGTAAACCTGACTCCACATAATCATATATAAATTGATTGATGCACAGTGGGAAATTATCCAGCATTGTGTGGTGGATGCGGATAATACTAAGCTATCCGTTGCATTTGAGGAAGCTCCTGTTTCCTGAGACTTCTGGCTTTTTCCTTTCTACTGAGTAGAAGAATTTTCCATCTGGTGTTGCTCTTAGTGATGGATGAAAACTTAAGCTAAATGCAAAGAGGAGCTACTGTTTCTGTATTAATCGTATGTTTAAATGTAACTAATGTGGAATCTTACTGGTGAAACTGAGTATTTTGTAGGATGGTTAAGTGTTTTTATTGCTGCAACTGATTAAAGTGTTATACGACAGAAAAATTGCCGGAGTGGAATTTCAAAGATTGGAAGGTTTTGAGTGCCTCAAATTGTTTAAATCCTGTAATCACAGTGCTACCACCTGCACTTCTTGCATCCAAAGTAATTCAGCAGCAATGCATGCAGAAATGATATATATTGATCAATTATATGAAACCAACATGATTCTTATAATCTATGATTTCTGACCATAGACAGTGTTCTGAATTTCAGATGTATTTCTTTCTGATATCTTGACTTGCTTCCCACAGTTCAACTTGCTTCGTTAGATTTTCCTTTCTCTTAAGAAGAGCTTGAAGAGTTGCTTGGGTGTAGGGAGTTTGCAAGATGCATGGGCTTGAATCTGCAGGACTATTCACCATGGTGTGTTTCCTGAACTTCTTTCTTAATCCCCTGGTGGAGCAGATCAACATCTCCGAGCATACTTCCATGGCCCCTTTAGGTACAGTTGGTTGATATTTTAAGAGCTTGGCATATTCGTATAGGAGATGAAACATGTAGTCATAAACATATTTCATGCTTAGCTCCTCTTGGACAAATTTGCTCCCTTCCTTTCCAATCTCTTGTGCCTGATCAATAACCATAGAGAGTTCATTTAAGATGGAGAAACCTAGCATATTACTCGTTTTTCTCAGCTTATGATCCTTAAGTGGTCTGCTGTATTCTAAACAACACAATACCGTAGAATGCATTTCTTATAATACTAAAGTGCTTGGACTGTTAGTGCTGAACAGAAATTCAGAACCAACAGACAAGATAAATCCTTGTGCCTCTTGTGCCCCATGCAAGGGAGTGAGGGTTTTAGAAAATGTTTATTTCATTACTGCTGACCAAGAAGAAGAAGAAAACAGCAGAGATGAAAAATTATACAAGCAAGTAATTTGGAAAAGCATAGTACCTCTTTGGTGTGTTTGTTGCCCCAGTCTACTGCAAACTTGATAGAACTACACTTGTCATTCTCATTTATTGGCCAATAGTGAACTGTGGGTAGCAAACCTCTCGTGTAGAAATCATAGTAGTGGGGAGTTATAAGCAAAGTCACAGAGTCGCATGCTAGAATATACTTTTCACTAACAGACCATGTGTGCCCTTCAATATAAATTTTATATCTGCATCAAATGATTTAGAACACATAAGAAAAATTAAGACACAAAAGAAATTGAGGAGAATTAACAGGCTAAATTAACCTATAAGTGCATTGGCTTTCTAAATCCACAGCTTTGAATCCCTCTCTACGTTCACGCTTCCAATCCTGCATTTAAGTACTGTTAACATGCTGAAAACCAGTGCAGGATAGTTTATTCACAGATGTTTATTTTCAAACATATATAATTTGCTTGGTTAAATCTCAACTGAGATTGTGAACGTGAATTTGCATCTATACTTGACTTTCTTATCTAGAGTAGAGTAATCAATATCTACCACTTCAAAGATGCGGGCATTCTGTTCCTGATTCTTTGAGAGATTACATTTCATAAGGTCAAGTCTCGAAAGACTTAATTTTGCAGTGCCTTTCCAAAATGCATAGGGCTTTCTGTCCATCCACTTAATTCTATCATTGCTTTGTTGCAAATCATTCTTTAGAAATTCCCATGGCCTTATTTTGAGTTCTGACCTGCAAAAATGCAAACTGAAAGACATGAATTATGAACAATAGAATACAATCATGGTTCCAGAGTTTTCTGCTTGATAGGTTGAAACTTCATGATTGCAGTGTCTGATTAGCCTCACTAACATAAGATCAAAATTTTACCAACCCCAGAAGGTCCAGTCAGGGAAAACTATATCAAAAGTCGACTCATTTCCACAGTAGTGAAACAATGGCGGTGGAATTGAAGCACCAGATCTTCCATAGTCATCTTTTAGGATTACTGGCTCATCCCCACACTCGAACATTAGATCCATGTCTGGTAATTTACCAGGATAGAGCCTAAGAAGCTGCAATATTCCCCATATTGTAACTATATCTCTTGTTTGAAAGCCGCGTTTGTACTTCTCCACATACAATCTCCCCCTAAGTATAACTAGTCGAATATGTGCAACATTTTTGGCCCTCTCCACCATTTCCTTATTTATTCCAGTGTCCTTCCATGGCTTTAAATCTTCATGGATCCATTGGAAATATCCTGGACATGCCCCAGTAGCTGAGCTGTTAGCATTGTTTGGTGACACGGGTAATTCTTCCAGACATTTGAAGTAGCAGCTCGGGTTCACTGTATATGACACAAATGCTTTTGATTGTTGAACATGTTTTGGGATAGATCCTGTGAGAATGGTCTAAAGAACGAAACAAGAAAACAGAAGTTAGCTTAATATACATTCTCAAAATCGCTTCTCATGATTCACAAGAATTATGAGAACAGATCAGGACAGAACCAAGAATGGTAGGAGAAGACAATCCTCTGTAGTAGACTTACAGTGTCAAGCCATTTGGTTGTTATGGTTGCGAAAATTACAATAAAAAGAAAGAGAAGGAGAATTCTTCCCATCGGTCTTTTCCTCAATCGATCAATCATTCTTGAGAGTTGAGATTTACTATTCTTGCTCCATAAGATCTTGAAGCGTCAAGCTTCCTGGATGACCTTCTTTGTAACACAAGTACCTGCCTTCTATTTCCAGTTTCCTCCATTCACATGCAGATCTCTTTGAACATCCATTGGATCAAATGTAGTAATTTGCAATGCTACATTAATCCTTTTCTTTAATTTATTGAGGCAAAGAAACTACCTTTTCTTTTTAATTTTTATTTTTTTATTATGATTCTCTCGTCACAGCTGGAAAGCCATTGGTGAATTCTTCCTCTCCCCCACTCTGATCTAAACAAAATTTGACAGTTTCAGTAAAACTGAAATCCTGAAAAGTTGCAGTGTAAAACTTATGTTAGGCTGAAAAGTGTGAGGAAATTTACCTTGTGAATTCGTCAATTTAACTGTGAGGAAATGTAGGAAGTTTTATTTTTTAATGGTTTGGTTGTTTCTTTTATTATTTTTTTAAGGTACCTAACTATTTTCGGATAATCTTTGTGGTTCTTTTACAAAAAGTTGTCTGAAAATAGTTAAGGGATCTAGAGATAAAAAAACATTGTGCGAAAATAATTAAGGGATCTAAAAAGTTAGATGAAAAGGATCAAAATAACCAAAATAAAAATTAAGGAACTACATTGGTGAATTTTTCTAATTATGTTTAACCAGATTAATAACATTTTTTAAGGGAGGTAGAGTTTCACTTCCGATAACACAGTGACAGTGAACAGAAACACAGGTGACTTTATCAAATTTGTTATTCTTGTCTCGAGTCAACATAATGAAAAAATAGGCAAAAGAAAGAGGGGATTTCTCAACTAAAATCATTGCCATAACTAAATGAGCAAAAAAGAAAAAAAGAGTCATTGCCTTTAAAATTCATATAGACAAAATTAGAAGGAAGCCAGGAAGAAGGCCTCATTGCATCTTGTTTCGTGTGTGCCAGTATTCATTTTCCCACTTCTCGACTTCCTTGGTCGACCTTGTTTTCTCTTCATTAAACGCTTTAAGGGCTTCAGGGTCATAGGGTGGAGGCAACGTGCATGGGTTTGCATTGCTTGGAGACTTCTCCAAGGATTCTTCCATGAATTTTCTCCAGTTTCCATTCGCAGGGCAAGCCATGTTCTCTGAGCATATTTCATTTGCATGTTGAGGGATTTTTGGCTCAAACCTCAAAAGTTTTGCGTATTCATTTAGTAAATGGAATATGTAATCATAAACTAATTCCATTTTCATATCCTTATGGATAAACCGACTCCCTGCTTCTCCAATGGCCTTCGCCTATACATAACAAGCATGTAACGGTTAACAATATGTTTGGTTCACAAAGGAGGAAGGGGAGGGGAAAAAAAAGGGAGAGGAGAACTTTTACTTTCATCAAGCAAAGTAAATATAATTTACTTTTATTTTATTTAGTTATGGTGAAGGAGAAGTAAATAATGATAACGTGGAGCGAGAAAGCTAATTTACTTTTTCTTTATTTTTCTTTCTTAATCAAACAATATAAATAATTTATTTACGTATAGATTTATATTCCCCTCACTTTTTATCATAACTAAATATATTATAAAACTATAAACACAATAACAATATTAGTTGCATTGAGGTGATAAGTGTACCTTCTCAAGATGATTGTTGCCATAATCAACGGCAAATTTGAGGGATCGACATTTATCATTGTCTCTAACGGGCCAATAGTGCTGCTGTGGTATCATCCCTCTTATGAAGAAATCGTACCAACGAGGAGTTACGTATAACGTGGGCGAGTCACATGCAAAAATATATTTTTCACTCACAGACCATGCCCATCCTTCGATGTAAATCTTATATCTGTCATAAATGCAGTAAGAATTCTTAAAATTCATCAAGAAAATCTCGAGAAAAAATGATTACTAAGTAATTTCCATTTCTTTACAGTGAATCTTTTGAATGAAAATTTGGGTTCACCTGTGTGTGCATTGGTCTCCAAGATTTGACTCCTTGTACCCTTTCTTGGATTCTTCATTCCAGTCCTAAACAAATGGCATTGATTGGTTGGAAGGTCATATTCAAATCATATATGGTCACAGAAGTTTTTGCAACTTCCGAAACAAACTGGGTTAATCATGAAGTAGTTTCTATGATTTTTTTTAATATTTCATACTATTAGATGGGAAGCGAATTAAAGTTTAATATATCTTATAATTAACTCGAGATGAATGAAAATGCAACGTAAGTACCTGGATATACAGTCGAGTATTCCAATCCACATTATCTGTGACATTGCATTTCATCAAATCACCCCTCCAGGGAGCCACATGAGGGTTCCCTTTCCAATAAGCATAAGGAACCCTATCGATCCACTTGGTCCTGTTGTTCCCTTCTTTTATGTCCCTCAACACATTTTTCCATGGTCTTATGTTTGTCTCAGCCCTGAAAAGTAAATGAAAAACATTCTAAGTGATTAGACTCTAAGAAATCTCCCAAAGTAAAATACTAAATCTGCATTTCTTATATCTCAAGCAAGCCCTCCGGAGTCAATGTCTTGATTTAATCAGCAAAAGGAGCCCATCTTAACGCTATGCACATGGAAATAATTACGTAAACGTAAAATAATCAGAACTGATCAAAGTCAAGATGTTGCTGAGAGATTTTCTTGAAATTTTGAGCTTGAAACAAGTGCAAATGATCAACATTACCAGCCCCAGAAGGACCAGTCGGGGAAGACAATATCCAAACTCCGCCAATCAGAACAGTACCGGAACAACGGTGGAGGGCCGGCATTGGGTCCGCGAAAATTGTTGGCTGCAATGACGGGGCGATCATCACAGTCAAACATCAACTCCAGATCCGGCAATCGTCCGGGGTACGTTCTGAGAAGCTGCACAATGCCCCACATGGTGAACAAATCTCTGGTCTGGATTGATTTCCTAAACTTCTCGACGTAGACCTTCCCGTTCAGGATGATGAGTCTAAAATGGGCATGTTGGCGGGCTCCTTCCACCATGTCTCGGGTGATTCCGGTCTCTTTCCAATGCCTCAGATCTTCATGAATCCATCGAAAATAATCAGGGCACTTCGAGCTTGAAGAAAGGTTAGGACTGTAGCTGGTTGGGTAGTCTCTTGGACATATGTTAGCCTGATTCCTTGCATTGCAATCCAGAGGGAATTCAAGTGTGTTTTCCAAGATTTTGGGTGCATTTTCAAACCAACCACCATAGTACTTTGCCTACAGCAATCAATGTCAATTGACAAATTAGGAGGGATGAGGGTGGCATTCGTGCACCAAAATTTTCAAAAAAATTAACATTTAAAAAAAAATCCATCTAAATATATTTTTTTGCCCTAATTTTTTTTAACAATTATAACATTTTATTCTATCATGATTTTACCTGAAATTCAAGATTCTAATTCTATTTGACAGCAATGCAATGAAAAGTACAAAAAACGCAAGTTGCATAATACTTAATTTAAAAAATAATAATTTACTTGTCACATTCATATGCTTAATAATTTCAACGTTGCTAAAATTCAACATTTGTCTGCGTCACAAGTCAGTGTTGTGTTATTAATAATCTATAGATTAATTGAAGGATGTGGAAGTGCCGGAGGCATATGGAATAAGTTCCGTTGACCTGAATCATCTAAAGTCAAGTCTTTTATCGGGATCAAAATTCTTACATTTATTTTATTTATTTACGCATCAGGTACGAAATGTGAATAAATTACATTATTATCTTATCGGATTATGTAAGAATTTCATAGCTGGCTGTCTTCTAGAGTTGGTCAAGAAACATTAAAATCTGGGCTAGCAATTTTATTTAAAATAATAAATAAACTAAAAAGAAATTTATTAAATGTTTACACAAAAGGCCATGAAAATATAAATTTATCATTTTTTTATAAAAATTTGGCTATCTCTGATAGTGATAGAATTTGATTTTGTTTCAGTAATGTAAGAAGCCATGGTTCTTCTTACCTCAGCTGCGGTTCTGAATTGCTAGCTAAAAAGTATACTCCATGGAAGAGCCAGGAAGTGAAAGTTGGCTACTTCTATACTACGATTGCTACTATAACATTGAATGAATGAATAAGGAAACAGGAAAAGAAAGGAGGGTACTCACTAGATTGATCGGAAGACTGGCATAAGCCAGAGCTGAAATGCATACTACGAAGAAGAAAAGAAGCAGTGTTGTGGCTACTGTGAGCCTCTTTTTGATGGATCGCCATCTTGTTCCCAAGGAGGAGTGTTTTTGATAAGCAGGTCTGAGCCAGAATACATTCATCAACTTCTCCTCCGGCGGTGACTTCATGCTGGTCCCAACGACTCCTTCTACTTCTTCTTCTTCTTCTTCAATTTCTCGACAAGTGCAGCCCTCTGCCAGATTTTCCACGACTATACTTGACTACTTAGGCTGCTGGCTGGAGAAATATTAGAGGAGATCGGAGAGAAGAGTGCGTTTTGTTTTCCTTGTTTCCAAAGGCTAATTCACGTTGGTTTGGTTTGCTTGCCTTGGTGAAAAGTGCCCATTTTTTGTTGAAAAATGTTTAATAACACGTGGAAGTGGTCGACTCCATAGCCATAGGCAAGGACTAGGTTTAAAAGTCTTTGCCATAACCCTCAAGTCACGTCCACTGCCCCATTCCAAACCACACTTTTCATTCCACAAAACCATGCTAATCAACCCTGCTGCGGTTTTTTCCCTTTAAAGTAGGCAGAGACTGTACCGAAGAATGTTAGTTGGTTAGTTAAAAACGGTAAATAATTCAAAATTGAATTTAAAATTTTTATTTTCGCCATCAATTAAAATTGTCGTTTAAGAAGAAATTTTTACGTTTCTTTTATGTGGAACGTAAACTCATGAATATTATATATTAATAAATTAGATCATACAATTTGTATTATATGTGATACAATTTGTCAATGAATACAATTCACGTTTAAAATTTTCGAACATTAAAATTACGTTTAAATGGAGTGAAAGGAGAGTATAAAAGAGTAACTGGATATAAAAAAAAGCAAGGGAATAACAAGATTTGATACTTGTTATATTTGAATAGTTGATAGGATAAAAAAAAGAGATAAAAGGTATAATTTTACATCTTTATTCAGATTTTTATATAAATATAAATATTTTAATTAATAGTGTATAAATATTCATTAAGATTGATTTGCTTTCCTTCTATTTTTATTTATTTCTGTTTACTTTTAGACAGAGATAAAGTAAAGCATTTTTAACTGGACCTAATCTCTTTTCCCTTTCTCCCTCTTCATAAAAATAAATCTAAATACTTAAATTCGTTTCTGATCTTTTCTTTTTCTTCATATTCTTCAATCCAAACATACACCAAAAGACTGCAAAAATACATGCATGAAATATTGTACATAAGAAATTCATCTGTTACAATTAAAAAAGGGTTATAGAATGCAATTCATGTCATTCCTGTTTCTAAAGGAGGTAACTTGTAGTGTTTATTTAGAAACAAACATGAATAACAATATTTTATACATTAGGGATAGCGTCCACAGATCCTCAACTATTAATTTCGTTAGCCTAGGTATTTGACTTTGAAGACTTAGATCAGCCAAGCTCGCACAGTCTCAAGGGACACCCGCCTCCCCATCCCCCTTCCCCAGCTCCGGACACCAAAAAAATAAAAGCAAGGTTCCAGCCTGATTATCCCTTTGCTTTATGAGCAAAAAAGGGATGAAGTACAAAACATATAAAAGGAAAAGGCGATTTTAAGTGAATAAAGACAAGGGAAGAGGAAGCCAGTCAACTAATGATCTTCTCGGTTACATCCTTGAAAATGGATCAAGACTTATCACAAGGAATGTAATCCATTTTTTTCTCATCACCAGGAAAAGCTTCTATATTTAGTCTGCCATAATCGTACTCTATTTTCTCACATTAATCAATTGCTGGAAGGAAAAAAAAAAGACCACGGAGTTAAACAATTAAGAAAAACACCCAATTTCTTGGCCTTCATTATGATCCCAACCATCAAACACGTTCAGGGGTCCAAATCCTCCAGATACTCAAATAGCAGCAAGAAATGCTAGGACAAGGTGGGTCCCTGCAAAAGCCACGAGAAATTTCTTAAGTGAAGATTACATCACCCACCTTGAATTACAACTACTTTTACTTTCCACTAACCACCAATGGCCCTCCCACGCACAACACCTCCCCCTATCAAGTCATGGAAATAGTTCCCTTTATTATAGTAGTTTGTACTAATAATAATGAACAAATTAGTTCATGATTCTTGAACTCACCTCATTTTTCCGTGTGTGAGAAGAGCTCAAAATTATGAGGCTTCAAAGACCAGTTTCTGAAATATGGGCTCCCTTTAAAGGTCTTTGATGTGGAACTGTACTCTGAAGCCCTATCCTGCAAAGTACTTCAAATATTTAACAGCTGCTGAACTCCTATGTATTCTCACAAAATATTTAAGTTGCATGGCAATTCATTAAAATCCATGTCAAGTTAATATCAAAGGGAAAGACCTTTTAGGATCAATAACAGAATTAGACTACATCTATCTCAGTGAAAGGAAAGAGAAATTCATGCAGCAATGCGACAAAAGGTGATTAGGATACACCTACAACAAAATGGTGATAGAGTATTCTAGACATATTCACTCTTAATCCAGAAGGGCCAGAGAAACAAGCTTTCTATCTGTCTCAGGGTTGGAGGATTTATCTCTAACTGCATATCTGGACATCTGTAAGGATTGCAGCTAGCTATCTTAAGATGAATACGAACTGATATTTTATGCTTTCTGTATGCAAGATGCTCTATTTCACTTATACCACCAAAATAACTAAATCTACAAATTTACGTAGCTAAATCAGAAGAACCAACAAACCTTGAGTTCATGATAGGACATCCTGCAGACAGTGGATTCAAACAAACAATCATTTGCAAGGGACAAAAACAAGTCCAACAAGCACTTCCTGGAAGAAACTAAGCAAAATCAAATTAAAAATGCTATTACCAAGATGAATTTGTGATATATATATAATTTCTTACACAACCTAACACGACTTCTGCATGGGTGCTTGGGTGGGCACACAGGTGAGAAATAGTGCATAAAAGAATACAAAGACAAAGATGTCCAAAGATGGTGCATCAATACTTATCCATTATCCATGTTACGATCCACCCAAAAGTAATCGCAGAATGACTGCTGTAAATTTCTTGACTTTTGATTGGCTTACTTGCATAAAGAGGATTCAGTGGAGGGGGATAAAGCCCCTTTTGCAGATGTCCCCTGCTTTCTCCCAGTGGTCCCAAGAATGACTTCGTGCAGGCCAGACTTATTCCAGCATATTGAGTACCTGAAGAGCAAGATTCTACACATGAAAAGAGTGTCTGGGGGCCTCTTAACTAACAACCGGAAGATGTTGCTAAACCTACCCACAGGTTAGAGTACTTGAAGCAGTCTCAGAATGCTGAAACTCTCTTAGTGGAATTGGAGCTACCCAAAAAACTGGCTGCCAATTGCAAAAAAATACAATTAACTACAGATTATATACTACATTGCCAAAAGGTAGACTAAGCAGAAAGATGCTGGTCATGGACCTTATTTGCCCGAAAAGGATTGACTAACTTGACCGACAATGGTAGAATCCTTTCGTACAAAGCTCTCCTCATGTGGTACTCCATAAGAAGATATTCAGTATTTAAATGAGACAGGCCAATGGTAATAGAAGATATGTAAACCGGTTCCATAAAGTAAGAAAGCAAAGCTCCTGCATCAAGAACAAAGACCTCCTTATTGAAACTATATAAAATCAGTACAAAAAGTTAACAGCAATTCAAAGACAATTGAAACTAAATTCCTTAAGCACATGCAAGTCCCAAAAAAGATTAGAACAAATAGGTGAGAAAACTTTTGAGTAGCACTTCTGAACACAATATTTGACCAATTGACAGATTCCCATAAAAGCAGAATGCAAGAAGTAAACTACCAAGAGTAACCATTCCCTTATGACAGCAAAGTAGAGCCCCTCCAGAGAAGTTAAAGACTTTAAAGGATCAGAAAAATCTATGAACAAATAAGCCAGATGGACTCACTGAATCCAATTTCTCCATATTTGATAATCTGGTCATTAGGATTACTTGAATTTAGATGCTAACATTGACAAATTTCATCATTAGAAGAAGAAAGCCATAGAAGGAAATAAAAAGAATTTGCAAATATGCAAAAGCAATAGAAGAAATGTAGATTTACTTATGGACTTCATAAATTATTAGGTAGACAAACCATGGCAAATGGATAAGAAGCATCCATTTAAATGTGGCTGAAATGACACCAGAAGTGGAGCTCAAGTAAAATATCCAGCATAAAATCAAATAGGCATGCATAATTTCTTCCATGAACTGTTGAATGAGGCTAGATTTCTCATTAACAGCAACAAGGATATGCTACTAAGCTGCTTAAGCAGCAGAGATAAATGCTTCACTCAATATTTCAATAAATTAGTAGCAAGCTAAACTTTTGTCCTTACAGTAAAGAATTCAACCTTGAACTCCAACTACATTCCAACGAGCAATCTTATCAGAGCAGCTTGCTGATACAGTTGTATCTCCACGACCAGGCTTCCTCTGAACTGTGCCCACTTGTAAAAAATAATTGCCACAAATGTGAAAATTCAGAGAGAGAGAGAGAGAGAGAGAGAGAGAGAAGAAGTGGTGTTTGTACAGACATCATTTGATCACAAAGGTACATCAAAGATCATAACCCATACTGAATATGACTTACCAACGAAATGGTGGGAAAAGAGGACAAGAAGAATCATATGGATACTTCCTCTAGTTAAAACAACAACAAATAGAAGATTACCATTATTTTCTGTGGTAGATTCTGGCAAACCCTCCATCAAATTATTACTTCTTCCATAAGAATACAGCAAACTCTCTCCTATTGAAGGACTATCTTCGAAGGGAAATGTACCAAAACTTGCAGATGCATCCCCACCTACAAAGAAACAAAGATATAACAGTCAAAAAGGGGAAGCCTTGACTTCACCATTTACACAAATATGTAATCCTGCCAACACCTACAGGGTGGTTGAGATATGTATAAATGCAAGTCCCAGCCCTCCTTCATTTTGAACTTTTCTCGACCAAATCCACTTTTCTCCAAACATGAAGTTTTTGCAGCAGCATCAGCATGTAATTGCATGTTTTGATTATTATCTCTACGTGTCTTGTAAATTTCTGTAAGATGCTGAATTTCAACATAGAAGCACCTGGTAGGATTATGGAAACTTCACAATCACTATTCACTCAGGATACATTAATCATTTATGGGTGACTCTAATCATCTTATGTTGTAGATATGGTTGTTTAACTAAAATGAATCTAATAGGCATTATAAGATTTCAGCCAAAAGAATTCATTTTCACATCTCATCCTTTTTCTCTTATCTCACTAAGCCTGGTCAGTGCTAGCACAAGCATGTGTATATAGATATCAAAATTATCCATAAAACAATCCCGTCTTCAAAGAGTCTTGATTTTCCTCCCTATAAATGAAAGAAAGCCAGTAACTGAACTAGCAATTGATTCAGGCAGGAAAGAGATCAACAGTTGAGATTATAATCAACAAAAAGGAGGAAGAAACAGAAATAATTCAAACAATATTACCTCAACAAAGCTCTTCTTGCTACTATTTCAGCATGAGCATCATTGATCACGTCCCCTTTTGAACTCCGGCGCGAGCGCCCAATGCACTTCGTCCCCGTTCCCAGTGCCACCACTTCCAATTCTAATGGAAACAAAACAAGCCCAACAGCATACGTAAACTTCAAAAAATGGCTTCTTTCTCTCATATTTTATCCGAAAATAGAAAATGAGAAAACTACTGACCTTTGGAAGGGGAAGAGATGAGGAAAGAAGCCAAGACAGTGACTTCGCGACCCTGAGGCTTGCCTTTCTTCGGAAGAGTATTGTATACCGATAAAACAGCGTCTGAAACTCTCTCTCCCCATGGTGGCTCCTCCCGGTAACCCGAAGACGAAGGAAACTGCGTCGTTACAGACGACGATGGCGAAGTATGGAACCCGTCGCCGGTGTCCATCAGTCGAGCTTGTGCTTCGACGGTGGAACTAGCAGCAGTACAAGCGGTTTGGGCTCCGCAACCCGACTTCGTATCTCATTATTTCAACTGGGTCTATCTTTGTTTAGTAAAACATTAGGCCCAGCATCATAGGGCTTTGGGCCCAATCATATTTCGATTCTCATTTTCTTATCGGCCTTTCTCTGGTACGACTTCAGGCCTTGTATCTTGGATCTTTAGGCCCAATATAAGTGGGCCAAAATACAAAATTTTTAAATTATTTTTTTCCTATCGGTCACACTATTTTATGGACATTAATATAAAAATAAATCCTACGCTTGAAATATATTATTAAAGATTTTTTTTTATATATTAGTAATAAATTCTTTTTTTTTTTGAGAAAAGGGCCTGAAAATGACGGACTAATAATTACCTCACTATTCAATGACCCTCTCAAATAATAAAAATATATTATAATTTTATATTAAAAATCATTTCGAATATATCTTTTTCTTGCCGCTGGACCACTCTCAAAACCAAAGCAGCATTAATATAGGTAGAAGTGTAGACGTGGTATTGAAATCAAAAGTGACAAAGTCCACCTCCTAGAGGACAGATAAGAGAGGCCCTACTTCTCTCTATTTATGATTTATTTAATGTCTCCTAGCAATAGTATCAACAATTTAGTGCCACTTAGGCTCTTGTGAGCATGAATTCGGGGCCGCGCAAGTTGTGGTACTATAACTTATGCGATCATTTGAATTTATATGAACATTTAATACAATCACATGAACATTCCACACGATTACATGAATATCAAAACGATGTCATTTTGAATGGTCAAAACGACATCATTCTACTAAAAAAAATTTTACACATAGCCACTTTCTCACATTGAATTTTTATTTTTTTTCATTTGAACCGTTAAAAGGGCTGTAACTTGCGCGGCCCCAGATACTGTGAGCATCACCAACATTTAATGGGCCCTTCCATGGACAAAATGCTGCCATGTCCCTCCAATTTATCATATCTTCCTCCTACTTCATACTTATCACTCATTTTATACCTCAGACACTATTTTTATAGTAATTTAATGATTAAATATTTAATTTATAATTAAAAAAAATCAAATATTAAGCTTTGACGACTGTATAAAATTAATCTACATATTATTCTTAATATAAAACTTAAGTAAAATACCCTCAAAATATGATTCTCCTTCATTTCTTATTCATTCATTATCTATAAAGCTCAATAACCATAGATAAGGAGACAGCCAACAAACTCTCATGACAAATGGCATAAAGCCATTCCAATAAATAAAGCAGCACATTGATTTCCAACAATTACTCTCAAAATGTTTCAAAATATTTGTTTATCGAAATTCTTTACACATATATTAAAAATATTAAAAATAATAATATTATAATTTAAATAAAGTTCATATTTTATTCATATTTAAAATATGATAACTATTAGATGGTAAAAATTCTCAAGCAGTAAAAAGAAAAAAAATTTAAAAAGTGTGTAATTAATTTAAAATAAATATATATATAAACAAATATTTTAAAATAAAAAATTCATAAATAAATATTTTAAAATAGAAGAATTACTATCAAATAGTATTGATTGATTCAAATAACTTTATACTATTAATAATCAATCAAATAGTCGATACATATAAGTATAATATTTTAATTATTTTTATAAAATAAAAAATTTTACATCAATAGTATATTTCAAAAAATCCTGGTTCGACTAAAATTTCAAATTATAACACTAACTCAAAGTTTATAATTCAATCCGAACTAAAAAAAAAAAACAAAATTTCACTGTTATTGAGTTCACTTTCCCATTTGGGCTACCTTATCTGATTCTTTACTTAATTAATCATTTCTTTATTGTGTCTTGTCTTCCTCTTTTTCTCCCTCTCCCCTAATAATAACCACGACTGCTGTCGGCATGGAAGCAACCGACCCCTACATCTAACGCCTACCGATCTCTATATACACCCCACCTCTAACTCCGTCGATCATGGATGTTCAACTCTCAAACCAATATTCCCCAAGATCAACGGATGGCATTTGATGGTACACTCAACTTTGAATGTTCCGGCGACGCAGAGGAACAAGCAGCTTCTTTTATTCTTACGTGAGCTGAACCACTGTGGAAACAGCGCACACGTTCGCTACGCCGAACTCTGCACTGATAAATATAGTAAGAAATCTGGACTTTCCGGCAAGTCATTTGCTCTATTTAGATTTTTTTTTTTTCCTTGTTGAAAGTTCGGTGCTTTTTCTAAAGATTTCTAGAAATGGCAACGGAGGGATTGGCTGGAGCGGCAGCGCCGGTTGTAGCAGAGCCAGCTCTGGCATCGGGACCGACGCCTGCTGCAGCTCCGAAAGATGCTGTCGAGGAGAAGGCTGTGATTCCTGTGCCTCACGAGAAGGTCGATGACTCCAAAGCTGTTGCTGTAGTTCAGAGTAAGTAGTTAAAAATGCAAACTTTGATTAGCCATTGTAGAGTATAGAGTTGAAATGTCTGTGTTGGAAGTTTCAGATAGTGATAATAGAGAACCCTTTTCTTAGTTAGCAATTTGGTGATGGCTTCTAGTTACTGTGTTATAATTTCATGATTTGATGGCCATCTGCTACTTGCAGTTCTGTTCTTATCTGTTTAATTGTAAGGAGTTCCTTGAAATGACACTGATTGGTTGGGAATGAGGGGTTTTAAGGAAGCTTTGTACCCAGATGTTCATTCAAGTTGGCCTTATATTATGTTTTCATCATTTTTCTTTCATTGTGATTGACTATATGGTAGGAAAGACCAAATTTAGGAAAAAAAGTTCACAAATTGTTATGGATGTTTCATGCCAAAGCTTCTCCAAGATTCGTTTTCCCACCACTAACGAAAGAGAGGGGAAACAATTGTGAAAGGAATTATACTCTCAGCATGGTCTGTCTTCCTTTTATCTTTTTCGTTTCACTTATAATGAGTTTGACATAAGCAATTTGGCTTACTCAATGGAAACACAAGAAAGCGTATCGCTCTCTATATTTATTTGACTATTTTTCCTTTTTATCTTGCTAGACTTGCTTTTGAAGGGAATATCTAGTTATCTAATTCTTGCTCTGGTTGCTGTCTTTGAACGCTGGAATATGTCACTGATAATATTAATTACATAATTTTTGTAGCTGTAGAATAGTGTCCTGCATCTGATACTTGAGATTTGCTTCAACAATTAAGTTTCATGAACCATTATTGAAGTTAGAGGCATCTAATTCATTCTTTGGAATGTGATACTTTTCCTGAGTGGGGGGCCGTTGTAGGAGTTGGCCCCTCAAATACTTTGAACAAACATGACTTCAGTGCAGACGCCAGAAGGATACATCTAGCTTTAAGCTTGAAAATCATGTAGAGCTCGAGATGGAGTACAGTGGGAATTATATTTTTCAATCATGTGTTTGTGCTAGCATGTGCGAGCTGAGCATCTCTTAGAGGGGTTACAAAATTATCTCTGAGGTACTCAGTTCTTCGAAGAAGGATTTGTTTATAGAGAATTCATGTTTAGGCCCAAGAAAGGTAGTGTATTGATGAAAATTTGGTGTGTTTGCTACCATCTGTCCAACTTGTTGTCTTTCTAACATGCATTGATGTGTGTTGTATTTACCTTTCACATTTGTCACGATATACTGAGATGTCTAACTTTGGGTTGTTTCATTCCTCAGCAGCTCCAGATACGGCAGTGCAGAAACCTTCCAAAACATCCTTCGATAGAGGTGCATTTTAGAAACGCTCATTAATTGTTGTTGTCTATTTAATATAAAGTAAAAGCCCTGCACAATCAGTGTTCGTATAATTCTTAGATAGAAAGCCTGTTTCAATAGCAATGTTATTAGTGAGTTCATTTGTAGCTGAGGGATTGTCAAAATGGTCGAATCTCAACTTCTCAATGGAGATTTCATTTGATTGCTGGGAAAATGCTAATGAACCTTTAACTGCATTTTGTGGCACAAAAGATGATTACTATTTTGTCCATTTCTTGTGTTCAGATATTGCTCTCGCCAATCTTGAAACTGAGAAAAGGTTGTCCTTTATCAAGGCATGGGAAGACAGTGAGAAAACTAAAGCAGAAAACAAGTAAGCAGTCTCCAAGATGGAGTTACCTCATATTTTCTGAATGACTTGAATGTAGAATTTACTTTTATAGTTATTTGTTCATTTTGTCTATGTTTGGTATTATATTTTTCATCTCATCTTAACTAAATGAAATTCAATGAATTTCATGAAGCTGCATGTACCGGTGACTATTCAGGACAAAGGAAGCTTTGTTTAACTAGTAATTTACACGTATTACCTTCTGCTCAAAAATTTTGATTCCTACATCATTTCTAACATTGTTTAAATGCTCGATAGGGCTCAAAAGAAGCTTTCTGAAGTCTGTGCATGGGAAAACAGCAAGAAAGCATCTATTGAAGCTCAACTGAAGAAAATTGAGGTAATCAAACAACAGCATTTGCGTAATATGTGTTTAAAAGTTGAACATGTTTACCCGAGAAGGAAGCATTTCAAAGTGGAAGAAATGAGATGATCAAGTGATGAAGGTGTTTGGAGGAAAAAGACGGAACAAACAACTTAAAAATAAAATTCATTCCCGTTAAAACCGAATATGTTTTATTCACAAGATGATTTCACTAATTTCCATACCCAGTTTACTGATTCAGAAATAAGTCTTTGATGGTTCCTCTCATCAAAATCAGTTTATAGCCATTGCTTTTTGCAAACCAAATAATTCCTGTTTCATTATCCAATTTCTGTTTTTGATCATTAGCTGCAAACTCTGTGCCCCTGCTATTGTGCAAAAGCACGTGGACTTTGTTACCTATTCAGAAACACAGTTTCATTTCAGTGCCTTCTTACCATCCTGATCCATGTGCTTGTGGAATTTATTTGGAAGAAATTTTAATAGTTCTATATTTAATGTTACATCTCCAGGAACAAATGGATAAGAAAAAAGCAGATTATGCAGAAAAAATGAGAAACAAGATAGCCATGGTTCACAAACAGGCGGAAGAGAATAGAGCTGTGGTTGATGCGAGGCGTCGGGAAGAGATTCTCAAAGCAGAGGAGATGGCTGCAAAGTATCGTGCAACTAATCAAACTCCAAAGACTGGATGCTTCGGATGCTAGGCTTCCTGGACTTGTGCTAGAGCATCAAAGACAAGTTCAATTATTCCTTGTAAATTTTTCTTTCTGCTGTTTGCTGGTGGTGTATTTCTATCAAGTTGAAGAAACTTAATTGTCATTTTACACGTGGTATGTATAGGAAAGAAACATCTTTCTCTGTGCAGAAGCAAGTATAGTGTTTATGATGTTATTAAATATGTTTGTATTGTTATCCAGTGTTCAAAAGGTGAAAAAAGACATTCTCTGCCAAAGGACTGAAGCTCGAAATTCTCTAGCTAAAACAACCAGAAGAACAAAATAGACTTGACATTTTTTAATATTTGTACACAATTTCATGCTAAGATCAGATAAGATCAAATGACATGCTGCTCTAACCTAATGCATATTGGGGATCTAACATAGCATTTTGATGTCCCCATGAGCCTAGCCATTTCTCTAATAATTGTAAGGTACATGGTCAGGCCACACCACACCGAATCTCTCAAAGCTGGAGTCACTAAAAGAACCAACCCAAAATTGAGTTTTGGAGGGCAACTATCTGCCACGCAACTACCGGAGACTAAACCTTGACCTCGTTGGAAGACCGATTTAACTAAGAAGCTGTAACTTACAAGAGAGAGTACAGGTTGCAGTGATCCGAGTGACCTAAAAAGCTCATATCATTATTATTAGGGAAATCCAAAAGCAGCTGTAATGTTGATTCAGATGAATCTTCTATGTCATTGGAGCTAGCAGAATCTGATCCAAGATGAACATCTTCAAGAGGTGATAGGCTACTCTTGCAATCTGGATCTTCAATTTGGTTGCTCCCACCTGCCAAGGGACCTGCTAAACAGCGACGTTCTTCTGCTGTAGAAACTGACACTGATCCACATTTTGTTAATGAAGATACTAGAGATATTGGACTGTTACTACAATTTTTGTCTCGTTTGTTGAAATTCCGAAAGGCTTCTCCTATCTCGGAATTCCATATGCGTAAAATATAGTCGGCATCCGACTTCCCTGTGGAGGATGGCACCAAGAGCAATGATTCCTTTGACAGACGGGCCTCAGCTTCAAGTCTTGCACTCTCCCATTGTGCCATGTGACGGGTGGAAGGGGAAACAGGCAGTCTTCTTAGCAGCCCGCTGGTAGTAGATGAGGGCTCATGAGTCTGAGGGTCGATACCCATGCAAATTAGGCGCTTCTTTAGATGGGTATTCCATAAGTTTTTTATCTCATTGTCTGTCCTTCCAGGTAATTGAGAGGCAATGGCTGCCCACCTGAAGATAAGGAAAAAGCATCAGTAGTAAACTATCAAGATTGCCAACTTAGGTTTAAAAAAATTATTAGCATAGTGCATAGTAGACTTGAAATGCTTGCAAGAAACATTTCGAGCCATAAAGTCAACTTCTCCAGAACACACATAATAACGTAATACAAATCACACTCCTGCGTGATTATAATGTCCTGCTGATATACTAATTTGCACTAATTCGTTATGGTTTATCTTAAGGGAGGAAGAAACAAAAATTTCAAAAAGGGTAGAACCTTTCAACATCCTACTCGTTGTGAGTGCCTAATACATATTAGATCAAAGGTAATAAGGACCTGTTCCCCAGAATGCCATGTAGTTGTATGACAAGCTTCTCTTCCTCTGGGCTAAATGGACCTCGCTTGATGTCTGGCCTAAGGTAGTTTGTCCACCTAAGCCTGCAACTCTTCCCACAACGAAGAAGACCTTGGGCAGAGGAAGACAATGATGTCAGAATCCAGAGAGAGAAATATAAGACACTACCCAGATGACAAACTAGAATGAAGAAATTAACTAAACTCCAAACTTTACATGTGAGAAGCAGAAGCTATACATCATTTACAAAGTTCATGTTTTTATCACTAACAGGTCCTGTGGCAAAATTAAGAGCCAATTCGTAGAAGCTCCAACCATCACAAGCAGACATCTCAGGCTTAATACTATCAGTGATTTCATCCTGCTAAGTCTTGGTAATAAATGGTTATGCATTTACATGGATTATGGATTTGCTTGCGAAGGCATAGGTTAAGAGTGACAGGCATAGTGTCCCCAAGTACATCTCGGGTTCAACCTTCGCAACATCAATGCAACCAAAAAGTTGGCTTATATAGTTTCAAATTACAAACTTCACAAATTTTATGCACGATTTCAACAGCAAGAGTTGACACCAAGCATCAAAGTAAATACAAAAACATAGGAAGATCTCCTTTACTTCTTCCATAGTGCGTCTGCTATACTGATATTTTTTGAACTAAAGATCTATAGACAAATAATTATTATAACATGAAGAATATTTCATGAATAATCCAAATGAAAATTTTACATTCTTACTAATTGATAACAGTATATTCTGATTTTTATTTGTTAGGAAAAACAGCACGCCATTATAGCAGAGACAAATTTCGAATATCAGAACTGTACAGCTTGAAGTTCCACAAGCAGGGGTGACGCTGAGAGAACATTTTCTGCCAAAATATGATGTTTTTATAATCAAAGGACACAGACAACAGCTGACAGACAGACATGGACAAAAATCTAATAAAGCCAAAGATATGAGAGTAGTGGTGCAATGAAAGCATACGACACTGATACAAGATCCTTCCTTGTCACTTGTAGCAAAGAAGTATAGTTTTTTACAAAAAAAAAAAAAATGAGGCCGACTGCACTAAAGTCAAATGGCGTCATAGTATGATTCTGGAGACATCAAAGGGCATTAGGAAAAGAGGGAGGCAAGTATACCTGCGTTTTTAGGTAGCGAACGCCAGCTGCCATGGCCATTTTTCTTGATGTATTGGATGAGCTTCTCATCTTCCTCGGGAGTCCAGGGCCCTTTCTTCAAGCCCATCTTCTTATCACAACAGGGTGCTCTTCCCATTCTTCACTTCCTGCTGCTGTCTCAATCTTTCTCTGTGTATTTCTCTTCGAACTTCTTCAAAGAACAAATGGAGAACAAGAACAGAAGCACATGTTTTCATCCAGGGAGATAATAAATATGGTTGAGAAAGAACAGAAACACTTTGGAAAAAAGAAGAAATAGCGAAAAGACCTGACAAACAAACACTAGAAGGTGTTACCACTCTAGCCAGCGAGCACTATAACTGCAGAGGAGAAAAGAAAGAAGGAAAGGTCAGCGAGTTCAAAGCCGGCTAAGCAATTAATACAATGATAAGATATCTGCACATGTCTAGGCCTATCTCTCTATTTATGGTTGTGGGTACAAATGTATCTATTCTACATGTACCTAGCAGGAAATTGAATGAATGAATGTATGTTTGATTCAACAGAAAAAGGAACCCAATTCAATGACTGAATGAGACTTGAGAATCTTGTCGAGCATTCCAGCAATTTACTATTGGGTTTTTACATACAACTGAAGAAATTATTTACCTCATTTTCTCCTACATTACACGGCAAAAGAATTTGACCATCCCAACTTTAAAACTTTGTAGAACTTTACCAACAGAGGCCATGATGCAATCCCTAACTCCATAAAGATGAGATTTTTATGCTTCCACTGACTATTTTAACACCATAAAGATGGGACTTTTTTACTTCCACTGACTAAGGTATATAGCAAATGCAAGTCAATGATTAAAGCAGAGAGCTAGTACTTATTAATTGATTCAACAGATTAAAACAGCAAGAGCATTGAGTTGAAGCTACATAGGTTTCATGGGGTGGTAGTGGTGGTGGGGCGGGGGTGCGGTGCTAGTCAAAGACAAATGCTGTGTGTATGTGTGAAATTAAATGCAGGGGCATAGTGCAGAGCAGTGCGTGCATTTAATGTCCAGATTGATCCAAAGAGAAAGGACATAGACGAAGCACCATATTTATTATGATCATGAATTGATAGCTGAAATCTCTTCTTTATTTCTTTCTTTCTTTGATCCGCAAGCCAGGGTACTATTTTACTACCATAATTCAAACATTCATACGCAGAGCAATGCCGAGTAAATGTGGAAAGGACATTAATGGCGGTGCTTCAGAGCAGGGAGTACGGAATGATGGAGTAAATGCTTGTGACTGAAACATCTAATATTTGTCTTCACAATCCACAAATCTATTGCGCAGATGAACAAATCTTTCCCATGTGTGTGCGTGCTGTGAAATGTTTCTTGCTAGCAAGTAAGCCCCATGGCCAAGAGGATGGAGCAGGCCGACATGGCGGCATTGTGTAGTCAGTGATGAATTTATGCTAGTCAAAAGATGGTGTCGCAGTTTCTTTAGAATACATAGGTGTCTTAACTGCGGAGCAGGGACTCATATGGGGTTGGAAGAGGAATTTGGAATCCTTTTGGAGAAAAATTTCCGTTCGTCTTTTGCAGTTGTTTTGTGTTTTCTTGGGGACATCTTTTGGGACCAAGATCGAAGTAGCAATCTCATAGTTTTCTGTCAAGAACTGGTCATTTTGATCTCAATACTGTTATTGTTTCAACTGGGTAGCCTGATCTTGTTGTTCGTTAGAAAATAAAAGAACTAAATTTGATGGGAAAATAAGTTCAAACAATACTTCTCTCATCAAGGCTGGGGACATTGTTCAGCCTTTGCTGGAGATTTTTTATGGGCTTGTATTCTTTCATATCAATAGCTTGAATAATCAAAGTTCCAAGAGAGATGGAAGAACTGGCATTGCAGATTTTGGGGTCTGTTTTAAAGGCAAAACTCTACCGGTTTGAAACTAAATGAGTTCATTACAATTTCATTTCAATACATACATAAATACCATAAATACATACACAAAAATTATTTTAAAAATCCAGAAAAAAACACAGAAATTTACAAACAAATCAAGTGGGCTAGTTCTGCACACACACAAAATCAGAGCAATTGAAGGGACTGTTAATTGCGCAGCCCAGATCCACAGCGAGGTACTAATACACTGTCGAATCTTGGGAAATTGCGCAACCCCCACCCTTGAATCTTCAACGTTCAAATTGCAAGACTGGTGGGTTCACCATTCAGACACAGGAGCTTTGACTGAAATACAAGAGTTACATTGCATGTCACGAGCCCGGTTCAGGAATGATTCGCCCTACCAAAGTATCCAGTACCCTAATTTGTTGTCCCCTCGGTCTCCAATTGATGGTTCCTTTTTTTTTTTTTTTGATGGGTCGAGACATTTTTATTTGAAAATAGTTTTATTCCTGAAATGATACATTGTTGGAACAAGTACCACGCTTTTAGGAATGTGGGAAAAAATTGGTCTCTGCACTAAATTGACTTCTGTGTGCGGCGTGTGTTGGGGGGGGGGGGGTTTGGGGGTTGTTAGCCCTGGAACGTATGTTATGTTCTGTCTAATGTTCAAGAAAGGTGCTTATGAGTCCAGGAACGGATTAAGGCTTCCTAGATCACTAACTTCATAAGCTAAAATCCAAGATAAGTTCAACCTGGAACAACTCATCCAGAGAGGCACAATGGCATATTCAGAGAACACTAAACCAAAAGGAACTAAGTTAACACATTCCAGAGGTCAAATGATGCAAGACAGCTTACGACTTCTACAACCCCTTGCGAACAAGAGTATTTCTCCTTCAAACATCGACAAGCTAGTGCTATAAAATGAAGTACACCAGGGATGATGTTTTATGCAGAAAACATACAGAACACTGGAAAAGTAACCACATCCATCCAAGAACAAATGCTACTGAGTCCAGATATTCAGCGGTAACTAAAAAGTGATCCTAGCATATATCTGGGAAGTATGCATAATTAGAAATTCCTTCAGATCCTTGTCAAAGTTTCAGGGGCATTACAAGCCCAACATTTAGGGAAACTCCAGGTTTTCTGCAAGGAGAAGCAACTGCTAGTCTTCAAAATCAAACGGCGCTCCATTTTACATCAGATGCTAATTATAAGGCTTCGCAGACATGTACCCAGACAAATTCTGCAGGAAGGTTAGGCATAAGGAATCAAAGTTGCACACAATATGCAAACTGATAATTCACAAAACCATAGTAAATCAGTGCAATCAACAGATAATAATCACTCGATTATCCCTCCAATAGGAATATGGTAGAACCAAATGCAAAAATCAAAATACTTCTAGCCTTCGACTCTCACAAAAATGTAATAAGCTGTCAACTAAAACATGGAGCATTCATTGCTGCTTCAGATTCTATCTTATCTTTTCCACACGTTATATAACATGACAAAGACTGAAATCACTATGCACCCCTTTTTTCCCCCCTCAAAAGAATCCCCTCATGTCTTCAATTTTCCTTTTTTTTTTTGGTTGGAAAAAAAGAGTACATTGTGTATGTTTCCACCTTTTAAAACTGACTATTGTTCTGTCTTCAAGAAAAGCCCAAAAAAACACCACTTTCTTCTATTTTGTGTAATTTATCAACTAGAGTTGTTCCTTGTCCCCCATCTCCACAGGAGAAAGAAGAAGCCAAAAGGACAACCAAACAAACGTGGCTCAGGTGTATTCAATCCTGAAGAGTGATAGAAATTCCAAAACTAACAAGGAGAAGAAGCCAGGCTTCAATTAAGCATCTGTCAGCCAACTTCCACACAGAAATAGTGGTGGTTGATAGAAGGGAAAAATATGAGCACATAGGGAAAGTTAAGGTATGACTCACCATTGGTACTTCTATATACCACACACAACTGTATCTACCATAGATCACCGGCAATATATAGCCTGGTCTATATGTGGAGGAATTTGCTTGATCTCTGTCCCAAGTTCTTGCTCAATCTTGTACCTGTAAGATTCAAGAAAAAGAAACTAAACACTTACTGCAACCAAATGAACTGCTATAAAGTTCTATGAGAGGACCAAAAGTTTTAGAACTCGTACAAATTAAAGCGGTCCTCGTAGGTAATCAGATTCACAGCTAAACCAAGATGCCCGAACCTACCAGATCGACCAACCTAGTAATCAAACAAATATTAACAAGATATCATATTTGCAAATGGCTACTCCTTACTTACAGAACACTTGGAAAAATATGTTCAACCTACCCTGTGTAAATATGTCTCTGAGTTCTTCGGAAAATCAAAATTAATGACAACATTGACTGCCTGAATATCAATACCTCTTGTAAACAGATCTGAAAGCACAACAAAAGGAGGAAATCATTAAAATATTATAAACACAAGCAATACATTAAAAATAACATTGATAAGACTTGAATCATAATCAGGTATGTGAAGTGACAATTACCATATTCCTCACAAACCGAAGCACAATCCAAACAAATTGACTTATAATGCATGACTTTCATGCACAAAATTACCAAATCTGAAAGGTTTTCAATCTGAACTTTTTTATACACGACCCATAGATATAAAATAAAAAAATAAAAAAACTATAAACACAACATAGACTACATTCATTTCAATATATGGTCGACTTGATATCATACAGGACTGGCAGGGTTTTGGGGTTTTTTTTTTTTTTTTTTTGTTTTGGTTGTGTCTTGGGGGGGTTTGTGTTCTGGTGGTGCAGCAACAAGGGTGAGATGGGGTGATGAGGAGAAAGAGCACAATTAATTGTTATGAATATACTCTTAGGAGGTTTTCTGTTTTTCTGTTCTTTTCCTTCTGAAAGCTACCCCCGCCCCCAAAAAAAAAAAAAACTGTAATTTTATGTTTCAAAATTACAGCAGCACTTTTCTTAGATGAATGAAAAATATTTAGGAACTTGAGTAGCTAATTGATTTAATTAATCAAATTTTCAGAAGCCTATGAATACCATATGTATAAAATTCACAACAGAAGCCTAGTCATGGCCATCTCTTAGAAGATGATTATAGTACCAGTGCAGACAAGATTCCTGCATGCACCATTGCGGAAGTCATGAAACACTCTGTTGCGATGATCTTGAAGCATCTTTGCATGAATATAGAAACAAGAATAGCCAAGCTCTGTAATTTTCTTCGCCAAAAGTTCAACCCGATTGACTGAATTGCAGAAGATGATTGACTGGTTTATTTGAAGCTGTAGACAAAAAATAACTAGTTAAGTAATAACGAAAAAGGAGAACAAAATACTTCTCATGTTGCAGATAGATTCAAACCTTTGAGAAGAGGGTGTTGAGGCAATGAACTTTCTGTCTTTCTTCAACAAAAGCATAATATTGAGTTATACCCTTCAGTGTAAGCTCATCCATCAGGTTGATGACATAGGGTTTCTGCAAATATCTGTCCTTAAAATCCTTGACTGTAACAGGAAAGGTAGCAGAAAACATTAAAATTTGTCGGTTTGTAGGCAAAAAGCGAATCAGCTGCTCCACAGAAGGTTGGAACTCTGGTGACAAGAGCTTATCAGCCTGAAGACATCAACAAAGAGAAACGAAAATTAAAAATCAAAGATAAAATCTGATGACATCACTACTTACAGTTCTGCTACACAACATGAAAAGTTCTTCATAATCTCAAAACAAGCGTGCATAACACAAGGCTATCATCAAGAACCATTTAATTGCAAATAAGCATAAGCAAGACAGAAAACATATTGGATACCCCCCCCCCCCCCTCCCTCCCCTCTTTTCGGGTGAACACTACAGAATTTACTTCAGAATTTGCCATGGGAATAATCACAGTATCTTCATTACATTACGACCCAAGATATCAGTCCTCAAAGAGCAAAATTTAAAATGTCTAGAGTAGGAAATACAGCAATAATGAAGCTCACATCTCATTCCACCACAAAGATGCCACGGCTGAAAAGAAATTAATTCCACAACTTTAATATGGTTAAAAAAAGACCACTTGGATTATGCAATATTAAAGTATTTGTAGAAGCTTTAATAAATTTTCTTTAGATAATCGTACATGTAAGTCACATAATCACGAAAAACCTTTACATTAAAATTTACAATTAATTTAGTTAAAGTTGTGAGTCTTGTAAGTTTTTTATTTTTTTTAAAGAAGGGGGTAAGATACTGGAGACATGGAAATTTTAATTAACATATTACTAGGTTGGGACCATTTGAATTATGTAATATTGAAGTATTTTGGAGAAGCTTTAATAATTTTCCTTTAGATAATGGTACGTCTAAGTCACATAATCACAAAAACCCTTATATTAAAATTTACAATTAATTTAGATAAAGTTACAAGTCTTGTAGGTTTTTTGAAAGGAAAAAAGAAAAAGCTTTTTAAGGAATGTATGCCAGAGATATGGAAATTTTAATTAGTATGTTACTAGGTGGGGAGAGACGCCACGGCTGAAAAGAAATTAATTCCACAACTTTAATATGGTTAAAAAAGACCATTTGGATTATGTAATACTGAAATCTTTGGAGAAGCTTTAATAATTTTCCTTTAGATAATGGTAAAGGTAAGTCGCATAATCAAAAAAAACTTTTATATTAAAATTTACAATTAATTTAATTAAAGTTATGAGTCCTGTAACTTTTTGAAAAGGAGGGGGAAAAAGGATATAATTCGGGAGATATGGAAATTTTAATTAGTCTATTACTAGGTTGGGAGAGGTATAAAGGGCGAAGGGAAATTTGAAGAGGAAAGTAAGGAAAAAAGATGAAGAGACCAAGATCTTAAGAAAGCTAGGAATTGCAATAACCCCACCCGGTAAGGATTCATTTTTCCTAGTATTTTGCATTTATTTTTCCAAATTTGAGGAATCAAATTCCTTTTCTAGCACATAAATACGAACCAAAGATTGGAATTTAAAAATCAGAAATGTGAGTGCTTTGCCTACTTGCTTTGTTTGACAATAAAATGAGACCAGAGAACCTTGATTCTAATTCTTGAGCAAGCAAAAGCAGAAAACAAAACAAACGCCTAAATATACATAGAAAGAAATAAGCAACAGGATCAAGGGTATTATACCTCATCCATGATAAGCATAGCGCAATCTTTTAGAATGCACACACCCTTTTTTGCAAGATCTAGTATTCTTCCTGGAGTTCCAACAAGCAAATGAACTGGTTGATATAGACGCATTATATCATCTTTCAAGCTAGTACCACCTGTAGTAACCATGACTTGAATTTTTAAGTGCTTGCCAAGTTCTTTACAAACTTGTGATGTCTGAAGAGCCAATTCTCGTGTAGGGACAAGAATAACAACTGCAGCAAAAAGCATACCAGTCAGAAGAAATCTTGAGAACTAATCAGGTGAATGATATGATGAAATCACAATTCATATCAGAGAAAGTATTGCAGCACAATAGCATATTTCCGTGACAAGAATCAGAAGGATTTGGAGCTAGCCAGCTCCAATCATATATCAGTTGAAGGACAGGAATACAATCAGACATACGAGTTATATTCCCATCCAAACCAATGGGATTTACCTAGGCAACACGCTAGCCTAAGGTCCCAAAGGGTTCCTGCTCTAGAATCCAGAAATGACTATGATTGAGACAGAAAGCACAATAGTGTTACTGCTGCATATAATTCAAGAAAAAAAATGCCAATGGAATTAGTTCCAAGGAAGAAAAAGATCATCCATTCATATCCAATGCAGGCAAATATTTTTGGTAGGTCATATGCCCATTAACAAATTTTCCAAATTGCATTATTATTTGAAAGAGTCCATTAAGCATCAATATCAAGGATAAAGGAAAAAAGGATAAGATGTTTCAATATATCATAGACCAAGGAAGATAACTAAGATAAACAGTATCAGCTAGGTTCGATTCAACCTTGAATAACATTGTTGTCCTGATCAATCTTCTCCAAGGCAGGGACGCAAAAAGCAGCAGTTTTTCCAGTTCCATTCTTAGCTCTAGCCAAAATATCACTTCCAGTCAGAGCAATTGGAATACTCTCCTCCTGTATTGGGGATGGTCTTTCAAAACCCTTTTCATATATACCCATGAGCAGCTCACGCTTCAGAAAGTAGTCCTCAAATTCATTTCCTTTGGTAGCTGTGACATCCTGCAATGCCAATTGCAAAGATGGAAATTAGCAATGAAACACCAAAGCAAGAATACTTGTGCATCAATAACAACATCGCATAAAATGTCCAAGTACGGACTTATGAACCTTTTTTATCCACACACACACACACACACACAGAGAGAACCACCACAAAACTTATTCTTCTTCGTAAAGGAGGTCTCATTTCACTAAATAAGCAGAATAAGGCACGAACATAGAAAAGGGTTCATCAGAAAGGGATCATATGCCCAGATAAATCAAAGTAGCATCTGGAAAAAATAAATAATGAATAAGCAAGAAAGGACAGAGGCAGGAACTTCATTTTGGGTTGGAGGCACATCGGAAAGCGTAAAGTAGAGGACAATGTTAAAATTCTGAAGGGTAAAAAAAATTTTTTTGAGGTGTGGGCAAAATTTACAAGGATTTTCTTAAAATCTCAATTTTTCAGAAATTGCCACCCAAATAAAAAAATCCTTTGGATCCATCTGTGTAACATATACAATACCTCCCAATTCCCAACTTTGCCCCCCTAGAGAGACAGATCTAGAGATGTGATGACTTTTGGAACATGCCTAAAACATAGAATTAATTGAAAGAAGAGTCAAGTGGGTATATCGTGACCTCAAGCTTAATCACTCCAACACACACCTCTACTGCAATCCAAGAGAGGATTTACAGGCAACTCACAAAGAAAAGGGAGCTAACTATACCCACATGCAGCAAAGATTAGATGCAATTCAACGTTCAAATAGCTATTCAATTTAATATAAGGAGAGAAGAAGTGCTTGTTTCGAGGAAAGGTTAATTCAGTTTGGGGGAAGGGTACTTTCTCAACTGGACGTAACAACAATTAACAAATTGAATGAAACATACATCCCCATAACATCCCCACTAGTTCTCTTACCTCTGTCCTGTACCGTGTATCTGCTGGTGGTATCTTTAGCTTTGCCTTCCAATCTTGTGAACTATACAAGAAACAATCGTGGAAAAATTACCAATCAATAAGACTGTAGCATCAACCATAAAAGAAAAAACACCTGTCAATTAAAATTAAAAAAAAAAAAAGAGACAGAGACAGAGACAGAGACAGAGAGGAAGTCAACCCTGTAGAAAAAAGGATTTATTCATCAATTCCATAGGTCACTATCAGAAGTCTCAAATAGAGGAATGCAACTTCACCTCTTTAATGTTAAAAACAAACAGCACACCCTTATAACCTCTCAGAATGTCCTTGTAGATTCTTAGACACATCTGTTCTCCCTGTTAGTGTCTTTCTTCCTTTCCATTTTTTTTTTTTTTTTAATTTTTTGGCTCACTAATGCTTGGAGTAAGAACTCTAAGCGATAAGGAACTACAGAAAGTGCAGAGCTCACTCAATTTTTTCGGTACAGCAAAATAGGAAAGTGAAAAAGTAACAACTGGAATAGTTCACAATGAAAATGAATCATGCATTAGCATCTTATACACACAGAGAAAAGGTACACATTTGCTCCATGACTTATCCTAAACCCTCCTACACCAGAATTACCATCCCAACTCCTAGGCTTGTTCTTGTTTCCTACAACTTCAGCTCATAACACGTAAAAGTATCAGTGGCAGATTTCTTGTGAAAGATTGATGGCAAATCCACCCATTCTGACCAATCATCATTCCAGACACTGGCAATCCTATATCATCCCATAATACATGTGTTTACCATATGTCCATTCACTAGATTAAAAAATCCAACTTCACTGCCCAAAAGAAGAGAAGAGAACGGCAGCCTGTGCAGGCAGCTAAAATACTCCAGAGTGCAGAATTAATTAGAAGCAGTCCCCACACTCAACACAACAAAACTGTTCCAATCCACTTAATTAGCATAGACAAAACGAAATATGACCTAGACCAGCACAAAGTTAGACCAGCCAAAACACATATTACACTACTGTGGTTGAATAACATGTACTGCACCACTTTGCCCTTTCCTTTGAATTTGTATTCTCACATTTTCAGTATTTTTCCTAGTTCATGGGTACAGAAATCATCCACCCTCCAGGCAGAGATACTGATCAATACAGTTCAACCATCAAGCATGAATTTACCATGACCCAAATCTTCGAGAAGCTCTCCACATAGACAACCACTAACTTAGCTTTAGCACCAATAGTAAAAATAAAAAACAACTCAATCTAGAAAAACAGAAGGCTCCCGTACTACTTTAAACCAAAGCTCCAACAAACACGCAATTTATAAACCAATCAACACCACGAAGCATGAAAATAGCCCTTGTAATAAACACTTGAATAATGTACACTACTAACAAGTATCATATACTCAAAAAACAAACTTTTTCTCCTTCTATTAAGGAAGGAGTTTCAAAACAATGCAGCAGTTCTGCATGGACACTTTTAATTGCATCCTCTTTATGAAAAGCCATAATCAATTGACATGAATGTCACCAAAATTTCACTTAAAAAGTCTCGAGGTCACAACACCAATTTAAGAACCACACAGTCATTTCACATCATCTCAATCACTAAAAATAAATAAACTAAACCAACATCATAAAACCTAGATTCCCATACGTGAACACAGTTCAATTCATTTCCACATGAACGACAACAAAAGAAAAAGGTAAAAGTGTTTCTTTTTTAAAAAAAGTCAACAATAAAATACAAAAGCACAAATTTAAAGTAAAAACTTACCTTGAATCAACAGCCTCCGACTGAATGGTCTTTTCGACCTCATCTACGGTGGAATCGCTACCTAGTTGATTCCTTCGAAGCCACTGTTGTTGCTGCGGATGCTGATTTTGAAACTGCATTGGACTCCTCTGCACGTACTGCTGAGGATTTCTGGGTTGAAAATTAGGGTTTGCGTTAGGGTGCATATTCCCGCTACCCCTCCCGGCGCCAGGGCCACCGATCCCTGGTGGCGGATATCTCGATCGCGAATTCATCACCGCAACTTGAGAAACGCAAACAATTCAAATCAATTTATTGAAACGAATAACTAACCTAAACTATATACACAAATTTTCTAAGCCTATATAGACCGATTTAACGGAAGGGGTTTAGGTTACTAAAAGCAAAATTGTGGTCAAATAAAAGTGCCACAGCTTCTGCGTTCACAGGTATGAGATTTACGAGGCAAAGGCAAGAATACAGAAAATTTGAAGATTTCACCGGAAAAGTTTAGGAAGCTTTGAACGTTAATCGCCGAGAGAGAATGACAATTGCAAGGGTATCGGCTTTGGTTTGGGGTGTTGCGGAAAGAGGAGGAGGGGTGTTGGAGAGGATGGAATCTCAGGAGATGCGAGTATGCGACTGTTCTAGGGCATCAGAGCCATTTTATTAAATTGCAGATTAGACACGATATTTATAGCTTTTTCTTTTCATGGGTCGGTGTTTTTCCATTTTTATAGAAAACGCTACCTAATGACTAGTGACTAGGAGAATGACTGATTTTTATAATTTACAAATCACTTCTTTTTTGTCATTTTATTAAATCTTAAGTTAGATACAATATATATATATATATATATATATATATATATATATATATATATATAATATAGCTGCTTCCAGCATATAGCTCCGTGAAAAAGTGATTAGGATGTTATTGTGACAGTCAAACATCCAACTCTTATATACTATATACTGATAGTTAAAGATAATTCTATTAGGACTGTTTACTAAAATATATTTCACGATTTACCTCTTCCATTATCGTAGGAGTGTGGGGTGATAGGAGCTCTCAGGGTAAGGGTACTATTTTTTTATATATTGATAAATTTATAAATTTTTTATTTTTGATATTTTATTAAATTGTATATTAAATATGATATATATATATATATATATATATACTTTTCTATTTTAATTAACATCTTTTTACTTTATACAAATGCCATATAAATGATGGAATTATCTTATTTTGATAATTCATAAATTGCTTATTTTTATCGTATTATTAAATTACAAATTAGACACGATCTTTATAGTTTTTTTTTTCTTTGATGAGTGTTTTCAACTTTATACAAAATCATCTGTAACCGTTATAATTAATTTATTTTTGTAATTTTATAAATCACTTACTTTCGTCATTATATAAAATTGCATAATTGACACGATATTTATAAATTTTCTTATTTTGATTTGTATTTTTCTATTTCATATAAAAACAATCAGTAATAAATGGAACTAATTTATTTTAATAATTTCATAAATTGCTTATTTTGATTTGAATAAAAACTCAAATCTAAATTATGTTCTAGAGACTCTATGCCGGACTTTTATAACAATTATCACCTTATGTTATTCATTTTTATTAGTGTTAACTATTTAATTGAATTAAGGCAAATGGAGATGTACATAAACCCTTCTAAATTCCATCCTTATTACATTATAAGGGAGAGTTAATTGTAATTACAAAAATTATAATCGTAACTTATTTTAACTAATTTATGAGTTCATCATAACTATTTGTTTAGATGATGTTTACCATATCTTCAATCGAAAAATGCAATTTTATATTTGAATAATTTCGAAATATTTAAACAATATTAAATTATATTTTATAATAATCATTTGATACGTCTTCTGATAAACTTATAAGTTTAAAGAACAATACAACCCTTGATTATAAATTCATTAAAATTGAATTTTGGCATACCAAATAGTATAATTTCACCGTAATATTTTCTACTTATAATCTTTCACAAGCGATTAACCTTTAATTAATTTCATTTAGAAATCTCGAATTTTGATCATTATTATTATTATTTTATTTGTTTACATATTAGGTTTGTAATTACATCTTTGCTTGTATGAGGTATTGTGACAAAGTTTTTAATCACATTTAAAAAATCGATAGGATTTATATGAATTCACTGCATTTCACTTGTTAAAAACTTAACACAAAAAAGTATGAATATTTACTGTTTTTAGTATATAAATTATAATTACTTACAATCTTCGTAAAATGTCATATAAAAAATTTGTACCAATTGTATTACATGTTGTAAATTTTTAAAAGTAACAAAAAATTCATCCCCATAAAAAGACCATTATATGTAACTATTTTTCCAAAAAATACAAGTAAAATATCTTAAGTTGTTGAATATTGGTTGTAGTGATTTTTTTTTTCTTTTAGGGATCAAAGAAGATAAAACTAATTAAATTCAAAACATTTACTTGTCGGTTCATTTTAATTTCTAATACTTTTTTTTTTTTTGGTTGGGAAGAATATCTAACCCTTGGTTGGTTAGGATGGTAAGTGAAAGAAAAAAATGAAAGGAAGTAAATATTTACTTTATCTGGGACGTAAATGTGGAGGTATTCTCCTTTTCCTTCCCCTTAGATTTTTTGCCCCTCTTAGTTTGAAAGGATTGTACCAATTCTTCAATTATAAATACTAAAATGACCTCAAAATTTTATAAATTTTTTATTTTTTCTTTTTAAAATTTTTATTTTCTCCCAACTTGTTAACTTTTATATTTTATTTTAATTTTCTTCCACTAATGTTATACTCTCTATAATTTTTCACCACTATTTATAGCAACAAAGCAAATATTTTTTGTTTGTCTAATATTAATTTTATTTGATAAATATTAATATCTTGTCTAATAAATAATTAACAACTTGTTTAATAAATAATATTTTACCTCAATCTTATAATACAATTATTTATTTCACTTCCAATCATACTAAACAAATAAAAATAAATTAATTTACTTCTTTAGTAATATTAATATAATAGTAAATTTAACAAAACACATTTCCCTTCTCCTTTTCCTTCACTTTCTAATAGAACAAAATAAAAGTATTTATCATTTACTTTCCCTCCACTCATATTAAACAAAATAAAAATAAATATGATTATTCGAAAAATATCTCTCCTCCTTCCCCTCCCCTTTCGCGAACCAAACAAAGCACAAGGCTTAATGCATGAATTGGTTTATGTTTTATTATTTGTTATTTTCTTTTCCCTTTTTCTTTTAAGCCCCTTTTTTATTTGTTTTGATATCTTGCAACGTACTAGCAACCGGAAAATAAGAAATGAAATGATAAAAACTTCATTTTTGCCCCCCAAAAAAAAAAGGAGAAAAAAATGAAAGGGAGAAAGCCCAAGTGCCCACCAAGTAGATGGTGTGTTCGGTCCCCTCTCTCTCCATTTCTTTTTCCTTATGTGTGTGTGTGTGTGAGAGAGAGAGAGAGAGAGAGGTCTACACAAACAACCACCCATAAGAAGATGCAAGATCAAATTTCAAGAATCATTTACAATCATAGTATTGTATAACTTATAACTGGATGTTTATAGGCAGTGGCAAGAAACCCAAGGTGATAGCATCTCTCATCATCCTATAAGCTGTGAGTGGATACCAATCCTAACTCAAATTAAAATAAAAAATTTTACTTTAATGTAAAATAATAATAATTTAAATAATTTTTGTTTCATCGTATACTCATAATACATCATATTTTATTCTTTAACTCTACATTAGACTTCAATTGATCCCACATATTTAATAATTTTTTATTATATTCTCACAAACTATCTTAATCCACTTGCTGTCTATTTAAATGTCATTTCATTATGGATTTGATTCATATCCCTCTTCTCCTCACACATTATAGGGAGGGAGAAAAACAAAGCCCTGGAATAACCATATACATGGTTCTCATCTACAACATACGATTATTTCTATACATAGAATACAACTCAAATGCCAAGAAGAAAAAACCACAACATATAAAGTTCAATTTACAGAATACTGCTGTCACCAGCTCATGTTCTAATTCCTCAACAATGCAAATGTTATAGGTTAAGATTGCATCATCGCATGATTTTGCCTGCATCTCATCATTGAATGATGTTGCCACAGAACCAGCATGCTGTAAGCATAAAACATTGAATGTTGGAACCACAGAACCGGCATATCACTACCTGCCATTATCTGCACCAACCTCAGCTTCCACGTTATCTTTTGTGTTTGATGCCATCTCCATTCTTAAATTTTCAACCTTTTCTTTTAGTGGGCTGACACTGAGAGCACCAGCAATTTCTTTCTTGATCTCTGCTTCCAACTTTTTCACTTTTTCAGAACTTGAGCTTTTTGCAACCTCCACTTTCAGTTCTTCTATCTTTTTCTGGATCCCTGTTTTAACTACTACATTGGAAATCTCCTCGCTAATCTCTTTGTTTATGCTCACAATTTTCTCTTTTATATCAGGCTGTGCAATGTCCCGCTTTCTTCTGGTTTTCCCCACTATTTCCAAGTTAGCTGACTTCAAAACCTCCACTAGTTTTTTCTCGGCTATCTGTAATTCCTCAGCTAGATTTCCATCCAATGAATGTTCTTTTGATGAGCTTTCACTAGCCTTCTTCAAAAGATCCATCTTCGTTCTAACATCTGGAGGAATTTTCTGATTTATCGTGGTTTTCAGTTTCTCACTTTTTTCCTTCAGCTTAATGAGCCTGCTAACTGCGGAGAGGGTTTGTCGCTTTCGTTTTAATCCAAGATAGGCCCCAGGGCACGACAAATTTTGCTTAAATTCTTGCACTATTTTATCTGCTCTCTCCTTTAGAGGTTTGTTGAGGGCTTGATTTGGATTGGGAACTCTTGCAAGTTCGAGTTTTAGTGATTCAATCTTATCCTGCAAGCCCATTGATATGAAAGCCTTGGTCATCTCCTGGTCAAGATCTTCTTCAAGCTTCACAATTGCTTCCCTGGTGATTGGATCGGATGGTTCCTCTGCTTCTAAAACTTCCTTTCTCAGATCCTCGAGCACGGATTCTATGTCAGAAGTCTTTGGAGAATTTACTTCTGATGGCTTCATGTTACGTTTTCTTTCAGGTTCCACTTGACTATCTTCTTCAAAACCTCCTACACCAATTGATCGAAATTTAAGCATCCGGTGTTGAAGTAACCCTTCAGCATCCAATTTTGATAATTCCTGGATTCATTAAGCTAATTGTGAACCTTAAGAACAAAACCAAATGTCTAAGAAAAATCCAAATGGCAAAAATTTCCATGAGATAGACTCTGAAAAGACTGTATAGTGCAAGCTTCTCGTGCACAATAGATATCAAGAGTAATGCAACTGCTCAACTCTCCTCCAGCGGAAAAAGAACATCAGAAAAAATTTCTACCTATCTTTCAGGAGTAGTAGTTTGTTATATAAATCTAAAATATGTGAAGATCCCAGCAATAGCTATAACTCCAAACACGCATTCTAGCAGGATATGCTACCTCTGGATTCATGAAAAGAACCTTAGTTCTCATAGACTGGACATTTTTGTCTTCATTTTTTCTTTGTAACCGCAGCTTATACAGTAAGGACAACTATTTCTTTACTGCAAACACCAACAACATATGACTCTTTTTGTTTATAAAGTTTGAATTGTTTACCTCCATAGCCTCAATGATTGCTAATTTAATCCGTTGGGAAGACCACAGAGGATCAGCATGTGCACCACCAAGAGGTTCCTGCAAGAAATGGAAGTGTAAGATTCCACATGATGAAAAAGAATTGAAAAATCTGTAACACAACCGCAAATAATATGCTTAGTGTTTCCTAGAATTGGAACTGCAAAGAAATTGAAAGGCTGAAACCACATATTGAACCAAATTTATAAATCAGATATTTATTAGGAAGAATATCTAGTACTGAAGTTTCTAATCCTAACAACTTTGACTACAATGTTAGATTACTAGAAAGTTTTTAGACTCCTGGATTGAACTGCTTTATTCAATTTCAGTTGGCATTACTTTCAGCCCAAACTGTTCACAAGTTTAGACATAAAAATACAAGAAGATGAATGTACTTACCGGAATGATACCATCTGCAATCCTGAGCCTGTAATGCTCTTGAGCTGTAATCCTCAGTTTTTCAGCTGCCTGTTCAAGTGTACAATAAAGGTATTATAATTTGTCACCTAAGTTCCGAAAACTCAAACATCGGTTTAAACCTATACCTTTGGGGCTGCTTGAGAGGACTTCCAAAGAATGGCAGCACATGCTTCAGGACTGGTTGTGAAAAACAACATCCCAGATCAACTTTCAGCCATGGAAGCTTTGATGAAGGTATTCTTTAATGCTATTCAGTCACTTTAGTGAAAGATAGTTGGTGAAAAGTTTTCAGGGCTTCAGTGCAGGAAGAAATTGATTCACAACGCATTCGCTGACAGAGTAGACTCTAAAGAAAATTTAACTACTTTGGACAACTCTGCTTCAGCAAAATTATGCAGCTTGTTTCCTTTGAAATATGGCCTAGGCTCATTATGTTGCTTCATCAACTAAGATGTATATTTGATGGAAAAGTGCAATAATTTACTTGTTTACTTATTCACATATTTCTTCAAAGACACACACCTATAAGCACTGAAATGGAATAAATATTAAAAGAAACAAATAAAGATCTGTATACAAGTATCACCTTGCAACATAAAATGCAGAATTTTCCAACATTAACAACTTATTGGCACAAGCTATGGCAAGGGCACCACCTGAACCACCTTCACCAGTCACAACGGTTATAATTGGAACTTTCAGGCCAAACATTGTCCTCAAATTATGGGCTATTGCTTCACCCTGCATCCATTTGACCAAAGTATGATCATAAACATATGCAAAATGATGGTAACTTTAAATTGGCAGAGTTTGAAAAGCAAGGTAAAGTTTGCTCGTGCACCTGACCAAGTTCCTCAGATTTCAGATCAGCGTATGCCCCTGGTGTGTCTACAAAGGTAACAATAGGAAAACCATGGTGGTCAGCATATTTCATCATCCGCAAGGCCTTTCTATAGCTGCATGGAACATTAGCCATTCTTTTGTAAGTGATCTTGCATATTCCTTTGTCAAAGTTAAGCTACTAACTATGAAAGGGAAATTCAATTCAAGCAAAATCGCAGAGCACTAGATAGCATCCAACCAAGAAAGAATGTTTTGATTCTGTCCTTTTAATAGAACAAAGAATTTATGGAAAAGCACTGAAGCCCGCAGGTGGCATGACATATTGAAGTTCCTAGTAAATGCATAAGCTAAACAAACATAAAGCTGGACTATTTAAACTAATTCTTCTGAAATACCATACACCTCTAATTGTCTGTTGAAGAGAATGTTTGATTAGCTAATTAGCTGCTTGATGAATTTGTTAGTTCACGATAAAATATTGTGAAATTCAAAAGATGATTCTGAAACTCACCCATGAGGAGTTGGCATCGCAAAGTTGCGCATAATGTTTTCCTTTGTGTTCCTACCCTTCTGGTGGCCTATGAACATATAGCTTTTACCCTCGATGCTCCCTATACCAGTCACAATGGCAGGATCATCATATCCTGCACGATCTCCATGGAGTTCCACCCACTTTATGATGTTGGAAACAAATAAGATGTTATACTTATTATCAGTCATCCTCCCAGAAATAAGAAAATATGAGTGCAATCTGAAGATATACCTTCTCTGTGATGTTTAAAATATGATCAAGAACAGTAGGCCTGTTAGGATGTCTAGCAATGTTCAAACGTTGGATTGGCGTCAAATGTGTATAGAGCTCTTTAAGAGCCTGAAACCATCAAAGAGAACTTATAAGTGGAACTGAAAATATTCAATGTTGCGACATGGACCTAAAATATTGTGATTACTCATGCAGGCAGGTATTTGGAAGAAATTTGCTGACCATATTTTGGGACCGAGCCATGGCATTTATAATATTCTATAGCAAGCTAAATGCAAATATTTTAGTTTATAACTCAAGCAATCACTGAGAACTGCAAATGGAATGATTACTAACTTTAGACTGTAGAGCCAGAGTTGTCAGTTTTTCCTTTCTTGAAGATATTCTTGAAGATACATGCCAAGTGAGGGGTAGTTTTTATGAATGTTAACCGAGTAACATAAATTTATCAACATTACTGCTGCACAGTACGAGATTTAGTTGCAAAAGTGGAACACAGTTAACAAAGACCAACTGAACACTTAAGAGACACTTCCTCTGATTATATTTACTTATCACATTTGAAGAAAATAAATAGATTAAGAAAACTCTGAAATCTATAGACTTTTGAAGAAAAATAGCTACATTGAACTTCTTGATTCTCTAAAATAACATGTAAAATAATTAATATCAAATTTTAGTAGAATAATAACAACAAGTGTAGAATTAAGAAAAAACACACAATAAATGTCTCCTTGGATCTTTAACATGACACCAAATTTGAACAAAAAAAAGCTTGAAATGTCACATGTAAATTAAACAGGAGAGAGTACCTGCTCATACTTGATTTCCAAGGCATTTATTTGATCAGTGAAATCCAGTCCAGTGTCATCAGCCATTCTGCATACCTATGGACGAGAAAAAATATTGAAGGGACCATAAATTAAACAGATGAGCTGAAAAAATAGTCGTAAAAGTAAGTTGGATATCGAAATTTGAAAATGCTTAAATTTGCAAATCCCTGCACCCATCTATCCACAGGGAAACTAAGAGAGAGGAAGCAAGTACAATAAACCATTGTTCTTGTCAATATTCTTGCAATAAACATCAGAAATGCATGTACAATATTTATAATTATAACAGTAGAGTCATATTGTGTCACATTTGCACAGTTACATTTAGCACTGTCTTGAAACTAAACTAGTATACAATTACTAATATAGCAACAAGAAACAAATCACCTCGATTATCTTTTTCTCCAAATCAACCAGTGGCTTCTCAAAAGCGAGTGTTACTGGTTTGGGTTTCTCTTCCAGAGGCTTAAAGTAAGAGAGATATTTCAATGGTTTGTCAGTAGTTGGATCAATATCATCTGGCCATGGGTAATCATGCTTCTTCCCCTTTCTAACTTTTGCAACAATACGAAATCTCCTGCCACTAGCAACTTTTGATTGCTTGGTATTTCCAAACAAAAAACCACCAAATCTCCCAGATGTATTTTTAATGCTATTACTCAGAAGTAACTCATTTCCAAAACAAAAACTAGACCCATATTCAGAAAAGCTGTTATCTTTGCCTCTGCCTCGTCCACAGTTTCCAGCAATTATAGATAATGTAGTCATCTCAAGCTAAATTTCACTTTGCCAAATACCAGAACTGCACGAGCTGATACTTCACCTACTGCATATCTGCATAAACATTACAATTATTGAGACTCACACATGACAGGTCCAAAAGGAAGCAAAAAGTAGTAGTAGTTAAAGAAACACTAATTTAGAACTCCCCAATCCCGCCCATCAACCCTCCACCCCGACAGAAAAATGAGAAAAAAAAAAAAAAAGACCCTTTCGAGAAAAGGAGATAAGCTGAACTGTCTTTCATTTCATCCTAAAACCCCAATTTGTAGGCAATGCAGGGTGTTTTCTACTAAGGAATGCTATAAGAACCGCACTCTTGGCACAAACATGATTCGAGATACATGAAGCACAAAAGAACTGCGAAGTTCAGATTCCATCAAAACATAGACTGAAGGGAGGGAGATAACTTAAGGACAACAACAGAGGCCAAAAGTAGTAGAACACAGAAAATGGGAAATCAAAGAAACCAAAAGTAATAGAATTCTGAAGTTGAACAAATTCATGCAAAGCCATATCTGGTGAAGCAGCATACTAACATTTCTTGAAAAATTTTTCCCTTGCAACTGAAAACATCTCTTGGGAATCAAGCTCTAGAACTTCAAACAATTGCCATTGTTTCAACCCATTTATACCGACCAAAAAATGAAACCTGAGAATGAAGCTCATACCGTGAACCGCATCAGAAGATAGAAGTATCCATAACAAAACTTGACATCTTTGAAAATTTGAGCTCTTCCTTCTCTTTTCTTCTTCTTCTTCTTCCTAAGTTTCCTTTTGCAAAGGCCAAAGAAAAGGCCAGGTAGTTTGCGAACCAACTGTTGTGAAACCACACTGCCGCTGCGGAAGAATAGTGTTTCGTGATAAAATATACTCTCTCCGTCTCATTAAAATTGACCTACTTAATATTTTGGAATGTCCCAGTAAATTTGACACTTTTCTTAAAAAAAAAAATTTACTATACAATTTATTATAAAATAATCAATATACCCCACATATATTATATTTATATTCTTAGATTTGATATAAAATATTATGAGGCTCACATATTTTTTATTTATATTATATTATTATTATATTCTAATTTTTACTTTTGTATAAAATATCGTGCTAAGTCAATTACGACCAATTTTAATGAGACGGAGGGAATAGAACAATATTCTTTGTCGTGGGAAAGCAGCTGTGATGTGATAGCCTAAGGATTTTCTTAAATCGCTATATGTATATATCTATAACACATGTAATATGAACTCCATCCATATATATATATAATATTCTTTCCGTTCTACTAAAATTTATAAAATTTATAATGATTGACTTGATACACGATAGTTTATGTAAATATAAAAATTAAAATATAATAATAATATAATATAATATAAATAAAAAATATGTGGATCCCACAATATTTTATGTCAAATCTAAAAATATAAATATAATATATGAAATGTATATTGATTATTTTATAATAAATTATATAGTAAAAATTTTCCTTTTAAGGAAAGTATCAAATTTTTTGGGATAGCCCAAAATAATAAATATGTCAATTTTAGTGGAACGAAAAAAATATAATAAGAACGGTAAAAAGTTATCATTATAACATATAGTAACGTGTATTTCTGTTGTGACATGTAATAATATTTTATTTTATATCATTATAAATATCAAACTAATACATATATAAATCTTGTGTCATGACACTTAGGCTTGTATGAAAGTGGCACATAGTAATTTTGATTTTTTTACTATAGTTTCACAACTCTTTTTATAATCATAATTTTTATTTATGTTTATTAAATATTACACTTTAGCAGACTTTGTCATCATACTCTACCTTATTAAAGATGTGTACTATACGCACAATATTTGAAAATTATTCATCCTATAATTTACAAAAATTAAATATATATGTATTTTATCAAGTTTTTTGTGTTTTGAAATATAAGTCACTAATTTGATACGGGACTTTGTCTCATAAAAAAGTCGATTCATATTATTACTTTACTTTTTAAATAAAGGACTAGATTAATTAGTGAAATTTTCTACTTTTATATCTATTATACAAAAAAGATTAGTTATACAAAATAAAAAATAAATGTTTATTTTATAATAGTAGATATTGATTTTTGCACAGTTAAAATAGAAATAGAAATATTTAAATTTCAATAAAGTTATCTAACAAATAAAAATATGTGAATAACTGATTATATAGTATAATCCTTTCGTTTTGAAATAGTTATCCTAATAATTCTTTTTATAATAATCTAAAAATTATTTAAAAATTTTAACATAAATTAAAATGAAGCTAATAGAATATGGTTGTTTAATAAAATATTATAATAAACAAAATGAGGAGCATATTGAAAAAAGTAATATATATTCTCTCCATCTTAAAAATTATATCAGTTTAGGACATGACACTGAAATTAATAAATTACTAAAATTTATATAATTATAATAAAAAATATTATTATACTTCTAAATAAAAGTAAATATTCATTAATTATTCTTCTTTATATATTCATTAATAATTTATTAAAAATGCACATATTCGTGATTAAATAAGTAATAAATTAGGAATATAAATAATAAATTTATTCTTAATTTGTGAGATTAACAAGTATTTTGGTATAATAAAAATAAAAAAATTTTGCCATAATTTTTAAGATGGAGGGAATATATTTTAAAATTTCAAATCTATATATTTAGAAAAAATATTTTTTAAAAGATAATTATTTTAAAATAAATAAGTACTTATAAATTATACTTTTTAGATTAGTTATAAATACTTTTATAATATGTATAAAGTTTTTAATTACTATAATATATTATTTTAACTTTTTTTTACGCTCATCTCATTTAATTTGATTCGAAAATTTGTATATATATATATATATAGCTGCGAAAGTCTCTTGATGAGACAAGTGATACTATTGTGTATTGATATTTGAAATTATTAAATTTAAAAAAAATTCATAGTAAAAATATTTTAATATCAAAATTATTTTACAAATAGATATAATTAATTATTATGCCAACTGTTTTGAACCTTCTAAAATTCTATTCCTTCCCGTCACAATTGATAGTAAGCAATCTTCTATTGCTGCAAAACAATAGATCAAGACTGCTCATAGTCGCCCCTCAAAGTCTACTTTGACACTGTTTGGAAAGTGATGAGAGGATCATCTTTACTTTTCACTCTCCCAAGTTCCAATTCCAAAAGAAAAAGCAAAAATTTCCAAGTTCATCCAAGTCTTTAGTCTTAATAACTCAGTGTTGGCGTTTCCCTGTTTGCTGATTATCATAACTGTATCTGGGCTTTTGTTGAATACTTGGAATCAGCTTTGATCTTCACTGTTGTGCTTCTTTGATCAAACCCTCTTCCGTACACATAAATCTTGGGGCCGGTGAGTTTACCTTTGTTGCAACGCATGCTCCCTCTCCAACGGTAATGCATGCATGTATTTCTTTGTCATAGATCTTACTTCCATGAATTATTACTAAATTTGATTGTTTGTTGGAGAAAAATACCCCTTTCGAGCATTTCAATTTGACCTTAATTTACTGAGGGATTATAAATTTCAAGAATACATCCGTTTATGCTTTTATACCGATACATGTTGTTGTATTGGTATATGTTGTGAATCTATGATCATGTGTGGCTTCTTCAGGGTTACTCTTCTACAAGTTCTCGAGTACTGATATTACTTCACTTTTCATTTGATATTAGTAATGTACTAAAAAAATCGAGATTCAAGCAAGTTTTTTTTGTGAGATTTGGAAAAATTTTAGGGATTTATTAAGATATTGAATATATTCTCTGGGAGCACATTGATTGATGCCTTTGGGCATGTCACATGGATATTGAGGTACTTGCATATTACGCATCTTTGAAATTCCCTACAACATCTCTCCCATTACGCTTCATAGATCTCATCTGAAGAATTTAATCTTCCAGAGGATGAGGCATCCAGAGGAGACGAAGCAGCTTCCAGAGGATGAAATAGCTTCCAAGTTATGTAAATATTATGTATCTATTTCTGTTCTTGATTAATGACTTTGTTCTCTTACTGTGTATATCTATGTGTGGAGACTGAAATAAAGTGTGATTTATGAATGGCAATCCACCAAGCATCTCTTTTGGAACATCAAACCGCTAATAATGATTCTCACCGGACTCAATAGTAGTACTCATTTTTCTGTTAATTCGAAACTCTAATCTCAATACTTCTTATTATCAAACTCAATTCTCCACATCGAATGTGAGTTTCTATCTCTGGCTTTTGAGCTTAGACTAATTGTTGCTATATTTGGTGGGTTTTCTATGGTATTCTTGTGTGTCTAGTGTGGTCTCTAAAGCTCAGAGTACTAGTTATCAGACTTAATTTTTCCACATTGAAGGTGAGTTTCTACCTCTGGCTCTTTTGTCGTAGACTAATTGTTGCTATATTTTGGCGAGTTTTCTATGGTATTCCTCTATGTCGGGTCTAATGCACTTTTAGCATTGATTGTATCTCTAAAGCTTGGAATAGTAGTTGGTGTTTCTGCCTTAGCTGCTCACTTTCAATTCGGAGCCTATTATTACCAACTTGATCATTATTGCTGGTGAAAATCTTCATACTGCCAAGGCAGTTGCATCTACTATTTGTGGTAATATTCTTGAGGTGAATCAAGCTTTGACATTGATGAATAGTGCTATGTATGCTTAATACAACACCATAGTTACCTGAATTGTATAGAGAATTTGGATTGAGAAAAAACAAATTTAATAAAATGTTAGGATCGGTATAGTTGATTTTTTTCCCCTTGTAATTTGAGTTTCTGTGGAATTTAAAGAAAAAAGTTATGGTGTATTGTAAAATTGATGTGGGGAAATGGAGTTATCGTAATTTCAAGGGAACATAGTATTCTTTTGGGTAAATAGTTTGGCCATGAGATTTTGTTACTATCCTACTCTGATAAAACGAGTTCATCTTATTTCTTTTGATGGTTCCAGCAAGTATTATTTTTTGTTTGAAATTACACTAAAATCACCAGTGTGTCAGGGGCTTTTTCACTACCAATGCAATGTATCATGTACTCGTATCAAATGCACGGAGTTGATTGTTTAGGAGTGGTAATGTGGACCCACAAACGCAAAAGGAATTAGTTTTGGTTTGTTTTGAATGAATTCTATATGTGGTAATTATTGATCGTCAAGCTGCGCCTCAAATGAATTCTGATCTACATTCCCTGTCTTAATGGCACCATTTGCATCTTCCTCATCTCCAGTTTGTATATACATCGATGGTTTGTTTTTTTTTGTCTTTTGGAAAGAGTGAAAATTCGATCCTCGTCTACTTGGAACAACAGATTTCCCTCATGTGCAAATGAAATTCTTCAGTTGAGGGTGAGTTTTACCTACAATATTTTTGTTATATGTTAAAACAAAACAACATGTCCCTAAAGCAGCTGTACAAGCCTTTCCATTCTCAATTAAAAATAAGAAATTGACAATGCATGGTATCTTAGTTACTATATTTTTGAATAAAACTCATTCTCCCCATCATTTTGTGTTTCTTGATACTCAAGATGATATTTTCTTGAGCTTGCTTGGCCTTTTGCACTACATAAAAATGAGATGTTCCATCTCTTGAATAGTGGGGGAAGAAAGATGAAGCTATTTGATGACATCTGCCTTGCCTCTTTATATATTCTGAAAATTAGCTTTTTATTACAGATTGATCATTGTGGGTGTTTGAATGTATGCCCTATAAACTAGTTTTCTTGTAATACCCCATTTAAAATCACCTTTATTATATGGGGAAAGTCATGCATGACATAACATTTTATATGACATTTGATAATTTGAACCATTTTCATGAGTATATATGATCTATGAGTTGGTTAGTTCATGAATTTATCCACTTTTGATATAATTGTTGGAGGACTATTTAAACAAGAGTGGTTGTAGTCTAGTGGTTAAAGCTTGGTGTTTGTTTCTTGATGGATTTGAGCTTTTGTTTTATAAGTATTATTATATGAGTATTATTAGAAGGGAAATGGAGTAAGTGAGTGGGAATTAAGGGAATTTGTTAGTTTCTTGGTTGACTTGAGTTTTTGTTTTATGAGTATTATTACAAGGGAAATGAAATAAATGAGTGGGAGTTAAGAGAATTTGTTAGAGGAATATTTAAACAAGAGTTGTTGTGATTGAGTGGAGTGGTTGAAGCTAAAGTTTTTGTGGTTTAGTGATTAAAATAAGAGTTGTTGTGGTTTAGTGGTTGAAACATGAGTTGTTGTGGTTGAAGCTAAAGTTGTTGTGGTTTAGTGATTAAAATAAGAGTTGTTGTGGTTTAGTGGTTGGAACATGAGTTGTTGTGGTTGAGTGGAGTGGTTGAAGCTAAAGTTGTTGTGGTTTAGTGATTAAAATAAGAATTGTTGTGGTTGAAGTTAGAGTTTTAATAGTTGAAACTTGGTGTTTAATACTCGGTGATTTGAATTTAAATCACAACTCTTGCAAACCTTTCCATTCTTATTTCTCAAAGTTCTCCTAAGCTAAACAAAAACTAGTCACACATACACTCACAAAAATTTCAGCTTCTGTTACTCTCAAATTTCCCTATGGTTTTAAGCAAAAATCACAGCATAAGATCCCTAATTTTCTTCCTCTATTTCTGTCAAAAGCTTAACAAAAAATCGGCCTATACTTTTATCTTTTTCCTCTCATTATCTAGACCACTTTAGCTGTTGGATATATGCCCTCTTAAACTAGTTTTCTGATGAAAATATCGAATATGTTAATAAAAGAATTTATTTGTCGAAAATCGTTTATGAAATAATTTTCTTTATTTGTGTACAATTTCATTTGGAACAGACCCATTGTGTGTAAATAAATGATCCATGTGAATTGAGGTCTTTCACAGTAAGGTATAGATCATGGGTTATTTAAACACATAAACAGTTGTTTTTAACCGATTGATGAGAATAGGAATCTCGTCATGTTTAGGTTATTATATTATGAATTCCAGGTGGGGAATGACTTACCTTTAGCCAGTGAGTAGTCCACTTGCTTCATGACATAAGCGTATTTCGAATACGTAGAACAGGACTTGTAGTAGTGGTTTTTAAAAAGTATTATATGGTAAAAACCTAGTCTACTACCGCTATAGCGTGGACTAGTATTCTATGACTTAAGTATGAGTTGGTGGTCTGGCGAAACTGGAAGCATATGCTTTGATATACTATAATTGAGGTTCTATCGGAGGGCCAATATACTTGTATGTTGAGTATGTGTGACTAGTTAGTTAAGACAGACTTGTACAAGATAGTTTCTACACCATATCGTCCCTTGTAGTTGTCCGGATGATCTAAATATGCATGATCTTGGAAAACATGAATTGGATGTTTGCTTAAGGGTAACTCCCTTGGAAAGCGGAAACACTCCAAGAAGTCGTGAATCATTGGACTAGAGGCCTAAGGATGGTAGATGTCTTTTAGAGAGATGCTAGTACACTTCTTCCTCTCTAAATGTACGGCGATGTGTAGAGGGGTATTTTTGTCATTTCACTTGTAGGTCGAAGACTCTACTAATGCAGTATTGTCTTCGGGGTTAATATTTTTTTATGGTGATATTAAGAAATATTTAAAATGCAAAATACATCTATTTATATAGTGTGGGTATTTTGGTCATTTTAGTAGCCAAGACGATGTGTTTTTTTTGTCTTCGGAATAGTCCGTAAGTCCTAATTAATTTTTGAGTTGAGAAAATGATCTCAGTTGAGGGAGTTTTATTTTATTTGGGAAGTCTAATTTATTATTAGATTGGAATAAAATAAATGGAGAAAAATTTATTATCTGGTTTAATTGGTTAATTAATTATTCAGGACCGGGGTCCAGTTTGAATAATTAGAAAAATTAATCGGGACTTAAACTAGAGAAAAATAATTATTACTTAATTATTTATTGGGTTATTTATTTAATTAAATTCTAAGAAATAAATAATTAATGTTTAATTATTTTTTAGTTCATTTGGGTCCATTAATTATTTATTGAATTATTTATTTAATCCCAAGAAAAATAATTAATGTTTATTATTTTGGACTTTTCGGGTTCAAAAAAAATAATAAATATTATTTTGGCTCAATAGTTTAGACCATAAGATTTTTTCGGACACAGTTTAAAAGAATTTAGGTTGAAGTCAAAATTTATTTTGTAAATAATATTTGGGTATTAAATCCCGAAAATATTATTTTTATCAAAATAATTATTTTTAGTTTCATGACTCTTGGCTTTCTGTGTGGAAAAATAAAATAAAAGGAAAAGGGAAAAAATAAATTTCTCCCGCATGGCTCTTGGATATCTAGCTTTTGGTTTGGCATTTAAATCAAAGAAAGCTAACCGAAAGGGTGCATGAGCCTCTTGATTTTCTGGCTTCTGGATTTGGTCAGATCAAGTGAATTCAAGGGCCATCAGTTCATTGGGTTTGCTTCTTCTGGGTTGTCTATAAAAGCTGAGACGAGACACTGAAGAAGCAAGTGAAAGATGGAGAAAAACCAGTGAAAAAAACTGAGAGTGATCATTTTTCTTCATCCAAATTAAGTGCTCACCAACGGATTTAGGCAATGGTCATATTCCGTAAATTGAAAAGCTTGGCATTCATTTTTCCACCGGAAGAAAGGAAGACAGTGGATGGAAGCTTCACTGGTGTTCATGGATGCAGTGCACTGGACGTTGAAGGAAGAAGCTGTTTTTGAGCTTCAATTGATTCAACCTCATTCTTTAAGTTTTAAAGGCTCCAAGAGGTATGTTTCAAGCCCACCTTGATGCTGCCATACTCTGGTTTATGTTCTTGTTCTTCCATTTTCGTCCACTGATGCATGCTCTGTAAATATGTTCAATCCTTCAATTAGCACCCTAGAGCACAACTATAAACTCTTTCTATTCACTGCAGTTTCGGCCAAACCAAGAAGAGCAAAAGCTGCCATTTTTCCTTTATTTGTTCAAAAGTCCAAAATAAGGCGTGGTCCTTCCAAACATCAGAACACCTAAATCTAACTTATACTCTTCATCAAAACAGCCACCAATCAAACCCTAAACCTCTCTTCTACACGAAAAATACAGTCACATTTTCTCTCCAAGATTTTGGCCATCATAACTCCAATCACCACCAAAATCAAAACCTAAAAGCAAAGTAAGCAACTCTTCATCAACTCGACCTCAATTCTTCTCATCTTCTTCTCCTAACTCTCAAACAAAAGGGACTAATTTACACCCCTTTTATTTTACAAGAAGAATTAAATGACCCAATCATCTCTTCATCTCAAGTAAACTCAACCGATCACCAAGGAGCCACCTTTGCTTCGTTGTCTTGTCTATCCAAGAGGTATTTTGAGACTCAATCTCTATTGATGAATGAGCTTGATTTTATAGTGATGTTATTATGTATAAAGTATAGTATGAAAAATATGAATAGATGGGATGGTTAAGTTTGTTGGAGCAATAGTTGATTTAGGTGAATATGAGGTGAAATATTATGATATCATGTTATGTTAGACCTAGATCCATCTTATGGTGGGTTAAAGATGAGATCTTTTGATTCATATGGGGTTATTATATGAAGTTTATGTTAGACGAATATTAGAGGTCCTTGTATTGATTATGAGATTCGATTATATGCATGCCATGATGAGATGCATGATCATGGGAAAATTATAGCGATGAGCTTCTACCTAGATGCCATGGATAAATTAGATGATTAATATGATCATAGAGATTCATGATGCATGAAAAGATGAGTGGATTCATATCTAGTTTCTAATCATAGAAACATTAATTCTAGATAAGGAAGAAAGTGAAAAAGAGATCAAGCATTGCTTTGGTTGATTATTGAGAATATCCAAGTAAGTTCATGTATAACTGTTTTGCTAAATATTACAGGTTTGCAAGTATTTTTGTATAATAATATTTGAAATTGTGTCAATATGATGATTGGAACGTTGGTTGAATATGATGAATTGTACTGTGATATTTTAATACTTGATTTGAGAACGTGGTCATTTTATTCTCTAAATGAGTTTGTCAAATTTCAACTTTTAAATTGAAAATGATTTCCTTTCTTTATCACTAAACGTTTTGAAAAACTTATTGTGAAAAGCCACGTTTTGCAAAGACAAGCTAATCAACAATTGTGAAAACAAGGGAAATGATTCTGCTCCTAAATGAGGAGCATTGAGTACTCAGCGGAGGTAGGCTAGTGGTGCTAGTCTTGAAGAGATAGAGTGAGTCTTCTGGTAGGAGGTTACCTCCAGAAGATGAACTCAACTTGGAAATGCGACAGTACTACTTAGTTATGCCAATTCGAGCTAGCATATTGGTCTATATGGACTTTATTTATCCGGGTTGGACAACCGATGCCTTAAATGTAGAGATGGAGAGTATCGCATCTAATGGGAGGATCCTCTACTGCCCATTGTTGAAAGGAGACGCTATCATAGTGGTAACCATGATATGGATTGTGATACTATTGTTTGAATCATTGTTAATCCCTACATAATGAACTTATGATTATGATGAGATGATAATTTATTGAGAATTGCTTTGGATATGATGAGTAATGCTCATTTGAATAATTGTTTATTGATGAAAAGTCTTGCAAACATGATTTTGTGATTTTGATAAACCTGCATGCACGAAATGTTTATATATAACATTCGCACACACAAGACTTATTGAGATGCCAATTTCACACTATTTTACATCGTGTTTTTAGGGAAGTGCTTTTATTGAGAAGGTTGAAGAGATAAGAGATGACATTCAGTTTATTTATTTCTGCTTTGTATTTCTTTTGAGAGATAATTGATAATTTTATATTCTCAAACTTGTATAAGTTTTAACTTTGGTTGTAATAAGATTATCGCATAATTTTATTTAGTCATTTTCGTTCCTTTTGTACCTCGTTATAAAGATCTCTAATCCTTTGGATGGGGCGACATCCCGCCTATTTGGGTACGTAGGTAGTGGGGTGTTACATTTCTGATGTAATTATCGATTTTATTAATAAAAGAATTTATTCTCAAAATTTGTTTGTGAATTTACATTTTATTTGTGCACGATTTACGTTTGGATATGACTCATTGTGTTTAAGTAAGTGATCCATGTGAATGTCGATCTTTCACAGTAAGGTATGGATCATGGGTTACTTAACACATAAACGTTTGTTCTTAACCGATCGATGAAAATAAGAATCTCATCATGTTTAGGTTATTGTGTTATGAATTTCAAATGGGAAATAGCTTACCTTTAACCAGTGAGTAGTCTACTCACTTCATAATATGTGCATATTTTGAATACGTAGAATATGACTTATAATAGTATTTTCTAAAAGTATTATTTAGAAAAAATTCAGACTATTACTGTTACAGTATGAACTAATACTCTACCATTTGAGTATGGATTAGTAGTTTGATGAAGCTGAAAGTATGTACTTTGATATGCTGTAGTTGAGGTTCTTTCGTAGAGCCGATATACTTGTATGTTGGGTATATGTAACTAGTTAGTTAAGACAGACTTGTACAAGATAACTTTTGCACTATATCGCCTCTTGTGACTGTTCAAATGAACTAACTATCCAGGGCCCCGAGGAATATGACTTGGATGTTTATTTTAGGGTAGCTCTATTGGAAAGTTGAAATATTCTAGAAGTCGTAGATCATTAGATTAGAGATCTAAGGATGGTAGATATCTTTTAGAGGGGGTGTTAATATACTCCTCCTCTCTAAATATACAGCGATGCGTAGAGGGATATTTTAATCATTACACCTGTGCTAACGCAGCATTGTCCTTGGATCAATATTTCCTTATGGTGATATTAAAAATACTTAAAATATAAAATACAACTATTTATATAATAGGGGCATTTTGGTCATTTTAATAGCCAAGACTATGTGTCTTTTGGTCCCCGAAATAACTCTTAAATCCTGACAGATTTGGGTTAAGGAATTGATCTTGATAATTATGAGCTTTATTTTATTTTATTTAAATAGTCTAATTTATTATTTGATTAGAATAAAATAAAAGGTTAAAGAGAGAGTATATATTTTATCTAATTTAATTGGTTAATTAATTATTAAGGGCTCAAGACTTAAATTGAATAATAGAAAATTAATCTAAGTATAAATTAGATAAAATACATGATATTTTATATTGGTCTATTTGAGTTTGTTAATTATTTATTGGGTTGTTTTATGAACCCTAAGAGTAAACAAATAATTGATACTTATTATTTATGGGTGTTCAAGCCCAAGAGTAAATAATTTTATCTGACCTAATGAATGAGACCAAGGATAAAATAAAATTTTAAAAAATAAGAGATGGATCCCGTATTGTTTGGCGTGAAAGAATAACAAAAAGCAAAGGTTTTTTGTTTCACGCTCTTAGTTTCTCTCTGGTAATTTTTTTTTGAAGAAGAAAAGAACCAAGATCATTTTGCAACCCGATCGTGGCTTTTACCGGTGATGGTTAAGGCAGTGACCATATTTTGGAAACTCTAAAGTTTTGCGTGAATGAGAAGAAGTAGATGGCTTGCAAGAGTGCAACCGGAGATGTCTTTGGGAGAACCAGTGGCTTCAAGCATTCAGCAAGAAGAGGTCTAGACGTCTTCTTCGGTGCTAACAAGGTCATTAAAACGTAGAGGTAAACAACTTCCATGCGATGTTTTGTATTTTTTTGTTCTGTAAGTATGCTTTCGATTTCATCGTTTTTGCTATATTATCCTTCAATGGGAGCATTTGACTTGGGATTGTAGGTGGTATTTACTAAACCCCTGCATTTCGAGTTAAGACAGTGAAAGGCTATTGGCATTATCAGTAGAGTATCTGGATTTAGGTTCTCTTTCGTATTTAGTGTTTTTTATCAATGCTGAAGATATGCAAAATTGGCTTTAGGATAGCAACTTGCCTCGCTCACCTCATAATAAATTTTTATACCAAAGTTTAAAGTACCTAATACTCGGAGACAATTGGATAGGGGACTAACTCAATTCAAGATCAATTACAGAAAAAAAAGATAAAAAATAATCTCTCACTTAAAAAAGACATTAGTATGAATATATGAGTGAAGAATGCTAGAGAGAAATCTACTCATGGACATTCAAAAAGCCAACTAATTAGTGAATTTAGATAGATAGAACTAATCATTATGCAAGTTTTTTTAAACCTTTTAAAATTTTGTTCTTTTTAATTTCTCATTTTTCATCTTTTTGAGAAATTCAAAAGTATTATTCTACATTTATATATTTTATCCCTCTAAAAATTTGAAGTTTTTTTTTAAATATCATGGTTATTTGAATTATTTTTTTAAAATTAAAATTATCTAAAATTATTTATTTTTTTAAATATTAGAGTTATCTTCTTATTTGAATTATTTTTGAATGTAAAAAAATTAAAAAAATATTAAAATTATCTCGTGCGTTGCACGGCCAGCAACCTAGTTTCTATTAAAGTTGTGGGAGAAAATGTTAATATTCTCATTAAGAAAAATACAAAGAATTGAGACGGATAGTAACGAGTAAAAACAAGTTGGATTATTCTATGTTCAATGTACAAAAATTATATCAAAAATAATTTTTAAATATCTTTTTTAACAAGTGATAGATTAATGTATGTCAAATATTTATATTGTTTTACAGTAGATATATTATTTTTTAATACAATGATTTATGAAAATTAGACAAAATAAGATTATAATAGTTTTAAAAAAATAAAAATTTTAATATGAACTCAATACACGTAAATTATATGTATTAAAATATTATACCTTTTATTAATACAAATGTGATCTACGAATTTATAATTTATACAAAAATTTCTCAAAAAAAAAGAACTATAAAGATTGAATTTGGACGGTGGCATTTTCAGTAACACACGTGTCCCATATGAGTGAGATTATCCAAACCAGATAAATGTGGATATCTAGAGAACTCCAACCGCCAAAACGGGCCCCAGTCGTACACGAGGACAACAAAAATTAGAAACTTCATAAATTTTCAATAAGACTCCTGAAGTATAACAAAATTTTGGGAATCGCCCCATAGATGTTTACAAATTACAACTCCTACTGCTTAACATCTGCAGACGCCGTTGAAACGCAGGAAGAGGTGCTGCCCGGCCAACAAGGTGAGAAAATCCATTGTCTTCGCGTTAGGCTAACACAAGAGTCTGCGTCTGGTGCCTCCGATTTCAACATATTTTGCTTTGTAGTTTACAGTTAGAACGGGACGACGACATAGAAGTGGATGATACAATGTCTTCGTCTTTGGGCCCAAATGTAATCTCAAAAAGCTTCTCTGTGTCTTTTCTTTTTCATTTTTCCTTCCTTTTCTGTTTCTCATTTACCATTCCATTGCGATTTAGCTAATTCAATTGCTGTTCAGCTAATTGCAAGAGGTTAGGATTTTTGTGCTGCTTCTAGACGTCTTCACTGCTTCACGTATGTGTATTTTTAGTCTGATCGCTCGGGGGATTGATGAAAGCATTGGGTTTGCCTATGGAAGAAAGTAAAGAAGTGATTTTCCTGGATGAATTTCGTGTGTCTGGGTACTTTTGATGGTTGCAATGTTACACTATATATACAAAGATAGTTCTCTATTCTGGCTTTATGTCTGGAGTAGCTTATCTGCATTTGGTTTATCCGGCAAATAGTCCTTCCAGGCCTCGTAAAAGATAGAACTTTGAGCATTGAAATTCTTGAGGGTATACGGGGATATTTGTCTTTGAGAAAAATAAAGCTTAAAGCTTTTCAATGAATCTGATATCAATTTTTCCGGCCCATTTCTTGATTTTTATTTTTCATGATCCTTCATATGATCCGTGGTTTTTTCAGGCATCAGGAGAAGCACTAGATTATGCTTCCGAGGAGTTCCTCGATTCTGTTGTCAGACTGGTTAGTTTAGTTTCTTCTTCTTAGAGATACATAAATAAAGAGACAAATTGAATCAAGAGCTCTCTATGTTGCAGAGAGTGAACCCACAAAGGCGAAAGGAAAAAGTCTACATTGGTTGTGGGGCTGGGTTTGGAGGTGATCGACCATTAGCAGCTCTAAAGCTGCTTCAGAGAGTACAGGAGTTGGACTATCTAGTACTTGAGTGCCTAGCAGAGCGCACACTTGCTGAGCGCTACCAAGCAATGAAGACAGGTGGCAAGGGTTATGATCCTCGAAGTATGTTTCTGCCAGTCATGATCAAATATCTTTTGTCCTGTATACCAATTGATGGGGCTTGTATCCTTGCTTTTGTTCCTCTGTAAAGCGTATCTAAAAGCTGGTACTATACAACCTAATAGCAGTTTAAAACTCCGTATTTTTGTGTGCTTCATGGAATTTCCCCGTACATTATGGCATTTCACGTACGTGTCTTGATTGCATAGCCAAGCATTATTCACTGAGTCTTTTTTAATTTTAATTTTTTGAAAAGTTTTCATAGGCATTTTGTTAAATACCCAATTCAATGTAACGTGAATCTAATTTTTGTTTCTTCATTTGCTGGAAATCACATATGCAGTTTCTGAGTGGATGGAGTTGCTCTTACCTTTGGCTGTCAAGAAAGGTGTTTGCATAATTACCAACATGGGTGCAAGTAAGAAACTGAAGAAGTTAAAATGAGCATTCACTCTTCTAAGTTGCTTAATGTCTTGTAATTTTCCTTTGCTTGACTGAATGGATATTCTTACTTTTGCAAATTTCGGAAGAGAGTCCATTTGGTGCTCAGGAAGAAGTTTTACATATTGCAAGCAAACTGGGAATTAGAATTACCGTAGGTCTGGCATATCAATCTGCTGTTGCTGGCACAGGTATTTTTCTTCATTTATTTGATAGTAGAATGAATCCTATGGTCATAATGTGGCTTTTCAGTGAAAGTTATGGTGCATTTCATTCTGACAATCAAGGTCATTTTATCTACGTGGATTCAAATATTTCCACTTGATTATGCTTAAAATAAAACCTTTAAAGTTCTTACAACATCTTTGTTCTTTTTTGCACAATCAGGTCTTGGTGATCACCTGAGAGATGTTGATGGTGTAAGATTTGGTACTCCTTTGACATCAAACATGTTATGTCTGAGTAGATTTTTCTGTTTGATGTTTGGCCTGTCATTAGTGTCATGAAAATTTGCATGGAAAAATCATGGCTTTGCTTAGTATGGTTTCCATTTACTTGGGTGAGTTAATTTTAAGATGTGACTTGACGTAGGGACCAACACTTCCCCTTCTTTGAAGAAAAAGGAATAAGAGAATATTTTGTTGTCTACATTTACCTTTTTTGTTTCAAATTGTATCTTGTCTTTTTCCTCTTAATTAAACAACTACCTTATTGTTTGGTGCATGCAGGATGTAAGTGTATATCTGGGAGCAGCTCCTATTGTTGATTGTCTAGTGAAGTACAGACCAAATGTTGTTATTACTTCCAGAGTTGCTGATGCTGCCTTATTTTTGGCTCCAATGGTATGGGCTTTTGTTGCCTTTCCATTGACTCTACATGTTGCCAATCTTTCTTTCTTCAAATATAAAATTCATGCCAATACTTATATTCCTGTCCACGTGAAATTGATTGGAATACAACCTAGTTGATGTCTGGCTTCCAAATTTGCATATGGAAGATATCTAGAATTTTAGCTGCAAGCCTTCTGAAGTTTGAGTTTCTTTTTGGTAATTGAATAGGTTTATGAGCTAGGCTGGAATTGGGATGACCATCCCCTTCTGGCCCAAGGGTCACTAGCTGGCCACCTACTAGAATGCGGTTGCCAACTTACTGGAGGATACTATATGCATCCAGGTGAACTTTCCTGTCTTATTTATCTTTTATTGCCAAAAGGTACAGTTGGCAGCAATCAATAAACTGCAGGCTGCCAATGTTACTTTGTTCCTGCAGACTCATTTCATTACCGTAGTTTGTGTCTTTAATAATGAAGGTGATAGATTTCGAGACATCTCTTTCCAAGATCTCCTAGATTTGTCCCTTCCTTATGCGGAAGTTAGCTTTGATGGGACAGTATATGTAGCAAAGGCAGAAGGAAGTGGTGGAGTTTTAGATTCAAGCACTTGTGCCCAGCAGCTACTTTATGAAGTTGGGGACCCTAGTGCTTATGTCACTCCAGATGTGGTAAGTTAGGCTTTGTCACACATCATCTTTTATTGACCATCTTAGCCTATTTTTTAGGAATTAAAGAGACTTCAACAGAAAGCAATTAAGTTGTTGACAGCCCCTTTTCTGGTGCAGGTTATAGATTTCCGAGATGTTTCGTTTCAGTCTTTGTCGAACAGTAAAGTTCTTTGTGCTGGAGCAAAACCTTCTGCTGAACCTTTACCTGATAAGCTATTGCGGCTTGCCTCAAAAGTATGGCAGCACTCTGCTGGAGGATGATCCTCTTTTACTTATGTAGAACCAGTTGGCAGTTAGGATCTTATATGCCATATTACCATTTTCAAATGACTCTCCTCAAAGAAATCTCATTCTTCTTTTCGGTGCACAAAGTATTTCTGTGACTGGCATGGACTATAATAAAAGACTGGGTCACTGCATGGATTTATCTGTTAAAGCAGTTCCTCAAATTAGAATTCTATTCCTTGATTGCCAGGATGAATCATCTCAGTTTTCTTCAGAAGTCCTGGACAAACAAATATAATGCCCAATTCATGATGCAACTCTGGTTTAAAGGAATGGGGGAATAAAAAAAGCTGATCCATATGATAATAAATTTGATTTTTTTGGTAATGGTCTTATGTCTTTGTGTTATTGGCTTCGCATCAGATTGGTGAGAAATATTTCCAAAGATTTGTTTATCCTAGCTGGAAAAACTTCCTGTTTTCTTTTGTCCATCTCTCAATATCTGTGCTTGTTAAGAAAAGGTTGATGTGTAGTTGGACATGTGTATGTTTTTGTTCTATTTTCATTTCTAACACTTTTTTTTGCTGTCTTCAGGACCAGGGCTGGAAAGGCTGGGGAGAGATATCCTATGGGGGATATGAGTGTATAAAACGTGCCAATGCTGCTGAATTTTTGGTAAATAATACTGTGGCATTAGGAAAATTTTGCCTTCCTTTTACTCGGGCAATGATGTGAATATTTATTCTCTGTACATAAATAATGCGGTTAATTTGTTTGACTTCATTTTCATATTCTTCTTCCAACAAGTGGCAAGTTTTTTTCTTCAAATTATGTCAGGTAAGATCCTGGATGGAAGAAATATATCCTGGTGTCAGTAATTGTATTATTTCCTACATAATTGGTCTGGATAGCCTAAAGGCAAGCGGCAAGAATACTCTACCGATGAATATTGAAGATATTAGATTACGCATGGATGGCCTGTTTGATCGAGAAGACCAGGCAATCCAATTCACGAAAGAGTTCACAGCTTTATACACAAATGGCCCAGCTGGTGGTGGTGGTATCAGGTCTACTGCTTTTTACTGCTTCTCTATGTTTGCCTTGTAAGACTGCACTAGTCTTGTGCAGTGAAACTTTGGACATTGCCCCTTTGTTTGGGATGCTAACTGATCCTCGACAAATTGTCTTTTGTATTAATCCAGTTAAACTTCTTTTCTCTGAAAGGCATGTACAAAACACTGTATTTTGTAGTGCACTGAGGCTCATTTTACTATTTGTTGGTTCTACAACTTTATCTGCTAGAATTTGGTATAATATAGTTACTATTCTTATCAAGAAACTTGATATTCCTGTTCTTTTGGGCTTGGGCCAAAGCAGTAAACATGAATCTTGGTTTTCCCAGTTGACTATATTCCTGTTCCTTTGCCTTGTAGCAGTCCAAGCAAAGATTAGATTTAAGCTGTCTCTTTTGACATTCTAATGTTTTGCTCTTACTGAATTTGTAATATTTGCCACGTGTTACCTTCTTTCTCTTTGCATTTATTTATGGTGTTCAATTCTTTTTCCTGTGCAGCACTGGACACAAGAAGGAGATTGTTCTTCAAAAGGGATTTGTATGTCTCCCTCTCTCTCTTCCTCACCCTTCACACAACCACACATAGACAGACAATAGAGATGTTATTTGTGAAAAGTTTGTGCCTTTAGCTTTAGAGGAATTTGTTTGATCCTCCTCTTGATTTCTTTCTCTTGTTTGTATGGTTGTTGCTTGCTGTCCCCCATCTAGTATTTGATGAATTACCTTTAGTGTTCTTGTTCTGCATTGGAACATAGAGAGCCCCATAGATTTGCCTGATTGTCCAATGGTTTAGGATATGTAGGTATAATTCAGTTGAGTAGTTTGTCTTAGTTACAAGTAAGAAAAATCTGTCAGGTTTATGTTACATATATTAAAGCATTAAAGGAAAGATTTCTGCTGAACAGACCATGCCTGTAAATTGTAATTTTCTTCTCATAGTTTGGTCCCATTCTCAAGTTAGTGCATAATCTGGTGCCAAACTTGTGAGTTACCTGATTCATTTAGGACTTACTTCTACCCATTTTTTTCGTAATAAAAAAAAAATCATTCAGGTGGATCGCAAAGATGTAAATTGGCATACTATGGCAGCAACAAACCTGACAAGGGAGTCAAATGATCAGAGCACCAGAATTAAAAATGTAAAGCAGGAGTTCAAGAATCATGGTTTAGTCTCTGAACTACTCTCAACTGAATATACATTCAGTTCTCAGAAGGACACAATGCAACAATTCATCAGGTCTCCTGCTCCGTCTGGTCAGGAGATTCCCCTCTATGATGTAGCTCATAGCAGGACTGGTGATAAAGGAAATGACCTGAACTTCTCCATTATCCCACATTTCCCGCCAGATATTGAAAGGCTAAAGAAAGTTATAAAGCAAGAATGGGTAAAGGAAGTTGTTTCAACTCTTTTAAACCCCAATTCATTTCCTGATTCATTTGATATCAAAAAAAGAGACAAATGGGTTAATGAACATGTTTTGGTGGAGATCTATGAAGTAAGAGGAATTCATTCTTTGAATGTTGTTGTCCGCAATGTTTTAGATGGGGGTGTTAATTGCTCACGTAGAATTGACAGGCACGGAAAATGCATATCTGATCTTATTTTGTGCCAGCTAGTTGTATTGCCTCCTCCATGATGACAATATGTAGTGAACAACTGAAGTTTGTACTTATTCTTATTTTGGTGCTTTAAATTTCTCTGATTTGGTGTACTTGTTTGTTTGAGTGATTAATATGCTGCTTTATTGCTTTTTCTATACAATGCAGAACACTGTCCATAGAGGATGAATAATGCCACTGTCAAAATTTCATTAATTTATGCTGAGAATCCTTTCTTGGCTTGTGGATTGGGAAAAGAGAGGGGGAACAAAAAAAACACACTCCGGTGATGATAGTGTAACCTTGTATTTTTAACTGATTAGAAGTTAGAAACATGTGGCCAATTTACGTTTGTTTCTTCTAATAGTGCCCTAGAGTGATCCATTAACTCCCTTCAAGAAATTGAACTTCATACACAGCCAAGAAGAAGCACAGGATTGACATCTTGTTTCAGGTTCTGCCTCAAAATTGGAGCATGCCTGCTATCATGGCAAAAACTGAGAGGCATTTTTGAACCAGAACAACTTCTTAGCCCACTTGTAGCTCACAAGGAAATTACATTTGATAGCTGACTTTCAGCACAACTTGTTTTGAGAGGATAAAGTGTGACCATAGGTGAGAGAGCAGGCATAGTTCCATTATCTATTTGGGTGGGATGTAGGGTGGAGTTGAGGTGGTTAACCTTTAACCTGTGATTCTGCTACTAAAAGGCATAGTAAAACTCTAAAGTGCATAGTTGTGGGCATCTTCCTGGAGCAGATAATTGATTAGGTCTGGGCAAATTTGTCGATTACTAGCTCAAGTTCCACCTTCCATGGTCTTCACTTGATCTGGTGTTTCTTATTCAAATAGTTGTTCTGGTCATTTTTAAGAACGAGATGATCCTGGATTGGGGGATGAGTTGCATGTTTGATGACATTTATTACACTTACTTTGCATCATTCTGTTTGGTGGCTACTTGAATTTTGGAAAACTTGTGCGTTTTTATTCCAACCAATAAGGATAAAGCTTCTGCTCAGAGTTGCAACCTTCTATGGACTCTCTTTCTGTGTGTCAGTTAAAAAGGCTTCATAAGAGCTACTGAAGCTATTCTTTGGATTTTCATTTTGTAGCCTGCAATTTGCATTTTTTGTTTTTCTTCTTTCAGAGGAGTACGCATTTGAAGATCACCTACCCAATACCACTCAAGAAGAAAAGTGGTTAGGTCCATATTGCCATTTGTGTCTGTCTTCTTTCAAAGAAGTTAGGTATTTGAAGATCAACTCCTAGCATTATTATGGAAGAAAAGTGGTCAAGTCCATATTTCCATTTTATGTTAGTTGGAGTTAGTTATGTGTGCTTTAGTAGTTGGTATTATTTTGAGCAGATGTGATCAACCACATGATTTCTTTTGTCCTCACGCTTTTAAGGTAGCCTGGATTATTATCGTTATATTTCTTTTGTATATTTCTTTCTGGCTTAGGTTTTTTTTTCTTTCTGGCTTCCATTAATCTTAGGTTAGCATTTTGCTTTTCTCATCTAGTAGGGGAATAAGGGTGTTGGTTTAAGGGGTAGAAAAAGGAACAAAAGAGAATGCTTTGTATATGGTTAGCATTTACTGTTGGTAGCCTGTTAGCTCCTTCAAATACTACAGTTCCTTTGGAGTTTGGACTTTGGATATGGCGTTTTTGCCCCCTTGATAGTTGCATAGTTAACAAAATGCTTAATAATCAAATGCTGATATTGCTATGCGGCATAGCTGCTCATGAACAGGTAATGGGACTTTCTTTCTTCCCCTATTTTATACCCCAGCAGAAGAGCAGCCATGCCTGTAGTTCTAGAGCTGCTATTATTATATGTACAAGGTTATACTTGAGAACGCAGAGTGAAAATTTGAGAAAGAAAGTAGTACTGAAAGCAAAAGATATGGCACTATTTAACAGAAATCAGAGCAGCAGGAGGTTTGAGACCAACAGGAAGACAAGTTATAACATAAAGTGTGACCTTATGCTTAAACCTTCTGAAGATTAAAGCCCTCTCTCCTCCCCAGTGAAACACTGCCAAAATGATCTTCTTCATATGCTTCTTCGAGTTGGTTTCATTTGCAGCTTCAACTTTAGCACTCTCCTTCACCTCTTTGCCATCCTCATCTTCTCCTCCCCAGAACAGAGGATAGCTTCTTAAGAAGGCTCTTCTATTATTGTAATCCTCATTTCGAAAGCTCCTTGATTTCATCCGATCATTTTCCTCTGACCCTTTAAAATCCATCCCCCCACCCTAGTTACACATTTCTTGAACAAACTCCAACTTTTATAGCAGCTGTGGGTCGGGGGATGGGACAAGATTGTATTGAGAAAATTGAAGCAGGAAGAATAAATAAATATTAAATCTTGGAACTGTCTTAGATTGTTGTCTTTCTAGGTGTTCCTTGCACAAGTAAGTGATCATATTTAATCAATTCTTTGCACACTCATTCAGGTATTGGCAGTATTCCATTTGATGCTCTGGCGAGCCCGATGTTACATATGCATTTGTTTTTCTGCTTCTTTTTTATCGATGAACCTGGATATTGATGTCAATAACAGGATCATGTTTTTGGACCCGATGCCTCATTCCAAATTTTACACTTGATTAGGACGATAATATCATCTTCATTTGTCACTAGACTTCTGTCTAGAATTTCTTGAATATGCTTCTTGTTTTCTTCTTTAAGAGTATTCTCTTTGTGCATGGCACCGTGTGCAAGCTTGTGGGACACGTTGCGCCCGGGAACGTGAAAAAAATTAATAAAAAGTATGAAGTAATAATATATAGGTTTAAGTATATTTATTTTAGTTCAACAAAAACAATTGTTAAAGTAACTATAGGTATTATCGTATTCATGAGTCGCATTCTTAGAATAGAGAGTTTTAGAACAACTTGAATTTAGAACAAATAATTCATAGTTTAATTAAATTGTATACATAGTAATTTATGAGAATTTTGACCTCGAATATTAGAACAATATATGTAGAATTCAAGTTTTGATCTTAATAAGAAATGGAAAAAAAGAAATCAAATTGGAAATTGCATACATTTACTTTAGTTAATGAAGTTAACTGTATAGGACAATCTACTGATAAATACAAGACAGAGGCAAAGGAAGAAGAAAAAGCAATAATATTTGTGGTTTGCCATTGACGTTGGTGAAAGAAATGCATGTCAATATATCTGCAAATTTCCAACACAATACTTCAGTAAGGCACGTTGAAAGCGATTTCTATTTACTATATTAAATACATATTTTGATTATCTCCAAGGATTTCGTAGAATTATTTTAAGTGTATTATAGTAACCGTAGTAAAAAATTTACATTAAATATATTATTGTCTGACAAATTTTTAGATAAATTTTATGTTTATAAATTATAAATAATTGTATAGCATCAAGATGGTAAACTAAATTATGCTAAAAGAAACATAGAAGGGATGTCCGAAATATATGAGACAATAATAAGAAACGAGTCTGTAAATATGGGTGTTTTATTCGATTTCTAATTACACGTTACATATTTTACAATTTATTTCTTTTATAATATCTAAGGTAAAGATGATATGGACAGTTACGATAGGGTGATAGTCAAGAAACATAGGATGAAGTTATTTTTAGAGCTGAAAGGTGCGATTCCTTTCAAGGCTGGGAATGAGATTAGCAAAAGAAAACAATAAATCAGAGGAGGAGAGGTGGATTGGGTCAATGAGGGCTTTCTAAAATTTTGTGATAAAGGAATCAAAGAACAGAGTGGCGTGGAAGTGGAAGTGGAAGTGGAACCATCTTTGATTGAAGCAAGTTTTCGACACTATTTGTGCTGCCCTACGAGAGTTGGACACTGGGGCTCCCTAATCAACCTCTCAATGCAAATGCTTACAAAGAAAATCACTAGATTGCCTTGGACATAAGTCTGAGTGATAAAGATAAAAGAGTTAAAATTTTGAAGAAGTTGTATTTTAGATTCGAATTCTTTCGTGGAAGACGTCATATGCAACTCTTCTATCCCTGGTCGGAAAGTATTTTTGATTTATCCCCTTCAAATTAGGGGATTGACTGGAACGGATCGATATAGACGTTCGATCTTACGTCTTTTGAGAAAATCATTATGCTGAACTAGTGCATGGGCACAACTAACAACCATATCCCCCTTTCTTTTCATATTTAGGGGTTATTTAATTTTGAGTAATTAGCAAATTTTGTTTTTAAACTATTTTGTTTATTTTAAAAAATTTTAATTTTTTTTAAAATTTTCATTACTTAAACTATGTTTTTTTTTTTATACTTTTGATTCCCACTACTAATTTTGTGACGGTGTGTGACAATTTTAGTCACGTATCGATAATGTGTAATAATTGACGAATTTGTATCATTTTTAACTTTCAAAAATATTTGAGAGACGAGTGTAGGTTGATTGAGGATAAAAAAAAATGACAAATTTGTTCTTAAAAATATTGTAATTTTTCAGTACATAATTACATTTGCTAGATTTTATTGAGGAGATAGTAATTAGGATAAAAAAACTTAAAAAAAATATAGGTCAAGTATTGAAAAAAAATAAAAATCCCAGTCTGTTTATTTAAGGTTTCCCAAAGCATGAAGCACATGTGGGCTGGACAAACAATAGGTAGAGCCCATTTTGAGGCTTGGAATTCAAAAAAAAATCCAAGCCATAATGAGGACCTAGGCCATTGTTGTAGACCAGCTATTCATTGGATGGCAGTTGGATCTGGAGGTGAAATTTCGTTGGAGGAGCATTTTTTTTAATGGAGATTCTAAGGTGGATCTGTGCTAAGTCACATACTTTTTACCCAGTTGCACTATACAATTTGCAATGCTTGTAGTATAATCTGCTCAAGTATAGTAGTATAATTTACGTGGATTCGATGAACCTTAGAATTTCTCTTTTTCTAAAGGATAAAAAATTGGTGGATAAAAATAGTAAAATTTACTGCAAGAAATGGTTGCTTTATCTTTAAAAAAAAAAAAAAAAAAACAAACAAGAAACGAGCAGTAGCAGTAAGTAGGTAAATTTCTGCCTCAAATGAGCCTATTTCCTCTCCGTCTTGAGAGGATTCACAACCACAATCTGCAGCACTGAAATTCTCCACCTTTAGCTGAATGATAATGGGATCTCCAATCACGTGTCCACTGTTTATGGATTCATCAGTAAAAGCTGAAATTAATTCTCACCATTGCAGTAACTTTTAAGTGGATGTTACTTTGTTATTTATTGGCTAACGCAAAATCAGCTTTCTTAAGACAAAACAGAGATTTTGTCTACTCCTCAATAGAAACCGAGGTTGATAAAAGGGGCCAAACATATTTCTTTGTTAGAAAGTTCCCTTTGATCCTCGGCAAACAAATTCCCCTTCTTATAGAGAAAAACAGACATTTCTTCTTGTTCATTCATTCGGGTTGTGGGGATTCAGATTCAGACCATCTTTCAAGAAGAAGAAACATTTTACCAAAAAAAAAAAGAAAAAAACAAAAGAATGGCATTCACAGGAACCTTGGATAAATGCAAGGCTTGCGATAAGACTGTGTATTTCGTCGATTTGTTATCGGCTGATGGTCAAACTTTTCATAAATCCTGCTTTAAATGCAGTCATTGCAAAGGGACTCTTGTGGTATGTGTCTTTTTGCTTCTGTGATTCTATCATTTTCTTGGTTGATGCTGTGTTAAGAAGTTTATATGTTTGGCAGATGAGCAACTATTCGTCCATGGATGGAGTCCTCTACTGCAAGGCCCATTTTGAGCAACTTTTCAAGGAATCTGGAAATTTTAGCAAGAATTTTCAAACTGGTAAGAGACTTTTTTCTCATGATTAATTGTTGGGTTTTACATGCTTGATCTTCTTCATCTTGCTGATCTGTTTGGTAAACATTGGAACCTTGCAGCAAAGACTGAGAGGGAAAATTCCCTGGTGCGTTTGTTTTCTTGCTTATATCGTTCTCATTTCCAAGAACTGATCACTCTTCCTCTCAAATATTTGATCTAAATGTGCATTTGCAAATTTGTGCAGACAAAGGCACCAAGCAAACTGTGTGCTTTGTTCTCTGGAACCCAAGACAAATGTGCTGCTTGTGATAAAACCGTTTATCCTCTAGAGAAGGTATGGTATTTGCAATCCATTGAATCAGACTGCTTCAATGGAGACTTTTTTTTTTTGCAAAGAATTAGAACGATGATGATCTTGAGCTGTATGTCCAAAATGAATATATAGGTGACTATGGAAGGAGAATCATACCACAAGTCATGCTTCAAGTGTGCTCACGGAGGCTGCCCATTGACACATTCATCATATGCTGCCCTTGATGGAATCCTCTACTGCAAGCACCATTTTGCTCAGCTGTTCATGGAAAAGGGGAACTATCAGCATGTACTCAAGGCTGCAACTAATAAGAAAACTGGAGTTGGAGCTGGTGATCAAGAATCTGGAGAAGGAGAGGAGGGAGCAGAAAAAGAATCATCAGCAGCAGAAGCAGAAGAGCATGAGCACCAGCCAGAAACAGAACCAGAGAAAACACAGGACTAAACAGTCCTAAAAACAGTTTTGAAAGCTGATCTCTCTTCTTCTCCTTCTGGAGTGGTTTCTCTTTTTATAGTTCTCTGTTGCTTGGAAAAATCCTCCTTTCATGGAGGATCAGTTTTTATGTGTTGTTCAAACTTTCTATTGAGTTTTAAAGCTTTGTGTCAAGAGGGTTAGGTATTTCTCCTATACAAATTCTTTGTACAATCTCTTACCATTCCTTTTGATAGTTGTAAAAGTTTTTCTTCTTTTTAATATTCTACTTGTGCCATTATTGCTTTGATTATAATTGCAAGCCAGTTTGAAAATTAGAATAATGTGTGTAGATTATAATTGCTTTAAAAAAATGTCATTTTTAACTTTTTTTTTTAATTATGATTATTATTATATAAGAAAATCAAGAAAAAAATATAAATTAATTTATCTATTATCAACTCCGCGTTCTTCTAATAATGAGATGTTTTTTAATTTTGAAATAAAAAAATATATTAAATTACATATTTTCATTAAGTAAATTTAGTCATTGTTATTATGGTAACAATAGATTTGACTTAATATACATGCCAATATTTATAAAGGTGTAATTTTCTTAAGAAAATTCCATTTCCTATTAATTTCATCCCACCCCACCCTAGCGCATCCGTTGTATGTGGCGGGGGCGGGGGGGGGTGTTGGGGAAGAAAAGAGAGAGTCACACGAGTAATGAGTGAAATGGGATGCAATTATAAGAAATATATATTTTCATATAAAATACTTTTTATCAATATTATTACCTGAATGAGACTTACAAATACTAATTGAAAATTTATTGTTACATTAATATTAAGAATTAAATTGACAAGACAAAAATAGTCTATGAACTAAAAAGGTTAAAAAGACAGACAAATAACCAAAATAGAAACTATTTTAAAACTTAAATTGACACTTTTTTTTATACTATACATATGGGACTTTTTATTTTGTTCACTAAATACTTCAATTTTATTAAATACATAACTGATAATTGGCTTCATGACCCCACAATAATAACATGTCTGAATTTGCCTCTGATAAAGATTAATTTTATTTATTTATTTATATTTTACGATTGAGGTTGATTGATTCTGATGTTAATTTGCTCAATTTCGCTTTCCCTTTAATTTTTCCATTTTTTCACAATAGTAACGTGCTTGAAACGGATGGGGGAAATTGATTTTTCCTCTCACCCCTCAAAAAAAAAAAATCAAAATAAAAATTTTCAATGCGAATATTCAATGGCATATTATATATATGCATGGCCGGGATATTATGTATGCCAGTCCAGAGGCCATTTTATTTTAAGAAATTAGACATAAAAAAAAAATCCCAGCCAAAATTTTACTGGCTAATTTATTTCGGCCGAAATGGCTCAATTAAACCCATTGTTGTGAGGACCGGACCGGTCCTCCAGTCGGTCCGGTCTGAGGCTTTAGACCGATTCTCTTAAAAACCGATGATTTTTGAGAGAACCGTGTTGGACTGGCCGGTCCAACATTGAACCGATTCCTAAAAAAATTTTTTTGGGAGCAAATTTTATAATTTTTGGAAGATGAATTAAATTATATAATTCAATAAACTATTTTAATGTGTTAGATTGTTAGATATAAATTAAAAATAACTATTTTTAATCATGAATTTAAATATTTATATATTTATAAATTTAAATTATATTATATTATTGATTAATTTGCTTTAAAAAATAATTATATTTTTAATTTTTAAATTATAATATTATCGATTTAATTACGATCTAATTACGATTGGACCATTAAACCGTAAATTAGTAATTTTTCCGATTCGATAACCGATCTGATTCGAAAAATTGATTAAACCATTAGTTTATGGTTTGATGACGAGGATGTGACTAAGCCCTACTCGGTTGGTGGCCCACTCTTAAATATTTATGAGTATAAAAAAATGGGCTGTTACGGTGCCTCGTGGCCCATGCTTAATTCCATAAGGAATATGTCAAATTAATTATGTTTTTTAATTAAAAAAAGAACAACTTCTCTCTTCTCTCTCTTTTTAAATTTTTTTTTGGGGTAAATTTGAATAATAGACTTGAGAATGGAGAATGGAAGGATGAATTCGAGGACAATCCAATTGCTTCCAAGTTGATATCATTAGGAGGGAGACGAAAACGTCTTATCCTTAAACTTTTTATTTGTTTATTTTTTTATAAATTTTGACTTTTGATTATTAAGATTAAAATTTTATCTTTCTATTTGTTTAATTTTTTTTTTATAAATTTTGAATTTTCTATTATTGAGATGATTGAAAATAAATTTTCATCTAAAATTACCATCAGCCACATGACAATTTTAAAAGGAATTATTATGCTCAAAATTTAGTATTTTATTTAAAAATTATTATTAAAATTTCGAAAAAATCTATCAAGTACTTTTAAATGGTTTATTAATAAGAATGAATTGATAATTTAATTGTAATTTTTTAAAATTTTTGTGTCAAAATAACTTTAAAAAAAATCTATTCTGGACAAAGAATATTCTTTAAAGAATAAGAAATGCAAATAAAAATAAAAAAAGAAGAAGAGGAGAAACATGAAATCCTTAATCCTATGTGTTTTTGAGGATATTTTAGTAATAAGACATGCAAATTTATCCATCGACCGATAGCTATTATTATTATTATTATTATTATTATTATTATTATTATTATTATTATTATTATTATTATTATTATTATTATTATTATTATTATTATTATTATTATTATAGCTATTTTTCCTCCTCTCCAAATCATCGCTTTTTCCCTTTGGCGTCCGGAAGGAGGGAGGACGGACGGCGAGAAACAGAAACTGTCACTCACTTTTGCTGCCTCATTTTCCTTCCAACACTGTATAATACCGCCAGCGATCGGTTTTCCAGTTTGGCATTTTTCTGTTCAGTCAACTTTCCCCCAGAAGCTCTGCTCCAATTTTTTTTCCAGGCTTTAGTCGCCATGGCTTCACACCAATTTCTGCAAGTCCACTACAGTCTTCATCGGTCAGTTCAACTCTCTGTTTCTCTCTCCACTATTCACATGTTGGAATGCACTCCAAATGTAATATGTATGTGTTTTTCGGCTTCTGTTCATTTCTTGCGTATGAATTTGTATTTACGTGAATGCGTATATTGCGTAATTTCTAATTTTTTTAAGGCGAACGAAGCTAAGCATAAGAAATATCGATTGAGATAGTTTGTTTCTAATTCCGTTTTCGAGTAGACGAATTGTGTTGCCGCTGTCCTGCGACGAGGTCGATGAAAATCCGGTGACTCTGCAAAAATTTGTTGTGAACTGAATAAATTATTTTTTAAATTCGATAAGTATGTGACCGTGGGTGGAGATTGAACTGGATGGATATAGTAGGCTCTGTACAAAAGACGCGCGTATTTGAATTCGATTTAGTGTTTTGCATGTGTTACTGGCGTTCGGAAATTGATTATGTATAAAACAAATCGAATTTGGATGAGAGAAATTCTGAAGCTCTAGAGTACAGCTTTAGATGAATTTTGTTCTATTTTGAATTGAAAGGCTCTGGTCCTCTAGGGTCAGTGAATTTGGCACACAAATGCAACATATAAATAGGAGATATGCAGTTTACAGCTTATTAGCTGAGGATTATGTCCTTTTACATGACATGTATGTATGCAGGTCCATAACTGAAATGGTAGATTTATGTGTGAATATCTCATGGTGGCTTGTTTACTGCTACTTTGAGCTCAATTTTTACATTAGGTCTGATTATTAATTTGATATATGTTTTGTTTTGGTAATGACTTATTCTGCAGATTCGTGATTTGATGGAAATCTGTCCAGGAAACATAAATTTGTTTTACTGAATATGTTGATGGATTTTCTGCTGTCTGTTTTGTGAAAGGCATAAAAGGAATGGAGTTGGCAAATAGTCTTAATCAGACAAATGTATTGCATATCACTAATGGTGTGAGTTACAGTACCTTACAGCGGTTTAACATATATCCAGGCTTTAGACGTAAGAGTTTTCATCAAAGAATTCTCACCTGTGGAGGACCTGCATATAGAGCATGTCCTACACGGAGATTGAAACAGACCAGTGCTTGCTATGGTAGCATCTTTAGAGGCAAACTAAATTGTCCATTGTGGCACTGTTATACATGCAGACCAGCAGTTTATTATCCGGGAAGTCTTTCCAAGGCATCGAATCAAATTCAATCTCATTGTCAGGGAAATGATTCGGTAGCTTTCATTGATGGTAGTAATAGAGATGTAGATGTCACTGAAGGAGTTGGTGATGAGAGCTTCAGGACCAATGCTGGCTTCAATGCCGAGTCAAGTGCTTCAAAAGAAGGATCAGGAGATGAAGAAGCTGAGGTACCTACTTTGGAAGAATTGCCGGAATTGCTGCAAAAGGCACTTAATGATTTGGAGGTTGCACGGGTTAACAGCAGCATGTTTGAGGAAAAAGCCCAGAAAATATCTGAAACTGCTATTGCACTAAAGGATGAAGCAGAAAGTGCTTGTGTTGATGTTAATAACACACTAAACACTGTCCAAGAAATTGTAACCGAAGAGATGGTTGCCAAAGAAGCTGTCCAAAGGGCAACAATGGCTCTTTCTTTGGCTGAAGCTAGGCTTCAGGTGGCAGTTGATTCACTAAGAACTGCAAAAGAAAGAAGTGGTCCTCGGGAAACGTCTATAGATGATTTGACCGATGAAAGTGGAAGGGATGAATTAAATGTCTTGGAAAAGGAAGAGGAAGCCCTCTTGGCTGCTCAGGAGGTCATAAGAGAATGTCAGGATAATTTGAAAAATTGTGAGGCTGAACTGAGGCAGTTGCAGGACAAAAAGGAAGAACTGCAAAGGGAAGTGGACAGGTTAAATGTGGTTGCAGAGAAAGCACAATTAAATGCTTTGAAAGCAGAGGAAGATGTTGCAAACATTATGCTTTTAGCAGAGCAAGCTGTTGCTTTTGAACTTCAGGCTGCACAATGTGTAAATGATGCGGAGATCGCCTTACAAAGAGCAGAGAAGAATCTATCTGCTTCTCACGTTGATATTCCTGATGCCATAGTATCCCAAAATGGATCATCATCACAAGAATTGTTGCTGGGTGATGAGGTAGTTGTTGAGGAGGTGACTGAAGGACCAGTTGATGGTATAGGTGAAAAAGGGAAAGAGATGGCTCCTGAGGATTCCAGGTTAGTTTCTGAAACTCTTCAGGATGGTCAGTTCGATGCATACATTCAGAGGTCTGAGGAAGTTACTTCATCTAGTGAAAGTGATGAAGAGGATGGGTTGAGAGATATTGTGGCAGAAGTAGACAAGTCCAGAAGTGCTCTACTAAAAAAGCAGGAAGTGCAAAGGGAATCAACTAAGGACAGCTCTGCATTGAATGCTCCAAAGACATCACTGAAGAAATCATCCCGTTTCTTTTCAGCATCATTCTTTTCCTTTGCTGCAGATGGGGAGTTCACACCAGCTTCAGTTTTTCATGGCCTTCTACAGTCTGCCAGGAAGCAATTGCCAAAACTGGTGGTTGGGTCATTGCTTGTGGGAGCAGGGTATGTATAACAATGGAACAGATTTTGTGTGATGCTACGTCTATTTTGTCCGGAAATAACTACCTCTAAAGTTTGTTGCTATTAGTCACTAATTTTTACGTTTCTTCATTCACAATTTCATCTTGCATTTGGATTTAAAGATTGATGTGAAAACTTATTGCTTGATTTCCTGCCAAAATCTTTCACAGGATTGCATTTTATGTCAAGCGGCCAGAAAGGTTCTCTTTGCTATTTCAGCAGCCAGATGCCATCACTTGCATAGATGAAGTTTCTGTAAATGCAAAGCCCATTGTAAGACAAATACGTAAATTGCCTAAACAAATTAAGAAGCTAATGGAGATGCTTCCTCATCAAGAGGTGTGTGCTTGGGTTGGGTTGTACCAGCTATGTTTAATGGCTCCTGTTTAATTTCTTGTTGACTCTGTTTCTATACTATATTTTGCTTTCCCTGATGGATTTTTCTTCATCGGTCAGATAAATGAGGAGGAGGCTTCACTTTTTGACATGCTATGGTTATTGCTTGCAAGTGTTATATTTGTGCCAATTTTCCAGAAAATTCCTGGAGGTAATATATGTCTGCAAGTGTTTTCTCTTATGGGACCCTAAAATGCTTGCACTATACTGGTTCTTGTTCACGCATCTTTTTGGAATCTTTCATAACTGTTGTTATTTGCTAGGCCATCTTTTGGTCATTGTTTATACAGTAAATCTCTTAGAATTGTGAAGAATGTCTTGTTCACTCATTTGACGTGTGCTTGGCTTTGATTTCCCTATCTGAACATTTTGCTTTTTCATTACCTGGCAATATCTATATTTCTTTGAGGTGTGGCAGTGTTGTGAAATTTGTGTTCTGATGTTATATTTATTGGTGGATTTCTGTCTACAAACTTCTAGGGAGTCCTGTTCTTGGGTATCTTGCTGCTGGTATTTTGATTGGACCCTATGGTCTTTCTATTATTCGTCATGTTCATGGGACAAAGGCAATAGCTGAATTTGGAGTTGTCTTCTTGCTATTCAATATTGGCCTTGAGGTGGAATCCATCAAATTTTGATTCTGTATATTTATACTGCTATTGTTTCTGAAACTGCATGAGAACTGAGATTATCTCTGCTTCTTTTGCTTGGCAGCTCTCTGTTGAAAGATTGAGTTCCATGAAGAAATATGTTTTTGGTTTGGGTACAGCTCAGGTGATCCAAAGATAGCATATTCCCATTACAATTGTCTTTCACAACTAGGCTGCTGGATGATGCACTTAGATGACTGACATGTAACGTTAGATCTTTTCTTTGCATGAACATGCAGGTCTTGGTGACAGCTACAGTGGTTGGTTTGGTTGCTCATTTTGTTGCTGGGCAGCCTGGTCCTGCTGCAATTGTCATTGGGAATGGCCTTGCACTGTCTTCAACAGCTGTTGTCCTCCAGGTGACTCTTATTCCACTTGCAAGCTCTCTCCTTTTGGGGTGAATTCACTTTGGTCCTGATTGTGTCACGTGACATTTGCCTGTGGTGAAATTTATCTTTATTTAAGAAGATTTTGAGATGCCTTCTGATACAACAGTTTGAATTTGCTGTGCATAAACTTTGGCTTCAGATATTCCTGTCTTGCTGTACTTGGGAATCGTTGTTAACCTTTTACTGTCTCATTCCCGGATAATCCCTTTATGAAAACAAATGGTCCATTTGATATGGGCCTTAACTGTAGTGGCACTTGGATATGATTGTACCTCAAAGTTTATTCTGTTACAATGCATAATTCTTGATCTTCATATCAAAGCAAATGTTCTGTTTTTTTTAATTTTATTTTATAAATAAATAATTTTGATGTAGAATAAATTTCTTGTCAGTTGGGTGACATCTGACAAGTGCTTTAAGCTGTATCTTTGGAGATCTGTGCCTCCTTCTGAAAGACCATTCAAATTCTTGCTTTCTGGGATAGCATTTTATTTTGTCTTTTCTTGCCTAATATTTTGGCTTTACCTTTGTGATATTGATTCTTCTGTTAATTATTTTGTCCAATTTGAAACCCAGTGAGAGGCAATAAGCTGATTATAGAGTATGTATGCAGGTATTGCAGGAACGGGGTGAGAGCACATCACGCCATGGACGAGCTACGTTTTCTGTTCTACTTTTCCAGGTATATGTTCTAAATTCTGTAGGTTTTTTCAGGTTGCAGCCTGATTTTGGAATTTCTCATTTGTTTTTCCCCCTTTCCTCTTTCACTTGGATACTGTTCACTTATTTAATTGGGTCATATGAATTTTAGCTATTTGCTCCCATTTTCTTTTTGTAGTACTAATATATCCTATTCTACTTCCTTGTAGGATCTGGCTGTTGTGGTTTTGCTTATTCTTATACCCCTTATTTCTCCCAGTTCTTCTAAAGGAGGGGTAATACTTTTTTCTGCTGCCTTTTAGCTAGCTGTCAGTGAAAATTTGTATGCAACTTTTGATTCTCTCTATTCACTCTCTTAGTTACCATCTGCTGGAATATTGACCATTTTGGGAACGTCGGCATCTGCATTCCACCAAATTTTCATTTTGACTGAATATTTATCATTTAATGTTGATTTCTTGGTAGCAATAACAATTATACATCTTTCCACGTCTAACATCTGCCTCAATCAGGTGATTTTAGCCTGATTGGTTTCTTTGTTGTTGTTGCTGCTTCTCTTGGTATGAGTAATGGTTTAATCATCACTTTCCATTTTCAGGTTGGTTTCCAAGCAATTGCAGAAGCCCTTGGGTTGGCTGCTATAAAGGCAATTGTTGCCATTACTGCCATAATTGCTGGGGGGCGCTTGGTATGCTTTGCATGCTTTTGGACATAGTCACTTTCAGACATCTTATGCTCTTGAACTGGCATATGTTGATCTACTGAGAATGAACACTGTATATAGCTGTTTCATATTTTTGCTGAATGGAAATGGAACTCATACTTTTGCCCGTGTTAATCTGCAGTTGCTTAGGCCAATTTATAAGCAGATTGCTGAGAATCAGAATGCAGAAATATTCTCTGCCAATACACTTTTAGTTATTCTGGGGACTAGTCTCCTAACTGCCAGGGTAGGTAAACTGCTTTTGATAGTTGGGTTATTCTGTACTCAGCGTAATGTTAGTAGCTCTGATGCTTGCTTATTCTTAATGCCATACTGTGGCGGTTCCTGCACTACGTGGAACAGGCTGGCCTATCCATGGCTTTGGGAGCATTTTTGGCTGGTTTACTTCTAGCAGAAACTGAGTTTTCACTGCAGGTTGAATCAGATATTGCTCCGTATCGTGGTCTTTTATTGGGTCTATTCTTCATGACAGTAAGTCACCACATTTGAAAATCCAAAATATCACTTGCTATTCAAACATATACCTCTCATGTACTAGAAAAAGTTCTTATTTCATCTTGTTAGGATAGTCTGATCTATAGTTTATATTTAAGCTGTTGTTTTGAACATTTTCCAGCCTATTAGGAAAAGGAGCCTTTGTCCTTTGTTTATTGCATGTTAGTACTTCCTCTTTCCACATTAGTCTTCTTTTTGGGTGACCCCTTAACTTCAATCATGTTATAAAAGTCAAGAGCTCTCTTTTTGGGAGCTGATACATTTATATCATGTCACATGCTGCACTAACATGATAAACAAGCCCACTGCTGATCCCCACAACTTCTACTACCAATCTCTAATGCTGTTATGTCAGGTGAAGTGATTATAGTGGCTTCAGAGTGGAGATGTATAAACTGTAGATAGTTTTGTCCTCCCCCCCCCCCCCCCAAAAAAAAAAAAAAAAAAAATCCTTACATAAAAAGTCTGAGAAAGGAAGTGCAGTCTGGAATTTGGATGGTCTGGGTGGATTTGCTTAAATTCTGTTTGCAGTTTTAAAATATCTTCTCTTTTGCTGCAATTGCAAAGTAGGCTTTTACAAACTAGATTCGATGAATTGGATTACGTTAGCAGATTGATGGAATCTGTTTGAAGGTAGGATATTAATATTGCTTGCAACTGATAAGTTCTATTTTCTATTTGCAGGTTGGAATGTCCATTGATCCAAAACTTCTTCTTTCTAACTTCCCTGTTATAGCGGGAACATTAGGACTTTTAATTGCTGGGAAGACACTATTGGTTTCTTTAGTTGGTAAACTTTTTGGAATTTCAATTATATCAGCAATTAGAGTTGGTCTTCTACTTGCTCCAGGAGGAGAATTTGCTTTTGTTGCATTTGGTGAAGCTGTTAACCAGGTATGCTGGATATTCCCTTCTCATCTATGGACAGATTTTGTTTAGAGTCTCCATTTTCAAAATCTTTCCCAGTCTAACATTCTTGAAGGTGTAAACATTGCTTCTGTGTTTTGCGAAAGGAAAGTTTCTACCATTATCATTTTCCCCATTCAATGTCTTGGCTATAAATGAAAGTCCCATGTGAGTTCTTATGTTCCGGAAATCCTCCTTCTAGATGAATTGTTATTATGTCATGAAAAGTGAAAGATGCTTATTCAAATAGGAAATAGAAATGGTGAAAATACTAAATTATATATGTTTCACGAAAGTTGCACTTTTATGTGTATCATTTTGTTATCTTTGCCATCAAATTGAACCATCTATAGCTGCATTCTGGGAATGTGTGGTAAATGGGTAAGCTTTATGTTACCTGGAAGGTTATATCCCAGAGTACCCCAATGGTTGGTAATGTGGGATTGAATGTGGTATGTGGTTGATACCCAGAATTTATGTCTAACAGTACCCCAGTAATTAATAGTTCAATAACTGTGTGACACTGTATGACTTATCTGTCAATTGGAGAATGTAGGCAGCAATATGATCTATCTGTTTATTGGAGAATCTAGGTGGCAATTTAGATTTTTCGAAGAATGTGGATGGTGTAATTGGGATGATCATAAATGGTGTATTTATGTACTGCTAGTTGTGATTTATGATTACTTGTTGAGATTTGCAAAGTTGTAATTACCAAATGGCAAAAGTTTCAGTATGAGCTTCTAGAAGAAACCCCACCTTCTGAATGGAGCAGGGAAAGATAAGCACTGGAGCTAGTGTTTGGATGTGGGAATATCAAAACATTATGCAGCACTAGGAATTTGAATCTTTATAGCTGAACCGTTACAATTTGTTTCTCTTAGCTGGTTTCAAGCATATTGGATCCCTCATATTCTGTTGCCCAACTTTCTGCTGGATGCCCTAGAAGTTTAATGTAGTTGAACACTTTAAATGTTAAAAACAGAAGGGAGCTTTGCAATTCATTAATTTTTTCCCCCTCTTCTTTTCTTTTTTGCAGGGAATAATGTCTTCTCAGCTGTCATCTTTGCTCTTTCTTGTTGTGGGAATTTCTATGGCCCTCACACCATGGTTAGCTGCTGGAGGTCAGTTGATAGCTTCCCGTTTTGAGCTCCATGATGTCCGAAGCTTATTACCTGTGGAAAGTGAGGTAAAATACTCAACTTTGTTTATAAAAGTGTTGCTCAATCTGGATCAAGTTTCTGTTTTTTGATAGTTTTTGAGAGTGATTTTTTTGGGTTGAATTGGTTTTTATTTGAACTCTGAAAGCATAGCCTTATAAAGGAGCTTAGTGTTAGCCTTTTTCTCCTTCCAATATCAGATAATGCAGATAATCAATGTACGAGCCTTCTATTTTCTTCTTTTCTTTTTGGTTGTTCAATTTTAGTGCTAGGGCTCTCTTTTTACATAAAAGTGCTTAAATTTTTTTGGTCTTTTATCTGTATCATGTGGACCAAATTTTTTAGTTTCAATTCTATTGACCTGCACCTTTTGCTGTCACCCTTGCTATTTGATAATAATCAAGTAAATCATCTCATTACTCATCTTAACTATAACTACATTTAGTTTACTCATACTTTTTGCTGTCTGCATTTTCCAGACAGATGATTTGCAAGATCATATAATTCTGTGTGGATTTGGACGTGTTGGCCAGGTATCGTAAGATCTCCATGTCTTGTTTCATGGTTTTTTTAAAAAAATTATTTATGTTGAAGATATCATAAGCTAATTGGTTTACGTAAACATGTTTCTGTCTGAGTACCTCTTGTAATAGTTGAGTTTTTCACGATGTCATGACAGATCATTGCTCAACTTCTTTCTGAACGACTAATTCCATTTGTTGCTCTTGATGTGAGGAGGTAAAGAGTTTACTCTCTTTCTTTTATGTTAACTGAGTTAAAAGGAGATTCTTGGATTCATTTTTTCAAAAATATTTTGTAATTTCCTGATCGAAATCCTTAATACTATCTTGCTAAAATTGGCTTGCTTCTTGATTGGTATTGGTCTACAGTATTTATTGGGCAGTCTTATTTACATGCGTATCAGCAACATTTTTGTTGTGGTTGAAATTGCAAGAGAAATGGCACCAACTCAAATTTTCTGTTAATCCTGTTTTCCACCCTGGGGTAGAGGGAGGCATTAGTACAGTAAAGTAGGTTCTGGTTCTATGCTTGCAATATGTATAAAAAACTACTGGTATACTGAAATAGTTTGATTCAGTGGAGCCAGTGGAGGGCTGACTGTTCAATAAATTGCACCACTATCCCTGATACTTGTGGTTGGAGATGAAATCATGGGTCATTAATCTTTTTCATTATTATTTTTTACCTGTTATATCAATTATTTTGAGTAAAATGCAATTTGTAATCAAAGGTGAATTTGTGAAGATAGTATGAGGTAGCCTCCTTATGGAGGTGCAACGGGTAGTTGATTTCATCTTCTGTAATTTCAGTGATCGAGTTGCATTTGGACGCCAACTTGACCTTCCAGTGTATTTTGGTGATGCTGGCAGTCGTGAGGTAAAGCAATTACAAGATCTGGTCATGCTTCACTGCAATCCATTTGTTGACCCAGTCTGTTTTCTGGTTATCAGGTCCTCCATAAAGTTGGTGCTGAAAGAGCATGTGCTGCAGCAATTACTTTAGATACACCTGGTGCAAATTACAGGACCGTATGGGCTCTGAACAAGTATTTTCCTAATATTAAGACATTTGTCCGCGCCCATGATGTTGACCATGGCCTGAATTTGGAGAAGGCGGGGGCAACAGCGGTATCTTCCTCTTTAACCTTTTTGCTTACACATTTTTTTGCGATTTCCTTACTGCTGTTTTAACTGGTATTTCTCTTGACTTGTCTTCCATATATGAACTTGTTGGTTCTGTTGTATTGATTTTAGTCTCGTCTAGATAAATCTCAATTATTTTACACCGTAAAATACAGAGTTTTAACTAGAAGGATTACATATTACATACCTCCTAAGATTTGATTTTCAGTTTCACATTTGAGTTCTACACAGATCTTCATCTGCAGGTTGTTCCAGAGACCCTGGAACCAAGTCTACAGTTAGCAGCTGCTGTTCTTGCTGCAGTAAGTCAAGACAAATGTCATTGAATTTTATCAGATATTTGAATTCACAACATAGGGAAATATATTCCTTTTTTATTTTTTTGGGTCTACTTATTTACTGTCAAATTTTGAAAAAAAATCTCCATTTCAGGCTAAATTGCCCATGTCAGAGATAGCTGCAACAATCAACGAGTTCAGATCACGTCATCTTTCTGAGCTCACTGAGGTATAACACATTTAGAGCTTTTATTTGTAATATCTGTGCTTTAGGCACTCACTGAACATGTCTTGCTTCTGTCACACACCAATGATCATTTCATCATCCTTTTTTCTTGGGTTTTCCCAGCTATGCGAAACTAGTGGGAGTTCTCTCGGTTATGGATTTACAAGGGTCGTCAGTAAGCCAAAATCTTCAGCACCAGAGTCTTCAGATGAGAATCACGTCCCTGAAGGAACACTGGCAATATAGCTCGTCTTTCCTCAAGCTATCCAAAACAGACACGAGGGAATTTTACTGAGCCCAGGAAAAAAGTAAAGAATTGTGCATTGCAGCATTTGTTTGTACAGCCTCTTGCTCTTTCTCGTTTGCATTAATTGTACAGAAATACAGCAGCAGAAATTGCTGGAGCACACGCATTTTGGTCCGTGGTTGACAAACCACACATTATAAATTTTGATCGACACTTACTGTATTTGTATGAAAGGACATTTTGCTGCTGCTTATATTTCACCTATATAAAGTCATGGCATTCTGCCTCTTGGTAAATTTTTTACTTGATTTCACATTCTGAATGGAATTGCTAGGAATGCTCAAACATTAGGGTAGAAAAGCAAAGGGAGGGGGAGAAAAGAAAAAGGCCAAATCAACAGAATTGCGTAGATTAAATGCATTTTTCAATTTTTTTAAGCCATCAAAAGTATGTGATTAGCAAAAAGAAAATATTTCTTTTAAAATTTGTTTGGATATGAAAAAAATTACAAAAAATAAATTATAGACGTTTAGTTAGAAATATTTTTTTAAAATTAAATTGTAGTCCTTGGTTCAATTGATGTTCCTCATTCTAACGGCTCCATATTTTTTCGTATGGCATCTCTGTGCCAAGTATCCCCTTCTTCTTGCATTTTCTTACTGGTAAGAAATCGTTAAGTATTTATCTCTTTTTTTAATTTTTCTTTTTTAAATAAAATTATTATTATTAGTAGTATTATTATTATTATTATTATTTCTTTTTAATTCTATAATTCAAGATTTGAATATGACACAAAGAGATTAGGTAGAATGAGATCGGAGAAAATTTAAATTTTATAATATTTATATTTGAAAAGTGTTGTTAATAATAATAATTATTTTATTTTAGAAAGAAAAAAATAAAAAAAGAGAATAGAGAGACACTGACTTAGTGACTTATCGAGGGTGAGAGAGGGAGAACGAGAAAGGAATTTGGGAAAGGTGATTCTTTTTTTCTTTCTTGTTCTTTCTTCTTAGCCTTTGTTTTTGGTTTCTAAAACCCCAGAAATATTCCGGCGGTCAGCAAAGCTAAACCCTAGAAAGAGGAGTCGTCGTTGAAAGTAAAAGCAGTACATAAAGCAGAGCAGAGCAGCAAGCATAGGGCTGAAACTCGGACTCATCCAATCTCTGCGTCAAATCATGGCTTCGTCTTCTATGGCGACTACGACGACGAGGGCAGTGTTTCCCGACGGCTCAATAGCATCATCGTCGCCCTCCTCTTGTGCCGCCGCTCGGTTCCTCCCCTTCAGCGGCAGGACGCCTATCTCCAGGACATTCCATTTCAACCACAAATTCAATCCACTCCTGCCTGTTCATGTTGACCTGTTTAAAAATTCGAGTGTCTTCAACCATATCTGTGACTCATCTCCCTCCGTTGTCGCTGGTACAGTTCGATTTTTGCTTTCCTCATGTGATTTGCTTTCTCTTGTCCGATTGAATTACTGCTTTCTCTTGTCCATATGGATTTGTTTGAGTTGGGCGGTTAAATTACTGTGCAGCTGCAATGGCAATTGAAGCCTCATCTCAAGTTATAGATGGGAAGAAAACCGCAAAAGAAATCAGGGATGAAATAGCTGGAGAAATATCTAGGATGAAGCATGCAATTGGTGTTGTTCCTGGTCTAGCAGTCATTCTAGTTGGGGATAGGAAGGATTCGGCAACTTATGTCCGCAACAAGAAGAAAGCCTGTGAGTCCGTAGGAATCAAGTCTTATGAAGTGCATTTGCCGGAAACGGCCTCCGAGGAAGAAGTGATTAAGCATATTACAGGCTTCAATGATGACCCGTCTGTTCATGGGATCCTTGTTCAGTTACCTCTACCTTCTGTATGTTTTTCAACTTATTCTTTATTCTTTGGTGAATTGTGTGGGTTATAATGCTCTAAGGTTAAAAACCAAGCTGTTTTCCTTGTGTATACACTTCAATGAGGCTTCCTCTGCCTTTATGATTTATTGGTTTTAGATTGTCTTGTCCGAAGATTATTTTTTGTTAATGCCGTTTTTGTATCTGGGCCAGCATATGAATGAGCAGAATGTCTTGAATGCTGTTTGCATTGAGAAAGATGTGGATGGATTCCATCCTTTGAACATTGGACGTCTTGCCATGCGAGGTAGAGAACCATTGTTTGTTCCATGTACACCTAAAGGGTGCATAGAGCTGTTGCATAGATATGGTGTCGCCATCAAATGGAAGAGGGCTGTTGTTATTGGTAGGAGTAATATTGTTGGAATGCCTGCTGCTCTGTTGCTGCAAGTAAGACTGTATTCACTGAACATCTCTTGTTTGAACCTCTGGTAGAAGTTTAATAGCGACCATAGTATTCTGACACTTTGGTGGGTTGGTTTTTTGATTCCCTTAATGTACCTTTCTGTCCCTTTGATGGCAGAGGGAAGATGCTACTGTTACTGTTGTCCATTCCAGAACAAAGAATCCTGAAGAAATTACAAGAGAAGCAGATATTATAATTGCAGCTGTTGGGCAACCGAACATGGTGAGGGGTAGCTGGATTAAGCCTGGTGCGGTAATTATTGATGTTGGCATAAATCCTGTGGAGGTATGAAAGCAATCTTTTTAACCTGTTTCTTCATACGTTATTACACCTTTCTTCTGTCTCTCCCCCTCCAGGAACCCCCTTTTCCCCAGGCCTTACCTCTCTGATGTGTAAATCTATGTAGAGCATGCTTTTGGTTTCTTAATGTGTCGAATCTGCCTCAGTTAATCATTTTGTTCTGCGTTATAGAAATAATTATTATTTGTTGTATAATGGAGATGATTTTCTTGTGCAATAGTAATATGAAGTGGGCTAATTACGTTTATGTATGTTACAGGATACTGAAAGCCCTCGAGGCTATCGGCTAGTTGGTGATGTTTGTTATGAGGAAGCAAGCAAGATTGCATCGGCTATCACCCCCGTTCCCGGGGGTGTTGGACCAATGACCATTGCAATGCTGCTTTCTAATACCCTTGCATCTGCAAAGAGAGCTCACAATTTCAAGTGACCATTGCAAAGTGTACTTTGTATTGAGATTATATTATAAATATAATTTTAAATTTTATAAAAAAACCATAAAATCAAACATTAATACCACGATATTCTTTGCAATGGGTAACTTATTTCCAGTCTTCAACAAATTAGAGAATCAACAATTACCCAAATACACATAAAGGCATCCAAGCCATATGGTGACACCAGACTTCAAGAGGTTCGTATCCCAACTAAAGCACTAAACGTTTCCAGAGCCACCTTTCCTCCCATAATGGCTACAGCCGCTTCAATTACTGGGCACAAGATTAATTCGTGCAGCAAACTCGTCGATTTCTGCTTTCTTTTGCCGCTTTGCAGTCCTAAGAATTGCAACCTGAAAAATGATTACCACAAATAACAAGAATATTGTAAATAATTGACGAGCAAAGCCACAATCGGTTAACAAATGCAAGGATAGAGTAATGGACCATGTTTAGTCGAAGAATTTAGAAATGCAACTGTTAGGAAGCCAGATATCCGTTGAACCAAATACAGAGATGAAATATGGATGAAAAATAGAAAACCTATGCCATCAACTTATGAAGAAAAATATCGATTAGTGTCTCTTGGCTGTACACTCTTACGAGGCATTTTGCCAAAAAACAAGAATTTTCCTCTAGATAGAGAAAAACAAGATGATAGAGAAAAGTGGAAGAGGGAAAAAAAAACAGCTACTCAGATTGATCTGTTAGTAGCTATAGTCGTACTCAAACCGTTATTTTCAAAATGCACTTCTTTACTTTCCATGAGATCATTGGAAGTCAACAAAGTTATCAACATAAACTGTTCACATAGATTGGAATATATATATGTACTATAATACTACACCTTTGGTCGCTGCATTGTGTTTCCAAAATAACCTACTCCGAAAGACAAGGAAGTATAGGCAGCAGCAATCTCAACAGCTTTAAGTTTTGCAGAAGTACCAGGGACCTAAAGCAATATTAAGAAGTCTTTTGGTAAAACAAAGAGAAGAAGAGCAAAGGAGAAAATAGGACTTGGAAAAGAAATAAATGCATCTAACCATATTAGAAGTCTCAGCTTGAACTAGGAGAACTCCAGCACTATTATCTCTGTTGCAGTGACTATTTTCTTGAATTACAGCGTGCAAAACTTTTGTACAAGCAGAAGCTGGGCCAGCCTGGGACCTGTGAAACTACTTCCAGATTTATATTTGGACAAAAGCAAATGATACAATGATATTCAACCATTCCAGATAGCATGGTTCTTTACTAGGTGCCAAATCTTCTTTCAAAGCATTAGATTTATCATTGTTTTCTCTCACAAGTTATAGTTCCTTTTTTCTAGATATAACAAAGCTAGCAAATTCTATAATTTTTGGATAAATTGGGTAACATTGACATGTTTATATCAAGGAAAAGATAGGAAGAAAATGGAAGACTGAATTTGAATTGCGCTAGAAAATGACATGAAATTACAAGATATATTGAGAAATCCCTAAGACTCCAGGCTGAATGTAACTCAAAAGAGGTAAATTTGCATCTCATATTCCACTCAAAAAATATGACAATACTTCAGGAATTCAGCTGCAATACATACAAGGATGACGACATGCAGCACTCTCGGGCAGCAAATCCTTTCATTAGGTACTCTCCAGCACCAGTGACACAACAACCAACTACAAAAGGAGCTCCAAAAGGTCCTTTTGAGGATGCCCAACAACCAGCTCCATATGTTGCTGCTAATCCCACCCGGCCACTGACCTGTTACAAATATTTGCGATGATAAGCACACATGTTCTAGTTTGAGTGAAAGTTAACATGATTGATGATTTTAGGGGGATAAAGAGAGTAAAAGTACTACGTGTACTGAATAAACTCTCATATTGAATATCACCTTCAAAGCAATACCACCACTTGAGGCACCAGATGCTATGTGTCCTTCAGAATCAACACATAAAACTCCAACAGTGTCCATAATGCAGTCCTCTTCTATAACATTCTGTACAGTAGATAAACTGCGAACTCCATCTCCTAAGAAATGATCACTGCATTGAGCCTCTACTGCAGAAGGAAAAATACCAATGTAGCAGTAACTGCATGATAGATGTACTTCAATTGTATTTGCATGTGTCACGAAGGTTTAAAATTACAATACAGGAGGATATCAAGATTCTAATAAAAATGGTTGAACTCCCTTAAGAGAGTTATAAAATGATAAACACCCACAATAGGACAGCTCCACATTTAACTGATAAATACCTGATATAAGAGCAGTCTCATGGAAGCTGCTAGTGACTTTTACAGAAGCATCTGTCATAGATTTGGCACCATCAAGCATTTCTCTGTATTTTATCCACTGTGCTTTTGCCCTTTCAGTGATCATCCACTATCCCATGATCACAAAATTGTTTTCATCCATTCATAAACAAAGGAGAGAAAATTTTCCTTACTGAAACTGGAAAACTCTAGTATGGCAATGCAAGGAAATGCTACCTCATTGGCCTCTTTAATAGTTGCTGGCAAGACAATACCCTTTGACTTGGCCCACAGGCGTGCACCTTCACCAACTAAAAACCTAAGCAATAAAAGAAATGGATCCCCCAAAATATATAAAAATGGGTGAAGAAATGCAAATACCAAGTTGACATGAGATTTACTGAGTCTTCCCACAGGAGACGACTGACTTCAAAAGTTTTTCCAGATACACAATTCTTGATAAATGAACAAATTTTTGCATGCGCAAAGAAACATTTCTGCTGTCAAATCTAAAACAAGAAAGCCAATTATATTACATTAAATGACCCTAAAGCATAAAAAGAAGTAACAAGAAAGCCAATTACATTACACTAGATGATCCCAAAGGATAAGGGTAGTAAATGGACAGATTATGAAAAACTTGGAAAAGGAAAAATCGTTGCTTTCCCATCCCCAATGACTGGCAATTTTGAAGAACAACAAAAGAATCACAAAGTAAAATGAAATGTGGAAATCACACAGGCAAATGAGCTTACACTATATCTATCATTATCTAGAAGTGTTTCCCAACTAAAACACTCAAGTGCTTCACACATGCATGCACACATAAACCAAAAATTTAAACACATGTATAACATGGAGAGGGATCAGAATTCCAAGGGCAAGATATTTGTTTCTTATAGGAACTAACCGACACTAAAGATGGACTTGTGGGGAAAAATCAAATTGCAACTAAATTAAACAAGATGAGATGGCATGTAACCGTACATGGGGCTTATTCGACCAAGCAGTGATGAATCTGAGGTTTGCTCCTTGGCCAACAGTGCAGCAATTTGGATGGGATTTCTCACACCTGGTAACCGATAACTTCGTAGAAACACGTAAACAATCAAATGAAAATGGAAACCACAGACTGACATATAAATTGAAACTGAACTCAACAGGACTACATCCCCTTAAAAAGGTATATGTAACTCAGTCAGGGCCATCCAGAAATACCTGGTACAGCTCCGACAGCACCAAAAGCTCCAGAATCACCATCCATAATACAGGCATCACACTCCACACACCCATCCTCAGTCAAATTCGAGCCACGCCCAGCATTTGTGCAAGGATCATCCTACAAGTAAATTATTGCACTCAAATGTAAAGGCCATATGCTTCATCAATGATATAGCAGAGCAGTTTTAACCATGTTAAATGACTCCTTCTTCAGTCATAGACAATTCACAAAAGATCCTGTTGCCCATATCAATTCCCCAATCCAAGAACGTGATTTCCAACAACCATACTCCAGGCACGAACAGTTTTAGGTGACCATTGTATCATAGTGCAATTTCCATGTAAGTTCACTGAATATTTCAGAAATAGCCTTTGACAAATACCAATTTTACATCTTCAAACACAGACTACCTAAATTATCAACATAACAAAATAGAAACATTATAGTATGACAGCTGATACTTCAAGCCTAAAATTCTCAGCTCAGATGAGTCAATTGACAAGAAGTAACAAAATCTAAAAATCTCTCCCCACTGCCAAACCAAAAATAGTAATAACAAAGACAAACACACGCAGTTACATTCTGCTAAAAAACGCACCTCCAACACTTGAATTGCAGCTACAACAGCATCCATACATTGCCCAGAGCCCTAAATCACATCGAAGAAATACCAGCATCAATGTGTATCTCTGCATATACCTTAATACACAATCCCATATATGCATAAACAAAAAGATACGAATTTTACACTGAAAAAATAATAAACATTGAAACTGTATTTTCAGTTTGCCTTTCCACGATAGTTAACAGTCTCTTGAAGGTATAATTGAGCAATCTATGGGTGTAGTTAAAGACCTTGCGAAGGACCGAAGCGGCAGCGACGCAGGCGAGTCTCATAACGGAACGGAGAGCTTTCTCATTCGATGGCGAGTGATATCCCGCTCCGACGTGGACGGCAACGAAAAAGCTAGGGCTCTGATCGGCTGCTTCGTCGGCCATTTCTGACATGACCAGTGTCTTCGGCCTAGTAAGCTTTATGCGTGTTGCGGAAATTATTACGGAAAGATGACCTCTTTCTGCGATAATATCAAAATCTACCCCTGAACTTCTTTCAATTGTGGATGGACCCTCGTAGTTTAGAAAATCTCACTCTACTCCCTTTAGAAACTTTATAATAATAAAAAAAAAATCAAATCTTTTTTTTTTTTAAGATATAAAAAGTCAAATCTAGTAATGGGATTATTATACAGTCTGAAAACAATAAACAAAATGATTGAGGTTTTATAATAGAAGGTAGGAGTGGCTACACTTTTTGCATAACAACTCTATTTATTATATTTTTAATATGAGCTCAAATCAAAATTAAGATAGTGTTGTAGAGGATTTCGGAATGCAAGTGTATGGTAAGCAGTAGTTTTAATTGTTATAAACACAATACACAAATTGTATTATGGTGCAAATAATTTGTGAGTATATATAATTAAAGTAAAAATCATGGAAGATCATTGTATTATTATTTTTTTTATTAAATAAAAAGTCGGGTCAGATTTTAATTCAATGTAATTAACTCGTTATAAGAATTTAGTCGCGGTGAAATGTTGCATTCGCTCATAAGTTCACTATCATATAAATCTAATTCATCACTATAAATCGATTACGATCACAAAAATTCAATTTTTCACTATAAGTCGATCACTGTTAATATATAGTACACCTAAATGATTGACAGGCTATACATCCTCAATAAGATTTGAACCTGAAAGCTCAAGGTGGAAACCTAAAGCTTACTAATCCATCTACATGTTGGTAGTAAGATCATTGTATATTATAAGCAATTTTCAATACTTTCATTGAAGGTCATTAAAGCATTTGCAGGAAAAAGGAAAAAAGGTGCAGATTAATGCTTCTTTGATTTGAAAATGATCATTGTTATTTTGGAGGAAAAAATAGTTTCTAAATAATTTTTTGGTCAGTTAGTTTGAACCATTATATTAGCAATAAAATTTAACTAAATTTTATATATCATTCTCACATTCTTAATTTTAGAAAGACAATTTCATTAAAGCAAATAACTTGTCCCTCCTCCACTTTACATTTGTAAGCAAAATTCTGAGAATATTTTATTATAGATGTGGTGACAAGATTAATTAGCGACATAATTTAAGGATCAAATTGAGAAATTACCCTTTATGCATATGTGAGGTGGTCTGTCTATTCAGATTGCATAATCTTCAAATGAGGCTCGTTGCTTAATGTTTATCACTCTTACAAGATTTTTGAGCTAACTAAAAACAAACCAAAGCCATGCAAATTTCTATAGGTGTCTGAGGTAAATTTTCAGTCATGAGTTCGGACTTTCGATTTCTGAGATGGCTTTACAGCTACAAAGATAACTGTTTTCTGGATAGGTTTTGGCAATGTCTGCAGCTTTTGAAATGGTGGCTTTGCAAGGAGAGAGAAGAATCAACTTACTGTAATTGGCAATGGTAAGTACTGATGCAGTTTCTCTGACCACCCTGCTCAGGAAGAAACTGGGATTTGCCCAACTTATCAGCATAATGCTTTGTAATGAAATGGAGAGTTGGGAGGATTTCACTTGCAGGCCAACAGTCCAGCCAATTATCTGCCCGCAACAATTTTACCATGCTCATATGCCAGCCTACCATATCTATGATGCTGGGTTGAACAACCATGATAGCTGTGTGATCTTATGCGGAGCTTTTAATTGATTATTACAAAATGTATGCAGGCAATTGGTAGACTTATAATTTACACTATGAGAAAAGATGGTTGGTTTGTGATTTCCTTTCATCTCAGAGTTCAGAATCCATTCCTATGACTAAAGCAAAATGTGTTTCATCAAACGGTTTCGCAGCCAGTAGTTCAAGTAGAAGAAACCAGGATATGGACAATCTTGAGAGGGGGGGGGGAGGTTGGTGTTTGGAAATCTGGGTTATATCTTTCAAATTCTTGTGCAGATCTTTTATTACTTCAACGTTCATGAGAATGGAAATACATTAGAAAGGTACAACAGCTATAATACCTCTATATAAATGACAACCATAAGAGCTCTTTACAAATCAGAGGTAGAACTGAGCGCAATACAAAACATGGAACAAGCTCAGGCATCTCCATCTTGGTTGCGAAGGAATAGGCTTGAACACTGCTGTACTGTGTCCTCTGGGCTTGTAACTGATATCCAAGATGCTTCGGTCAGTTTCAAAGAATCTTGTAAGGAATAAGACAGAAAGAGGGCATGACCATCTCTCAGAAGCAACTTACAGAAGTTGTATCTTAAGGTATATAATTTAGGTATATTATCATAAGGCATACGCAAGGCTTGATTTATGTGATGAGAATGCAATGGCGTTCTGATAATAGTAGGACTTATCCTAGAGACGGACAGTTAAAGCAAGACTTACCTTTTCCTTTATCATCAATGGTTCTAATGAACTTAATGCATTTGAACAAAATAATCATATTAAAAGAGGATACAAATTGACAAAGCAGACCTGTGTGACCAATGGTTCTCTCAGACTCGTAGATCTCATGGTCATTTCCTCCCTGTTAAAGAACGATACCAAGTTATCATGATAGCATCAGATTTTTTTTTCTTTCCATACTCGTAGTGAGGTTAAGGGCACCACCAGGGTGAAGGGATGTTGAGAAAGTAGTATATGGGAAAAAATCAAAGGATTTACTCGTATGAAATGAACTGGAAGACTAGTTTGAAGCTAAAGGCACCTTGTATGTCTTGTCTCCAAAGAAGTGAATCACCTGAAAGTTATCAAGGTATCTCAAACAGTATGTCTTATCCCAGCCCTGAGGAAAAACCTGTGACAAGCATTTTAATAATCCATCTTAATATTCTTGCACAGCCAGGAAACAGAAAAAGCATTGCACATAAAATGGCCCAAAAACCACTCACATCAAAGCTGATTTGTCCTCCAATTGAAAAGGTGAGGTTGAGATGTGCAAATTTCTCACGTAGAACACATACCATCTTGGGGCGTATGTTGTGTATCTGAATACATTATTTTTACTTCATTATACCATTTGAAAGATAAAGTATCTTCTGCATCATGGCTACATTCCAATAAAAAGTATTTAATTAACTGCATATTGATACCTTATCATATTTCTCAAACTCTTCTCTTTCTTCTTGACTACAATTCCTCCCAATTGGTGATACATTGAGCATACCACTTCGAAACTCGATAAATGTTCCCCTGGAAGGAAGAAAGAAAATGTAAGCAAAACAAAGCATAAATAAAAGAATGTATAGTCCTTGCTTTACACACCTCTTTATTGGGATATCCAAGTCAGCAATATAATGAAGGGTGAAATTAATGAATTCCTGCAGCATCAGATTCAGATTATCATAAAGATAAACCAATAAATAGCCAATGACAACAATTTCTCCAAGATAAATCAATGTTCCAATCTCCAAAATATTCTTGTAATGTGAAAAATTTTCTAGAATTCAAGAAAACCATGTATCCCATACAAGATATTTATATGATGTAAAATATTCCTTGCTGTTCAATTGAATTTTACTTTTTACAATCATATTGACGTAAAACTAGCTATCAACAAATATAGTGTTCCATTGCTTTGATTCAGCGGAAATTTTAATGGTTAGGGGAAATTCTTACCTTAAGCTTTTCTTCACCAAGAAATAACTTCAAACTCTGCAAAGGCCAAAAAGAGTAGTAGAAAAGGATAACTGAATTACTACTTTGGTCAAAAAGATACAAGATCAATGACAAAAGCACATAATATATACCCAAATTCCAAAAATAATTCGTGTGGGCGGAAAAAAGCTAGAACTACTTCTCTGTTTTAAATCAAGTTTAATTCTTAAAGGCTTTAGAAATAATAGGAGCAACTTAACTATAATTTTGTATTATAGAGCGGTCTAGATCTTGGCCAATACCTGGGTTCCAATTAGATTCCCATCCTGATGAGCCACGAGGCCGTTCTCAGAAAATACGTAATCATAGTCATGTATAACTGCATTAAATGGGGAACAAAATGTCAAATAGATTGAGATGTTGAAATAGGCAATAACTATAAGAACATATCTACAAATTAAGAGAGAATTTTAAAGGTTATTTTTTATTTTGTGGGCTTCTGAATGGTGTTGGCTGTGTCAGAGGAAACAAGAAGGATTTGCCAGAAATTGGTTCAAAATGGAAGCAAAAAAGATTTTCATGTCTCATAGATTCATTTGTCAATACGTGGGGTGAGAAGGAGAACGAAAATGATGCTGTTTAAGGTTGCACAAATTCAAAATGTTAAAAGAAGTGACATCAAATAAACAAAAATACATCCAAAAAAGCAATATCATGAAGATCCTAAATCAAAACAATATATCTAGAGTTGATGCATCTATGAGAGTGAAATATAGATATTAAATTGGTGTTTTAACAGAACTTCAAAAAACAAAGTCGGGAATTTTGTAAGCAAGTAGCATTGAACAAATATATCAGGCCTGAGTACCAAACTTCTTTATGCATTTTAGAGAGAAAGTGCTTATCTTCAATTCCTAATTGGAGCTTCATAATAGTGTAGAACAAATTACATCCATAAACACAAAACTCCAACTTTTATAGCTTTAATTTGTTATTTCTCCAAATCCAAAATTCAAAGTTAATAGGACTAACCTGTCTTTCCAAGCTGCTCTGATATCTTAACAAGGTCAGAACCTCCAACAACACCAACCATGACAACCTGAAGGTAGCAATAGCTGTCAAGTTAAATCATCACAAAAGTAAGTACATTTTGGGAAAATTATATCCACCTTCCTCAGTTCCTGCATGAATTTCAACATTTCCGGAGTAGCCTCCTGAAAAATCAGGAAGGAAAATCTGAATAAGCCCATGAAGTATCAAAGAAGGTAAGACTCATTAGGCTTGGCACTGAACAAACTTCACAGCAACTAGAAAAACAAAATGAAAAAGAATAAAAAGTAGTTAAAGGAACAAGCTTTGGATCCAAAATGGACTCTAGCATGTCGAATAAGGAAAAAAATTTAAGCTGAGAAACAATAATAGCAGGTAAGGTATTTTCAAGGGACAAATCATTTTTCAGTTTGAAAAAGCCGTTCAACTATGTTGTCCTTGATCAAATGATGCATATGTAAATAGATCCCAACCATACATTGATGCCATCTATAATTAAAGCCCAATCACCATAATTATAACGAGCCAATTGATTGAATGGAAAAAATTCAAATTCAGAAACATGATTCTGAAGAGATCATGCAATCTGATAAACAATTTTAGTACCTTCCGTGGGGCTGTAAGTGTGCCATCAACATCAAAAAGGGCAATCACACCAGCAACCCTTGCTGCCATTTTGAAATAACTGCATTAAAAAAAAAGGGGGATTTAATCCCAGGTTCTTAACTTAACTAGTAAGAGAAAACTATCATGTGCATTGCCCAGCTTGAGTTTACAAAAGCTCTTTCATTATTTAGTATAGAAACTATGGTTTTCCAATTGCCACAGATGAGGCTTTGGATCCTCTGCACCAGGCAATGCAACTGGACCCTTAAATGATCTTCTGCGATGTATAGCATTCATGTCCGGAGGTAATTGTTGCACTCTCCGTTCTCTGGCCCCCGTCAGATTGCTATAAGTTTTTTCTACTACCAGAAGAAAAACAAAAAAGAGGGGAAAAAGGAGTAGCATTACTGGCGAACTCTCCATGCTTACTGGGTGAAAATTTTTCTTTTGTTCTAATTCCAGTAAATGGTCTTTGGGTTTTTTCTGGAACGGAGAGTTGAAAATGCCAAGTTGTTTCAAAATTAAAAAATGAATTTGGCATTTCCATGCGATAAAGACAAATTCAATGAGCTGCGGCGACAATTACACCAAAAAATGAAAATTGCACGAAAAAATGAATCAAGAATCAAACTTTTCGCAATGCAACTCCACCAACGATACCAAATATTGCATACCAGATTAAAGAAGCAGATAGACCAGGAGAATTGGATTAGAGATCTCTTAAAAGTCCGCAGGAAATGCAGCCCAGATGTAGATTTGATCTTATAGAATATCTTGAGTAAGTTTCAAGAGATTTTCCATCCAATATAAACTATATATACATATACCGCCTTGAATACGTAAGTCTGAGGTTTGAGCTCAGACTTCAGAGTGTAGAGGCAGTCGCTTGAGAGGTAGATTTTGGGATCTGGGCAAAGAAGAAACGTGAGGGGCTTTCGCGTCCTTTTCGCTCAAAGGGAAATGGTAGTGGACTACTAGCAGTAGCGTGATTACAAACAACAAATGGCCACCTCTCCACCCAAATGCGTACAAAAAAGTTGGTAAAAAAGGAAGAAAGACGGAAGCTTCTCTTTCCTGGAAGAAACCAATGCTAGTTAGACAGTGTTGGATGGATTCACGTTCACTCGGAAGATGTTTTGGTGGATAACGTAAGATCAGTTTCCCGTGTCCTTCGTAGAACTTTTCTTCTTTTGTTTGATGCAAGACGGAGCAGGTTAACGCCGTGAACCCCTGAAATCAGCCGCATACAAAACGTATTTGGAACGGATTTTGGGATTTTAATTCGTTTCGTAAGAGCTTTTTTTTGCACACTAGGTTGATGTCCGTGCATAGTTTAAATAATTTTCTTAATTTTTTTATATTTAAAAATAATATAGATAAAAAATAACTTTAATATTTAAAAAAATAAAAAATTCAGATAACTCTAATTAAAAAATAATAATTCAAATAACAATGATAGTAAAAAAACAAAATACCTTCAAATTTTTGGAGAGATGAAATGTATAAATATAGAATAATACTTTTAGAGTTCTCAAAAAGATGAAAAATGAGAAATTAAAAAAAAATAATTCTAGAAAGTTCTAAAAAGCTAGCATAATGATTAGTTCAATGAATTCAAATAAATCAAATGAATATATTTTTTTTAAAGAAATCTCAAGAGTATTTTAGATTCATTAATTATTTGAATTAAATTTAAATGAATGCATTTTTTTTTTTAAAGAAATGTCAAGATTACCTGGATTCAAAGAATCTATCTAAATTGAAATGAAGGTAATGCAGTACCTTATCATAGTTATCAGATTCGCTGATCATAGACAATTAGGTTCATTCGGTACGTTTCGAAACGCAAAAGTTATAATATAAAATATTATATATATAATTTATAAAATAGTAAAACTTATGTATAAAGATATAAATTATTTTATATTTCTAAATTTAAATTACTAATTAAATGCATTGAAACTTATAACTCTTTATTCTTCCTTTGACAATTGGTAATTTTAAGATATATTTCATAAATTATTCATTGAGTAGTTAGTTAATTTTCTTTTCAGGTTTCCATTTAGAAAATTAAGTCTTTAAATTTTCAAAAAAAGAAAAAATAGTATAGTAGTAATTTTAGCTTTTATCAAAACCCTATTAATCGTTAAGTGGTTTCTTTTTCTACAACAGGAACACCGCTACCCCAGAAGTCATCTCCTTTTTCCTTTCCCTTAGTCTCAGCCATGAATCTTCTACGCAAAAGTTTTGTTCTTTGAGTTTTCGTTAAGTGGTCTGTATTCTGTCACACATTTTCAAAAGAAAATCAAGATTATATTTTTTTGCTGTTGAATCTTAAACCCCTTTAATCAACCATAGAACTAATTTTACACATGAGCTTTCTTGGTAGCCAATATAGTAATCCTGAGAATATCTGAAGTCTAACTGGTTTAGTAAATATTGCTGATAAGTTTGTAGTATAGCTCTGCATTAAGATGTAAGACATGAACAACCATACAACCAACACAAACCTTGACCAGCTATTGGCCACCATGTTCCTTGTATGCAGCAAAAGAATCAATATTAGCTAGATTCCCAAGCATTGAATAGGCAATAGTTTGTTGTCTATATATTAAAAATCATCTGTTCGAATAATATAAATTCAGATAACTTTATTTGAGTTTTGGGAAATTGGAGTGGATATCGGTAACCAAGAGTTCAACGTATCTTGTGCTTCTCAAATTCTCAAATAAGCTTATCTCAATCTATCTGAATTCAATAATCATATTGTTGATTCTTATCTATATGAATTTATTAAATTTAAATAATCATAATATTTTAAAAAGAAAACCCTTCAAATTTCTTTAACTAAAAAAAAGAATATTTAAATTTCATATTACCAAATGGTAATAGTTAATGGTGTCACGTATAGTTGGAGGGTGCTTTTACAGCTACTTATATATATATATATATATATATATATATATATATATATATATATATATATTTTAAAAAAATTTAAATTTAATGTTTAAAAAATCCTTTACATTTTATTTAAAAAAAAAACCTTCAAATTTCTTTTTTTTTTTTAAATTCTTGTAAATTTAGTGTTGAAATCTATATTCATATGAATTTATATGAATTATATCATCTCTTTATCTTCTTTTTTAAAAAAAATCTAAAATTCATTTTTGTCAAGTGTCAGTACAACACACTATTATGAGTCTCAATGGCAGCTCTCCGCAGCTACTTATATATATATATATATATATATATATATATATATATATATATATATATATATTGAATTTTACATTAAATTGTGTGTCAAATTAATACCATCAATTTATGAGATGGAAAAAGTATTTAATGGTAGAAAATTTTCTAATGTTTTATAAGTTTCAAAATTTTCATACTTTTTAATAAAATGATAATTTAATTGATTAAAATAATATATTAAAGAGAGAAAATATATTTTAAATAAGACTAAACTAACTTACCTAAAGACAGATTTAGGGAGGGGGTGGGGGTGGCATCCACTTTTCCAAAATTTTTTTAAAATCTTATATTTTATCTTAAAATTTTAAAATTTGCAAGAAATATTTTTAAAATTTTATATTTTGCCCTTCAAAATTTTTTTAGAAATCATAACTTTGTCTCTCTAATATATCTTTTTATATAATTTACCTCCAACCTAAGTTCTTGGCTTTTTTTCCCCTAGTTCTGTCCCTGAGCTTACCACTTTAAAAAAAAAAAAACTGTAACGTAAATTAGAGCATGAATTTTGGGTGCACTTGTATTGATTTTTTTTTTTTTTTGGTGGGGGGGGGGGAGGAGTAATACTATTTTAGGACTTGTTCTGTTCTTAAAAACAAAGTCCTAATGCTAACGAATTTTATTTGTAAAATATTGATACTCTTTTTTTTCACTCTAAATATATCAAATTGTTTATTTTTAAACCATAATTTTTAATAAAATTTATAATCATTATTATTCTTTAAAAAATTATTTCATAATACCAATCTAAGCATATATTTGATTGAGATAAAAAGTGCAAGCATTTAAGAAAGAAAATTTAAGATGGAAATAAATAGAGAAAATTCATATTTGGTTAGGAAAAAAAATGTAAAAGAAAAGTAATTTAGGAAGGCGTCAACAAATCTTCTCCTCCAATTTGAATGGGTTAAAAGGTAAATGAATCTAAAAAATAAATAGAATATTTCATCACAATTTTTATTTATTAGAATAATAAATATGATCTTCTCAAAACAATAATAAAGATAATAAAATAATAATAAATTTAATGTAACGATTTTTTTATTTATTTCTATTTCACTCTAAAAATAAATACAATTTATTTTCTTTGATAAAAGTAAAGATACTATTTCTTCTCTACCTTCTCTCTCTCTCTCTCTCTCTTTTAAATCAAATAATGTGTAAATATGAAAAATCTAAATATACTATAAGTTTACATTAACTAATGAGAAATCCGTATAGATGGACAAATCTTATCCTACGAGCCCATTGATATGAAAGCCGTGGTCATCTCATGATCAAGATCTTCTTCAAGCTTCACAATTGCTTCCCTGGTGATTGGATCGGATGGTTCCTCTGCTTCTAAAAATTTCTTTCTCAGATCCTCGTGCTCAGATTCTATGTCAGAAGTCTTTGAAGAATTTACTTCTGATGGCTTCATGTTACGTTTTCTTTCAGGTTCCACTTGACTATCTTTTTCAAAACCTCCTACACCAATTGATCGAAATTTAAGCATCCGGTGTCGAAGTAACCTTTCAGCATCCAATTTTGATAATTCCTGGATTCATTAAGCTAATTGTGAACCTTAAGAACAAAACCACATGTCTAAGAAAAATCCAAATGGCAAAAATTTCTATGAGATAGACTTTGAAAAGACTATAGTGCAAGTTTCTTGTGCACATTAGATATCAAGAGTAATTCTACTGCTCAACTCTCCTCCAGTAGAAAAAGAACACCAGAAAAAATTTCTACCTATCTTTCAGTAGTAGTTTGTTATATAAATCTAAAATATGTGAAGATCCCAGCAATAGCTATAACTCCAAACACGCATTCTAGCAGGATATGCGACCTCTAGATTCATGAAAAGAACCTTAGTTCTCATAGACTGGACATTGGTGTCTTCATTTTTTCTTTGTAACCGCAGCTTATACAGTAAGGAGTTGCTATTTCTTTACTACAAACAGCAACAGCATATGACTCTTTTTGTTTATAAAGTTTGAATTGTTTACCTCCATAGCATCCCTCCAATAAGTTTGCAGTGTAGTGTCTCCCACCATGATATCAAACGTCTGCTGCATCATCAATAGAAAGACAAAGAAATAAGCGCCTTTTTATATTTCATTAGTCAAGCATGCATTTGGAATAAAAGCAGAGATACCATCACAAACTAATAGAAAGAGGGATGAGGAGAAACCAAAGAAGAACAGAGCAACCTTTCAACCGATGACCATAGTTTATTGAAAATTTGCAAATCCCCCAACCCAAACGAATACATATGTAGATATAGATATGTAGATACGGCTACACCAGAGGGGTTTTGATACATATGTATTGGGTGTTTATTTCTTGGATGAGGGTGATTAGATCGGATTGGATGACCATTTATATGCCTCTGGTGTGGCATGAAGTCGTAAATTGTTCCTCCTACACCAAGGAACTATGATCAGTTCATTTTCGATCAAAAGCAATGTATTCGGGATCAACCTTAACAGGTACTAACTGTACTGAATGTCTTCTTAAATAAGAGAAGCAAGCCTTAGCAATCTGAATTCATTGAATTCAGATAATATAAGAATTCATTGAATTCAGATAAGATAAACTTATCTTATCTGAATTCAATGAATTCAGATAAGATAAAATTAATCAGAATTAAAAAAAAACTTTAAAATTTCTTCACAGGAAAAAATTCAATGTGCCAAATGTCAATGTAAGAGAGTGTCATATGTTATAATATGAGGCTTCTGCAACTTCTATATATATATATATATATATATATATATATATATATATATATTTTATGTTTGGATTGAAGGTATGGAGAAAGGTAATTGAAAGGAAAGGAAAGAAAAGAATGAAGTATTTATTGTATCGATAGGGGTAGAAGAAAATGTACATATAGTATTTTTTACCTAAAAGTTGTTGAGCAATGCTATAGTGTTACCACGTGATATATTTTTAGTTGCATTAAAGTCCAATAAGTGAAGATTTCTATTTTAAATTCTATTCGTTTACCAATTCAAACCAAAGTCTAATTCACACTGACTATATAGGCTCTAACATATATAGTCACTAACAATCCTATATTAGAGAGGTTCTATCATACCACAATTTCACATAAAATTGGAATGAGAAATGTGAATAGTATATAAGAATCTACTTAAATACCCATTGTCAACTTAGATATTCATTTTGGCCCAACGAAGACGGCAGTTAAGTAGTTAACCGTGGGCACTGTCAGTCCCATAACTTGAGATATCCATTTTGACCTAATAAAAACGGTGGTCAAGTAATTGACTGTAGGTGTTGCTAGACCCATAGTCGCGCTCCCAAATCTGCGGATATGGGACGTGACATTTAGAATGTAAAATCTACAAGCATGGGATGTGACATTTAGAATGTAAAATTTGCACTTTTAGGAAGTCTTTTTATTTATGGTGATATTTTAAAATTTGTTAAAGATTGAATCCTAACACAATAAAAATTCTAAATGTAAAATCTGCACTTTTAGGAAGTCTTTTATTTATGGTGATATTTTAAAATTTGTTAAAGGTTGAATCCTAACACAATAAGAATTAGAATTCCATTTGGTTAATATTTTAAGTAAGTAGAGATTTGATTGAAATTGTTTAAGAGTTAGGGAAATTCTATGATTTATTAAATAGGAAAACCTATAGAAAATATCGTTGTTTTTCAATAGTCGTCAATAGACTCAGAAAGAGGGAGAGGGTTCAACTAGGATTTGAAGAAAAGAATACCGTAGGCTGTTACAATTTTCGAACGTCGATATTAAGAAGTAAGTAGGAATGAATCTCTTCTATTTTTTTGTATGAATAATAGAAGAAAACGTTAGTTTTGGTTAAAAATTCCCGAATAAAGTATGATATTTTTTCAAAATATAAGTTTTAATGATTTATTAATGTATGGTGTGTATTTCAGTGTTTGTATTATATATTATAGATACATAGTTTCGTACAAATATATTTGATGAATTTTGTAGATGATGGATCTGTTTATATTTATTTGAATATAATGCCTTTATGGTGTGTTAAACCTTTTTGAAATAATGTTAAGATTGAATTCGTCTTTTTAGAATTAATGCAAGGTAAAATATTAATCTTTTTGGACCACTAAGGCCAGGTTAAGCCTTTTTTATTTTCCTAACTGAATAAATTAAATTCAGTTAGAAGAAGATAATGGTGATATGAAGTGATGTGAATGAATATTTTTGTATATTTTACATTCATGGCTATTTGATATGTTATGTTGTATAAAGAAATTGCGTTTGTCTGTTTGTTCCTTAGATTTCAAAGATTTTCTTTTTGTTTAAAAAAATGTGTGTTCTAGGTTTTTTTTTTTTTTAAAAAAAAAAACTTTCCAAAATTTGTGGGTTGAATAGAAGCCAAGCCGTGCCTGAAGTATAGTCCCGCCTAGTTGGTCCTGGGCTTGGCCTCTAAAGTATAGATCTAACGAGAATGCTTGGGTCTAAAGGAGGAGTGAATGTGATACCCCAATCCCACATGAGATTGGAATGAGAAGTGTGAATGATATATAAGGATAGGCCTAAATACTCATTGTTAACTTGGGATATCCATTTTGGCCCAACGAGGACGATGACAAAGTGGTTGACCATAGGTGCTGCCAGGCCTATAGTCGCGCTTGCAGATCTGCGGGCACGGGGCGTGATATTTGGGAACCACTTTAGAATCTCATACAACCTGGTTGGTTCTGGGTTATACCTTAATCCCACATGGGATTGGGACGAGAAGTGTGAATGGTATATAAGAGTGTGTCTAAGTATTTATTGTTAACTTGGAATATCTATTTTGGCCCAATGAGGATGGCGGCCAAGTAATTGACCGTGGATGATGTCAGATCCATAATCGCACTCTCGAATCCACGGGCACAGGGCATGACAGGTCCTGTTTCACAATCCATCAATTTGCTCTACGAATTTGTTTTTCTATTATATAGCTGTCTTAGCAATTAAGCTTCATAGATTTCATCTCATATCAAGAATTTAAACTTGTAGAAGACGAAGCATTAACCTTTCATATAATAATTTTCAGGTTCCAGAAGATAAAATAGCTTTCAAGTTAAGTAACATGTTTCACAAAGCTTCTCTATGGCTTTCTTTCTACTCTTGAATAATTTCTTTGTATCTCTTAGTGTAACAAATATTATTCAGGAATTTAAAAGAGGCATATATTTTAGCTTTTTATGAGAGTTTAATTTTTTTAAAAATTCAAATGGATTATAATTTTTTTTTTGTTATTCGGCATAAAAATTAGAGTCCATGGGTTGAATGGCGTTGGGGGCACTATTCATGCTTTATTAGTAATTATAAACTCTGAATGTAATTGTTTCACTATTGCTGAAAGCATTCTCTAATCTGGTTGCTATGTGGCTAAGGCATTCGTGATAACGGGAGCATAAATGTCATGATTGTTTAAGCTTCTTTTATCTTTCTTCCTTTCTCCAAAGCTGTCATGTTATTTCCTCCATTTTTGCGTTCAGACTGAAGGTTTAAAATGATAAAAATTATCAAAACGAAAATATAGTAGGAAAACAAAAAATTTACCTCTATAATTGAATGACTATCTTTGCACTGGTGTAGATATATGTACAAGGATACTTGAGACTATTGGATCACGTCCTTGCAAATTTCTACTGTGTCTCATTCATGCGAAACCTTTGATCTTCCGAAATGGTGCCCGAAACACAGCCGGTGAAGGCTTAAAGATTGGATTTTGACAAGCCTTTGAAGGCTCCGTCGAAAATTCTTGCTGGGTTTCTATCTCTGTGATTGAAAATGAACAACGAAATCTTGCGAACCAATTGCTTCCTTCAATTCATTTCAATAGATCCCCCGAGAGAGAGTCCATTCACGTGCAAACAAAAGCATCCATGCTTTCTATTATCTTGCACGTGAAATAATACGAGTTCCATCCCGTGTTGTTTATTTTATTTATTTAATTATTTAATTAAATTAATAATTAATTAATTTTTTAAAATTTTATTTTACCATTAGTCTTATTCATTGGGTCAGATAAAATTATTTATTCTTGGATTTGAACACCTATAAATAATAAATCTCAATTATTTATTTTTTGAACTTTATTGAACAACCCAATAAATAATTAACAAACTCAAATAGACCAATATAAAATTTCATACATTTTATCTAATTTATATCCAGATTAATTTTTTAATTATTTAATTTGGGCCTTGGGCCCTGAATAATTGATTAATCAATTAAACTAGATAAAATAAATACTCTCTCTCTAACCTTTTATTTTATTCTAATGCAATAATAAATTAGACTAATAAAATAAAATCCATAATTATTAAGACTAATTCATTAACCCAAATCTTTCAAGATTTAAGGACCATTTCGGGGACCAAAAGACATATTGCCTTGGCTACTAAAATGACTAAAATACCCCTACTATATAAATTGCTATATTTTACATTTTAAATATTTCCTAATATCACCATAAGGAAATATTGACCCCAAAGATAATATTACGTTAGTAAAGTCTTCGATCTACAGGTGTAATAACTAAAATACCGCTCTACCCATCGCCGTGCAATTAGAAAGAAAGAGTGTAATAACACCTCTCTAATAGATATCTACCATCCTTATACCTCTAGTCCAATGATCCACGACTCCTAGAATATTTTCATTTTTCAAGGGAACTACCTTAAAGTAAATATCCAAATCATATTCCCTAGGAGCCTAGATAATTAGATAATTTGAATAGTCACAAATGGCGATATATTGTAGAAGCTATCTTGTACAAGTATATATTCACTAACTAATTACATATATCCAACATACAAGTATATTGGCTCTACGAAAGAACCTCAACTACAGTATATCAAAGTATATGCTTTTAGCTTCGTCAGATTACCAACTCATACTCAAGCGGTAGAGTATTAGTTCACGTGTAGCAGTAATAGTCTGGGTTTCTTTTAAATAGTATGTTTAAAAATTACTATTACATGTCCTGTTCTATGTATTCGAAATACGCTCATGCTATGAAGTGAGTAGACTACTTACTAGCTAAAAGTAAGCCATTCTCCATTTGGAATTCATAACACAATAATTTATACATGATGAGATTTTCATTCTCATCAATTGGTTAGAAAACAAACATTTATGTATTAAGTAAACTGTGATCCATACCTTACTGTGAAAGACTACCATTCACATGGATCACTTATTTAAACACAATGGGTCATTTCCAACCGAAAATCATGTACAAATAAAATATAAATTCACAAATAAATTTTGAAACTAATTTTTTTATTAATAAATTCGATAATTACATAAGATAAAGTAGTTTAGAGGGCATATATTCCAATAATCTCTTACTTGCACTCTAAAACTAAGAAAATCCGTAGGTGTCCACCCCTATAGCGTCTAAGTGTCTCTTGAAGACTTTTTCAGTCAAAGGCTTAGTGATGGGATCTATTAGGTTGTTTTCTGAGGCTATTTGTTCCATTACGATTTCCCGTTTCTGAATGAAATCCCGGATCAGGTGGTACTTCCTCTAGATGTGTTTCTCCTTCTTGTGGTTTCTGGGTTCTTTGGATTGCGAGACTGCTCCAAAGTTGTCACAATACACCACAATCGGTCTGTCCATGTGTGGTACAACTCCAAGTTCTGAAAGGAACTTCCGGAGCCAGACTGCTTCCGAAGTTGCCACATACTCAACTTGTATGGTTGAGTCAGTAATATAAGATTGCTTGATAATCCTCCATGAAACAGCTCCTCCAGATAAGGTGAAGACATATCCACTAGTAGATTTTTTCTCATCTTTATCTGTCAGGAAATCTGAGTTTGTATATCCAGTAGAAACCAAGTTGTCAGCCCTGTAAAAAATATATAATCTTTCGTACCATTGAGATACTTAAAAATATACTTTGTAGCTTGCCAATGAACCTCCTTAGGATTTGACTGATATCTACTAATTAGGCCTACGACAAAGTAGATATCTGGTTTAGTACACAGCATGACGTACATGAGATTTCCCACAACTGAAGCGTAGGGAATCTTACTCATTCTGTCTTTTTTCTCTTGAGACTTAGGACAATCCTTAGAACAAAAAGACAATCCATGTCTGCGAGGGATTAGAGCTCCCTTGCATGAGTCCATGCTAAACTTAGTCAGCATTTTGCCAATGTATGTCGTTTGGGATAATCATAACATTCTTTACTTCCTATTTTTAAGAAGCTTAATTCCAAAAATGTAACTGGCTTCTCCTTAATCATTCATATTAAATTGACTAGACAACCAAACCTTAGTAGACGATAATGTCCCTATATTATTCCCAATGAGTAGAATGTCATCCACATATAGGACAAGAAAAATCACATTTATGCATTTTAATTTTCTGTACACGCATAGTTCATCCTCGTTTTGAACGAAACTATAAGACTTTATAATCTCATCAAAATGAATGTTCCATGTTCTAGATGTCTGCTTAAGTCCATAAATAGACTTCTTAAGCTTGCAGACCATATGTTCCTGATCTTTAACAATAAAACCTTCTGATTAGGACATATAGATGTATTCGTTAAGATGTCCATTAAGAAATGCCGTCTTGACATCCATTTGTCATATCTCATAGTTGTAATGACATGCAATGGCAAGGAGGATATGAATGGACTTAAGCATGGCTATCGAGGAAAAGGTTTTATCATAATCAATTCCCACTTTTTGAGTATACCTTTTCACCACAAGCCTAACTTTGAAGGTTTCTACCTTTCCATCCGCTCCCCTCTTCCTCTTGTATAACCACTTACACCTAATGGGTTTTATTTCTTTAGGTGAAGCTACAAGATCCCAAATCTGATTGAAGTACATAGACTCAATCTCGGCTTTCATTACTTCATGCCACAGATCTGCATCGGCATCAGCAATAGCCTCCTCATATCTAGTGGGATCTTATTCCTGATGGTTAGAAACCAGCTCGAAAACCTTTCATGTTCATCTTTCTGGAATTCTAAATATCCTCTCACTACGACAAAGCTCCGTTTGAATAAGTTCTTGAGGTTGTGCCTCTTCTTGTTCTATAATCGGGTCTGAAGAAGTTGATTCCGAAAATTATTTCTTTTTGAGTTCCAACTGTTGGGAATATGCCCTCTTAGACTAGTTTTCTGATGAAAATATTATTTTGGAGTTTTTTGGTCCAAGAAAAATAATAAATATTATTTTGGTCCAATAGCCTGGACCATAGGATTTTTCCGGACACAGTTTAGAAGAGTTTGGAGTGAAGCCGAAATTTATTTTGTTTATAATATTCGGGTATAAAATTCCAAGAATATTATTTTTATCAAAATAATTATTTTTAGTTTCATGACTCTTAGCTTTCTGTGTGGAAAACTAAAATAAAAGAAAAGGAAAAAAAATAGAAATATATTTTTCGGATGTCTCTTGGCTCTCTGTCTCTCTCGTGTCTCTTGATTTTCCTTCTTTTGGCTTTTGGTTTTGAAACCAAAGGAAGCCAACCGAGAAGACATTTGTGTCTCTTGGTTTTCTGGCTTCTGGGTTTGGTTCATGAAGACTGCCTATAAATGCCAACCTAGCCAGTGAAGGAAAAGCCAGTGAAAAGTGTGAAAGACATCTGAGTGATCTTCATTTTCTCTTCCAAAATTGTGTGCTCACCAACTAGATTTAGGTAGTGGTCATATTCCGTGAATTAAAAAGCTTAGTATTCCACCGGAGGAGAAAAAGAATCGGAGATGGAAGTAAGGAAGCTTCACTGGTGTTCACTGGACGTTGAAGGAAGAAGCTGTTTTTGAGCTTCAATTGATTCAACCATGTTCTTTTTATTTTTAAAGCTCCAACAGGTATGTTTTTATCCCACCATGCTATGCCAATACTCTGATATATGCCACGTTCTTCCATTTTTATTCACTGAAGGTTGCATGCTCTGTTATGTTCAATCCTTCACTAACCTTGTTGAATCTTTAGTGGAAGTACTTTGATCATCCTCCAAGTATCTAGTATTAGTACTTACTAGTACTTTCTGCTTCTTGGGATGATAAAAGTAACATCCTTTTGATCTTTTTGGATACCCAATAAAGTAGCATAATTCTGATCTTGATTTTAACTTGTTTCTCTTGATCAATACATAAGTTGGATAACCCCATATCCTGAGATGATTTAGACTTGATTTACGTCCAGTCCACATCTCATAGAGTGTCCTAGGTACTGACTTGGAATGCATCAAGTTCAGAATGTATACTGTTGTTTCCAAGGCATACTCCAAAAAAAGACCGGAAGAGTAGCATAAGATATCATGCTTCGACCATTTCTATTAATGTCTTATTCCTTCTCTCAACTACTCTATTCTATTGGAGTGTACCCAGCTTAGAGAGTTGTGATACTATTTTATGATATACCATGTAATCCTTAAACTCACCGAGGAGGTATTCTCCACTACGTTCTGATCGTAAGGTTTTGATCAGTTTACCTGTCCGACGTTCCACTTCAGCCTTAAACTCTTTGAACTTATCAAAAGAGTCAGACTTGTGTCTCATTAGGTAGATATAACCAAATCTTGTACAATCATCCGTGAAAGTGATGAAATACTCAAAGCCTCCTCTAACTTGAGTAGACAAAGGACCACATACATCAGTATGAACAAGACCCAATATCTCCTTGGCTCTATCAACCTTTTGGATAAACGACATTTTGGTCATTTTTCCCATAAGGCAGGATTCACACCGATGCCAACTTTTCAATCTTAATGAGCCCAAGGATCCATCGTGGATTAACCTTTGAATCCTGGTTGAATTAATATGGCCCAACCTTAGATGCCAAATATATGAGTCATTGATATTGGTCTTTCTCTTCTTACTTAAATGTTCAGATTGAGCGTTATTTATTTGATTGTTTATAGGATTTAAAAAGAATAAGTTTCCATACATGTGCTCTGTATATAAAACTTCTCCATTTCTACTGATAATAATATCAAAATAGAAAAAAAAAGAAGAATATCCATAATTTATTAGCTTTGCAACTGAAATCAAATTCTATCTAAAATCGGGTACATATAACATATACTTTAATACAACTACTTTATTACAATAAAAAACAAGATCTAGCTCTCCTACTGTAAGGACCCATACTCATGCTCCATTTCCTACTCGTAGTCTATGCTTGTCCTTCTGGAGTCTTTTTATCTTCCTAAACTCTTGTAAGGAGTTACAGATATAATCAGTAGCACCAGAATCAACAATCCAAGTAGAAGTTGATCCAACCATTGAAATAGACTCTAGATAGAGAACAATACCTGTAGGTTTTTTCTTGGCCTGAAATTCTGGACATTCCTTTTTTCAGTGTTCCTTTTGCCCGCATTTAAAGCATTTGCCTTTGGGCTTGTTAGATTGGTTCTTGGGCTGGGTCTGTTCGATTCCTTTATTCTTGTTGAACTTCTTGGGTTTGGACCCAATTCTGGAAGAAAAGTCCTAACAATCATAGTCTTAGATTATGGCTTCATGACCTTCTCCGCCACTTAGAGTTCTTTCATTAACTCAGTTAAAGTCATATTTAATTTGTTCATGTTATAGTTCAACTTAAACTGAGTAAAAGAGCCTAGCAGAGATTCAAGAACCATGTCCACTTGGCTCTCAGGGTCAATAACAGTCTCTAAGACTTTCGCTTTTTCAAAAGCAACAATCATTTTGAGCATATGCTCCCTGACTGATGCTCCCTCAGCCATCTTAGTGTTTATGATCGTCCTAAGAGTTTCCTGCCTTATTGGTTGGCTTTTATCGGCGAACATCGTGGCTAATGATTGGCTAATGTCATATGCAGTGGTCATATGCTCGTGTTTTGACTGGAGCACATTAGACATGGAAGCCAACATATAGCATCAAGCCATCTCATTGGCCTTCTTCCATGCTTTTTCAGCCTCATGCTCCTTAGTGGTGGAATCCTCCTTGATAACATGACATGTTTCAAAGAGGACATACTTATACTCCTCAGCAGTAAGTATTATATCCAAGTTCCTTTTTCAGTCATATTATTTGGACCTGTTAGCTTATTCTCATGGAGAATAACGGCTAAAGAACTGAAAGAACCTTCACCAACATTTCTGAAAAATCGAAAATAAAAGAAAATTCAGTTTGTGAAAAACAAAATAATTTGTGACTTTATCCTCATATTAAATCCGATAATAGTTAATCTTATCATCATTATCTTTAATATAATTGATTTGGCTCTTAGAAAAACTGACATAACTTCTTGGAACGATTAACAGTTTTTTAAGATAAGTGTATTAACCACCACAAATTAATTTCCCTTCTAAGTAATGATTTAGAAGATAACTCCATCGTGGGATGACCGTGTCTTCTCATTTCCTACGACATTCCTCGCACTATAACCTCCAACGTGGGCTGGCCAATCATAGCATTGTCCCGAGTTATTAATTACATCCATCCATTAGTTCTAGATCCTTGTGGTATCCCCATCCTATACGGGTTCACTCCTAGGATGACACAATGGGACCATGATCTCTAATGAGGATCATGATAGAAGCCGTGGGGTCGTTGAAACCCTTCTCCTACTTAATATTTTAAAATAAGGGGTTTTCTTGAAAAATGTCTTTTGAAAATTTCAATTAAATTTTTTGTTTAACTTAAAATAAAATATCTAAATCTATAAAAATTTTTATGTCAAGGTTTATACTCTTTGAGAAATTTTTTCATGGATTAATTTTATTTAAGTTAATAAACTTAATAATTTAAAAAATTTCCAATAAAACTTTCGAGAGATTTTGATCTCAAATTTAATTTAACAAAAATAATTTTTCTTGTTAAAATTCGATCAAAATGGTTTTCTATTTTAATTCACAAAAATATTTAAATTCAATATATTTTCTATGTCAAGGATAAAATCATTTGAGAAAATATCCAAGAATTAATTTTTGTTGAAATTAAAATTAACCATTTGATTTAAGAAAAATATTTTTATTTGTCAAAAATTCTTAAAGACTTTGGTCTTTGAGAAAACGCGCACATAGGGTACAAAAAGAAATAAGCATGCTAAAAAATTGTAAACGTTTTTATGTTTTTCTATTCTTTTAATTTAAGTGTCCAAATAATAGAATTAAATATATTAATTAATTAATAATCTGGTTTAATCCTAAAATTTTCTTTACTATTATTTTTCATGCAAAATATTCAAGAATATTAACTATTACAATAAAAATAATTTCGCTTGATATGAGACAAAAAACAAAACAAAAAAAATTATTTTATTTGGGTCGGGTCCAGTGCACCCGCCACATTGGATCACAGCCCCATGAGAAAACCCATAGATTAGATTCGGGTAGGTGGACTCGGGACCCACCCGCACCCGCCCAGCTGGGCGGTCAAAATGTTGACCACGCAGCGAATTGCATTTGCAATTCCAATCCTTGTTAATGCCTTCAGCGGGGAAACATTCCTCGCGGGGGAGGAGCTACATGTGGCTTGGAGTTGCGGCTCAGTGGTTCCTCCCACATCCAATGGCGGCTTGTCTCCAATAGATTGGCTCGGCTCTGGTAGCTTCAATAGTGCCTTCTTCTCCAGAATGCATCCTGCGAGCTCTGTTTCGATTTTTTCTTCCATTTTCAATCAAAACTCATCCAAACAACCGCCTATACCCTTAAAAACACTGGGCTTACATGATATCTATGAAAGCAATCAAAATATATTGTTCCTATACTTCCACTCGCGATGCATACAATGAAACTACCTATACCAGTAAACACGAAGTATTACAAATTTCAACTAAAATAAATATTTTCTTATTTTAGTTAAGTCTAGCATGCTTCCTACATTTGTCAAGTCATGGCTTTGATACCAATTGAAGGCTTAAAATGACAAAAATCATCAAAACGAAAGTATGTTAGGAAAACGAAAAATTTACCTCTGTGATTGAATGACCATTTTCGCACTAGTGTAGATGTCTGTATAAGGATACTTGAGGCTATTAGATCATGTCCTTACAAACGATTACTGCGTCTCATTTACGTGTGAGGGACGGGAAAACAAGGGAAGCATGAAGTGACGGAAAAAAAATAGAGGAAAAAAATCGCAAGCCTTAAAGGCCACATGGAAGCGTGAAGATTATACATTTGCGCTCCTTAAGCCTACTAAGTTGAGTAGAAGTGGATTGAACGACGGGAATCGCTTCGCCTTACCCACTTGAAGAAGCTTTCGGTTGAAAACCCGCTAGCCTCCTACTTCGCTTTGTTTGCATGAACGCCAAGCCTTTCAGCTCTCAGAATATGCCTCTGCCCAACCTCTAGTCGGTGAACACAACAGTGAAGAGGAACGGTCTCAAATCTCCTTGGTTCTCTTGCTATTGGTTAGCAAAGCTCCAAGGATAAAACAGAGAAGAGGGAGTCGTGAGAGACAGAGAGAGAAAGACGTGAGTCTCTGTTAGTTAGGGGAGATTAGGGTTTTTCTTTTCCAGAGACTTGTTTATTGGTCAACCAAAATTAGGTCTCTCAATCTTTGATAAACATATCCCCGGGATATCATATTTCAAAACACCCGGATGTTATCCTGAGAATCTGTTTAGCTTAACCCTAAACTCTTCTTAACCGTATTTGAAAAAAACCCTACGGTCCAAGCTATTGGGTTAAAATAATGTTTATTATTTCTCTTGGACCCAAAAAGCCCAAAATAATAAACATTAATTATTTATTTCCTGTGCTTATATAAATAATCCAATAAATAATTAATGAGCCCAAATGAATCATAATAATTAATCTTTAATTATTTATTTCTTGGGTTTATATAAATAACCCAATAAATAATTAAACATTAATTATTTCTCTTAGTTTAAGCCCAGGTTAATTTCTTAATTATTCATACTGGACCTAGGCTCTGAATAATTAATTAATCAATTAAACCAGATAATTAATTTCTTTCATCTCCTAATTTTATTTATTTATTTATTTTATTCCAGTCTAATAATAAATTAGACATCCTGAATAAAATAAAATAAAATAAAATCCTATTGAACTGAGACCAATTCCTCAACCCAAAATTAGTTAGGACTTATGGGCTATTCCGAGGACCAAAAAGACATATCGCCTTGGCTGCTAAAATGACCAAAATACCCCTGCTATGTAAATAGCTGTATTTTGCATTTTAAATATTTTTTAATATCACCATAAGGAAATATTGACCCCAAGGACAATGCTGCATTAGCAAAGTCTCCGACCTACAGGTGAAATGACTAAAATATCCCTCTACACATCGCCGTACATTTAGCGTAGAAGAAGTGTACTAACAACCCTCTAAATGACATCTACCATCCTTAGGCTTCTAGTCCAATGATCCACGACTTCCTAGAGTGTTTCCGCTTTCCAAGGGAGTTACCCTAAAGCAAACATCCAAGTCATATTTCCCAGGGCCCTGGACATTTTAGACCATTCGGACAACCATAAGGGGCGATATAGTGTAGAAACTATCTTGGACTAACTAGTTACATATACCCAATACACAAGTATATTGGTTCTACTATAGAACCTCAACTATAGCATATCAAAGCATATGCTTCCGGCTTCGTCAGACCACTAACTTATACTCAAATCGTAGAGTACTAGTACACGCTGTAGTGGTAGTAGTCTAAGTTTCTATCATATAGTACTTTTAGAAACTACTACTACAGGTCCTATCCTACGTATTCGAAATACGCTTATGTCATGAAGTGAGTGGACTACTCACTGGCTAAAGGTAAGCCATTTTCCATTTGGAATTCATAACATAATAATCTAAGCATGATGAGGTTCCCAATCTCATCAATAAGTTAAGAACAAATGTGTATATGTTAAATAACCCATAATCCATACCTTACTGTGAAAGACTACCATTCATAATCACTTATTTAAATACAATAGGTCTGTTCCAAACGAAAATCGTGCACAAAAAAAAGTAAAGTCACAAACAATTTCTGAAAATAAATTCTTTTATTAAAATATTCGATTTTACATCAGAAACCTAGTCTAAGAGGGCATACAATCCAACAACGTGAAGTCTTTGATATTTTGAAATGGTGCCTGTAACACAGCCGGTGAAGGCTTAAAAATTGAGTTTTGACAAACCTTTAAAGGCTCCGTCGAAAATGCCTACTGGGTTTCTGTCTCTGTAATTGAAAATGAACTACGAAATCATGTGAACTAATTGCTTCCTTCAATTCATTTTCATTCATTTCAACAGATCCCCCGAGAGAGAGTCCATTCGCGTGTAAATAGAAAACAACCATACTTTCTATTATCTTGCATGCGAAACAACACGGGTTCCATCCCGTATTGTTTATTTTATTTTTTATTTTAATTAATTAACTTTTTTTAATTTTATTTTATCATTGATCTTATTCATTGGGGTAGATAAAATTATTTATTCTTGAGTTTGAACATCTATAAATAATAAATTTCAATTATTTGTTTTCTAAACTTTATTGAACAGTCCAATAAATAATTAACAAGCCCAAATAATCCAATATAAAATTTCATACCTTTTATCTAATTTATATCCAGATTAATTTTTTAATTATTCAATTTGGGTATTGGGCCCTGAACCTAAATAATTAATTAACTAATTAAATTAGATAAAATAAATACTCTCTCTCAAACCTTTTATTTTATTCTAATCCACTAACAAATTAGACTAATAAAATAAAACCTATAATTATCAAGACTAATTCTTTAACCCAAATCTTTCAAGACTTAAGGGCTATTTCAGAGACCAAAAGACACATCGCCTTGGCTACTAAAATAACCAAAATACCCTTGCTATATAAATAGCTATATTTTCTAATATCACTATAAGAAAATATTGACCCCAAGGACAATGCTGCATTAGTAAAGTTTCGACTTACAGGTGTAATGACTAAAATACTTCTCTACGCATCGTCGTGCAATTAGAGAAGAAGAGTGTACTGACACATCTTTAATAGATATCAACCATCTTTAGACCTCTAGTACATTGATCCACAACTCTTGAAATGTTTTCACTTTCCAAGGGAGTTACCCTAAAGTAAACATCAAAATCATGTTTCTCAGGGCCCTGAATAATTAGATCATTTGAATAGTCACAAATGACGATATAGTGTAGAAGTTATCTTGTACAAGTCTATCTTAACTAATTAGTCACATATACCCAACATATAGATATATTGGCTCTATGAAAGAACCTCAACTACAGTATATCAAAGTATATACTTCTAGCTTTGTCAGACTACCAACTCATACTCAAACGGTAAAGTATTAGTCCATATTGTAACAGTAATAATTTGAGTTTATTTTAAATAGTACTTTTAGAAAATACTATTACAGGTCCTATTCTACGTATTCGAAATACGCTCATGCTATGAAATAAGTAGACTATTCACTGGTTAAAGGTAAGTCATTCTCCATTTGGAATTCATAACACAATAACCTATACATGATGAGATTTCCATTCTCATCAATCGGTTAAGAACAAATATTTATGTGTTAAGTAACTTGTGATCCATACATTACTGTGAAAGACCATCATTCACATGGATCACTTACTTAAACATAATGGGTCATTTCCAACTGAAAATCGTGTACAAATAAAATGTAAATTCATAAATAAATTTTGAGAATAAATTTTTTTATTAATAAATTCGATAATTGTATCAGATAAACTAGTCTACAGAGTATATATTCCAGTACATACAATCTAATATTTGTATTTGTATAGGAGTACTTCTTTTAATACATGGGTTTATGATGTGAATTTCAACATTATTGGATTGCTTATACTCCTTATATCCACAAATAATTGATCTAATTTTCTTTTTTATTTATCTAAAAATATCTATCTACTTTCTAAATGTAGGTCGTATTTAATTTTTTTTCAATTTTACCCCTACATCAATTTTTCATCTTTTAATTAATATTACAACTACTCATAATGAATTTATTTCAACCAACAATAACAATGCATTCTCCTATAAAAAAAGGTCAAAAGTTTACTTAGTTATAAGACAAATGTGGTGGGATATAATTAATGAGATAATATTTTGTTAAAATTAAAAGAATGGTAGAATAGACATTTTAATTCTTTTTACCATGAAATTTTATAATTTCTTAATATACATAATTTTGACAATTAGGTTATTTATTTGTGGACGGAGGGTGTAATTTGTATAGTGATTCCAATTGACAAAAGAAGCAAATGGGGAAGAAGATTATCGAAGTATGTATATAAATTCTTCCATCTTCTATGATAGGAAAATTTCACCTTTTTCCGATAAAAAGCTAAAATTTTTTTTTTGGGTACATATGTAAGCACATAGACAGAACCAACTTGGGTTTAGGGGCAACTTATACTGAAGAAATAATGTTATTTTTAAGGGGGGAAATTTAAAAATTTTTAAAATTTTATAAGGCAAATTTTTAAAATTTTGAGGGATGCCACCCCACCCCCTAGATCCGTCCATGTGTAAGCATGCTTGTGGATACTTTCTAATTAATCTATGTGTAAAGGACTATAACAGCTTTGATCCTAATCAGCCTTATGGTATTTTTCATTTGTAGCTTATTTTATGTGTTTCCTATTGGTTTTATTTCTTTCAACTAACTTGTTTTAATCGTTTTTACATGTAACTATTAGTTCAGCCAAACCACTTTATTCATATTCTGTTGATAAATAAATAAATATCTAATTCTTGTCTCCTGTAGGCTTTCAAGTTGCGACAAAGATATCAAATCTCCAGAAACGGCCAACAAGTTCACTGTAAGTTTTTCAATTTTCCATTTTTGCCCGATGATCTAGCTTTCCATTTATGGTTTCTCCTTTCTTTGGGTCTTTGGGATGCTACCTTGCGCCAAAATAGTCGGCTAAACTCTTATGGTTGGATTGAAATCCTAAGAAGTAAAGGTTTCTAAAATTTCATATTGAGAAAAGCACTTATATAGACATAATATAACTTAAATTACAGAAAAGTGAAATGAAAAATACCTTATTCTGAGCAACGGTTGTGTTGTATTCCTTATGTGCGTGCGTGTGTGTGTTGTTGAGGAATACTGTGATGTTGCCACTTGACATTTTTTTACTTGCATTAGAGTCCAATAGGTGAACCTGTGTTATGTTGTTTTGAGTTCTATTTATTTACCAATTCAAACTAAAGTTCAATTCTCCCCGACTATAAAATAAATATGATTGTCGTAGTCTCTAACAACTCTCTATTAATTAGAGAGGTCCTATTTCAAAATTTATCCCTTTAATTTTTGAATTTGTCTCTCTATTTAATAGCTCTCTTAGCCATTAGGCTTCATAGATTTCATCTCATCTAAAAAATTTAAGCTTGTAGAAGACGAAGCTTTAACCTTTCATCTAATAACTCGATACGCGTGTTTGCGCATATATAAAATTCATATCAAATGTGCTCCATATACACACATGTTTTACTAATTAATATGCTAATTAAAATCACAGAACACACACATATAGACAAGTGCATCTAATGTATAGTATAGTATCATTGGTAAGTATCGAAGAACTTTAGGAAATACTATTACTACCCCTACTTCATTCTCTTCTCATTGTTTACCCAATTAAAAATGTGAGGTATATATGACTAACTACACTAGAAAAAAAGTTATGTTCTTATACAAAAGAGAGTAACAAGTTCATCAAGGAATAAGAAAGAGATATATCCATGAAACAAAAGAAATTCCCTCATTCAATACTGAAAAGATGTGCACCCCTTGAATCTATAATTCTTCATTCTAGACACCGGAGTGAGTCAAATATCAATCTCACTCTTTCTCGAGTAATGAGATTTCTATCTCCAAATTCGATTAATTGATATCTCTATCTAACCAACCAAACCAAATCATTACTCACCATCCCAAATCATTTGGAGGCTACAAAATCCCAATCTCTAAGCAATCTTGCAAATCCTTTGGTTATTAGCCATAATTCCCAACATCTCTTTCAAGTTAATTGAAAATGATAATTGTTAAATTAGCTAAATGAGTGTCCAAACATTAACCTCATCTCGCGAAATCATTAAGAAAGAATATTTAATTAAAACTAATCAACCAAAACACAACCCAACCAAGATAATTAAATAAGCACAAATAACCAAATACCATAGAACAAAAAGTACAGATCCAAAAAAAAAAAAAAAACATCCTTAAACATAACAATAGAGTACAACCCTTTATTGCAACTAAAAATCAAATCTTAGTATAAGAATTACACATAAAATTATAAAAAAGAAGAGAAAAGCAAACTCATAGACAAGCCTTATTTTTCTTTCTCTTGAGATCTTCAAGTAACCTTTCTTCCGCTTCTTTAAATCTCTTAGTCTTCCTCTCTTCTTTATCTATTAATGCATCTATATATTATTTAGGAATTTAAAAGGTTATGAGACATGTTTTTTAGTTTTTCGATGAGAGTTTAATTTTTAAAAAAAATTCAAATAGATTGTCTTTTTTTTTTTTTTTGTTATTTGGTAGAAGAATAGAGTCTATGTGTTGAATGATGTTTGGTCCCCTGCTCATACTTTATTAGTAATTATAACATCTGAATGTAATTGTTCTACTAATGATGAAAGTATTCTTCAATCTAGTTGCTATGTGGCTTGAGTCATTGGTGACAACTGTGCCTGAGCATTAATGTCATTATTGTTTTGGCTTCTTTCATCTTTCTTCCTCTCTCCTAAGCTATCATGTTTGTTCCTCCATTTCCACAGTCAGACAATCTAATATTTGTATTTGCATAGGAGTACTTCTTTTAATACATGGGTTTATGATGTGAATTTTAGCATTTTAGAATTGCTTTTGATTTTTATGGTGATTCCAATTGATGAAATAAGCCAATTGGGAAGAATATTATCGAGGTAGGTACATGAAGTCCTCCGTCTTCTGCGATAGGTAAAATTTTCTCTTTTACTATAAAAAGTAGAACTTTTTTTGAACACTTAACATTCAGGTACATATGTAAGCATGCTTGTGGATACTGTCTAGTTAATCTGCACATGGGGGACTATAATAATGCCTTCACTCCTAATCAAGCTTATGCTATTTTTTTTTTTTAAAGCTTATTTTGTGTGTTTTCTATTGATTTTATTTTTTTCAATTAATTTGTCTTAACTATTTTGACATGTAACTATTAGTTTGATTAGACCACTTTATTCATAATCGTTAGATAAATAAATATTCAATTCATGTTTTATGTAGGTGTTCAAGTAGCTAACGTGTTCACTGTAAGTGTTTCGATTTCCTATTCTTGCCTGATGATCTAGCTTTCCATATATTTTTTCTTCTTTTCTTTGGGTCTTTGGGATGCTACTTTGTGCCGAATCAATAAGCTAAACTCTTATAGTTTGATTGAAATCTTAAGAAGTTTAAAGTTTCCAAAATTTCAAATTGAGGAAAGTACTTACATAAACACAACATAACTTAAATTATAAAATAATAAAAAAATGTCTTATTTTAAGTAACGCTTAAGTTTTATACCTAGTGAAAAATAAAGTACTAATTTGTATTTTGAATTTTCATTTAATGTGGAACAGGGGAAATGCATATTAATTTAGATAAGTTGAGATAGACACAACAATTAATTCAAATATCATATTTATGGAGTTTTATTAAAATCGAATTTAGATACAATAATTATTACACTATCTCATCAAAACTTATTTAAAGAAATTACACAAATTAACAAATCAATCAGAAGCTATTATATCAATTAAAATACAAACAACTGTACTACTATCATATAATACTAAATATATTTGTTTCCTCTCATTTGAAAATTTAGCTTTGCTAATATTATGTTAAAAATAATATTAAAATACTTTCATAGTCCCAATCCTAATTTAAAAAGGAATATGCCCCAAAATCCTATTTCAACCCTAATTATATTGATACATTAAAAAAAAGAAAAAGAAATACCATAACTATACGCACTTATTTATTTTCTTCAATGACATCATTGTTGTTATTGTTGAATAGAAGAAATTTATATGCTATTAAACTTTTTCAACAATATTAAATAAACCAATTTGTTTTAATTTGAATTGATTTGTTGTTTGTGTAATTGTCTTAAATAAATCTTAATTAGAAAGTGTAATAATTGTTAGGAAAATTAGTCGGTTTGATTCATAAAGTTTAGAATTTGTAATATTTTTATTTTTAATGATATATATATATATATATATATATATATATATATTGTATTTATAATCCTTAATGATTTTTTTTCTATCATTATGATCTACCGTAATAATAATAAAAAATCTTTAAAGACTATAATAATAATAAAAAATATTAAAGACAAAATATTATAAATTTTAGGGTGCAAATAGACTAATGTTTCTAATTGTTATATCTTAGTTAGTTGTCCTCAATATCTAGTCAAGAATGCGGACTCATGAAGTTGGCAGCACTAATCCCTCCCTCCCTTATCATTCCTTTTCCTTTCCCCTCAATTTCTCGCAACTGTAAATTTCTTTCCACTCTTTTGCTTTTATTTCCTTCCAAATCCTTCAATCCAATCAAACTAGTGCGGAGTTCTTCCTTTGTTTGTTTGGTGTAAATCCAATAATGACTAAAGAAATAACTCATGAAATAATCCACATCGAAGAAAGTTTTGGAATGGCTTTGAGTTTCCTTGATTCACTCAAAAGACTTCCTCGCACATTTAAGTGGGATATATAAGGAGATGGAATAGGGCGGAAACTATATTTATGAAATAATATAAGCCTTCAACAATAATGGCCCGAGTGAATTCAAGACTTCCAAGAGTCCTAAAATTTATTGTTAGCTGGCCTGAATAATGGCTAGAGTGATACTCCTTCAGTGCCTTACTTTAACTACAGAATCTTAATAAAATTTAAAATCATAACAGCATTGATCTCATCTTAAAATTTTGTCACCTTCGTCCGGTTGAAGTACAGCCCAGAAGGACGATCATCCGCCAGTAACGCAAGCTTCACGACATCAGCCGCCTTCTGCTGCAGTTATGTCCCCAGTATGTCCGGTTATATTAGTTCTTGTGTACCCTGGACAAAGGCAATTGATGCAGAAACTTGGATACTTCTTGGCCATAATCCTTGTGTAGGCATTCATGGCTGATTTGGAGACTTTGTAAGCTGCCGATTCAGATGGCCAACCTTTAGCCTTCGTTGTGCCATACTTAAAGTCCTTGAGAAATTCATTTATCACCTCATCAACTCTTTTTTCTGTGAGGTTTTCGACATCTCTCAACACCCCTTTAGCCCATCCATTGGATAATAGCTGAACAGAATAATCAAAGTGACAGAAGTAATGGGTTTTGTTTGCATTTCTGGGAATAAGGATGTCACTATTGGAATTGACTTCAGTTTTACTCTGCTATCTATTTCAGGTAATTACCTCCACCTTTCCCATTAAAGAAGACACATCCACAATTCTAGCTGAAGGAGAGGAATCAGTTCTTCGGTCATTCGCTTTGCACTATAGTATTATAGTAATTAGTTTGCAGGCAAGTTTCTGCCAACTCGTATGTCTCAATTAGTCTACCGTCTGCTTTTCTTTCAGTTCCTTTTTGCTGCATCTGTTCGAATAAGAATCAAAGTACCTGAGTAATGGAAACTAAAACGAATCTAACTGGGGAGGAACATGACAGATTCAACTGAACGCCAGCTGGGTTGCAATACTACTCAAGTAGCAATAGTTCTGGTTCTTGGTGCACGTCTGATGATAAGTAAGGAACTATTCATGGAAGAAGATTAATAGCAAAGATGAAACCAATACAATCCGAGATCATTTCATTTGCAGTATATCTAAATAATCGAACTTTTTCGTGTTCAGTTTCACGAGTTTGCAAGAAATGAACAAATTAAACTAATGAGAAGATTCACCTCACGGTCACCATAGTCTAAGGCATAGCATCTTTCTCAATTTTGTTTTGTAGAAGCAAAACATCTCCTTCCAACATTATTCCTAGAATCCCTGCATTGTTAACCTTCATGAAATTCCAAATATCAAGTTAGGATTCAGACTAGACAAATAATGAAGAAATTTATTTGCTGTCGAAAAGCTCAAAAAAAGTGATGACTTTGAATGTGCAACTCTATTCAACAAGTAGAAGCGATGAAATGGTCTCTGCTGGTCAGGTTCAAGATTAAGAATCCCTGAGAATCAAGAGCAAATGGTTGGTGTTGGTTGTTTTGAATTATTGTGGTCCGAATCTGAATTGTAATCCAACCTGAAATTTTGAAATCTCAATCTGAAAGGAATCTTTAACGAAGTCTGTAGTAAGCCTGAGCCCAGAGCCATTCTCTGATCTCGCTGGGGTTTGGGGGACTGTGATATGATACAATCTGTTTTTTCTTGTATTTTGAAGCAATGTGAACTAGTATAATTGGATTATGGTATAAATACGTAATTTTTTAGAATTTGATACAATAATCTCTTTAAATAGTTCTAAAAAATGAGAAATAAGAATCTCTCCTTTTCCATTGACGTAGGTTATATTATCAACACATATGCACTGATATCAATGAATTACAAAACAAACAAGAAGATTCTTTTCCTCTCTAAACCTACTTCAACTCTTGTTTGCATGTTATCGACGGTAGGGAATTATATCTTTAACTGTTTAGCTTACAGTTTTGGCTGAATGCATGTAAGTCTCTCACAAGTTCAAGAACAACTTGAGTTCAGCAAAATGACGGTTTCGTTTGAACCTTTAGATTTCAGTAATATCAAGTTGACGATTTATTTTAGATGATTAAACAACAATACAGAGAAATCAAGACAGAAACTATAGCAAAGTCCAGAGACTATATGTGATTTTTTCCCTTTTTTAATGTCATGCTTCTTCTGTTTCAAAAACTATAGCAAAGAAGAGAGAAATCAAGACATGGGTTTTTTCATGATACTAACCAAAACATCAAGTTTGCCAATAAATCTAGACTTGATAATGTCAAAAAGTGTAGCAATTCTAGCTGTGTCCGAAACATCAAGCTGCTGGAACACAAGATTTTCAGACGAACCAGACCGTTTGAGTCTCTCAAGAGCTTCACTGCCTTTCTTCTCATCTCTGGCTGTCAATAACACCATCATTCCTTGAGTTGCTAACTGTCTGCATATCTCAAACCCGACCCCTTTGTTTCCTCCTGTAACTACTGCACACCTGAAATAGGAAAAAGAAGACCAAAGAGATACACTTGTATAAGGGGGAAAACATGCTAACTGAGCTCTATTGGAATTTTGCAAACAGATTATAAGTTTTGAGCGGGGAACTCATTTTTTTCTGCCATTAGTATCCTGAGGAGAGGAGAAATTGGTTCTCTATTGAGTTACAAGGCCAAAACACTCCAAGTGCAGTCACTTGGCAAGAGGGTTGCTGCAGTTCTAGTGATTCCGAAGCTATGCTTGATCCTCTCTGTGTTGTTATACTAGTATTTATGGTTGTCATTTCTTCATAAAACAAATGCGGGAATGATTGAATACCAACTCACTTTACTCAAGTAACATTTTTACTGCAAAACATTAAAAATTCTGCGCTATCTGTCTGAATCGATAACCAACACAAAAGGCTGTAATCTAGCCAAATTTTACAAATTTCCTCTCTTTCACTTGTAGATAAGACCTCCTTTCTTCAAGTAAGGACACCGTCGGGCCACACCACGAGAGAGAGGAAACAAGAAGATTACCCAGAGTCAATCTTCCACATGCAACGGACTATAGAACTTTGTTTTCTAGTATGATATCACAAATTTAAGCCAAAAAGGATGAAATTGCACAGTAGAGATACCATTATGTTGAATGCAATTTTGCTGAGCTTTCGGATCAAAATGGGACATCTTAAGACGGTCATATGCAGGCATCCCTAGTCCTTGACAACGACCTTAATAATTCATCATGAATTATTAAGGTCGTTGTCAAGGGAAAAAAAAAGGTTGTTGTCAAGGACTGTTTTGGTAATATTTGATGTGTGATTTATTAAAATTGGATTAGAAAAATAATTAGAGAAAATCTAAGAATAAGATATATTGAGGATCTGAAGATATAGAATCCAAATAAAATTAGAATTATAAAGATTTAGGAAAGTTCTTATAGATCCCTAAACCAATAAGGAAACTAACATTTTGTTGCAATGTATAAAAACCGACCGAAGGACTATTAATTCAGGGGGGAGAAGAAGCATAAAACTCGAGAAATAGAGTGTGTTGTTATAAAATTAGGGTAGTGTTAGAATAAAATCTACACGCTACACACTAAGAAAATTCTAACTATTCTTAGCACAAGAATTTCTCTTCAAACTTCTCTCTTTCTTTCTCTCACAATTCTTTCTCTAATCTTTCTTTCACTAATCTTTCTTTCACAAAATAATGGTGTATTACAAGCTTAGAGAATAACTCTATTTATAGAGCTCTAATTAGTGGAATACATCATGGCATACATCATCTTCAACTAATCTCAATTAGTGGTATCTCCACTAAATGGTGGACATCCATAAAAATCTTCTAATAATTCGCATAAATCCATAATTAGTGGAGCCTCCACTAATTAATGGAGATTCCAATAATTCATAACACTCCCCCTTGGATGTCCATCCATTACATAAAGAATATGCCTCGTTAAAACCTTACTAGATAAAAACCCAGTGGGAAAAAAAATCTAGTGAAGGAAAAAGAGTACACTATTCTATATGTTTGTTTATTACTCCCCCTAATGAGATAATTCATTTAAATCTTTAAACCGACGCATACCGATTTTATATCTCAACTTCTCAAATGTTGCAGTCGATAAAGTCTTCGTGAAAATATCTACGAAGTTATCACATGACCAAATTTGTAGCACATCAATTTCACCTTTCTTCTGGAGTTCATGAGTAAAGAAGAATTTTGGTGAAATATATTTTGTCCGATCTCCTTTAATATATCCTCCTCGTAATTGAGCTATGCAAGCTGCATTATTTTCATAAAGAGGAGTTGGAATATCTTTGATTGATGATAATCCACAACTTTCTCGGATATAATGAATCATGGATCTTAGCCATACACATTCTCGACTTGCTTCATGAATGGCTATAATTTCAGCATGATTTGAAGAAGTAGCTGCTATAGATTATTTCGTAGAACGCCATGATATAGCAGTATTTTCACATGTAAATAAATAGCCCGTTTGAGAACGTGCTTTATGTGGATCAGATAAATAACCATCATCTGCATAACCAATCAATATTGGACTGGTTTTATTTGAATAAAATAATTCGAGATCAATTGTACCTTGGAGATATCGAAGGACTTGTTTAATTCCATTCCAATGTCGTCGTGTTAGTAAAGAATTAAATCTTGCTAATAAATTGACAGCAAAAGCAATATCAGGTCGTGTGTTATTAGCAAGATACATTAATGCACCAATTGCACTGAGATATGGTACTTCAGGATCAAGGAATTCTTCATTATTTTCTTGAGGTCGGAAAGGATCTTTATCCACATTTAATGATCGGACGATCATTGGAATACTCAATGGATGTGCTTTGTCCATGTAAAATCTTTTTAACACTTTTTCTGTATATGTTGATTGATGAATAAATGTTCCACTCTCCAGATGTTCAATTTGTAAACCAAGGCAAATTTGGTTTTACCAAAATCCTTGATTTCGAATTCTCTTTTTAAATAATCAATTGTTTCTTGGAGCTCTTCAGGAGTTCCAATAAGATTAATATCATCAACATATATAGCTAATATCACAAATTTAGAACCAAATTTTTTAATAAAAACACATGGACATACCTGGTCATTTTTAAATCCCGCTTTCAATAAATATTCACTAAGACGTGTGAACCACATGCGCCCAGATTGCTTCAGGCCATATAATGATTTCTGCAACTTGATAGAGTAATTTTCACGAGGATAATGTTTATATGCTTCAGGCATATGAAATCCTTCGGGGATTTTCATGTAAACATCATTTTCTAAATTTCCATACAAGTAAGCAGTGACAACATCTAATAGGCGCATATCTATCTTTTCATGTACTGCCAAACTGATAAGATATTGGAGTGTAATAGCATCAACAACAGGAGAATAAGTTTCATCATAATCAATACCTGATCTTTGTGAAAAACCTTGGGCTACTAATCACGCTTTATATCGAATGATTTCACTCTTTTCATTGCGCTTTCGCACAAATATCCATTTGTAGCCAACAGGTTTTACACCTTCTGGTATTCGGACTGCAGGTCCGAAGACTTTACGTTGTGTCAGTGCATTTAACTTCGATTGAATCGCATCTTTCCATTGCAGCCAATCTTTTCTATGCCGATATTCATCAACTGATATTGGTTCAGGATCATCATTATCCTGTGTAACATCAAGAGATATATTGTATGTAAATATATTATCAATAACAGTTTCTATCCGATTCCAACTTCTACCGGAAGTGGTATAATTGATAGAAATTTCGGTGTTACTTTCATCAACTTACGGTTCTTTGTCATCGGTTCTCTCTTGGTCTTTATCATTCTTTTCTTCAATATGATCTTCGGATCAGTTAATCCTCTTTTCTTTCGAGGATTTTTATCTTTAGAACCAAGAGGTCGGCCACGCTTCTAGCGTGTTTTTGACTCAGCGACTATAGGTATAATATTTTGTTCTACTGGAACTTCAATTCGAATAGGAGCATTTATAGGTTGGAATATGCGATTTTGTAATTCTTCTGGAGTCAACAAAAGCGTCTGGCATTTGATTTGCAATGCTTTGCAAATGAATTATCTTTTGAACTTCAAGTTCACATGCGCTTGTGCGCGGATCAAGATAATTTAATGATGTTGTCCAAGCAAGATCCTTTTTATGCTGTTTTGGTTCTCCCCCTAATTTAGGGAATAATGATTCATCAAAATGACAATCGGCAAATCTTGTCGTGAATACATCTCTGTCGGGGGTTCAACATACACGATAATAGAGGGAGAATCATATCCAACGTAGATTCCCTTTCTTCTTTGAGGACCCATCTTTGTACGTTGGTTTGGTGCAATTGGAACATATACAGCACATCCAAAAATTCTTAAATGAGCTATATTTGGCTCGGAACCAAAAGCCAATTGTAAGGGAGAAAATTTGTGATAACTTGTTGGCCTTAGGCGTACAAGTGTTGCAGCATGCAAAATAGCATGTCCCCAAGCAGTTGTCGGGAGATTTGTTCTCATTAATAACGGTCTAGCAATTAATTGTAACCGTTTAATGAATGATTCACCTAGACCATTCGAGTATGAACATGAGCTACTTGGATGTTCAATAGTAATGCCAATTGACGAGCAATAAGCATCAAAAGCTTGGGAGGAATATTCTCCAGCATTATCTAGACGGATCCTTTTGATCGGATAATCTGGAAATTGCGCTCTTAAGCGAATTATTTGGGCAAGCAATCTCGCGAACGCCAGGTTGCGAGTTGATAATAAACTAACATGCGACCATCGGATCGATGCATCAATTAAAATCATAAAGTATCTGAATTGCCCACATGGTGGATTAATTGGTCTACATATATCACCATGAATTCTTTCTAAAAATACTAGAGACTCAAACTCCACTTTTGTTGGAGATGGTTTAATAATCAATTTCCCTTGAGAACATGCAGCACATGAAAATTTATCAGATGTCAAAATCCTTTGACTTTTCAAAGGATGACCATGCGTATTTTCAATTATTCTTCGCATCATAATAGCTCCTGGATGACCCAAACGGTCATGCCAAATGATAAATATAGCAGGATCAGTAAATTTCTGATTTACTGAATGATGCATTTCAATTGCATGGATTTTTGTGCTATATAGGCCAGAAGAAAGAGATGGTAGCTTTTCTAATAAAGATTTCTTACCCGACATTATTTGAGTAATACAGAGATACTCAAAACTATTTTCTTCCATTGTTTCAATGTGGTATCCATTTCGGCGAATATCTTTAAAGCTTAATAAATTTCTTCGAGATTTTGAAGAAAATAACGCTTTAGGAATAACAACATTTGTTCCTCCGGGTAATACAATATTAGCTCTTCCAGAGCCTTCAATCAACTTTACACTACCACCTATAGTATTAACATTTGTTTCTCCCATCTGCAGGTAAGAGAAATATTTTTTATCTTTCAATATGGTGTGTGTTGTACCACTATCAATTAGGCATATATCTTCAATGCCATTTGTGTATCCAGTAAGCGGAATAATAGCCATCTGGGCATAACAAAACATTTATAAATGTAAATACTCAAATAATAAAAACCTTAAACGATAAGTACTATTACAATGCCAAAAAAATATAAAATATAAAAGAAACATATTAAAAGTAAACTTTTAATTATTTTGAACACTTCCATCACCAATCAAATGCTCAATTCTTCCTTCAGGATGCTCAAAGAAATCAGCCACGTCTAAATGAGTTACATCAACATCGTCAAGGTTGATATCATTATTATCATGAAGAGAATGTTGTAGAGTAAAATTTGTTTCAACATTTTTGCCTTTCTTCTCAATAGACGCCTGATACAGATCAACAAGGTGTTTTGCAGTACGACAGGTACGAGACCAATGACCTTTTATACCACAGCGATAACATTTATCTTCATAATTTTTAGGAACATCATTTCCTTTTCCTTTCACGTTAGTTTTTGGCCACTTCTAGTGGTTGTCATTATTTCTCGTAACTTTATTTTGACTGTTGCGATCATAATGAATATTTTTATCACGACTATATATATGTCCACGGCCACGGCCATATCCACGACCACGACCACGACCACGACCTCTTCCAAGACAAAAATTACGAGTTCTAACATCATTCACTTCCGGGAATGGAGTAGAACCTGTTGGTCGAGTTTCATGATTTTTCATTAATAACTCATTATTTTGCTCAGCTACAAGAAGACAAGATATCAATTCTGCATATTTCTTGAATCCCTTTTCTTGATATTGCTGCTGCAGGAGCACATTCGAGGCATGAAAAGTAGAAAAAGTTTTTTCTAACATATCCTCATAAGTAATATTTTCTCCACACAGTTTTAGCTGCGAGCTAATTTTAAAAATAGCAGAATTATACTCACTAACAGATTTAAAATCTTGTAATCGCAAATGCATCCAGTCATATCGTGCCTTTGGAAGGACGACCATCTTCTGGTGATCGAACCTTTCTTTCAAATTAGTCCACAAAATAAGTGGATTTTTCACGGTAAGGTATTCAACCTTTAAGTCATCATGAAGATGATGACGGAGAAAAATCATAACTTTAGCATTATTTTGTGATAATGATGGATTTCCTTCTACAATGGTATCTTCCAGACCCATTGCAGCTAAATGCATTTCAGCATCTAATATCCAAGATAAATAGTTTTTCCCAATAATATCAAGAGTTGCGAACTCGAGTTTGGTAAGATTTGCCATGTAGATACAAAATCAAATAGAAAAAATACTTACCTTCTTCTTTTGTTCAAGAACACTTCAATAGTACCACCGTGATTATAACCTTCAGTACTTCGGTAGAGTCTCGTGCTGATAACGTGTTATAAAATTAGGGTAGTGTTAGAATAAAATCTACACACTACACACTAAGAAAATTCTAACTATTCTTAGCACAAGAATTTCTCTTCAAACTCCTCTCTTTCTTTCTCTCACAATTCTTTCTCTAATATTTCTTTCACAAAATAATGGTGTATTACAAGCTTAGAGAATAGCTCTATTTATAGAGCTCTAATTAGTGGAATACATCATGGCATACATCATCTTCAACTAATCTCAATTAGTGGTGTCTCCACTAAATGGTGGACATCCATAAAAATCTTCTAATAATTCACATAAATCCATAATTAGTGGAGCATCCACTAATTAATGGAGATTCCAATAATTCATAACATGTGTGTTAATTTAAGTTAGCTATTACAATAATACAATATTTGCGAAAGGAACTTTAATCATTCTTTTTCAAAAGAAAATACATCTCAACGAAGTACTATTTTCAAAAATTTTAATCATTCTATTTCAAAAGAAAATACCTTTTAAACGAAATACTACAATATCGAAGCAACAAAGATTGATTGAAGGAGGTTCAATTGGGGAAGTTAGATCCAATAAAGTCGGTCAAATGAAGTATAGTGCTGAAGCAACGAAGATTAAAGGGAGTTTAATTGGGATAATTGGATCTAGTAAAATGGTCTTCAGGGAATTTGACAAAAGAAGAAGTGCTAAAACAACAAAAATTGAAGGAGTTTAATTGGAGTTGTTTAGATCTTACAAAAGGTCTTCTATCTAGAATTTGACAAAAGAAGAACAACCACACAATTACTGTTCTCATTTGAAAGCTACAAGAATGCTTCATGTTCAAAAACATTGATGCCAAATGGTTGCTTGTGAAACTTGATTTTCTTTTAGGAATTAAAATTTTATTAGGATTGGAATAGAAACCCAACACTTATTTAGAGAATTTGAGTCCTTATTGATTATTGATTTAAACGATAAGGCTTAGGATAAAATAATAAGGAAATCCTATAATATACAAATCACGTTACAAGGGATGTTGCTTTTGTCTTGGAGGTTGCATTGTTTTTAAAAAATATATTCTTAAAAAAATTCTTTGGAAAAGATATTTTGCAAGCTCATTTAAAAAAAAAATGCACAAATTTCTTTAAGCTATTGTTTTAATATTAAAAGAAAAGGAAATGTATTTCTCTTTAGTTTTCTTCGTGTAAAGTTTTATATGAGAAAAAAAAAATAAAAAATATATATATGTCTCCTTTCATTTTAAAATATTTCATATATATTAGAATCAATTGTGAAAAGTAATATAGTATTATATTTAATTTACTCATTTCAAGAGAATATTTTAATTACTTAATAGGTTAGTGTAACTTATTCCATTTATTATTTTTATAGGACATTGACAAATAAGTTTCAAAAACTTGTGGAGACTATTTTGGTAGTAATTCATTTTTCTTAATTTGGATTCTTCCCCTATTTTGTATGAAATTTCAATTATAGAATAGTTTTTTTTTTTTTTTTTTTTGGTTATATTGTGATAAGTTTACCATTTTAATCGTTAGTTAGAAACTTTAGTTTGAATGGAGGTTAATTATTTAGAGATTTTGTTAGGAGAATTATATTGGTGTTATAAAATTAGGGTAGTGTTAGAATAAAATCTACACACTACACACTAAGAAAATTCTAACTATTCTTTGCACAAGAATTTCTCTTCAAACTTCTCTCTTTCTTTCTCTCACAATTCTTTCTCTAATCTTTCTTTCACTAATCTTTCTTTCACAAAATGATGGTGTATTACAAGCTTAGAGAATAGCTCTATTTATAGAGCTCTAATTAGTGAAATACATCATGGCATACATCGTCTTCAACTAATCTCAATTAATAGTGTCTCCACTAAATGGTGGACATCCATAAAAATCTTCTAATAATTCACATAAATCCATAATTAGTGGAGCCTCCACTAATTAATGGAGATTCCAATAATTCATAACACTCCCCCTTGGATGTCCATCAATTACATAAAGAATATGCCTCGTTAAAACCTTACTAGATAAAAACCCGGTGGGAAAAAAATCTAGTGAAGGAAAAAGAGTACACTATTCTATATGTCCATTTATTACTCCCCACGATGAGATGATTCCTTTAAATCTTTAAACCGACGCATACCGATTTTATATCTCAACTTTTCAAATGTTGCAGTCGGTAAAGTCTTCGTGAAAATATCTGCGAGGTTGTCACATGACCGAATTTGTAGCACATCAATTTCACCTTTCTTACGGAGTTCATGAGTAAAGAAGAATTTTGGTGAAATATGTTTTGTCCGATCTCCTTTAATATATCCTCCTCGTAATTGAGCTATGCAAGCTGCATTGTCTTCATAAAGAGGAGTTGGAATACCTTTGATTGATGATAATCCACAACTTTCTCGGATATAATGAATCATGGATCTTAGCCATACACATTCTCGACTTGCTTCATGAATGGCTATAATTTCGAGCATGATTTAAAGAAGTGGCTTGGAGATATCGAAGGACTTGTTTAATTCCATTCCAATGTCGTCGTGTTGGTGAAGAACTAAATCTTGCTAATAAATTGACAGCAAAAGCAATATCGGGTCGTGTATTATTAGCAAGATACATCAATGCACCAATTGCCTTTGAGATATGGTACTTCGGGACCAAGGAGTTCTTCATCATTTTCTTGAGGTCGGAAAGGATCTTTATCCACATTTAATGATCGCACGATCATTGCAATACTCAATGGATGTGCTTTGTCCATGTAAAATCTTTTTAGCACTTTTCTTTGTATATGTTGATTGATGAATAAATGTTCCACTCTCCAAATGTTCAATTTGTAAACCAAGACAAAATTTGGTTTTACCAAAATCCTTGATTTCGAATTCTCTTTTTAAATAATCAATTGTTTCTTAGAGCTCTTCGGGAGTTCCAATAAGATTAATATCATCAACATATATAGCTAATATCACAAATTTAGAACCAGATTTCTTAATAAAACGCATGGACATACCTGGTCATTTTTAAATCCCGCTTTCAATAAATATTCACTAAGACGTGTGAACCACATGCGCCCAGATTGCTTCGAGGCCATATAATGATTTACGCAACTTGATGGAGTAATTTTCACGAGGATAATGTTTATATGCTTCGAGGCATATGAAATCCTTCGGGGATTTTCATGTAAACATCATTTTCTAAATTTCCATACAAGTAAGCGGTGACAACATCTAATAGGCGCATATCTATCTTTTCATGTCTTGCCAAGCGATAAGATATCGGAGTGTAATAGCATCAACAACGGGAGAATAAGTTTCATCATAATCAATACCTGGTCTTTGTGAAAAACATTGGGCTACTAATCGCGCTTTATATCGAACGATTTCACTCTTTTCATTGCGCTTTCGCACAAATATCCATTTGTAGCCAACGGGTTTTACACCTTACGGTATTCGGACTGCGGGTCCGAAGACTTCACGTTTTGTCGGTGCATTTAACTCCGATTGAATCGCATCTTTCCATTGCAGATCAATCTTTTCTATGCCGAGCATTCATCAAGCGATATTGGTTCGGGATCATCATTATCATGTGTAACATCAAGAGATATATTGTATGCAAATATATCATCAATAACGATTTCTATCCGATTCCAACTTCTACCGAAGTGGTATAATTGATAGAAATTTCGGTGTTACTTTCATCAACTTACGGTTCTTTGTCATCGGTTCTCTCTTGGTCTTTATCATTCTTTTCTTCAATATGATCTTACGGATCATTTAATCCTCTTTTCTTTCGAGGATTTTTATCTTTAGAACCAAGAGGTCGGCCATGCTTACGGCATGCTTTTGGCTCAGCGACTATATGTATAATATTTTGTTCTGCTGGAACTTCAATTCGAATAGGAGCATTTATAGGTGGCATATGCGATTTTGTTACTCTTCTAGAGTCAACAAAAGCGTACGGCATTTGATTTGCAATGCTTTACAAATGAATTATCTTTTGAACTTCAAGTTCACATGTACTTGTATGCGGATCAAGATAATTTAATGATGTTGTCCAATCACGATCTTTCTTGTCTTGTTTCTGTTCTCCCCTTAATTTAGGGAATAATGATTTCATAAGAGAATAAGAAAATAAATATAAGAAAATGATGACAAGCGAGGAAATGTCAAGAAAAATATCTATTTTTTTTTCACTCTTCCCGGTACCGACTTTTCATCTTCCTCTCTTGTCTTTTCTTCTCCTCCGACCCTCTACCTACCATCTACCTCTTCTTCTTCCTCATACGAGATATATATATATATATATATATATATATATATGTATCGATATATATCTCGGTTATCGAGTCATTAGTAAACATAAAAAACAAAAATCACAAAGCGAGATATGGAGACTCGTAATTCATTTGAGACATGGTCAAATTTTGACTTAGTTTTTGCAGCGAGATGTTGATGTATTTTTCATTTCCAAACCAACCGCTTCGCCTAATTCGAACACGAGAAGATTTTGATATGTTTTCCTTTCCAAACCAACCGCTTACGCCTAATTCGAACGCGAGAAGATTTTGATATGTTTTCCTTTTCAAACCAACCGCTTCCTCCTAATTTCGGGTGAGATACCTTTGATGGCTTCCATTTGTTTTTAGTGTGCTTGATAATGAAATTAAACTCTCTTTTGGTTTGTTTTTTATGTAAATCAGTGGAAGTTTTGAACATACCGCTTTGGACCAAGTTGATCTGCCCCTACAAGAGACTGCTTTTGATACTGTTCTTCTTGATGCTATTCCTTTGAATGAGGATATGCTTGTGCATGATCCTTTCTACTCTCTAATGGATTTTGAACAAAGCCAGAATATGTTTCCAGGTTATTATACATTTAAACATGGATTTTGAATGGTATTACCTTTACTGATATTATTATTATTTTTTTAGGAGAAATAATGAGTGGTCTTGGCAACGAAGTCGGAGTAAGTACTCATGAAATGCATAATATCGAAGTTCAAGATATTATTGCAGACAAAATTCCTGGGGAGAAGAAGATGATTAAGAGGCGAGAGAGAGAAGAAGGGCAATAACTCCCAGAGACACTATCAAGAGAAACAATTTCGCAATACTTTTACCTACCAATCAAGAGCGCGACCAAAGAATTGAATATTGGCATAACTCTGTCTCAAGAAAAGATGTAGGGAGTTAGGAATTCGTCGATGGCCTCACAGAAAGTTGGTGAGCTTGGAGACCATAATTAAGAATGTTCAGGTTCTCTCTCATACATACTTATAATTTGCAAGTATGAAACTATGAAAGATTTATAAGTAAATAACCGATGCTATCACTTCGATTTACGGGATATGCAAAATAAAGAAGAAGGAGGACATATGGGTGAGAAGAAATTAAAAGAAGCCATTGCGATACTTGGAATGTGAAAAACGAGTTGGTAGAAGAAAGTCCTAATACGCGGTTAGAGGACCAAACACGAAATTGAGACAAGCATGCTTCAAGGCCAAATATAATAAGAAATATAATAAACTTAAGGAGATCATAAAATCTCAAGACTCATTTCGCGATAATTTTACGGCTAATTCTGCTGCTAGTCTCGATCTTTGGCTCAAAGGGGAAAGAAAAGGAGGAGGATGTCGAAAAAGAGGAGCTGAAGTCCATAATTACTAATTGTTTGTCATCCTCTAATGTAAATATTGAAAAAGAACAATTACAAACCTTCATCTTACATTTGTCAGCTCAATTACAAAAGAGCAACTATAAGCATGTATCATCAAGTTCATATGAACACTATTGATATGAATAAAAGATGTGATGCTTATTATTAATGGAAATATCTTTTTCCCTTATTATCTTTTCTGTTCCACTTCAGGTGGCCAGTATTTCTCTATGATAAGGGAAATATTGAGTGTGTCCATGACCATAACCACGGCCACTTGCCACAACTACGACTATAACGATGGCTTACTGCTGGAGCCAACGACATTCACTTGCAGGAGTCTTTGTTGAGCCGATTCATCCGGCTTCATGATTTCTCAATAATAACTCATGTTAAATTTGTCAATTTGGGATACCATTTTTCTCGATATTATTACTGCAGGACAATATTCGAGGTATGAAAAGTGGAGAATGTCTTCTCCAATATAACTTCATCAGTAACTTTTTCTCCGCAAAATTTTTAACTAAGATGTAGTTTTATACATTACGGAGTTCACGGTTTTACAATCTTGCAACTTCAGGTGCAACCATTCATACCGTACAGTGGGTAGTACGACCATCTTCAGGTGGTCAAATCTTTCTTTTTATCCACATGACATATGGATCTCCCTTTTTTTTAGCATTTAGATGCATTTTTGTATGACATATAAAATTTTGTTTTCAGAAATATCAAGGGCTACAAATTCGAATTTAGCGAGATCAATAAATGCGTACCTGTCTTCTGGCTTTAATAACGGCAGAGACTCGTGCTGATAACGTGTTATAAAATTAGGGTAGTGTTAGAATAAAATCTACACACTACACACTAAGAAAATTCTAACTATTCTTTGCACAAGAATTTCTCTTCAAACTTCTCTCTTTCTTTCTCTCACAATTCTTTCTCTAATCTTTCTTTCACTAATCTTTCTTTCACAAAATGATGGTGTATTACAAGCTTAGAGAATAGCTCTATTTATAGAGCTCTAATTAGTGAAATACATCATGGCATACATCATCTTCAACTAATCTCAATTAATGGTGTCTCCACTAAATGGTGGACATCCATAAAAATCTTCTAATAATTCACATAAATCCATAATTAGTGGAGCCTCCACTAATTAATGGAGATTCCAATAATTCATAACAATTGGGAATTTTTATCTTAATTATTTTATGGTTATTTAAGTAGTGGATTAGTTTTGTTGTATTGGAAGTTTGACATTTTCTAAGGAAAACCTTAGAAATATTAATATTGCCGTGTAACGTTTTGAGCGTGAACTCAGTCCTATTTTGGATTCCAACTTCGGAACACGATGAACACTATCGTGCACTAAGCCATTGTTTGATTCGTAGAGGGGAGGGGAAAGGCACATTTTACTTTTACTAAAGAAGTAATAATATTTACTTTATTTTATTTGGCATAAAAGAAAGAAGAGGTGGAAGGAGAGGGAAGAAGGGAGGGAATAATTAATTTAATTTATTATTTTATTCTTTATTATTTATTTTGTTAAAATTTTTAATATTAAAAATAGTATCAATGTTGTTATTATTACTCCAATTTTATTTTCTCTCCTTCAATCCTTCCAAATTGGGAAGGGAAAAATGCTGATGTGGAGAAGTGATATTCCCTCCTGATCTACTTCATTTCCACATCTATATCCAACTAAACGAGATAAATATACCATTTACTTTTATATTTGCTTCCCTCCCTCATTTACTTTCCAATCAAACATAGTCTAAGGCTGTGTTTGAATTGTAAATCCATTACGATTTAAAACTCACTTAATTCAAAAATAATAATAATTTAAATATTTTTTATTTTTCGAAAACTATTATAGTGATATTACAAGAATAATTCTTCATCCGTGCCTTATGTTAACTACATAATCTTTATAAAATGTGAATTCATAACAGCATTGATCTCATCACTAAAACGTTGTCCCCTCTATCCGGTTAAAGTACAGCCCGGAAGGACCATCATCCGCCAGTAACGCAAGCTTCACCACACTCTCAGCAGCTTCTGCCGCGCTTATGTACCCGGTATGACTGGTCATATCAGTTCTTGTATAGCCTGGACAAAGACAATTGATGCGGAAACTTGGATATTTCTTGGCTATAATCCTTGTGTAGGCATTCATGGCTGATTTGGAGACTTTGTAAGCTGCCAATTCAGAGGGCCAACCTTTAGCCTTCGCTGTGCCATCCTTGAAGTCCTTGAGAAATTCATCTATCACTTCATCAACTCTTTCTTCTGTGAGGCTTTCGACATCATTCAACACCCCTTTAGCCCATCCATTGGATAATAGCTGAACAGCATAAACAAAGTAACAGAAGTAATGAGTTTCTTTTTTTTTTTTTTTTGCATTTCTAGGAATAAGGATGTTACTACTGGAATTGACTTCAGTTCTACTCTGCTATCTATTTCAGGTAATTACCTCCAGCTTTCCCAGTAGAGAAGATACATTCACAATTCTAGGTGAAGGAGATAGCTGAAGGAGAGGTATCAGTGCTTCAGTCATTCGCTTTGCACCATAGTAATTAGTTTGCAGGCAAGATTCTGCCAACTCATGTGTCTCAGTTATGGCACCATTTGCTTTGCTTTCAGTTCCTTTTTGCTGCATCAATTGAAACAAGAATCAGTCAACATGACAGATGCAACTGAACGCCAGCAGGGTGGCAATCCTAGTCAAGTAGAAATACTTCTAGTTCTTGGTGCAAATTTGATGAGATTGAAGGAATTATTCCTGGAAGAACAAAAACCAAGATGAAAAATATAGAATCCGAGATTATTTCATTTGTAGTATATGTAAATAATTGAACTTTTTCGTATTCAATTCACGAGTTCGCAAGAAAGGAACAAATTAAACTAACGAGAAGATTCACCTCATGATCACCATCGTCTATGCAAGGCATAAGATCTCTCTCAATTGCTTTTTGTAGAAGCAAAGCATCTCCTTCCAACATTATTCCTCCAATCCCAGCATTGTTAACCTTCATGAATGTCCAAATATCAAGTTAGGATGCAAACTCAATAAAGCATGAAGAAGAAATTTCTTTGCTGTCAGAAAAGCATAAAAAGTTTTGACTTTGAATATGTGGCTGTATCCGACAAGTAGAAGCCTAGCAATTTTCTGTAATAGTTTCTGTAGGTCGGGTTCCAAAATAAGACTCATTGGGGATCAGGAGCATACTTTTATGGGCCAACCCATATTACCAGTCATTTACACTTTGTTTGGTTCGCGAAAGAAGGGAGGGGAAGGGGAAGGGGAAGGGAGACACAGCTTTATTTTCATTTGGAAGTAATTATATTTATATTTATTTTATTTAATATAAAGAGAAGTAAAATAAATAATAAATACTTATTCTTATTTGGTTCTATTGAAAAGTAGAAAGGATTGAAAGATATTTTGTCAAATTTACTATTATATTCATATTATTAGAGAAATAAATTAATTTATTTTTATTTGTTTGGTATGATTGAAAATGAAATAAATAATTGTATTATAAGATTGAGGTAAAATATAATTTATTAGATAAGTCATTAATAATTTATTAGACAAGATATTAATATTTTTCAAAAAAAATAATATTAGACAAACAAATAAATATTTGTTTTAATGCTAAAAAGAATGGTAAAAAAAGATAGAGAGTATAAAAATTGTGGGAAAATTTTAAAATAAACTATGAAATTAAAAAAATTGGAAAAAATAAAAGGGAGAGATAAAAAATTTAATAAGAAAAAATGAAAAAGTTAGAAAAATGTAAGGTTATTTAATTAGTCTTTATAATGGAAGGATTACACCAATCCTTCCAAAATGGGAGGGGAAGATCGATGAGAATACAGAAGTCCAGAAAGTGTATGTGAACCTCTTCTTTTTTTGAATGTCATGCTTCTTCTGTTTCAAAACATACATCATACAAGAGAGAAATCAAGGCACGGCTTTTTTCATGATACTAACCAAAACATCAAGTTTGCCAAATCTTGATTTGATGAAGTCAAAAAGGGTAGCAATGCTAGCCGTGTCTGCCACATCAAGCTGATGGAACACAAGATTTTCAGACAGACCAGATCGTTGGAGTCTCTCAAGAGCTTCACAGCCTTTCTTCTCATCTCTGGCTGTCAATACCACCATCGTTCCTTGAGTTGCTAACTGTCTGCATATCTCAAATCCGATCCCTCTGTTTCCCCCTGTAACTACTGCACACCTGAAAACGATGGAGATATACTTATATATGAGCAAAAACATGCTAAATGAGAAGACTGCTCCGTTGGGAATTTTGCCTGCAAATTCTAAGCTTTGTACAGGAAGTCATAAGTAAATACCTTTTTTTTGCCATTAGTAGTTCCAACAAGGAGAGGAGAAACTGGTTCTCTGTAGAGTTACAAGCCAACCGACTGGATGCTTATATCTTCTCTATGGTCCTCTCTTATGTGTACATCATTCTATTCTTACCATAGTTGTCGTTTCTTGATTAAGGCGCTGCCAGAATGAGCAAGCGAGCATATCCAGCAGAGTTGTCTTGTCGCTGCGGCCTGAGGAAGCAATTACTAGTGAAGGGACCAATGGGATGCTGTGCCTGCCTTTTCTGACTGTTGACCTAGGGGTAGTTGAGTCCCCACCCGTAAAGCTTCAATTTTAAGTAAGGCTTTGTTTGGTTCGCCGAATGGAAGGGAGGGGGGAAAGTGCGAGTGGAAGAGGCACCTTTACTTGTCATAGGTTATGATTTGATTGGATTGTTTTGTAAAAGAAAATAAATAAAAGAAGTAAATATATTATTTCGTTTGATTGGATATTGATATAGAGGAAAAGTAAATTAGACAGAGATATCACTCTTCTTTAATATCAGCATTTTCTTCTTTCTTAATTTTGAGGGATTGGGAAAGAAAAATAAAATAAGAATAAAAATGACAATATTAACTACATTTTTAATATTAAAAATTTTAACAAAATAGATAATTAGAAACAAAATAATAAATTAAATTAATTATTTTCTCTTTTTCCCTCTCCTTCCTCCTCTTTTTTTCTTCCTACCAAATAAAATAAAATAAATATTATTACTTTCCTTAGTTAAAGTAAAAAGTGTCTTTCCCTTTCTCCCCTTCTCCCCTCCATGAACCAAACAAGTGCTTAGTAGAAGTAATCATATTTATTTTTATTTTGTTTGACATGAGTGGAAGGAAAGTAAATATTAAATATTTACTCTTGTTTGGTTCTATTGAAAAATGAAGGGGAAGGAAAATGTATTTTGTCAAATTTATTATTATACCAATATTACTAAATAAGTAAATTAATTTATTTTTATTTGTTTGGTATGATTGGAAGTGAATTAAAAAATTGTATCATACGATTGTGAAAAAAATATTATTTATTAGACAAGATATTCATATTTTTCAAAAAAAATTAATATTAGACGGAAAAAAAATTGTTTTATTGCTAGAAAGAGTAGGAAAAAAATGATAAAGAGTATAACAATAGTGAGAGAAATTTAAAAAAATATATACAAGTTAACAAGTTGGGAAAAAATAAAAGGAAGAGATAAAAAATTAATAAGAAAAAAATGTAAAATTTAGAAAAACATGAGGTCATTTTTAGTCTTTATAATGAAAATATTGGTGCAATCCTTCTAAAATAGGAGAGGTAAAAAATGTGATGTAGAGGAGAATTAGAATACCTTTACATTTACACCCTACCAAACTGAAGTGCATATTTATTTTTCTTCCAAATTTATTTCTTCTCTTCTTTTTCTTCCACTTACCACCCCAACCAAATAAGGGCTAAGCAGTGGCACAAAATCGCATATTACAAATGAGAGGTTAAATTCATACTTTTTCCAATTACCTATTAATATTTATTAATTAGATAAAGGTAAAATTAATTATTCTTACTTTTAATATGTCACTATTTTTTTTTTGTATATGTAGATTAATTATATTAATAGTAACAATTAACAAAAATTGAATAATTATTAATCATATTTTTATCTTTTTAATAGTCCCTTTTTTAATAAATTCTCTATTTTATTAATGTTTTAATCTCGTAATAAAATATATAGTTTTAATTAAATGGAATCCAGCATTATATTTACTATATAATTTCACAAATTTCATAAAATATAAAAGAGAAATAAGAAGAAATAAGACTTTCAATATACAATAAAAATATAAATTTTTATTCTTATACAAGTTATTTTTTTTAACAATTTAATTCGTAAATAATTTTATATACTTAAATTAATTTGATATTTACTCAAAAGATATAATTTTACTTAAAAGTTGAAAAAAATAAAATAAAAATTTAAAATTAGAAGAGGAGAAATAATATTTTATCTAATTAATAGATATTAATAAATAAGAATGTGAATTTAAATTGAAAGGGTGTAACTTTATTCCCTTCTCAAATTTATATTGACAAATTTCCTCCCTTTTGTTATAAAATTAGGATAGTGTTAGAATAAAATCTACACACTACACACTACATACTAAGAAAATTCTAACTATTCTTTGCACAAGAATTTCTCTTCAAACTTCTCTCTTTCTTTCTCTCACAATTCTTTCTCTAATCTTTCTTTCACTAATCTTTCTTTCACAAAAATGATGGTGTATTCCAAGCTTAGAGAATAACTCTATTTATAGAGCTCTCATAAGTGAAATACATCATGGAATACATCATCTTCCATAATACATCATGGAATACATCATCATCTACTAATCTTAATTAGTAGTGTATCCACTAAATGATGGGCATCCATAAAAATTCATAATTAATGGAGCTTTCACTAATTCACAATATATTATAACACCTTTCACATTTGAATAAGACTTTTTATATAGAGGGAAGAAAAAATTGTCTTCCGTCACACCATAAAACAAGAAGATTGGCCCCCCGCCAATCTTGGAATTTAGCATGCACAAAACTTTGTTTTCTACTATATTACCAATTTAAGACGCGCACGGATCTACTCAGGACCAATAAGTGGATAGATTTTTTACTATATTATCAATCTAAAACGTGCACAGTTATTTTTAGAATGTAAGTGGGTATAATTGGATTGAAATGAATTTATAAAAATATAATAAAAATATTAAATATATAGAGTTAAGTAAAGTATAAAGTGAAGTTAAAGAGAGAATATGATGTGATGTGAGTATATTATTATATTTTTAAAAATAAAATTATATAAAATAATAATTTTTTTAAAAATTAAAGTTATTTTGGATCGTGATGAAAAATTATGACCAATTACACCCTAAGTTCCGTCATGCGAAACTAAACTTCGCAAACTCATTTTTAGCAAGATTGGAGTACTAAATTACTTAAAGAACCAGAGGATGACTTTTCACATTAGATTTACCATTCAATGCTTAATACAATTTTGCTGAGTGTTCATTGGAGACCAAAATGGGTGAATCTTAGGGTGATAGTGGACAATAAGTGAATTGAGATTAATTTATTTAAATATAATAAAAATTATTAAATATGTAAAATCAAATAAGATTTAAAGTGAAATAAAAAAAGAAATAATAAAATACGTTATAAATATATAATAATTAAAAAAAGAATTATTTAAATTAAAATAAATTTTGAATTGAAATAAAAATACAATCCAAACACACATAAATCCCGATAGTTAAGTGAGTCAAACGTAGGCATCGACAGCATTGTCGGGATGAAGTGAACTACAGTTGAGACTTCAAAGCTACAGGAATGCTACGCTGATGCCGATTGGATGCTCTGATTAAAAAGTGGTCACCTCCTTCTGAAAGAAGAACAGGCCAGAAGGGCCCTTATCAGGCAGCAATGCAAGCTTCACGGGACTCTCAGCACCTTGTGCAGTAGTCAGAAACCCTGTATTGGCGTTTATATCTATTTGGACATAGCCTGGATAGACAGGATTGATGCAAAAGCTTGGGTACTTCTTTGCTATAATCCTTGTGTAGGCGTTAAGGGCAGCTTTCGAGACTTTGTAAGCAATGAAGGAAGTTGCCCATCCTTTTGAATGTATTGTACCTTTCTTGAAGTTGATAAGAAATTGATTTACTACCTCCTCTACTTGCTTTTTTGTGAGGTTCTCTGCATCACTCAGCACCCTTTTAGCCCATTCATTGGTTAATAGCTGAACAGTATGTTGAAGTTGCCAACACAGATGCATATGCTACTTCAGTTGCCACATTGCTGTCCAACTCAGCTAGCTCAGCTAACGTGGCTGCCAGATCATTTAATGGCAGTTATCACAAGAACACATCAGCTTCTACTTCTTTTGTTGTTTCTTTTGATCCCGGTTGATGCCGCCATTTCCTTTAGAGAAAATACAGAAGCTGCCAGTTGTTAATTATAGTTTCTTTTGTAATTCATTTCCTTTTCTTCTGTAATCAATTCTTTTTTGAGTTCCGTGTGTATAAAACCAGATTGGTGATCAATATTCAATAAAATGAAGAAAGTTTTCCTCTTCAACAGTTTTCGTACTTTCATCTTTTGTGATAGTTCTTCATTTTTCAACTCTACTATTTTCTCTTGATCAAATTCTACATGGTATCAGAGCAATTGATAAATCAATATAAAGAGATTAAATTTTGATTTCGTAAGTTCATGGAGATAATCATCAACTTCATTCTTCTTATCATAGAATTGCTGGAAACATGAATTTATGGAATTGTGAATTAGTCAAATCTGTTGATTGAATTGAATCAGTTAGTTGGATTTATTGTTGGAATTGAATTTGTTGATTGTTGAAATGATGAAATCTGAAGTTGTGGATTTATGAATGAATTGATGATGTGATCATGGCTAATCAAGAGATAGCAGCTTCTAGTCCTTTTTTATCTGCATCCGAATGAAAATCCTTCACTTGTTCTAGTTCAACCTTCCTTGAATGAAAGAAATTATCACCAATGGTATAGGGCAATGAGAATGGCCTTAATTTCTAAAAACAAACTAGGATTTGTTACTGGTACAGTCAAGGCACCAAATCAAACACACATTTCTTATGCTGCTTGGGAACAATGCAACAACATGGTTTTATCCTGAATTTTGAATTCACGTTCACCTTCTATAGCACAAAGTGTGATGTGGATAGATACAACTTGTGTTGTATGGAAAGATCTGTGTGAACGACTTTCACAAGGAGATTCTTTTAGAATTTCTGATCTTCCGGAAGACATTTACAATTTGAAGCAAGGCTCTTCAACTATAAATGAATATTATACTGGTTTAAAGACTTTGTGGGAAGAGTTATTGAATCTAAGGCCATTGCCTATTTGTCACCGTGACTTGAGATGTGAATGTCCAACTTTGAATGAGGTTAAGGTTAATAATTATGCAGACTTTGTTATACGGTTTATCAAAGGATTAAAGAAGGAGTTCGATGGAATTAAATATCAAGTTTTACTGACCAAGCCTTTCCCTACAGTAAACTAAGCTTTCTCTATGGTTTTTACACATGAAAGATCTCTCAACTATAATACAACATACTCAGATCTTCCTGCTTCTGCCAATCCCTAAATGTTTGCTACAAGAAATGCTGTGGTTGAATCTCATATGCAGACCATTAATGCAGCAAGAAATGAACAAATGTTGAATGTGGTTGGAAATGTGAATGGAAGAAATGTGCAGTCAGCTGAAAGTTTTAATTACAGAAAGGGAAATAACACGAATAGAAGAATGCAGTGCACCTTTTGTGGTTTGCAAGGTCATACGATTGAGAGATGTTATAGGAAACATGGATTTCCAGCTGGATATAGAAACAAGAATAAGATTTCAGGAAATCAGGGATTTGTGCCAGGAAATCAGGCTTACATGCCACAGATAAATTCTGTTGAAAGCCATGGTTTGAAATCAGTTTCTGATGCTATAATAAAGCTCCTGCTAGTTCACATGTTTCAATGGATTCACAGGCCTCAAAATTTGTGACTTAAGAACAGTATTAACAATTGTTGAACTTGATTCAGGCACATCATCTTTCTTCCAATGCCAAATCCCATGCTGATTCAGAACACAATCATTCCATCAACCAAGCTAGCCTTACACAAGCTTTTTTACACTCCTCTCAGAGTGCTCAAAATACAGGTATCAATTCTTCAATTTGGATCTTAGATTCAGGAGCAACATACCATATTTGTTCATGTCTAGATTACTTAACTGAATATCATCCTACTAAAAACACTTCTGTCAAATTACCCACTAGAGATATAGTTAAAGTTTCATATATAGGCAGTGTTCAGTTAACTCCTCATCTAGTTTTGCATCAAGTTCTATTCATTCCACAATTTTCCTTTAATCTAATATCTATCAGCAAACTTTATCATCAAATGAATTGCATTGTAATTTTCAAAAATGGTTGTTGTTTTATCCAGGATTCTCATCTTGGTCAGATGATTAGATCAATTAGGTTATGTGGAGGACTTTATCACTTTGATCTCCATCAGAGCACTTCTTTTGCCAATACAGTTTCTGCTTTCTCTCGTGATGAATTTTACATAGTCTTTACTTTGGCATTTAAGACTTGGTCATATGTCTTCTAAACAATTAGCAGAAGTACATAAAACTGATTCTTCTATTGTTTTACCTGCTGAAAATGTATTTTGTTCCATTTGTCCTTTAGCTAAGCAGCATAAACTGCCTTTTCCTTTTCATCAAGGAACTACCAATGCTACATTTGATTTGATTCATATGGACATTTGGGGGCCTTTTAACACTGCTACAGTCCATAGACACAAATATTTTCTTACTGTAGTTGATGATTTTAGCAGGTTTTGTTGGGTTTTTCTTATGAAATAGAAATCAGAAGTAAAGCTTTTGATACAACATTTTGTTGCTTATGTTGAAACACAGTTTGACAAGAGAATTAAAATTTTAAGATCAGACAATGATCTTAAATTTCAGCTTATTGATTTCTATCATACTAAAGGTAGCATTCATCAAACCTCTTGTCCCTATACCTCTGAATAGAATGACATTGTGGAAAGAAAACATCAACACATTCTCAATGTAGCTAGAGCTCTAAGATTTCAGTCTCAAATACCATTAGCTTATTGGGGTTATTGTGTTCAATTATCTCATAAATATTACTCCTACTCCTATTCTGAATCAACAAACTCCTTATGAAAAATTGTATAATAAGCAACCAAATTACAGTGCTTTAAAGGTCTTTGGCAGTCTAGCATATGCTTTATTCAGCAGCCTCACAAACATAAATTTTCTCCTAGAAGCAGACCTTGTGCATTTCTTGGCTATTCACAAACTACAAAAGGGTTTCTTCTTCTAGACTATTTTTCCAGAGAGATTTTCATGTCTAGAAATGTTTCTTTCATGGACACTCTTTTTCCTTTCATTCACAAAGCACCCTCATTTAATTCTGATTTGAACTTACCTGTGTTAGCAATGCCTTATACTTTACCTTACATTTCATCTCATCTTCCTTCTGATCAACTTCCTACATCTATTTCTCATCAGTCTTCTGCATCTAACTCTACTCAATCACATTTGTCTTCTTTACACCTTCCTACCAGACGATCAACTAGGCATATCATTCCTCCATCTTATCTTTCTGACTATATCTGTTCCAAGGTTAATAACATCTCTACACCTCATCTTCCACCTTCCACTACTACTAGCTGACCTTTTTTATGCAATGTCAGTTTACATTCAGAGCCTAAACATTATTTTGAGACTATGCAATCCTAGGAATGGTGTGCAGCTATACATGCTGAAATTTCAGCTTTAGAAGCTAATCATACCTGGCATTTAGTTCATTTACCTTTTGGTAAACAGACCATTGGCTATAAATGGGTTTTTCGTATCAAATACAAGTCTAATCGTTCCATAGATAGATACAAAGCCAGACTTGTGGCTAAGGGGTACACACAGCAGGAATGCATAGATTTTCTAGATACTTTTGCTCCTATAGTTAAAATCACTACCATTAGACTAATGTTGGCTTTAGCAGCTAAATCCAATTGGCATATTCATCAGTTGGATATCAACAATGCTTTCTTACATAGGGATTTATTTGAAGAAGTTTATATGGATTTATCACCTGATTTTGATACTCCAGATAAGATTTTGGTGTGCAAATTGGATAAGTCTTTATATGGCTTTAAGTAAGCCAGTAGATAATGGAATGCCAAACTTACCAGTTATTTGGTTTCTTTTGGTTTTCAGCAGTCTAAATGTGATTACAGTTTATTTTTCAAAAGGACTAATGATGTCTTTCTTGCATTGCTTGTTTATATGAATGATATCCTTGTTTTAAGTAATCAGTTGGATGCTATTGCTAATATCAAAGCTCAGTTGCATTTTCAATTTCAAGATCAAGGATTTAGGGGATTTGCATTATTTCCTTGGGTTTGAGATTCACATAAATACAGCAGGTATTACTTTATCTCAGAAGAAGTATGTGCTTGACTTGCTTCAAACTTATGGCTACATTGGCTGCAAATCAGTATTCACTCATTTTGATAGTAAAACTAAGCTTGGTGCTGGAGATTCAGATTTATTTTATGACAGTTCTCTTTATAGAAGGCTTGTTGGCAAACTATTATATTTGACACATAGTAGGCTTGACATTACTTTTGCTGTGCAGCAGCTTAGTCAGATTCTAATTGCACCTACTGCTTCTCAAATGCAAGCAGTATATCGAGTTCTTAGATATCTCAAAGGTTCTATAGATTTTGGTCTAAATTTTTCAGCTGAATCCACTTTCAATCTTCAAGTATATTCAGATTCTAATTGGGCAGGATGTCTTGAATCTAGGAGATCTATTATTAGTTTTTGCAGTTATTTTGGTTCTGCACTTGTGTCATGGAAATCTAAGAAGCAATTTGTTGTTGCTCGAAGCTCTGCAGAAGCAGAATATAGGGCCCTAGCACAATCTGTTTGTGAACTCCAATGGATTCTTCATTTGTTCAAGGAGCTTCAATTCTCTTATCATTTTTCAGTTCCTGTTTTTTGTGATAACAGGAGTGCTATTTACCTTGTAGAGAATCTTGTTTTCCATGAGCGAATCAAACATATAGAACTTGATTGTCATTTCATTCGTGATCTATATCAAGCTAGAATCATCGAGCTACTTCCTATCTCTTCTACTCAGCAACTTGCAGACATTTTTACTGAGGCACTTCCACCAGCTTCCTTCCATCTTTTATTGTCTCATCTTGGCGTCTTGTCTGCTTCTAGCTTGCTGGGGGCTGTTGAAGTTGCCAACACAATGTAGATGCTACTTCAGTTGCCACGTTGCTGTCCAACTCAGCTAGCTCAGCCAATATGGCTGCCAGATCATTTAATGGCAGTTATCACAAGAACACATAAGCTTCTGCTTCTTTTGCTGTTTCTTTTGATCCCAATTGATGCCGCCATTTCCTTCAGAGAAAATGCAGAAGCTACCAACTGTTAATTATAGTTTCTTTTGTAATTCATTTCATTTTCTTCTGTAATTAATTATCTTTTGAGTTTCGTGTGTATAAAACCAGATTAGTGATCAATATTCAATAAAATGAAGAAAGTTTTCATCTTTAGCAGTTTTCATACTTTCATCTTTTGTGATAATTCTTCATTTTTCCACTATGCTATTTTCTCTTGATCAAATTCTACACAGTATGATGACAATTACAAAATCAAGGTCGTCTTCTTGAAATCTATGTATTAGAATGTAGTATTATCATGGAAATAATTTAAAGAAATTGTAGTTTAGCTAGAAGAAGAATAACTCAAAAGGCAAGCACCCAACAATGGATATGTTTGTTCTAATTGATTTCAATCAATTCTTGCTATATGCAGACACTAGAGCCAAATTGATAGGGATTATTATGGTTGGAGAAAGTTTTGTGCTTTCAAGTGACTACCTCTAGCTTTCCCAAGAAAGAGGACACATTTACAATCCTGGGTGAAGGAGATAGCTGGAGCAGAGAAATGAATGCTTCAACCATTCGTTTTGCACCAAAATTGTTAGTTTGCAGGCACTGTTCAGCCAACTCATGTGTCTCGATGAGTTTTCCATTAGCTTTGGCCTTAGCTCCTTCCAGCTACATAAAGTGAAAATGAGAGTCAGCATTCATACTAACTCCATCTCAAATTCTCAATAGTTTAGACTAACAGTCCAGAAAGCAACTAATACTATAACACAAGCCTTATCTTCAACTATTGTCTTTTCTTTCTTCAGTATGCAATACAAAAGAGGTTAAACTCATGCCCAACAGGTTCGGCCAAAACATATGCTATAGATCAAATCTTACTGCACTAGTCATGTAGAAACACTGATAGTTCCTGGAGTACTCATCAAATTGATACAATACAACTATAAACAAAAAGAACAATTGCAACTAGATTGAAAGGAAATGATAAAACCTTATTTCAGATTTGTAGTTCTGAGTTCTTACATTGCACACAAAGCTTTTATAGATACACATAGAATGCAGACCATTTTATCTGTAATGAATAAATATATGCATAATGAAGATTATTTTGTTCAATCTCACGGGTTCGCATCCAAAGAAAAAGTTATCAATGAAGAGAAGATTCACCTCTTTATAGCCTGGTAGTGAAGCATTCACATCACCTCCCTCAATTGTTTCTTTACCATGTAAAATATCTCCTTCTACCATTAGGCCTCCAATCCCAGCATTATTGTCCTGGTAGTGATTTGAGATTTCTAGCCTGAATTAAAACTTAGCAAACACTGAAGATCTTGGACTTTAAAGCATCATCTAATGTCTCAGAGAATCTAATAAAACAAATTTTTATGAGGGAAAATAATCGTTCCAAGGACAGAACTTTATGTAATGTCATACTATTTTTGCAACAAAAATCGCATGAATAACCAAATTCACACCAACTACGATATTTCAAAAGAAAAAGGAGATTTCTCATAATACTAACCAAGATATCAAGTTTTCCAAACTTGGATTTTACAAAGTTAAGAAGGGAAGCAATGCTAACTTGGTCCATAACATCAAGATGGTGAAAGATGATATTTTCAGAAAGACCAGAATCCTTGAGCATGTCAACAGCTTCAATGCCTCTCTTCTCATCCCTAGCTGTTAAAATCACCATGATTCCCCGAGATGCTAATTATCTACATATCTCAAATCCTATTTCTTTGTTTCCTCCTGTAACTACAACAAACCTGCTAAAGAAAATGGGGGAAAAAATCAGGGATAAATCTTGCAAAATGGTTATATGTCAAACTTCTCATCAGGGACTCTTGAGGGAGGTACCATGTTTCTGCGTGACCCGAGATAGCTTCTGCCATGAAATTCAGTTTTACCTATTATGAGACCAACAACTTGACAAGGGAATACTCACTACTGCCTAAATACTCAGTTCAATCGTCTGCAATCCGGCCTGTTAAGATATAAAAGCTGAATGAAGCTCAAAGTAAGAAGAAACAGAATGCAGCTCAGCCACGACAGAAGCAGACTGAAGAAGTTCAGCTATGGCATTGGAATCCTGGATAGTTAGGGTGTTAGTTTGTCCAGCTGGATAGTTAGTTTGTCTAGCTGCCATATAGTTACTCCATTGTATTTATCCAGCAAATTTGATATTGTTTTGAGTCTATTTTTTCTGTATATATATATACCTTATGTACATATATGATTTTTAATGAAATCCATAATTTTTCAGATTCTTCTTTTGTTCTACACACCCTTTCTTCTTCTTTGCTTGCTGTGAATTGTGTTGATCAATTTCTTCATGGTATCAGAGCGTACAATTGCGTTTGAGATACTGAGTAGATCAAATTGATTACCAGGTATTTGAGAGAATGATTAAATGTGCTCAATTCACCTGATTTGATTGGTTCATCTTGTTCGGTGCTCACTTGTGTTCAACTTGTTTGTTTTGTTGTTTGATTCCATGGCAAATTCAGAAATATCACTTTCCAGTCCATTTTATTTTCATCCAAGTGAAAGTTCTTCTTTAGTCTTAGTTCAACCGGCTTTAACTGAGAAAAACTACCATCAGTGGTGTAGAGCCATGAGAATGGCCTTAATTTCGAAGAACAAGCTTAGCTTTGTCAATGGATTAATCAGAGCACCTGATCAGGGAGATCAGACTTATGCAGCATGGGAAATGTGCAATAATATGGTTTTGTCATGGATCTTGAATGCTGTATCACCTTCAATTGCTCAGAGTGTGATCTGGATGAATACAACTTATGAGGTTTGGACAGATCTTTGTGAATGATTTTCTCAAAGGAGTTTCTTTAGGATTTCTGATTTATAGGAAGATATCTACAATCTAAAACAAGGCACATCCACAGTGAATGAATATTACACAAATCTGAGGATCTTTTGGGGGGAATTGTTGAATTTAAGGCCTCTTCCTACATGCAAATGTGAGTCACGATGCAATTGTCTTGCACTTCTAGCAATTAAAGTTACTAATGATGCAGATTTTGTTATTCGATTCATCAAAGGCCTTAAAAAAGAGTATAATGGAATTAAATCACAGGTTCTTTTAACTCAGCCTTTTCCCACCATAAACCAAGCTTTTTCTATGGTTTCTACACATGAAGGATCAGTGAATTACAGTTCTACACATTCTAATAATCCTCAAGTGTTTGTTGCTAAAAATGCTATGGTTGACCAAGCTGCTGGGATGTTTAATGGAAATCCGAATGACAAAGCTATGAACATGCAGTCAGGAATGTTCAATAGAAGTATCAGTGGAAGGAACATGGTTGTTTCTAATAGAATCAGACTTTTAAAAGGTTCAATACATAGAACAAATGAGTGCTGCATTGTGTTTTCTGTGGAATGCAAGGACATACTATAGATAGATGCTACAAGAAACATGGATTTCCTCTTGGATATAAGGTCAAAACCAATAGAAATTTGAGTGGAGTTATACATCAAGCAAATGCTGTGGTTGACACAAACACTATTGGGAATCAAATTAAAGAGAATGTTTAAATTGGTTCTACCACTGTTGGTAATCAAGTTGCAAGCATTTAAAATCACTTTACTGATTCAATGGCTTCAAATTATGCTACACAAGAACAGTACCAGTACTTGTTAAATCTGATTCAGTCTCATCATATTACACCTCATAACACTACCATTACTTCCATTCCATCAGTTAATAAAGCTACCACATTAACAGCTGATTTCTCAGTTTCTTCTCAATCAACTCAATGCACAGGTACTTCTTCTTCTAATTGGATTTTAGACTCAGGTGCTACAGATCACATATGTTGTGATATGCAGTTTTTCACTACTTCTTATCCTATAAAATATGTTTCTGTTAAGTTGCCCACAGGAAATATGGTTAAAGTCACACACATAGGCACAGTACAATTAACACCTCTTATTACTCTCTATAATGTTCTTTTAGTTCCTATGTTCTCCTGCAATTTGATATCATTACGCAAGCTCATTCAGCAACTCAATTGTGCTGTCATATTCAAACAAAATTCTTGCTTTCTTCAGGATCCTCATCATGGACAGATGATTGGATCAGCTAGAGAATCTTCGGGACTATATTACTTTGATTTTTCTCAATCAACTGTTCATTCATCAGCAGCCTGTGTTCTTTACAATGACAGCCTCAATGATCCATCTTTACTCTGGAATTTTAGACTAGGACATCTCTCTTCTAAAAGCCTATCAGAGATACATAAAACAACTACTCATGTTACTTTGCCATCTGCTGATGTATTCTGCTTTATATGTCCTCTTGCAAAACAGCATAAGCTGTCTTTTCCTTTACATGTTGGTGTATCCAATTCTACTTTTGATTTAATTCATGTTGACATTTGGGGCCCTTTTAATACTGTTACCATTTCTGGTCATAAATACTTTCTTACCATAGTAGATGATTACAGCAGGTTTACTTGGGTGTTTTTTATTAAACAAAAATCTGAAGTGAGTTCTTTGCTTCCAACCTTTGTCACTTATGTTAACACACAGTTTGATTCAAGAGTTAAAATTTTGAGATCAGATAATGGTCTTGAATTTCAGCTCAAAGATTTTTATCAATCTAAAGGAATAATACATCAAACATCTTGTCCTTATACTCCTGAACAAAATAGGATAGCTGAAAGAAAGCATCAACACATTCTTAATGTGGCAAGAGCTCTTAGATTTCAGTCACAAGTGCCTTTGGTTTATTGGGGATATTGTGTACAACATGCAGCCTATTTGATCAATCTTACTCCTTCATCTATCTTGAAAGGAAAAACTCCTTTTGAATGTTTATATCAAAAGCCTCCTGATTACAATTCTCTTAGAGTGTTTGGCAGTTTAGTCTATGCTTGTACTTTGATTCCTCATAGACACAAATTTGACTCTAGAAGCAGGCCTTGTGTTCTTCTAGGTAATTCTCACACCACAAAGGGATACATTTTACTTGATTTCTTTTCTAGAGAAATATTCATCTCTAGAAATGTGTCCTTTCTAGAATCACATTTTCCTTTTCTCAATCCTCCTACTAAATCTACCTCTTCCTCATCTTTACCTGTCTTACCAGTTCCTTTTTCTTCCTCCTTACCTAATTCCACTACTACTGATCTTGCTACCATATCTCCCCCTAATTTTCTTTCATCATCTCCTCCATTGCGCAGGTCTACTCGCACATCTGCACCACCTGCATATCTTTTTTATTATGTTTGTTCTCATGTTCATACACACACCGGTCCTCATATTCTTCCTTCCCTTGATTTTTCCTCCGTTTTTGTGAGTAACTCGTCTATTCATGTTGAACCTAAACACTATTTTGAAGCAGTGCAATCAGCAGAGTGGTGTAAAGCTATGCAATATGAGATTTCAGCTCTAGAAGCCAATCATACTTGGCATTTGGTTCCTTTGCCCCCTGGCAAAACGGCTATTGGTTGAAAGTGGGTGTATAAAGTTAAATATAAGGTAGATGGTTCTATAGATCGATATAAGGCCCGCCTAGTTGCCAAAGGTTATAATCAACAAGAAGGCATTGATTTCTTAGACACTTTTGCTCCTGTTGTTAAGATCACTACTATTCAATGTATGCTTTCTCTTGCTGCCATTCATAAGTGGCATCTACATCAGCTTGATATTAATAATGCCTTCCTCTATGGAGATTTTTCTGATGAAGTGTATATGGTTTTATCACCTGGCTTTTCTTCATCCAATCCTAATTTGGTTTGCAAATTAGATAAGTCTTTATATGGACTTAAACAGGCCAGCCGCTAATGGAATGCTACACTCACTACTTATCTGCTTTCTCTTGGTTTTGTTCAGTCTAAAAGTGATTATAGTCTCTTTTTTAAACATCAATCTGGCCTATTCATTGCACTTCTAGTATATGTGGATGATGTCCTTGTAATGAGCAATCAGTTGGAGGCTGTCACTGATATTAAAGCCAAGCTTCATACTAAGTTTCAAATCAAAGATTTAGGTAAGCTTCGTTATTTTTTGGGCCTTGAGGTACACAAAAATTCTGATGGCATTTCCTTGTCACAGCACAAGTATATTCTTGATTTATTGACTACTCTGGCTATCTTGATTGTAAGCCAGTACAAACACCTTTGGATTGCAAGCAAAAGTACTATTCTAGTGATTCTGAACCCTTTCCTGATGCTTCTCTCTATCGTAGCATTATTAGTAGACTCTTATATCTTACTCACACAAGACCTGATATTTCCTTTGCTGTTCAATAGCTTAGTCTGTTTTTGGGGGCTCCTACTGTGTTACATATGCAGGGTGTTTACAGAATTCTTCGCTATCTTAAGGGTTCTATTTCTTCTGGGTTGTTTTTCCCTACTGATAATACACTCCACCTACAGCTTTATGCTGATTCTGTCTGGGCAGGATGCCTTGATACTCGAAGATCTGTTATTGGCTTTTGTGTTTACCTTGGTGAAGCTCTCATTTCTTGGAAATCTAAGAAACAGACAGTTGTTTCTTGCAGTTCTGCTGAGGCCGAATACTGTGCTTTAGCTCAAGTTACTTGTGAATTACAATAGCTTCTCCAATTGTTTAAAGAACTTCATTTTGTCTGCCCCTTACCCGTTCATCTTTTTTGTGACAACAGAAGTGCTATTTCTTTAGTTGAAAATCCAGTTTTCCACGAACGCACTAAACACATTGAGATTGATTGTCATTTTCTTCATGATCAATTTCAATCCGGATGTATCAAACCACTTCCTATTACCTCTTCAGTCCAGCTAGCTGATATTTTTACTAAGTCTCTCCCTCCTGCCTCCTTTCACCTTCTTTTATCTCATCTTGGTGTTTTGTTTGCATCCGGCTTCGGGGGTGGGTGGGTGGGTGGGGGGATGTTAAGATACAAAAGTTGAATGAAGCTCAAAGTAAGAAGAAGCAGAATGCAGCTCAGCCACGGCAGAAGCAGACTGAAGAAGCTCAGCCACAGCATTGGAATCCTGGATAGTTAGGGTGTTAGTTTGTCCAGCTGGCATATAGTTACTCCATTGTATTTATCCAGCAAATTTGATATTGTTTTGAGTTCATTTTTTCTATATATATATATATACCTTATGTACATATCTAATTTTTAATGAAATTCATAATTTTCCATATTCTTCTTTTGTTCTACAAACTCTTTCTTTCTTCTTTGCTTGCTGTGAATTGTGTTGATCAATTTCTTCACGGCCGTAATATTTGGATCTTGAATAGTTCAAACAAATTTTATATTCACAAAACTGACAAAATCATATTCTTAATGGTCAAACCATTGGAATGCATAGTGTACAATTGATTGCCAGAGGAAGTCGGTGGCGTTGTACTCCAAAAGCAATCAGAGTGGTTATATGCATGAAATAAATGAATAATGGAGCTGTCGATGTGGAATTGTGGATGAAGTACATCAACCTATATTGCTCCTATAACGTGGCATGCAGTGGGCAAAAAAGAGTGAGTTAGAAATTTGACTACTCGGGTACTTCAGTACCAACCTAGTACGAGGAAAATCAATTTTAAATTTCTCTTCAGTACCAACCTAAAGAGGAATTTAAATTTTGAACAGAAAAAACATGCGAAATTTAATATTTGGCAAGTATATGATAGTTATTGTGAATTAGAATAAATTCTCAAGAATTATGAATTACTTGAATTAATTTTTTTCCAATTAAATTGTAGTTTTTTTTTTTAATTTGGGGAGAAAATTTGCTATTCAAGTACTCTCCAAATGTGCCTCTTCAATAGCAAGAATAGTGTACTAGTGTGATACTTCGATCCTATATGAGAATATGATGACAAATGTAAATAATATATAAGAATAAGTTTAAATATTTTTTGTCAATTTAAGATATTTATTTTAACACATTAAAAATTTTAGAAACATAACCAAATAATTGAACTGGTGTTGAGACATGACAAAACTAATAATTTATTACTTCATAATCCAACTAGTAATTTATTTTGCAATTGAGCGTTGTACTTCAAAATTGAGTGTCATTTATTACTTCATACTTCAAATATAAATTAGTACTATTTATTTGTCATTTGATACTTTATAATCCAATTAATAATTTATTTAGCAATTGAGTGCCTCATCTTGGTAATATAAGAATCTACAAACCTTTTTAGTGCCTGTAATTCATAATTTATTTACCCGTTACAAATCTTGTAGGAAGAGAGGAACAAAAAAAAAAGGGTTAGAAGACTTGGGTCCAAATCTTGTAGGAAAAGGTGGGGGGGGGGGGGGAGGAATGGAAATGCTGTTAACCAAGTAGAAGAAAAAAAAAAGAGGTTTTGTCACGTAGAAGAAAAAAAGAGTATCGTGTAGAAGAAGAAAAAAAGAGTATCGTGTAGAAGAAGAAAAAAAGAGTATCATGTAGAAGAAAAAAAAACATTTGATGATGTGCTTTTTATTAACCAAGTAGAGGTTTTGTCACATCAAATAGCAGTACCTACCGGCAAATAAATCAATTCTAGAATTTGAGTATGTAACTAATGGGCTTAAAAGAGTTTAAGTACGCGACTAATAAGCCTATTACTATCCACAAATAAGTAATTACTATGATACTAGAATAGGCAAATTAGTCAATACAATGGTTTGAGTATGCAAACAATAGGCCTAAAAGGGTTTTAAGTATCATTAGGTACAGACAACATAATTGGCCTATCATCAGAGCAATTAATTAGTCATCATTGTCGTTTATATTTATCTCTCATAAATATTTATATATATTTATATATATATATATATATTATATTACAATTATATTATTATCTATCAATATATACTCCACAACCAATTAATTAACCATCATCCTCACTCCATTAAAATAAATATTTTAAGTTATAAATGATAACTAGGTCCGTCTTTACAGTCCAAGATATATGATGCCCTGACATTCACCCTCTCTTATGACCCAAGTATACTCATTAAACCCTCACATTCATTACATTTACAAGCATCCTCCTAGGTCCACACTATCAAACAAAATTCAAGACATACCTAACCTTAACATTTACCCTTTACGACACGAATACAGTCAAAGGTATACCTAATTCTCATATTCGGTTCAAAGAATCATTGCTAGATCTACACTATCAAACAAAAACCAAAATATACCCAACCCTCTACATTCACCCCTTTTTGGTCCAAGAGTCCTTGTTGAATCCATATTGTCAATCAAAGTCCAAGAATACTCAATCATCATACTCACCCCCTTATACTCGAGTTTTCGCTAGGTCCTTACATTCACCCATGTTACGGCCGAAGCATCCTCTTTAAGTCTACACTAATAAATTATCATTCCCTGTTAACAAATTGTCATGCTCCGTGCCCTTTGCCAAAGAACGCGATATTTTTGGACTTAAATAGTATATACAATTAATTGTTAGACTATCATCTATATTGACTCAAAATAGATGTTCTAAAATTTTAAATTACTAATAAATATTTAAATTGAGTCTATTTTTACATACTATTCATACATTTTATTATATATTTTCATATGTAATCATAATCTCAGACAAACAACGCACAAGATATATCATGCCTTCACATTACCTAATATATACTATACTACTATAATGTTTATTACGTGGGATTTGGATATCATAGTTTGTGTATGATCTTCCAAGGGAGTTTCTTATAATTAATGCACTGGACGGTTGCAATAAATTTTGGGCGGCTCAGTCCGGGGTTTTCTTTTGCAACTATTGAACACACGAACAAATAAAATATAGGAACTGAACTCTTGTTAGAATTTGTCAATAGTCTTTGCATCAGATAAAAAACCTTCATGGCGACCTCAGAATCATCCAGCCATGCATTAAGCTTCAACTGGAGGCACAAGAACATTAAACAAACTTCATTCCTTTACTTGGGAATCTGAATTCACTTGATGAGAACGTGCAAGACTGGAGGATGAGTCAAAGCTGTATTAACAGCTTTATTAGAATCTCATTTCCAAGAGACCGTCTAAACAAGAGATAACATAAGCATAGGAAAAATGAATCACAAAAGAAATATTATCTTCTTCTGATAAAAAAGCAAAGCCAGAAGATCCATCATCAGGCAGCAAAGCAAGCATCACGGGAGACCTTCAGCACCTTCTTCAATAGTGAGCGTGCCCGTATTGAAGTTTGCATCCGTTTTGACAAAACCAGTGCAAACACAATTGATCTTGAGATTAGGATATTTCATCGCAGCAATCCCTGTATATGCAGTAACGGCTGCTTTTGAGAGTGCATATGCCTGAAGTACAGGAGTCCAGCCTTTGGATTGTAGAGAATTTTCGTTGAAGTCGTTCAGAATTTCATTCAGCACTTAATCTATTCTCTCTTCGGTAAGGTTTTCATATCCTAGTACTCCTTAGCCCATTCATTGCCTAGTTTCTGAATCATTCGAAGAAAAGAAAACATGGGATCAATATATCATATACAAACGATCGGTATCTAGCTTACTGCATTAGCTTGAGGCCCTGCAACTTCTCAACCATCGGTATCTACAGTGGCTCCGATTGTCCTCGCATTGTTGACCTGGAAAAGAATATACTCAATTCTTGACCTTAACATTATTAGGTTCAAAGATACTCCCATCTTCTACAAATAAGTGACTTAATTGTCAAAATCACGCAATTAAAGAATTATAAAATTTCATAATAAAAAGAATTAAAATGTTCATTCTACCATTCTTTTAATTTGAACAAAATCTCATCATATTAATTACATCCCATCACTTTAATTTTCATAAAGAATAGTAGGTAGACTTTTGACTTGTTTTATAAGAGAATGTATTGCTATTGTTAATTGAAATAAATTCATTATGGGCAGTTGTAATGTTCATTAAATAATGAGAAATTGGTGTAGAGATAAAATTAAAAAAAATAATTAAATACAAATTATATTTAGAAAGTGAATAGTTGTTTTTGAACAGATCAAAAAGAAAATTAGATTACTTATTTGTGAACAGAAGGAGTATACATTATACTATATCACAATCAATTATAAAAATAGTATTGTATAGCTTATTATATATTGTGCTAGTTTAGCTTATTCTACTTGCTATTTTACGAATGTCTTAATTACTTATTGAGAGTGATTCTTTTTTGTTTAATCTAGAGTGGTTTCTTGGATTCTTTCCTCCTTCTATATTCAAATTTCTATTATAATATGGTTTAATTTTTCTAATTTGTAATAAGTTTATCATTTTTGCGAATAGTTAGAAACTTTGTTCTTAATGAAGGTTTTAATTATATAGAGATTTTCTGGTGAAAAATGTATTGGGAGTTTTATACTCACTATCTTGTAGTTATTTTAAGTAATTGGTTAATTTTATTGCGTTGGAAGCTCGACATTTCTTGAAAAAAGAAAACTTTAGAAATGTCTGCCGTATAATATTTGAGTACAAATTTGAGGTCTTTTTTAAATTTTATATGCTATGCATTACATTAGACTTATTTACGAAACTCGCAAGGACCGCAGATATGCAACTTTAATGACATTTTTAAAGTTGAAGATGGACAAACTGATACTTCTGTACCATTTTTTCCTCCCTATTTTTCACCTATTGTTGTGATTCATGACTACATAATTTACTAAAAGCAATTAAATAAACTCTTCATCAATCATAATACTAAAGAACAAAAATAGTGATACGAAAGAGATGGATGCTACTCACCAGCATTCCAATAAACAAAAAGTTTCTTTTTCCCCTACTTATCCCTTCCGTGAATATATAATTCGATATCTCAATTAGCTACATCTCATGGTCAAACATTTGGGGCTCAATTGGCCTGACGAGGATGAATCATGATATATGAGATTCGATATAAGTGAATAGGAATATGAATTTGTTTAAATATAATAAAAAATTATTAAATATAAGAATATAAAGTGAAATTTATGTGGGATTAAAAATATATATAATGCGATGAATATATAAAAATTTTTATAAAAAAATTACTTAATTAGAGAGAAAATGTATCCAATGACACCGTCAATATTATAATAAAATCACTTTGAGTTATTTTAGCATTTGATTCTCTACAAAAACAAGATGATAAGAGAAGATGAGGAAGCGAACATATATCTTAGACGACAGAGATGAATTAGCATTCTCATTCGAAAGAGGTTTCTTCAGTCTGATAGAAAAACTTGCCGGAAGGACCCTCTTCGGGCGGCAAGGCTAGCATCACAGGACCTCGAGAACCCTCTTCGATGGAGACTTCGCCAGTATTGTGGTTTGCATCCGTTTTGACATAGCCAGGGCACACAGCATTGATCTTCAAATCAGGATATTTGGTTGCTGCAATCCTTGTATAGGCATTCAGGGCTGCTTTTGAGACAGCATATGCTGGAAGGGAAAGAGGCCAACCTTTGGTTTGCAAATTGTTCTCTTTGAAGTCTTTCAAGAATTCATTCAACACCTCTTCTACCTTCTCTTCTGTAAGGCTTTCTGTATCTCTTAGTATTCCTTTAGCCCACTCATTGCCCAGATACTGAAGTACATGAACAAAAGATGAGGTCAAGCTTTCCTGAATATGTATAGAACTTTGTACCAGACGAAAATTCATAGTATGAAGGAGGATGATATTGAAGTTCTGACCATTAGCTTCCCTCCGGACGATGTGACATTTACAATTCTGGGAGAATCCGATAAACGCAGAAGAGGAACAAATGTTTCGATCATTCTTTTTGCACCATAGTAGTTTGTTTGGATACAGTCCACAGCTAATTCGTAGGATTCTTTGATGTGTGCTGGATCTGGCTGCATCAGTGGAGGCAAATAAAAAAACAAACAGAGAAAAGACAATGATTTATGTGTTTCAAATTTAGACCTAGTATAATCTTTCAGATATCCACTTACCCAACCTCCTCTCTTCTCTATATCTTTGTAAGCATCTGGATTTACTATGGCTCCAACGACACCGGCATTGTTGACCTCCAAAAGAGAAATACCCAAGAATTTGTTTCCATAATTAGTAACGGAAAAGATACGAAAGACTCAGCCAAGATATGATATCCACGGGAGAAACATAAGAGACAAAAGTTGAATTCAAGCAATCGACCCAACCTGATTTCGATAAATTTACTCGAAACAAATAGTCATGAACTAGGATCAGTGCAAACTACAGAATATGAGAAGATGGAGTTGCTGATTGAATAGTTAAATTGAAATCCATTCTTGGTAAAACTCCAAAGGCCATGATTCATAAATGTTGCTTGAATCCACAAAACCTCCCACTAAAAGCAATGGAAAATGCTTCCATCACAGAACTATGAGTTCGCAAGAACCATAACAGATGATGAATGGGAGGAGGCACACACATACCAAGATATCAAGATTCCCGAATTTGCTATTGATGAAATCAGCAAGGGAAGAAATACTAGCAGAGTCAGCCACATCTAGTTGATGAAAGACGACATTATCTGAAAGACCATAGTCTTTGAACTTCTCAAGAGCTTCATTTCCCTTCTTGTTATCTCTAGCAGTTAAGACCACCAGAACCCCTTTAGAGGCTAGTAGTTTAGAGATTCCAAAGCCTATCCCCTTACCAGATCCGGTGACAACTGCTACCCTGCATAAATAGAAACAAAACGGAAGGATCACTATTATTGAGGTCGGATGATGCTACTGCTACAAGGACCAAGTAAAGTCCTAGGTAAGTACGTACCTCTTTGCTGCCATTTTTGATGGATGAGAATGCCTTTCCATGATGCTACTGCTACAAGGACCAAGTAAAGTCCTAGGTAAGTACCTCTTTGCTGCCATTGTTGATGGATGAGAATGCCTTTCCAAGTATAATATGGAGCTGATCTCCAGCTCTTGATGTTAGTGTTACACCTATTTCACTGATTAATACTTCACCTATATTAATACTTCGGTGATTGTGTGTGTAAGCAAGTCAGCTGCCCAAGTGCGCAATAATTTATACATACTTCTTACAAAGGCAGGCATAGAATCATGCACGTAGAGCGAGATCATTCCGTTATAAATTTTATTACTTCTTTCGTTTCAAAATACTTATTCATGAAATTTTTTACACACAGATTAAGAGTATTGAAATCAATACTACAATTTAGATAAAATTCATATTCTACTCATATTAAAAATATAATAGTTGTTAACTGGAGAAAATTTTTAAAAAGTAAGAAGAAAGAAGAGTTTTAGAAAATTGTCCAATTGACTTAAAATAAATAAGGATAACATGGGAAAAAATTAATCAATAGTTTTAAAAATATATATATAAATAAATATTTTAAAATAAAATAAAAAAATTCAAAAATAAATATTTTAAAACGAAATGAGTATTACTTCAACCCATCTCGTGTAGATCTGTTCAATATTGGAATCTGACCCGCTATTAATGTGGGTGTCTCTGTAGTGGAGTCTGCAGCTCAAATTAAAGTTGGAACTCGAGTGCCGTGCAATTTATAAACCATTATATTAATACTAGTAGTGATTCTGACCTTCTCCTTGATGATGAATATACATATCATTACAACCGGCAAGAATGACATTTTTAAAATTTAACTGGCAATACTATTTTTTAACGGTAATAAATTTATAAATAAATAATTAATTTAAAAAATAATATATTATTCATTAATACTCTCTCTGTCTCATAATATAAGTCGTTTGGTTTAATTTTACACATATTAAGATTCTTAAAAATAAGGTGGCTTTATATTTTTTTCTTTCTAAAATACCCCTATTTAAATGTCTTAGAAATGAGAGAAGAGAGGAGAGAGGGAAAGAGGGAAAGAGAATAATAAATAAGGATAAAAATATAAAAACAGCTTCAAAACCTTCTTGAAAAGTCCCCAACGACTTATAATTTGGGACAATAAAAGTAGTTTCAAACGACTTATATTATGGGATGGAGGGAGTATACAAATACCGAACTCAAATTGATTTGATTTGGTGTTCTTTAAGTGTCTCATATTGTGACGCATTCTTTTGGAAGGTCTATGAGGTAGCCAATATAAGTCTTGAGGTAAGGAGAGATTAAGTTAAGTTAGAAGGGTGTGTTTATTATATAAGGTTTTTTTTTTTCAAGATTTTACTCCGCGTCTTTTTGTCTAAATCACGTTCTTTTTTTTTTTTTAATGTTAATTAGTTGCACTCAAAAGTCATACAAAAATTTTCTAGGGAAAAGAAAGTTTTGAACTTTCTAATCTTGAAAGTAAGTTTTATTAATTCTGATTATTAATTCATTTAGTGAGTGATAGTTAAATGTTAAGAGGTTTTTCCCTTTCCGTTTGTAAAGTTTTAAAACTTAGGTTTAATTGATTTATTAAGACTATAACTCTTTTGCATGATTTTACAGTAGCTTTGAGACTACAAAAGCTAAGAAGTGCAAAGGCCAGCGAGGATGGCAACTAAGTATATATGATGGACCTAAGTATAATTTTGCAGAGTTTTCATTGGAGACCAAAATGGGTCATCTTAGATAGTCCCATAGTTAAGAGAGTTAAATGTAAGCATCAATAATGTTGTCGGGGTGAATCATGGTTTACATTTAAAATTTGAAAGGGTGCTTGATACACTACAGGAAAAATCGGGTTTTGCGACGGCCAAAAACCGTCGCAAAACCATCGCAAAAAATGACGTCGCAATTTGCAACGGCCAAGGGAAACTATCGCTATTTGCGACGGTTTTGCGAGGGCAAAAAAAATTCGTTGCTATTTGCGAGGGTTTTGCGACGAATATTTTTGGTCAAACTTCGCCAAAGGAGCAAATTTGCGACCATTTTGCGATGAAAAACATTGACCCTCGCAAAATCCTCGCAAATTGCGACGGTTTTGCGAGGGTCAACTTTGTGCCCTCACAAAATCGGACCCTCGCAAAACCGTCGCAAATTTGCGAGGGTTTTGCGAGAGCTACGGTTTGGGCCCTCGCAAAACCCTCGCAAATTGCGACGATTTTGCGAGGGGAGAATTAACCCCCAAGTTATGACACTCGCCAAATCCCTCGCAATTTACGAGGGCCGTTACTTGGATTTGCTTGAGCCCTCGCAAAACTCTCGCAATTTGCGAAGGTCACGGCTGGGCCTTTTGCGAGGGTCACGGCTGGGCCCTCGCAAAACCCTTGCAAACTTGAGATTTGCTTGGGCCCTCGCAAAACCGTCGCAAACTGCGAGGGTTTTGCGAGGGCCACTACTTGGAATTTAATTCTCCCTCGCAAAATTCTCGCAAATTGCGAGGGGAGAATTAAATCCCAAGTAGTGGCCCTCGCAAAACTGCGAGGGTTTTGCGAGGGCCCAAGCAAATCTCAAGTAATGGCCCTCGTAAAACCGTCGCAATTTGCAAGGGTCACGGCTTAGGCCCTCGCAAAACTCTCGCAAATTGCAAGGGTTTTGTGAGGGGAGAATTAAATCCCAAGTAATGGCCCTCGCAAAACCGTCGCAATTTGCGAGGGTTTTGCGAGGGTCCAAGCCGTGACCCTCGCAAATTGCGACGGTTTTGCGAGAATTTTGCAATAATTTTTTATTATTTTTTATTATTATATTTATTTTAAATTATTAATTCCCTATAAATCAACCCTGAAACACTATACAAATAAATGCCAAAAGTATGTTCATAATCCAAAAAAATTAAAAATAAGCCCAAATAAATATAATTCAAATACTAAAATATAATATAATATAAAATACATAATAAGTATCTAAAAAAGTAAAATAATTCACAAAAATAAGTAATAGTGTATAAAGAGTATAAAAATAAATATAATAAGTCTATGTAAGTAATAAAGGAGCAGCTGCAGAAGGGGGTGGAGGAGGGGAACGAGAGCCCCTACGTGGGCCCGGGTGTTTATCAGCTGGATCAAATTCATCGTCAGCATTTAGATCTTCATCTTCAGCATTAGCAGCCGCAATGCGCGCTTCTATCTCCTCTATGGATGGCATAGATGGTGCAGGAATACCCATCTTGTCCGACATAACTGCCATCCAACCACCAAATGTAGACTACTGTTGCCTCATGAAGTCCCGATACAAGTCTATTTGTCGATTGAATCTCCGCTCGGCCAGTTGAACCCTTTGCTCTACTAGATGTCCACTATCAGCTGTTGTAGTGGAAGATGCATGCAGTCCACTTTGAGACAGTCTAGTTCGAACATGTGTCGCCTCTGAGCCTAACCTAAAAACTCGTCCCCTTTTGAACCTGCCTTGTGCCTTTACGAACATGGATTTTTCATCAAAAGGAACAACAGAGTTTACAGAGTCACTAGACTCGGACTGAGGAGTGCTCTGTATGAGATTTCGCACCTCATCCTAAAAAAAAAAAAAAAGAATTATCAATAGTAATTATCAAAATAAAATACAAATTCCACGCAGTATAAAGAATTTCAACATATTTAATCTATATACTACCAATGTCTGGCGAGATCGCTCACTGACAAACTGACCCTTTTGTGGCCCACTCTGAAAGACATGTAATGCTCAAACATGTCTTGTGTAGCTAAAAGAACTCCCCTCCTTGGCCCGCTACATTTATGTTAACAAAATGTAATTATTACAATCTTACATAAATTTGTTTTAAAGCAATTTAGAATAATAATTAATTAAGTGAAGGTAAATTACCAAACGGTCCTCGTGTTCTGTGAACGAAATAGACCCTCCAGTATGGGTGTAGCTATTTCACGATTTTTTTTGTTGGTGGATGAGAGCTTCTGATACTTCTCTGATCTCCAGTACTCGCAAATGTCATTCCAATACTGTGCCTCTATCCAATGAGGACATACACAATCATCCCTCTTCCTCAGCCTAGACATTATGTCCGAAAATCGCGTCCGACACTTCTTTTCCCAAGTTGATCGAATTAGCGAAGTATACTCTTCCCTCCACCGAAAATATTTCTGCATGATCATGATTAAGATTTCTGATTAACATATAATATAGTACTTAAACGATAAAAAATACTCAAAAATTGCTTATCCCAAATTCTTGAAACCATAAGTCTCGTACGGTTATCGGGACGTGCGTGTATGTCGGATACGAACCAGTGAAATACTGCTGTATTATATTTGAAATTTCTCGGACACATTTGTCCGAGCCGGCGAACCTATTTTTGGTGCAATGACAATGTACAATATAGTTATGTTAATCTCAATAATAATAATAATAATAATTGAACTAATAATCAACATCTTACAAAGTATGAATATGTTACTTACCCGTTTCCCCGTGGAACAATCTAAGGTCGGGAGTCCGTAACTTGCAACCCAACGAATGCAAAGTCAAGCAATGGATGATTGAAAAGCCGGGGATGGTACTCCCTCATCTCCAATAGAGCCATGTAATGAACGAGGCACTCGAAAGCCGAGGTAGCTGAGTAGGGGATGGAGTATAAGGCTCCCGACCCTCCCGACTCCCTCCCTCAATGATCCTTCATTAGAAGACATTGCTAAAGGAGATGAAAAAAGAAAAATAAGTAACCAATAAAGACGAAGCCCACTTCAAAAGAAGGATGTAAATAACCGTGAATAAAAATGATAAAAGAATAATAACATTGAAACGTTATATCTATTCGCTAGTTTAAAGTAATACAATAATATGTATGATAATGATGGATATGTCAAAATAAACATTGTACTTGTAAATTGAATTTTTAAAAAAATTGACAGAGTCTCCCCTATAATTGGATATTTCCCGGCACAAGGCCACCTCAAGATTTGACAATCAAAACGTCATTACAAACAACAAAGACAGATCTTTCAAATATAGGAAAATTCAAAAGATAACTAGGGGTAATCACCCATTACCCAAGAGGAATGATCACCCATCACTCACGGGGAATGATCACCCATCACTCACTGGGTTCCAATTAAAATGTTAGATATAGTTAAAATCAAGCTAAAAATTATAAATGCCTCTGTCCTTGTGAATTGTCTCGTCAATACAAGCAACAATACAATATATAAATTACCTTGTTGTTTACACCACAAAAGAATATAATAAGGAATAATAAAAATCCTCTGGGCTGTACAAGTCTAAACGAAAGATTCCTGCAAAAAAAAAAGAAGGAGATGAGATTCCCAACAATTAGACAAAATTGTGAAACAAAATTGTATGTGATGGAATTTAAAATAATAAAAATTAAAAGATTCAAGGCATGTAGATTCAAGTAACAAATAAATTGTAAATTAAAATTTGACATGGGATAGTAATGATGCAATAGATTTCAGGATTCCCTCACCATTAACTATATTATTTGTAAATGAATTGAAATCAGGCATATTCACTAGAATCATTCTCCGATACATACTCATCATCATCTACTGAGGTATCGCTATTCGTTTCCCATTCATCTTCATCTTCTTCCTCTTCATTTATAGGAGAATTTTCCCTTGCTGTTATAGCCTCATCTTGAACATCCAACATTTCATTCATACCATTCTCATGTTGGATTGTATGCCCTATTAGACTAGGTTTCTGATGTAAAATCGAATATTTTAATAAAAGAATTTATTTTCAGAGATTGTTTATGAATTTACTTTTTGTTTGTGCACGATTTTCGTTTGGAACAGACACATTGTGTTTAAATAAGTGATCCATGTGAATGGTGGTCTTTCACAGTAAGGTATGGATCACGTGTTATTTAACACATAACATTTGTTCTTAACCTATTGATGAGACTGGGAACCTCATCATGTTTAGGTTATTATGTTATGAATTCCAAATGGGGAATGGCTTACCTTTAGCCAGTGGGTAGTCTACTCACTTCATGACATAAGCGTATTTCGAATACGTAGAACAGGACCTGTAGTAGTGGTTTCTCAAAGTACTATATGGTAGAAACCTAGACTACTACCGCTATAGCGTGGACTAGTACTCTACGACTTGAGTATGAGTTGGTAGTCTAGCGAAGCTGGAAGCATATACTTTGATTTGCTGTAGTTGAGGTTCTATCATAGGGCCAATATACTTGCATGTTAGGTATGTGTAACTAGTTAGTTAAGACAGACTTATACAAGATAGTTTCTGCACTATATCGCCCCTTGTGGTTGTCCGAATGGTCTAAATTATCCAGGGCCCTGGGAAACATGACTTGGATGTTTGCTTTAGGGTAGCTCCCTTGGAAAGCGGAAATACTCCAGAAAGTCGTGGATCATTGGACTAGAAGCCTAAGGATGGTAGATGTCATTTAGGGGGGTGTTAGTACACTTCTTCCTCTCTAAATGTACGGCGATGTGTAGAGGGGTATTTTAGTCATTTCACATGTAGGTCGGAGACTTTGCGAATGCAGCATTGTCCTTGGGGTTAATATTTCCTTATGGTGATATTAAAAAATATTTAAAATGCAAAATACAGCTATTTATATAGCAGGGGTATTTTGGTCATTTTAGCAGCCAATGCGATGTGTCTTTTTGGTCATCGGGATAGCCCGTAAATCCTAACTATTTTTGGGTAGAGGAATTGGTCTCAGTTGAAGAGGATTTTATTTTATTTTGTTTTATTTTATTTTATTCAGGAAGTCTAATTTATTATTGGATTGGAATAAAATAAATAAATAAATAAATAAAATAGGAGTTGAGAGAAATTAATTATCTAGTTTATTTGCTTAATTAATTATTCAGGGCCTAGGTCCAGTATGAATAATTAAGAAATTAACCTGGGCTTAAACTAGAGGAAATAATTAATGTTTAATTATTTATTGGGTTATTTATATAAGCCCAAGAAATAAATAATTAAAGATTAATTATTATGGTTCATTTGGGCTCATTAATTATTTATTGGGTTACTTATGTAAGCCCAGAAAATAAATAATTAATATTTATTATTTTGGGCCTTTTGGGTCCAAGAAAAATAATAAATATTTATCTGGCCCAATAGCTTGGACCTTAGGGTTTTTTCCAGATACGGTTAAGAGGAGTTTAAGGTTAGGCCAAACTGTTTCTCAGGATAACATTCGGGTGTTTTGAAATCCCGGGGAGATGTTTATCAGAGATTGAGAGACCTAGTTTAGACCAAATATAAACAACTCTTTGAAAAGGAAAAACCCTAATTTTTCTTTCCCTAGCCTTACACACTCATGTGACTCTCTCACTCTGGGAACTCTCGTTTTTTCCCTCTCCCTTCCTCTATGGTTTCTTCTGGTTCTTTGCTAATCAATAGCGAAAGAACTAAGGAGTTTTGAGATCGTTCCTCTTCACCATAGTGTTCACCAACTAGAGATTAGGCTGAGGAATATCTCGAGAGCTGGAGAGCTAAGCGATAATGCAAACAAGGCGAAGTCAAAGGCTAGCGGGTGTTCAACCGGAAACTCCTTCAAGTGTGCAAAGCGAGGCGATTCCAGCCGTTCAATCTGTTCCTACGCAACCTAGGAGGGTTAAGGAACGCAAAGGTATGATCCTCACGCTTCCGCATGGCCTTTATGGCTCGCGTTTAATTTTTCTCCAATTTTTTTCGTACGGTGCATGCTCCCCTGTTTCTGCGTTCCATCATCTCATGCGTCAGAATATCAAGATCAACAAATAACGATATGCTAACTTCGTCAGTAGCATATACTTCTTCCTTATAAGCTCTGTCAACCACAGGTGCATCTATTATATGTCGAGCTTTGGTTTTGCAAACTGCCTACCAATCAGATCTTGGCCTCTTACTCCCTGGATATGATGCATAATACACTTGGCTAGCTTGTTGAGCTAGAACAAATGGATCATAGTTAGCATAGCTCCTTTTGTGGTTAATTTTTACAGGATTATACTGCGGATGTACCCTCTTACCAGGATTCAATGTTTGATCAAACCAGTGACATTTAAAAAGAACAACGCTTTGTTGTGGATTACTAGGAAATTGCATTTCAATCATCTCATTTAACACTCCATAGTAATCAGGTCCTGATGCGTCATTTCCAATCCCTTTCACGCAAACACCACTATTAACTGTTTTCTTTCCATCCGCATAATCATTAGTGTGAAATCGGTAACCATTAATTATGTACCCACTATATGATTTCACTAGCCTTGATGGACCCCAAGCAAAGTTCCTCAAGCATTCATTTGTAACCATATTTTCTGAATCTTGTACCTAATAGTGATCCCTTTTACACCTGAAGCGTGCCTTCTATACATCCAACTACGATCATCTATGACGTCTAAATGAGAGAAAAGAACAATCAACTCAATAATTAAAATCACCCCTTAAACAAAAGGAAGAGAAGTGTAATTACATTTTCCTTTCTATTATCTAACAAAAAGAGGTCAAAAACATAGAATTTACAATTGCTATCTTTGGATACAGTTACACCTTCAATATCTACGTTTTAACCAAATTCTACATTTAATTGAGGTGAAAAGTACAATTATTTGAAGAGTGAAAATAAATGTGGAAATAAATGAGAAAATTTTCTATTTGATTAAGATAAATAATATTAAAGCTAATTATATTCTTATTTTACACATTCCAATGGTTAAAATAATAACATTTTATTTATTTTCATTCCAATGTTTATATTTGTTTAAACTCTCTCTATAACGTATATTATTCCTACTATTATTAACATTCATATTATATATGATATTATTATTATTATTACTCATTTAATTAGTCCTATTCTTATTGTTATTAGCAATATTATTTTTAATAATAATGCTATTATGGGATATATACTCATGTTCAATTGAATAATACACTCCAAGATAAGGGTAGTTATTCTACTCCACAAGAAATAGCGACAGATTTTGAAAATTTTTTTGACAGAGTCTCCCCTGTAATTGGACATTTTCCAGGCACAGGGCCACCTCAAAATTATACAATCAAATTGCAATTGCAAACAATAAAGACAGATCATTCATTTATACAAAAAATAAATAAATAAAAGGATAACTATGGGTAATCACACATTACCCAGGAGGAGTAATCACCCATTACTCACGGGGAATCCAACATTTGAATTCAACACAAAGGTAATTTATATGAACAACACGCACCTCTTACATCTTCATAATCTAAGGAAACGAATTTCTCACATAAAAGAGCCTTCAAAGCATTCCACTAGAGTTAAATCTTCATTCACACGCTTAATACACTTGTTACTGTTAGTATACATTAAATTATCGTTTATAGAAAGGTATTGTTTAAAGCTAAATTGTCTTTACCTAAACTAAAATTTAGAAAATATATCTACTAAATATAGTATTGATACATTTGTGTCTCATATTCGTTTTTGTTCATATAATTTAAGAGAAAATGAGAAGAACAAATATTTTTTTTTTCAATTTTATGCATTTATTCTATGATTTTCTTAAAACTAACTATTTTGAGAGACACTAATATATTATTATAATCAAGTAATAAGATTACTAAACTAATCAGATATCAACCTTCCTATTATGACATCATAACCAATCAAATTAATTTATAAGGGCTTATATAGCTAAAACATAGTTTCCATATAATTTGATCAAAGTAGTAATTTTTTGATAACAGGGTAAAAGAGAGTGCACTTTGTACAAAGTATATCACATATAAGTACAGATCAAAACACCATGAATGTTTAAAAAGGACAACAATTCCAATTAACAATTCAACAATTCCAGTTCACAATTCCAAATTTAAATCAATAATCTCACATCAAACCACCATCATATCACTCTCAATCTCCTCAAATTCAACCCCAATATCAATACAACGTTTATACATCAATTCCAACTCTGCTCATTCACAAATAATCACCCAAATTTCAAAGCTTCAGGGGAAATGCAAATTTGCCCAACATGGACTTAGTTTATAAGATAATGAAGTAGCTCAAGAGATGAATTCTAACTACTTACCCAAATGAATCAGCTTCAGCAATAACACAGCAGTAGTACAGGAATGGCAGTGGAGGCGCTCGCTGAGGGGGGCGGGCTGAAGGGGGCAGGCTGAGCAGGGGGGCTGAGGGAGACTTTGCAGGGAGGGGGTGCAGGGAGAGGGGATCGTGGGGAGCCGAGGGGGATCTGCAGGAAGGGGGCGTAGGGAGGGGGGACTCGCGGGGGAGGAGGGTCGGCGCGGTGGGGAGGCACGGGCAGGGGGGCTACGAGGGAGGAGCACCGGGGAATGGGGGCTTGGGAGGGGGGAGCTGTGGGGGAGGGTCGGCGCGGGGAGGGGGTACTTGCGGGGAGGGTCGGGCGCGGGTGGGGGGCGCGGGGAGGGGGGACCTATGGGGGAGAAGGGTCGGTGCGGGTGGGGGGCACGGGGAGGGGGCTTGGGGGGAGCTGCGGGAGGGGGCGTGGGATGGGGGGAGTTGAGGGAGGGGGGCGCGGGGATGGGGGAGCTGCGGGGAGGTCGCTGGCGGGGAGAGGGGGGAGGGATGGGGAGCGGCGGCGCCGAGCTTGGGAAGGGGAGGGTGTGGCGGGTCGTGTGGAAGGGAAGAAGGATGTGGGAAGAAGGAGGGGGGAAAAAGAAAGGAGGGAGTGAAAAATTTTGGAAAATTTTAGTTTTTTTTTTTAAATTTCTAGCTATTTCATCGCAATTTGTGACGAAAAAATAAAACCCTCGCTAATTTCTCATAAATTAATACGAATAACATTATAAATCGATCTATACATTATAATTTTTATTATTTTTTAGTGATTTTAATAATATTATTATTATGTAAATTATTTTTCTTATATATTTTAATTTATACACCACTTAATCAAATAAATAGATCAAAAAATTAGATAGATAGATATATATATATATATATATATATATAACTATATAGTATAATATATATTAATATGTAGGAGATGAATAACATTACAAATCGATCTCTACATTATAATTTTCACTATTTTTTTTAGTGATCTCAACAATAATAACAGTATTTGAATTATTTTTCTTTATATATTTTACTTTAAACACCACTTAACCAAATAGATATATTAAAAAATTGGACATATGTATATACATAGCTATATAGTATAATATATATTAACATGTAGGAGACGAAGAACATTACAAATTGATCTCTACATTATAAATTTCACCACTTTTTTAGTGATATCAACAATAATAACAGTATTTGAATTATTTTTCTTTATATATTTTACTTTATACACTACTTAATCAAAGTGATAGATTAAAAAATTAGACATATGTATATATATACCTACATGTTATAATATATATATATATATATATATATATATTAAACTAAACTAAGTATACTTATATACATTATATACATATACTCATATATTAGAATAAGTATATAACATAACATAATTAACTATATACATTTACTTATGCAATAAATTAGGTGTATAACATGACATAATTACATATACAAAATTATAATAAAATGCACTAATTGAGACATATTATTAAAAATATTTCAGTAAATTTGTCAAAATACACCATCACATAAACACATAAAGAAAAATTTAAAAAAAAAAAAGATTAAAACCCTATTTTGTTGTAAAACCCTCGCAAATTCGTCGCAATTAGTGACAGATTTGCGACGAATTAGCGACGAATTAGGGTTTTGAGATTTTTTATAAATTTTTTCATTTATTTATTTTTTAATTAAAAATATTGACCGTCGCAAAACCCTCGCAAATTGCGAGGGCCCAAAATCCGTCGCAAAACCCTCGCAAATTGCGAGGGCTTTGCGATGGATATTCATTTTTTTAAAATTATCTTTTTAAAAAAATAATCTACCGTCGCAACATCCTCGCAATTTGTGAGGGTTTATAATCCGTCTCAAAACCTTCGCAAATTGCGACGACTTTGCAATGCACATTCAAAAAAAATTTTAAATTTTTTTTAAATCATCAGCCGTCGCAAAACCCTCGCAAATTGCGAGGGTTTTGCGATGGACTTTCGAAAATTTTAAAAATATTTTTTAAAAAAACAATTTGTCGTCGCAAAACCTTCGCAATTTGCGAGGGTTTATTAGCCGTCGCAAAATCCTCGCAAATTGCGAGGGTTTTGCGATGGACGTTCAAAATTTTTTTTAAAAAATATTTTTTAAAAAATATATAGCCGTCGCAAAACCCTAGCAATTTGCGAGGACTTTGCGATGGACATTCAAAAATTTTAAAAATATTTTTTAAAAAAACAATCGATCGTCGCAAAACCCTCACAAATTGCGAGGGTTATTTGCCGTCACAAGATCCTCGCAAATTGCGAGGGTTTTGCGACGGACGTTTGCGAGGACTTTGCGATGGACGTTCAAAAATTTTAAAAATATTTTTTAAAAAAACAATTGGTCGTCGCAAAACCCTCGCAAATTGCGAGGGTTATTTGCCGTCGCAAATTGCGAGGGTTTTGCCGTCGCAAATTGCGAGGGTTTTGCCGTCGCAAATTGCGAGGGTTTTGCGATGGACGTTCAAAATTTTTTTTTAAAAAAATAAATTACCGTCGCAAAACCCTCGCAAATTGCGAGGGCTAACTACCATTGCAAAACCCTCGCAAATTGCGAGGACTTTGCGATGGACGTTCAAAAATTTTAAAAATATTTTTTTAAAAAATAATTTGTCGTCGCAAAACTCTCGCAACTTGCAAGGGTTATTTGTCGTCGTAAAACCCTCGCAAATTGCGAGGGTTTTGCGATGGACGTTCAAAAATTTTTTTAAAAAATATTTTTTTAAAAAAAAACTGGCCGTCGCAAAACCCTCGCAAATTGCGAGGGTTTTGTAATGGACGTTCAAAATTTTTTTTAAAATAAATGGCCGTCGCAAAACTCTCGCAATTTGCGAGGGCATAAATCAAATAGCGACGATTTTGCAACGAATTGCGACGGGTATTTTGGCCGTCACAAATTGCGACGGTTTTGCGACGGTTTTGGTCAACCTGCGACTTATTTGAAAATCGTCGCAAATTGGTCGCTATTAGCAACGGTATTAAAGCCGTCGCAAAAAATTCGTCGCAAATTGCAATTTTTCCTGTAGTGATATTCAAAAACTCTTATTAGGTGCTTTTGCTTAAAAAGTGGTGACCTATCACGCTCCACAACTGAGTATGATATGGTAATACTGTAAAAAGGAATATCGAACCATTAACATAACAGTCTACTTCATAAACCATTCTTGTAAATTTGCATTAACTAAACTCAATTTCAAAATCTCTAAATTGTAGAAATTAGTACAAAATATTAAAACTTGTAAAATATATCAACCCAAATAAGCTTCTGAAAACATTCAAGTATAAATGTAACTTAATAGAATTGGCTTGTAAATTCAACCCTATCATGAACTAAACATCTATTTCAACTTAATCCAAATCTTTCTTGAATCTCTCATCTAACTCATCCTTATGTAGCTAAGATCCTATAAAATATTAAGAAAAATGTGAATTCACTAACTCAGTAAGAAAATGTAACTTGTTTGGAATTGAGTATGTTATATATATACTAACTTTTCAAAGGTTAAAATTATGTAAAAAAACTCCCAGAGATTTTTTTTTTTTAAATGGTTTATTAGGCTTTTGAAGCTCAAATGGACTCAGTTCAAACAACAAGAGCAAGTTGTAAATAATAGAAGAGGGTTGCATCAACAGGCAAAGAGTAAAACCTTCTTCTTCTTCTTCTTCTTTATTTTTATTTATTTATTATTTTTTTTTTTAGATAGGGGAAGGCGGATAGAAAGCAGCCAACACCAGTTGGGTGGTCCTTGGGCAGCACCAGCTAGAAGGAGGCAACCAATGCCACCTGGTCTCGAGAACAACAAGAACAAGTCTGAACAGAGCATCTTAGGCCAAAGTTTGTTATACCAACAACAAGACAATTCATGCCTTTCAAAAACTCCAAAAACTCAATAAAATAACTTACTTTCAGAACAACCATGCATTTACATACAATCAACTCCTCTTATTCATTAAATTTAGAACATTCGTATCAAATTCCTTAACAAAACTGATATTAATATTCTAATTATTATATCCTGTTAGGAGGAAAACCAGAATAGAAATCAGGTACTATTCCTTCCCCCTCCCCAACAAGGGTCAGATAGAAGATTAGATACTATTTCCCCATAATCAAAGGTCAAAATTTAAAAAAGTTTGGGGAGTCTCCACTATAACTCTCCAGAAGCATTAGACATCTCATGAGCCAGAATTCAATACAGAACAAAAACCTCAAAAAAATCCATATGCTCAGTTCAAAACAATAATTTATTACCATTGAATCATCTAACACCATACTCAATCTAATTTTATATTCAACATATATAAATTTTTTATGAACTCAAAGTTTTATACTGCATTAAAAAGTAGGAATGAGCAAAAACGTAGGAAAGCCAAACCCTCTTACCAAACAAATCTCGGAATGAAAACAATCTTCTTGTTGCACAAAATCCTCCAAGTACCTACAAACCCCAACATTCACAGACTAACATCAGAATTACAAACGTCGCCTATTACTCCCAATTCAGAACTCTAAACAAACCCACAACTCTATCAGAAACTATAATTCTAAGAACGATTAAGAAAACCGGCAAACAAAACGATTACAGTAAGAACTCACCAAGATTTGGAAATTCTGAGCTTCCGGTCCCAATTTCTATTCTGGTTCTTTTCCTGTATTGTTCTTCTCCTTTTCTTGTGTAATCACTGAATGAACCTGTAAGGACGCGCAACTGACAAACCTCTCAATGAAATAAAACCTTTAACTAATGACCAATTACTAATAAACTCCCAAACTTAGTATAACTAACAACTTACTCTTAAACCTCATGGGCTACAAGCCCACATAATATTAAAAAACTAATTTGAGGAGAAGCACAATAACAAAAAGAGCTGTGGGCTCATATCACCTCCTTCCGAAAGAATAACAGGCAGGGCCATCATCATGTAGAATTGATGTGGAAGCTTGGGTACTTCTTTGCTATTATCCTTGTGTAGGCATTGAGGGCAGCTTTGTAGACTTTGTAAGCAATGAATGAAGTTGGCCAATATGAGATTCATAGGTTTGTCAACGTTCATGATCAACTAGTTTGCCACCATTCACGTTGAGTCAAAAAATTCCTAGATTGATAGTAAGCATTTAAATCTACTTTTATATATCATTCATATATTTTATAAGATATTCTCACAAGTGATTCCTAGATTGACAGTAAGTGTATAAATCTACTTTTATATATCTTTTGTACATTTTATAAGATATTCTCATATGTGATTAGAATCTCACACAAACACAACGCAGGATATATCATGCCTTCACATTCACTCTCCTTAAGGGCCAAGGGTCCTTGATAGGCCCTCACACTTGCTCCCTTTGAGCCTAAACATCCTTTTTTTTTTTTTTTTTTGAAGTTGAGGGCTAGGCCCCAACCAGTTTATTAACAGGAAAATGTTACATGGAGGGAGGCATTGGATTAGGCCCCTAACAAAGCGTACAATTTGTGATCTTATATTAGGAATCCCTCTACTATTTAAAAGACAAAATCCTTTGACTCGCTTTGGAAGATCATTGAAAAGAAAGAAATACTGGGAGCAACTAGGAACGCAAGCTATATTAGCTAAAGCATCCGCCATTAGGTTTGCCTGTCTATAGATGTGCATGAACTCGATGGAGCGCAAGGAACTACATAACCATTGAGCTTGTTGGTGTAGTTGGTGAGTCGGCCCCGTTATCTTCATAGGTAATATGAGGTGCTGCAAAATTGTTGCTAAATTAGATTGAAGTAGAATGTCCATAAAGCCATGTTATCGGGCCATTTTCAGACCTTCACAAATAGCCAAAAGCTTGGCTCTTCAATGGTCCCTAGAACCAATATGCCTAGTAAATGCCATGAGAAACTCCCCCTTCTTCTTTCTAATGATACCTCCAACTCTTGAAAGTCCGGAGCCCTTAGCTGCCCCATCAACACTTACCACTATAGCTGCATCACTAGAAGACCAGCATACTGGTATATGACAAATTTGTGGTCTCAAAGCACTGCTGATCTGGAACCTATGGAGGTCAGCTATGTAGCGAGAAGTATGGTGTAGCGGGAAAGCTGCTGTTGAAAGCTTTATAAAATTTAGAATATTACACCACAGATATGCTGTTGAGATAGAACATGCATTATACCTAGCCTTATTCCTACCTTTCCAAACTTCCCACAAATAAGTAGCAAAAAATATGCAAGAAAAAGATTTGTATCGTGAGGCATCCAACCACCACAACTGCCAAAAACCACTGAAGGAGATAGAGCCTAAGTAGGGAATACCACCCCGTATAGAAGGGAGAATGGCCGATCATAAGTTTTTAACAACTGCACAGTCAACAAAGACATGACATAAAGTTTCCGTAACTTCATTGCAGAGACTGCATTTGGAGCATAGTTGAACCCCCAGACGCTGCAACTTATCATCAAAAGCTAAAAAGTTATTGAGAAGACACCATAAGAAAAATCGAATATTAAATTGAACCCCCAGTTTTCATATGTCCTTCTTTACCTTGTAGGCCGATTTACGTTTTCATTAGATTGAGCCTAAACATCCTTGATTACTATATCTACGCTAAAGAACAAAACCCAATTTATACTGTAAAGTACTTCCATTATTATTACATTTTGATAATTACTATTGACAATTCTTTTTTTTTTTTTTTAGGATGAGGTGCGAAATCTCATACAGAGCACTCCTCAGTCCGAGTCTAGTGACTCTGTAAACTTTGTTGTTCCTCTTGATGAAAAAGCCATGTTTGTAAAGGCACAAGGCGGGTTCAAAAGGGGACGAGTTTTTGGGTTAGGCTCAGAGGCGACACATGTTCGAACTAGACTGTCTCAAAGTGGACTGCATGCATCTTCCCCTACACAAGTTGATATTGGACATCTAGTAGAGCAAAGGGTTCAACAGTCGAGCGGAGATTCAATCGACAAATAGACTTGTACCGGGACTTCATGAGGCAACATCGATCTACATTTGGTGGTTGGATGGCAGCTATGTCGGACAAAATGGGTATTCCTGCACCATCTATGCCATCCATAGAGGAGATAGAAGCGCGCATTGCGGCTGCTAATGCTAAAGATGAAGATCCAAATGTTGACGATGGATTTGATCCAGCTGATGAACACCCGGGCCCACGTAGGGGCTCTCGTTCCCCTCCTCCACCCCCTTCTGCAGCTGCTCCTTCATTACTTACATAGACTTGTTATACTTATTTTTATACTCTTTATACACTATTACTTATTTTTGTGAATTATTTTACTTTTTTAGATACTTATTATGTATTTTATATTATATTATATTTTAATATTTTAATTATATTTATTTGGGCTTATTTTTAATTTTTTATAGTATTTTTTTGGATTATGAACATAGTTTTGATATTTATTTGTATAATATTTCAGGGTTGATTTATAGGGAATTAATAATTTAAAATAAATATAATAATAAAAAAATAAAAATTATTGCAAAACCCTCGCAATTTGCGAGGGTTTTGCAACGGTCCAAACTGCGGGTTTGCTTGGGCCCTCGCAAAACCGTCGCAATTTGCGAGGGTTTTGCGAGGGTCATGACTTGGGGTTAATTCTCCTCGCAAAACCCTCGCAAATTGCGACGGTTTTGCGAGGGTCATGACTTGGGGTTAATTCTCCCTCGCAAAACCGTCGCAATTTGCGAGGGTTTTGCGAGGGCGTCGCAATTTGCGAGGGTTTTGCGAGGGCCTCGCAAATTGCGACGGTTTTGCGAGGGTCATGACTTGGGGTTAATTCTCCCCTCGCAAAATCGTCGCAATTTGCGAGGGTTTTGCGAGGGCACAAGGTTGGCCCTCGCAAAATCCTCGCAAATTGCGACGGTTTTGCGAGGGTCATGACTTGGGGTTAATTCTCTCCTCGCAAAACCGTCGCAATTTGCGAGGATTTTGGCAAAATCCTCGCAAATTGCGACGGTTTTGCGAGTCGACCTTGTGCCCTCGCAAAACCCTCGCAAATTTGCGAGGGTTTTGCGAGGGCTACGGTTTGGACCCTCGCAAAACCGTCGCAATTTGCGAGGGTTTTGCCAGGGCACAAGGTCGACCCTCGCAAAACCGTCGCAAAAATTGTTCCTCTAGTGAAGTTTGACCAAAAAATATTCGTCGCAAAATCCTCGCAAAACCGTCGTAAATAGCAACGAATTTTTTTTGTCCCTCGCAAAACCGTCGCAATTTGCGACGGTTTCCCATGGCCGTCGCAAATTGCGACGTCATTTTTTGCGACGGCTAAAACCGTCGCAAAAACGGTCAGCGACGGTTTTGCGAGGGTTTTTGGCCATCGCAAATGGCGATTTTTCCTGTTGTGGTCATAGTTTGTGTATGATCTTCCAAGGGAGTTTCCTATAAGTAATGCACTGGACGGTTGCAATAAATTTTGGGCAGCTCAGTCCTGGGTTTTCTTTTGAAACTATTCAACACAAGAACAAATAAAATATAGGAACTGAACTCTTGTTAGTTGTTCGAATTTGTCAGTAGTCTTTGCATCAGACTTAAATAATAAAAAAAAAATCCATTGCAGCCTCAGAATCATCCAGTCATGCTTGCACAGCATTAAGCTTCAACTAGCAGCACAAGAACATTAAACAAACTTCATGCAAGACTGAGGGACGAGTCAAAGCTGTATTATCAGCTTTATTAGAATCTCATTTCCAGAGAAACCGTCTGAACAAAAGCTAAGACAAGCATAGGAAAAATGAGATAAAAAAAGAAGTATTTATTTTCATTCAAAAGATGTCATCTCCTTCTGATCAAAGAAAAAGCCAGAAGGTCCATCATCAGGCAGCAAAGCTAGCATCACGGGGCCTTCAGCACCTTCTTCAATAGTGAGCGTGCCCGTATTGAAGTTTGCGTCCGTTTTGACAAAACCAGGGCAAACACAATTGATCTTGAGATTAGGATATTTCATTGCAGCAATCCTTGTATATGCAGTAACGGCTGCTTTTGAGAGTGCATATGCTGGAAGTACAGGAGTCCAGCCATTGGATTGTAGAGAGTTTTCGTTGAAGTCTTTCAGAAATTCATTCAGCACTTCATCTATCCTCTCTTCGGTAAGGCTTTCGATATCGCCTAGTACTCCTTTAGCCCACTCATTGCCTAGTTTCTGAATAATTCAAAGAAAAGAAAAGATGGGATCAATATATCATAGACACGTCAAACTGGAAAGGAAAAAATTGAAGTTCATAAAAATTGTTCAAGAACATAGAAAGATTTTCATAAACAAGGATGAACTTCACGGATGAAATCATGAAGAAGCTTAAGTTTGATACATCATGTTAAGCATTAATTAATTAAAAAAAATATGGTCCCTCATCATTGATGGCAAAATAGAATGGAGTGGTTAAACTAGGATGGAGTCAGTAGCAACCACTCCACTAATAGGCTACCATGGAGGCTGTATTTTTTCTCACAAACTGCTTCTATAAATAGGCATGCTTAGAGTGTAAATATATAAACGAAAAACACAAGAGCAATACCAAGAAAGAAAAGTGTGAGGGTTAAAGGATTTGAAAAAATTCTCTAGATTTATTTTTTTAAAATTTCAAGTGTGAAAAAAATATTATATTTTATATTGTATGGTTATAATAATTTACCATATAGTGAATATTTTTTTAGTTATCTTTTAATAACGACCGTAATTTTTCTTTAATTTTAGAATTTTTTAACGTAAATCTTTATCTTGTTATTTTTGTCCGTAGTTACTTGACTATTTGTATTATTTTTATTAAATGTAGTTTGTAAGCTAATAGGGCAATTTTTCCCAACACATCAAACCCTTTAATCTACAAGCGGATTTCTTAGGGTACGTGAAATATTATCAACCATCATTATTTCTCTACGTTACGGAGTAACAATTTTTCCTATTCACAGAAACAATGTAAAGCAGCAGATAAAAGTTTCTAATCTAAAGAAAGAGAATAGAAAGTTTTGACCTTTAACTTCCCTGCAGTTGAGGAAACGTTAACAATTATGGGCGAATCCGATAAATTTAGAAGAGGAACCAATGCTTCAACCATTCTCTTTGAGCCATAGTAGTTTGTTTGAAAGCAGTCCGTAACTGACTCATAAGTTTGTCTGATACAGGATGGATCTGGCTGCATCAATGGAAAAAGATAAACAAAACGGTCAGTTCTGTGAACAACTCCTAAGCTCTGCCTTCCCCTATGTTAATTTCATAAGTAATTAAGATGATTTATGGCAAATTGAGCAATTTCGAATGTTTTATATACCAATAAGGGGAAGGGGGAAAAAAATGGTTAAATTGGAATGGCAATGTGAGAAAACTCCTTAATTTGTGATGCCAAATTGAATTTTTCTCCACATATATTCTATTGTCCTTGCAGTTCAGAAAAGCTGCATTTCCGTGATCTTAAGCCTTTTTTTTTTTTTTTTTTTTTAAAGGCGATCTTAAGCCTGCTTTGAAAGGAATCGGTGGAAAAATTAGCAGCCATTACGACATCAACTAAGAATTCACAGCTAAGATGGTATCCATTAAACTTACTCCACTAGCTTGAGACCGTGCACCATCTAAACCATCGGTATCTACAGTGGCTCCAATTATCCCCGCATTGTTGACCTGGAAAAGAAGATGCACAATTCTTGATCTTGATATTGTTAGGTTCAAAGATTTATATCAGAGACAGCCTGTAGAAACAGAAATATATGTTATCTAAATGAGCTCAGAGATGAAATAGGTGCCTAAAGTTACCAAGATATCAAGCTTTCCAAATTTGCTCTTGGTGAAATCAGCAAGGCAAGAAATACTAGCAGAGTCGGCCACATCTAGTTGATGAAAGACAACATTATCTGAAAGACCATAGTCTTGGAACTTCTCCAGAGCTGCATTTCCCTTCTTGTCATCTCTAGCAGTTAAGACCACTAGAACCCCTTTAGAGGCTAGTAGTTTAGAGATTCCAAAGCCTATCCCCTTATTAGATCCTGTGACAACTGCTACCCTGCACAAATAGAAACAAGATGGAAGGATAACCATTACTGAGCTCGGATGATGATATTGCTACAAGGACCAAATGTAAAGTCCTGGATAAGTACCTCTTTGCTGCATATCTGCAAAGATTAAGAAAGAACCAGCCATCAGAAAATCGTAAACCGCTCAAGAAATCATAAAGAGCAACAGACAACATGAAATTAAGAAGGGAAAAACTTTAACGAAGTACTGTTCTGAAGCACCGACGACTGCTGCCGCCATGACGGATGTATTTCAGAGTTTGCTTTTTGTTTGTTCTTGATCAATTATGAAATGAGATGGGACCAGCAAATTCCCGTCGTTTTATAATAACTGAGGAATCAAATAAAACCCGTGTGGGATTCGTTGTCACTGATTACTTCCCAGTTTCTGGAGTTAAAATATTCACAGTTTCAAATGCTTCAGCTTCAGATATTATTCTTTGAAACAAAAATAAATAATAAAAAAAACTGGTCAAAGATTTTAGGGTCAGTTGGTATGACCAGCTGAGAGTCAAGTTTCCTGCTGCAGTGACAATTGAATTTGAATATATATATATATATATATATATATATATATATATATATAAAAGTCGAAGATAAAATTTACTATTACGATACGTGATTAAATAATTTTTTTAAAAAAATAAAAATTATATTTGAATTCATTTAAAATCTTAATTAATTAAATGAATTAATAAAATATATGTATTTAATATTAATACATTGAAATGTATAATTCTTTAAATACTATCTAAATTAATATATTGAAATGTGTGATTTTTTGAATACTATATATATATATATAATATTAATATATTAAAATGTGTAATTTTTTGAATATTATTTAAATTTATTTTAAAATCTTAACTAATTAAATAATTAATTTAATTAATTAATAATATATGTATATATATATAATATTAATACATTGAATCTTAATAATATAACAACTCATGCAAGCACGAGACATCTTAAAATAATTCGTAAAATTTTAATTGAATGATAGCATCTTGATACCATGTATGCATTCACGAAGAATATGATTTTAAAATTTTTCTTTCTTTGAAAGGCTGTAATTTGTGAAAAAATAATTATTTTTCAACTTCAAAATAACTATTATTATTATATAAATTATATAGATTAAAAAATTCTTTTATTTTTATTAACAATTATAAAATTATTTTAAATTTTAAATTAATAGAGTAATAATTAAAAACTAATAAATATTTTTAAATTAACATAAGTGATAATTTAAAATATAAAATTTTCTCATAAAATTATAATTATTTTTAAATAATAATTCAATTCCGAATCCTCTGATATACTATCTACAATACTCTTTAATACAATAACATTTTTAGTATTATATTTTGATCCACTTCGAAATTCTCTTATATGGAATTAAATAAATAGAAACATCCCATCCAAAATTAGCCCAAGATAAATTTGGGAATGATAACATAAGTAAATGCCATTCAAGGTAAGCCAAGTTAACCAAAGTCTGTTTATTTCATGGAAAAGATGTTTCCTCCACAAATTCATGCCCATAGATAAGCATATGAAATTATGAATGCATCTTTGATGAAAGATTCCTTCTGCTAATAAGATGAAACTTCATGGCGAACAAAGAACATCCCAGAAGGATCATCATCGGGCAGAAGAGCTAGCCTCACAGGACTTGCTGCCCCTTCTTCTATAGTTAGGTAGCCAGAGTTGTGGTTGATATCTATTTTGACATAGCTTAGACCGACACAATTGATCTTGAAATCGGGGTACTTTTTCGCCACAATTCTGGTATACGCATTCATGGCCACCTTTGAGACAATATATGCTGAATAGTATGAAGGCCAGCCTTTAGTTTCCAGGGAAACTCTTTAAAGTCCTTCAGAAATCCATTGAGCAACTCATCCACTTTCTCCTCTGTCAGTTTGTTCTCATCATTTAATATGCCTCTAATCTGTTCACCCGGTATTCTCTGAAAAACAGTGAAAAAGTGAGTCATGCACAAAGGAATGGCAAATTTTAAGAAGAGCAAAATCTCAAGTATTGCAGCAAAATAAGCCCTGAATGCCTCTGTTCTTAATTTTCTTGAACCTTCAATAATAATCTAAGAATAGAAGGAACACCATTTGGCAAAGAAACTTTGACATTTGTTATGACTGTTTTCACAAGATTCAGGTAATATCAAGCTTCCCGAACTTGCTTTTGATGAAATCAGCAAGGGGAGTAATATCTAAATGAGCTCAGAGAACAAGATATCAAGCTTCCCGAACTTGCTTTTGATGAAATCAGCAAGGGTGCTTTTGATGAAATTAGCAAGGGAAGTGTTGGGATGGGTAACGGAAGTAACACACAAATATATAGAAAAGAGGAAAGAAAATAAATAAATAAAACACAATACGAAAATTTAACGTGGTTTGGTCTCTCAATTAGACCTACATCCAAGACCCCGAAAGAAAACACATAACTCAAGGCCCAAGAAACTCCCAATTTACTAGGCTCAATGAGTTGATGTACTCTCCCTAAAACAACACTAACATATTTATAGGGAAAGCCTTCCTTACTCTTCTTTAAATTATCCCATGTGGGATTGAGAAAAATTTAACAAATCCTCAATTTTCTCAAATTTTCAAATTACAACATAATCTGAAAACCTAACTCTATTCCCAATCTTTGCAGTCTTCTTCTCTGTTGCTTCTTTCGTTTTACTTCCTTCAAGTCGCTTCTTTAAGGAATGACTATCAAGATGGTAGATGTTTTTGCTCTTTTTTCTTCCTTGCATAACTAGACATTTCCCTTTATATATTTTGCAAGACTTCCCAACTCTAACATACTTGTATCGTTTTGATGCCATCACACCTAATGAAATAATGTTGATACTAGAATCAGGAACATACCTTACATCAGGAAATATTTTGACTTCATTATTGTGGAGCTTAAGGCAGACTCGTCCAATGCCTTCAACCTTCATCTTAGAGTTGTTTCCCACATTGATGTGGCCAAAATTCCCTAATTGCAAATCATCAAACAATGGAGGTAAAATCTTATTCTTCATAGATGTGATATTTAAAGAATTCATAATAAAATATCTTACCTCCACGTGACAAAAAAAAAAAATACCTCTTACTCAGAGTTGTGCTGATGAAGCACTTCCTGCTCATTTTCTCTCCTCCCTAAACTCGAACCTTACTCTTCTCCCAAGCCGGAACCAAGCTCTGATACCACTTGTTGGGATACACAACGGAAGTAACACACAAATATATAGAAAAGATGAAAGAAAATAAATAAATAAAACACAACACGAAAATTTAACGTGGTTCGATCTCTCAATTAGACTTACATCCACGACTCCGAAGGAAAACACTCCACTATATAATTTTTTGACGGACAAAATTACAAACCCTCACAAAATAACTCAAGTCCCAAAAAATTCTCAATTTACTAGGCTTAATGAGTTAGTATATTCTTTCTAAAACAACCCTAATCTATTTATAGGGAAAGCCTTCCTTATTCTTCTTTAAATTATATTGAGAAAAACTTAAGAGGAAGAAATACTAGCTGAGTCAGCTACATCTAGTTGATGAAAGACAGCATTATCTGAAAGACAGTCTTTGAACTTCTCAAGAGCTTCATTTCCCTTCTTGTCATCTCTAGCAGTTAAGACCACCAGAACCCCTTTAGAGGCTAGTAGTTTAGAGATTCCGAAGCCTATCCCCTTGCTAGATCCGGTAACAACTGCTACCCTGCATAAATAGAAACAGGATGGAAGGATCACCATTATTGAGCTCAGATGATGCTACTGCTACAAGGACCAAATGTAAAGTCCTAGATAAGTACCTCTTTGCTGCCATTGTTGATGGATGAGAATGCCTTTCCAAGTATAATATGGAGCTGATCTCCAGTTCTTGATGTTATTGTTACACCTATTTCACTGATTAATACTTCACCTACATTAATATTTTACCTATATTAATACTACTATGTGGGTGTCAGACCCGCTATACACATGAACATCTCCTGCAGATCTATTCAATATTTGGAATCAGACCCGGTATTTTGTGGGTGTCTCCGTAGTGAAGTCTGCAGCTGATATTAAAGTTGGAATTCGAGGGCCGCGCCATTGTAAACTATTACATCGATAGTTGTGACTCTGCCCTTCTCCATGAGATGATGAATATCGAGATCATTACAAACGGTATGACATTTTTAAAATTTAATGTGACAATACTATTTTTTTTATCCTAAATAAATTTGTGAATAAATAATTAATTTTAAAAAATAAAATATTATTCATCAATTTCTAAATATTCAACTCAAATTGATTTGGATTTAATATTCTTTGAGTGTCCCATATTGCTACGCATTCTTTTGGACGGCTGGTTTATGAGATAGTCCATAATTTTTGAGGTCACGGGAGATTAAATTAAGTTAGAATACTTTGCTTATTATTTAGTTTTTTTTTTTTGAAAAGTTTACTCTGCATATTTCTGTCTAAATCATGTTATTTTTTTATTGTTAATTGTACGTGAAAGTCATACAAAGATTTCCTAGGGAAAAGAAAGTTTTATACTTTCTAATTTTGAAAGTAAGTTTTATTAATTGAGAGTAATGGTTAAACGTTAAGAGATTCCTCCCTTCATGTTTCTAAGGTTTTAAAGTTTAAGTTTAATTGATTTATTAAAATTATAAGAAATTTTAATTTAATTTTCTTTGCGAGATAAAAAATTAAAATTGATATCAGTGATTCTCTTCCTAATTTAAAATTCATAAATATTTGTTTATTATATATTAAGAATGTAATAAGTTTCTTAATTTCTCTTCTTAAGGTTTGAAAACAAAGAAAAAAAAAAAGAGTTTCAAAATTTTATTATGTCTGTATTGTATATCATATATATAAAGAAGTAGCTATTGGTAGATAGAATTGAATTATTTGAAATTCTGATTTATCATGTTTTGGTAATTAGTTTATGAAATTAGTTATCATGTTTAAACAAAATGAAAAAAAAATGAAAAGGGGGTGGCACTGTGTTGTTGGCTTCTGTTTCTTATTTTGTTTTTTTAGACGCTCTAAAAAGGAAAAAAAAAAAAGAAACGAAAATGGGGGCTGACGCTGTGTCGTTAGCTTTTGTTTCTTGTTTTGTTATTTTACTTAGTATAAGTTTCGAGCGATGTTCAGAATTAATAATTTTTTTATAATTTAAATTATATTATATATAAGAATATATAATTTTAAAAATTTTACATCAATGTATTCAAATATATTCACCTAACCTTATTATCATAATTTAAATTTACTCACAATTCTTCTTTATGCACTTATCAATAACATATTTAATATATTATAATTAATCTATATCAATTAAAAATATCAGAATATCCACAGGATACAATTCTTTACACCACCCTTATATCGAAATTCTTTTCTCAAACTTCTACTTTTAGGGTACCATATCCATATAATAATGAAAAAAATCTCTATAAGTGAGTGCTATCAAAAGAATCATATTTCTCCTTTTCTTACAGTAGAATCCAATAAATGCCCACAAATACAACCCAAAGAAAAGAAGCCACTAATAATATTTTCGTAATTGACATTGGCTGAGAGTCTAAAGTTACTTGCCACAGTAATGTAAACGTTGCAATCCATCGCTAACTTTATCCAGATAAATCAGACACCATATGTAGCAAAGGTCAACAAATCAGAAGTTCTTACATTTGCTTATATACATTACATAATCTGCTCTGGGCTCCATCTGCTACACCTATAACAGAAACTGAAGGCATCTGACATACAGTGATTTCCTTAGTAGTGTCAGTATCAGGAGCATGATGTTCTTATAACACGCTAAATTCTCATTAAATGAGAAAATTGACAGGAGAAAAATGTAAATGATATGCTAAAACTAGAAATCAAATTATTATCCTATATAGTTAGCAAGAAGAAATACTAAGAATCAACTATGCTATCATTCCTCTTCTGGCTCCTCTTCTTCCTGAAGAAGATTTTCTCTATTTTCATCAACCCAGAAACCACGTACATCTATGAGCATGCTTGCAACTGTCCCACATTGTTTGCAAGCATCTGTAATCCTCAAGGGGTCTGCTGGCTTCACCATATCGCAGATCTCATCCCTTACATCCTCAATGCACAACTCATAATTTCCTTTCTCAATCGATTTGTTTTCTGATTTCTGGGTATTTTCCATTTGTTGAAATTCTAAAAGGTACCTTCTTTGATGGTAGCTTGTAATTCTAGAGATTTATCTGATATTCTAATCAAAACGCGTCTGCTAATAGGGGTCTCCCCTGCACTAAAAGGGGCAGGCAAGCATCCATTACAATTACCGTATGAGACTTCCCCTCCCCTTTGTCTTCCTTTTCTTCACTCTCGGCAGCATGTCTATTCCATCTCATTGTCATCTGCCGAAATCTCTGAAAGATCTGACCGCATTCAACTTCCGCTAAATCACTATACTGTGCTACCAGCTCAACAACAAAATTCATAGATTACAAAACCACAAAGAGCTCGATAGCTATTAAAAACAGACCGGAACAGTGGAGATTTCCAAAAGAAACCACAAAAGCTGCAATATTAATATAAGAGAGGTTGGCAGCGGCAGAGCATACAGCGTCGAGCTCGTGATGCATACTGTAGCACACAACCATAGAAAGAGATGGACCCCGTGAAGAAATTCATCAACACAACTTACGGCAAGCAAAGAAGAAGAAGTAATGTGTAGAGCAAAAGAGGAATCTGAAAATTTGTGGATTTCATTATATTACAGAAATGTACATAAGGTCTATATATATACAGAAAAAATGGACTCAAAACAATATCAAATGTGATGAATAAATACAATGGAGTGCCAGCTATACAAACTAACTATCTAGTTGGACAAACCAACATCTTAACTATCTTAACTATCCAGGATTCCAATAAGCTGAGCTTCTTCGATTTGCTTCTCGAGCTTCTTCTTCATGCCTCTCGTATCTTAACATCCCCCGCAAGCCGGATGAAGACAAAACACCAAGATGAGATAAAAGAAGGTGAAAGGAGGCGAGGAGGGAGAGCCTTAGTAAAAATATCGGCTAAGCTGGATTGAAGAGGAAATAGGAAGGGGTTTGATACATCCGGATTGAAATAGATCACGAAGAAAATGACAATCAATCTCAATGTGTTTAGTGCGTTCATGGAAAATGGGGTTTTCAACTAAAGAAATAGCACTTACGTTGTCACAAAAAAGAGGAACAGGTAAGGGCGAGACAAAATGAAGTTCTTTAAACGAGTTGGAGAAGCCATTGTAATTCACAAGTGGCTTGAGCTAAAGCACGGTATTACGCCTCAGCAGAGCTGCGAGAAACAACTGTTTGTTTCTTAGATTTCCATGAAATGAGAGCATCACCAAGATAAACACAAAAGCCAGTAACAGATCTTCGAGTATCAAGGCAACCTGCCTAATCGGAATCGGCATAAAGTCATGAGTCGGAGTGCATTGGCGGTAGAGAAAAACGAGGCCAAAAGAAATAGAACCCTTAAGATAGCGAAGAATTACGTCAAACACCCTGCATATGTAAGACAAGTAGGAGCCCCCAAAAATTGACTAAGTTGTTGAACAGCAAAAGAAATATCAGGTCTTGTGTGAGTAAGATATAAAAGTCTACCAATAATGCTGCGATAGAGAGAAGCATCGGGGAAAAGTTCAGAATCACCAGCATAATATTTTTGCTTGCAATCCAAAGGTGTTTGTACTGGCTTACAATCTAGATAGCCATGAGTAGTCAATAAATCAAGAATATACTTGTGCTGTGATAAGGAAATGCCATCAGAATTTCTGTGGACCTCAAGTCCCAAAAAATAATGCAGCTCACCTAAATCTTTGATCTGAAACTCAGTATGAAGCTTGGCTTTAATGTCAGTGACAGCCTCCAACTGATTGCTCATTACAAGGACATCATCCACATATACTAGAAGTGCAATGAATAAGCCAGATTCATGTTTAAAAAAGAGACTGTAATCACATTTAGACTGAACAAAACCAAGGGAAAGCAAATGAGTGGTGAGTGTAGCATTCCATTGGCGGCTGGCCTGTTTAAGTCCATATAGAGACTTATCTAGTTTGCAAACCAAATTAGGATTGGATGAAGAAAAACCAGGTGGTAAAACCATATATACTTCATCATACAAGTCTCCATGAAGGAAGGCATTATTAATATCAAGCTGATGTATATGCCACTTATGAATGGCAGCAAGAGCAAGCATACAACGAATAGTAGTGATCTTAACAACAGGAGCAAAGGTATCTAAGAAATCAATGCCTTCTTGTTGATTATAACCTTTGGCAACTAGTCGAGCCTTATATCGATCTATAGAACCATCTGCCTTATACTTAACTTTATACACCCACTTGCAACCAATAGCCGTTTTGCCAGGGGGCAATGGAACCAAATGCCAAGTATGATTGGCTTCCAGAGCTGAAATCTCAGATTGCATAGCTTTACACCACTCTGCTGATTGCACAGCTTCAAAATAGTGTTTAGGTTCAATATGAATAGAGGAGTTACTCACAAAAACAGAAGAAAACTCAAGGGAAGGAAGAATATGGGAACTGGTGTGTGCATGAACATGAGAACAAACATAATCGAGAAAGATATGCGAGGTGGTGTAGATGTGCGAGTAGACCTGCGTAGTGGCTGAGCTTCTTAAGGAAAATGAGGGGGAGATATGATAGCGAGGATTAGTAGTAGAGGAATTAGGTAAGGAGGAAGAAAAAGGAACTGGTAAGACAGGCAAAGATGAGGAAGAGGTAGATTTAGTAGGAGGATTGAGAAAAGGAAAATGTGATTCTAGAAAGGACACATTTCTAGAGATGAATATTTCTCTGGAAAAGAAATCAAGTAAAATGTATCCCTTTGTGGTGTGAGAATTACCTAGAAGAACACAAGGCCTACTTCTAGAGTCAAATTTGTGTCTATGAGGAATCAAAGTACAAGCATAGACTAGACTGCCAAACACTCTAAGAGAGTTGTAATCAGGAGGTTTGTGATATAAACATTCAAAAGGAGTGTTTCCTTTCAAGATGGATGAAGGAGTAAGATTGATCAAATAAGTTGCATGTTGAACACAATATCCCCAATAAACCAAAGGCACTTGAGACTGAAATCTAAGTGCTCTAGCCACATTAAGAATGTGTTGATGCTTTCTTTCAGCTATACCATTTTGTTCAGGAGTATAAGGACAAGATGTTTGATGTATGATTCCTTTGGATTGATAAAAATCTTTGAGCTGAAATTCAAGACCATTATCTGATCTTAAAACTTTAACCCTTGTATCAAGCTGTGTATTAACATAAGTGACAAAGGTTGGAAGCAAAGAACTCACTTCGATTTTTGTTTCATCAAAAACACCCAAGTAAATCTGCTGTAATCATCTACTATGGTAAGGAAGTATTTATGACCAGAAACAGTGACAGTATTAAAAGGACCCCAAATGTCAACATGAATTAGATCAAAAATAGAATTGGATACACCAACATGTAAAGGAAAAGACAGCCTATGCTGTTTTGCAAGAGGACATATAGGGCGAGAATACATCGGTAGTTGGCAAAGTAACATGAGTATTTGTTTTGTGTATCATCGAAAGGCTTTTAGAAGAGAGATGTCCTAGTCTAAAATGCCAAAGTAAAGATGGATCAACGAAGTTCGTTATTGTAAAGAACACAGGCTGCTGATGAATGAACATTTGTCTGACAGAAATCAAAGTAATATAGTCCCGAAGATTCTCTAGCTGATCCAATCATCTGTCCATGATGAGGATCCTGAAGAAAGCAAGAATTTTGTTTGAATATGACAGCACAATTGAGTTGCTGAATGAGCTTGCGTAATGATATCAAGTTACAGGAGAACATAGGAACTAAAAGAACATTATAGAGAGTAATAAGAGGTGTCAATTGTACTGTGCCTATGTGTGTGACTTTAACCATATTTCCTGTGGGCAACTTAACAGAAACATATTCTACAGGATGAGAAGTAGTGAAAAACTGTATATCACAACATATGTGATCTGTAGCACTTGAGTCTAAAATCTAACTGGAAGAAGGAATACTGTGCATTGAGCTGATTGAGAAGAAGGCTGAGAAATCAGTTGTTAATGTGGTAGCTTGATTAAGCGAAGGAATGGAAGAAATGGTAGTGTTATGAGGTGTAATATGTTGAGGCTCGAATCGGATTTAACAAGTACTTGATACTTGTTCTTGTGTAACATAATTTGAAGCCATTGAATCAATAGAGTGATTTTGAATGCTTGCAACCTGATTTCCAGCAATGGTAGAACCAATTTGAACATTCTCTTTACTTTGATTCCCAACATTGTTCCCAACAGTGTTTGTGTCAACCACAACATTTGCTTGATGAATAATTCCACTCATACTTCTATTGTTTTTTGCCTTATATCCAAGAGGAAATCTATGCTTCTTGTAGCATCTATCTATAGTATGTCCTTGCATTCCACAGAACACACCATGCAACACTCGTTTGTTCTGTGCATTGAATCTTTTAAAAGTCTGATTCATAGGATTATTAGAAACAATCATGTTCCTTCCACTGATACTTCTATTAAACATTCCTGACTGCATGTTCATGGCTCTTTCATTCGGACTTCCATTAAACATCCCAGCAGTTTGGTCAACCATAGTATTTTTAGCAACAAAAACTTGAGGATTATCAGAATGTGCAGCACTGTAATTCACTGATCTTTCATGTGTAGAAACCATAGAAAAAGCTTGGTTTATAGTAGGAAAAGGCTGAGTTAAGAGAACCTGTGATTTAATTCCATTATACTCTTCTTTAAGGCCTTTGATGAATCGAATAACAACATCTGCATCATTAGTCATTTTGATTGCTGGAAGTGCAGGACAACTGCATCGTGGCTCACATTTACAGGTAGGAAGAGGCCTTAAATTCAACAATTCCTCCCAAAGGATCCTCAGATTTGTGTAATATTCATTCACTGTGGATGTGCCTTGTTTCAAATTATAGATATCTTCCTGTAAATCAGAAATCCTAAAGAAATCCCCTTGAGAAAACCGTTCACAAAGGTCTGTCCAAACCTCATAGGCTGTATTCATCCAGATCACACTCTGAGCAATTGAAGGTGATACGAGCATTCAAGATCCATGATGGAACCATATTATTGCACATTTCCCATGTCTGCATAAGTCCGATCTCCCGATCGGGTGCTTTGATTATCCGTTGACAAAGCTAAGCTTGTTCTTCGAAATTAAGGCCATTCTCATGGCTCTACACCATTGATGATAGTTTTTCTCAGTTAAAGCCGGTTGAACTAAGACTAAAGAAGGACTTTCACTTGGATGAAGATAAAATGGACTGGAGAGTGATATTTCTGGATTTGCCATGGAATTAAGCAATGAATCAGATAAGTTGAACACAAGTGAGTACCGAGCAAGATGAATCAATCAAATCGGGTGAATTGAGCACACTGAAGTATTCTCTCAAACACCTGGTAATCAATTTGATTTACTCAGTATCTCAGACGCAATTGTAAAGCTACGATACCATGAAGAAATTCATCAACACAACTCACGGCAAGCAAAGAAGAAGAAGTAATGTGTAGAGCAAAAGAAGAATACGGAAAAATGTGGATTTCATTATATCTCGAAATGTACATAAGGTCTATATATATACAGAAAAATGGACTCAAAACAATATCAAATGGGATGAATAAATACAATGGAGTGCCAGCTATACAAACTAACTATCTAGCTGGACAACAAACCAACATCTTAACTATCTTAACTATCCAGGATTCCACGGCTGAGCTTCTTTTGTCTGCTTCTTCTGAGCTTCTTCTTCATGCCTCTGTATCTTAACACCCGTTCAACCATTCTCAAGAGATCCACCAATGTTTCTTGTACTTCAAATATTATCATTCACACTCTTGAAAAACAACAAAAAGCAAAACTTTTCGATTATTCAATCAATTAAAAAAAAAAAATAGTAAGAAACCATCTTGAACGGGAGTCTATCAACGGCGACATAGAATTGGTGTTGTTAGCTGCAAAACATAGAGTAAACCATCACTAATCCGTATTTGGCAACAGAAATGAACGAAAACTGAAGGAAGGAGAAGAACAATCATGACGTGCCTAAAATTGGAATGCGATGAGGAAGATGATAGAGGAGTCTCGATTGAATTCATCTCTACTGTGTCCCCAAGTAAGCACACACACCGTCTCCACCGACGGCAGTTGGCATGTCTCAAGCCTTTGTTTTATGTTCTCTCCGGTCTCGGCCTCACGACATGGGAATTTCGACTGAGCTCTTCACAGTTTACATTAGGAAAGGAGATTGGATCCAACATGGAAATGACATCCCAGTTCGATAAATCTCTCCCAACGGTGAAAACGATTCACATTCAGATAATTCTATCTGAATTCATTAAATTAGATAATTCTAATAATAAAAAAACAAATCATTTATATTTAGATAAATTTTATTAATGAATCATATAATCTAAAAATGAAAAAAGAATCAACATAAATTAACATATATTAATATATTTATCCATAGGTTATTGTATATCAACTATACAAAGTCAAGTGTAAGAGATTTTTTTTTCAATATATATATATATATTAGATGTAAAAAAAAAAAGAAAGCAGTGTTGCGTTTTTCTGCGGTAGCTATCAATCTTTGACTTTTGTTGAGATTGGGACTATTGCTGTCCCTCATGCTCATCACAGAAAAAAGAAAAAAAAAAGTTTGGCTGTTTAGGCTTGCCTGCATGGGCCAATGACCCACAGGCCATAACAATAAATAAGGCACTTTGGTTGCTTGAGTTTTAAAAAAGGGTTTTTATAATTTATATCTATTAAGTTGGGGAATAATAATATTTTAGTACCATAAATTATAAAAATATTAGAGATCTATTGACCATTAATTAATGACGATATTGATTGATGAAAGTTATTTTTTTTATAATAAAGTATCTATTTTGCTCCATACTAATAATAAGATACCAAAAATAACCTTTTAAGTTTTTATTATGATTTACTCCTATTAAATTGTGGATTATCACACATTAGTACCACAAGTTGTAAAAAATATGTTAGAAGTCCATTGACCGTTAATCAATGATGTTATTGATTAACGAAACTTACTTTTGTAATAAAATATTTATTTTATTTATACTAATTACAAGATGTCCAAAAAATTCTTTAGTAAAGGGAATTTGATACATGAATTATTTGTGAACCTATAGTACTTTTATAATTTTTTATATTAAAATATTAACTGAGATAAAATGCAATCAATACATAAACTAAAGATTTAATCAACTTCCTGAAATTAGATATATCATATATAACTTTGTCAAGGCCTAAATACGATATAAATTTAAATATAATAGATCAAAAAAATTACGAAATTATACCAATATTTTTTTATTAAAAAAAGCCACCAAAAAAATTATCATATTTCCCTAGTTTAATCAAAAAAAGAAAGAAAAACTAATCTATTAAGTCATCATTGTCTTGGTTTGTTGTTTATTAGTTAGACTAGGGAAATATGATATATATATTTTTTTGTGACTGTGCTTTTTTTGTTGTGAGGAAAATATTGATACAATTTCGTGATTTTATTTTAGGTCAGTTATATTTAAATTTGTATCGTATTTAGGTCTTAATAAAGTCGTATATAATATGTTTAATTTCAGAAAGTTAATTGAAATTTTAGTTTATGTGTTAATACATTTTATCTTATTAAATTGATAATGATACTTTAATACCAAAAATTATAAAAAGTATTATAGGTTCACAAATACTTCATGTGCCAAATTCCCTCTACTAAATTTTTTTTTGTACATCTTATAATTAGTATGGGTAAAATAAATATTTTATTATAAAAGTAACTTCTATTAATCAATATCATCATTGACTAACGGTCGATAAACCTCTAATGCCTTTTTTTATAACTTGTGATATTAAAATATCACAATTCACAACTTAATAGTGGTAAATTGCAATAAATTCAAATAGTTATTTTAGTCATTTTATAATTAGTATGTACAAAATAAATATTTTATTATAAAAGTAACTTCTCTTAGTCAATACCGTCATTGACTAACGGTCAATAGACCTCTAGCGCATTTTTTACAAAAGTGTCACTATCCCCTAACTTAATGAGAGTAAATTATAATAAACCCTTTAACAAAAACCCAAGTGTTTTTGCTTTAGTTTTTTTTTTTTTGTGTATTTTGGGAAGACTCTTGTTCTAAAACCAAACTAGATTATTATATTTTTCTTGTTTTAAATTAGGCTACACTTATTTCTATCCTTAAATTGGGCTAAATTATATTTATTTTAAAGTTAAGCTATACTTATGTTTTATTTTGAAATTAAATTAAATTAAACTTTTATTTTATTTTAATATTAGATCAAGCTATTGTTTTATTTAAGGTTGTGTCACCACTCTTGTTCTATCATTTATATATAAAAATATTTTTAAAAATCAATTTTATCTAATTATTTAGTATTGCTCAATGTGTTTTATTTAAAAATATATTATTATATATAATTTACTTATTTTTAAGAGAATGTTTGAATTACCTATTAGGATAGTTTGACTCACTTCATTTAATACTAGATAGATGCTAGTGCGTTACACAACAAATTGTTAAGTTTATTCCATTTTAAACATAGTCCAAGAATTCAATTATTTCAAATAAATTACACCTAATTATACGTAATTTAGTGCACAATTATTTATTTTTATAAGAATAAAGTAAATTAAGTTATACCCTAAAGTCGAACTAAACATCAAGGAAACATGTGCCTCATTTTATTAAAGGAAATGATACTGTCCCTTGACAACGGGAAGTCAAAAACCCAGTAGCAAATAGAAACCAATCAGGTAGCTAGCTAACTTATATGGAGGCTTGTGAAACCGGCCCGATGATGTCAATTAGAATAGAAAATGATGGTGACGGCACTATGAATTCAGCCACATGATTCAAGCAAGGAATCAGACAAATGCATTTTACTCCTTAGTCCTCTTCCTCCCTATCTAAGCTTGCACCTAAACCAAAAATTTTGGTGGTCCTTCTCTTACTGAATCCTCAGTGAGTATACTGACACGGTAATCCTAGTAGTAGCATCGGAGCAAGGCAGAATGAGTCAAGAATCCTACTATCAAGACTGGAGAGGACAATGCCTGCATTTATGTGGAAATAGAAAACTCACGAGTACACATTATATTAAACTACACTTAGTCATACGTAATTTAGTGACTTCATTTTTAGTCCCTATTTATCATTTCAACCCACTTGCAAATAGCCCAAATACCAACTAATTTTCAGGACACAGATGGTACTTAGGGAATAAAAAAGTATTAATTACCAGTAACAAAAGCTTCTCTTAAGGTTGCTCTCAACAATTCCCTCCCTCACCTGAGAATCTCCTAAGATAAAAGGTGTTTTCACCCTTCCAAACAAAATATGAACAATAAAGGCATGTATTGCAGTTACATACTATCAATTATATAAGGATAACAAATTTCAATAATCTTAAACATTTAAAATGATCAAAGTGGCTCTATGATCATTCAAATACCTTGAGGGTCATTGCCGGTTCTCCTGAAAATAGTTCCCTTGCCTTTGAAATTATGTCATCTTCTTTTAGCTTAAATTCTTATTTGTAGCCAAATCCCTATGAAATCATCCAAATTAACTCAGCTCATAAAATAGAAGAAGATATTTGAAGTAATAATGGCAATTAAGGCAACATTGTCCTACCTTCGAAGGACTAAATGGAGCCCCGCTGAGACATGACCAAGAAAATGTTGCACAAATAAATTGAAAATTTTGTAACATAAACTCCAACATAAAGAATCTTTCATAAGATAGGATATTATAGTAGAACATACCTAAAGTTAATCCCCCTTGTAAAGTAAGAAGATAGAACCAATGATCGATTCCCGTCAGGGTTAATTCTTCATAGGGTGGTTCTCCTGCTGTCGGGTTGGCTTGATCACGTGATTTACTCCTTCACATCTCTTGGGGCAAGGGTGCGGGGGCCCTGTGGGCGAGGGACTTTGCCTTTTTGGGACAAGAAGATAGAAAGAAAATTGAACCAAAACCAAACCAAAGACTTGATTTTGCAACATCTTTCCAGATGATGAAGTCATCAATGATCTACCAAATTCCATCTAGATTGCACATTTCTTCGTAATTTGTTTCTAATAAGTAAATGATCATTAAGCAAACACAAAAAAAAAAAAAAGAAAAATCAAAGTTTTGAATGATTAAAAGAACAATATCAATAAACCAATTGTTGCATACCTGGTTATCGAATTGAAGGGACCAAACTCAGCTTATCCTTTTTGGATACCGCTATGCCTTTTCTTTCTTGACTTAATCATATCTTCACCAAGACTAAAATCCTCGTCTTCCCTTGTGTCATGCTCAATCCGTTTTCTTGACTACCCCAATTCGAGAAATCTCCTCTAATAGTGAAAATAGTTCATATTCAGATAAGATCTATCTGAATTAATTGAATTCAGAGAATCTTGATATTAAAAAAAAAAATCATATTCAGATAAACTCTATCTGAATTCATTGAATTAAGAAATCTCCTCCAATGGTGAAAAATGGTTCATATTCAGATAAATTTCATTTGAACTAATTGAATTCATAGAATCTTGATATTTAAAATAAAATAAAAAAACAGTTCATATTCAAATAAGCTCTATCTGAATTTATTGAATTAATATAATGTTGAAACTTAAAATAAAAAATCTTGGCACTCCTTAAAAAAAAAAAACCATTCATTTAAATTCAACGCACCACATGTCACAATGGATATTGTCACTTGTCAAAACGCAAGCCTTCCGCAACTATTTTTATATAAAAAATCTTGACATTGCCTTTAAAAAGAAACCACACTATATATCACCAATAGACGTTGCGACTTGTTGAAACGGGAGCCTTTTGCAGCTATATATAAATAAATAACATATATATATATATATATATATACACATGTATATATATATATATATATACACTGAAAATTATGAAGATTCATGATGAGATTGAATGCATTTATAGACTAATTGATTTAGTAAGAATTTATTTATTGGTTTGAATTAGATTTTAATAAATTTTTTATTTCTTAAATAATATTGAATAAAATATTTATTACAATGATAGCTTTATATTTTATATATAAAATTTTAATATATGATATAAATTATATTGCATGATACATTTTTTTAAAAAAAATAATTAATTTTAATTTGTTATGAATTATTAGAATCTCCATTAATTAGTGGAGGCTTCACTAATTATGGATTTATGTGAATAATTAGAGAAGATTTTTATGGATGTCCACCATTTAGTGGAGACACCACTAATTAAGATTAGTGTAAGATGATGTATGTCATGATGTAATCCACTAATTAGAGCTCTATAAATAGAGTTATTCTCTAAGCTTGTAATACACCATTATTTTGTGAAAGAAAGATTAGTGAAAGAAATATTAGAAAGAATTGAGAGAAGAAGAAAGAGAGAAATTATTGTGCAAAATAGTTAGAGTTTTATGAGTGTATAGTGTGAAGATTTTATTCTAACACTACCCTAATTTTATAACATAGTTTTATTAGTGTGTAGTGTGAAGATTTTATTCTAACATTACCCTAATTTTATAACACGTTATCAGCACGAGTCTCTGCCGTTATTAAAGCCAGAAGACAGGATAGTAATGATCCTGAACCAATATCAGTTGATAAATATCGGCATAGAAAAGATTGACTGCAATGGAAAGATGCGATTCAATCGGAGTTAAATGCACTGACAAAACGTGAAGTTTTCGGACCTGCAGTCCGAACACCAAGAATGTGTAAAACCTATTGGCTACAAATGGATATTTGTGCGAAAGCGCAATGAAAATAGTGAAATCGTTCGATATAAAGCGCGATTAGTAGCCCAAGGTTTTTCACAAAGACCAGGTATTGATTATGATGAAACTTATTCTCCTGTTGTTGATGCTATTACACTCCGATATCTTATCAGTTTGGCAGTACATGAAAAGATAGATATGCGCCTATTAGATGTTGTCACTGCTTACTTGTATGGAAATTTAGAAAATGATGTTTACATGAAAATCCCCGAAGGATTTCATATGCCTGAAGCATATAAACATTATCCTCGTGAAAATTACTCCATCAAGTTGCAGAAATCATTATATGGCCTGAAGCAATCTGAGCACATGTGGTTCACATGTTTTAGTGAATATTTATTGAAAATGGGATATAAAAATGACCAGGTATGTCCATGTATTTTTATTAAGAAATTTGGTTTTAAATTTATGATATTAGTTATATATGTTGATGATTTTAATCTTATTGGAACTCTTGAAGAGCTCCAAGAAACAATTGATTATTCGACATCAAGGATGGTCGTAAAAGTATACTTTGCCTTGGTTTACAAATTGAACATTTGGCAAGTAGAATATTTATTCAACATATACAACAAAAGTTCTAAAAAGATTTGACATGGACAAAGCACATCCATTGAGTATTCCAATGATCGTCCAGTCCTTTTCGACCTCAAGAAGATATTGAAGAACTTCTTGGTCCTAAAGTACCATATCTCAGTGCAATTGGTGCATTAATGTATCTTGCTAATAATACACGACCTGATATTGCTTTTGCTGTCAATTTATTAGCAAGATTTAGTTCTTCACCAACACGACGACATTGGAATGGAATTAAACAAGTCCTTCGATATCTCCAAGGTGCAATTGATCTCGGATTATTTTATTCAAATAAAACCAGTCCAACATTGATAGGTTATGCAGATGCTGGTTATTTATCTGATCCACATAAAGCACGTTCTCAAACGGGCTATCTATTTACATGTGGAAATACTGCTATATCATGGTATTCTACGAAACAATCTATAGCAGCTACTTCTTCAAATCATGCTGAAATTATAGCCATTCATGAAGCAAGTCGAGAATGTGTATGGCTAAGATCCATGATTCATTATATCCGAGAAAGTTGTGGATTATCATCAATCAAAGATATTCCAACTCCTCTTTATGAAAACAATGCAGCTTGCATAGCTCAATTACGAGGAGGATATATTAAATGAGATCGCGCAAAACATATTTCACCAAAATTCTTCTTTACTCATGAACTCCAGAAGAAAGGTGAAATTAATGTGCTACAAATTCGGTCATGTGATAACCTCGCAAATATTTTCACGAAGACTTTACCGACTGCAACATTTAAGAAGTTGAGATATAAAATCGGTATGCGTCAGTTTAAAGATTTAAAAGAATCATCTCATCAGGTGGAGTAATAAACAGACATATAAAATAGTGTATTCTTTTTCCTTCACTAGATTTTTTTTCCCACTGGGTTTTTATCTAGTAAGGTTTTAACGAGACATATTTTTTATGTAATAGATGGACATCCAAGGGGAAGTGTTATGAATTATTGGAATCTCCATTAATTAGTGGATGCTCCACTAATTATGGATTTATGTGAATAATTAGAGAAGATTTTTATGGATGTCCACCATTTAGTGGAGACACCACTAATTAAGATTAGTGGAAGATGATGTATGTCATGATGTAATCCACTAATTAGAGCTCTATAAATAGAGTTATTCTCTAAGCTTGTAATACACCATTATTTTGTGAAAGAAAGATTAGTGAAAGAAATATTAGAAAGAATTGAGAGAAGAAGAAAGAGAGAAATTATTGTGCAAAATAGTTAGAGTTTTATGAGTGTATAGTGTGAAGATTTTATTCTAACACTACCCTAATTTTATAACATAGTTTTATTAGTGTGTAGTGTGAAGATTTTATTCTAACATTACCCTAATTTTATAACACGTTATCAGCACGAGTCTCTGCCGTTATTAAAGCCAGAAGACAGGATAGTAATGATCCTGAACCAATATCAGTTGATAAATATCGGCATAGAAAAGATTGACTGCAATGGAAAGATGCGATTCAATCGGAGTTAAATGCACTGACAAAACGTGAAGTTTTCGGACCTGCAGTCCGAACACCAGAATGTGTAAAACCTATTGGCTACAAATGGATATTTGTGCGAAAGCGCAATGAAAATAGTGAAATCGTTCGATATAAAGCGCGATTAGTAGCCCAAGGTTTTTCACAAAGACCAGGTATTGATTATGATGAAACTTATTCTCCTGTTGTTGATGCTATTACACTCCGATATCTTATCAGTTTGGCAATACATGAAAAGATAGATATGCGCCTATTAGATGTTGTCACTGCTTACTTGTATGGAAATTTAGAAAATGATGTTTACATGAAAATCCCCGAAGGATTTCATATGCCTGAAGCATATAAACATTATCCTCGTGAAAATTACTCCATCAAGTTGCAGAAATCATTATATGGCCTGAAGTAATCTGAGCACATGTGGTTCATATGTTTTAGTGAATATTTATTGAAAATGGGATATAAAAATGACCAGGTATGTCCATGTATTTTTATTAAGAAATTTGGTTTTAAATTTATGATATTAGTTATATATGTTGATGATTTTAATCTTATTGGAACTCTTGAAGAGCTCCAAGAAACAATTGATTATTCGACATCAAGGATGGTCGTAAAAGTATACTTTGCCTTGGTTTACAAATTGAACATTTGGCAAGTAGAATATTTATTCAACATATACAACAAAAGTTCTAAAAAGATTTGACATGGACAAAGCACATCCATTGAGTATTCCAATGATCGTCCAGTCCTTTTCGACCTCAAGAAGATATTGAAGAACTTCTTGGTCCTAAAGTACCATATCTCAGTGCAATTGGTGCATTAATGTATCTTGCTAATAATACACGACCTGATATTGCTTTTGCTGTCAATTTATTAGCAAGATTTAGTTCTTCACCAACACGACGACATTGGAATGGAATTAAACAAGTCCTTCGATATCTCCAAGGTGCAATTGATCTCGGATTATTTTATTCAAATAAAACCAGTCCAACATTGATAGGTTATGCAGATGCTGGTTATTTATCTGATCCACATAAAGCACGTTCTCAAACGGGCTATCTATTTACATGTGGAAATACTGCTATATCATGGTATTCTACGAAACAATCTATAGCAGCTACTTCTTCAAATCATGCTGAAATTATAGCCATTCATGAAGCAAGTCGAGAATGTGTATGGCTAAGATCCATGATTCATTATATCCGAGAAAGTTGTGGATTATCATCAATCAAAGATATTCCAACTCCTCTTTATGAAAACAATGCAGCTTGCATAGCTCAATTACGAGGAGGATATATTAAATGAGATCGCGCAAAACATATTTCACCAAAATTCTTCTTTACTCATGAACTCCAGAAGAAAGGTGAAATTAATGTGCTACAAATTCGGTCATGTGATAACCTCGCAAATATTTTCACGAAGACTTTACCGACTGCAACATTTAAGAAGTTGAGATATAAAATCGGTATGCGTCGGTTTAAAGATTTAAAAGAATCATCTCATCAGGGGGAGTAATAAACAGACATATAAAATAGTGTATTCTTTTTCCTTCACTAGATTTTTTTTCCCACTGGGTTTTTATCTAGTAAGGTTTTAACGAGACATATTTTTTATGTAATAGATGGACATCCAAGGGGAAGTGTTATGAATTATTGGAATCTCCATTAATTAGTGGAGGCTCCACTAATTATGGATTTATGTGAATAATTAGAGAAGATTTTTATGGATGTCCACCATTTAGTGGAGACACCACTAATTAAGATTAGTGGAAGATGATGTATGTCATGATGTAATCCACTAATTAGAGCTCTATAAATAAAGCTATTTTCTAAGCTTGTAATACACCATTATTTTGTGAAAGAAAAATTAGTGAAAGAAAGATTAGAGAAAATTGAGAGAAGAAGAAAGAGAGAAATTCTTGTGCAAAATAGTTAGAGTTTTATTAGTGTGTAGTGTGAAGATTTTATTCTAACACTACCCTAATTTTATAACATAGTTTTATTAGTGTGTAGTGTGAAAATTTTATTTTAACACTACCCTAATTTTATAACATAATTAAAATTATTAAATATTATTTTAGATTAAAGGGTTAGCATTTCCTTAAAAATGGCACCGTTTGACGCCTTAGGTATGTACTTAAATTCCATTTCGGATTCGGGATTCGTCAGTTTACACAATCTCAAAATGAAAGCAGTAGTTAATCAAACCATATGCCGAAATAAATGAACCATAACTAATAGTAGCAGAACAGAATAGAATGGAAGGGATGACATGAATCTCAGAAAATGGTTTATTATTATTGAATTTTCTGGCTGCATACGCAAGCCGAAAGACAGATTTGGGCTTAGGATTATTGAGTAAAAACTACGAAAACAATCAATTCTTGTTTTACTCATTCAAACGATGACTCTTCATTCCGATCAAAGAACAAGCCCGAAGGACCATCATCAGGCAGCAAAGCTAGCCTCACTGGGTTTTCTGCAGCTTCTTCTGCGGTAAATAAGCCTAAGCCATGGTTCATGTCGGTTTTGGCAAAGCCTGGACAAACGCAATTGACCTTGAAATTGGGGTACTTCTTGGCCACAATTCTTGTATAGGCATTCACGGCTGTTTTTGAGACTGTATAAGCCGAAAAGGACAATGGCCAGCCTTTAGCTCCAAGAGATCCCTCCTTGAAATCCTGCAAGAATTGATTGGTCACCTCATCCACTCTCTCTTCTGTAAGGTTGCTGGCATCTTTCAGAATTCCTTCAGCCCATTCACTTGCTATGCTCTGAAACATGGTTAGTAAGAAAGGCAAAGAGGTCAGGTCTCAAGCAACTCGGCTAGTTGAAATATTGGCTGAATATCCATATATTTCAGGTAGCATAACATTCAAACCAAACCAAGTTCAGTACCTTTAGCTGTCCCATGATGGAGGAAACATTTACTATTCTTGGTGATGCAGATAACTGAAGAAGTGGGAGAAAAGCTTCAGTCACTCTTTTTGTCCCATAATAGTTGACTTGAAAGCATCCTACAGCCAACTCATATGTCTCCGTGTATATCTTGCTGAAGTCGATCTCGGCCTGCAATGGTCAAATTACATATTACAGAAGAAAATAAGTAACAAAACCAGATTTGCCTGATTCTAGCATTTCTTCAAGCACATTGCAAGCAATCAGAAGTAAACCCAATACTTACCACAGCGGCAGCAGGGTTCAAAGCTCTTACCACATCAGCATCAGCAATGGTTCCACTAACCCCTGCGTTGTTAACCTGAAACGAAAAAACGAGAATGGGGATTTGGGCATCCAATTTAGAAGGCAATACGAATCAAGAATTGAGCTTTTCAATAGTACCAAGATATCAAGCCTTCCAAATTGATTCTTGACGAATTCTGCAAGAGAAGCAACGCTGGATGGAATCGTCACATCCAGCTGATGAAAAAGCACGTTACCGGACAAGCCCAACTCTTTGATCTTCTCAACAGCATCGAGTCCTCTCTTCTCATCTCTAGCAGTTAGCACCACAGTAATTCCTCGGGAAGCTAACTTCTTGCAGACTTCAAATCCAATACCCTTATTTGATCCTGTAACAACTGCGTATCTGCAAAGATTAAGAAAGAACCAGCCATCAGAAAATCGTAACGACCTTACCGATCAAGAAATCATAAAGAAAAACACAAAGCATGAGATTAAAAAGGGGGAAACTTTGATGGAGTACTTCTTTTCTGAAGCACCAACGACTGCTGCCGCCATGAGTGATGTATTTCAGAGTTTGCTTTGTGTTTGTTCTTGATCAATTATGAAATAAGATTGTACTACAAATTCCCGTCTTTCTATAATAATTGAGGAATCAAATGAAACCCGTGTCGGATTCGCTGTTACTGTGTTAAATCCCCAATTTACTGCGTCAATCTCCATGTCTGACTTTCGATTCACTGCGCCATTAGGAGACAAGGAGAGTTGGTGAGACTTCGTGGCTGCTTAATCAGCTTACCTACCACCATATCCGCCATTACTTAACACTGGAGTTAAAATGTTCACAGTTTCACATGCATGTCCCACGTGTTGAGACAGATTTAAAGACTTTGGGCGAAAATTTTTTATTTTTTTCAATTTTATAATTTTTAAAAATTACTCTCTATTTTAAATATAATTTACTTTCTATTTTTTAAAATTACTCTCTATTTTTATTTCAATTTTAATATTATTTTTTATTATAATTACTCTCTTTCTAAGTATTTAATTCCATCCAATTCAGGAATTTTAGATTTTAGCATTATTTGTTAGATCGGATTGGATTGATCGATCGGACCGATTAAATCGTAAATCTATTCATCTTTTTTAGTCAAAAATTTTAAAAATTAACCTATATTATTCAAATTAGTTTGGATTGGTCGGTGCAATTAATTGAACCGGTTCTTCTTTCGTTTTTTTTCCTCCTATATAAGATAATATATTCGTAAGAAAAAAAATAAGTTACACAAATAGAATAAATAGTTTATAGTAATAGAAAAAATATTATATTTTATTCTAATTTCGTTATTTATGTATTTATAGACTTGAATTATATTATATGGATCAATTTTATTTTTAAAAATATTATATTTTTAATTTTTAAATAATAATATTATTAATTCACAATTGTAATTGAACCATTAAAGTGTAAACTAATAAATTTTTTAATTTAATATCCAATTCGATTTTGAAAACAATGGATTTTAGGGTCTGTCGAGTTTCCCGCTGCAATGACAGGCGAATTCGACTCTTAAATGTTAAAAACCTGAGGAGTGAAGTGCGTACGGGGGAGAAAAGATTTTATAATAATCTGCTGGTCTAAAATAAATTGTAATATTTTAATACAATGAAAATGTTTCGAAATACGTTTTTAATATTCATAAATTATTAAAATTACAAAATTTTGAAATTTTCTTTTATTGGTTATCATAAAATAATACTCTTTTTTTAAAAAAATAATTATTTACTATTACACAAATTTCATAAATTAAAAAACATTAATATTTATAGAGTTTCAAAAATTAAATTGCTCATTAAAATTATAAAAATTAATATTATAATTTAATAAAATAATAAATAATAAAAAAACATTCTCAATTTCACAAAATAATAAATAGTTTAAAATATAAGAAACTCTAAAAATAATTTTTTTAAGAATAAAAATAATACTGTATTTATTTTGAAATGACAGAAATAATAACTCATTATATTCCTCAAGAAGAGCCAATATATTTTGTCTTATATGGTATTAAATAAATAAAAACATCCCATCCAAAATTAGCCCAAGTAATATCTGAGACTGATAACATAAACCTGCATGCGCAAATGCCATTCAAGGTAAGCCAAGTTAACATAAGTCTGTTTATTTCATGGAAAAGAAGATGTTTCCTCCAGAAATTCATGCCCATAGATAAGCATATGAAATTATGAATGTATCTTTGATGATTCCTTCTACTAATAAGATGAAACTTCATGGCGAACAAAGAACATCCCAGAAGGACCATCATCAGGCAGAAGAGCCAGCGTCACAGGACTTGCGGCACCTTCTTCTACAGTTAGCTTGCCAGTGTGATAGTTCATATCCGTTTTGACATAGCCTGGACAGACACAATTGATCTTGAAATTAGGGTACTTCTTCGCCAAAACTCTTGTATATGCATTCATGGCTGCTTTTGAGACTATATATGCTGAATAGTATGAAGGCCATCCTTTAGCTTCCAGGGAACCCTCTTGAAATTCCTTAAGAAATTCATCGAGCAACTCATCCACTTTCTCCTCTGTCAGATTGTTCTCATCGTTTAATATGCTTCTAATCCGTTCACCTGGTATTCTCTGAAACACAGTGAAAAGATTGAGTTATGCGTATAGGAATAGCAATTTTTTAAGAAAATCAAACTATTCATTACTGCAACAAAATAAGCCATGAATGTCTCCATTCTTAATTTTCTTGAATTTTCAATAATATTCTAAGAAGAGATGGAACACCATTCAGCAAAGAAACTTTGACACTTTTTATGGCTGTTTTCACAAGATTCAGGTAATATCAGCAATCTAGTGGTATTCTGGTAATGCCATTTTGAGATTTGCTTTCCCTCTATTTCAACAGAGGCAGAGCACCAAAGTAACTAATAGGCCATTAACCAGTTGGCAGTTTCGCATATCATCTATTCACACAACAAAAAGATCCACATGTTCAAGAAAATCGTTGAGAAAATATAGGGCTGATTAATTCATCCTGGTTGGTGCATCACATCCATGATTTTGAGTTTCTTCTAGGGACAAGTCTTCATAATCATCCCTGTCTTGAGTGATTATGGGGCTCATTATAACAAGGAGAGGCACCACCAGCTATCAGAATAATCTGTCAATGTTGCGGATATCTGTTTTAACTTTGGCAAAGGCAGAAACTTTTTGGTTGATATGACCAATTGTCTTAAGAAGGAAGAGATGGGGTTGCCAACCGGGTGTTGTTCCCCTTCCACATATGGTATTGGTCGATCAGAGTAGATCATTCCAAAACTAGCTCTAATGATAGTTTTGGAAGACACTTCAAAATCATTAGATAAGGTCAGTATAAAACTATGCGGATTTAGGCAAGTTATCAAATGCATTGACTTAGCTCCCTGGCCAGACAATTAAAGCCAAGCATTATTAAGACTACACTGCATAGTGAAACTTCCTCATGCTTCAAGAAATAGACCACCTAGTAATTAAATACCTGTAACTTCCCCATGGAGGAGGAAAGATTCACAATTCTTGGTGATTTTGACAATTCGAGAAGAGGAAGAAACGCTTCAACCATTTTCTTTATGCCATAATAGTTTATCTGCAAGCATTCTACTGCCAAATCGTAATTCTGAGTTACTATATCTTTGAAATTAACTTGAGCTCCGCCTGCTGCAGCTCTTAGACCATCAGGATCCGTATGTGCTCCACTAATCGCCGCATTGTTTACCTGAAACAAGTAATTACTTGTTAATTTCTTCTTTGGCCAGGGAACAATACAAAACTGTGCTTCAGCGGATTGTTAATGATTGTAGCCCAATCGTTTCCCTAAAACATCCTATAAAATATCCCGTAATATCTAGAAGAAAAGGAAAGCATCTGGACATAATAGAAAACCCAAAAAAGATCAAATCTTTGCAGCATATCAGTTAAGAGCAAATAAACCTAATGAGCGAATGCAGTAAGCAAAGTTACAAATGAAATAACAAAGATTCAAAGAAGTTTCTGACATGAATATACCAAGATATCAAGCCTCCCAAACTGAATCTTGACGAAGTCAGCAAGGGAAGAAACACTGGATGAATTTGTCACATCGAGCTGATGAAAAAGCACGTTATCGGAGAAGGGCAACCCCTTGAGCTTCTCAAGAGCATCAAGCCCCCTCTTCTCATCTCTAGCAGTCAAGACCACAGTGATTCCATGAGAAGCTAACTGCCTGCAGATCTCAAATCCAATCCCTTTGTTTGCCCCTGTAACGACTGCATATCTGCCAAATTAAAAAGAACAAATTTAAAGCACATAAGAGAATGAATATGGATAATACTCTGAAATCTGCATTTAACAAGCAAAAGTCGAAGCGAGTAGCAGTCTTTGGTGACTTTGTACTTGCCTCTTCTCTGTAGTGCCACTGTTTCCTGCTGCAGCCGCCTCCGCCATAGTGGTAGTTTCTGAAATTCAGAGAGGGAAAATGCAGAAGAGAGAAAACTTTTGTATTGATTTCTGCATACAATTCTTCACAGGAGAAGGGCGACCTTGGATACCAATTTTGTTAAGAAAAATTACTTAAACTTATCTGAAAAATAAATACTAATTGAGATGATTTTTAATTTTTAAAAAGTTATTATTATTTATAAAGTATTATATTCTCTGTTACATGTAATAAAATTAATTTATTTTGCAAAGTGATATCTAATTACAGATATAATAAGTTAAATAAGTATGATTTGGATATAAAATAAGCATAATTATTTTTTATTAACTTCAAATATTTTAATGAAAATAACGATTAAGTAGATGATTCCGAATTATGGAGTTTGCTCCGTCGCCTATTCTTTTTTGTTGCGTTTATAAATTTTTAGATGTTTAAATATAAAAAATATATTTTACTATAATTTAATTTTTTATATTATTATCCAAACCTCAAATTATCTTGGTATATAAACTTTCAATTTAACGTTTGACTTCAGTCATGTGTGAGCACTTTTCCATCAAGTTTTTTTATGAGAAATTAATGATCAAAATTAAATTCAAGATGTATAATTTAAGGATTCAAATTACCGACAAATCATAAATACTATTCATAATTTAGTAAATAATAGTACTAGTTAACTCAGTACGGAGATTTTGTTCATTCTTTAAATATAAGTTAAAATTTTTTATTATTTAATAAAATTTATAAATAAATATTAATTATACAAAATTTTAAATATTTTATCATATCAAAATTTATTTTTAATAAAATTATTTGAAATATTCTTTCACACACACACACATATATATATATATATATATATATATAGTGATCAAATTTCTTTTCTTATGAATTTAGATTTTGCACATTTGCAAGTGTTACCATAGATCACATGTATCATAAATTTCCTTCACTAACTTAATCTATCTCTGTTAATTAAGTCACATTTATTAATTAGTCTCTTACCAATCCAAGAGGGGTAATTTGGTTTTGTTGATTAGCACTAAGCATGTTATTGTTAATCAAGCATCTTGCCTTGACTTTAGAGAAATCTATAAACTCTATCTCAAAATGAAGCTCATCATCCTTTGAAAATCCATCAGCAATTGAAACAAGACAATCCTCCTCTCCATAATGCATTTCAGATTTCATCTTGAACTAAAAGCCAAATATTAGAAATTTGTTAACCGACAAGATTTTAGCAAGAAATATGAATAAGAAAGGAGAATACAACAAAAGTTGTCCCAACCTTAGTGCTTTCCTTGAGCGTATAGAATAATTCAAAGCAACAAAATTATTTCCAAGTGTGTATATTATTACCATAGCCGAATGAGGCAAGTAACATTCTAATGGCAAGTGAGACCAAAAGAATAGGGCAACTCAGGAGAAGGGCAACAACAATACAAGATTAAGGAGAATTTGGAAGCATGATTAGATTATTAACCAAGTTGAAATATCGAATATCACAATTGATGAAATGGTTTGCTTAATACAGAAATATGTTTCAACTTGCAACTTAGCCCTATGAGAACATCCATGTCTTTCTCGTTCAATGCCGAATGGCAAAAATACTAAAAATAGAAAATGTATAAAATCCATTGATCTTTTTTCCTTTGTGGATTCTTTTAAGAGTTTTATTCGAATACGAACGAATCAAGTATCATATTTTCAAACTCGAGTTCGAATATAATTGAATATTGCTTAAATTCGTTCGTTTATTATTCGAGTTTGAATTCGTATTTGAGTTTATTCGATTATTATTTAATAATATTCGAGTCTGATTAAGTTTGAGTTTAAAAAACTCGATTAACGTTCGAGTTTGAATTGTTCGAATTCGTTTATTTCAAAAATTTTATTTAAAATTTTATAAAAATAATAATTCCAAAATTAATAAAATAATTAAATATTTATAATATTAAATAAATAAATATAATAATATAACTAATATTATATTAATACTATAATATAAGATTTATTATGAAGAAATCTTAATATTATAAAATATAAATAAATATAATATAATTAATTTAAAAAAATATATCACACGTTTGCGAACATTCAAATATATTCATGAATATGTTCATATTCATTCGTTTATTAATCGAACTTAATATTTCGTTTGAGTTCGTTCGTTTATTAAATGAACAAACCTTATTCGAACTTGAACGAACTTTCGTTCGCAAATATTTGGATCATTTACAACTCTAATGCTTTTATGTTGTTATGTGTCATTTTCTTCATATGCTTAGTGTGTCTAACTAATGATTTACCCATTACTAATTGTCAAAATCAATTTGAGGTAATTCTTCTAGAGAATAGTTAAGTGCAACCATGGCAAAGAACATAGTGTCCCCTTTCCTCAAGATCAGTAAACATTAGACTTTGTTTACGAGTAAATGTAGAAGGGTTAAACTAATAACCATTGTAACTTCACCCTTCCACATTGTTGGGATTCCTTTCGGCAATCCCAATATCATCTTGCTTTTGCCCCAAACACGCCCTTACTTGTTTACATTGAGTTGCAAGAGGTTTTGATAGTCAGTGAGTAGAGAAAAAAGTAGTTTCTTGCATAAAACATAAAATCAATATTATAATGTTCAGGAAAATGTAACTAGTAGATTTTGGTTAACTGCCATGAATCTTCAAAATTACAGTTAAAGGGATTACTTTCTAATTTCTAAAAATGGTAAGAATGCAAAAGTCAAACAAGTACAAGAAGCAGTCCTACAATAGTTGTGAACTAAAGTGAATGCCAAGGCCATCGTAGCTCACTTTCAACATTCTTATTTCCTTTTGATAATATATAGAGTTCTTGCTTGCTTTTCCTTTTGAAAACAATCTTTTACAAATGAAGTATGAAACAAAATTGACCTCCAATTTCTCTTCTAGTGGACTGAACAACAACTCCATCCAATGTGTGAATGGTGCAGTGATAAATACCCTACATGATTTGGTGCACATGTCATTGACTCTTCATCATTTTGTCAATAATTTTGTTAATAGAAATTGATGCTACAACAATTCGTGACTTTGCAATTTACATTACATCCTAGATTCATTCAAAACACACACACACACACACACACACACACACACACACATTTGACAAAATACCCGATCACCATCCTCAGGTGTTAGTTCTCCACCTCCAGGCCTAACCATAACTTTTATCAAACTTCTTGGAACAATCTTCAACTTCCTTTGTACATGAAATCACTTAATCAACAATTCTGATAACTTCTTTTGATCGAACAATCAAACAAGAAAATAGATACGAAAGGAAAAAGAAAAAGGTAAAGAGGATTGACCTTTTATTGGGAGAATGAAACTTTCTATCTAAAGATTCACATCATGTAACTTTCATTCTTGTATGATGGGATCTTGTCCTGAAAATATTCCTATATCTTTATAGTCTATAGTGTACAAAATGTAGTAACTTTACACGGTTTAACTGCCACCAATAAATCCCATACAGTTTCCATGAGTCATGCACAAGTTCCACTGACCTGGGGTCTTATACTGCTTGAAGAACTTGATCTTCTTGCACCTTTCCTATAATTTTTGGTGGATACCTCATCACCTTCACCCGGAAGGCATACTACAAAATTATGATAGCCACAAATAGATGGCAATTCAGAAAGTATGTGTTGAGGATACATATGATATCTTTTTATGTTTCTTGGTACATATTTCTTGTTGCTATCAAATGCCAAGGATTTATTGGCACTAAGAATAGACAAAGATATTGCTTTGTTGTAGCTTTCAATAAATGAATTTCCTATAGTAATAAGAAATAAAAGGAACAAAAATGCACTTCAAAGCAGCAACTTATTGTTTTCAAAAGGAAGACAAAAATGACATCGACTTCTATTCTAATGTGGTGAGCTGAAATATGTGCATGCACAAAGATAAATACACATAGAGGGAGGAGTGGGAAATAGATATTTCATTTCAAACTTCATTTCATGATATATCTTGGAATGATTATTGATATTAGTACAGTTGTATCATCATTTATTTATTTATTTTGCTTTGGCTATTTGTTTCTGAAAACAAAAGTAAAATTAATGGAATTTTTATCAACAAGAATGAAATGAAAATATCACCTTTTTGTCAGAGCCAAATTTAATGATGTCTGATGGACGAAAATGAACTAACAAGTTAGGAAACAATCTGTAACGTCTGCCTTTATTGTTGTAGAACAACTCTTTCTTTTTAGATAAAGATCTTGAAGAATATTTCTCATTTGAAAGAAAACTAATAAGTAAATCTCATAATCAAAACATATACAGAGACCCATTTAGTAATTTAGGTGTCATATTCACTTCGCAAATCAGTCAAGAAAAATAATCCATATTTACAGTTTATTTGAGCATGTGTTTTGGAGATCTAACAGAATACAGACCTCTGATTAAGTATTAAAAGGAAATACAGAAGCAAATAATGAATACTGTAAACTAAAGCAACAAGAGGTGACGTCTAGGATGAACGTAAAATTATTGATACCCCATGACACATTTGAGGATATTTCACTCCTAAAATTGTAAAAACTTTTGTGTTAAGTTTCCTTGAGGTTTTGAATGAGCAAATAATGTCATTGACTCCAACATTATATCATTCAAGACTGTTAATATTGAAAACCCTTGGGAATTCCTTCTTCCTCGTTCTTTTCACATTGGACATTCTTTAAATTGTAGCTAAACATTATTTGGAAGTTTAGTTGATATATAAAGAATTTAATATTTCAAAAGTGATAAAAATGGATATTAGTCCTTTGTAATGCCACTATTCTCCACTATGTTTCTGAAAGTAACACATTCAAAGTTGTTTGATACTTTAAAAGACCATAAATAAATCAACCATCTTCGGCAATTAAACCACTTTTTTCAAACTTATTGAAAAAGGATAAAAACAAAGAAATAAAGAGAGAAGTAAACATTATACTTAATAGTACATGGATTGTTGTGCTCATTTTTTCTTAACAAAATAGGGTTTGAAGTAGAACTATCTTGTCCAAAAGGAAATAGGAGCCACCTATGAACAAAAATGTGCCTGCAAATATAGTTACACATCGAAATATTGACAAAAGAAGGGCAAAGTGAAATTAAGTATTTTGAATTACTAACTCACTCTCCGTTAAGTGCACGTTACATAGAATCATCATCTTCAAATCATTTTCGTAACTGGTCATTTGCCTTTAACATTTGAAAAATCAAAGATTAAATATGAGTTCACAATTTACTTGTTTATCATATAGAAAGGACAAAAGAACGTATAAACAACTCCTACTAATGTCTTAATTTGACTTTCATAGCTTTCTTTATCAGAAAGTCCTCATTGTTGTGCTCTTCCTTCAAGCTTTGAGCTGCAAAAACAAGAATGGATTTTTCACATTTGAAGCTGAACAAATTAGTGATGTGATATATCACGTAGTTAACCTTGAAAAGGCTTAATTTCATATTCAGTCCCTGAACTATTTCTTTTTTTATATGATTGGTCCTTAAATTTTATTTTTAATTTTTTATATCCCTAAATTTTTTTTGAACGTAGTTGGTCCCTAAACTTTACTTTTAACCTTTTTTGTCTCTTAATATTTTTACTTCGACACACTTAATCATTTAAAAATATTATTATTTATTCACTCTAAATATATTCAAATTAACTTTTACACACTTTATTCAATCCGAATAATAATAAGTTTAAAAATATTATAGTTGTCCTCCGCCCCCCCCCCTTTTTTTCCCTGGATTCAAGTTTTATCTTTTGCTTTTCACTGGGAAAATAGTAGAACGGAAAGATTTGTAGTAAAGATGGGTTGCAGTCAGTCGCTGTGGGGGGTGATGGAATTAGGGCAGATGTTAACCAATAGCTCCCTGGCTGTAAGCTGCAAAGCGGACTGCAAATTGATATTTTAATCAAGACTTGCTTAGCTATTTGTGGATGCACAAGGCTGAAGAAGTGGTTGGTGTCAATCTAGGATTGAGAATTTGATACTGCAGTTGGGGTACTAATCTTTTGCTGAATTTTCATTAGTCATACTATTAATTTTATAGAGAATTTAAAATTTATTGACACATTTATATCTGTACATTAAAGAAAAAATTCAATAAATACATGACAAGTAGAACGGTCAATTCGGATTTGTAAATCAATTTGGTTAAGTTCAAGTTAGACCCAACTTCAAAAATAAAAAATTTGGCTTGAGCTTAACCCAACCAAACTCACAAATATCAAGCTTAAACTTGGCTCTAATAAAAAATTTACGTTCGTGCTGTTTAAAAATAATTCAAAAAAATATAAAATATAAAATAATATAAATGCATATAATTAAAATGTAATTTTATATAATTGTCTATTGCAATAAAAATGAAAATAAAAAATGTCATATAAAAGATTAATTTTTAATTATTACAATAATGATAGTTTTATATTTTGGTTAGTTTTATAATGAAATTCTACATAATGTGAAAAAAATAAAATATAGAATTATTATACTAAAAAAAGGTTTAATAAGTATATATTTTGATAATCAACTATTAATAAAATAAATGTGATTATTTATTTTAATATTGTAGTCTTAAATTTTATTAAAATTTGTAGAGATAGAAAATGATTTTGCAATAGTTTTATAGTTATTTTTGCAAGTAATAATATCTTTATAATTTCATATATTAAAAAAAAGATATTTTATTATCAACTTATCATTATTCGGATTGAATAGACTGCGTTAAAGTTAATTTGAATCCATTTAGAGTGGGTAAATAATAATATTTTTAAAGGATCAAGTGTGTCGAAGTAAAAATGTTAAGGAATAAAAAAAGTTCAAAGTAAAATTTAAAGATCAATTACGCTCCAAAAAAAATTTAGAGATTTAAAAAATTAAAAATAAAATTTAGAGACCAATCATATAAAAAAAAATAGTTCGGAGACTGAATGTGGAATTAAGTCCCTTGAAAATCCCATTGCAGCTCTTATTTTATTAATCAAGTGTTTGAAAAGGTTGCGATAGTGTGCTTCTGTACTCAAAAAGTAATAAAAAGATCTTTTAGAGAGCTTCTAAAATGTTCTTATAGGTAAGATCTTCCTGGACATGATAACTTATTATCTTTAAAGAAAAGGAAAAGACGAGCAAATGCTTGCAAATGATGATTTGATCTGAAAAATTGTGTTCAAAGGCCCATCATGTCTTACTATTGCCATCGAGAACCAAGAACCAATTTAGCATTAAAGGCATTCTAATGTCAATAAACTGCAACACTCTTAATGGCGGTGCAAATTTAAAAATTAATTGTCAACACCATGCAGATAACTAAGACATGCAAATTGCAGGTTGTGAACAAGGTAAAATAATATACTTTCGTGGTATGCATTCTGATTAGATTAAACTTGTTCTCTGACACTAAAGAAGCTGCTAGTGAAATCTAAAATATTTGAGCAACAGAAGATTTTGATACATTCTCAATTTCATCACTGACACTAAAGAAGTTGCTAGTGGAATATAAAAATGTTTGGCCAGCAGGAAATTTTGATAACATGCTAAATTTTATTTTACCGGCCTCTACCAAGGAAGTTCTTCTAACCTCCTTGAGGACATTCCCAGACTTACAAGAGATACAACGTCTATGTTATTGTGTTAAAAAATGAGTACAAATTTATACCCCAAAAGGTATATAGAAACTTATGTGCAAGTTGATTTTTGCAATATGAAGGAAGTCTAATTAAAAAATCTATACATATAAATTAATTCTAAAGCACATACTTGCGAAATAACATAATTGAAATTCTAGCAATTTAATAACCAAAAGTATTAATAAGTTTTGCTTTTGAGTTCAGATGATACAAATAATCCATCCAGTATTTCAAGACTCGATAATTTAAAAGTTCTCTCATTATTAAGTTTTAATTTTACCAAATAGTATATTAAAAAATAGGCAGGACTTAATTACACCATCATTAATATGTATCTTATATTCTCCTAGTTCTTCTTCTCTTGTCCATACCATTCTTGGAGCTCTAAGAAACAATCTCAAGATTGCCTGTCATTAGAGCCTAGTGCTAAATATGATATCAACCAATGGAAATGCAATGTTATTTATTGAAAAGAGAAGACAAGGACTTTTTGTCTAAATATGATATATCAAATATTTACGGTGTGGACATATGGAAAACCTCAATCAATCCTCAATACATTAATTAAAATGCAATATAACTAGCAAAGGGAAAACAACAAAGGCAATTTGTTGTACCCCAATTTACCTCATTTGGTGTACTCTCCTAAAGATTAGCATCCCAATTTTGCTTTTAAAGCAAAGAAGATGAGGCAAACTAAATAAAATAGCTATTAACATGAATTGAGCAAAGTATGAATTGAAATTTAAAATTCCTCGACCATCATCTAATCTAGGAGATAAAGGAAACTATTAAAACGGGCATTTATTGGCAGAGAAAAAAAAAATGCCTAATTCGTATTTGATATTAGCAATCATGAAGATTATTAGCAATTACTACAAGGAATCTGAAACTACCATTTAGATTAGTAAAACAAAAAATATTGATTCGTAATTAATAAGTAAAATACTTCTCTATGTTACAAATTGGGACCCCTCCATTCCTTCCATGATAGTTTTATGATTGCATAACATCAACTTAATGCAAAAGAAAAGAAAAAACTTAAGTACCACTTCTTTTTGTAGTGATGAAGTATATTCTTTCTCCATACCATGCATTTGCTTAACTTCAAAGAAGAAGAAACTTCAGAGGTGACTTGTTTGACGCTTTATTGCATGTGTAATTTTCATATACTGAGTCCTAAAAAAGTGTTACTCAATAATTATTTCTATTTTTTTGTCAAATAGGTAGTTAAAAAGAGTTTCCAACAGTCATTAGTGTTTCCTCATCCTTGGGATGCCCAACTACAAGGAATCGACGGTTCAACAAAAACCACAGGTTGAACAGGGTAAAAAAGACAAATTTTAGCTAGGTACAACCTATATCTAAAACTATATTCTTTGTCTAGCAATATCATTGTATTTATCTTTATTCTGTTTTTTTTCAATAGTTTTTGACTCTCAAACACAATTCCAACTATGTACATGCACGTGTAGGGGTGTTCATTATTCGATTTGAATCGAAAAATCGGACTGAATAGATTTCAATTTTGATTTTCGATTCGATTTTAGGGTTCATATAAAAATTTAGTTCAATTTTTGATTTTTTAAAATAAAAAAATGAAAAACCAATTTATATTTTTAAATTTTAAAATATATAATTAATATTAAAATGTTGTTCATTAGTTAATTATTTATTTTTATAAGTTATAATTTTTAAAAATATTTCTGTTCGATTTCGATTATTTTAATTCAGTTCGATTTGGTTTTGTCCAAAATAAAGACATTAATAATTAAGTTTAAAATCTTTATCTTTACAATTTGCATCCGTAATCATAACTTTCTACTAAAATGTTTGTCTCAAATCTTTAAAATGTTTGAATTTTAATTTATATTATATTTTATATTAGATTTGAATTATAATTTATATTAAACTTTATTTGTTTTGACTGAAATTTATATTAGATTAATAAATCTACTAAATGAGGTATTCAAATTGGATTTAAAATCAAATTGAAAATTCAGTTCTATTAATTTTTTTTTAAATTTCGGTACGATTTAATTTTAAAAAATAATAATAATAACTAAAAAAATCGAATTTTAAAATCGAGAATCCAACACCCCTGTGCACCTGTGTGTGTTTCTGATATAAAGCCATAATCTTCATCTTTTTAGATTAGCATGCATCCGAAGCCTAATGGACAAACAAAATAATATCAACTGCTAAAATTGCAGGCCTGTGGGCACAAGTACTATTTCCGACATGAAAAAACAGATTGTATAAAGATTGTGAAATCATTATTATCTGATTTTTTTATTTTTTTTTTCTTCACTCGTGAATTTTTGCTATCAAAGAAAAATGTCACCTAATTTTTCAGTTAACAAACCAAGTAGCAAAAAAAAAAAAAAAAAACCCTTCTTCAGCCTTAGAAGTCCTAAAGAAATGAAAAAAAGAAAAGAAATATAATGATAATAATGCAATTGATCAACAATTAAAAAGATTATCCCACACTACCGATGAGCAATAGCATTCACATCAGTGTCCTACTTTAGTATCCAATAGCCAACTAACTAATAAAATTGATAAAGTATGTCGTTATGGAAAGTACGAATATAAAATTCAAGAGATTTAAAATTAAATATTAATATAAAAATTTTATTACTAATTATCTCGATCAATTTAAGGGATTGATTGAATTTAATTATTACAAGATAATAATGTAATAGCTTATCAAAGGAAGTGTAACAAATTATTCTCTTTATACTTCAAGGGATTTTTTTTACCAACATAGATTTATTTTTTAACACGCTATTAAAAATAAATTTAAAATTAAACTATACTCCAAAAAAAAAAAAAACTCCTCGAGTGGCCTCTCTTGATGGCCCGCACTTGATGCAGCCTTGCTGGATGGATGGCTACACCAATGACTAGCTGGCATGTTTTCAGTAATTGTCTGCTGATCTGACCTCTTGATTTAATGCTAAGTTTTTTTTTTTTTTTGGCACAAAAATACAAAGAAACTTTTGCACATAAGGACCACTTGATTGGTTTTCCAAATTTGTATATCTTTCTCGCATTTTCTTTTATTTAATTTTATTCTATATTTTTTTAAAAAGTAGAATAAAATTTTTATTTATAATTTTAAATCTTAATTATTTATAAAAATAAATTTTTATTTGTTTTATTTGACTTAAATTTTTGTTATTTTTTATTTTTTATTTTCAAAGATTCAAAATAATTTTTTTAATTTTAAATTAATTTAAAATTTTATTTATGTATACTTGAAACTGTTTTTATTTCTATGTTATCTTAAAATTTTTAGTTTATTTTTTAAGTCTAATTGTAATTATTAAAAATTATGAATATTTTCTTTATATAAAATTTTAAAATATTTTTATAATTCATCCGAATTTAATTCTAACTGTTGGAGTTTAATTATTCATTTTAAATATTAGTATTTAATTATTTATGATATTATTTATTATAGTATCATTTTATACTTATTTATTTACATTTATATTTAAAAATGATACTATATTTATATTTCAATTTATTTAGATTTAAATTTATTTATAAAAGCATATTTACAGTCATTTAATTGTTTATATTCATATTTAAATATAAATATAACTATAAATACAAAAGATAGGAAAAAAAAGGTACAATAAGACTGAAAGATTCCTTCTATTCATAAGAAGAAACTTCATGGCGAGAAAAGAACAGCCCAGAAGGACCATCATCAGGCAGAAGAGCTACCCTCACAGGACCTGCGGCACCTTCTTCTACAGTTAGCATGCCAGTGTGATAATTCATATCTGTTTTCACATGACCTGGACAGACACAATTGATCTTGAAATTAGGGTACTTCTTCGCCACAATTCTTGTATATGCATTCATGACCGCTTTTGAGACTCTATATGCTGAGCAATATGAAGGCCAGCCTTTAGCTTCCAGGGAACCCTCTTTAAAGTCCTTAAGAAATTCATTGAGCAACTCATCCACTTTCTCCTCTGTCAGGTTGTTCTCATCATTTAATAAGCTTCTAATCCGTTCACCTGGTATTATCTGAAACATGGTGAAAAGAGTGAGTTATGCAGCAAAATAAGCCATGAATGCCTCTGTTCTTAAGCTTCTTGAACCTTCAATAATAGTCTAAAAGGATTTAGGCAATCTGTCACATGCATTAACTTAACTCCCTGACCACTTGACTATTAGAGTTCAGAACCATAATAAACAAAGCTCAATAGCGTTGCCTTGCTCAATGAAAATCTCTTTATGTTTCAATAAGTAAGCCACCTATTAGATACCTGTAACCTCCCCATGGAGGAGGAAACATTTACGATTCTTGGTGATTTTGACAATTGGAGAAGAGGAACAAAGGCTTCAACCATTTTCTTTGCGCCATAATAGTTTATCTGCAAGCATTCTACTGCCAAATTGTAATTCTGAGTTACTATATCTTTCCAGTTAACTTCAGCTCCAGCTGCTGCAGCTCTTAGACCATCAGGATCCAGATTTGCTCCACCAATCCCTGCATTGTTTATCTGAAAAAGGCAATACTTCTTCATTAGCAAGGGAATGCAAAGTTGTGCTTTAGTGAATTGTGAATTATTGTAGCCTAATCCTTTCTCTAAGGCATCCTACTAGATATCCCCTAATATCCAGAAGAATAGAAAAGCGTCTGTAGAGGACATAGCAAAGGAAAGCAGGAAGCCAACTTAAAAAATGAAAAAAGAAAGACTAATTAAAGAAGTTTTTGACATCAATATACCAGGATATCAAGCCTTCCAAACTGAATCTTGACGAATTCAGCAAGAGAGGCAACACTGGATGAATTTGCCACGTCGAGCTGATGAAAAAGCACGTTGTCGGAGAAGGACAACCCTTTGAGCTTCTCAAGAGCATCAAGCCCCCTCTTCTCATCTCTAGCAGTCAAGACCACAGTAATTCCATGAGAGGCTAACTGCCTGCAGCTCTCAAATCCAATCCCTTTGTTTGCCCCTGTAACGACTGCATATCTGAAAATTCAAAAAGAACAAATTTGAAGTATGTGGGGGAATAACTATGGATAATACTCTGCAGTTTTCACAAGGAAAAGTAGAGAACTTTGATACTCCGTCGTTACTTCTTCTCTGCAGTGCTGTTGTTCGCTGCTGCTGCTTCTGCCATAGCGGTAGTTACTAGATGGTCCGTCTAAGTCACGGAAGATGATGAAGAGTTTGCCTCCTCCGCTTGGCGGCCGCTACACATAATTTCAGCGGCCACCTTGGTTACATGGGGTTGCTTGGACACGACAAATTCACGCCATCTGTATAAGAAGGGTGTGGATTTGAGAGCTCCTTTTTCTCTGGTATACTTCTTCCATTTTGCCACTTCAGAATTTTTTTTATAAATTATTTGTTATTCCGTAAGCAATCAAAATTTCGTTATCCATCTAAATGAGATTTAAATTTATGTAATTGAGCTGAGTTATTATCCAAATGAAGACACCATAAGTTTCCAGACGAGAAAGGAAACCCCAACTTTTAAGATGGCAAAAGTTAAAATGAGATCCAAATTTGTTTGGTACAAAGCAAATAGCTGTATCCCATTCACCAAATAAAGGATACTAGGAATGTAAAATTAGGGTGGCAATCGTATCGTATTCGGATTGGCTGGTCGTGTAAATTTGAGATAATTATATTCGATAGGTCAATCTAAACACGACTCGATTAATAAACGTGTCGTGTCGTGTCGTGTCAACTTATTTATTTTCGTGTCGTGTTCGTGTTATAAAACGGATTGACACGATATGAGTAGACACAAAAATTAAATAGATAATTACTAAATCTGTCAACCCGAATACCTATTAAATCCGCCAATCTGTGCACCATTACACAAAAAATTTTAAAAAATCAAATCAAATCATATAAAATTAAAAAACTAATAAAGCAGTCCGTAAAATCATAAATAACCAATAAAATAACAAACCATCCCATTAAATATCTAGAGATCTTAATAAATTCATAAGATTTAATCTTAGAAATATAAATAAATATAATTTTGTAATAAAATTGGATTGTTCAAGAAATTATTTTCTCTAGATATTTAGAACAACAATTTTGTCGTAGCATGCCAGGAATTTTAAAGAGCAAATGGAGAGCCGAAAACGAGCACAAAAGGAAGGCTTGTCCTTATAGGGTGTAATTCAAATTGTCTTTGTCCCAATGTCAGAAATAACATAGTATACGAATTGGTCAATCGATGCTGAGTGAACCTTACCCTCTGGTGAATGCACCACACGAGCTTCTTTTCATTCTATATTCGATTCGGTCTGGAGGCATATTACATACGTTATTTCCTAAAGGTCTAACCTTCCCCTTTAGACTCGCGTAAGGTCGTTGCTTACCAACTCGTAATAATATTATTATTATAGATACTAAATAATAATTAATTAAGAATGATTCATTTACTATATATCAAGGAAATAATCACATAAACATCATTTATTTTCTTTAAGAGGTCTCATATAATTAAGCAAAATAGACACACAAACAATTTAATTAATTCATATAATAAAATTTAATTCAATTAATTTATGTAAAAAATTAAATTATCTATTTTTCTATAATAAAATTTGTAGGATATTACAAAAAATATTGAATATAAATATTAAAAAAATTTAAACGGGTTTGCGGGTTGAAATGGGTTAAAATGGATTGAACCCTTTTATGACCTGTATACGTTTAAAGTTAAACGGGTCGACCTGTTTAAACCCGAACCCGCAAAACTCCAACCATAACCCGCTATAACCGTGTCGTATTCGTGTCATGTTGGCATGTCGTGTTCAATATTGCCGCCCCTATGTAAAACCCACACTTTTTAGAAGTCTTTTATTTATGGTGATATTTTAGAATTTGTTAAGAGTTAAATCCTAATACAATAAGGATTAGAATTCTATTTGGTTAATATTTTAAGTAGGTAGGGACTTGGATTGAAATTATTTAAGAGTTAGGAAACCATACGATTTATTAAATAGAAAAACCTATGGAAAATATCGTTGTTTTTTAATAGCCGTCAACAAACACAAAAAGAGGGAGAGAGTTCAATTAGGGTTTGAAGGAAAAGAACACCGTAGGCTATTACAGTTTTCAAGCGTCGATATTAAGAGGTATGTAAGAGTGAATCTCTTCGATTTTCTTGTAGGAATAATAGAATAAAAACGTTATTTTTGGTTAAAAATTTTCGAATAAAGTATGATATATTTTCAAAGTATAAGTTTTAATGGTTGGTTAATGTATGGTGTGTATTTCGATATTTGTATTTTATAGATACATGGTTCCATATGAATATATTTGATGAATTTGATACATGATGAATCTATTTATATTTATTTGGATATGATGCCTCAAAGGTGGGCTAAACCTTTTGGGAATAATGTTAAGATTAAATTCGTCTTTTTGGAATTAATGCAAGACAAAGTTTTAATCTTTTTCAACCGCTAAGGCTGGGTTAAGCCTTTTTGGATTTTCCTAACTGAATAAGTTAATTTAGTTAGAAGAAGGTAATGGTTGTATGAATTTGGTGTGAACGAATGTTTTGATATGTTTGATATCTTTACATGCTTTTACGAAGTTTGCTAAGTATACTCATATTAATTTTGTTAAATTAATTGGTATGAGTTTTGAAGCAAAAGAAATTAGTTAGTATATATTTTTTAAAATGTTTAAAATTTATATCACATGAAAATAATTTGAGATTTATTGAGTTTGCTAGTTTTATATAAACAAAAGCTTATATTCTTCTTAATATGTTATAAGAATAATTTAAAACTAAATATTTGATAATAGTTGTTATTATTGTTATAATAATTATTGTTGTTATTATTATTTGTAAATATAATTGTTAATGTGGTGAACATGTACGTATATTATGTAAAGGCATGTATTAAACTTTATTTGAAAAAAGTGATTCATTACTATTTACTGAGCATATAGTTAGCTCACTCCTTCAATATTTTCTCATTTCAAATTTTAATGATGATCAGTGGTGCGAAAGCCCTTTCTACTAAGATTGTGTTAGACGTATAACACGGAATTGAATTTTAATATTTTGTTTAGTGGCTTATGTTGTCTTATTTATTTTAAATTCTACCTATGTTTTTAGTACTCGATAATAGTTGTTATTATACCTATATTAATTTAAAACTAAATATTTGATAATAGTTGTTATTATTGTTATTATTATTTGTGAATGTAATTGTTAATGTGGTGGACATGTCCGCATATTATGTAAAGGCATATATTAAATTTTATTCGGAAGAAATGATTCATTACTATTTACTGAGGTCGGTTCATTCCTTCAATATGCGAAAGCCATTTCTACTAAGATTGTGTTAGACGTATAGCACGGGGTCGAATTTTAAGATTTTGTTTAGTGGCTTATGTTATCTTATTTATTTTAAGTTCTACCTATGTTTTTAATACTCGATGATATAAGTATAAGAATTAGTTTTATGGGTTTTGATATAGTTTCTTTGGGGAAGATTTAATTATGAAATTATTTAGTTATCATTTTGGGAGAAAATATATTTGGTTGTTTAAGTTTTGAAGTAAGACTTCGTATTATTGGGTTGCGACCCCGGTAGTATAGTTGTGCCACGTCCTGCGGGCGCGGGACGTGACAAGGAGAGATCCCTTAAAAGAAAATTATTGAATCTGTTCAGGCATTCAAGCAACATAGAGGTACAAGGCCTGCAGGGAATTGCACTAGAAATTGTGTTGATTGAGAAGATTTCTTGATATTATTCAAATGAAGACACTTCAGTGCGAATAAAGAACACCCCAGAAGGACCATCATCAGGCAGCAGAGCTAGCCTCACAGGACTTGCTGCACCTTCTTCTACACCCAGCATGCCAGTGCTGAAGTTTATATCTGTTTTCACAAAGCCTGGACAGACGCAGTTGACCTTAAAGTTGGGGTACTTCTTTGCCACAATTCTTGTGTATGCATTCATGGCTGCTTTTGATACTGTGTATGCAGACAAGAATAAAGGCCAGCCTTTAGCTTCTAAGGAACTTTCTTTAAAGTCTTTTAGAAATTCATTCAGCACCTCATCCACCCTCTCTTCTGTAAGGTTGTTCTCATCATTCAATATGCCTTTGGCCCATTCATTCGATATATTCTGAAACATGGTAAGGAAATTCAAGATTAATATTCCACAGGAGTATCCATTATGAGCAAAGAAAAATTTTGCCATTACTGCAGTAAGATAAGCCCCAAATCCGTTCTTGAGCTTTTCTTCGGTTAGAGGGGAGCCATACTGAGTAATTAAAACCTCTATTCAGGAAGTAAATTATTTTGTCAATACCTTCAACTTCCCCATGGAAGAGGAAACATTTACAATTTTTGGCGATTGAGATAATTGGAGAAGAGGAGCAAAGGCTTCAGCCATTCTCCTTGCACCATAATAGTTTATTTGCAAGCATTCTACTGCCGTTTCATAAGTCTCAGTGATTATATTCTTCCAGTTAGGTTGAGTTCCTCCAGTCTATATTAACCAAAACAAGAAGAACAACAATTGCCACTTTAGAAAGGAAAATTTAAGCACCAAATGCAACCTATTTGACGACCAACTAATCTTTTATGCTTCTCACTCAAGAGTTTAAAAATGATCTTGCTGCTCGTATACTTACCCCTCCAGCGGCTGTTGATGAAGCGGGTAGAGCATCAGTATCTGCAATAAGTCCACCAATTCCTGCATTGTTCACCTGTAACAAGTGCATTTTTTAAGATATCATTCTTTTATAGATCGCTGATGCTGCACTGGTTTCTTCAGAACATCCTAGGATGTTGTATGGAAAAGGAAAGGAAACCATTCGGACACAATAGATAGATTCCTAGTGCTACCAACACTTTCTTGAAAAGAAAATGAAAGAAAGAAAAAAGGTCAAATTAAAAAAAAAAGTCAAATTAAACTCTGGCATTCAAGTAATTAGACGTAGAGAAAAACATGGAAAATTGAATACGGAATCAAAATTTTGGGTGAAAAATAATATGAGATGCAAATGTGAAGTTTTTAAATACCAAGATATCTAGCCTTCCAAATTGAGTCTTAACGAATTCAGCAAGGGAAGCAACACTGGATGAATTCGCCACATCAAGCTGATGAAAGAGCACATTATCGGGAAAGCCAGATTCTTTCAGCTTTTCAAGAGCATCAAGTCCTCTTTTCTCATCTCGAGCGGTCAACAGCACAGTGATTCCATGAGAAGCCAACTGCCTGCAGATCTCAAACCCAATCCCTTTGTTTGCCCCAGTAACAACTGCATATCTGCCGAGGGACAAAAAAAAAAAAGAGGAGAGAATGAACCCAGAAGGAAATCACAGTGGGCTAGCTGTAATCAATCGATTCGGACATTACAAATCAATAAAGTGCAAAGCTTTTAGACCCGGCTAAAGTTCGGTCTTCTTTTCTTACTTCTTCTCTGTATCGCTATTGGTTGAGGCTGCCATGAGTGGTGGAACAGGACTTTCCGTCTCAGAGGATTCTGGAGTTTACTCCTGTGTTTGTTCTTCAATTGCCAGTCAACTTCAATGGGAAATCCATTGTCTTTTTGTGAGGTATCTTTTGATATTTTTCTAATGGCTTGTTCTTTTGATAAGGTTGTCCCGATTTATTTTTTTAATTGTAGGGTAATACAAGGCATGCGAGGTATGCTGGAATAATAATAATCATCTCCGCAAACTGATAAAGACAAAAGATTGAAACTTGAGAGTCCAATCAGAACACTCGAGGGAATTTCATTACAGGTGGAAAAGGCAATCAAGAAAACTCAACAGTTTTTGGCCTGCAAGCCACCTATCTAATTGCTCGAGAACAGGCCCGGTGATGGCCATAAATGACCTCTAACCAAACCTATCAATGTATATTAAGGACATATATAAGTATATTGGAGTTTTTACTAATCAAATAAAGATCAGAAGCTTTGATGGAAGGACCAACCAAGATTCTGTGCTATGCAAATGAGCATTTTGCCCATTGCGTTACACATGAATACATCATTACCCAAAAAAATCACTCAAAAGTGGAAATCCCATCGCGATCAAAGAACAACCCAGAAGGACCATCATCAGGCAGCAGAGCAGCCCTTACAGGGCTTTCAGCACCTTCTTCAACAGTCGGTATGCCAGTGTTGTAGTTTAAATCTGTTTTGGTAAAGCCTGGACAGACACAATTGACCTTCAAATTGGGGTACTTTTTTGCCACGGTTCTTGTATATGCATTCATGGGTGCTTTTGAGACTATATAAGCTGAAGAGGACAAGGGCCAGCCTTTAGCTGCAAGGGAACCTTCTTTAAAGTCCTTCAGAAATTCATTAATCACCTCCTCCACTCTCTCTTCTGTGAGATTTTTCTCTTCGTTCAATATGCCCTTAGCCCAAGCACTCGGTATGTTCTGAACATGTTGAGAAAATTTTGGTTGAACTAGGAAAGAAGTCTCCATTGCTTAGAAAAGAGAACTCTCTATTACAGAAACAAAATATGCCCCGAGTACGATTGTTCTTAAATTTTTCTTGGATCTTGAGAAACATTTGACTTAAGAAAACAATCTCCAAAATAATACCTTTAACTTCCCGAGGGAGGAGGAAACGTTTACAATTCTTGGCGATTGAGACAATTGGAAAAGGGGAACAAAGGCTTCAATCATTCTCTTTACACCATGATAGTTTATCTCGAAGCATTCTACTGCCAACTCGTAAGTCTCAGTCAATATATCATTCCAGTTAATTTGAGCTCCTTCTTTTTGCATTGGACAAGAAGAAAATCAAATACAAGGAGAGATAGATTATCTTATCCGTTATGTTTCTCAAACTCTTTTAACAATGGTGTTGCTTGCTGCTATTATCTATTCAGGAATAGTGCACGCTCAGTAATTAGAAGCAAACTTCCAGTTGTAAACCTGCTCACCCCTCCGGCAACTGCTGATGAAGATTGTAGAGCATCAGCATCGGCAGTGGAGCCACCAATTACCTGAAGCAAGTAATTAAAGACTGAAACAAGGGAATATGAGATTTGGCTTTACCGACTACTGATGCCTTCCTTTACAAAAAGATCACATTGATCATCCCCCAATATCTAAAAGAGAACGTAATTCTTTTCCAAAACCTAAACAGAGCAAGATACAGGGCACACGCACAACCATATTGCAGGGAGTAACTTGAGAGTAATGAAAGGCACAGAGAAAAACATAGCAAATGAACTAAGAAATCAAATGCTGGGTTAAAAAGGGGATTTCTTGGGACGAGGTTTCAAAATACCAAGATATCAAGCCTTCCAAATTTGGTCTTGATAAATTCTGCAAGGGAAGTAACACTTTCTGAATTTGCCACATCAAGCTGATGAAAATGCACATTATCGGTGAAGCCAGACCCTTTGAGCTTTTGAAGAGCAACAAGTCCTCTCTTCTCATCTCGAGCAGTCAATACCATAGTGATTCCTTGAGAAGCTAGCTGCCTGCAGATTTCATATCCAATCCCTTTGTTTGATCCCGTAACAACTGCATATCTGCACCCAAAAATTAAAAAAAAAAAGTGAGAGAGAGCCCATTAAGAAATCACTATTTGGGTAGTTGCTGTAGAAGAGAGAGGACGTACATCTTGAAGGTGCGACCATAATATACCCAAAACCTTCCTTACCTCTGTCATAAAATTTTGATAACGTTAGAATAAAATCTACACAATAAATATTTAATTATTATTTACAAAATAATTTTTTTGTTATGAATTATTGGAATCTCCATTAATTAGTGGAGGCTCCACTAATTATGGATTTATGTAAATTATTAAAAAAATTTTATGGATATCCACCATTTAGTGGAGACACCACTAATTGAGATTAGTTGAAGATGATGTATGCCATGATGTATTCCACTAATTAGAGCTCTATAAATAGAGCTATTCTCTAAGCTTGTAATACACCATCATTTTGTGAAAGAAAGATTAGAGGAAGAATTGTGAGAGAAAGAAAGAGAGAAGTTTGAAGAGAAATTTTTGTGCAAAGAATAGTTAGAATTTTTTTAGTGTGTAGTGTGTAGATTTTATTCTAACACTACCCTAATTTTATAACACGTTATCAGCACGAGACTCTACCGAAGTACTGAAAGTTATAATCACGGTGGTACTATTGAAGTGTTCTTGAACAAAAGAGGAAGGTAAGTACTTTTTCTATTTGATTTTGTATCCACATGGCAAATCTTACCAAACTCGAGTTCGCAGCTCTTGATATTACTGGGAAAAACTATTTATCTTGGATAATAGATGCTTAAATGCATTTAGCTGCAATGGGTCTGGAAGATACCATTATAGAAGGAAATCCATCATCATCACAAAATAATGCTAAAGCTATGATTTTTCTCCGTCATCATCTTCATGATGACTTAAAGGTTGAATACCTTACCGTGAAAAATTCACTTATTTTGTGGACTAATTTGAAAGAAATGTTCGATCACCAGAAGATGGTCGTCCTTCCAAAGGTACGGTATGATTGGATGCATTTGCGATTACAAGATTTTAAATCTGTTAGTGAGTATAATTTTGCTATTTTTAAAATTAGCTCGCAGCTAAAACTGTGTGGAGAAAATATTACTGATGAGGATATGTTAGAAATTTTTTTTTCTACTTTTCATGTCTTGAATGTGCTCCTGCAGCAGCAATATCGAGAAAAGAGATTCAAGAAATATGCAAAATTGATATCTTGTCTTCTTGTAGCTGAGCAAAATAATTAGTTATTAATGAAAAATCATGAATTTCGACCAACAGGTTCTACTCCATTCCCGAAAGTGAATGATGTTAGAACTTGTAATTTTGGCCCTGGAAGAGGTCGTGGTCGTGGTCGTGGATATGGCCGTGGCCGTGGATATATATATAGTCGTAATAAAAATATTCATTATGATCGCAACAGTCAAAATAAAGTTACGAGAAATAATGACAACCACCAGAAGTGGCCAAAAACTAACGTGAAAGGAAAAAGAAATGATATTCCTAAAAATTATGAAGATAAATGTTATCGCTGTGGTATAAAAGGTCATTGGTCTCGTACCTGTCGTACTGCAAAACACCTTGTTTATCTGTATCAGGCGTCTATTGAGAAGAAAGGCAAAAATATTGAAACAAATTTTATTCTACAACATTCTCTTCATGATAATAATGATATCAACCTTGACGATGTTGATGTAACTCATTTAGACGTGGCTGATTTCTTTGAGCATCCTGAAGGAAGAATTGAGCATTTGATTGGTGATGGAAGTATTCAAAATAATTAAAAGTTTACTTTTAATATGTTTCTTTTATATTTTATATTTTTGGCATTGTAATAGTACTTATCGTTTAAGGTTTTTATTATTTACATTTATAAATGTTTTGTTATGCCCAGATGGCTATTATTCCGCTTACTGGATACACAAATGGCATTGAAGATATATGCCTAATTGATAGTGGTACAACACACACCATATTGAAAGATAAAAAATATTTCTCTTACCTGCAGATGGGAGAAACAAATGTTAATACTATAGGTGGTAGTGTAAAGTTGATCGAAGGCTCTGGAAGAGCTAATATTGTATTACCCGGAGGAACAAATGCTGTTATTCCTAAAGCGTTATTTTCTTCAAAATCTCGAAGAAATTTATTAAGCTTTAAAGATATTCGCCGAAATGGATATCACATTGAAACAATGGAAGAAAATAGTTTTGAGTATCTCTGTATTACTCAAATAATGTCGGGTAAGAAATCTTTATTAGAAAAGCTACCATCTCTTTCTTCTGACCTATATAGCACAAAAATCCATGCAATTGAAATGCATCATTCAGTAAATCAGAAATTTACTGATCCTATTACATTTATCATTTGGCATGACCGTTTTGGTCATCCAGGAGCTATTATGATGCGAAGAATAATTGAAAATACACATGGTCATCCTTTGAAAAGTCAAAGGATTTTGACATCTGATAAATTTTCATGTGCTGCATGTTCTCAAGGGAAATTGATTATTAAACCATCTCCAACAAAAGTGGAGTTTGAGTCTCCAGTATTTTTAGAAAGAATTCATGGTGATATATGTGGACCAATTAATCCACCATGTGGGCAATTCAGATACTTTATGATTTTAATTGATGCATCGACCCGATGGTCGCATGTTAGTTTATTATCAACTCGCAACCTGGCGTTTGCGAGATTGCTTGCCCAAATAATTCGCTTAAGAGCGCAATTTCCAGATTATCCGATTAAAATGATCCGTCTAGATAATGTTGGAGAATATTCCTCCCAAGCTTTTGATGCTTATTACCTGTCAATTGGCATTACTATTGAACATCCAGTAGCTCATGTTCATACTCAGAATGGTCTAGCTGAATCATTCATTAAACGGTTACAATTAATTGCTAGACCGTTATTAATGAGAACAAATCTCCCGACAACTACTTGGGAACTTGCTATTTTTCATGCTGCAGCACTTGTACGCCTAAGGCCAACAAGTTATCACAAATTTTCTCCCTTACAATTGGCTTTTGATTCCGAACCAAATATAGCTCATTTAAGAATTTTTGGGTGTGCTGTATATGTTCTAATTGCACCAAACCAACGTACAAAGATGGGTCCTCAAAGAAGAAAGGGGATATACGTTGGATATGATTCTCCCTCTATTATCAGGTATGTTGAACCCCTGACAGGAGATGTATTCACAGCAAGATTTGCTGATTGTCATTTTGATGAATCATTATTCCCTAAATTAGGGGGAGAACCAAAACAGCATAAAAATGATCTTGCTTGGACAACATCATTAAATTATCTTGATCCGCGCACAAGCGCATGTGAACTTGAAGTTCAAAAGATAATTCATTTGCAAAGCATTGCAAATCAAATGCCAGACGCTTTTGTTGACTCCAGAAGAATTACAAAATCGCTTATATTCAAGCTATAAATGCTCATATTCGAATTGAAGTTCTAGCAGAACAAAATATTATACCTATAGTTGCTGAGTCAAAAACACGCCAGAAGCGTGGCCGACCTCTTGGTTCTAAAGATAAAAATCCTCGAAAGAAAAGAGGATTAAATGATCCAGAAGATCATATTGAAGAAAAGAATGATAAAGACCAAGAGAAAACTGATGACAAAAAACCAGAAGTTGATGAAAGTAACACTGAAATTTCTATCAATTATACCACTTCCGGTAGAAGTTGGAATCAGATAGAAACTGTTATTGATAATATATTTGTATACAATATATCTCTTGATGTTACACAGGATAATGATGATCCTGAACCAATATTAGTTGATGAATGTCGGCATAGAAAAGATTGGCTGCAATGGAAAGATGCGATTCAATCGGAGTTAAATGCACTAACAAAACGTGAAGTCTTCGGACCTGCAGTCCAAACACCAGAAGGTGTAAAACCTGTTGGCTACAAATGGATATTTGTGCGAAAGCGCAATGAAAAGAGTGAAATCGTTCGATATAAAGCGCGATAAGTAGCCCAAGGTTTTTCACAAAGATCAGGTATTGATTATGATGAAACTTATTTTCCTGTTGTTGATGCTATTACACTCCGATATCTTATCAGTTTGGCAGTACATGAAAAGATAGATATGCGCCTATTAGATGTTGTCACTGCTTACTTGTATGGAAATTTAGAAAATGATGTTTACATGAAAATCCCCGAAGGATTTCATATGCCTGAAGCATATAAACATTATCCTCGTGAAAATTACTCTATCAAGTTGCAGAAATCATTATATGGCCTGAAGCAATCTGGGCGCATGTGGTTCACACGTCTTAGTGAATATGTAAAATATAATTAGTGGAATACATCATGCCATACATCATCTTCCACTAATCTCAATTAGTGGTGTCTCCACTAAATGGTGGACATCCATAAAAATCTTCTCTAATAATTCACATAAATCCATAATTAGTGAAGCCTCCACTAATTAATGGAGATTCCAATAATTCATAATACTTTAGAAATTATTCATTCTATTTTGTTACTAATATTTGTTAATTTGAAGGTCTTATATAAACGAATCATTTTTAGAGTATTAGTATGTAATTTTAGAGAATTGGATTAAAGAAATAGACTTGTTAAATTTTCATTAACTCTCCTTCCTCGATTCCAACGAAGACTTTTAGCACCTTCTTCACATAAATCATTCCTCGATAATTTATTACCTGTCCTAGTTTAGTTAGATTGTTTTTTTTATTACCATTAATAAACAGTATTAAAGCTAACAAGGATCTTTAGCACCTTTTTCATCAGATAAGTCGCCCTTGATAATTGGTGTCTGTTTTTCAATAGCAGGGCAGGCAAGAGCATCTTAACCAATATCTTTTTATATATTTGTTCGTGGCTGATATACAAAACAACGTTTTCATTATGGAACCTTTCTATTTAGGGTGGAAACTCCAGTATGTAGGTAGACTTGAGCATTCTGAAATTCTTGGAAATCCTCTTTTTCAAATATCTGACTGAGAGTGCACCAAACATGCTTGTTTCTCTATTCTTCAAATTTTCCAGAATGTTGTTAAAAGAGATCTTTATCCTCAAGCAGAACTTCCACAGAAATTTGCCCAGGATATAGTGGCAAGTCCAAAGAATTAGACAAATTGTATGTCGCCAAATAGATTGAGTACTTCCCCTTGCCTTTAGATCATTCACTCGATAAATTCTGAAAGATGAGAAATTCTTGGGTGAATTAGTAAAGGAGCAGGAAAGAAAAGAAAACTTGCCATTACTGCAACAAAATAAGCCCAAATGCTACTAAAAAGGAATTCATTAATTTTATCATTTCAGTAGTTTTGTATTTCACAACACGAGCAATTCTCTGTCAAATCAAATGATAAACCATAGAAGAAAGATTATTGGCCTACCCATTAAGTTCAAGAACATTGTAGATAGCATAATTAGAATCTCAGTCAAGTACCTTTAGCTTTCCCAGGGAAAAGGAAACATTCACAATTCTTGGTGATTGAGACAATTGGAGAAGAGGAACAAAGGCTTCAATTGTTCTCATTGCACCATAATAGTTTATTTGGAAGCATTATACTGCCAACTCATAAGTATGAGTCATTACTTCATTCCGGTTAACTTGAGCTCCTCCTTTCTGCATTGGTCAGGAAGAAAACCAAAGTGTACAAAGGAAAAGAGAGATTATCTTATCTATTATACTTCTCAAAGTGTATAGCAGGTGGTATTGCTTTCTGCTGCTATTTGTTCAAGAAAATTCCAGAGTTACTAGCAGCAAATTTCCACACTCATACTCACCTCTACAACAGTTGCTGATGAAGCTCTTAGAGCATTGCCATCGATAATGGCTCCATCAGTGGCCACATTGTTTCACCTTAAGCAAGTAATTTGTTAAGTTTTACAGAAACAAGGAATATAAAAGAAGTGGTCTGGGAAGAAAAAAAAAAGATGTCAAAGTCATCAGATGGGTAATTTTCCATTCCATTTCACCAATCAAATTTGGATTCAGGGACTTGATGTGCCTTTTTCTAGTCTCTTTTGGGATGATTGATGAAGGGACCAACCAAAGATTGCTCACCATTTAAATTAGCATTGATTTTTTATTTTAGCATTTGCCAGAGCTTGATCAGACACAATTAACCTAAGCGATTATAGGCCTATAGAATGTCACGCCATGTGTCCGAAGTCTCGAGAGGGCGACTATAGGCCTGATAGCACCCGCAATCAATTAATTAGTTGCCGTCTTTGTTGGACCAAAATGGATATTCCAAATTGATAATTGGTATTTAGATCAATTCTTATATATTATTCACACTTCTTATCCCAATTCTATGCGGGATTGGAATATTACATTTACCCCTCATTCCAAGCTCATATGTCCTCGTTGGGCCCAAATTTACTGATTAAATTTGGAACCAAGCAGGCATCGTGGGTTAGATCCTACACTGGTGACTGATTACATACTCTAATATCAAATATCACATTTTATGTCTGTAAGCCCAAAAGCGCGACAATGGGTCTGGTAGTACACACGATCAACTACTTGGTTGTCATTCTCGTTTGGCCAAAATGGATATTTTAAGTTAACAATGGGTACTTAAATCTATCTTCATATACCATTCAAACTTCTCATTAGAATCTCATGAGGGATTATGGTATCATATTCACTCCATTTAATGTGATATCTCAGTTCCACATAGGATTGGGATGAGAAGTGTAAATAATATATAAGGATGAGTCAAAATACCTATTGTCAACTTGGGATGTTTATTTGGACTCAATGAGAACAGCGGCCAAGTAGTTGACGTGGGTGCTGCTAGATCCATAATTGCTCTCCCAGTTCCACGGGCACGTAGCCTAACATTTGGTATGGGAATTAAGTGTCGCCTAACATTTGGTATGGGAATTAAGTGTCATACCATGGCTCAATGAGGACGGCAGCCAAGTAGTTGACCCTAAAGCCTATCAGACCCATAATCGCATCTCCAGACCCACAAGCACAAACCCATATATTTGGTATTAGAACGAGTATGTCACGCTCTGCCGCAAGAAATGGCATGACCATATCACTAAAATATTTCACTAGTAAACCAAATTACACACCTTCCCAAAAATCTCTCCAAGAAAAGTATAATCAAAACTAAAATATAATCTATTTAATTTATTACATGAAAGAATAAAAAATCTAATTTTACACTTGTTTCATCCAATACTTCAACAAAATAAACCACTAGTTAAAATTTGACTGTAGGTAATGTCAGGCCCATAATCGTGTCTCTGGACCCACGGACATGAAGCTTGATATTTGGTCTTAGAGCGAGTATGTCATACTCCATCGCAAGACATGGCATAACCATATCACTGAAGTATTTCCCTAATAAACCAAATAATAAACTAAATTACACACCTTCCCAAAAATAATAAATCAAATTTATCATAACTAAATCTCCCCAAGAAAAGTATAACCAAAACTCAAATACAATCTATTTAATTTATTACTTGAAAGAATAAAAAATCTAATCTTACACTTGTTTCATCCAATGCTTAAACAAAATAAACCACTAATTAAAATTTGACTGTACGTACTGTTAGGCCCACAGTCACGCCCCGTGCCTGCATCCGGGAACGCGACTATGGGCCGATAGCACCCACGGTCAACTATTTGGCCGCTGTCCTCGTTGGGTCAAAATGGATATCCCAAGTTGACAATGAGTATTTAGCTCCATCTTTATATACCATACACACTTCTCATCCCAATTTCATGTGGGTTGGGGCATCACATTCACCCCTCCTTTAGGCTCAAGCGTCCTCGCTGGGTCCATATTTTAGGGGCCAAACCCAAGACCAACCAGGAGGCATAAGATTTTAGAGGTGGCTCCCATCGCGCATGGTGTAGCACTTAATTCCCATACCGGGGGCTGGTTACTTGTTATGATACCAAAAGTCACGCCCTCTGCCCGCGGACCCGGAAACGCGACTATGGGCCTAGCAGCACCCACGGTCAACTACTTGGCCACCATTCTCGCTGGGCCAAAATGGATTTCTCAAGTTAACAATGGGTACTTAGGCCCATCTTTATATACCATACAAACTTCTCATCCCAATTCCACATGGGATTAAGCATCACACCCACAATTGCATATCTGGACCCACAGACATGGAGTCTAATATTTGTTATTAGAGCGAGCATGTCACGCTCCACCGCAAGATATGGCATGACCATATCATTAAAGTATTTCTCTAATAAACCAAATAATAAACTAAACTACACACCTTCTGTGATACCCCAATCCTACATGGGATTGGGATGAGAAGTGTGAATAGCATATAAAAATGGGCCTAAGTACCCATTGTCAACTTGGGATATCCATTTTGGCCCAACGAAGATGGCGACCAAATAGTTGACCGTGGGTGCTGCCAGGCCCATAGTCGCGCTCCCAAGTCCGCGGGCATGGGGCATGACATTTGATATCAGAGCAGGTAATCAGCTCCCGGTATGGGAATTAAGTGTTACACCATGCACGGTGGGAGCCACATCTAGAATCCTATGCTGCCTGGTTGGTCCTAGGTTTGGTCCCTAAAGTATGGGCTCAACGAAGACGCTTGAGCCTAAAGAATGGGTGAATGTGATACTCCAATCCCACATAGGATTGGGATGAGAAGTGTGAATGGTATATAAGAATGGGCCTAAGTACCCATTGTCAACTTGGGATGGCTGGTTGGTCTTGGGTTTGGCCCCTAAAGTATGGGTCCAGCGAGGATGCTTGGGCCTAAAGGAGGGGTGAATGTGATACCCCAATCCCACATAGGATTGGGATGAGAAGTGTGAATAGTATATAAGAATGGGCCTAAGTACCCATTGTCAACTTGGGATATCTATTTTGGCCCAGCAAGAACGACGACCAAGTAGTTGACTGTGGGCCCTACCAGGCCCATAGTCGCGCTCCCGGAACATGTGGTTGGCTCATCTTTCAATATTTCTTCCTTTCAAATTTTAATGATGATCACTGGTGCAAAAACCCTTTCTACTAAGAATGTGTTTGATGTATAATATAAAGTCGAAATTCAAGATTTTTTTTCAGTGGCTTATGTTATCTTATTTATTTTAAGTTTCACCTATATTTTTTCAGTTCTCGATGAGACAAGTGTAAGAATTAGTTTTTATCCTCTTATGTACTAAGTCAAACAGATTGTATGTGGGTTTGATATAATTTCCTTGGGGAGATTTAATTATGAAATTATTTAGTTATTATTTTTGAGAGAAAATATATTACTTTGTTTAAGTTTTGATGTACGATTTCGTATTACTGGGGTACGACTTTGGTGGTACAGCCATGCCACATCTTGTGGGCTTGGGGTGTGACATTTAATGGTATCAGAGCCATAAGTTTTAATCTTACTGGGATGTTAGAATAGTTAGATATGGAGCCGCCTTATATTATTTAAATTATAAGTATTTGATCCAATAAGTTATCATATTAATTTATGAGTTTGAGAAATAAGTATGAATTAGGTTTTGATTTGAGGTCTGAGTTAAAAGGAATAATTTTGCCATATAAGTGAACAATGGCGGGAAGAAGAGAAGATGTTAGTAGAAGATATGACAAGACATCCGATAGAGATTTTTACGGCACAAACGATTTGAACGTACCTCTAGCTATATAGGGATGAAGAGCACAAGAGGATGAAACGAAGGCGGACTATCAAACGCACTTCCATCACAAGGGATGGCTCCTCCTGCAGTGAATCCAGACATTGCTACGGCATTAATGGCAATTGCTCAAGTGATGCAAGGATAACAACCAATTCAGCACAAGTAGCAACGCATGTTTCAACCCCAAGAAAAGCGGCTCCAGAGGAATTCAACTGGAACGAGATCTCATTATGAGCATTTAAAAAAAGCCAACATGGCAACATTTGACGGAGGCGCAGATTCGGAGAAGGCTGAAAAATGGTTAGAAGAAATAGGGCGAAACTTCTTATACAAAGTAAACAATATATATATATATATATATATATATATATATATATATATATATTATAGTTATATTTTATTAGTTGGTTTTGAACTTTGAATTAAAAGAAATTAGTTGGTATATTTTAAATGTTTAAAATTTATATCTACTAAAAATAATTTGAGATTTATTGAGTTTTTTATATATAAACAAAAGCTTATATTCTTCTTAGTAGGTTATAAGGATAATTTAAAACTAAATATTTGATAATTGTTGTTGTTGTTGTTGTTATTATTATTATTTGTAAATGTGATTGTTAATATAGTGTACATGTATGTATACGATGTAAAGGTGTGTAAATAATTCATTACTACTTACTAAGCATGTGGTTAGTTTACCCTTCAATATTTTCTCCTTTCAGATTTTAATAATGATCAGTGATGTGAAGGCTATTTCTACAAAGAATGTGTTTGACATATAACACGAAGTTAAAATTCAAAATTTTGTTTAGTGGCTTATGTTATCTTATTTGTTTAAAATTCCACATATGTTTTTTTAATACTCGATGAGACAAGTGTAAGAATTAATTTTTATCCCTTTATGTATTAAGTCAAATGGATTGTATGTGGCTTTGATATAATTTTCTTAGGGAGATTTAATTATGAAATTATTTAGGTATTATTTTTGAGAAAAAATATATTTGTTTATTTAAGTTTTGATGTAAGGCTTCGTATTATTGGGTACGATTCTGGTGGTACGACTGTGCCATGATATGTCAGCATGGAACGTGACAGTACTATACAATTTTTACTGTGTAAAGTATAGCTTTTCAATATATATAGTTTATATAGATCGAATTCATGCTAGAATTTTTGTTTAGTTTGTGTATGATCTTCCAGGGGAGTTTCTTATAATTAATGCACTGGACGGTTGCAATAAATTTTGGGCAGCTCCGTCTAGGGTTTTCTTTTGCAACTATTGAACACAAGAACAAATAAAATATAGAAATCGAACTCTTGTTAATTGTTTAGAATTTGTCAGTAGTCTTTGCATAAGATTTAAATTTATTAAAAAAAAAAAAAAAACCTCCATTGCAGCCTCATAACCATCCAGTCATGCTTGCACAGCACCTGCAATTAAGCTTCAACTAGCAGCACAAGAACATTAAACAAACTTATGATGAGTCAAAGCTGTATTACCAGCTTTATTAGAATCTCATTTCCACAGAAACCGTCTAAACAAGAGATGACACAAGCATAGGAAAAATGAATCACAAAAGAAGTATTGATTTTCATTCAAAAGATGTTATCTCCTTCTGATCAAAGAAAAATCCAGAAGGTCCATCATCAGACAGCAAAGCTAGCATCACGGGACCTTCAGCACCTTCTTCAATAGTGAGTGTGCCCGTATTGAAGTTTGCATCCGTTTTGACAAAACCAGGGCAAACACAATTGATCTTGAGATTAGGATATTTCATTGCAGCAATCCTTTTGTATGCAGTAACGGCCGCTTTTGAGAGTGCATATGCTGGAAGTACAGGAGTCCAGCCTTTGGATTGTAGAGAGTTTCGTTGAAGTCTTTCAGAAATTCATTCAGCACTTCATCTATCCTTTCTTCGGTAAGGTTTTTTATATCGCCTAGTACTCCTTTAGCCCACCCACTCATTGCCTAGTTTCTGAATCATTCAAAGAAAACAAAAGAAGGGATCAATATATCATACACAAATCAAACCGGAGAGGAAAGAAATTAAAGTTCATAAAAACTGTTCAAGAATATAGATCAATTTTCATAAACAAGGATGAACTTCACGGATGAAATCATGAAGAAGCTTAAGTTTGATAAATCAGACACTTTAATCTACCATAGAGGATTTCTTAAGGTACCTGAAATATCAGCCATCATTATTTCTCTACTTTACGGAGTAACAGTTTTTCCTATTCACAGAAACAATGTAAAGCTGCAGATAAAAGTTTCTAATCTAAAGAAAGAGAATAGAAAGTTTTGAACTTTAACTTCCCTGCAGTTGAGGAAACGTTTACAATTCAGGGCGAATCCGATAAATTTAGAAGAGGAACCAATGCTTCAACCATTCTCTTTGAGCTATAGTAGTTTGTTTGAAAGCAGTCCGTAATTGACCCATAAGTTTGTCTGATACAGGATGGGTCTGGCTGCATCAATGGAAACAGATCAACAAAACGGTCAGTTTTGTGAACAACTCCTAAGCTCTGCCTTCCTATGTTAATTTCATAAGTAATTAAGATGATTTATGGCAAATTGAGCAATTTCGAATGTTTTATACACCAATAAGGGGAAGGAAAAAAAAAAAAGATGGTTAAATTGGAATGGCAATGTGAGAAAACTCCTTAATTTGTGATGGCAAATTGAATTTTTCTCCACATATATTCTATTGACCTAAATTTCTTGAGATTAAGACTTAATTTGTTATTGTCGTATATATTCTATTGTCCTTGCAGTTCAGAAAAGCTGTATTTTCCGTGATCTTGAGCTTTTTTTTTTTTTTAAGGTCATCTTAAGCCTGCTTTGAAAGGAATCGGTGGAAAAAATTAGCAGCCATTACGGCATCAACTAAGAATTCACAGCTAAGATGGTATCCATTAAACTTACTCGACTAGCTTGAGACCGGGCACCATCTACACCATCGGTATCTACAGTGGCTCCAATTATCCCTGCATTGTTGACCTGGAAAAGAAGATGCACAATTCTTGATCTTGATACTGTTAGGTTCAAAGATTTATATCAGAGACCGCCTGTAGAAACAGAAATATATGTTATCTAAATGAGCTCAGAGATGAAATAGGTGCCTAAGTGTTGGAAAAAAATTTCTTATTACTCCACAAACTACCTTTAATAAAAAATAATTAATCAACCACAGAGAAAAATAACAAAATAAGAATTTACCTGAAAAATTCTAAAAATAGAAAAAAACCACGGTCGTTATCAAAAGACAACCGAGAAAAATCTTCATTATGTAAAAATTTATTACAACCACACAATATCAAATATAATATTTTTTTCATATCCAAAACTTAAAAAAAATACTTAGAGAGTACCCAGAGAATTTTTTCAAACCCTCTGACCTTCACAATTTTCTTTGACTTTTACACTCAAAACAGCTTGGTGTTGAGATTGTTGTTTTCCGTTGGTAACTTGGCACTTCAAAGCATATCTATTTATAGCCACAGAGGCATCTTGTAAACATATAGCCTCCATTAGTGCCTTAGTGGAGTGGTTATCACTGACTCCAATCACTCCAAATTTGCCTTAATGCCTCCATTTTTTATGAATTAATGTGTAACATAAAGTTACCAAGATATCAAGCTTTCCAAATTTGCTCTTGATGAAATCAGCAAGGCAAGAAATACTAGCAGAGTCGGCCACATCTAGTTGATGAAAGACAGCATTATCTGAAAGACCATAGTCTTGGAACTTCTCAAGAGCTTCATTTCCCTTCTTGTCATCTCTAGCAGTTAAGACTACCAGAACCCCTTTAGAGGCTAGTAGTTTAGAGATTCCAAAGCCTATCCCCTAATTAGATTCGGTGACAACTGCTACCCTGCACTAATAGAAACAAGATGGAAGGATCACCATTACTGAGCTCGGAGGATGTCACACCCCGAACCCGAGAGATGACATAGCAGTATTCCGAAATGGAATACCGAACCCAGAACCAGAACAGACATTACCAAAAATAGACTCAACTGTCATAACTGAAATTGTCAAACCTCATAATTATTCGGTTACAATGCAAAACAATTTAACTAATCCCTTGGAATAACTCCAGACGTACTAAAACTCCAATGTCATAAAGTAGACCATAAATGAGAACGTTATATGAACTCGTCAAATTAGTCACTCTAGGTCCTACCACCTGTCTAATTCCTCCTCGTTCAATTGAGAACCTGAAATGATAAGTAAGGTGTGAGCTCACTAGCTCAGTAAGAATCATGACTTAATCGGGATTGAGCAAGTTACATAGATATAGTTTCACAAATCATTGAACTTTAAAACAATGGTAGCAGTGGACTTAGTTAGGGTAACACATGGTTGTGGTTCAAGCTCAAATATTTCTCACTTATAGCACACACTAAGGAATAATACAACAAACAAATGTAACTTTGATCAAACTGAAGAGATTCAGAATTAGGAAGTCAACCGGCGTCCGTTAGGAAGAGTAAACAGCGCCTATCGGAACAAAACGGAAAGGGTCTGATTCTGAGATGAACCGGCGCCTGTTTAGGTATGTCAACCGGCGCCTGCTAAACATAGGAACAGGCGCCTGTTTAGCTGAAGAACCAGTGCCGGTTCTTCACGGGAAAATTTCCGAAATGCGTCTGTTTCAACCGGCGCCTGTTGGACTGAATAACAAGCGCATGTTCAAACTCAATCTGCCAAAAAAAATAGAGCACAATACACGAAAAGCAGAGACCAAAGAAAGGACATAAAACCAGAACAAATCATATGCCAAAATGTAGAAAGAAACAGAACAAGGCTCAACATTCACAATCACTCCAATAATGAACAACACAACCATTACCCTACCATTTTTCCATAATAGTTCACTACACCATTTCCAACTTTTCAAATCATGTGAACAAACCCAGAATTCATGACACATGTTTGGGGAGAAGCTTTGACTAACTGATATCAATCTCCTAACTATTTTATCCCATTAGGAGGAGGGCCAGTACACAGAATTGGGCAAGGTATTGTATCCCCCAAGCCTAGGGCCAGTACACAGAACATAAGGGATCATCCCTACCAAGACCAAACCCTAAACAACTGACAAAACAAAACAAAATTTCAGCAACCAAAATTTAGTACAGAACAAGAACAGTAAAGTACATATCATATAGTCTTACTTGAGCATAAACAACTCAACATCACAACAAATTATTCCCATGCTCAATCCAATTGAATACCAACATAATTTTCAGATTAAAAAAAAACAGCCGATCATAAAACCATACCATCAGTTGAAAATCAACACAGTTAAGTCAGAATCCTTACCTGGAATCCTACTCACAGATCACCCTTATCACCACCAACCTCTTCCACACCTACAATCCCAATCAATCCCCATCAGAACATCATTCACCCCATTTCCCCCCAAATCAGAATAGTAAAATCAAGAACCCTAAACATCAATTAAACCTCAATAAAAGCTTAAGCGGATTACCTAAATTCGAAGCCTCGAGCTCTTCCCCTTCATTTGTCTCCTCCTCTTGGCGTTTCTCCTCTCTCTGAACTGTCTCTGACAGTTGAACAACGATGTGAATATCAGAACCACGTTCTGGCAGAACGTTTAATCAGTCAGAGAGTTACAAAATTGCTATCAAGTCCTCCTAATATTCCCCCCATTAATTAAGTCCCTAACTATAAGGACTAAGCCCATGGCTAATTAACACAAAGAAACGAAAGGCCCAGTAGAGTATCTGGACCATGGGCTCACATTCCGCCCCCTTACAAAAAGTTTCGTCCACGAAGCTTACACACCTGAATAATCAAACAAAGAAGGATATTTCCATCGTGCATCCTCTTCCAGCTCCCAAATGGCCTCCCGTTCTGTATGATTTGACTATTGCACCTTCACATATGGTATAGTTCTTTGTCTCAAGACTTGCATCTTCCTGTCCACGATCCTTATTGGTACCTCCTCGTAAGTCAGATCCTCACGGACTTGCAAATGAGATGCTTCCAACACATGACTCGGATCAGCAACATACTTCTTTAGTTGGGACACATGAAACACATTGTGCAGCCTAGATAGTGCCGGTGGCAAAGCTAACCGGTATACTAGATCTCCAACCCTTTCCAGAATCTCACACGGTCCCACATACCTCGGATTCAACTTCCCACTTTTGCCAAACCGCATGACTCATTTGGTTGGTGAAACATTTAGATATACCTTGTCTCCACATTCGAATTCTAAAGGTCTCCGTTTACTATCAGCCTAACTCTTTTGTCGATCTTGAGCTGCCTTCAACCTTTCACGAACAACTTGTACTTTCTCAGAGGCTATCTGCACCAACTCGGGTCCAGTTATCCTTCTTTCTCCCACATCATCCCAACAAACCGGGGATCTACATCTCCTTCCATACAACGCCTCATAAGGGGCCATACCAATACTAGACTGAAAGTTGTTGTTGTAGGAGAACTCTACCAAAGTTAAGTTGTCCAACCAATTCCTTTTAAAGTCTAGAACACAAGCGCGCAATATGTCCTCTAAGGTCTGAATTGTCCTCTCAGATTGACTATTAGTTTGAGGGTGAAAAGCAGTGCTCAAGGTGACAGTGGTCCCCATGGCCTCTTGGAAACTCTTCCAGAACCGTGACACAAATCGGGTATCCCTATCCGATACTATACTCACCGGCACCCCATGCAACCTAATAATTGCATTCATATATAGCTATACCAACTCTTCCATCGAAGCTGTCAACTTCATAGGCACAAAGTGAGCTGACTTGGTCAACCGATCCACTACAACCTATACTGTATCCTTCCCAGTCTTTGATTTTGGTAAACCCGTAACAAAATCCATGGTGATGTGCTCCCACTTCCAAATAGGAATCTCCAGTGGCTTCAGCAATCCTGCAGGTCTTTGATGTTCAGCCTTAACTTGTTGACATACTAGACACTTGGATATAAAATCTGCTATGCCCCAATTCATTCCACTCCACCAAAAATTTCCCTTGAGATCCCAGTACATCTTAGTCCCTCCAGGATGAATCGAGAGTTTCGTATTATGAGCCTTGCTAAGCACCTCCATCCTCAACACCTCATCACTTGGGACACATAATCTACCCCTAAACCGCAAGCTGCCGTCTTCGTGAACCTGAAACTCTGGCTGTGCTTCACTGAGTGCTGCTGCCCTTTTCTTCTTTAATTCACCATCCTTGGGTTGTGCCTCCTTAATCCGTTCCATCAATGATGATTGAGCTATCAAAGCTGCCAGATAACTTGAAGCAGGTTGCACCACCTCTAGTTCCAACTTCTCAATATCAGAAATCAACTGATCCTGTTTAGTGATACAAGCTACCAATGTTCCCGCTCATTTCCTACTGAGAGCATCCGCAACTCAGTTTGCCTTTCCCGGGTGATAACTTAGCTTCAGGTCGTAGTCCTTAATCAGTTCAAGCCATCGTCTCTGCCTCATATTTAACTCCTTCTGAGTGAACAGGTACTTCAAACTTTGATGATCAGTGAAGACTTCACACGTTTCCCTATATAGGTAGTGCCTCCAGATCTTTAGCGCGAACACCACTGCAACTAGCTCCAAGTTGTGAGTCGGGTAATTCTGCTCATATGGCTTCAACTGTCTAGATGCATAAGCTATAACTTTTCCATTCTGCATCAACACGCAACCAAGTCCATTCTTCGAAGCATCACTGAAAATGATGAATCCTCCAATCTCCGAAGGTAGTGCCAAAACTAGAGCTGAAGTCAACAACCTCTTCAACTCCAAAAAGCTCTTCTCACATGCATCACTCCACTTGAACTGGGTCCTCTTCTGGGTAAGTTGGGTTAGTGGAGTAGCTATCTTAGAGAAATCCTCCACGAACTTCTGGTAATAACCTGCCAATCCCAAGAAGCTCCTAATTTCAGAAACAGTAGTTGGTCTAGGCCAATCCACAATCGCCTCAACTTTCTTAGGATCCACAGCAACACCTTCCTCCGAGATGACATAACCCAGAAATGCTACACTCCTCAACCAGAACTGGCATTTACTGAACTTTGCATAAAGTTGCTGCTTGCGAAGCCTTTGCAACACAATCTTGAGATGCTCTCGATGAGCTTCTTCTGATGGAGAGTACACTAGGATGTTATCAATGAACACGACTACAAACTTGTCCAACTCATCTTTGAAGACCCTGTTCATCAACTCCATGAACGCTGCTGGGGCGTTAGTCAAACCAAAAGGCATGACCAAGAACTCATAATGCCCATATCGTGTCCTAAAGGCACTCTTCGGGATGTCCTCAGGCTTGATGCGTAACTGATGATACCCCGATCGCAAGTCTATCTTTGAAAATACCTTAGCCCCCTTCAACTGATCAAATAAATCATCAATTCATGGTAGAGGGTACTTGTTCTTCACAGTGATCTTGTTCAGCTCCCAGTAGTCGATACACATCCTCATGCTACCATTCTTCTTCTTAACGAACAAGATTGGCACTCCCCAAGGAGAGACACTAGGGCGAATAAACTTCTTGTCCAATAACTCCTATAATTGAGTCTTCAACTCTCTCAACTCCGCTGGCGCCATCCAGTATAGAGCCTTAGAGATAGGCTCAGCTCTTGGTATAATGTTGATCTCAAAGTCTACCTCCCTGGCTAGTGGTACGCTTGGTAAATCCTCTGGGAAGACATCCTTGAACTCCTTTACCACTTCTATATCCTCAATGCATGGTTCCTCTTTCTTGGTATCCACCACATAAGCCAAATAAGCTTCGCATCCTTTCTGAAGACTCTTGCGAGCTCTGATAGCTGAAATTACTGGCATTAATCTTCTACTGGACTCTTTTCCTCTGCTTTGGAAGTGAAACACTGCTTTACCCGGCAAAGCAAACTGGACCCTTTTCTCCCAACAATCCACTAATGCATGATTCCTAGCTAACCAATCCATGCCTAGGATGACATCAAAGTCCACCATATTCAACTGAATTAAATTAGCACCCAACTCCTCCTCCTCAATTTCTACCTTACAATCCCCATGCAACAGATTAGAAACCAACACCTTCCCACTGGGGACAGACACCCTATTGGCATTGTCTAATAAGGTTGGGGAGATTTTAAGTACTTTAGCAAATCTACGGGATATAAATGAGTGTGAAGCACCACAGTCAAACAACACATAAGCTGGCACAGAGTTAACTAGAATCATACCTGTGACCACATCATCTGCTGTCTCGGCCTCATCATGAGTCAGGGCGAAAACCCGAGCATTGGGTTTCTGTTTCTGCTCTCCCACCTTAGGCTTTTGTGACTTAACCTTCCCTTGAGTTGACCCCGGCACTAGCTCTGGGCATTGATATACCTTATGTCCTTACTTCCCACACCGGAAGCAATTGCCTGATGCCCACCTACACTCTCCTAGGTGCCTCCTGCCATAATTGGTGCAAGCATTCTACAGCGTGTTGAACTAAGGCGTTGTGGAACCTGAGACACTCATGGTGCGACCTCCCAAAACTGCTAGTGCTGATGACCCTACCATAGCTCTCTTCTTGGAATCTGGCTGTCCCGTAGGTGCTGATCTAGTCCCCTGCCCTTGACTGGAACCCGGTCTGAAACTCTGCCCCTGCTTGAATCCGGTCCCAACACTCTGCCCTCGGCTAAATTCGGATCCAACACTTTGCCCTTGACTGACTACGGACCTAGGTCTCTTTCGGTCCCTCTCAGCATCGGTCCTCTGAAACTCCGCCTCAATGTCCAGACTCCGCTGATAGGCATCCTGATAGTCGGTAGGCCTATTACCAGATAACCTTCCTCGAATCCTGGCCTGAAGTCCCCAAACGAACCTGTTAGTCCGTGAAGCTGCATTTTTGGTGACTGCCGGTACATACTTCCCCAAAGCATTAAACTTGAGTGCGTAGTCAATGACACTCATCTGCTCCGTCTGGATAAGGTCATAGAACTGATTCTCTTTCTCCATCCGGAATGTGTCTGGAAAATACTGATTTAGGAAAATTTTCTTGAACTTTCCCCACGTGAAGGGCTCCTCTCTTTAGTAGTAAATTGGCTTAACTCATTTCCACCAATTTAGTGCTTTCCCCACTAAAAAGGGAACAACCACCTTAAGCTTGACTTCCTCTGGCACCTCCAAAATCTCAAAATAATGCTCTAGCTCCTCCAACCATGCCTCAGCTCTATTTGGCCCACCCATGCCATCAAATGTCGGAAGCCCCATTCTCTTCATCCGTTCAAACAAGGACCGAGCCCTCGAGTCATTCCTCTGTTGTCTGCTCTGCTACTCTGCCTATAACCGTAACTGCTCCTGCTAGAGAGACTGTTGGCTCTGAATTAGCTGAGACATCATAGCCCATGCTGCAAACATATCTATCGGTGCGCTAGGTCCCGGCATAGCTAAAGGAACAAAAGTAGGCACTCCTGCCAGCATCGAAATTGTTGGTGGTACTGAGGCAGGCGGCGGTGGCATATACGGTGGCGGTGGAGGCAAACGAACTCCCCCAAGTGGTACCTCATCAACCCGCCATGGTGCAGATACCGTAGCTGACGAACCCGAGCCCTGTGCTGCTCTACTGGACTGGCCTCGTGCCCTGGTGGCTACCCTGTCTCGGTCACTACCTCCTGCACCCTCATGTGTTGCTCTCCTAGCTCCACGTGCCATCTCGAATATCGTAATCAACTAAGAACTAAATAAATAAAAGAAATCAAACAAGAAAGAAACAATCAAAAGCTCAATATACAACAGTCTCAAAATCTAAGCATTACTCAAACCATCAATCCCCCTCACATGCCAACTTAAGAGATTTTAGACTTATTTTTCACTTGCAGTTTAAAGCCTAGAGATGTCATAACCTATTGTCTCTGATACCACTAAATGTCACACCCCGGACCCAAGAGATGACATGGCAGTATCCCGAAATGGAATACCGAACCCGGAACCAGAACAGACATTACCAAAAATAGACTCAACTGTCATAACTGAAATTGTCAAAACTTATAATTATTCAGTTATAATGCAAAATGATGTAACTAATCCCTTGGAATAACTCCAGACGTACTAAAACTCTAATGTCATAAAGTAGACCATAAATGAGAACGTTACACGAACTCATCAAATTAGTCACTCTAGGTCCTCCTCGAACCACCTGTCTAATTCCTCCTGGTTCAACTGAGAATCTGAAATGATAAGTAAGGTGTGAGCTCACTAGCTCAGTAAGAATCATGACTTAACCGGGATTGAGCAAGTTACATAGAAATAGTTTCGCAAATCATTGAACTTTAAAACAGTGGTAGCAATGGACTTAGTTAGGGTAACACATGGTTGTGGTTCAGGCTCAAATATTTCTCACTTATAGCACATACTAAGGAATAATATAACAAACAAAGGTAACTTTGATCAAACTGAAGAGATTCAGAATTAGGAAGTCAACCGACGCTCGTTAGGAAGAGTAAATAGTGCCGGTCGGAACAAAACGGAAGGGGTCTGATTCTGAGATGAATCGGCGCCTGTTTAGGTATGTCAACTGGTGCCTGCTGAACATAGGAACCGGCGCCTGTTTAGCTGAAGAACCAGCACCGGTTCTTCACGGGAAAATTTTCGAAATGCGTTTGTTTCAATCGATGCCTGTTGGACTGAATAACAGGCACCTGTTCAAACTCAATCTGCCAAAAAAAATAAAGCACAATACACGAAAAGCAGAGACCAAAGAAATGACATAAAACCAGAACAAATCAGATGCCAAAATGCATAAAGAAACAAAACAAGGCTCAACATTCACAACCACTCCAATAATGAACAACACAACCATTACCCTACTATTTTTTCATAACAGTTCACTACACCATTTCCAACTTTTCAAATCATGTGAATAGACCTAGAATTCATGACACATGTTTGGGGAGAAGCTTTGGCTAACTGATATCAGTCTCTTAACTATTTTATCCCGTTAGGAGGAGGGCCAGTACACAGAATTGGGCAAGGTATTGTATCCCCCAAGCCTAGGGCCGATACACGTAACATAAGGGATCATCCCTACCAAGACCAAACCCCAAACAAATGACGTAACGTAACAAAATTTCGAGCAACCAAAATTCAAGTATGTAACAAGAACAAGTAAAGTACATATCATATAGTCTTACTTGAGCATAAACAACTCAACATCACAACAAATTATTCACATGTTCAATCCAATTGAATACCAACATAATTTTTAGATTGAAAAAAAACAGCCGATCATAAAACCAAACTATCAGTTGAAAATCAACACAGTTAAATCAGAATCCTTACCCGAAATCCTACTCACAGATCACTCTTATCACCACCAACCTCTTCCACACCTACAATCCCAATCAATCCCCATCAGAACATCATTCACCCCATTTCCCCCCAAATCAGAATAGTAAAATCAAGAACCCTAGACATCAATTAAACCTCAATAGAAGCTTAAGGGGAACGTGGATTACCTAAATTCGAAGCCTTGAGCTCTTCCCCTTCCTTTGTCACCTCCTCTTGGCCTTTCTCCTCTCTTTGAACTGTCTCTGACAATTGAACAACGATGTGAATATTAGAACCACGTTCTGGCAGAACGTTTAATCAGTCAAAAAATTACAAAATTGCTATCAAGTCCTCTTAATATTCCCCCAATTAATTAAGTCCCTAACTATAAGGGCTATGCCCATGACTAATTAACATAAAAAAACGAAAGGCCCAAAAGAGTCTCTGGACTATGGGCTCACAGAGGATGCTATTGCTACAATGACCAAATGTAAAGTCCTGGATAAGTACCTCTTTGCTGCATATCTGCAAAGATTAAGAAAGAACCAGCCATCAGAAAATTGTAAACCGCTCAAGAAATCATAAAGAAAAACAGACAACATGAAATTAAGAAGGGAAAAACTTTAATGGCGTACTTTTCTGAAGCACCAACGACTGCTGCCGCCATGAGTGATGTATTTCAGAGTTTGCTTTGTGTTTGTTCTTGATCAATTATGAAATGAGATTGGACCAGCAAATTCCCGTCGTTCTATAATAACTAAGGAATCAAATAAAACCCGGGTGGAATTTGTTGTCACTGATTAGATCCCACTCCATGTCTGGCTTTCAATTCACTGAGCCATTGGAAGAAAAGGGGAGTTGGCGTGACTTCTTGTCTGCTTTAATCAGCTTATCACATTATTTAAGATGAAAATTATTAAATATAATAAAAAATTATTAAAAGTGTAAAATTAAGTAAGACTACAGTGAATTGAAAAGAAAGAATATAATATATTATAAATGTATAACGAAAATTAATTAAATTGATAGTATTTTAAATCTGATTTTTTATTTGAGATGCAAAAGAATTCTTTCTTACTTACAGCATTCTGGAGTTAAAATATTCAGAGTTTCAAATGCCTGCGCCACCTGACTTCAGCTTCAGATATTATTCTTTGAAAAAAAAAAATGGTCAAATATTTTAGGGTCAGTTGGTATGACCAGCTGGGAGTCAAGTTTCCTGCTGCAGTGACAATTGAATTTGAAAATGTTACTAAAACCTAGTGAGCGAAGAATGTACAGAGGATATTTTATAGTGATGTAGTTTATTAAAATAATTCGTAAAATTTTAATTGAATGATAGCATCTTGAAACCATGTATGCATTCATGAAGAATATGATTTTAAAATTTTTCTTTCTTTGAAAGGCTGTAATTTGTGAAAAAATAATTATTTTTCAACTTCAAAATAACTATTATTATTATTATTATATAAATTATATAGATTAAAAAATTCTTTTATTTTTTTTAACAATTATAAAATTATTTTAAATTTTAAATTAATAGAGTAATAATTAAAAACTAATAAATATTTTTAAATTAACATAACTGATAATTTAAAATATAAAATTTTCTCATAAAATTATAATTATTTTTAAATAATAATTCAATTCTGAATCCTCTTATATATTATCTACAATACTCTTTAATACAATAACATTTTTAATGTTATATTTTGATCCACTTCGAAATTCTCTTATATGGTATTAAATAAATAGAAACATCCCATCCAAAATTAGCCCAAGATAGATTTGAGAATGATAACATAAGTAAATGCCATTCAAGGTAAGAAGTTAACCAAAGACTGTTTATTTCATGGAAAAGATGTTTCCTCCACAAATTCATGCCCATAGATAAGCATATGAAATTATGAATGCATCTTTGATGAAAGATTCCTTCTGCTAATAAGATGAAACTTCATGGCGAACAAAGAACATCCCAGAAGGACCATCATCGGGCAGAAGAGCTAGCCTCACAGGACTTGCTGCCCCTTCTTCTACAGTTAGGTAGCCAGAGTTGTGGTTGATATCTGTTTTGACATGGCCTGGACAGACACTATTGATCTTGAAATCAGGGTACTTCTTCGCCACAATTCTGGTATACGCATTCATGGTCACCTTTGAGACAATATATGCTGAATAGTATGAAGGCCAGCCTTTAGTTTCCAGGGAAGCCTCTTTAAAGTCCTTCAGAAATTCATTGAGCAACTCATCCACTTTCTCATCTGTCAGTTTGTTCTCATCATCTAATATGCCTCTAATCTGTTCACTCGGTATTCTCTGAAAAACAGTGAAAAACTGAGTCATGCACAAAGGAATGACAATTTTTAAGAAGAGCAAAATCTCTAGTATTGCAGCAAAATAAGCCCTGAATGCCTCTGTTCTTAATTTTCTTGAACCTTCGATAATAGTCTAAGAAGAGAAGGAACCCCATTTGGCAAAGAAACTTTGACATTTGTTATGACTGTTTTCACAAGATTCAGGTAATATCAGCAATCTAGCGGTATTTTGGTAATGCCATTTTCTTTTTGAGATTTGCTTTCCCTCTATTCCAAAAGAGGCAGAGCACCTAAATAAACAGATAGGTCATTAACCAGTTGGCAGTCCCGCATATCATCTATTCACACACCAAAAAGATCCACATGTTCAAGAAAATCGTAGAGAAAATATAGGGCTGATTAATTCATCCTGGTTGGTGCATCACATCTATGATTTTGAGTTTCTTGTCAGGACAAGTCTTCATAATCATCTCCGTTATGGGGCTCATTATAACAAGTAGAGGCTCCACCAGCTATCAGAATAATCTGTTAATGTTGCAGAGAGGTCTGTTTTAACTTTGGCAAAGGCAGAGACTTTTTAGTTGAGATGACTAAGAAGGAAGAGATGTGGTTGCAAACCATAACCGTGTGTAGTTCCCCTTCCGCATAGGGAATGGACCATGCCAAAACTAGCTCTAATGATAGTTTTGGAACACACCTCAAAATCATTAGACAAGGTCAGTATAAAACAATGCGGATTTAGGCAAGCTATTCCTGACCAGAGAAATAGAGCCAAGCAGTATAAGACTACACTACATAGTGAAACTTCCTCATGCTTCAAAGAAATAGACCGCCTGTTACATACCTGTAACCTCCCCATGGAGGAGGAAACATTGCGATTCTTGGTGATTTTGACAATTGGAGAAGAGGAACAAAGGCTTCAATCATTTTCTTTGCGCCATAATAGTTTATCTGCAAGCATTCTACTGCCAAATCGTAATTCTGAGACACTGTATCTTTCCAATTAACTTGTGCTCCACCTGCTGCAGCTCTTAGACCATCAGGATCTATTGTATGCACTCCAATAATCGCCGCATTGTTTACCTAAACAAGTAATTACTTGTTAAATTCTTTGGCACGGGAATAATACAGAACTGTGCTTCAGCGGATTGTTATTTATTGTAGCCTAATCGTTTCTCTAAAACCTCCTATAAAATATCCTCTAAATATCTGGAAGAAAAGCAAAGCGTCTGGACATAATAGCTAAATCACCACACTCAAAAACTTGACAGAAAACGAAAAAAAGATCAATTCTTTGCAGCATCAGTTACGAGGGGAAAAAAACTTAACAGAAGACCCAAAAAAAAAGATCAAATCTTTGCAGCATCAGTTAAGAGCAAATAAACCTTACCTACAGAAGGACCTAATAAGCGAATGCAGTAAGCTAAGTTACAAATGAAATAAGAAAGATCAAAGAAGTTTCTGACACGAATATACCAAGATATCAAGCCTCCCAAAGTGAATCTTGACGAAGTCAGCAAGGGTAGCTACACTGGAGGAATTTGTCACATCGAGCTGATGAAAAAGCACGTTATCGGAGAAGGGAGACCTCTTGAGCTTCTCAAGAGCATCAAGCCCCCTCTTCTCATCTCTAGAAGTCAAGACCACAGTGATTCCATGAGAAGCTAACTGCCTGCAGATCTCAAATCCAATCCCTTTGTTTGCCCCTGTAACGACTGCATATCTGCCAAATCAAAAAGAAAAAATTTAAGTACTTGAGGGAGTAACTATGGATAATAATATGCAGTTTTTACAAGTAGAAAAACTTGACGCTCCTTCGTCCTTACCTCTTCTCTGCAGTACTGTAGGTTGCTACTGCTTCTGCCATGGCGGTAATTACCAGATAGTCTAGATAGTCCGTCTTAAGTCATGGAAGATGATGATTCAGAGTTTGCTTCCTCCAGCACACGTTACTTGAACTGGAAGGATTATACAGTAAATATTATATATAATTTTATTTAAATAATATAAATATTTAAATCAAATGTCAATAGAAGGTAACCTATTTAACATCTAATAATTTGTCATACGCGTTCCATACCAATCGGAAAATATTTGGGTGGACTCGGTCCACCGTAAATTAATACATCAAGTATTGTATAATATGTATTAAAAATTATATATTTTTAAAAAAATATAATACATTTATGCATTGATTCACTATGACTGAGTCCACCCAAAAATTTCCCCAACGGCTGCATGCGGGATGTTGGACACTGACAAATTCACGGCAGCTGTATAGGAAGCGCGTGGATTTGAGAGCTTGAACTATCTTTTTCATCTTTTTGGCACTTTCAAAAATTTTTATATAATTATTTTTTCATAATCAATCATTTTTTAATTTTTATACAATTATTTATTATTTCGTAATCAATTAAAATTTCATTATCCATCCAAACGGAGCAATTTATTGTTAATACTTCCAAATGGAGAGGGCACAGGGTAGTTAGAGCAAGGGTGGCGCCCCAACCTGGGGGGACGCCATACTTTCCAGAAGAGAAAGGAAACCCCCAACACTTTGAAATGGCAAAATGGCAAAATTAAAATGAGATCCAAATTTGTCTGGTACAAAGCAAGGGCCGTATCCCCTTCACCAAACAAAAGATACAAGGATAGACACCTTGGAAGAAAATTATTGAATTTGTTCGGACATTTTAGCAACAAAGAGGTATGAGGGGAATTGCACTAGAAATTGTGTCGAAGGTTAGATTTCTTGAAATTTATTCAAAAGAAGACACTTCAGTGCGAATGAAAAACACCCCAGAAGGACCATCATCAGGCAGCAGAGCTAGCCTCACAGGACTTGCTGCACCTTCTTCTGCACTCAGTATGCCGGTGCTGAAGTTTATATCTGTTTTCACAAAGCCAGGACAAACGCAGTTGACCTTGAAATTGGGGTACTTCTTCGCCACAAGTCTTGTGTAAGCATTCATGGCTGCTTTTGAGACTCTGTATGCAGAAAAGAATAAAGGCCAGCCCTTAGCGTCTAAGGAACTTTCTTCAAAGTCCTTTAGAAATTCAATCAGCACCTCATCCACTCTCTCTTCTGTAAGGTTGTTCTCATCATTCAATATGCCTTTGGCCCATTCATTCGGTATACCCTGAAACATGGTAAGGAAATGCAAGATTAATATTCCACAGGAGTATCCATTATCAGCGAAGGAAATTTTTGCCATTATTACAGTAAAATAAACCCCAAATACATCCGTTCTTGAGCTTTTCTTTGGTTAGAGGGGAGCCTTACTGAGTAATTAAAACCTCTATTCAGGCAGTAAATCATTTTGTCGATACCTTCAACTTCCCCATGGTAGACGAAACATTTACAATTCTTGGAGATTGGGATAATTGGAGAAGAGGAGCAAAGGCTTCAACCATTCTCTTTGCACCATAATAGTTAATTTGCAAGCATTTTACTGCCGTTTCATAAGTCTCATTGATTGTATTCGTCCAGTTAGGTTGAGTTTCCGTCTGCATTAACCAAAAACAAGAAGAATAACAAGAATTACAATTTTCGGAAAAGAAAACTTAAGCACTAAATGCACACCTATATGACCATCCTATCTTTTATGCTTCTTACTCAGAAGTCTAAAAATGATCTTGCTACTAGAGTTTTTTCAAGAAACTTAGATGCAATCGGCAGGAATTTCTGCTCGTATACTCACCCCTCCGGAGGCTGTTGATGAAGCACCTAGAGCACGAGAATCTGCAACAAGCCCAGCAATTCCTGCATTGTTCACCTGTAACAAGTGCATTTTTTAAGATATCATGCTTTAATATATCACAGACGATGCCCTGGTTTATTTGAAACATCCTAGTATGGAAAACGAAAGGAAACCTTATATGAATCCAATTGTCTCAAAGTCTAAGGATCCGTTACAATTGCCAAGCGAACCAATTACTAGATCGGGAGTCAAAAAATTTAATGGCACTTTGCAAAATTGGCCACAAGAACTATCCGTTGAAGATATTTGAGACTTTCAAAATATCCATATATAAGAAAAGTGTGGGATTACAAGTGGCCTAAAAGATAACAAAAAATATTTCGAAGATATTCTATAAACCACTCCCAAAAATTCAAAAGAAATATTCTAAAGATATTTTATATATCGCAATAATATTCTTTAATATTTTGTTATTATTTTCAGGTCTGGCTTCTTTAGGGAATTATTCTAATGGTCTAATCTTTTTAAATAATTATTCTAGTACGCAATCTTTTTAGGTAATTACTTTAGTTGTTTAATCACTTTTGACAATTGTTATACTTGAATGTTTAAAGTAATTTTCAATTTTTCAAGAAGCCTAACATTAAATAAAGACTTCCAACTATTGTAATGGGAAATTCAAATACACATTTATGAATTTTATTCTCTTTATGAGAGTTTTTTCTTTAGTTCCTTAGTAGATTAAGATACATTTTTTTGTAGCGAATGATTGATCATCTTTTAAATAATATCACCTAGAGTCTTGTAGTGTTTTGCTTGAAGGGTTCATGGTTCTACTAAGGGTCTTTAGTTCCTTTGGTTTAGGAGTTTGAGATTGGTCAAATCAATTTGTGACTTGAGAAAGTTAGTCCTATTTTGATGACTGCGAGTTTACAAGCCTTTAGCTTGCAAGGTTTCGTATCACCTTGATATTAGCGTTAAGACTCTCCAATTCAGGTTCTATCTTTTCATTATTATTCGTTCTTGATTTTTCATTTTATATATATATGTATGTATGTATATAGAAGTTCTTGATTCCTTATTAGAAAAAACAAAACTCAATCTTTTGAATCACCCAAAAAAAAAAAAAAAAATCAATCTTGAGACTTATTGATTAGTTTATGGACATCATCTATTATTCATTCTTTTGGTAAATCGATTCTCATTCTTGATTCTTAGAATTATTTAGACATTGCTAAATTGAGTACTTAGGTATGTCATTCTTTGGGTGATTTTTCTAAACACTTAATCTTCCTACAAACCTAAAGAACGAATTAGAGTGATAAAAGGCAATGGTTAAGATTATTATTATTAAAAAAGTCATAAAATAGCTCATATATAAAAGGAGCACCATCTTTTCAAGTGTAAACACATGAGCTTGTGTGCGTGAAGAAATATTTTTACTAACAATTCTTGTAAGTACTTAAACACATCACAGGAACATAGCAATAATTCTAAGAAATAAGAGCAAACTAAATCTTCCGAGAAAACAGAGATGAGCTTCTAATTGCTTTGGAGCAAATCCAAAGACAATTTGCCTTCGTGAATGGTAGATTGGATCGAATGAAAGGTGAATAGCTCAATGGAGCCAATAAATCTCGTTGAACTACTAGGAGAAGAGCTTATAGAAGGGAAGAAGAAGTTAGAAATAATCAAGAAAACAAAGACTATGTAGAAGTAGATACAAGAAGACATGGAGATAGACCAAAAGTAGAGGACGGGGAAATTGCCTCCATCAAAATGAAAATCATTTCATTCTACGAGAAAAATGACCCCAAAATATATTTGGAATGGAGAGAAAAGTTAAACCGGTATTTGACTGTCACAACCACTATGAGGGAAAAAGAGGCTACGTTGGCTGTTGTTGAATTTTCTCATTATGCTGTTATTTAGTGGGATCAATTAGTTAAATCAAGGAGGAGAAACTATGAAGATCCCATTGAAACTTGCGATGATTTAAAGAAAGCAATGAGAAAAAAAAAAATTGTTCCTTCATATTACTATTGGAAGTTTTATCAAAAGCTTCAAGCACATACACAATGGAACAAAAGCTTAAAGGATTATCAGAAGGAGATGGAGATGATTATGATTCAAGCCAATGTTGTGGAGGATAGTGAAGTTACAATGGCAAAATTCCTATAAGGATTAAATCGGGACATTGCTAATGTGGTGAAACTTTATTATTACATAGATTTAGAGGAGATGCTTCACATTGTGATAAAAGTGGAAAAGCAACTCAAAAGAAGGGGGTAACTGAACTCTCATTCAACCAATCCATTTCATCTAAAGCTAATTGGAGGAGGGAAGATAAGGCACCCATTAAAGAAATTCTTAAGAATAAAGGTAAATCCATTGAACCCCTTAAAAAAGTGGAGATATTTTTTGTTTTAACTATGGGGGACATGGACATCTTTCGCATCAATGTCCAAACAATTGAGTGATGATGATAAAAAATGGAGAATTGGCTAGTGATAGTGAAAGCGACGATTCTATGCCACCTCTTGAAGATAGCAACAAGGATGACTGCATTGAATACCCTGTGGATGGAAAAACCCTCGTGATAAAAAGAGTATTGACCTTGCAAAATTAAAGAAGATGACAACAAGTAGCAAAGGAATAATATCTTTCATACAAGGTGTTTTGTCAATGACAATGTATGTAATTTAATTATTGACGGTGGAAATTGTACTAATGTAGCTAGTACTACTTGCGTGGATAAATTAGCATTACTTTAAATGAAACACCCCAACTTCTACAAATTGCAATGGTTGAATGATTGTAGAGAGGTAAGAGTTACTAAACAAGTATTTGTCACATTCTCTATTAGAAGATATAAGGATGACGTTTTATATGATATAATTCCCATGCAAGCTTGTCATATCTTTTTAGGGCTTCTATGGCAATCTGATCATAGGATGGCACATGATGGTTACAAAAATATATATACTTTTGTACATGACCATAAAAAGGTCACCCTTGCACCTCTTATCCCAAACCAAGTGTATGAAACTCAAACAAGAAAAGAAAAAAAAAAGGAGTGATGGAAAAAAAGATTTAAAAGAAAAAGAAAAGGAATGAGAAGAGAGATGAAAAAGAGCATAAAAAGGAATGAGAAGAGAGAGATGAAAAAAAAAAGAGCATAAAAATAAAAGAGAAAAGAAAAAAGGTGTTCAAAGATTTTGTTCTAGATGCATTATTTGTAAAAATGCTAAATTTAAACTGACTCCACATGGTTTGTATATGTACTTATCTATACCTAATGAGCATTGAATTGGTATTTCTATAGACTTTATTTTGAGTTTACCTAGGTCAAAAAGGGGCAAAGATGTCATCTTAGTGATTGTTGATAAATTTATAAAATGGCACATTTTATATATTATGGCAAGACGGATGATACATCTCATATTACTAATTTGTTCTTTAAAGAAATTATTCATCTTAATGAAATCTCTAAAATAATTGTATCTGATAGAGATGTAAAATATTTAAGTTATTTTTGGTGAGTTTTGTGGAATAAACTTGTACTAAATTGTTGTACTCTACTACATGACATCCACAAAATGATGGACAAACTGAAGTAGTAAATAGGACACTCACACAAATGTTAAGATCAATCATATAAGAAATATAAAATGTTGGAAAGATTTTTTACTTTGCATTGAGTTTTCATATAATAGAAATATTCATTCTACTACTCACTATTTTCCTTTTGAGATTCTTTACGATTTCAATCCTCTTACTCCTCTAGATTTGTTACTTTTACCTACTGATCAAAAGTTGAGTTTAGGTAGTAAGAATAAACCAGATTTTGTGAAGAGTTTACATGGAAAGGTAAAGTTACAAATTGAGAAGATGAATCAAACTATTATTGCCAATAAGGAAATCTAAGCTTGATTCATGTGGAGTTGGCCCTTGCCAAGTATTAGGAAGAATAAATGATAATTTTATAAGATAAATCAAACATGTGAGTTTAATGTTAGTGTCACTTTTAATATTTTTAATTTATCTTTGTTTGATGTAGATGATACTGATTTGAAGATGAATCATATCCAAGAAGGGAAAATGATACAAATCCAATTATCTCAAGGTCCAAGGATCTATTACAATTACCTAAAGGACTAATTACTAAATCGAGAGTCAAAAGATTTAAGAACGCTTTGCAAAGTTTTATGTCAAATTGGAGAGAAAAACTATTCCGTAGAAGATATTGGAGGTTTTCAAAAGATCCAGACATCATCAAACATCTTTTTTAGATACTAGAGAGTCCAAAAAAAGTGTGGGCTTGCAAGCAGTCCAAAGAATTTCAAAGAATGTTTTGAAGATAAGCTATAGTTTACAACAATATCTCCTAAAGATTCACAAGAAATATTGTGAAATATTTTATAGATCGCAGCAATATTTGTTAGTATTTTGTTACTATTTTTGGGTCCTACTTCTTTAAAAAATTATTCTAACTGCATAATCTCTTTAGGTAATTATTCTAATTATTTAATATTTTTAGATAATTACTTTAGTTATCTAATCACTTTTAGTAATTCTCATAGTTGAATGTTTTAAGTAATTTCTTATTTTTCTACATAGGAGCTTTCAACTATTGTAATGAGAGATTGAATTATTAATACAATTGTGAGTTTTATTCTCTTCGTGAAAGTTTGTTTTTTTTATTAGTTTCTTGGTAGATTAAGATATCCTTTTCATAGTGAATGATTGAACTTATTTGAATGATATCACCTAAATCTTGTAGTATTTTACTTAGAGTTCATGATTCTACTAAAGGTTTTTAGTTCTTTTGGTTTAGAAATTTGAAACTAGTCAAATCATCTTGTAACTTGAAAAAATTAATCCTATCACTATAAGTTTACTTCGCTTGTAAGGGTTTTGCATCAAAACCATTCGGACACAATAGATAGCTTCCTAGTGCTACCATCACTTTCTTGAAAAGAAAATGAAAGAAAGGCAAAAAGACCAAATTACCCTTTGGCATTCAAGCTTAAAGTAATTAGACCTTGATAAGAACATAGAAAAAGGAATCAAGAATCAAAATTATGAGTGAAAAATAATATGAGTTGCAAGAATGAAGTTTCTAAATACCAAGATATCTAGCCTGCCAAACCGAGTCTTAACGGAATCTACAAGGGAAGCAACACTGGATGAATTCGCCACATCAAGCTGATGAAACAGCACATTATCACAAAAGCAAGATTCTTTCAGCTTTTCAAAAGCATCAAGTCCTCTTTTCTCATCCCGAGCAGTCAACAGCACAGTGATTCCATGAGAAGCCAACTGCCTGCAGATCTCAAACCCAATCCCTTTGTTTGCCCCTGTAACAACCGCATATCTGCCGGAAAAAGGGAAAAAACATAAGAAAAAAATTGAACCCAGAAGGAAATTATGGTGGGCTAGCAGTAATCAATCGCTTTGGACATTACAAATCAATAAAGCGCAAAGCTTTTTAACCCGGCTAAATTTCGGTCCTCCTTTCTTACCTCTTTTCTGTATCGTCACTGGTTGCGGCTGCCATTGTTGGTGGAATGCGATTTTCCGTCTGAGGATTCTGGAGTTCACTTTGTATTTGTTCTTCAATTGCCAGTCTAACTTCCACGGGAAATCCATTGTCATATTGTGAGGTATCCTGTGATATTTTTCTAATAGATTGTTCTTTTGATAAGGTTGTATAGATTTTTTTTTTTATTTTTATTGCGGGGTAATACAGAGCATAGGTATGCCAGAATAACAATAACCTTGTCCGCCAACTGATAAAAGATTGAGACTTGAGAGCCAATTAGAAAACTTTGAGGCAATTTCATTTCGGGTGTAAATAGCAATTAAGAAAACTAAACAGTTTTTCGGCCTGAAAGCCCCTTATCTAATTGCTCCGAGCACGCCCCGTGATGGCCATAAATGACCTTTAACCAAACCAATCAATGTATATTAGGGACGTTATGTAAGTGTATAGGAGATTTTACTAATCAAATTAAGTTCAGAAGCCTTGATGGAGTGACCAAGCAAGATTCTGTACTACGCAAATGAGCATTTTCCCTATTACGTTACAAATAAATGCATCATTACTGAAAAAAATTACTCAAAAGAGGAAATCCCATTGCGATCAAAGAACAACCCAGAAGGACCATCATCAGGCCCTTACCGGGCTTTCAGCACCTTCTTCAACAGTCAGTATGCCAGCATTCCAGTTTAAATCTGTTTTGGTAAAGCCAAGACAGACACAATTGACCTTCAAATCGGGGTACTTGTTGTTAGAAAAATAGGGTACCTACGAGTACAGACAGGCAACTCAACTGAATTGAACAAGCACTGCTTATACCCGATCAGGGCTCTAACAATTGCAATTATCAAATATCAACAATGCCGGCAAGGCCACACAGTCCAAACGTAACGTAACTAGACAGAATTCACACTTAATAAACAAATCAGTAGTATACCTGATTGACTTGCTCACGGTTCTACCAGAACGTACCTAGCGCTAGCACTCCTCTGGACAAGCTGCGCCGCAATGTACTGTACTGCTGATCGAATCACCAGTCTAATACTGGTTTGCCTTCAAGAAGCTATTCGCCCCACTCCGGTGCGATGGGTACAGTGACTCTTCTTGCAGGATAAGACGGTCTCAGATCACTGTTGACGTACACTAACTGTGATCACCTCGAAAATCCCCTCAATCCACCGGTCCCGATAAGTCAAAAATTGTGGATCGCGGAGAGAGAACCGAAGTGGCGAATTTTCTCGCAGGAAGCAAAAAACACAAAAAGGGGTTCCCCCTAATGGCGGCTCTTTTCCCTCTTTTAACCTCGCCTTAGGAAAATTAAAACCCAATTTGGATTAGGAAGCCCTAATTCCCTTACCATATTTTATGTTTCCTATTCCTTTTCAAGTTAGAGTTAATTAATTGGGCCGAGCCCGAGCCCGAGCCCAAGCCGGCCGGGCAGCGCGCGCGTGGCATCCTCTATACCTTGGGCTTTTCTATTAAGTCTATAGAAAAGCCTTTTAGTATATAAAGGCTTCCACATTCCTCTATTTTTCCCATGTAGGACTCATGTCTAACATGAGTTCCCAAATGGTTAAACACCCAACTTTAACAACATTTAATTATGGATTCCCACCATGAAAATGGCTTCTACCACAATCAAAACAATCTCTAACATGTCAAGAACAATTCCCATTAATTGTTTTAGGCTAACTAATTATGAGTTAAAAATTATTAACTCCCAAAGTTGCCATTTTCAACAATCCCCCACAAATCCATAGTTAAAGACTATTAAGGATTTACATAATCTGCTTTCGATAATGGTACCTTCCGGTTTGAACCACTACTTAAGTTATCCAACTTATGCCCCCACAGGAACAGATGGACTTAAGCCTTGAATCTGAACCTTGAATGTGACGGCGTCCATTGGTAACAACAGACTATCAGCTATGGAGATAATCTTTAGGGTTGACACGTTATGGCCATGTGTCCTAATCCTGTCTCATGAGTGTATTCAGAGAAAACACAATTCCCTTTAGTTGCGGCCACACAACAACACTCACATAGTTGGCGATCTCCAAGGATGTACTGCTAGCATCCTGTCTAAAAGACTTGATCCCATTCAGAGTCAAAACTCTTACTTATTGCAGTAAACGCACCACAGGCTTTCAGGGAAAGGACCTAGATACAAAAGTATCAGAATTGGTGCCAGATTCACTCAAACAGCTTGTTTATACCACATTGAACTGCCTTGTGGGATCTCCACTTAGTCAGTTGGGTTGCCACTGTAGGTGAATCATTTCTGGGTTATCAGTCTCATTCCCAACCTGGATTTAAGGAACAATGATGTTTCAAGTCCCTTAGTTAGGGGGTCTGCAATGTTATCTTTGGATCCAACAAAGTCAACAGACACCATCCTTTCAGACACTAACTCCCTTATAGACTTAAGTCTAACTTGGATGTATCTCTTAGTCTTTTGATTATACTTGGTACTCTTTATCTTTGTAATTGTGGTTTGACTGTCACAATGCACAGATATAACAGTAACGGACTTGCTGATCATTGGCAAAGAGGACAATAGTCCATACAGCCATTCAGCTTCTGTTCCAGTAGTATCCAAGGCACATAACTCAGTCTCAAAAGTTGACTGAGTTATCAAAGTCTGTTTACAAGACTTCCAGGCGACTGCTCCGCCACCTAATGTAAACATATATCCAGTGCAACCATTGCTACCACAGTTCTTGGCTATCCAGCTTGCATCACTATACCCTTCAAGTACAGCAGGGAATTTCCCATAATGCAGCCCAAGGGACACTGTTCCCTTCAAGTACCTTAGTACTCTATCCAAGGCCTCCCAATGAGTCCGATTTGGACAACTTGTATATCTTGCCAGCTTAGATACAGAAAATGAAATATCCAGTCTTGAGCCATTTGCAAGATATTGCAAGCTACCAATAATTTGAGAATATCTTAATTGAGACACAGGAACTCCACTTTCATTTTTGAACAAAGCTACAGAAGGGTCACTTGGAGTTTTAGCAATTCTACAATTTTGATACCCATATTTCTCAAGAACACTCTCAACATAGTGAGTTTGAGAAATGGTTATCCCCTCAGTTGAGCGAATCAACTTTAGGCCAAGAATCACATTTGCTACTCCCATATCCTTCATTTCAAACTTACTTTTCAAAAATGATTTAGTCTCATTAATTATCTCAATATTGGACCCAAATAGCAAAATGTCATCCACATACAGGCATAGAACAATACAAGCATTACCTTTAACCTTACAATAAACACACTTGTCATTCTCATTTATGTTGAAGCCAAATGATAAAATTGTTTTATCAAATTTTTCATGTCATTGTTTGGGTGCTTGTTTTAGACCATATAGGGATTTAACAAGTTTACAAACTTTCCGTTCATTTCCTTTGGCTACAAATCCCTCAGGTTGATCCATATATATCTCTTCTTCAAGATCACCATGAAGAAAAGCTGTCTTCACATCTATTTGGTAGATTGTGAGACCATATATGGAAGCCAATGCAATTAGCACTCGGATTGTAGTCAAACGAGCAACAGGAGAGTATGTATCAAAATAGTCTATTCCCTCTTTCTGTCTAAACCCTTTGGCAACTAATCTGACTTTATACTTATCTATGGTCCCATCTGGTTTAAGTTTCTTCTTAAATATCCATTTACATCCAATTGTACTGCACCCAGGAGGGAGATCTACCAATTCCCATGTCCCATTGGAGACAATGGAATCCATCTCACTCTTGACAGCTCCTTTCCAATGCCCTGCTTCTGAGGAAGCCATAGCTGCTTGAAAAGTCAAAGGTTCGTCCTCAACGTTGTAAGTGACAAAGTCACTTCCAAAGTCCTTAACAACCTTAGCTCTCTTACTCCTTCTAGGTTCTTCCAATTCCTCAATTTGAGTATTGGGACTATTTGGACCTGCCCCCACATCTTTCATCCTTTCCACATGATCAGGAATGGAATCAGATGTTAAGGCTGAATCTAAAGTAGAAACATCTTGAGGCAAACTAGTTTTCATGGGAAACACATTCTCAAAGAATGTAGCATCACGGTATTGAATGATAGTGTTACAATCTATACCAGGTATTTCGGACTTAATTACCAAAAACCTCATGGCATAGCTTATTTCCATATAACCAATAAAGATACAATCAACAGTCTTTGGTCCTAACTTCTTCCTTTTATGTTCAGGGATTAGAACTTTTGCAAGACAACCCCACACACGGAAGTATTTTAAGTTAGGTTTCCTACCTTTCCGCATTTCAAATGGAGTTACCTCTTTATGTTTATGAGGGGCTCTGTTCAGAATATGGCAAGCCGTATTCAAAGCCTCACCCCACATATACTTAGGCAATTCAGAATTCAAAAGTAAACTGTTGATCATATCTTTAAACGTTCTATTTTTCCGTTCAGCAATCCCATTAGACTGGGGAGAATAAGGGGGTGTCTCCTCATGAATTATGCCATTGCTTTGGCAATATTCAACAAATGGATTAGACCCATACTCTCCACCTCTATCAGATCTTAACCTTTTAAGTTTCTTGCCAGCTTGAGTTTCGACTTCGTTTTTAAATATGAGAAACTTTTCAAGTGCTTCATCTTTATGTTTAAGTAAATAAACATAGCAATATTTATCGCAATCGTCAATAAAAGTAATGAAGTATTTCTTATGATCCCTAGTCAACAAGCCATTGAATTCACAAATGTCTGTGTTAACTAAATCAAGTATTTCTGAATCCCTTTCAATTGAATGATAGGGTTTCCTAGTTGTTTTAGCTTCCACACACACTTGACATTTATTTTTCTTATCAATTGAATGTTTAGGGATCAAGTCTAAATTCATCATTCTTTTAACAGAATCTAAATTTAAATGTCCAAGTCTACTATGCCAAATATCAGTGGATTCAATAATGTGCACCATAGGATAAACAAAATTCTCAATAGAAGAAGCTTTATTCAAAGCAGAAGTAAAATGTTCAACTCTTAATTTAAATAAACCATCTGACAAATAACCATTGCCAACAAAAGAATTGTAGTGCATAATCACTACTTTATTACATTTGAAAGTAAATTCATAACCCTCTCTAACTAAACATGAACCACTAAGAATATTCCTACGAACTGTTGGAACATGTTGCACCCTATGAAGAGAAAGAATACGCCCTAAAGGAAACTTCAAGTCCACGCGTCCAATCCCCAACATATTGGCTGCAGTTGAGTTCCCCATCTTTATAGTTTTTCCTTTAATAAGCTGGTAAGACACAAAAAGCAATTTATCAGCACAAACGTGCACATTTGCTCCAGTATCAACTAGCCATTCAAGTGACTCATAAATAGTAAAGACTTCTGGGTTAACAGAAACATACATTTCATCATCATTGGAAGTAGTGATACCCGTTTTAGCCTCAATGGTACAAACCTCAGTAAGGTGAGTACTCAAATCAGCCTCCGCTTGACTAGTATCCTCTACCACCACATTGACTTGTGCTTCAGAATTTGATCCTTGTTTGATTTTGGGCTTTTTAGACGGACAGTCCTTAGCCCAATGTCCAATCTAACCACAATTCCAACAAGGTTTGTTTGCTTTCGGTTTCTTCTTGGCCTTGCCTTTTGTCTTGTTTATGTTTTTAGAGTTTGAGTTAACCCCCACATTCCTCTGATTATTGCTCTTCTTCCCAGTAGTCACAACATGGACATTAGACTCCACAGATACAATATGACTATTCTTTCCATGTTGCTCCTCAATGGATATTGATTTCATCAGATCGTTTAGAGAAATCTTCTCCGTCTTGTGTTTGAGGGACATACCAAAGTTCTCCCAAGACTTAGGAAATTTCTCTATCACTGACATCACTTGAAACTTCTCAGAAAGTTCCATATCCGATTCATGAAGAGAATGAATAATCAATTGCAACTCTTGAGTCTGTTCAGTCACAGACTTACCCTCAACCATCTGAAACTTCAGGAATTTGGAGACATAATACCTTTCCAGACCTTGATCCTCGGTATTATATTTCTTATCCAGTTCATCCCATAGCATCTTTATCGTGTATGACTCGTAACGATAGACATCAAAGAGAGCATTTGTCAATGCCGACAGTATTGCCCTCTCGCCTACATTGTTCCGTTCATCCCACGCAAGCAATCTCAGCCTACTCTAGAATGCCTTTCGCTTGGTATAGGCTCGTCTCACTCGCACCGCCGATAATAAGCCCCTCATGGTCAACCAAATTTTCATGTGTTGTTGCCAACGCTTGAAATTCTCGCCTCGGACCAAACTTGTCCAAGCAAACCATTCAAGTCAACCAAAGGCTTATACGTAGCAGATGCAGTACCTGACGAACTGGCCATTGCACACACACAGATAATTGCAGAATAGCTTCTTGAAAACTGTTAGAAAAACAGGGTACCTACGAGCACAGACAGGTAACTCAACTGAATTGAACAAACACCGTCTATACCCGACCAGAACTCTAACAATTGCAATTATCAAATATCAACAATGCCAGCAAGGCCACACAGTCCAAATGCAACGTAACTAGACAGAATTCACACTTAATAAACAAATCAATAGTATACCTGATTGACTTGCTCGCGGTTCTACCAGAACGTACCTAGCGCTGGCACTCATCTGGACAAGCTGCGCCGCAACGTACTATACTACTGACTGAATCACCAGTCTAATACTGGTTTGCCTTCAAGAAGCTATTCGCCTCACTCCGGTGCGATGGGTACAACGACTCTTCTTGCAAGATAAGACGGTCTCAGATCACTGTTGACGTACACCAACTGTGATCACCTCGAAAATCTCCTCAATTCACCGGTCCCGATAAGTCAAAAATTGTGGATCGTGGAGAGAGAACCAAAGCGACGAATTTTCTCGCAGGAAGCAAAAAAACACAAAAAGGGGTTCCCCCTAATGGCGGCTCTGTTCCCCCTTTTAATCTCGCCTTAGGAAAATTAAAACCCAATTCGGATTAGGAAGCCCTAATTCCCTTACCAGATTTTATGTTTCCTATTCCTTTTCAAGTTAGAGTTAATTAATTGGGCCAAATAAAAATAGAGGATCGTGAAAACATGGGCCAAGCCCGAGCCGGGCGGGCGGCGCGCGCGTGGCATCCTCCATACCTTGGGCTTTTCTATTAAGTCTATAGAAAAGCCTTTTAGTATATAAAGGCTTCCACATTCCTCTATTTTTCCCATGTGGGACTCATGTCTAACATGAGTTCCCAAATGGTTAAATACCCAACTTTAACAACATTTAATTATAGATTCCCACCATGAAAATGGCTTCTACCACAATCAAAACAATCTCTAACATGTCAAGAACAATTCCCATTAATTGTTTTAGGCTAACTAATCATGAGTTAAAAATTATTAACTCCCAAAATTACCATTTTCAACACTTGTTTGCCATAGTTCTTGTGTATGCATTCATGGCTGCTTTCGAGACTATATAAACTGAAGTGGACAAGGGCCAGACTTTATAGTTGCAAGGGAACCTTCTTTAAAGTCCTTCAGAAATTCATTAATCACCTCCTCTACTCTCTCTTCTGTGAGATTTTTCTCAGCGTTCAATATGCCCTTAAGCCATCCACTTGGTGTGTTCTGAACATGTTTGAGAAAAATTTTGGGAGAAAACTTTGGGTGAATTAGTAAAGGAGTCTCCATTACTACGAAAGGAGAACTTTCTATTACCAAAACAAAATAAGCACTAAGTACTGCTGTTCTTAAATTTTTCTTGGATGTTGAGTAATATTTGGCTTAAAAAATATATATATCCAAAATAATACCTTTAACTTCCCGAGGGAAGAGGAAACATTTACGATTCTTGGTGATTGAGACAACTGGAGAAGGGGAACAAAGGCCTCAATCATTCTCTTTGCACCATAATAGTTTATCTCGAAACATTCTACTGCCAACTCGTATGTCTCAGTCAATATACCATTCCAGTTAATTTGAGCTCCTTTCAGCATTGGTCATGAAGAAAAATCAATACAGGGGCTTCGAACCCAACCCAAAGTTGCGGTGACCTTAGGTCTTGCGTGGAATTCTTTTAAAGACACTTAGTGGCTATTTAAGTTTGTTGGTCAATCAAAACTTGTTTAAACTAATTTATATTGTCATGGTTATTTAACAGTTATGGTCATAAGGTGAGCTTCACACACTGTGCATCTAAAGTACTGATTGTGAACTTTCTCTTATTCAAGCTGTAGGCTTTTCCTGACCCATAGAAAAAGAAAATCACAAAAGAAGAAAATCAATACAAGGAGAGAGATTATCTTATCCGTTATGCTTCTCAAACTGTTTAACATTGGCATTTCTTGCTGCTATTATCTATTCAAGAAAACCGCATGGTCAATAATTAGAAGCAAGCTTCCATTTGTAAACATGCTCACCCATCCAACAGCTAATGAAGCTTGTAGAGTGTAGAGCATCAGTGTCACGTCCCGAATTCGAGAATGATATGGCAACATCTCAAAAAGAAAGTATCGAACTCTTACATCCATAAATGACCATCAACCAAAATATATTATCCATTCATAATTTAAGAGGTAATAATATATAGTTTCAAATATATATATATATATAAAATAAGAATTGCAAAAGCATCTTGTTATGACATATGATACTCTCCTACATTGACACTTGGCACTGTGAATTTAAGATTTTTTTTCTTAGTGAAGAAATTTGAAAGGGTTTTTTTTTTAATATTAGAATTATTTGAATTCAATAAATTCAGATAAAATAGAACTAATTACTATACTAATTTTTTTGAACTTTCTAGAATTATATAATATAGCAGCTTTAATACTTGGCCCTTATCATATCTGTACATTTCTTTTCTTTTCTTAGCCCTAGAGAATTATCCACTTCGCCTTGAAAGCTTAAAAGGCCATAGAGTTGGGTAGTCAACACAATTAATATATATACTGCCGCAGCATGCTAACACACAAGTGTTCACTAATCATCTTCCGATTCTTCCACTATCAAACACCAACATCTCAACCCAATAATCCAAATATTCAACACCCAAAAAATCTCCAGTGCAAATATGCTCCAAATTTACAAGAATACAAAACAATTCAAGATTCAAGGAGCATAAAAAGTCCAATATCAATGCCCACCACTCTGCAAAAAATATACCACCACAAAACACAAGTTCCAGTAAGCAAAAAGTTGAATTCCTTTGCTTTTAGACTCATGCTTTGAAGATACTTTTCCTTTTCTTGGCCTTTGATGTTCAATGGACCACCGTGGGCCTTGAAGGGGTGTTAAAAATTGAAACTTTAAAGCAAATGGGTGTGACGAAATTTGGTGAGATTCAAGAAATGTGTGAAGAATATGAAGAAACCGTGACTTCAAGGGTGGTTAAGAAGGTTTAGGCTTTTGAAATTACGTGGGAAATTGATATAGCTTGAAAGAAAGAATGGATGGGTAACCAAGGAAGGAAAGAGGCGATGCAAATGGAGAGAAAATGAAGCGGTTTTGAAGCAGTAAAATGAAAGAAGATTGTTGCTGCTTCTTATTTTTGTTGTATCGCGGTCCGGCCGGAGCCGATTCTATGCCTAGCAAAACATCACTGTACTGCTACTTGTTAAACCGAGCAGCACCATTGTGGATGAAGAGAACCACGACCAAATGTACTCTGCACCTTGAAGACTTCATGGCTGCATCTTGAAGAGCACTATCTTGAAGAGCACTTTGTCTCCATCCTCTGCTGAGTGAGTCTGTGTGTAAAGGAGATGGGTAGCTAACATTAATGTTGATTGTTGTTTACGTGGAAAGTTCGTTTGCTCATCCATAATCATTGATCCCAAATAGTCTAAATGAGGAGTGGTTTTAGGATAATTGACCACTGATGATATGGAAAATAACATGTTAAATCCAAAACACCATAGAACATTTAAAGAATCAGAACAATCAATAACTATAATTTACCACTTTGCAAGCTTCTGAATTCTTTCTTCCATACCCATTATTGTAACTCTACAAATGTAACATCACATTTTTTATTGTATTCTTTTCTTACAGTTATGAACATTACATTGTCTTGATATTTATACTTTACTATACATTTTAAAGAAATGAAAAAAAAAAAATCAACGTTGGAATAATGAGGAGACATGATTATTTCCATTGCTTAAATCATTAAAGTATGAGAAATGCCTTCTTTCTTAGCCTAAAGCTAAAAAAAAAAGTAAAAATTTTGTTCCCATTCTCATTAAAGTTACATTAAAAATATTATATTATACACTCAATTAGAATAAATTAAATTTGTCAAAATAATAATTTTTCTTTTACTTAAGCTTAACTTAATAGTCGAATTGAAGCAAGCCTCACTTCAAGATTCACCAAATTTAATTTATTATTTTTAATTTTTTTATAAATCTTATATATTCCTGACATTAATAGGAGTAATACATAATATTATGAATAATATCAAATTTAAGCTGCAACAATAAATGCATCTAAATGTGTTGCTTCGTTTAGTTTCTAGCTTGGATCAAATTAACGGCTCCCCATCTTCTAAATTTGACATGGTCAAAGATTCAAAACTTCTCTTTTGCAAATATATATTGCAATCTAAGCGTCTAGGTCAATAACTCATATATTATATGTAAAATTTAAACTATTTATCGTAATAATTTATAATATGGATATTTATTTTAAATTGTGATTTTTTGAACTTTTTAGTCCTTAATAGAAATACACAAATACACATGAAGGTGACATATGGCATATCAGGATTTTAAAAAAAATAAATATCAAAGAGTATTATCCTTATCATATTTATGATGTTATATTAAATAACCTTATTAATGAATTTTATATTTTTTAAGAAACAAACATTTAATTCTTTTAAATAATAAGTTATGAGAAAGATACGCAGTATTAGTGACTTTTATAAGATTCTTATATAAATATAAATTCATCTGAATTTAGACTGATGAGACAAGTGGCACTGCTTCGTGTTGACATTTGAAATTATTGAGTTTAAAAAAAAATTCTTGGTTATTTTTTTAAAAGAAAATGCAAAAGTTATCTTCATTCACTGAATTTAAATAAATCAAATGAATGTATATATTTTTTCAAGAAAATGTCAAGAGTATGTGGATGTATTGATTCCAGACCTTTATCTGAATCTAAAATACTCTTGACATTTTCTTTTAAAAAAAAATACATTCATTTGATTTATTTGAATTCATTACACTAACCATTATGTTAGCTTTTTTGAACCTTCTAAAATTATGTTCTTTTTAATTTCTCATTTTTAATCTTTTTGAGAACTCCAAAAGTATTATTCTATATTTATACATTTTATCCCCAAAAAATTTTGAAGTTTTTTTTTTAAATATCATTGTTATTTAAATTGGTTTTTTTTTTTTAAATTAGAGTTATCTGAAATTTTTTTTCTTTTAAATATTAGAGTTATCTTCTTATCTGAATTGTTTTTAGTGCAAGGAAATTGAGAAAATTATTGAAATTATCATGTGCAACGCACGAGCACCAACCTAGTTACATTAAAACCAAACATAAAAATTGAATCTGTGCCAATAAACAATTCCCAGAAACAATGTGCTAAAACTAGTGCAAAGACAATAACAGCTTATCACTCTAAGCCCTTATCAAACCACTCCTTCAACTCGTCTTCATCTATCTAAGAACCTGCAAAATGGTAGATAAGAAGTGAGCTCACTAGCTTAGTAAGGAAATGTGGCCTATTTGGGATTGAGCATGCTACATATACATATACATTTCTAAAACGATTATTCAAAATAACTTACAAGTTTTGGTAGAATACGACTCATGGGGTTTTGGAATATCTTCTTAGTGGATTAGTCGCACCATATGAAGATCTCAGAATATCACACATGTTGGGAAATATGCCCTCTTAGACTAGGTTTCTAATGTAAATATCGAATGTTTTAATAAAAGAATTTATTTTCAGAAATTGTTTATGAATTTATATTTTATTTGTGCACAATTACGTTTGGAAAAGACCTATTGTGTTTAAGTAAGTGGTGCATGTGAATGGAGGTCTTTCACAGTAAGGTATGGATCACGGGTTACTTAACACATAAACATTCGTTCTTAACCGATTGATGAGAATGGGAATCTTATCATGTCTAGGTTATTATGTTGTGAATTCTAAATAGGGAATGGCTTACCTTTAGCCAGTGAGTAGTCCAATCATCATGATATAAGCGTATTTCGAATACGTAGAACAGGACCTATTGTAGTGGTTTCTAAAAGTATTATATGGTAGAAACCTAGACTATTACTACTACAGTGTGGACTAGTACTCTACGACTTGAGTATGAGTTGGTCATCTAACGAAGCTGAAAGCATGTACTTTGATATGCTATAGTTGAGGTTCTATCGGAGGACCAATATGCTTGCATGTTGGGTATGTGTGACTAGTTAGTTAAGACAGACTTGTATAAGATAGTTTCTATACTATATCGCCCCTTGTGGTTGTCTGAATGATCTAAATATCCAGGGCCCTGGGAAACATAACTTGGATGTTTACTTTAGAGTAGCTGTCTTGGAAAGCAGAAACAATCCAGGAAGTCGTGGATTATTGGACTAGAAGCCTAAGGATGATAGATGTCATTTAAAGAGGTGTTAGTACACTTATTCTTCTCTAAATGTACGGCGATGTATAAAGGGATATTTTAATCATTACACTTATAGGTCAGAGACTTTGCTAACGCAGCAGTATCCTTGAGGTCAATATTTCATTATGATGATATTAGAAAATATTTAAAATGCAAAATACAGTTATTTATATGATAAGGGTATTTTGGTCATTTTAGTAACCAAGGCGATGTGTCTTTTAGTTCCCAGTATAGACTGTGAGTCCTAATTAAATACAGGATAAGGAGTTCGTCTTAAATTAAATTAAATAAAATTTATTTTATTTAAGTAGCCTGATTTAATTATTGGGTTAGAATAAAATAAAAGCCCATGGAGAGAGAAAATTAATTAAATTAGTTTGGTAGGTTAATTAATTATTCAAGACTTTGGCTCAATTTGAATAATTAAAGATTAACTTGGGACTAAACTAATATAGACTTATTAATTGGACTAGTTTATTTGGGCTGGAAAATTAATTATTAATTAGGCCATTTACTTGGTTCTAATTAGAATAATTAATTTAGTCCAAAAGACTAAACTAAGAGTCCAATAGGCCAATCCAGTTTAACCTAGGGTTTTATTTAGGTTAAACAAGATAATAGAAAATAATGTTGTTTTTCACTGCTTCTTCTCTGTGGAAAAAACAGACGCCTCTCTCTCTCTCTCTCCAAGAAAATTCCTTAGCACTATAAATTGTTCACTAAATGGGATTAGGCAGGTCATATACTGGAAGATCGAGAGGTTGTCGTACATACATACATACATACAAAAATAGAGTAGGAGGCTTGCAGGAATTGCATCAGAGGTTTCCATCAGTGCACCTACCCTAATTCCACACATTCTGGTTTAGCCAACTTTGAGAACAAGAAGAAAATGTTAGAAAATTTTCCCCTCAGAGTCCCGCCAGAGCGGGACCGGCACCGACTGGGGTTGCCGGAGCCGACGCTGGCTCTGTTCGGGAATTCTCCTGTTCTTCAGTTTTTTCCAGTTTTCTTCAATTTTTGTTTCCACTGCTTGATCTGTGTTTTTCCCTTTTTAAGCCTTCAATTGGTATCAGAGCATGAAGGTTTTATGAAAATATAGGAAGCATGCATCTAGTTGAATAAAACTGGACACATATATGTGATTAAACTGTGATCCTTCAATGTTTTTGGTATAGATAAATTCTCTGTTAAACCTCTCTCATGGAGGTATAGGAGATTTGTAATTTACTATTTTTCTTAGCAAATCGTGTAAGCCTAATGTTAATAGGTATAGGCGATTGTTGGTTTTTGTTGATTTCATTGTATTTGGATTGAAATCGGAGAGCCAACACAGCCAGAAGTTGTGCAGAAAAACAGAGAAAATTTGCAGAAGAAGACACAGAAAAAAAAATAGAGGAGCCCGACAGACCGGAAACGGCGCCGGCTGAGGCCGCCCGAATCGGCTCTGGCTCAGGTTTGGACTCCGGTCTGTACGCGGGCCGTGGGTTAGGATTTTAGGTCACCCATAGGGTCGCAGTGCAGATGAGTGCTCAATTCAGTGTGACGGGTGCAGTGGACCAAGGAGAAATTTTGATTTTTCCTTGTAATTTTTCTTTTGTTTTCCTTTTCGTTTTGGAGTTCATACCAGATGAAATTAACATTTTTGTAATAGTTAATATTCAAGGAATATTTTTGCATGAAAAATATTAGTAAAGGATTTTAGGATTAAACAAGATAATTAATTAATGTGTTTAATTCTATTATCTGGGCACTTAGGTTTAAAAATAGAAAAGCATGAAAACGTTTACTGTTTTCTGGCATGTTATTTATTTTTATGTACCTATGTGCACGTTTTCTCAAAGACCAAAGTCTTTGGGAATATTTTTTACAAGAAAATATTTTTCTACAAATTAAATGGTTATTTTGATTTAAACAAAAATTAATCCTTAGATATTTTCTCAAATAATTTAATCATTGACATAGAAAATATACTGAATTTAGATATTTTTGTAAGTTAAAATAGAAAACCATTTTGTTTTATTTTTGGCACAAGAAAAATTATTTTGTCAAATAAACTTAAGACCAAAGTCTCTAGAAAGTTTTAATTGGAAAATTTTTGAAATCATTAAGTTTTTAACTTAAATAAAATTAATCCATGGAAAAATCTCTCAAAGGATATAAACCTTGACATAGAGATTTTAATGAATTTAGATATTTTATTTTTGAATTAAAGAGAAAATTTAATGGAAATTTTCAAAATGATATTTTTCAGAAAACCCATTGTTTTAAAAGACTAAGTGGGAGAGGGGTTTCAATGGCCCCACGGCTTCCATCACGATCCTCATTAGAGATCGTGGGTCCCTTTGCATCACCTTGAGAGTGAACCCGTATAAGATGAGGATACTACAAGGATCTAGATCTAATGGAGCATTGTAATTAATAACCCGGGACACGTACTATGATCGGCCAGCCCCTCATTGGAGGTTATAGTATGAGGTATATCAATAAGAAATGAAAAGAAATGGCCATCCATTTGATGTAGTTATCTTCTAGATCATTACCTAGAAGGGAAATTAATTTGTGGTGGTTAACACACTTAGCTTAGGGAACTGTTAATCTTCCCAAGAAGTTATGTCAATTTTTTTAAGAGCCAAATTAATTATTATCAGTTTTGATAAAGTGCACAAATTTATTTTGTTTTCACAAACTAAATCTTTTTCTTTTATTTTTCAATTTTTCGGAAATGATGGAAGATTCTTTTAGTTCATTGGTCGTTATTCTCCGAGAGAATAAGCTAACGAGACCAAACTATATAGACTGGAAAAGGAACCTGAACATAATACTCACAGCGGAAGAGTATAAGTATGTCCTTTACGAAACCTGCCTTGTTATCAGGGAAGGTTTCACCGCCGAGGAGCGAGAGGCTGAGAAGGCATGGAAGAAGGCCGACGAGATGGCTCGTTGTTACATGTTGGCCTCCAAATCTAATGTGCTCCAGTCAAAACACGAGCACATGGCTTCTGTGTACAACATAAGTCAATCATTAGCTACAATGTTCGCGGATAAGAACCAGCCTGCAAGGCAAGAGGCTCTTCAAACTATCATAAACACTAAGATGGCTGAGGAAGCATCAGTCAGAGAACATATACTCAAGATAATTGTTGTTTTCGAGGAGGCAGAAATCTTAGGGGCTGTCATTGACCCCAAGAGCCAAGTGGACATGGTTCTCGAATCTTTACCGAGTTCCTTTACTTAGTTCAAGTTGAATTACAACATGAACAAGTTAAACATGAGTTTAACTAAGTTGATGAAAGAACTCCAGATGGCGGAAAAGGTCATGAAACCACAATCAAAGGCTATGATTGCTAAGGTTTCTTCCTCTAGAATTGGGCTCAAGCCCAGAAAGTTTAAAAGGAAGAAAGGAAACGCAGCGGCCAGGCCTAAGACCCAGCTCAAAGACAAACCCAAGGGCAAGTGCTTCAAATGTGGACTGAAAGGACACTGGAAAAAGGAGTGTCCAGATCTTCAAGCCAAAAAAAATCCCACAAGTAATGTTTTCTATCTAGAGTCTATATCAATTGTTGGATCAACTTCCACTTGGATTGTTGATTCAAGAGCCACTGATCACATATGTAACTCCTTACAGGGGTTTAGAAAGATCAGAAGACTCCAAAAGGGCTAACATGGACTACGTGTGGGAAATGAAGCACAAGTTTAGGCCTTTACAGTGGGAGAGTTGGATCTTGTTTTTTATTGTAATAGAATAGTGGTTTTGAAAGATATTTTATATGTACTTGGATTTTGACAGAATTTAATTTCAATTGCAAAACTAATAAATCATGGATATTTTATATCTTTTCATTCTGGTATTTCTATCAATAGAAATGGAGAAATTTTATGTACTTGGCACATGTATGAGAATCTATTTTTCTTAAACCCTATTAACAATCAATTAAATAACGCTCAATCTGAACCTTTAACAAGGAAGAGAAAGACCAATGTCAATGACTCTTATCTTTGGCATCTAAGGTTGGGTCATATCAATTCAACCAGGATTCAGAGGTTAATCCATGATGAGCTCTTGGACTCATTGTGTTGGGAATATACCCTCTTAGACTAGATTTCTGATGTAAATATCGAATATTGTAATAAAAGAATTTATTTTTTTATTTGTGCACAATTTCGTTTGGAAAAGACCCATTGTGTTTAAATAAGTGATCCATGTGAATGGTGGTCTTTCACAGTAAGGTATGGATCATAGGCTATTTAAACACATAAACATTTATTCTTAACCAATTAATAAGAATGGAAATCTCATCATGTTTAGGTTATTATGTTATGAATTCCAAATGGGGAATGGCTTACCTTTAGCCAGTGAGTAGTCTACTCACTTCATGACATAAGCGTATTTCGAATACGTAGAACAGGACCTGTAGTAGTGGTTTCTAAAAGTACTATATGATAGAAACCTAGACTACTACCGCTACAGCGTGGACTAGTACTCTATGACTTGAGTATGAGTTGGTGGTCTGACGAAGCTGGAAGCATATACTTTGATATGCTATAGTTGAGGTTCTATAATAGAACCAATATACTTGTATATTGGATTTATGTAATTAGTTAGTTAAGACAGACTTGTACAAGATAGTTTCTATACTATATCACCCCTTGTGGTTGTCTGTATGATCTAAATGTCCAGGACCCTGGGAAATATGACTTGGATGTTTGTTTTAATGTAGCTCCCTTAGAAAGCGAAAACACTTCAGGAAGTTGTGGATTATTGGATTAGAAGCTTAAGGATGGTAGATGTCATTTAGAGGGGTGTTAGTACACTTCTTCCTCTCTAAATGCACGACGATGTGTAGAGGGGTATTTTAGTCATTTCACCTGTAGGTCGGAGATTTTGCTAACGCAGCATTGTCCATGGGATCAATATTTCCTCATGGTAATATTAGAACATGCAAAATGTAAAATACAGCTATTTATATAGTAGGGGTATTTTGGTCATTTTAGTAGCCAAAGCGATGTGTCTTTTTGGTCCTCGAATAGCCCGTAAGTCCTAATTAATTTTGGGTTGAAGAATTGGTCTCAGTTAAAGAGGGTTTTATTTTATTCAGGAAGTTTAATTTATTATTAAACTTGAATAAAATAAATTGAGAGAAATTTATTATCTGGTTTAATTGGTTAATTAATTATTCAGAGTTTAGGTCCAGTTTAAATAATTAAAAAATTAACCTGGGCTTAAATTAGAGGGAAATAATTAATACTTAATTATTTATTGGGTTATTTAATTAAGCCCAAGAAATAAATAATTAAAGGTTAATTATTTTGGTTCATTTGGGCACATTAATTATTTATTGAGTTATTTATTTAATCCTAAGGAATAAATAATTAATGTTTATTATTTTAGACTTTTCGGGTCCAAGACAAATAATAAATATTATTTTGGCTCAATAGCCTGGACCATGGGGTTTTTCCAGATACGGTTCAGTAGAGTTTAGGGTGAAGCCAAACTTACTCTGTTAATAATATCCGGGTGTTTGAAATATTAAATCTCAGGAGATATTATTATTAGAATAATTAAAGACCTATTTTTGGCTTCACTTCTAACGGCTCACTGTATGGAATAAACCATTTGAATTTCCTAAGGTTTTTCTCTCCTGTGACTCTCTCTCTCTCTCTCTCTCTCTCATGACTCTTCACTCTCTGTTCTTGGTTTTTGGCTGATACATAAGAAGCCAATAAGAACCATGAGACCGTGGCTTTTTCTCACCCATTTTCTGTGTTCACCAACAAGGATTAGGGATGGACATATTCTGAAAATTGAAAGGTTTGGCATTAATGTACCGGAGGTGAAGTGGAAGGTTAGCAGGATTTTGCACCGGAGGCTTTATCAAACGAGAAGGAAGAAGTTGTACCAGTGATTCAATCCATTCTCCCATAATCTTCAAGGTTTAAGGCACGCAGAGGATAGTCTAAATGCTTCCATGTTTGTGCTGTTCTTTGTTCAGTTTTTTTTCCCTCCATTTTTGTCTCCCGTATGCATGCTCTCTATTTTTTTCAAACCAACACATTGAGATTGAAAAATTTGCCTCAGTGTGAATCCTGCCTAATGGGAAAGATGACCAAAAGGTCATTTACCCCTAAGGTGGATAGAGCCAAAGAAGTATTGAGTCTTGTTCACACTGATGTGTATGGTCCCTTGTCTACACCAGCCAGAGGGAGTTTTGAGTATTTCATCACTTTCACGGATGATTGTATGAGATTTAGTTATATTTACCTGATGAGACGCAAGTCTAACTCTTTTGACAAGTTCAAAGAGTTTAAAACTGAAGTGGAGCGTCGGACAGGTAAATTGATCAAGACCTTACGATCGGATCGTGGTAGAGAGTATCTCATTGGTGAATTCAAGGACTACATGGTACATCATGGGATAGTATCCCAACTTTCTGTGCCGAGGACACCCTAGCAGAATGGAGTAGTTGAGAGAAGGAACATGACATTGATGGAAATGGTTTGAAGCATGATGTCTCATACTACTCTTCCATTGTCTTTTAGGGATATGCCCTGAAAACAGCGGCATATATTCTGAACTTGGTGCCTTCCAAGTCAGTACCTCGAACTCTCTATAAGATGTGGACAGGGCGTAAGCCAAGTCTGAATTATCTCAGGATATGGGGTTGTCCAACTTTTGTACTGGTCAAGGAGACAAGTTGGAACCAAGATCAAAATTATGCTATTTTGTTGGGTATCCAAAAGGGATAAATGGTGGTTACTCTTATCATCTTAATGAGTAAAAAGTACTAGTAAGTACCAATGCTATATACTTAGAGGATAATTAGAGTACTTTCACGAAAAGTTCAACTAAGTTAGAACTTGAGGAGAAGTTATCTTCGGAATCAACTTCTTCTGACTTGATTGTGGAACAAGAAGAGGCACAGCCTCAAGAGCCTGTACAAATGGAGCTTCATCGTAGTGGAAGAGTGTCTAGGGTTCCGGATAGATGGACTGGAGAGACTTTTGAGCTAGTCTCTGACCATCAGAAACAAGACCCCACGAGATGCGAGGAGGCTATTGTTGATGCCGATACAAATCTATGGCATAAAGTAATGAAAATCGAGATTGAGTCTATATACTTCAATTAGGTTTGGAATCTTATAGCTTCACCTAAAGGGATAAAACCCATTAGGTGTAAGTGGGTATACAAGAGAAAGAGGGGAGCGGATGGGAAGGTGGAAACCATCAAAGCTAGGCTTATGGCGAAAGGGTATACTCAGAAAGAGGGGATCGATTATGTGGCGAAAGGGTAGCCATGCTTACGTCCATTTGTATCCTCCTTGCCATTGCATGTCATTATGACTACGAGATATGACAAATAGATATTATGACGACATTTTTAAATGGCCATCTTAGCGAAGACATCTATATGTCCCAACCGGAAGGCTTTATTGCTGAAGGCTAAGAATATATGGTTTACAAGTTTAAGAAGTCCATTTATGGACTTAAGCAGGCATCAAGAGTATGGAACATTCGTTTTAATGAAACTGTAATCGTTTTAATGAAATTGTAATGTCTTATGGTTTTATTCAAAACGAGGATGAACCATACGTGTACAGGAAACTTGAAGGAATTAATATGATTTTTCTTGTCTTGTATGTGGACGACATTCTACTCATTGAAAATGATGTAGGGTCATTGTCATCTACATAAGTTTGGTTGTCTAATCAATTCAATATGAAAGACTTGGGAGAAACCAACTACATTCTCAGGATTAGACTTCTTAGAAATAAGAAGTAGGGAATGTTAGGATTATCATAAACGGCATACATTGACAAGATGCTAGTCAGGTACAACATGGACTCATGCAAGGGAGCTCTAATTCCTTGTAGACATGGATTGTCATTTTCTTCAAGGGACTGTCCTAAGTTTCAAGAAGAAAAAGACAAAATAAGTAGGATTCCCTACGCTTCGGCTGTGGGAAGTCTCATGTACACTATGTTATGTACTAGGCCAGATATCTTGGCTAGTAGATATCAGTCAAACTCTGAGAAGGTTCATTGGCAAGTTGTAAAGCATATTCTCAAGTACCTTAAGGGAACGAGAGATTATATGCTAGTTTACAGGGCTGATGACTTGGTTCCTATATGATACACAAACTAAGATTTTCAGGCGGATAAGGATGAGAGAAAATCAACTAGTGAATATATCTTCACCTTGTCTGGAGGAGTCATTTCATGGAGGAGTATCAAGAAATCTTACATTGTTGACTCAATCATGGAAGCTGAGTATGTGGCAGTTTCGAAAGCATCCAAGAAAGCAGTCTGACTCCAAAAGTTCATTTCAAAACTTTGAGTCGTGCCACATATGGACAGGCCGATTGTGATGTATTATGACAATACCGGAGCAGTATCATAATCCAAAGAACTCAGGAATCATAAGAAGGGGAAGCACATCAAGAGGAAGTACCACCTGATCCGGAATTTCATCCAGAGACGGGAAGTCGTGATGGAACAGATTGTCTCCGAGAACAATTTAACTGATCTATTCACCAAACCTTTAGCTGAGAGAGTCTTCAAGAGACACTTAAACGCCATAGGGGTAGGCACCTACTGTCACGCCCCGTGCCCGCAGGGCGTGGCACAGCCGTACCACGAGTTGTAACCCAATAATACGAAGCCTTACATCAAAACTTAAACAACAAAACACATTTTCTTCCAAAATGATAACTAAATAATTTCACAATTAAATCTTCCTCAAAGAATTTATATCAAAACCTATAAAAATAATTTCTTACATTTGTCTCTTCGAGTGCTAAAAAAACATAGGTAGAACTTAGAATAAATAAGATAACATAAGTCACTGAATAAAATCTTAGATTTCGACTCTATGCTATACGTCCAACACAATCTTAGTAGAAATGACTTTCGCACCACTAATCATCCTTCTAATCTGAAAAGATGAAATATTGAAGGGGTGAGCCAACCACATGCTCAGTAAGTGGTAATGAATCACTTCTCCCGAATAAAATTTAATTTATATCTTTACATAATATACGTACATGTCCGCTACATTAATAATTACATTCACAAATAAAAATAATAACAATAACAACTATTATCAAATATTTAGTTTTAAATTATCCGTATAACATACTAAGGAGAATAAAACTTTTGTTTATATAAAAATAACAAACTCAATAAATCTCAAATTATTTTCATAGGATATAAATTTTAAACATTTAAAAAAAAATACACTAACTAATTTCTTTTGCTCCAAAACTCATACCAATTAATTTAACAAAATTAATATGAGTATACTTGGCAAACTTCGTAAAAGCAAGCAAAGATATCAAACAGATTGAAACATTCATTCACACCAAATTCATACAACCATTACCTTCTTCTAACTGAATTAACTTATTCAGTTAGGAAAATCCAAAAAGGTTTAACCCGGCCTTAGCGGTCCAAAAAGATTGAAACTTCGTCTTGCATTAATTCTAAAAAGACGAATTCAATCTTAACATTGTTTCAAAAAGGTTTAGCCCACCTTTGAGGCATCATATTCAAATAAACATAAACAGATTCATTATGTACCAAATTCATCAAATATATTCATACAGAGCCATATATCTTATATAATACAAACACCGAAATACACACCATATATTAGCCAATCATTAAAACTTATACTTTGAAAAATACCATACTTTATTCAGAAATTTATAACCAAAATAATATTTTTATCATATTATTTGTACCAGAAAACAGAAGAGATTCATTCCCACTTACCTCTTAATTTCGACGTTTGAAAACTATAAGCACCTACGGTGTTCTTTTCCTTCAAACCCTAATTGAACTCTCTCCCTCTTTCTGCGTCTGATGATGACGGCTATTGGAAAAATAACGATATTTTCTATAGGTTTTCCTATTTAATAAATCGTAAGGTTTCCTAACTCTTAAATAATTTCAATCCAAGTCCCTGCTTACTTAAAATATTAACCAAATAGAATTCTAATCCTTATTGTATTAGGATTTAACCCTTAACAAATTCTAAAATATCTCCATAAATAAAAGACTTCCAATAAGTGTGGGTTTTACACGTACGAACTTACTTAGTCTTAGAGTGCATGTGGGAGATTGTTGGAAAATATATCCTCTTAGACTAAGTTTTTGATGTAAACATCGAATGTTTTAATAAAAGAATTTATTTTCAGAAATTATTTGTGAATTTACATTTTATTTGTGCACAATTACATTTGGAAAAGACTCATTGTGTTTAAGTAAGTGGTCTATGTGAATGGAAGTCTTTCGCAGTAAAGTATGGATCACGGATTATTTAACACATAAACATTCATTCTTAACCGATTGATGAGAATGGGAATCTCATCATGTCTAGGTTATTATGTTGTGAATTCCAAATAGGGAATGGCTTACCTTTAGCCAGTGAGTAGTCCACTCACTTCATGACATAAGCGTATTTCGAATACGTAGAATAGGACCTGTCGTAGTGGTTTCTAAAAGTACTATATGGTAGAAACCTAGATTACTACTGCTACAGCGTGGACTAGTACTCTACGACTTGAGTATGAGTTGGTAGTCTGACAAAGCTGAAAGCATGTACTTTGATATGCTATAATTAAGGTGTTAGTGTTGTGCCATAGAGGCAATTACTTATACCTTATATATGACACATTTTATTTCATAAAAGACATTATTTATCTTACAATTTCTTTTGATTATTTTTGAGTAATATAACTGTTTGATAAAGTCCCTAGTACGACACTATGTTAAGGAAATCATGATAGAGATCATGATATGAGATTCCTACTACACTATATAGTGTTAGTACTTAAATAGTCCCTAGTCATAGTATTTATGAGATAGGACATCATTAATGCGTGAAGACTAGCATGTGTTAAGACTTTCTGATCTTAATCAGGCGGTGGTTCTCATATCCATAAGTATTGGGATACTCAAAGTTAACATATGGATGTTTGTTAGTGGAACAAGTTCATTGGATGACCTAGTTATGAGATAATCACATAGATAACTATTTAGTACCAGTGATATAATCTTAATATAGCAAACATGCAAGTATCATTAGACTTGAGATCTCTAAAATACTTTGTTTGTTGAGCCTTGTACTTTGATTCCAATCTTCGAAGCTCGATCGAGGGCCGCCTATGAGATGGATATTAGGTACATTGTGAGGTAAACGAAAGTAGTTGAGAGGGTCAATAAAGGATTCACCACTCCTAATAGTAGGGGTGAATATCTCACGGCTACTTGTAGGAATTACTACTTATAAGTCCTTGGCTAAGGTGTATGTGTATTGGAAAGGGTTCTAATTGAGATACATTGAGAGTAGTGGGTTCTTGGTATAAGTATAGTTATATTTGGGCCAGAATTAATATATATTCTGGAGGGAGTTAGCACTAATTCCGTACTCCAAACCGAATGAGATATTGTATAGTGAAATGAGTTAATTGCATTGTAGTTTGTTATTGAAGGATTCATGTCAAGCCACTTGACTTCCTGGACTCTTGAGTGGTCATGATGTGTTGCTAAATACAACTCATATTCTAGGAATATGGGTTTATTAATTGATGAATTAATAAATCAATCCTGATTAGAATTAATAGGATTAATTCTAATTAATTAAAGATTATTAATCTTAAAGACGTTTAGATTAATTCATGTTCGCTACCAATTGACCGAGAAACCTAATAGGTCACACACAAAAGAGGAATATATACTCAAGATGTTATTTGATAACATAGTGGGGTTTATTACGAGAAAAAGAAGTTGATGTGGTCAAATTATAATTAGTTATAATTGATGGGTCAATTTGTAATTCTGAGAACTTGATTGGTTCTAATTGCAATTGGAGAATTGTTTGAAATTCTCAGATGTGGTTTTTGTAGAGGCTTTTAGTTATATGAGATATAACTAAAGTGGTTTTATTGTTGAGCTTTTCGTGTGACTTCAATGGTCATACAAGAAAAACAAAACATGAAAACAAAAGGTCATATGATCTAATTCTACAAAAAACAAAAGGGCACACATGAAGGAATGGGTGTCAATACTGCTTTTTATCAACACACATTAGATCAACCTCATAAGAGATTAATAAAGATATGATCTTTATGTTCTCTAGACAATCTCTCTCTCTCTCGTGTGACTCTTTCCAAGAGGGAAACCAAGACTCTTATTCTTCTTCTTTCTCTGGTTTTGCTAATCAAGAAGAACAAGAAAGAAAAACTCCAGCCACCATTGTTGTTTTCTGCTAGCACAGAAAATCTTGGTGCTAGAGTGAGATCCTCCATGTGAATTTCTATTAGAGATAATCACGCACTGTGATTATAGTGGTTGGACATACAACTCTCGTGGTGATTCTTCAAGAGGATTGCTAGATCGCGCCACAATTATCATACTTGAAAAAGAAAAATTTTGTTTTTCATACAAACAAAGAAAGGTAAAAGCTGCTATCTTTGTTTCTTTGTTTTATATATATATATGTCTTGTTTTCATACATATGTGGATTCTGGGATGGTATCTCGATTTTAATTTTTCGCTGCGCCGTATATGATACGCATGAGATACCCAACATGAGGTTCTATCGTAGGACTTATATACTTGCATGTTGAGTATGTGTGACTAGTTAGTTAAGACAGACTTGTACAAGATAGTTTCTATACTATATCGTCCATTGTGGTTGTCTGAATAATCTAAATATCCAGGGCTCTGGGAAACATGACTTGGATATTTGCTTTAGGGTAGCTCCTTTGGAAAGCGAAAACAATCCAGAAAGTCGTGGATCATTGGACTAGAAGTATAAGGATGATAGATGTCATTTAGAGAGGTATTAGCACACTTCCTCCTCTCTAAATGTACGATGATATATAGAGAGGTATTTTAGTCATTACACCTGTAAGTCGGAGATTTTGCTAACACAGTAGTGTCCTTAGGGTCAATATTTCATTATGGTGATATTAGAAAATATTTAAAATGCAAAATACAGTTATTTATATGGTAAGGGTATTTTAGTAGCCAATGCGGTGTGTCTTTTGGTCCCCAATATAGACGGTGAATCCTAATTAAATACAGGTTAAGGAGTTGGTCTTAAATTAAATTAAATAAAATTTATTTTATTTAAATAGCCTGATTTAATTATTGGGCTAGAATAAAATAAAGGTCCATGGAGAGAGAGAATTAATTAAATTAGTTTGGTAGGTTAATTAATTATTCAGGGCTTTGGCCCAATTTGAATAATTAAATATTAGTCTGGGACTAAACTAATATATACTTATTAATTGGACTAGTTTATTTGAGCTGAAAAATTAATTATTAATTGGGCCATTTACTTGGTTCTAATTAGAATAATTAATTTAGTCCAAAAGACTAAACTAAGAGTCCAATGGGACAGTCAAGTTTAACATAGGATTTTATTTAGGTTAAACAGGATAATAGAAAACAACGTTGTTTTTCACTGCTTCTTATCTGTGAAAAAAAACAGACGCCCTCTCTCTCTCTCTCTCCAAGAAAATTCTTTAGCCCTGTAAGTTGTTCACCAAACGAGATTAGGCAGGCTAAATACTGGAAGATCGAGAGGTTGCTATTCACATACATGCAAAGACGAAGTAAGAGGCTTGCAGGAATCGCACAAGAGGTTTCCACCAGTGCACTTGTAAGTTAATAGGATCGACATGTTTATGTGTCAACTAGATTAAATCTCGAGAATACATGAAAACGGATCGTACCTTTGTAGATATCATCTTCACCAACACGATTCTTGAATTCTTTGGCCTTCTGTTAATGCTCCAGACCCCCAAGTCTTCTTCAATCTAATCTCCTTGGACCAGAAAATTGCTAATCGTATTTTGTTTCTCTTTTTGTTGAGGGTGGACTTACACAAAAACTGAGAGAAAAACTCAGAGAACAACAACGATGTTTCTCACGTATCTCTGAAATAGAGTTATCTCCCAATTTGTATATTGGACTCTATCTCATAATACTAATTCTGATAGAATAAGAAAAGTATAGTTGAATACAACTATTTCCACTTATCCTATTCCATCTAAAATACAATTTTTTATTTCCTACAATTTTCATTAATAAATTATAAATAAATTATAATTTATTATTTTCCCATAATTAGGAGCCACTGGAGGGACCTGAATGGATACAATTAGACTAAGTTTCAATAAATTATTTTGTCAATAAAAATAATTTATTAATTACGTTCCACTCCACTAAAAGAACGTAACTGCACTCTTAGTCTAATCGCAATTACTGGAGTCAATAATTATATCCATTAATTGATCGATCCAACAGCACCAACCCTAGTTCCACACATTCCGGTCTAGCCAACTTTAAGAATAAGAAGAAAAGGTTAGAAATTTTTTCCCTCGGAGTCCCGCTAGAGCAAGACCGACGCCGGCTGGGGCTACCGGAGTCGGAGCCGACTCTGTTCGGGAATTCTCCTGTTTTTCAGTTTTTTCCAGTTTTCTTCAGTTTTCGCTTCCACTGCGTGCTCTATGTTTTTCCCTTTTTAAGCCTTCAACACAAAGAAACAAGAGGGAGGAAAAGAGGAATAAAGAATTTCTTAGCTTTACTCAATACGAAATCGAATGGTGAATAACTGACACCTGAATACTGAATCGGTGTTGGTTATTCAATGAAAATAATGACAAATAAATCAAGAGGAAAAGACCATCATCTGAATGGAAGAAATTCAGCACCAGGATCAAGTAAATGAGGGCCGGCGCCGGGTGGGGGAGGAGCAGCCGGTGATGGGTGTCGCTTAGGCGACACTGGCGCTGAATAGAGTGCAGCTAGTGCTGGGCGAGAAAGAGGAAGCTGGCGCAGACTGTGCTCTGGGAGTTGCGCGAATACAATTTTTAGAACACCAAAAACTAATCTGCAATATCTCAACCCTAAGAACTAATCCAACCATCCACTTTATCAAGGAAAAAAACTATTTAAACATATATAATACATATTTAAACATAGCTTAAGTCACGAAGATGATTCATGCTTGGGACTTAGTTTGGCTTAACTGATCAGTCTCCTAATTATTTTATCCCATTAGGAAAACGACCTTAACTTATTTTAGGTATTGTATCCCCTTAGTAAGGCCTTATAGCTTATAAAGTAGAAAATTCCCTACCAAAGCAGAACCCACAAGCAACACAGCTCAAACCTATAAATTCCATATACAATATCAAAATAGAATTTAACAAGAGAATATATCGTGCTCAATACCATTTTTCATATATTCAAAATAATCCCTTTCATAAAGCATTTAATAACACATTTAATTTGGAAGAAACAGTAACCAGAACAAAATGCAGGAAACCCAAATCTTCTTACCTAGGAATTCAAACACCAAGAATCCTCCCAAAGCTTCCCTTTAAGCCACCAAACGCTTATTCACCTTCAATTGAAATCCAAACAACACAATTAATCCTCTAATATATTTTTCCCAATTTAGAACCCTAACACGCTAACTTCAATTCAAGAATAACAAGTCTCAATCCTATGCTATTACCTTAATCAACAAAAGAAAGGCTAACTTACCAAGATTTTATGTCAATGGCTCAAGCCCCTTCTCAGATTCTTCACCCCCTCTCCTCTATTCTCTTCTTCATTCTTCTTTTCTGGCACTGATACTAAAGAAACAACGTAACTGATCTTATGTCTCAACTTCTAATAGGTAATTAATTAAAAATCCCTAATAAAATAATTGCTACTTAACCCTTAACTTAAAATATTAACTCTAAAGCCCTTCTAACACATGGATCCTAGCCCACCAACTAAAAACAACCATAGCCTAAAAAGCCCATAAATGGTAGGAGGTCTCTAGGCTTACAATCAGCATCAACAATGGAGCCAATAATTCCAGGGTTGTTCACCTAAAGCAAGTAATTGTTAAGATTATCATAAACAAGAGGATATGAGATTTGGCTTTACCAAATTGCTATTGATGCCTTCCTTCACCAAAAGATCATATTGATCAGCCCCTAATATCTAAAAGAGAACACAATTGTTTTCCAAAACCTAACCAGAGCAAGATAGAGGGCATGACCTTATTGCAGGGAGTAGCTTGAGAGTAATGGAAGGCACAGAGAAGAACATAGCAAATGAACTAAGGAATCAAATGTTGGGTTAAAAAGGGGATTTCTTGGGATGAGGTTTCAAAATACCAAGATATCAAGCCTTACATATTGGGTCTTGATAAATTTGTAGGGGAAGTAACACTTTCTGAATTTAAAGCTGATAAAAATGCACTTTATCAGAGAAGCCAGACCCTTTGAGCTTTTCAAAAGCAACAAGTCCTCTCTTTTATCTCGAGCAGTTAATACCACAATTATTCCTCGAGAAGCTAACTGCCTGCAGATTTCATATCCAATCCCTATGTTTGATCCGTAACAACTGCACATTTGCACCAGAAAAATAAAAAGTGAGAGAGACCCCATTAAGAAATCACTATGTGGATAGTTGCTGTAGATGAGGAGGTATATCTTAAAGGTGCAACCATAATATGCCCAAAACCTTACCTTATACTTATACTATTATTTGTTGGTGCTACCATTGCTGAGTAGAATAGGATGTTTCTATTGTATGAGGACTATGTTGTTTTGCTTTGTTTTTGTTCTTCAATTTCCAATCAAGTAGCATGGAGATTGGAAAAATCAATGTCTATTTATGAACTTAGCCATGAGATTCTTCTATCATTTCTTTTTCAGTGAAAGCTTATTTTTTGTGAAGAATCAACTAACATGTCAAAGCTAAAAACAACAAGTTTGAAAGTAGAAAATCATCTTTTTTCGTATGTCCAAAGTCGCAAGAGATTTCTTCGAACATCTCTGTCTTAAGTCATCTGTTCTCGAAATTTCCTCGAAAATCTTTAGACACACAAGCATTCCTTGACAATCTAGGAGTCTCAAAATGCCCTTCCAATCTACACCAAATGTTTGATAGGACTGAAAAGTCCTTCCCAAGGTAACAGATGGGACGGATCTGAAGAATATATTTTATAGGAAATTCTTACAGAGTTTATGTGGACCAATAATTTTAGAGAGTTGTACTATATAACTTGCACTATATATACTCCATTCGTCCACAAATAACTGATCTAATTGTAAAAAGCTACGTATATTAAGGAATTATGGAATTTTATAGTAAAAATGATTAAAATGTCCACTATACCCTTTGGAGCATTTTTATTATCTTTTTCACCTCATTAATTTGAATCTCATCACTTCTTTAATTACACCACTCTAATAATTATATGTTTCTCTCTTTCCACTCTTTGTTTTAGAGTCTTCTTTTCACCTATATCACCTTATTAAATTACATTTTTTACTATTTTTATAAGATAACGTGATTTTATTATTGGTTAAAATAACTTCAATATGGGTAATTGTAATACTAATTAATTGATAGAAAATTGTGCTAAGAGTAAAATTAGAAACAAAATAATTAAATACAACCTACATTTAGAATATGAACAGTTATTTTTGGACAAACTAAAAAAGAAATTAGGCTAATTATTTGTGGATGGGAGGAGTAGTAAAATTCTTCAAAATTATTAGTCTATGTAGATCAGGTTCATGTTAGAATTTTTTATATTTTATATTTCTGGTGGCTGACCTTTGAAAGCAAAGGGAGCCAGATAGATCTGAACAATATAATCCTTCCGTTTCAAAATAAATATTCATTTAATTTTTTTATTTTGTTTTAAAATAAATGTTCGTTTATATTTTTTAATGTATTAATCATTAATATTTCTCTACATTATTCCTCATTTAATATAATACAAGTGGGAGATAAAGAAAGAGATAGAAATAAGAGTAATTAATGTAGAACAAGAAAATAATATTTATTAGGATTATAGTTTGAACTTTATATAAAAAAAATTATTATTTTCAATACCCTTAATCTGTATGCAAATGACTAAATAAATATCTATTTTGAAATAAAGAGAATATTTTACATTTCTAGCTGACATTGGGATGCAGAAGTAGCCGTTCTAGTGGCTAACTTTTGGAAGCAACCAGACAGATCTGAAAAATATATTTTATATTTCTTGTGTCTGACTTTGGGATGCAGAGGCAACCAAACAGTAGGATTGTTCATGGGTTGAGTTGATTCGATTTTATCTATTTTTTTAACCTTTCAAATATTTCGATTTGAAAATTTTGATCCCAAATCAAACTATTTAAAATTTTAAATTGTCAGTTTAGGTTGTGTTCGATTTGGTTTCGTTCAGTCGATTTGTACATAATTTACTATATAAATAAACTATTCCCTAATATTTGATAAAATATTACATATGTAAGTATTAATTAAATACTGCAAAAAGTAATCATTTCTCAATAATACAAACTAATCAAAGTTAAATTCATAGTTCCATATAATATCAAAACATTACCTAATATCGATAACACAAACTAAATAAAGTTAAATACATAGTATGCTTTGCTAATAAACTAAATAGCATAAATTAGATTCATATCATGTGCTAAAATTATTTTTTCCCCATCCTTAATTCTTCTTTTCAAGTATCTAGAGAATGATGATGTGAATGGTGACTACTGACTAGTAAACCATGGAAAGTGACATTGTTGAGACTTGAGAAGAAGAAAGAGATAGGAGGTGAGCGACAGATAGTGGGAGAAAATTAGGAAAGCAGATAATCAGCATAATAGGATTTAGTCTTTTATTTTTTTATATTTAAAATTAAAATAAATTTAATTAATATATATGTCGATTTGGGTTGGGTTGGCTTATATGATTTTAAAAAATTGAATTGAATTATTGATTTATAATTTTCTTAATCCAAATCAAACCAAATCAACTCAAAAAATCAAAATTCAATTTGGGTTGGATTGGTTCAATTGGTTTGATTCGGTTTGATTTTCAATTTCACTTAACAGCCTTACCAAGCAAGTCTAAAGAATATATTTTATATTTTCGGTGGCTGACATTGGGATGAAGAAGTGACAAATATTTTTTATATTTTAACCCTACTTGGATTAAAAACATTAGATTAGAAGGTAATTAAAAGGTTTAAAAATAAAATTTCTTGATAGGTAGATTAGAAAGTAGGTAAACATTTGTTTAGAAATTATTCATTATATTTTATTACTAATATTTGGTAACTTTAATATTCCATATAAAAGAATGTTGGTTAGGGTATTAGTATGTAATCATAAATATGTAAATTTGTTGTATTTTTGTTAGCTTTTCTTTTTTTTTTCTTTTGTTTCCTTTGGTCGCCAACAAGGACATTTAATTTTGTTTTTATTATTTGTTAACAATGGCGGACCTATGTGGTCCTTGGCCCCCCAAGAATTTTTTTTAATATATATATATATATATAGAGAGAGAGAGAGAGAGCGCGCGCTATGTTAACCCATCCCACATGGCCCCCACAAGATTTTAATATATATGTGTATACTGTATACACACCCCACCCCACATGCATCAGACAACTTTTCTTTCCTTCCTTTCACAAAACTCCACTCTTCCTTTTCACTTTCCTTTCCACTCCAATTTCTGGCAATTTCCAAACCCCACCGACGTTTTCCAAACAAAACTCCACACAGTGTAAACCCCAACCAAAAGACAAGAGTTTCTCCAGAAAGTAGAAACCCAGGTCTCGGTCCCCGCTTTTGCACCACACGTAAAGCTCCTCATCAGTCATCACAAAGTTTTATTTTGACTTCTGTTAAAGGTAAGTTATGGTTTGGGAAAAATGGGAAGATACATCTCAGAATATTAATTTATTTTCTAGTTCTACATAAATTTGGATGTTTATTTTTATGTCTTTTTTTTTTTTTGTCTTAACATTAATGAATTTACTAGGATTTAGAATTTTACAATACTTGGGTGGGCTGATATATAATATAATATGTTTCTCAATCTCAAGACATTTTAAATACAATGCGTCTTGTTTCGTCCACTAAGTTTCTCATTCAAAAATTAAGAGATGAAGGATGAGATGAATTAATCTTGAAGACAAAATCCTTTTGTGAGATAGTTAATATTCCTATTCCAAATTTAGATGGATCTTATATTGCACGAAGAGGAAGAGCCCATCATCAACAAGAAGCAATTACAGTTGAGCATCACTACAGAATTGATATTTTTAATGATGTTATCGACACTCAATTGCAAGAATTGAATAGCAAATTCAATTATCATACAGTAGAATTGTTAATTTGTTGTTCAACTTTAGATCCAAGAGAGATACGTGAATCATTTAGAATTGATGATATTTGCAAGTTGGTTAAAAAGTTCTATCCTAGAGACTTCAATGAATGTGAGATTGTACAATTAAGATTACAATTTAAGCATTTTCATCATGTGATACAAATTTTTTATTTCAAAAAATTGTCTACTATATCTGAATTATGTCATTGGATAGTTAAGTCAAGGAAGTTTGAAATATATCCACTTGTGTATTATGTGGTGACCCTTATTTTTACTTTTCCAGTTTCTAAAGCTACCATAGAGCATTTTTTTTCAGCTATGAATATAATAAAGATCAAGTTTCAAAGCAAGATGGAAGATGATTTTCTATAAGATTATTTGATAGTGTATATTGAAAAAGAAATTGTAGAAAAATTTAGCATAGATTCACTTATAGATGATTTTCGTGATTTGAAAGAGCGACGATTTGTATTTTGATTCATTATATTTTCTATAGTATACTTTGAAACTATTTTGGTAGGTTTAATATTTCTATTTTATAAATAGTTGAACATATGAAATTTAGTTTAATTTGTTATTGGCCCCCCCAATAATCTAATCCTGTGTCCGCCCCTGCTTGTTAACAAATATGTTAAAACTGTGTCATATGTCATGCATTCTCCATATTCTTGCTTCTAAAATGATGTTTTTGACTTTTCCAATGCCTTCGTTTGCTTTTCTTTGAATTCTCTCATGAATGACGACAATTTAAGCCCTCCAATTGTCCTCCAATGCCAATGATCTCTTCATGTAATCATTCAAGGAACCTCTTTAGCTTTGTTCTTAATCAAGTCACCTTGAGGTGTTTTTTTAACTTTAATCCTCCTTCTTAGATTTGTCTTTCTTGCATAGGTAGATTCTTATTATTAAAGCCAATAAAGACCTTAGCACCTTCTTCAACAAATAAGTCACCCCAAGATAGTAATTGATGTCTATCTTTCAATAACAGGGTATACCATAGCATCTTAGCAAGTATCTTTATATAGTTGTTCATGGCTGATATAAAAAAGAGCATTTCTATTCCAAAGAACCCCAATCCTCCTTCTTAGATTTGTCTTTCTTGTCTAGGTGGATTCTTATTATTAAAGCTAATAAAGACCTTTAACACCTTCTTCAACAGATAAGCCACCCTAAGATCGTAATTGATATCTATTTTTCAATAGCAGGGCAAACAACAACATCTTAGCCAGGTATCTTTATATAGTTATTCATAGCTGATATAAAAAAGAACATTTTTATTATAAAACTGTCACATCTCTTGCCCATGGACTTGAGAACATGACTATGAGTTTGATAGTATCTATGATAAACTATTTAGTCCTGTACAAATCAAACCCAAGACAGTCAACTATTTGGCCGCTAGCCTAAGCTTAATTCTAAAATCAAACCCAGAACAGTCAATTATTTGGTCACTGCAAAAGTTGTAGCACTCACAGGCACAGTCTTAGCCAAGTATCTTTATATAGTTGTTCATGGCTAATGTAAAAAACCAACGTTTCTATTATGGAACTGTCACTTCCCGTGCCTGCAGACCCGAGAATGTGACTACGAGTCTAGCAATATCTATGATTAACTACTTAGTCACCGTACAAATCACTGTCACTCCCATTGCCTACAGACCCAAAAATGCGAATATGGGTCTAGTAATATCTATGATCAACTACTTAGTCATCGTACAAATCAAACCCAAGACAGTCAACTATTTAGCTGTCGACCTACATTTAAATTCTAAAACTAAACCCAAGAAAGTAAATTATTTGGCCATTGCATATAGTGTAGCACTCATGGGCCCGAGAACACGCCTAGGAACGCTGTGCACTCATGGGCCTAAGAATGCATTTATGGTCCTAGCAGCACCCACAATTGTAGTATAATAAATTGTTATCTTTATTAAATCAAAATAGATATTCTAAATTAATAATGGGTACTGAGATCTATCTTTATATACTATTCATATTATCATTTCAATCCCATGTGGGATGGGATTGGGGTGTCACAAAGTATTTCTTCAATAATACGAAATTTTACATTAAAATTTTAAATAACCAAATACTTTCTTAAAAATAATAAATCAAAAAATATTACAACCAAAACTTCGTAAGACTAGTCTAATCAAAATACAAATACAATATGTTTAACTCATTATATCGGAGGACAAAAATTTAGTCTTACATTTGTCTCATCAAGTAGTTAAATAATATAGGTGAAAATTCAATAAATAACTAAAATAAATCACTAAACAAAATATTGAGTTTCAACTTTGTGCTACACCTCAATTATATTCCTAGTAGTAAGGGGCCCTTGTACCATGGTTCACCATTCAAATCTGAAATGAAGAAAATTAAAAAGTGAGCCAACCACATACTTAGTAAGCAATAGTGAACTACCTCTCCCGAATACAGCTTATTACATATATACGTAAGTATATAATACTAATATTCACATTCACAAAAAGATACACAAATAACTCAGACGATTTAAAATTTTAAAACATTTAAAATATATCAAAATAGTTTTCTTTTATTTTAAAACTTAAACTAATCTAATATAACAAAAAAAATAATATTTTATATATATAACAAGCAGCCAACAAAGATGTTTTTTTTCTTCTTAAGAGAAAAATACTCAGTATCAAGCAACATAAAAAATACAATACATCAATAAGATACAATATAGCAAATAATATAAAATATACCCAAAAAAAAAAAACTCATTCACACAATTCATATAATCATTACTATTTTTTAGCATATTCTATTAGGAAAGTCCAAAAAAAGCTCTTATCCTAACTTACCATTCCAAAAATATTGAAACTTGGTCTTGTATAAATTTCAAAAGGATTGATTTCATCTTAATATAGTTCCAAAAAAGTTATTTAGCCCACCTTAAAGGCTCTACATTAAAAAAAAAGAATATAAAAGAATTTCATCATGTACAAAATTCATCTAACACATTCACAATCATTAATATATATATATATATATATATATATATATATATATATAATGTACAAAATACAAATACCAAAATACTTATGATGCATTAAATAAATTATTAAAACATACGCTTTGAGAAGATAACACACTGTGTTTGGGAATCTTAAATAAAAAATTATCAATTTCAATGTATCGTTTGTAAAATAAAATATGAAATAAAATATAATTCATTCTTACTTAACTCTATTTGCCGATACTTGAAGATTGCGTTCTTTCCCTCAAACCCTAATTGCATGCGCACGCTCTATGTGTTAACGACTATAGAATATCAACAATGTTTTCTACAAACTCCCGTAATTTGATGAAGTCTAATATTATATTTTTTTTATTTTTTAGTCTTTAATAATTTCACATAAGTCCCTACTTACTTAAAACATTGACTATAAAGATTCTAATTCTTGTTGTGTTAGATTTTGACTCCAAAATCTTAATAAAATCTAAAATATCTCCATAAATAAACATCCCAAAAAGGATGGGGTTTTACAGGAACTTTTCTATTTGGAAACTCAAGTATGCAAGTGGACTTGAGCATTCTAAAATTCTTGGAAATCCTCTTTTTCAAATATCTCGTTGAGAGTGCATTAAACATCTACTTGTTTATCTGACTATTCTTCAAATTTGCTAAAAGAGATCTTCATCCTCAAGCAAAACTTCCCTAGGAATTTAGCCAGGATATAGTAGCAAGTCCATAGAATTAGACAAATTGTATGTCACATAATAGATTGAGTATATTCCACTTGCTTCTTATGTATCAAATCCAAATCATAAGCCTTGGGGACTAGCAAAATTCTTGTATATGCATTCTTGGCTGGCCTTGAGACTATATATGTTGAATGGTACAAAGGCCAACCTTTGGCTGCAAGGGAACCTTCTTTCAAGTTCTTTAGAAGTTCATTGATCACCTCCTCTACTATCTCTCTTCTATGAGATTTTCTTATCCTTCAATATGCCTTTAACTCATTCACTCAGTATGTTCTGAAAGATGAGAAATTCTTGGGTGAATTAGTAAAGGAGCAGGAATTATTAAGAAAACTTGACATTACTACAACAAAATAAGCCTATATGCTGCTAAAAATGGAATTCAGTAATTTTATCATTTTAGTAGCATTATTTTTCACAACACCTGAAACTCTCTCTATCAAATCAAATGATAAACCATAGAAGAAAGATTATTAGCCTATCCATTAAGCTCAAGAACGTTGCATATAGCATAATGAGAATCTCAGTCAAGTACTTTTAGCTTCCCCAAGAAAGAGGAAACATTCATAATCCTTTATGATTGTGACAATTGGAGAAGAGGAACATAGGCTTCAATCATCCTCATTGAACCACAATAGTTTATTTGGAAGCATTCTATTGCCAACTCTCTAATTCATTACTACATTCCAGTTAATTTGAGCTCCGCTTCTCCGCATTGGTCAGGAAGAAAACCAAATAGCAAAAAGGAAAGAGATATTGTACTATATGTTATACTTCTCAAAGTATATAACAGGTGATAATGCTTTCTGCTACTATTTGTTCAAGAAAATTCCAGAGTTATTAGTAGCAAACTTTCACACACACACACACACACACACACACACACACACACACACACACACACACACACACACACACACACACACACACACACACACACACTCACTCACTCACACACACACACACACACACACTCTCTCTCTCTCTCCCTCTCTCTCTCTCTAATGAAGCTCTTAGTGTGTGTGCCATCGATAATGGCTCCATTAATGGCCCCATTGTTCATATGAAGCAAGTAATTTGTTTAGTTTTATAGTAATAAGCAATATAAAAGCAGTGGTCTAGGAAAAAAAAAAAACCAAACTCAAAGTCATCAGATGTGTAATTTTCCCTTCTATTTCACCAATAAAATTTTGGATTTAAGGATTTGATGTGCCATTTTCTACTCTCTTTTGAGACCATTGATGAAGGGACCGACCAAAAATTGTTTGCCATTTAAATTACCATTGATTTTTTGTTTTATAGTCTCATCTTGTGGGATTATATTGTTTTCAACACCCTGAAGCAATGATTCATTTGGGTATTCCACTTGTGTTGCAAAAGTTCAAATAACATCTACATTAATTTGGCACAAAGGCCTCTGTAGTCTAATCTAAGCAAGTAAGACACATAAAATGGGGTTCAAAATGAATCACATTACTTTCATTTAGGATCTGCCTAATTTATACAATAAAAAAAAGATAAGAGATGAATACTAAACTTCAAACTTTATCTAGAAAATTCTAAAAATGAAAAAAAACTGATCAGAAAAATCAGTAAACTAATTCAAAATAATTTAGTCGACTTATTCAAATTTTAAACTAATTTTAGCAAAAGATGCATTCTTTAACACTCTTCATTGCTTCTTTTGCTGCAAATTCCCAACCTTTTTCTTAACTCTTCAAACTTAACTCTAGATAGAGCCTTTGTAAGAATATCATCCCATTAATTTCTCACTTCTACAATCTATCCATGAATCAAGAATTTGCAGTAATGAACCATCAACTTCATTAGTTCTAAACTTCTTTTTATTTTCTGATGTGAAGACGGATGAATTCTCTTCTTCTATATCAAAGAAATCACCATCTAATAGACTCTTGTACTCACAAAGAATCTTTCTTGCCAGTTTTATCTTCTATTTTCCTTCTCGACCCTGATCGCATTTCACTCTTTTTGGGCCCTGAGTTGGAAACTGGACCGAGTGCCTCCCATGGAGAATCAAGATCATTTTCCTTCCCAAATACATCAGATAATTCATTTTCTGAATTGGCCTCTTTACCACCAGACGTACTTTCTTGAGCAAATGGCTCACTGGTTTCTAGACTAAGATGCTTTTGTTTGTGAGAAAGAAAAACATAAGTTGACTTTGTGATAACCCCAAGATTTGTTTGTAAGAATTATCTGTAAAAAGGTTTCTAACATCTAATAACCAAGCTTCTGCAAATCCAGAGGATAACCATACTTTTCAAGGAACATTTTTCTAAAGCTTCTCAAATTGAATCCTTCTAGATGTTCCTTTAAAAGTTCATTAATAAGTTTCTGACAGTCCACAACTATTTGATTTCTTAACTTTCTAGATATTTTGCTCTTATTGACGGGATGAGAACCTCTAACATTAGGAGGATTTTGGTGTCTTTTGTGGCCATCAAGTTCTTGAAGTTTCAGTAACTAGGATGGCTACTTTATGCCCATCAAAGAGAAGCACTTATGTATTATCTTCATAGAAAAATAATTCACAACTACTAGAATCATGTATCATATATATGTTATCCTTGAAAAACACTGAATAATTTTTTTAGTAATTGTCTCACACTTAAGAGATTTTGATCAATTTGAGGTACATATAACACATTTAAAATAAGTTTAATACCTTTTGGAGTTTCAATTGTTGCTACTCTTCTTCCTTGACTTCTAAAAAGTCTCTATTGCCAACCCTAACCTTTGATATGTATGTCTTGTCTAGGTGCTTGAAGATGTTCTTATCAAAAGTCATATGATGACTACATCCACTATCAATGAGCCATGCATCAGTGTTTTTGTTAGTTTCAAAACATGTTGCAAGAAACAATTGCTCCTCCTTCTCCTGCTCCTGCTAGTTTTCTACAGCTCGAGCTTGATTATATTGTTGCTTGTTCTTGCAAACCTTTTCCATGTGCCCTATTTGTTTACATAACCTGCATTGGACATTAGGCCTAAACCAATAATATTTTTGAGAATGTGAAATTTTCTTACAGTGTGAACCTGGTGGAAACTTTTCTTTCTTACTCCTCCAATCTTCATTTTTCTTTCTTATGTTACTTGTTGGTACAATTTCTTTTGTCTTTACTTAAAATACACCTTCAATCCCATCTTCTTTTCGAATGGCCCTTCTTTGTTCTTGTGCTTCCAATGTATTAATCAACTCTGTAAAGTTAATTTATGAAAGATCTCTTGAGTCCTTAAGTGAAGAAATTTTTGACTCAAATCATTCTGGTAAACTGATAAGAACTTTCTCAACAATTCTTCTATTAGTAAGCTCCTCTCCAAGAACTTTGATCTTGTTTTGTCAAAATCCTTCATTTTTCGAAAATTCAACATTTTCATTCTCTTGGTTTAATTATTGATTTGGTATTCCTACCCAAGTATATCTCAAACTTACTTCGGAGTTTCACAACATAGTATCTTTATGAAACTGTTGGGAATATGCCGTAAATAATTTGTACTTATACTATTGTCAATATATATTTTGCAATAATATGGGGTATTTCTTTCTATGAATAGTGTATTTCGTTTTATGGTCATCAAGTACGTGACTTGATAATAAAATCCTATAACAAATAAAATGACTATTCTTAAATTGTCCCTAATTGATTATTATTGATTGAATAATAATAAATTAAGATTAGTATATTTGTGACATGATATCTATGTTTTACTAGTCATGGATATATGAGATATTAAGTCAAAATATAAATAAATGTTAAAAAATATTGTATTTGACATGACCCGCTGTGAGAGTACTTCATAGGACATGTCTAAGTACTTTTTAGCCATAATGATTTTAAAAGTCCTTCAACCTAAATTCATCATAGTTTTCTACTTGATAAATTCTATATCTTGATGTTTTCCAAAGTTGTTTTTAACTAGAAAATAAAATTAGAATACTGTTGGTATAGAATAAATCAGGGATAGAAATATGATTGATAGTAAAGAAATTTGTCCTTCTCATTCTTGGAAGAGATGTCCATCGGCCCCTTGATAATTTAGACTGTTAAAGTGCATGGGCGTATCCAAATATATCACTTTAAGAGGTTAATATCATTTGTTTGAATGGATTAATATGAGATCAAGAAATAGTTTATTAAACTTAATAAAGATGACATGTTCCATGCATTATGATTTATTAGGATATCGTATGACAAAAGGACTAAATATTAAATTATGGTTTGGTTCAAAGAGATCACTGATCTTTATTTAACCTGGATAGTTATAATATTTTGCTAAAAATGGTTTATAACTTGTGGGCCATGTAAATATGATTTGGGCACACTGCAATGTTAAATGAACTTATAGGGTCATACATTAACTGAACGAGTTAGGTTATTTTTCTAGTGACTAAGTTTAATGTATTTGAAAATGTGTTCAGGTTCATCGAATCTAAAAAAAATGTCCAAATTCAAGATATCTGGAAACGTGTCCAAGTTATCTGGAAAGACATCCGCATTTGTTGTATCTGAAAAAAGTGTTTAGATTCGATGTATCTGGAGAATGTCTAGCTTAATTTACCAGGATAATTTGAGAATCTTATCATATCTTTATTTAATTTGATTTGATATCAGAATAAGATATGATAAGATCTCATGACATGTTGACTCAAAAAGGTCCAGTAGAGTATACACAACTTCATCTTTTAAAAAAAAACCCCAAAAACATAAATATCGTGGAAACCCTAGGTGCTAGAATTCCTTGTTCCTTGGAGTTGTTCGCTGTGTGAACCAGTAGAGGAAGTTTGCGCATATACACCTGAATAATTTAAAGGCAGAAGTCACACCTTCAGCAACATAGAAGTAATTCTGAAAGAGCCATAGTCAACCTAATTGTTTAGCTTAGATTTTCAGAAGGGATTTATGGATATTTTTCGCATTTAGAAGTCTACGAATTCCAACAAAAACTTCCTCTGATCGAGATGAGAATATATTGGTTTTTGCTTTGAACTATTTAGACTTCTCCTCATTATGATGTTTAATTTGAATTAAAATTGGGTTGGCTGGTAATAGTGGTGGATCCAAGTAATTTTCCATCACCTCCTACTAGTCAAAGGTTTGTAAATAAACCTTCATCTTTATAATCCAAGAGCTATAGTTCTCTCTAGAAAATTGAGGTAAAAAACTAAAATTTGATGTCATTTTAACTAATGAGGTATGAATAAGTGGCTCACGGACCCTTAAAAATAAGAGATACTCTTATACCAATTTGTAGTTAATAACATAGATAAAATGAGATTCAAAATGCCTCACATTACTTTCATTTAGGATTTCCTAGTTTATACAATAATAATGATAGGAATATATACTAAACTTCAAACTTTATTTAATAAAAAATTAGAAATATAAAATTGATCCAAAAAATCATCATAAAATCAATAAACTAATTCAAAACAACTTAATTGACTTATTCAAAATTTAAACTAATTTCAACAAAGATACATTCTTCAACAACCTCTCATCCCATAAACAAACAAGGAAGTAGTTACGAACATAAAGTGAATTGTTTTCGACAAAATCAAAGTTCTTGATTTTTATTCAAAAGATGACAAGTCATTGCAAATAAAGAACTGGCCAGAAGGACCATGGTCACTTAGCAAAGCTAGCCTCACAGGACCTGCAGCGCCTTCTTCTGCAGTGGATAGGCCAATCCCATTGGTCATATCAGTTTGGACAGAGCCTGGACAGACACAATTAACCTTGAAATTGGAATACTTTTTTGCTACAATTCTTGTACAGGCATTTAAAGCGGCTTTTGAGACTGCATATGCTGAGAAGTGCAAAGGCCAACCTTTAGCTTTCAAGGAACCCTCTTTGAAGTCCTTCAGAAATACATTGATGACCTCATCCACTCTCTCTTCTGTGAGGTTGTCAGTGTCATTCAATACTCCTCTAGTCCATTCACTCGGTATGTTCTAAAACATGGTAAGACATGCAGACGTAAGTTGTTAAGCCACTTTCAATTATCAACTGCCAAGAAAGCTGAAACTGATACTAAAATGTTTCTTGACTTCTAGACCTTCGGTAATGTTCTGAGAGGATATGGCAGATGTTTTGGCAAGGAATTGAACATTTTCAAGCATAATAAATCAGAAACTTGATCATAAAAAATCCATATGTTTCAAGAAGCAAATGATCTGGGTCCGTACCTTTAACTTCCCCATGCTGGCTGAAACAGTAACAATTCTTGCTGACTGAGATGTTTTCAGAAGAGGAACAAAAGCTTCAATCATTCTTTTTGTTCCATAGTAGTTAATTTGCAAACATTCTACTGCCAACTTGTCCGTCTCCGTTATATGCCAGTCCAGTCTGCTGGAGCTCCAGCTGCCTACATGGTTCAAAACCATAGTAAATAGAAGGAAGATTAGGAAACAAATCCACACTTCTGCTTGAATACCAGATTCTCAGAGTGTTCAAGGATAATCACGTCTAATTGTAGTGTTCATATACTTGCCTCGGCAGAAATAATCTCTGGTAGTTTAGCTCTCAAAGCATCAATGTCAATCTCTGCACCCGCCGTACCACCAGAGTCGTACCCTAATAATACGATGTCTTATATCAAAACTTAAGCAATTAAATATATTTTCTTTCAAAATGATAATTAAATAATTTTATAATTAAATTTTTTCCAAAGAAATTATATCAAAACCCATAAAACTATTTATTATACTTGTCTCATCGAGTATTAAAAAAACATAGGTAGAACTTAAAATAAATAAGATAACATAAGTCATTGAATAAAATTTTAGAATTTGACTCCATGCTATACGTCCAACACAATCTTAATAGAAAGAGCTTTCGTACCACTGATCATCATTATAATCTGAAAAGAGGAAATATTGAAGGTGAGCCAACCACATGCTCAGTAAGTAGTAATGAAATACATATATACACACTATATTAACATTCACATTTACAAATAATAATAATAATAATAATAATAATAATAATAATAATAATAATAATAATAATAATAATAATAATAATAATAATAATAATAATAATAATAATAATAATAATAAGAAGAAGAATAACCATATTTATTAAACCTTTAGTTTTAAATTACTCTTATAATATACTAAGAATAATATAAAGCTTTGTTTATACACGAAAAACTCACCAAACCATAATTTACTTGTAGTAAATATAAATTTTAAACATTTAAATATACTAACTAATTTTTATCGTTCCAAAACTCAAAACAACTAATTTAACCAAAATTTATGTAACTATACTTGGCAACTTCTTCCAGCATGCAAAGGTGCCTTGGGTCACAAACCAAGATTCCAAACTCTGACAATTTCTTTTTTTTTTCCTACCTAAATATTCAAATCCTCTAACCACCAGTAAACATCGAGAATGGAATGCAAGCCGAAAGCAAACATCGAAAGCACCTTTGCACGTGACCCTCTGGCCAAAAGCTAATATTGATATATATATATATATATATATATATATATATATATATATATATTAACAATCAAATGGCATGCAATCATGCCATTTTCGAAACCGTAACCATTGATCAAAAGCTATATTGAGAATTCTCTCCTTTTTTTTTTTATTTTTGGTGGTATTGCAAGCAAAATACTAGAATTAAATAAACAAGGCAATTAATATGCATACCGGTAAAGATTACAAAATATGTAGAAGTATTTGTTCACATAAATTCATTCAACTATTACTTTCTTCTAACTGAATTATTCAAAAAAGCTTAATCCGACCTTAGCGGTCCAACAAGATTAAAACCTCGTCTTGCATCAATTCTAAAAAGACGAATTCAATCTTAACATTATTCCAAAAAGGTTTAGCCCACTTTTGAAGTATCATATTCAATTAAACATAAACAGATCTATCATGTACCAAATTCATCAAATATATTCATACGAAACCATATATCTTATATAATACAAACACCGAAATACATTCCATACATTAGCCAATTATTAAAACTTATACTTTGAAAAATACCATACTTTATTCAGGAATTTTTTTAACCAAAAATAACATTTTATTCTATTATTCATACAAGAAAATCGAAGAGATTCATTCCTACTTATCTCTTAATATCGACGCTTAAAAACTATAATAGTCTACGGTATTCTTTTCTCCAGATCCTAATTGAACTCTCCCCCTCTTTCTGTGTCTAGTGACGGCTATTGGAAAACAACGATATTTTTTATAAGTTTTCCTATTTAATAAATCGCAAGGTTTCCTAACTTTTAAATAATTTTAATCAAGTCCCTATTTATTTAAAATATTAATCAAATAGAATTCTAATTCTTATATTATATTAGGATTTAACCCTTAATAAATTTTAAAATATCTCTATAAATAAAAGACTTTTAAAAAGTGTGAATTTTACAATCAGTGTCTACGATGGCTCCAGAGACTCCCGCATTATTCACTTGAAATAACATGGTTAGAGACAAAATTTTCAGGCAGCGAAAGAAAATGAGCTTAGGCCATTGTAGATTAGTAATTATGCCGGTCTTTGTTCTTCATTATAGCCTACTGAAAGGCCAAACGATGGACAAATTTAGTGTTCTAACTTAAAGTAATTCATCCTCAAGAAAACGTAAGAGGTGAACACAGGGATCAATTTTGTGGGAGAAAGGAGGGGAGGAATCAAGAAAGATGTTTCTAAGATACCAAGATATCCAGCCTTCCGAATTGAGAGTTGATGAATTCAGCAAGGGAAGCAATACTAGATGAATTTGCACATCAAGCTGATGAAAGAAAACATTATCAGAAAAGCCAGACCGTTTAAGCTTCTCAAGAGCCTCGAGTCCTCTCTTCTCATCTCTCGCAGTCAATACCACATTGATCCCGTGTGAAGCTAACCCCCTGCAGATTTCAAATCCAATCCCTTTATTTGCCCCAGTGACAACTGCATATCTGCAAAAAGTAACAAAGAAAACGAGGAAACGTAACAGATCACAAGACAAGACACAATCTTTACAAGGAAAGTAGGAATGTAACAGATAAAGAAAGAAAATAAAGACTTAGGACTTTGTACCTCTTTCCTGAATAGCAGTTAGTTGCAGCTGCCATGAGTGGTAGGATAAATTGGCTTCTGGGGATTCTGGAGTTTGCTCAGTTTTTTCTTTTTTGATCTTGAGTTGCCAGTCTTTGCATTGCATTAACATAGGAAAAATCCAGGTCTACATATAGATGATGGTTGGCGGAAACACCAAGCAATTTTGGAAGCTGAGGTGATCGACAAATTTACATCAAGGATGATAATGATACTGCGCGACCTCGGACGGCAAAGATCCCTTTGCTGCCGCCTCCATCATCTGCTAGTCGAGACTTCTGCTCTGCCCAAAATGTAACTCAGAAGTCGGCATTACTATAACTAGACTACAATTTGAAAGGTGAAAGGCGGCGAGTGTAAGGTTGGTATTCCTATACAGTTGTTCTTCAATGTCAACCATCATCCTAGTGAATCCAGCAAAATAAATTCTCAAAGCAATCGCATCCTCGAGAGGTTAGCAGTTTGCAGTCCCAAATTAGAAGTCAAAACCAGTGAAGAGTGAACCAATGTGAAGGCAACGAAAACAAAGATTGTTAGCTGTTTGGTTATTGGATTCTTGCATTACATATCTCCAAGATTCTTAATCCGAGAAAAAGCTCCCTCAACATAAATGTAAAAGAAAGAAACCATTAAACACTCACTATCAAAAGCGACCAAGACGTTGACGTGCTAACTTGTCGAGTAAAACAATGTTTACTCTCACTTTGCACTTGACAACCATACACTTGAGATATTCTTGACATGTATGATGCACTTTCACATAGTAATCGGAGACAGGTTCAAGATTCATTTTTATCATGAACAATGAATGCCGGAAGGCCCATCACCACTCATCAGGCAGCGGAACTTGCCTCGCGGGACATTGCAGCGCGCACCCCGGACGCGCATTTCGGCATTTTGCTCATTCCTTGATTGTCATTACCATAATTTTAAGTCCATTCACCAAAGGCTTGACTTTGATGAGCCACAAATTCAGGCATTAGTCAACAAAAATTAAGGTAACACCTGTCTTATACTTTGATGAAAACTGTTCTCTCGGCAGAAAGCAAGAAATGCTTATTGATAAGTCATTGAAACATCTCTCATCGTCATCATAAACGAGTACATTGACAATTACAGTTTCTAGAAATATATGCAGTTGGAACAAATATATTGCTCAAATCAAAATTTAAGGGGCTTGTTTCTCAAGCCTGCTCAATTAGGTTTGCCTATTTTATCCTCCGAAATCAGAAATTATGTACGAGTCATGAAAATTTAATTTTGCACGTAATATTGCTGTGTATTACTTTACAAAAACAGTTTGGAGATGAATAACCCTCAATTTTTGGGAGTTCATTTCTCATGAACAAGAGGACTGTAAACAGGATACCACATATTGATCTTGATATATTGCACGGTCTCGTCCTGCATCCAACAATATGAGTCAACAGTCACATTCAACATTCTTCTATCAAACATTGTTACATATCATTTAGTCAACATGACTTCATTGGATAAATTTTTTTTTTCTTTGCCTGAAAGATCATGTTCAAAGCTTACCCTCGACATGAATGCCAGTTCTTTAGGTCCCACTTCATGATACCCTTCTGCTAGCTCTTCAGCAACAGCAGCTCGCAAAACTGCAGCACCAACTTCTGCTGTAATGTCTCTAATACTGCAGCCACAACCGGAAGCATGAATCAGAGATCAGCCATTACATTGATAAAAACCTTCATCACCTTCCCCAGATCTCTCAGAGTAGGGAAGAAATTTTATATACAATTATGTTTTCCTTCTGAATTTAATTGCAGAATGTTTTGGCATAATTCATTGGTTGACCAGGACAACTGTATTAGACACGGAAAGAAATACCAGAAGAATTTCAGTCCCTTATTATCATCATATTCTAGATTTGGCACCTCCTCCCTTAAACATGAGAGCAGGGATGGCAATTTCCCGCTTAAACCAGGGACACGGTCCGGCCCGGCCCGGTTGGGCCGGAGATTCCCCGATTTAAGCGGAAACGGGCTTCATTCCTCGACCCGCTAACCGGAGACGGGCCGAGATGGGAATTGCATGATCCCCTCGGCTCGGCCCGCTTTACATATTATATATATATAATAGATATATATATATTTATATATACATATATATACACACATATTATATAAATTATAGATAGATTATATATATTATATATGATTATATATATATATATGTAAAGGTAGATTATATATGTATATAAAATAAAATAGAAAAGAAGAAGAAAAATAAAAAAGAAAAAAAATTATAGATTATAAATGATTAATTATTAATTTTACTCTTACTAATCTAGTGATATAATAAATATGTGCATTATTGAAAATCACTACAAAAGTTTTCTATATGATTAAAAAATTTTAAATAAAAATATATTGGAGATAAATTTTTTTTTTCTTTAAATCTTTATAATTATTTTCGGGCTCAAACGGACCTCCGCTTCCTCCGACCGGGACCGGGGATTGTTTTGTCCCTAACGGGCCGGGGGCGGAGATCTCTGCCTTTTCCAGCAGTGGGAACGGGTCGGGGATGGAGATACGAGGGCATATGCGGGAACGGGGCCGGGATTTCTAGTCCCGGGCCTGGCCCGGCCCCATTGCCATCCCTACATGAGAGTAAATTTGAATGCAGCTTATCCATGATGTCTACGAGGCACAGTTATACTTAAAATGCAACTTGCATCTTTTGGATTGTAAAATTCTACATCAAGAAGTTCTTACTTTCCAATTCTATCATTGTAGATATAATATGTATTTATGCTCGTATAGTTTGTGCACTCACCTATTTATAGATGGATATAAGATTCCCTTCTGAATTTCATCATCCGTCATATAAGAAGCAAGGCTACAGAAGAAAAGCTACATTAGTAGATATGTATATAACAATGGACTTCAAAGAAAGCTTTTCCAGTTTAAGGGTAACATATGCAAGAAAATAAATTTATTGTGGACATTGTTAATGACTTTTAATGAAGAACACAAAAGAGGCAGCAGCCCAGACAGTTACAAAGAGTTGAAATAACCAGAGTTCTTACCAGAGAAAAGACTAATCCAATTCAATTAACTTAAACTGCAAACCACAAAATTCAGCGTTGGATCCTTGAAATCGAAGACAAATGGAAGTCCAAATTATATCTTTATCAACTAGCAGCAAAATGGTTCTTGCCCCTTAAATTCATAGTTTTTTCCTAAATAATTTTACCGTGCCCACTAAAGTAAAGGAAAACAATAGTGCTAGTGCAGTAGTTGAGATATGGCACAGAAAACTTTAAACCAGCTAGGAATTGTTCAATATTGGTTGATATTGGAAAAAAGCACTGGTGCTATCATCAAAACACCAAGAAGAGAATTGATTGAAACATCAAAGCTAAACATGAAGTGATGCGGTAATCAATTCATACCATTCTGCTGCTGCTTGCAGCATGCCATCGGTAATAATACGAGCACCGGATAGAAGAGCTCCTAAACCAACTCTGCATGATCCCAAACAAAATAGTTAAGCTATTATGAAAACCAGAAAGCAAGTAGATTTCTCAACAAACAAGTAGATATTAGCACAGACCCAGGGAACAGGTACATGTTATTGGCTTGGTTTACATGGCCAACTTCTCCACTCCCTGCACATGAATAGTTTGATTAGTGATGCTACTTTATACAAAATATCATAATAGTAACAATCATAGTAATGCTGACAACAACTTAACAATAATCAATAATCAATACACCCATGATTTCCAGAATCATAAATAATATAATAGCTTAATCATCTCAATGATAAAAGCCAACATCATTTCAAGCCTATGCAATACAATATGGTCTACCAGAATAATTTGGTATTGGTGGCATCTACAACAGATAGCATCCTTCAGATTAGAATCACAAAAGTAAACAGGGGGAAGGGGGGAAAAAAAGAAAGAAAGAAATACCAAGATCAACATTCTTGAAAGGGCTCCCACTGGCAAAAACAATATTTTCACCAGCGTGCTTGAAAGCATCAATGGCGGTGCATTCAGCTGTTACAGAACATAGAAAGACAAAGTTTAATGCGATTATATAGGATACACAAGAATACATGCCTATCATTAAGAAGGTTCAGAGGCAAACCATTCATTGTCGGATTTGACATCGCAAAAATAGCAGGTTTAATGGAATCAGACTCTCGCATTGCCCTAAGCACCTGATTCATGTACCAAGAAATAAGTGAACTGATACCATAAAATGTACAGTCACCAATTACAATATATAACTGCCCATTAGTCTGAAAAAGATATTGAATTTAGCGAGTTTTAACTTCTGCTTATCCAGTTTTGTATCAGATCTTTCATGCAAATAATCTGAGGCCTAAAAAGGCAGATCAAAATCACATGAACAACTTGATAATCGAACGGAATAAACAGTTGTTACAGAGAAAAGACATTGAGAAACTATAAGAAGAAACAAGACCACAAACAGAGGCATAATGAAATGCAGAATATTGCCCGGATGTTGGACATCATAGTTTCGACTCTAAACAGACCTAGCTCGTCAGAGCACAGACAGATTAAAGGGGGAAAAATTGGTAACACTAATAATAAGATTTAAGCACATATGGCAAATTTACTGGAATAACAGGATTCTCTCTTGCATTCTCTTTGGTGTAAAATGGAAAAGGTGTCAAGAGTATGCCAAGTATATATATAAAAAATGTGAAATGGTTGTAAAATTAGAGAACTTAAACCACAGACGAGATAACTCGCTAGAAAATTCAGTAAATATTGAACAAGGATATTGCACTGAAGGAGGAATCAAGCTTCAGCTAAATGGAAATACGAGCAGAAAATTCCAGTCAATCTACCTCCAACTGATTGAAATTGGACTAGGAACACAACTTGAATGAGTGAGATCAAAGTTAAGTTCAATGAGTGGGCACCTACCTCCTCATTGAAAATACCTCCCACACCAGACAAACCAAGAAGCACATGAGGTTTAACCTTCTTCACCTGAACAATATTCAAGCTTTCATTAGCTAGTAATTTTCGTCATCTCAAAGGTATGACAAAGATGGTGATGCTTAACCCATACGTGTTGAATCCATTCATGATCAGTGTATTGACATAGGAGAAAAAAAAAAATTATTTTCTGGAAATCACCACAATGATATGAAACATGTAATAAGCATACCACTTCAATGAGACTTGCACCCTCCTGAAGTCCTAATCCCTCAATCTCCCACTGTGCCTTAGCAAATGGAACAGCAGCAGGGTCAATATCTTTCCTCTCCTTTGTGATCAAACCCTGCATCCACAACCAATTTGTATCAAACAAGTTTGACCAAAGACTTTAAACCACACTTTCAAGAGAATCCAGTAGACAAACTTTAGACTTCATTACGTAAGATTTTTGACAGACTGACAGAGTACTCAGCAGAGTCAAATTTTCAGAACCATACATCTTTATCAAGAAGAAAAAAGTGAGGCTCTGCCGTTGATCCTGCCATTCTTGAAACAGCCTGTAATGCCATGTTAAGAACACCAAGCCCAGCACTGTAACCAAAATTCGTTTATAAAATTATTATTATTAAAAAAAAAAAAAAAGATTAAGAATCCATGATGACAAGCTGCATGAGCAAACACCTTTCAAAATAAGCCAGCGATTTTGATCACCTAAAACTAGATTCTCATAGCTGAGGGAAAAAATAATAATAATTGTTCCCACTACCTTCCAGCTCCGACAACAACTATCTTTTGATTTGCAAAATCAGTCAATGGTTGACCCTGCGCCCTAACAGTTCCAAGTAGCCCGGCCAGTGCAACACCTGCTGTTCCCTAAAAAACACGAAGAAAAGCTGAGAAAACACAGCAGTTCTATCGGATAAAAACAAGCTACAGAAATTTAGTAGATGCTGTGAGTTACCTGTATATCATCATTAAACATGCAAAACCTTTTCCGATACCGCTGAAGTGTTTCAAAAGCCCATTTCATTTGAAAATCCTCAAACTGATAATATTAGTTCAGTCACTGGTGATTAGTAGAAGTCAATTAATGTTATAGAGCAAATCCCATTCTCACAGAATAATTTCACCTGCACAATAGCCTTTGGCCAACGTGCATGAACAGCTTCCATGAATTCATCAACTATTGACAAATATTCTTCTCCTTCCAACCTCGGTTGTCTTAATCCTAAATCTGTCAACTAGAATAAATCAATATATTACTTGCTTCAAAAAGGTAACTGGCTTAAATGGCTATTATAGATTTCATCAGCATTACACTTGTAACTTTTAAACAGCAACATTTGTCATATGAATCAGCCTACAGCTTTCCATCAACAAGACTAATAAATATTTCCCTGCTTCTTATAGTCTCTCTTCAGTTTTTCCCAACTTCTAAAAGCCAATTCTTAGAGGTTAATAACCACTTGGCCAGCCCTGTTTTGAACAGAATATTCACAAAATTATGTCTTTTCTTGAACATTTAAAAAAAAAAAAAAAGGGATAAGAAATGGAAAGCAATTCTTGGATCCAAAAATTTTGTTCCATTACTTATATTTTACAAACGAATTAAAATAATATCAATTGGGTAGTTGTAAATGAATTGAGATCTTTTTGTACTATCACTTGGTCAGATTTCAACAATAGAAATTGCTGAATATGATCTTCGCTGCTTCGCATTGATTGAGGAGTAAAGAAGCTAATGAACTAGCGGAGTGAAAATCTCAGAACAAGCATATTCAGTATATCTTCTCCTTTGATCGAGTTTAGGATTATAGGAGAATAACAAATTAACATACTGGCTTATCTTGATTAAAGAAGTTTTATCTATTCAGATTTGTTAGTCTTTAAGGAGTCATCATCAAGGAGATGTAATACAAAAAAGGAAATGAAAAACAATTAGTCATATGTTGGAATAACTGCAGATATATCAACTCACAGAGTCGATCTTCAAGAAGCTTCTGATTGTTTGTACCCACATCAAGCATAACCGGGAGTATCTATCAAAGATGGAGATAGGAAATCAGTGTAAGATATAGCAGACTGGTAGCAACAAATGCAAAATATAAAATCACCAGAGAAGAGTAGGTCTACAAAGATGTTCATATGTATGTCAAAATTATGAAATTTTTTGGATTTTTATTCCATAAATTTACTAGTAGAGATCTCTCATCACACTAGATCATATATGCCTGTGTAATATGTTAAATAGATATTTTGCAAAGCAATGAAGCAAATGTACATATCTATATTAGCATAGATAAGCTATGAGGAGAATATCATTGACCAGACAATAACGCCCATGTCAAACAATATTAATCTGTTGACAACCATTTATTTTATTAAAAATGCAATCTGAGATGTTCTCATGCAAGTGATGCAATCAAATCAAGGTTAATGAGAAATAATTAAGTAATACATACTCGTTGTGGATTGATGCCAGCAGCTGCTACATACATATCAAGTTTTCCAATTGGTATACCAATTCCTTGAACTCCGAGATCCCCTAAACCAAGAATACGACTGCCATCTGTCAGCACAATCATATCCACCTGCATTATACATAAGATATTAGTCACTAAAGTATGATTAATGAAGTAACGTCCATTCTGAAGCTACTGAAAGGATATCTTCTATCATCAACAAAATCATTCATACACGCTCAAAGAAAAGACCAAGTAGGAAGATTACTAGTTGCTTCATGATTCCTATTGGATTATGTTACAGATTGTATATAGGCTGATTTGTAGGGATTAGATTGTTAACAAATATAGGCTGATTTGTAGGCTGTTACAGATTGTATATAGGCTGATTTGTAGGGATTAGATTGTTAACAAATATAGGCTGATTTGTAGGCTAACTAATAGGAATTAGAGGGCTGATTTATTGTAATTAATATAGGATATTTTACTTCCTATTATAGGATCTCTATACTTGTATATATACCCTTATAATTGATGAATAAAAGATAAGCAATTCATTCTCTTGTTCTGAAACTTACATGGTATCAGAGCCAAGTTCTGTTCATAGATATTTGAGAAAAAAAAAAATTCTGGGTTGTTGGGTGTGAGGGAGGCTGCTGCCATATTCAAGGTACAGGCTTTAGAGGTTCCTCTATAGACACCGCTAACTCAGGGAGGTACGTCGTGCCGATTAGCCAGCACCTAGTGACTCCTTCTTGTGGGTAATCTGTTATCTTGTTGACTTTTCTTAGCAATTATGTCTGACAAAAAGACTGGAATTGTTTCTGATATGGTTCCATTGGTTTCAAAAATCACGGACCATAAATTAAATGGAATTAATTTTCTTGATTGGAACCATATGATTGAATTATATCTGCTCAGTATTTCTATGGATGGTCATCTGACTGATGATCCACCTACGGATGACTCTAGATTGTCGTGGATGAGAGAAGATGCTCGTTTGTATATACAAATTCGTAATTCTATTGATAGTGAGGTGGTTGGTCTGGTTACTCATTGTAAGACAGTGAAAAACTTAATGAACTATTTGCAGTTCTTATATTCTAGAAAAGGAAATTTCTCTCGTATCTATGATGTTTGCAAGGATTTTTACAGGGCAGATAAAGGAGATAAGTCTCTCACCAGTTATTTTATGGACTTCAAGAAAACTTATGAAGAGCTCAATATGTTGCTTCCCTTCAGTACTGATGTGGAGGAACAACGGAATCAGCGAGAGAAAATGGCTGTTATGAGTTTTCTAGCCGGTCTTTCGTCTGAATTTGAGACTGCCAAATCTCAAATTCTTTCCAGTTCAGAAATTTCCTGTCTAGAAGATGCTTTTCGAAGAGTTCTCCGTACAGAAAATACGTTACCTGTTCTATCTACTCAGCCTAACAGTGTTCTTATTAGCCGTACTACCACATCTGACTCAGGAAGACAACACTACAATAGTGGTGGCAACCGTAAGAGCATGGGGTCAGGGTCTAACAACTCTGATAAGAATACTGGAAATCGTGGACAGGAGCAAGGAGAAATGGTATGTCACTATTGTCACAAACCCGGTCATATCAAGCGGGACTGTCGGAAGCTGCAGTATAAGAAAGCTCAGTCTGCCCATATTGCATCCAGTTCTGAGATCTCTGAAAAGTCTATTACAATATCTGCGAATGAGTATGCCAGATTGACTCAGCTTCAAGCAACAGTGAAACAGCCATCCGGTCATGTTACTGCTCTTGTCGAGACAGGTAAACCCAATACATGTCTTGTTTCCTCTTCTTCAAAATGGGTCATTGATTCTGGTGCTACAGATCACATGACAGGTAATCCCAGTTTACTTTCTAACTTTCAGCCACATCAATCTATCACTCCTGTTACTTTAGCCGATGGTTCAACATCCAGTGTTATTGGGTCTGGAACCACTAATCCCACATCATCTCTCCATTTATCATCTGTTCTGAGTCTACCACAACTGTCTTTTAATTTGATTTCTGTCAGCAAACTTACTCGTGCCCTTAATTGTTGTGTCTCCTTTTTTCCTGGTTATTGTTTATTTCAGGATCTCATGACGAAGAAGATTATTGGTAAAGGACATGAGTCTGACGGTCTCTACATTCTTGATACACCGAAACCAGGGTCTATAGCATGTGCCGGAACAGTCTCTCCTTTTGAAGCACATTGTCGATTGGGTCATCCTTCGCTTTCTATGTTAAAGAAACTTTGTCCTCAGTTTTCAAACATTAATTCATTAGATTGTGAGTCTTGTCAGTTTGCTAAACACCATCGTCTTAGTTCTAGTCCTAGAGTCAATAAGCGAGCTACTGCTCCCTTTGAGTTAGTACATTCTGATGTTTGGGGTCCTTGTCCAGTTACCTCTAAAACTGGTTTCAGATATTTTGTTACTTTTGTTGATGATTATTCTAGGATGACATGGCTTTATTTGATGAAAAATCGCTCAGAATTATTTTGTCACTTTTCTTCCTTTTGTGCTGAAATTCGCACCCAATTTGGTAAACCTGTACAAATCTTAAGAAGTGATAATGCAAAAGAATATGTTTCAGGCAATTTTCAAAAATACATGCTTGAGCAGGGTATTCTCCATCAGACTTCTTGTGTTGACACCCCTTCTCAAAATGGGGTTGCTGAGAGAAAGAATAGACATCTTCTTGAAACTTCTAGAGCTTTGTTATTTCAAATGCAGGTTCCTAAATGCTTCTGGGCTGATGCTATGTCTACTGCTTGTTTTCTAATCAATCGTATGTCTTCCTCTGTTTTGTCTGGTAATACTCCTTTCTCCATTCTATTTCCAAATAAACAATTGTTTCCTATAGAACCAACAGATATTTGGTTGTACTTGTTTTGTTCGGGATGTTCGTCCTCACGTTACAAAACTAGATCCTAAGTCCTTAAAGTGTATGTTTCTGGGTTATTCCCGTGTGCAAAAAGGGTATCGTTGTTATTGTCCTAGTCTCGGTAAGTATTTGTGTCTACTGATGTTACTTTTTTGGAACAAACACCTTTACCTTCATCTTTAGGTTCTGTGAGTCAGGGGGAGGATGATGATTTGTTAATCTATAATGTCATACCAAATTTAGGTCCACCTCCCCCTACACCAGTTAAGCCTCCCATCAAATACACCTACTCGCGTCGCCCACATCCGCCAAGTTCTGACTTAGTTCTTGAGTCTCCAGAATCATGTCCTGATGAACCCGTATCTTCGTCATCAGATCCGACTACCAAAGATGATCTTGATCTTCCTATTGCTCAGAGAAAAGGTAAACGTACATGTACTTACCCAATCTCTTCAGTTGTTTCTTACAATCATTTGTCTTCCTCTTCTTGTGCTTTTCTTACATCCCTAGACACTGTTTTTGTACCTAAAACTGTTCGAGAGGCATTAGCTCATCCCGGATGGCGGAATGCTATGCTTGAGGAAATGAATGCTCTAGATGTCAATGGTACATGGACTTTGGTTACCTTACCTGCAGGTAAACAAGCTATTGGATGTAAATGGGTGTTTACTGTCAAAATTAATCCTGATGGCTCCATTTCTCGATTGAAAGCTAGACTTGTTGCTAAAGGATATGCTCAGACTTATGGAGTGGACTATCATGATACTTTTTCTCCTGTTGCTAAACTTGCTTCTGTCAGGTTATTTATTTCCCTTGCAGCAACTTATGACTGGCCGCTGCATTAGTTAGACATAAAGAATGCCTTTCTCCATGGTGATCTTCAGGAGGAGGTATATATGGAGCAACCACCTGGGTTTGTTGCTCAGGGGGAGAATGGGAAAGTCTGTCGTCTGCAAAAATCTCTCTATGGCTTGAAACAAAGTCCTCGGGCTTGGTTTGGAAAATTTAGCCAGGCTATTGAGAAGTTTGGGATGCAAAAGAGCAAGTCAGATCATTCTGTTTTCTATAGACAATCTGATGGAGGTATTATTCTGTTAGTTGTATATGTGGATGATATTGTAATCACAGGTAGTGACTCAAGAGGAATTTCGTCTCTGAAGTCCTTTCTTTATACTCAATTCCATACCAAAGACCTGAGGATGTTAAAGTATTTCTTGAGAGTTGAAGTTAGCAGGGGTAAGAAGGGAATCTTCCTATCTCAGAGAAAGTATGTGCTTGATTTACTATCAGAGTCAGGAAAGTTGGGTGCTAAACCATGTAGTACTCCAATGGTTCCTAATTTACAATTAACCAAAGAAGTAGAATTATTTGCAAATCCTGAAAGGTACAGAAGACTTATTGGCAAGTTGAATTATCTTACTGTGACACGTCCTGATATTGCTTATTCAGTGAGTGTGCTGAACCAGTACATGTCATCACCAACTGTTGATCATTGGAACGCAGTAGAACAAGTTCTGCACTATTTAAAAGGTGCTCCTAGACGTGGAATCCTATATGGCAATCATGGTCATACTAAGATCGAATGTTTTTCAGATTCTGATTGGGAAGGGTGTAAGGAAGATAGGAGATCTACTTCAGGATATTGTGTTTTTGTTGGGGGAAACTTGGTTTCATAGAAGAGTAAGAAACAGAATGTAGTCTCATGATCAAGTGCGGAAGCTGAATACAGAGCTATGGCCAAGTCTGTGTGTGAAGTCATATGGCTATATCAGCTTCTCAGTGAAGTAGGAATTAAGGTCTCAGTACCTGCAAAGCTATGGTGTGATAATCAAGCTGCACTTCACATTGCTTCCAATCCAGTCTTTCATGAACGAACGAAACATATTGAGATTGATTGTCATTTCATTCGTGAAAAGATCCAACAAGGTTTGATCACTACAGGTCATGTGAAGACTGGAGAACAATTAGGTGATTTATTCACAAAGGCTCTTAACGGGGTCCGGATTGATTATCTATGTAACAAGCTGGGCATGATTAATATCTATACTCCAGCTTGAAGGGGAGTGTTACAGATTGTATATAGGCTGATTTGTAGGGATTAGATTGTTAACAAATATAGGCTAATTTGTAGGCTGTTACAGATTGTATATAGGCTGATTTGTAGGGATTAGATTGTTAACAAATATAGGCTGATTGGTAGGCTAACTAATTGGAATTAGAGGGCTGATTTATTGTAATTAATATAGGATATTTTACTTCCTATTATAGGATCTCTATACTTGTATATATACCCTTATAATTGATGAATAAAAGATAAGCAATTCATTCTCTTGTTCTGAAACTTACAGATTAATATGTGAAACAAAATATAAAATTAAAGGCAGCTAAGATAGAATTTTGCAGTAACCAACTGAACAGATTTTCATAATGTCAAGACAAAAATAAATTGAGATCCTCACCAACTTATCAATATTTGTGATGGCCAATTATTCCAACTATCAAGGTTATATTTTAACAAGCAAATCCAAAAATCAATGGTTACAATCTTTGCCATAGCTACAAACACATATCCAATACCTGGCAAAATATCATACCTAAAGATCTTACCGACCAAAAACATGAAAGATTCCAGCTTCATCCATTAACAAATGACTGTTGATTGTAAAAACATTCAACGCATTGAAACCATTTAATTTCAAAAAGATCCCAAATTTCCTACTGAAAATATATTCTTTGACAGAAATCATAGCTCCAAAAGAAAGATATGCCAATATTTCTTAATCTCAAGCAATAAAGAGAAAAAACAGCACAGCAAATGCAGCTACCATTTCCAAGGTTCACATGATACCTGATGACCTGGCCAATTGTAGATCATTGACATCATCTCTCCCTTATCTTTGGCACTGAAATACATTCCACGGGGACGTCTGAACAACCCTGAATAATTTTGGCACACCAGTCCCACTGTTGGGGTGTATATTATAGGAGCAAAATCTTTGATGTTGTTGATAAGAACCTGTCAAGCAATGCAATAGAATTGCTTTATATGGTAATGAGATTCCAAGCATCCTTTTCTCACTGGCACTATCTGCAACTAGAGTCCAGACTTACACTGTAATATAATGTCTCATTTCTGTCATGCAGCCTATTCAAGATCCTCCATTTAGCTAGGGCTACAGAACCCTCTGGTTGGCCCTGAGTATTCTTTTCCAGAGACCGATATGACTCCACTGGCATTTCAAAATTTTAAAATTAGACTTCACATTTTTGTAGACATAGTACAGAGATAAAGAATATAAGACATCCACACAAAGCAACTATATTATTTAATGAAAAAAAGAAAAAGATAAAATGGCATATAGAGGTGAAGATGCCACATCCTCAGGAGGTTATGACTAATAAAACTGAACAATCAGAGATTAGAGAAGACTAAAATTAAAATTGATTTTGTAAAGTTACTATATATATCCGTAAGCAAGCTATAAGAAAAAAAGGCTGTATCTGTGCATAACTTGAGACACGGTGTGGAAAATCTATGGTCTTTCTTTTCTTTTATATTTTTTTTAAAGTAAATTTCAAGCTATTTTACAACATTTTGCATAGATAACCAATGACAAAACATGAGATCTTACGGAATTTTCTGAATATGAATGCAAACAAGTTTTTCTAAGCATAATTAGTGGAAGGAAGAGAGCAGAGAATTATTGTAGCCATGAACAAATTCTCCATGCAGCAGTCTTCAAGTAACTGTGAGATCAACAATTTCCATAGGGCTAAACCCCAAACCAAAAGGAAGAACCAAAGGAGAATGTTTACTATTAAGCAATGATTCTGTTTTCAACTCCATTCCAGATTTGTACTTCCTAATTAACCCTCTTGTGTTTTAATAAAAACAAAAGAACACAAGTTTCTTAAAGGAAGTTAACAACCAAGTCCAAGGAGAGAGTACTCGGAAGGAGAGACCAAAAGAAATCAAACTCACTGAAACGAGCATATTGTTGTTCGAATGATATTACACGGGGTGGGAGGAGACCACGAAGTCCCAGCCGATCTCTTTCCGTAACAGGGAAGCCTGTATCCTGCTTTTGTAGAATTTCAGTAATATAGTTCCATTTTACTAAAAGAAATATATCATTAAATCATGCCTATTCACAAAGTCATAGAAATCATTATATAAGAGAATACAGCCACCAGGTGCCAAGGCAATTCAAATTGAAACTAATGACTCAGTATCAAAATCACCTAGAGATTGCAATACCAGTTTCAAGGTTCACATTCAGGTTATGACAACAGATAAGGAAAAAATGGTTCAAAAAACAGTAAAAAGGACTTCAAAATTGACAGGGGCAAAGGAAAAAAAAATGATAATAATAAAGGAACTTAACAAATGTGAAGGAGTCCAATGAAGTTTCAACATAGAAAACTTTTCGATCTCTTCCCATGTTCCCCATCTTTCACAACTCGTACCTCATATCTCAATCAATTCATCTCCATAAAACTAAACTTCGGTTTTTATCCAAATGTCAAAAACATGGATTATCAAATTTACAGAACATCCACCGTCCCATAAGATTACATAATAAGGTTTTTTCTGTGATAGGTAAGTACGATTTTCATTAAAAATAGCAGAGCCCAAAAATGTACTCCTCATTTACAAGGTTTCTGTCTGTCTAAAATGATCAGAATTCACGTTCACATCAAGCCAAAGCATGGCTCATTAATCCTCATTTTCAATACAACTCCAAGAAAACCTCAACTTCTGCAGCAAACATTAAACTTCACAAGTTAAGGAACAAAACTCCTGGACAGTAACTTCCCTATCAGAAACAAAATGAAAACAAAAAAATGACCTTGTTGAACCACGGATCGTGAAGAATATCAGCTCCACGCTTGTGCACAATACAGGGACCAGGTATCGCCGTCGAGAACCGCCGCGAACTGCGGAGACTCGACGCCGCAGATCGAACAACTCCCCACATTTCCCACAGTAAAATTCTAAAACAGAAAGATCAAAACAAATCATCCAAACCCACTTCCAAAATCCAGTAGTTAGAACTCACACATCAATGATTGAAACTCACTTCAATATCAAGAATCCCACTTGCACGCACAGGACCCACTATTTAACTCCTTGTCTATGTCTGTGTATACACAAATATCTGCATATATCAACACATTTATATAGGCTTGATCGAGAGCCTATGAAAGTTGAAGACTTGGGAAGCTCCTGAACCTGAAGCTGTTGACTGTCGAGCTGGGAAGAGAAGGCTTTTGAATACAGAATATGCTGCCCGATGTTTCCGGTTATGAGAGAGTGTACGGAAGCAATGTTGGTTAAACCGGGACTTGGGTCCAACGCAGTTTGGACCGTGGATGAGCTGCCCGGGAAAAAGGCGGGCAGGAAGGGGTATGCAGGGAATTTTCCAACAATAATTAGTAGACGAGTGATAATGATGTGGTTCCTTTCGGTACCCTGTAGAAGGCTTCACTTTGCACATCATTACTGGGGGAGGTACATTTTGGGCTTGAGGAATGATTTATTTGATTTGGTTAAAAAAAAATATTAATTTTTATAATTTTCGTCTGAACAAAATTGATATATTTATTATTTAATTTTTTAAAAAAATAATATATTATATTTTATAAAATAATTAATATTTTTACATAAAATATTAGTATCTAAGTCTGTCAATTTAATTAGGATAAAAAAAAGTAGTTAAATAAATTTAAAAAATAGTGGACGGAGTGGTTTTGGGCTGATTTTGGGAATGTTGAGTTGCTTTTGTATTATTCGATGGCCCACTTTCACAATTGTACTTTTCAGACAAGGGCTAGGTTTGGGTGCTGGGCTAGAAGTGATGTTTCTTTTCTTGGTAGTATAATATCGAACCAAAAGTTGGATTTCATTTCCTCCTCGGCATCAGAATTTATTCCAATGATTTGTCTCACTGCCCTGTTGTATGATTTCTAGCCCTTTTTTGTTGCATGAAGCAAGCATCAATAATTGTGATAGAAATTTATGTCCACAATGTGCAAGTATTCAAAGACAATTCTCAATACAGTAAATATTCATCATCGAGATATTATTAATTATTGAACTATTATCTTTGTCCCGACATTGCTTAAAGTCGTATCCATTTTTTAGTTCATACGACCATTTTATTATCAACATGAACAAGTATGCATTGGACAGGGTCATCTACCTGGAATGCAGTCAAAAAAGGTAGCTTGAAATCGAGTCATTGACATTATCAGCATTGCAAATTTTGGAAAGCAAAATTCAAGGTAAGTATGAATGTGGAATAATTCTTACTTGCTGGGAATCATACTAGAAGAATAATGACAAGCACCTAACAAAAGACTGGCGATGCATATGAGGTAAAAGCTAATCAAATATCTTAGCAGTCAAGAAGGAATCAATTCGAGGAATTCATATTCTCCACGCCGAAACAGCATTCCAAGGACAACTTCAATGAACTTTAGCATTTTTCATTTTGTGAGAAGAGAGGTATTCTTACTTTGATTCTACATGCATGTACCTTTAAGAAAAGACTGCCTGAGGAAATCTATAGATAAAAGGGAGGGCGAGCAATTAAACTGTTTCTGATAGCTTAAAGGCTTCCTAGTTAAGACTACTCCAGCACCCTGAGCATGCTGTATGTGCTTTTGTAGGAAATGGCCAAATCTTGAGATTATTGCAGATATTTGTCTAGGCAACCTTCATCACGAGCCCCATAATCAAAAGCGCCTTGCATTTTTTGGTTTTCCATTCCCCATCTTGATTTGAACTACCAGAAGGTCAATCAACGTACTCCCTCAGAAGTCATATCACATAAGCATATATGCATCTGTGGCAACTGATGTACAGTGAAATCAAAATTTGTGCTCCCATGATGAACAATACTTAAAAATCCCACATGTCATGCACCTGGAACTGTGTTTAGATGTCAGGCCCCTTTAGTGGAGAGGAAAAAGTATTCAACAATAGAATGTGATTCCATTATCATTGTTAAATATTAAACAAAAGTTATCTGTTTGCATTTAGCTCCACATACAAGTATGTCAAAGCATTCACAAGTAATTAACTAACAAGATTTCGAATGGGCTTCTAGCAACCAAGCGTCAATCTGACACCATCTTTAAAAGTAACTGGAGATATACCGAGTATATTGATCAGTTTAGTGATATCCATGGATATGTCTGCAGGGGACTTGACACCACGATCAACCTTGAAAGTCGAGAGTGCATTTTCAAACAGTTGTCAGGCAAAGAGGAAATAAGAATTGGATTGCTTGATTAGATGAAAGAGATTGTTTTAACAAAATGACACCATTTAGTGGCAGACTATCAAGAAAGCATCCACCTTAAATGCTCATGGCAAATACCATGTAGTTTGTATAAAAATGAAGAATTCGTACCAAGGATGCAGAGACTGGTTTGATCAATGAGGTGTTATAACCTCTAACATCTGCAACAGCCTCAGCCATTTGAACTCGAGATACCCTGTCTGGCCCTCCAACATTTAAAAGCATTTGCATTGTTGTATCCTCTGGAAAATCACCAGGATACCACAAAATTCAAGAAGTACAAGAAAAAATTGGGGAACTGTAGTGCCGATGGAGAGAGGAGAAGAGAAGTTTAGTTAAGGCTGTTGGGGGTGGGGTGGCACAACAGGGATACAAAGTTCAGGCCATTCAGACACTAGTTACACAAACAGAAAATAAATTATTGAGATAAGTTGAATTATGTCAGACGTATCAAAATTCATAGAAGAGTCTAATATTGTATCAGTCATTAATTGAATTGAAGTACATTTGGACATGCATGAAACACTAAGGCTAAACTAAAACTACTAATGTTTCGTTAGACAAATCAGAAGGTTTCTCTCCAAGACAAAAACACACTGGAGATGACCTGGACAAAAGATGGGTACCAAGAAAGGGCTAAATTATAAGAGGGGAGACCAGTAGTGCTATTTTCTTTGTTAGCCAAATGCAGAAGAGAGAGCAAATAAGCTGTCGTAATTTTTATTATGCCAACACAAACACATCGCTACTTCAGCTACGTACTCCTGGAAACTGGAGCCAAGGAGAATATTAGCATGACTTCCCAAACCACATATACCCATAAAATGCAAGCTAGAACAAGCTCAAACACAAAAAACAAAAGAAAAACCATCAGTAAAATTGATTAACCAAAGCTACAGAATTTTCTAAGTAGATATTTTGAAGTATTTCAAACCTGAGAACCATCTGGCAGTCAAAGCTTGTATGATAGCTACCAGATCCTTGACATAAACCGGACAACGATACTCATCAAAGAAAAATTGAGTTTCTTCATTCTTGCTAAGAACACTATCCATCCACTGCACCATTTATGCATTTTTAATTGATTAAAATCCAGAGTCAAAAGAACCCAAACATCAAAGTCCAGAGACAAAATTATAGAAAATTTAGAACACTCCCTGTAGATTGATATATTATAGAATGAATTTACATATTTCCTTCTTTTATTTTTTCCACTTTGATTGGGGTAAAGTGAAAGTGCAGCTTCACCAATATTCTCAGTTAATAGTTAACTTCCACAGGCACATGTACAGGATGGACAAGGATTAACAACTCATGGAGGTGAAAGTATGCTAAGAAAAAATGGTTGGTGTCAGGAAGTGCTGAAATGAACCCCTGAATTGAATAATTGGCACAATTGCACCATATAAGGTAAGGCATATGTCATGCAAATCCACCTGAATTGGAAGTGACTTTGAAATAGGCGGGATGGTCTGTGGTCCAAAGATGATACTGCTTCTCAAAATTGCGAAGTATGAGCAGTTTGCGGTAATAAATTGCTCTGCTGCCACTTTAGATTTACCATAAATATTTACTGGAGCAGTTCCATCCTCTTCGTTGTAGAAGGATTTTGTTCCTTCATAAACTGATAAAAAATTCTCTTTAGTTTTTGTTGGTTAAGGTAAACCAAAAAGAGGGTCAGACATACAAAGAATAAGTCTTTTCATTCTTAATCTAGTCAAATTGAACCATGCAACCAAAAGATGGAAGAAAAGAAAAAGAACAAGGAAACCATCTAGATCTAGCAGAAAGGAGGATTGCACCAGCTTGGGGAAGATAATCAGAAGCAGTAGGAAATGGTGAAAAGCCCCTCAATATATCAGCTGATTAAGATCCTATCCTGATTTTGCTTATATTTACGTGTCAAAAAAACTACTAGGTGGTGGTGTGAATGATAAAAAAAAACTTGTATGAGAGTCAATTAAGAAATAATGCTATCAGAAAAGTTTTAATCTCTACCTAATAGGCAATATTTAGACTGTCAAAAAGGGGGAAAGGCAGCTCCTATGAGTATTTTTGCAATGAAAGAATCATATGTAGTTCATGTTTCCGTCATCCTCTCCAATGAGTTAATAGCACTGCTTGTCAGGAAAAGAAAAACAAAGAAAACACACTAAGCCTCCACTTGTCTTTTCTAAATTTGTTCTTTCAAACCAGAGACAATAGCCTCCTCGAGAGATCCTAGCCCTTTATTAATTATACCAAGAGTATAGTAACCAATTAATCCTAGCCAAGTTATTTTTTCTGCTAGATTCACATCCAACTTCAGAGGTAAAATGCAATCCATTTGACTCATTTATAACCAAAGACCCCCCAAAAAAAAAAAGAACGGAAAAATGGATAGTGCTTTAGGAATTATTATCATTCACATTGTAACTATTTGAGGTTTAGCCCGTGTTACCTTGATCAGTTGACAGATGAATGAGCAGAGCCTCGTTGTTGCTGAAGCTTGACATCCATGTAACAAGAGCAGAAGGCACATTGATAGACATAGCCGATGCAGGATCCACCTCACAGGCCCGTGGTACCGAGAGAGCAGCACAATTTACAATAACATCTGGCTGAAACCAAAATTGGCATAGAAATTAGCAGTTCCAGATTTCCATTTTAATAAGCAAATACAGGAAAGTTAGAAGTGGCCTATCAGCTTTAACTTCAATCCCCCACAATAGAAAGAATTACCACCAGCCAGAAAATCTAGATTCAATTACCGAAAGCAGCACAAAACACAAAGATACATACACATAGCCAAACATATTAAGAAATAAATAAAATACAAAGAAAGTTGCAGACTTTTAGAATTGATAAGTGAAGAAAAAATTTCTGGTTAAGGGGTTCGAATTCAAAACCTCGCCGAAATTTTGAGAGATGGCACTGAACCCATCAGCAGTCCGCAAATCAACATGAAATGGAAGAGCTTGAGGAATGGTATCAAGTAATAGCTGAGGAGGAGGGCTGCTATGGTAGGTGAATGCCAATGCATAAGAGGCTATTTCTCGATTCTCAGAGAAACCCTGTAAAAGATGCTGGCCTAAGTAACCAGTCCCTCCTACGATTAGCACTTTCTTCGTGTTGCTCATCATCTCTCCGTCTCAAATTCTTGACCAGTTCAAAATCCTGATTCTCTCTTCCTTGCTCCAGATTGCAGATTTAGTTTGAATGAACTGAGTTTCCCGGAGATCGGAGTTGGTGAACGTAACTATGAGATTCTACTCCTAAGAAAACGTAGCATTGTAGCATAGGTTTAATTTAGCTACAAGTACAACTTTCGCACCCCCTCAATCCAAATGCACGTTGTGAAAAACCGAAAGCCATATTTGAAGCAGCAAGAATTGCAAATTATTATTTTTTTTTTTTTTAAAGGTATCCAAGAAACCATATTTCCCAGACTGTTTGGATTGAGAGAAATGATGGAGAGGAGATGATAGAAAATGAAGAGTCTGAAGTTTAAGTAGTTTGATTAATTTTTTATAAAGAAAATGAGAGAGATGGAAAGGGGATGGATATATTAAATTTAATAAATAAAATATTTAATATTATTTTATTAAATTAATAAATTTGAACAATTTTTTCTTTTTTTTTCTTCTTCAAATACTATATCTGACCTTTTTTTTCCCCTTAATATCTAATTAAATATTATAAATATTATAAAATTTGGGTAATGTTAGAAAAAAAAAATTTACACACTACATACTAATAAAACTCAAACTATTCTTTACACAAAAATTTCTTTAAATTTCTCTCTTTCTTTCTCTCATAATTTTCTCTCACCACCACAATTCTTTTTTCACAAAATGATGGTATGTTACAAGTTTAGAGAATAATTCTATTTATAGAGCTCTTAATTAGTGGAATACATCATCTTCCACTAATCTTAATTAGTGGTGTCTCCACTAAATGATGGACATCCATAAAAATTCATAATTAGTGGAATTTCTACTAATTCCCTAATAATTCACATAAATTCATAATTAGTGGAGTTTTCACTAATTTACAATATATCATAACACTCCCACTTGGATGTTCATCCATAACATAAATAATATGTCTCGTTAAAATCTTACTAGATAAAAATTCAGTGGGAAAAAAATCTAGTAAAGGAAAAAGAGTACACTATTCTATATGTCTGTTTATTACTCCCCCTGATGAGATGATTCATTTAAATCTTTGAACCGACGCATACCAATTTTATATCTCAAACTTCTCAAATGTTGTAATCGGTAAAGTCTTCGTGAAAATATCTGCGAGGTTGTCACATGACCGAATTTGTAACACATCAATTTCACCTTTCTTCTAGAGTTCATGAGTAAAGAATAATTTTGGTGAAATATATTTTGTCCGATCTCCTTTAATATATCATTCTCGTATTTGAGCTATGCAAGCTACATTGTCTTCATAAAGAGGAGTTGAAATATCTCTGATAGATGATAATCCACAAGTTTCTCGAATATCATGAATCATTAATCGTAACCATACACATTCTCTACTTGCTTCATGAATGGCTATACTTTCAGCATGATTTGAAGAAGTAGCTGCTTGGAGATATCGAAGAACTTGTTTAATTCCATTCCAATGTCGTCGTGTTGGTGAAGAACTAAATCTTGCTAATAAATTGACAGCAAATACAATATCAGGTCATGTATTGTTAGCAAGATACATCAATGCACCAATTGCACTGAGATATGGTACTTCAGGACCAAGGAGTTCTTCATCATCTTCTTGAGGTCAAAATCTTTCTTCACATCTAATGACTGGAAGATCATTGGAATACTCAATTGATGTGATTTGTCCATGTAAAAGCTTTTTAGAACTTTTGTTGTATATGTTGATTGATGAAACTTGCCAAATGTTCAATTTGTAAACCAAGGCAAAATGTAATTTTACTAACATCCTTGATGTCGAATAATCAATTGTTTCGTGGAACTCTTCAGGAGTTCCAATAAGATTAATATCATCAATATATATCACAAATTTAGAACCAGATTTCTTAATAAAAATACATGGACATACCTGGTCATTTGTAAATCCCGCTTTCAATAAATATTCACTAAGACGATTGAATCACATGTGCCCAGATTGCTTCAAACCTTATAATGATTTATGCAACTTGATGGAGTAATTTTCACGAGAATAATGTTTATATACTTCAGACATATGAAATCCTTCGGGGATTTTCATGTAAATATCATTTTCTAAATTTCCATACAAGTAAGCGGTGACAACATCTAATAGGCGCATATCTATTTTTTCATATACTGTCAAATTGTTAAGATATTTGAGTGTAATAACATCAACAACAGGATAATAAGTTTCATTATAATCAATACCCAGTCTTTGTGAAAAATATTGGGCTACTAACTGTGCTTTATCTCGTATGATTTCATTATTTTTATTGCGTTTTCTCACAAATATCCATTCGTAACCAACAGATTTTACACCTTCTGGTATTCAGACTGCAGGTCCGAAGAATTTACGTTGTGTTAGTGCATTTAACTTCGATTGAATCGCATCTTTTTATTGTAGCCAATCTTTTCTATGCCGACATTCATCAATTGATATTAGTTCAGGATCATCATTATCCTGTGTAACATTAAGAGATATATTGTATGCAAACATATTATCAATAATTGTTTATATCAAATTTCAACTTCTATCGGAAGTGGTATAATTGATAGAAATTCACTATGAACATCTGGATCATTTAATCTTCTTTTCTTTCGAGAATTTTTATCTTTAGAATTAAGAGATTGGCCATACTTTTGGCTCAGCAGCTATAGATATAATCTTTTGTTTTGCTAGAATTTCAATTCGAATATGAGCATTTATAACTGGAATATGCGATTTTGTAATTCTTCTGGAGTCAATAAAAGCGTATGGCATTTGATTTGCAATGCTTTATAAATGAATTATCTTTTGAACTTCAAGTTCACATGCGCTTGTACGCGAATCAAGATAATTTAATGATATTGTCCAATCAAGATCTTTCTTATACTGTTTCTGTTCTCTCCCTAATTTAAGGAATAATGATTTCACAAGAGAATAAGGGAAAATAAAAAGAAATGCAAGAACATGATGACAAGTAGGAAATGCCAAGAAAAAAAATCTCTTTTTTTTTCCACTATTCCCGGTACCATCTTTTCCCTTTCCTCCTTATCTTTTTCTTCTCCTTCGTCCCTCCACATATCATCTATCTCTTCTTCTTCCTCGTACGATATATATATATATATATATATATATATATTTTATATATATATATTTTATATATATATATGTATGTATCGATATATATCTCAGTCATCAGTCATTAGAAAACATAAAAAAAACAAAAAACTTTAAAGCAGATATGGAGACTTGTAATTCATTTGAAACATGGTCAAATTTTGACTTGGTTTCTAACGCAGAAGATTTTGATGTGTTTTCTTTTCTAAGCCAACCGCTTCGCCTAATGTCAGGTCTAACGCAGAAGATTTTGATCTATTTTCCTTTCCAAGCCAACCGCTTTCGCCTAATTTTTCAAGTCAACCGCTTCCGCCTAATTTCAGGTGAGATACCTTTGAGGGCTTCCTTTTTTTTTTTTTAGTGTGTTTAATAATAAAATAATGAAATTAAACTCTCTTTTGATTTATTGTGATGTAAATCAGTGGTAGTTCTGGATATGTTGCTTTGGATTTTCAATTTGATCTACCCATTCAAGAGACTGCTTTTGATGCTGTTCCTCTGAATGAGGATATGCTTGTGCATAATCCTTTCTACTCCCTAATGTATTTTGAACAAAGCCATAATATGATTCCAGGTTATTATACATTCAAACATGGATTTTGCATGGTATTACCTTTACTGATATTGTTTTTCCTTTTCTAGGAGAAATAATGAGTGGTCTTGACAACGAATTCGGAGTGAGGACCCATGAAATGCATAATATAGAAATTCAAGATATTATTACAGATGAAATTCCTATGGAGAATGAGAGGATTATGAGGCAAAGAGAGGAGAAGGGTAATAGCTTCAAGACACTATCAAAAGAAACTATTCCGCAGTACTTTTACCTGCCAATCAAGAGCACGACCAAATAACTGAATATTGGCTTAACCCCTCTCAAGAACAGATGTAGGGAGTTGGAAATTCGTCGATGGGCTCACAGGAAGTTGATACGCTTGGAGACCCTAATCAAGAATGTTCAGGTTTTCTCTCACACACACACACACACACACACACTTGTAATTTGCTGAAACTATGAAAGATTTATAAGTAACTAATGACTGGAATGAATATATCTCCACCGATGGTATCACTTCGATTTACAGGAGCGAAATAAAGACGAATGAGAACATAAGTTAAGAGAAGCCATTGAAATACTGGAACGTGAGAAGAAGTTGGTGGAAGAAAATCCTAATACGCAGTTGGAGGACCAAACACATAAATTGAGACAAGCATGCTTCAAGGCCAAATATAATAAAAAACTTAAGGGGATGACAAAATTCCAAGACTCATTGCGCAGTAACTTCACGGCTAATTCTATTGCTAGTCTAGATGCTAGCCCAAGGGAGAAGGAAGAGAAGGAGGATGCCGAAGAAGAGGAACTGAAATCCATAATTGCTACATGTTTGTCTTCCTCTAATACAAATATGAAAAAAGAACAACTACAAACATTCATCCTCAATTTGTCAGCTCAATTGAAAAATAGCAACTACAAGCATGCATCCTCAAGTTATGTGAACACCAGTAAGATGAATAAAGGAAATGCAAATGAGCACAAGACTTATGATCAAGAGGAGATAGATTTTTTTCCTGAACTGTTAGCAGTAATATAGTATATATTGATATCTGAATGTAACATCTCAAAGATGTGATACTTATTATTAATGAAAATATCATTTTCCCTTATTATCTTTTCTATTCCACTTCAGGTGGCCAATATTACTCTGTGCTAAGGAAAATATCGAGTGTGTCCATGACCATAACCACGGTCACTGCCACAACTACGACTACAATGATGGCTTCTGCTAGAGCCAACATCATTCACTTCTGGGAGTACTGTTGAGCCAGTTGGTCTGGCTTCATGAATTTTCAATAATAACTCATTATTTTTCTCTGCAATGATGAGGGCAGTAATTAAATCTGTGTATACCATTTTTCTTGATATTGTTGTTGCAGGACAATATTCGAGGCATGAAAGATGGAGAATGTCTTCTCCAATATATCTTCATCAGTAATTTTTTCTCCGCATAATTTTAATTGAGATGTAAATTGATACATCGCAGAACCATATTCATTCACGATTTTAAAAATTTGCAACTTCAAGTGCAATCATTTATACCGTGCAGTTGGTAATACGACCATCTTCAGGTGGTCAAATTTAAATTGCCCACAGGACATATGGATCTTTTTTTTTTCAGCATTTAGATGCATTTCTGTATGACATATAATTTTTTCCAGCAATATCAAAGGCTACAAATTTGAGGTTAGCAATGTTAGCTATAGAGATTAATAAATGCGTACCTATTTTCTGGTTTTAACAATGGAAAAGACTCATGCTGATAACGTGTTATAAAATTTGGATAGTGTTAGAAAAAAAAAAAATCTACACACTACACACTAATAAAACTCTAACTATTCTTTGCACAAGAATTTCTTCAAATCTCTCTCTTTCTTTCTCTCACAATCACAATTCTTTCTTTCCCAAAATGATGGTGTATTACAAATTTAGAGAATAACTCTATTTATAGAGCTCTTAATTAGTGGAATAAATCATCTTCCACTAATATTTAATTAGTGGTATCTCCACTAAATGATGGACATTCATAATTAGTGGAGTTTTCACTAATTAGTGGAGCTTCCACTAATTCTCTAATAATTTACATAAATTAATAATTAGTAGAACTTTCATTAATTATTAAAATTTCTACTAATTCACAATATATCATAACAATAAATAATTATATCTCGATTTTCTTTTCTCCTCTCTCCTGTTTTCCCGTCCTGGCAAGTGAAGGGATTAAAGGCAAAGGTTCCATGGCCCATTCCCAGTCCATGAGGGAGCAGCCCCAACAATGTTTTAGCGAGACACCAAGAAAAAGAAACGGGCTGACTACATCCTATGGCAATGAAATTTTGGGCCTATTTCCAAAGGTTGTAGGGCTCTATCTCGAACCATCTTACAAAAGCCCATCAAGGAGAGTTTTCTCCTGCATGTTCTCAGGGCAATAAATACCAATTCGCTTCTTCAGTGTTCAAGGGGCAGTCTTTCAGATGATGATCAATGGGATATTTCTCTGGTTTACTCCTTCTCCATTAAAAACTCTATGCAGATCTCTCTTTTGCTTGCAGACTGTAATGGTTTTTTTAACTGATTTTTCTTGATAATTGAAAACATGGAAGGGACGAAGCCTCATCATCATATGAAGAACAGAAAAAACTGCAACAGAATGATTGATTCAGTGATTACCCCTATTTAAGTCTATGATGACTTATCTCTTCGTCCTTTTCCGGTTGTTTTTCCAGAAAGATTGACTTTTGTTTCGTATTGAGAAGAGTAATTTTTTTGGTCCGTGTTTCAGGTTTATCCGTGACCTATAATCTTTTACCAAACTCTGACCTCTCGACTCTGCAAATGAATCGATTCTTTCCTTGCAAAACATCTTTTGTATTTCTAATTCTGATTGATTTTTCAAGTTCCGAGTGGAAATGAATGCTTTTTCAGGCATCATCTGCAATGATGAACATTGACATAGCAGACCTCAAGAGATTTCAAGTTGAAATCCATGAGAGCTGAAGTTGATAGGCCTGAGCAGATTGCTGATTCTATATTTCATTTGCTATTTTTTTTTCCACCAAGTTAATCATTTTCATCTCTGATTTTAAACCGTGACACATAATTTTTCAGTGTTTCGTGAAAGTTCTCTATATAAAAAAAAAAAAAAAAGAAGTCATTTTTATATTTTTAGAAATGAATCATGAACGTTTTAAGCAGACATCCAATAATATCCCAGACGTCAGGTGTGTTCACACTATAAAAAGACCAGAAATATCAAGTTCAGAATCGATATCCGTACAATATGCAAACTCATGAAACATAAGCAAAGACAAAATGAGTAAAGGGCTAGTTCAAAACTTGAAAACAGGTAGCAGAATAGCAGAGCAGAAGCCCATGGTTCATTCTACTATGGTTAAAGAAAGTCTACAATGCTGAAGAGGGCATATACATACTATGAATGGCTCTTCAACTCCCAATTATACCAAGAGATTCCACGTTAGCTGAAGTATAAATTAAACCATCCAGTGGAGATTTCTCCATTCATTGTTGAAACATTGAAAAACCTGCGGCCATGCTAATGAAAAACAAGCTTCATTGTTTGCTTCTGGGAGAGCCTTGGGACTTCTCAATCAGCGATTCAATTTTCTATTTGTGCACAAAAGAAACTACATTAATTGGCAGATCTACAGGAACCAAGTTTATAAATTATAGCAGCACATCCTTCTAGGATTTTAGACTGTTAAACTTTAAATAAAGATAATTCTTAAGACAGCATTTAAACTGGGACATCTTCCTTGGCAATTTCACTCTTTCTCCCAATAAAGAAAGCATCTTGTGATACTTTTTGATTGCAGAAGTCTGTGGTTTTCAAAATCTATTTTCAAATAATTTTCAGATAATAAAAGCCTAACTATTGCCTTCAAACAATCTAGTGTACTGTAAGATGCATCCTTAATTCCAAATCTTTTCTACCCAAATGCAATCTTAAAGGAACCCTAGCATAACACCATTTCCATACTGAAAGTGTTCTAGAATAACTCCATTTAATTGAGAATTCAAATTAAAACATCAAAAAAGAGGAAAAGGCTTTTACCTTGACGGATTTATTAACTTCTTCCAGCTTATGTAGCAGCATACTTTCTGCAGGTATTGTTCCCCGGTGCTCCATTGGAGCACGGCGTGGAGAACCTGTCATCTGCAAGATAATGAGCTTAGATAACAAGCCAAACAATGGGACCATTACAAAATAATAGTATCATTGCACATGTGGGTGCATATCTTCTATAGTTTCCATAGTTCATGGGATCTTTATTGAAAGGTGAAAAGGTATATTTAAATCACAACCAAAGCAAAATACCCAGCTCAACATCAGAACTTGTCTGCAGCTTATATTTCCAATAGAAAAAGAAAGGAATTTACACAAGAATGATGGCTTTCAGTTAGCTACTTAGAATTCCGTCTTTCGGCGTTCATGACACACCAATTATAGTTCCTTTTGATTAGGACTTGAACTTCGGTTATAGAGCGATTTGTACTACTACAATGTCTTAAAAAATGTTCCTCAACTAAGATTGACAGATACCTAAAAAGATTAAAAGCAGAACCTTACATTCAAATTTCTAGCTGGTGATCTCATTACAGCAGGACCCTCAGTCAATGATTCTGCACGAACCATGCTTTCACCTTCAACATTGTGAGCAGGCTTCCAACTTCGGCCAACAACTCGTATGGCCTTTGAAGCTTCAGTTACAATTACCTGTATAAAGTTTAATCCCATGGACCAGTTCACATTTTCATCCAAACCCATACATTTAAGCATTCAATTGCTCATGGGGAAATTGAACAACTTTTACCCTTCTTAAATTTCCAGGGTTATATAACCCTTGCACCTGTAGTTCATCCACAGGAGCAGCACCTCCATGTGCTATACTTTCAATTCTGAAGGTATGAATTCCATAAATTGACTGCAAACAACCTACATACAATAATAGACAAAGTTACAGAAAGATATGTCCTAAAGACATTTCTTCTGCCACCAAAAGTCTGCATATCAAATGAATTCAAATAAAGAAGACATATGCGACAGACAGCAACCCACAGAAAGAAATATACCGACTCTGTGATTTTTTGTTTTTTATAATACAAATAATGCAGTGAACCGAACTGACACACTGGAACCGAAAAACATATATGTAAATACAAATCTAGAAACTTATCTTTCTGCCATGCAACGTTTGGTCACACACACACACACACACACAAACTTCTGAGTACAAGACTACTTTTCCATATTAAAAATCCATCAAAGCTAGCAGCTTTTAACAAGTACAAGCCTCGCGTGATTGTTTGTTAACTTTCAATATAAAGTTTCAGGAACATCGGCAGGTGTTTTCCCTAGGCATTTGGAATAATCTTAGTCGATAACTGTCAGACTTACATAATTGCTAATCATATCACAGGTAGTAGAACAAGTTATCAGCATGTGAAAACAAGGTTGTGAACCTTGTATCTTTTTTGCTAGGCAAATGCAGTCTCATTCTCCACAAAAACCAGATTGAATAACAAACTTAATTGTCTACATGATCTCAGAATCAGCCAAATTAGGAATTCAAGACATGCAAAAATGAATAAACTGCAGTCAAGAATAAAAGCCATGGGAAGACTTCTCTAAATTATAAAAAAAGGAGGTACCTTGTTCAATGATAATGTCAATAACCAAATGCAGAGGCACATGCTTCTGAATTTTTATCTCTCCCCAAAAAGGAATAAATGAAGGTCTTGACACCTTTAGTTTAAGCAAGGGCAAATATTGATGCATCAATCCTTATTTCAAAAAAAAAAAAAAAAACTTTCATATTCAAACGGAAGATGCAACATGCATGAAATGATAAAATACCTTATAAACAATTTCATTAGGGGTAACATACAGTTTGCGTGAGGCAATGTCCTTCTGAAGAACATATCTTCTCATGGGCAGATAAAGCAGCATAAGAATTCCAATACCCCAAGCTAAAATCAGCAACAAGGATATCAACACCCATATAACCATGTCATATCGAACATTCTTGTCAGCAAGTTCTTCGAACGAGGCCATGTAAAGTATCTGCCTGGGTGCATCGTCAGGTGATCCATGCCCATCGAATTCAGACACAGGATCAGCAAGCAGCAAATCTCTTGATGAATCCAATTTTGGCAACCCCTCCGCATGACCCATCAGCATCTTTTAATCTCAAAGCTGAAACTCCAAATACGCAAAGGAATACACAGTTATAGTGCCAAATTTGCCACAAGAAGTGAAAATAGTACCAGCCCACTTGGAACCCAGTAAAAGAGAACAATTCTATTCATGAACAACCGATTGAGAAACTAGCAATACAGCAAATTTGATCCGCCGAAAATACCCCACTACATTTCTCTACCCTTTACCCCAGCTCCAGTCATCAAGCACTACAGAAATTCCCAATTTCGAAGTTCCACGCTTTGTTATAATCAAACTCAACAAGTGATCAAAATCAAAGGCCATTTTAATATACCATTCTTTTATACATATAAAATCTCCATGAGTACACTTTCCAGACCATCAAATTCCCTTTCTTTCACTCTTTTCAGCTGCCAAATAGAGACACAGTAGGGGGAAACGGAAAAAAATGGGGAAAAAAAGATTGAATTTACCTGGGAGTTCGATAAATTCAAAGATTGTCTGGATTAGAAGAGCAAAATGTCTCATCTGCTGGAAATAGCTTGCTGCATCAGAGTATCGAATGAAGTACTGTAGCAAACAACAATCTCCTCTGTGAATTTGGTAAAGCGCCCGAGAGTCCTTTACCGAACATTCAAAAATACCCGAATCCATTTCGCAGTATAAAATTGGGCCGATAAAAGGCCCACATAAACATTGTGATAGGCCCACATAGAAAGCAGGTCGAAGTTACTTTGGGCTAGAGTTCAGGGATCGTTGAGGAGGTGAACTAATTATCTCAGTCATTGCTTGTTAAAACATTAACCAGAAATTCCCATTGACGATTCGAATCTTCCCTTTCTCTTGCACCTCATCTTAGCTCTTTCATTCAATTGAATTTTTAGCTTCCTTCTTCCTGTGATTGATCATTAATTCGTATTCATAACTCTTTAATTTCGTGCGGTCCTTTACTATCTTCCTTCAGCCGGTGCTTACCGTGTGGCGGAATCCATCTACCTCTGTTTGATTGCTTCAAGGAAGAATTTGGTAAGGAATCTCCTGCAAATGTAGCTATCCCATTTCTTTCACTCTTCATCGGGGTATTATGGATTATGAAGTTTGCAGAAGAAAGATTTCACAGATTGGGTACAATGATGTCGTAGTTAATGAATATCAAGAAAACTTGTTTCTGGTTGGCTAAATTTCCCATCTTTTACGTCTTGAGCTTGCTTCCAACTGGTTGGTAATGTTAAGTTTCTATTTGCTCAAGGGGGGTTGGAAAAAAAAAAAAAGAGGAACGAGGTTTGTTGGCTTTTGGGCCTTCCTTTTTCGCCATAGAAAGTGGATAGCAGTTCAAAGTCGGAGGCTTTTATTTTTAGACTGCATAAGAAGTTATATATGACATACCCTTTTGGTGCCTTCTCCGGGTGTTTGTTCTTGTATTATTTCTAATATTTTTTTCCGCAGTATTGAGCTAAAAATATTTCTTGAAGTCGGTGATTTGGTTTTTTTTTCCTGATTAGGTCTTAGGGTGCACGGTCATTTCCGTTTTCTGATTGTTTGTCTTTAATGTTCATTTGAGAGTGCAAGTTAACATTTTGTTGGTAATTTTTTAATGCACTCAGGGGTTTGAATCTGGAATCCTGTTTGACTTGAATTAGCTGTTGTTGTTAATGAAATGAGTGGATGGATAAGAAGCACCATATTTCGATATTTACAACTGCAAGTCTTCCTTGGCTGACCGGAACTGCTGTCAATCCTCTTTTCCGTGCTGCCTATCTTGCAAAAGATGAGGGGAGAAAGGTCACTTTGGTGATTCCTTGGTTGTCTCTCAAAGATCAACACCATGTCTATCCTGATCAGATCACATTTGGTTCTCCTTCAGAACAAGAAAATTTTGTGCATCAGTGGCTACAAGGGAGGATAGGATTCACAGTACGCTTCAATATACGTTTTTATCCAGGCAAGGTATTCATATAATAATACATTCTCTAACTTTAATGTACAGTGAAAGATGCATGCATGCTAACTAAACAAGGGGTCCAGACATGACAGCAGTTTCTCATGAATATTTGATGTTAAGTTCTAAATAGACAAGTTATTCCTCCTTTTTTTTCCTAATGCAGATCTCTTGTAAAAAACAATGCCATACATTGATAACTTGTTTAAGCATTTTTTGCCTCATCGATGAAAGTTTCCTTTGGCTAGTGGGTTGATTCAGTACATTTAGGTTGAAAGAGGTGATTCAGTACTCATAACATTCATGCAAGTTAATAAGTACATTGCTTTTAGTCATTCAAGGGCATTGGAATAGAAATATTTGACTATCAAGGAGTAAGCATATATATCTTGTTCAGTTATAGTTATATTCAGAAGCAACACCATTTTTCCCCTTCATCACCCTTTAAGTTATTGGAAATTCATTAAAATTCTTTATTCTGGGCTATTTGATATGCTGCCCTTTTGTTTCTTACTCTGCTTGTTCTTGTTGTTTTGTTGTTTGCTTCTTCCTGCTCCATGGTTGATTACATCTAAATGTAGCATCCTACCTCAGGATATGAGCCACCTGTCGTGGTTGGATATATTCTTGTTCTTAATTTCTGATGAGTGAATTTCCCGTTGATCAATTTGACCAATCTATTGGTTGTCGAGGATCTGTAATAGATTGTTCTCTCATGATTAAGGAATTTCATATATCTTAATTGGAGTTTCAGTTCGAAGCAGAAGCTTCTTGATTATTTCACGAGGGACCAGTGAAACATCAACTGTATAACTTGTTTGTTTTTGCTATACAGTTCTCTCTAGAGAAAAGGAGCATTCTTGCTTTAGGGGATATTACAGAAGTCATCCCAGATGAGGAGGCAGACATTGCAGTACTCGAGGAGCCTGAGCATCTTACATGGTATCATCATGGGAAGATGTGGAAGAAAAAATTTCGCCTTGTTATCGGTGTTGTACACACCAATTATTCGGAATATGTGAGAAGAGAAAAGAATGCTTTGCAAGCATTTCTCGTTAAACAAATAAATAGTTGGGTTGTTAACATATATTGCCACAAGGTATGTTCTTCAGCAGTAAACAAACTTGTTTGCCTCCTTGTCAGTACAGACTACCATCCTTGCCAACCATTTTCACTGTGACCAAGTTATATCTTCTTTGTTTCTTTAGAAATTCTTTATTTAAATCAGCAATATTGCTTGCTTAAACAATACTCATTATCTTAAAATGGCAGGTGATCAGGTTATCTGCCGCCACCCAGGATTTACCAAGATCTATCATTTGCAATGTCCATGGAGTTAATCCAAAGTTCCTTGATATTGGCATTAAAAAGAAGGAACAACTGCAAAATGGAGAACAAGCCTTTAATAAAGATGCCTACTACATTGGGAAAATGGTGTGGAACAAAGGCTACAAGGAGCTTCTTAAACTTTTACGAGATCATCAAAAGGAACTAACTGGACTTGAAGTTGATTTATATGGTAATGGAGAGGATTCCGCTCAAGTTCAGGAAGCAGCTAAGACGCTGGATTTGGCAGTCAGGGTTCATCCTGGTCGTGATCACGCTGATCATTTATTTCATGAGTAAGCCCATAGCATTTCTTTACCTCCTGATGTATCATATATTTTTATTCCACATATTCCCAGTTGAGAAATGCATTTTGCATGCTTTTCTTGTTATTTTGAGATACCGTCTCTATTTATCGAGCCATATGTAGGCAGGTGGAATTAGAATGTGTATGAGGGGGTCAAGTCAATTGTAGATATTAAACTGTCGAGAGACACAAGGCATCAGGTATCTTTGTGGCCATCATAGAGTGAAACAGAACACGCTAAGTGGCTTACAAACTTTTAGTTGTAAACTAGTACATTATGGCTCTAATGTCTCTCTGTGTCTCATATTTTTTAGGTATGATGCTTAAAATATTCTGAGTGGTAAAGATTTCTAGATTGGTTGCTGTTTCCTATTGAATCTGTTAGGTCTTTATTTGATACTTCCTAGATGCATTAGCTGTGTTTATGTATGATAAAGTCTCTAGAATTTTTAATGTTAATAACACATGAAACTTAAAGATTATCATCCAACAAGCCAGGCAACAACAAACCATCTTCTGATATGAGAAGTAAATTAGAGTATCCAAACATATGCACAGACTTGTTAACTCATTAACTGTTTCTTTAATAATAACCAAATGATTGACCTTTTCACTTTCCTGTGTTTCTCTCCTTTGAACATCTTTGTTTGATGGCTTTGTCTTCTCTAAATTGAATTGATAAAGACTGGCTTTCGTATTCTGAATCTTCCAGATGTTTGGATTTTCTGTGCAAAGCTATTTCGTGATTCAATCTCAGTTTTAGTCTTTTGAATTGGTTTTGTGGAGGATTAGGCTTGTGACGTTGTGTTTCACTGGTGAAATTGCTATATGATTTTATGGCTTTAAATTGCATTAGCTAACATCTATTTCTTTTTCCTGCCACTTCTCTGACAAATAGCAAGGAACAAACCAATGGTACATTTATCCCAACTCTCATGCAAAAATCAACTATTAGCATTAAGATTTGGTTTACTATTTTGTTCAGGATCATTAAAAAACATGCATTATAATTTGATGATGATGTCTTCTCCATTCCAGCTACAAGGTGTTCTTGAATCCAAGCACCACAGATGTAGTCTGTACAACAACAGCTGAAGCATTGGCAATGGGTAAAATAGTTGTCTGTGCCAATCATCCCTCAAATGAATTTTTCAAACAGTTCCCAAATTGCAGAACATATGATGATGCTAAAGGATTTGTCAAAACTACTCGCAAAGCACTGAACGACCAGCCTGCTCCATTAACTGATGACCAAAGGCATGAGCTTTCTTGGGATGCTGCAACAGAACGGTTTCTAAAAGCTGTACAGCTGGATGCTTTGCCTGTTAAGAAACTGAAAAAGAGTTCTTCAAAGCTATACATGTCCTCTTCTTTGAATTTGCGTAGGAATCTTGAGGATGCATCTGCATTTGCTCATTTTTTGGGAACTGGATTTCTAAATGAGCAACCCAACGAAGAACAGTGTAAAGACCTCGGATTGGCTTTACCTCCAAAAAAGCGAGGAAATTACTCTGGGAAATGGGGCTTCTGAAGAAGAGTGGATGAACTCTGAGATGTTTGGATGTTTATGCAAATTCTTTGTAGGATTCTTTTGCCTTCCTATCTTTACTGCAAGACAAATGATACCCTTGTTATTGATTGGGGCTGTTGGTGTCAGTTTTAAAAGTTCTCGCCTGTCTTTTTCCATAATTTACCCTCTAGTAAGTGTTGGGGCCTGAGAAAGTTAAAGGTAAGATACTGTCTCATCATTTAGTCGTGTACAGTGGTGATAGTTGCCGTAAGTATTGAACTCTCTCTATTGTGTGATGGTTTATTCGTTTATTGTATTTCAAAAATCATGCCTCCTCTTTTGGACTTTACGCGGCAACCTGACCACTGCAATCCTATTCTGTTGAATTTCCTGTTTTTGCCTTGTTAAATTGTAGTGAGCAACCGGGATCAACCTTGCTAAGCTGGTCATGTCTAGTATCTGGAATTGTATCTACTGTTGCGAAAGCAGGGAATACAACAAACTACGTTTGTGGATATACATTCACATCATGCATGGTCTAATTTGCTCTCTACCCTCACCCCCCAAAACAAAAATTATTGTTTCCCGTTCCTGATGAGCCATTCATCATCGGTTGATCAATTTCTTTTGAAAAGCTTGACTGGAAAACCATGCTTCATTTGAAGCACTATAGAATTTCGGACCTCAATAGAATGTCCTTCCATTGCATGGATTTGGTAATTGTAAATGATTGTTGCTGCGATCATTTTCATTTGAATGAAGGCCTTCTCCTTGCCTAAACAAGTCTTTGCTCCGGCATTAAACGCTGGAAACTTGAATGATGGTTCAGGTTGAACTTTTCCTCGCTCGGAGATCCACCTCTCAGGCTTGAATTCCATACAATCTTTGCCTCATATCGACTCCATCCTTCCCATAGAATAGAATGATAAGACCAATTTGGTGTTTCATCAACCTGGAGACCACTTGGAAGAACGTCCGGCTTAACTGGAACTTTGTGCTCCAAAGCCACAGATGGAAATAGCCTAAGTGCTTCGCTCAAAGCACCATGGAGATGAACAAGTTTTGATGACTCCTCTACGTTAAAAAACCTCCATTTATCGTCTTGTTTGATATTCAATTCAGTTCCAATCCCCTCCCTGAACTTAATTTCCCCCGAATGATTCCTAGAAAGCAGCCAAAAAAACCAAGAGCTGACTTATGTTATCTTTTCCAGCAACCATCAAATTCAGCAATGCGTCTCTCAGTGATAAATTTGAATCACCAAAAGCATCAGCCTTCCCATGGTATGCCTCCATTAAAATGCCACCCAGGCTCTACTCAGATTTTTCTCTTTGCCAATTCCGAGCCATTTTAGCAGTTTCCAGCAGTTTTCGGTCAATAAGTGCCTATACAACAGGGCTTCGACGACATCTTTGAATGCCTTTTCGCATGGAACATACGGTAAATCAATTGATAGGCTGCATGGATAATGGTCCAGTAGCAATTTAGAGGTAGTGTCGAAAGTGAACCTTTGAAATATGTCTTGCAGATCAAACTCGGTTCCTCCATGTGCAAAACTGTCTAGAACTGGGAGGAGCCCAACTTCCACTTTCTGCCGGATAGTGTTGAAAATGGCAACTTTGAGAGTTAATAATTTTTAACTCATGATTAGTTAGCCTAAAATAATTAATGAGAATTGTTCTTAACATTTTAAAGATTGTTTTGATTGTGGTAGAAGCCATTTTCATAGTGAGAATCCATAATTAAATGTTGTTAAAGTTGGGTGTTTAACCATTTGGGAACTCATGTTAGACATGAGTCCCACATGGGAAAAATAGAGGAGTGTGGAAGCCTTTATATACTAAAAGGCTTTTTTATAGATTTAATAGAAAAGCTTAAGGTATGAAGGATGCCACACGCGCGCCGCCCGCCCGGCTCGAGCTTGACCTATGTTTTCACGATTCTCTATTTTTATTTGGCCCAATTAACTCTAACTTGAAAAGGAATAGGAAATTGAACTCTAAATTGAAAAGGAATGGGAAACATAAAATCTGGTAAGGGAATTAGGGCTTCCTAATCCGAATTGGGTTTTAATTTTCCTAAGGCGAGATTAAAAGGGGGAATAGAGCCGCTATTAGGGTTAACCCCTTTTTGTGTTTTTTTTTTGCTTTCTGCGAGAAAATTCGCCGCTTCGGTTCTCTCTTCACGATCTATAATTTTTGACTTATCGGGACCGGTGAATTGAGGGGATTTTCGAGGTGGTCACAGTTGGTGTGCGTCAACAGTGACCTGAGACCGTCTTATCCTGCAAGAAGAGTCGCTGTACCCATCGCACCGGAGTGGGGCGAATAGCTTCTTGAAGGCAAACAAGTATTAGACTGGTGATTCGGTCAGCAGTACAGTACGTTGCGGCGCAGCTTGTCCAAAGGAGTACCAGCGCTAGGCACGTTCTGGTAGAACCGCGAGCAAGTCTCTCAGGTATACTACTGACTTATTTATTAAGTTTGAATTCTATCTAGTTACATTACGTTTGGACTGTGTAGCCTTGCCGGCATTGTTGATATTTGATAATTGCAATTGTTAGAGCCCTGGTCGGGTATAGGCGGTGCTTGTTCAATTCAGTTGAGTTGCCTGTCTGTGCTCGTAAGTACCCTATTTTCTAACAGTCTTCAAGAAGCTATTCCGCAATTATCTGTTTGTGTGCAATGGCCAGTTCGTCAGGTACTGCATCTGCTACGTATAAGCCTTTGGTTGACTTGAATGGTCTGCCGGACAAGTTTGGTCCAGGGCAGAATTTCAAGCGTTGGCAATAACGCATGAAAATTTGGTTGACCATGAGGGGCTTATTGTAGCGATGCGGGTAGACGAGCCTATACCAAGCGAAAGGCATCTTGGAGTAGCTGAGATTGTTGCGTGGGATGAACGGAACAATGTAGGCGAGAGGGCAATACTGTCGGCATTGACAAATGCTCTCTTTGATGTCTACTGTTCTGAGTCATACACAGCAAAGATGATATGGGATGAATTGTATAGGAAATATAATACCGAGGATCAAGGTCTGGAAAGGTATTATGTCTCCAAATTCCTGAAGTTTCAGATGGTTGAGGGTAGGTCTGTGACTGAATAGACTTAAGAGTTGCAATTGATTATTCATTCTCTTCATGAATCGGATATGGAACTTCTTGAGAAATTTCAAGTGATGTCAGTGATAGAGAAATTTCCTAAGTCTTGGGAGGACTTTGGTATGTCCCTCAAATACAAGACGGAGAAGATTTCTCTAAACGATCTGATGAAATCAATATCCATTGAGGAGCAACATAGAAAGAATAGTCATATTGTACCTGTGGAGTCTAATGCCCATGTGGTGACTATTGGGAAGAAGAGCAATAATCAGAGGAATGTGGGGGTTAACTCAAATTCTAAAAACATAAACAAAACAAAAGGCAAGGCCAAGAAGAAACCGAAAGCGAACAAACCTTGCTGGAATTGTGGTCAGGTTAGACATTGGGCTAAGGACTGTCCATCTAAAAAGCCCAAAGTCAAACAAGGATAAAATTTTGAAGTACAAGTCAATGTGCTGGTAGAGGATACTAGTCAAGCGGAAGCTGATTTGAGTACTCACCTTGCTGAAGTTTGTACCATTGAGGCTGGGACTTGCATCACTACTTCCAATGATGATGATGAAAGGTATGTTTCTGTTAACCCAGAAGTCTTTTCTATTTATGAGCCACTTGAATGGCTGGTTGATACTAGAGCAAATGTGTACGTGTGTGCTGATAAATTACTTTTTGTGTCTTACCAGCCTATTAAAGGAAAAACTGTGAAGATGGGGAACTCAACTGTAGCCAATGTGTTGGGGATTGGACGCGTGGACTTGAAGTTTCCTTCAGGGCGTATTCTTTCTCTTCATAGGGTGCAACATGTTCCAACAGTTCGTAGGAATATTCTTAGTGGTTCATGTTTAGTTAGAGAGGGTTATGAATTTACTTTCAAATGTACTAAAGTAGTGATTATGCACTACAATTCTTTTATTGGCAAATGTTATTTGTCAGATGGTTTATTTAAATTAAGAGTTGAACCTTTTACTTCTGCTTTGAATAAAGCTTCTTCTATTGAGAATTCTGTTTATCCTATGGTGCACATTATTGAATCCACTGATATTTGACATAGTAGACTTGGACATTTAAATTTAGATTCTGTTAAAAGAATGATGAATTTAGACTTGATCCCTAAACATTCAATTGATAAGAAGAATAAATGTCAAGTGTGTGTGGAAGCTAAAACAACCAGGAAACCCTATCATTCAATTGAAAGGGATTCAGAAATACTTGATTTAGTTCACACAGACATTTGTGAATTCAATGGCTTGTTGACTAGGGATCATAAGAAATACTTCATTACTTTTATTTACGATTGCAGTAAATATTGCTATGTTTATTTACTTAAACATAAAGATGAAGCACTTGAAAAGTTTCTCATATTTAAAAATGAAGCTGAAACTCAAATTGGCAAGAAACTTAAAAGGTTAAGATCTTATAGAGGTGGAGAGTATGGGTCTAATCCATTTGTTGAATATTGCCAAAGCAATGTCATAATTTATGAGGAGACACCCCCTTATTCTCCCTAGTCTAATGGGATTACTGAACGGAAAAATAGAACGTTTAAAGTTATGATCAACAGTTTACTTTTAAATTCTGAATTGCCTAAGTATATGTGGCGTGAGGCTTTGAATACGGCTTGCCATATTTGAATAGGGTCCCTCATAAATATAAAGAGGTAACTCCATTTGAAATCTGGAAAGGTAAGAAACCTAACTTAAAATACTTTCGTGTGTGGGGTTGTCTTGCAAAAGTACTAATCCCTGAACATAAAAGGAAGAAGTTAGGACCAAAGACTGTTGATGCCATCTTTATTGGTTATGTGGAAACAAGCTATGCCATGAGATTTTTGGTAATTAAGTCCGAAATACTTGGTATAGATTGTAACACTATCATTCAATACCGTGATGCTACATTCTTTGAGAATGTGTTTCCCATGAAAACTGGTTTGCCTCAAGATGTTTCTACTTTAGATTCAGCCTTAACATCTTATTCCATTTCTGATCATGTGAAAAGGATGAAAGATGTGGGGGCAGGTCCAAATAGTTTCAATACTCAAATTGAGGAATTGGAAGAACCTAGAAGGAGTAAGAGAGCTAAAGTAGTCAAGGATTTTGGAAGTGATTTTGTCACTTACAATGTTGAGGACGAATCTTTGACTTTTCAAGCAGCTATGGCTTTCTCAGAAGCAGGGCATTGGAAAGAAGCTGTCAAAAGTGAGATGGATTCCATTGTCTCCAATGGGACATAGGAATTGGTAGATCTCCCTCCTGGGTACAGTACAATTGGATGTAAATGGATATTTAAGAAGAAACTTAAACCAGATAGGACCATAGATAAGTATAAAGCCAGATTAGTTGCCAAAGGGTTTAGATAGAAAGAGGGAATAGACTATTTTGATACATACTCTCCTATTGCTCGTTTGACTACAATTCGAGTGCTAATTGCATTGGCTTCCATATATGGTCTCACCATCCACCAAATGGATGTGAAGACAGCTTTTCTTCATGGTGATCTTGAAGAAGAGATATATATAGATCAGCCTAAGGGATTTGTAGCCAAAGGAAATGAACAGAAAGTTTGTAAGCTTGTTAAATCCCTCTATGGTCTAAAATAAGCACCCAAACAATGGCATGAAAATTTTGATAAAACGATTTTATCATTTGACTTCAACATAAATGAGAATGACAAGTGTGTTTACTGTAGGGTTAAAGGTAATGCTTGTATTGTTCTATGCCTGTATGTGGATGACATTTTGCTATTTGGGTCCAATATTGAGATAATTAATGAAACTAAATCATTTTTAAAAAGTAAGTTTGAAATGAAGGATATGGGAGTAGCAAATGTGATTCTTGGCCTAAAGTTGATTCGCTCAACTGAGGGGATAACCATTTCTCAAACTCACTATGTTGAGAGTGTTCTTGAGAAATATGGGTATCAAAATTGTAGAATTGCTAAAACTCCAAGTGACCCTTCTGTAGCTTTGTTCAAGAATGAAAATGGAGTTCCTGTGTCTCAATTAAGATATTCTCAAATTATTGGGAACTTACAATATCTTGCAAATAGCTCAAGACCAGATATTTCATTTTCTGTATCTAAGCTGGCAAGATATACAAGTTGTCCAAATCGGACTCATTGGGAGGCCTTGGATAGAGTACTACGGTACTTGAAGGGAACAGTTTCCATTGGCCTGCATTATGGGAAATTCCCTGCTGTACTTAAAGGGTATAGTGATGCAAGTTGGATAGCCAAGAACTCCGGTAGCAATGGTTGCACTGGATATGTGTTTACATTAGGTGGCGGAGCAGTCGCCTAGAAGTCTTGTAAATAGACTTTGATAACTCGATCAACTTTTGAGGCTGAGTTATGTGCCTTGGATACTACTGGAACGGAAGTTGAATGGCCGTATGGACTATTATCCTCTTTGCCAATGATCAGCAAGTCCGTTACTGCTATATCTGTGTATTGTGACAGTCAAACCACAATTGCAAAGATAAAGAGTACCAAGTATAATCAAAAGACTAAGAGACACATCCAAGTTAAACTTAAGTCTATAAGGGAGTTAGTGTCTGAAAGGGTAGTGTCTGTTGACTTTGTTGGATCCAAAGATAACATTGCAGACCCCCTAACTAAAGGACTTGAAACATCATTGTTCCTTAAATCCAGGTTGGGAATGGGACTGATAACCCAGAAATGATTCACCTACAGTGGCAACCCAACTGACCAAGTGGAGATCCCACAAGGCAGTTCAATGCGGTATAAACAAGTTGTTTGAGTAAATCTGGCACCAATTCTGATACTTTTGTATCTAGGCCCTTTCCCTAAAAGTTTGTGGTGCGGTTACTGCAATTAGTAAGAGTTTTAACTCTGAATGGGATCAAATCTTTTAGACAGGATGCTAGCAGTACATCCTTGGAGATCGCCAACTATGTGAGTGTTGTTGTGTGGCCGCAACTAAAGGGAATTGGGTTTTCTCTTAATACACTCATGAGACAGGATCAGAACACATGGCCATAACGTGTTAACCCTAAAGATTATCTCCATAGCCGATAGTCTGTTGTTACCAATGGATACCGTCACATTCAAGGTTCAGATTCAAGGCTTAAGTCCATCTGTTCCTGTGGGGGCATAAGTTGGATAACTTAGGTAGTGGTTCAAACCGGAAGGTACCATTATCGAAAGCAAATTATGTAAATCCTAAATAGTCTTTAACTATGGATTTGTGGGGGATTGTTGAAAATGGCAACTTTGGGAGTTAATAATTTTTAACTCATGATTAGTTAGCCTAAAACAATTAATGAGAATTGTTCTTGACATGTTAGAGATTGTTTTGATTGTGGTAGAAGCCATTTTCATGGTGGGAATCCATAATTAAATATTGTTAAAGTTGGGTATTTAACCATTTGGGAACTCATGTTAGACATGAGTCCCACATGGGAAAAATAGAAGAGTGTGGAAGCCTTTATATACTAAAAGGCTTTTCTATAGACTTAATAGAAAAGCCTAAAGTATGGAGGATGCCACACGCGCGCGCCGCCCGCCCGGCTCGGGCTTGGCCCATGTTTTCACGATCCTCTATTTTTATTTGGCCCAATTAACTCTAACTTGTATTTTTATTTGGCCCAATTAACTCTAACTTGAAAAGGAATAGGAAACATAAAATCTGATAAGGGAATTAGGGCTTCCTAATCCGAATTGGGTTTTAATTTTCCTAAGGCGAGATTAAAAGGGGGAATAGAGCCGCCATTAGGGTTAACCCCTTTTTGTGTTTTTTTTTGCTTTTTGCGAGAAAATTTGCCACTTCGGTTCTTTCTCCACTATCCATAATTTTTGACTTATCGGGACCGGTGAATTGAGGGAATTTTCGAGGTGGTTACAGTTAGTGTGCGTCAACAGTGATCTGATACCGTCTTATCCTGCAAGAAGAGTCGCTGTACCCATCGCACCGGAGTGGGGCGAATAGATTCTTGAAGGCAAACCAGTATTAGACTGGTGATTCGGTCAGCAGTACAGTACGTTACGCCGCAACTTGTCCAGAGGAGTGCCAGCGCTAGGCACGTTCTGGTAGAACCGCGAGCAAGTCTCTCAGGTATACTACTGACTTATTTATTAAGTTTGAATTCTATCTAGTTACATTATGTTTGGACTGTGTGGTCTTGCCGGCATTGTTGATATTTGATAATTGCAATTGTTAGAGCCCTGGTCGGGTATAGGCGGTGCTTGTTCAATTCAGTTGAGTTGCCTGTCTGTGCTCGTAGGTACCCTATTTTCTAACAGATAGTTCGTCTAACACTCTCTGAAAATTGGCCTGGTTGATCACGGACATTGCAAGTTTCCTGTGAATTTTCCATTGTTGGGAATCAGCAGTGAAAATTCCATCTCCCAAAATATCAAAGGTTTTTCTGAATTCAGGTCCATTCGGGTAGTTTGAGAAGTTTTTGCTCAGAATATGATGAATGTTGGAAGGATCGCAGGTGAACGCTATGTCCATATTAGCAAACCGAGGGCTTTTGAACGTGAATGTGCCACCACATTCTTTAAGTACCTCGGTTAAATAGTCAAGGACACGGTGCACATTTTGGAAAGCCACTGGCATCATACCGATGATTGGCCAATTTATAGGTGCAGAGCTTCTATCCGAAGGCCACACTTTCTTCAGATGGTAACAAAGAAGAATAAAACAGAAGAAGATAGAGATTGCTTCAAGATAAAATTCAGTAGTAGCCATTGTAGTCCAGTATATGATCTCTTGGCCTATTCAATTTCCAAGTTCTCGACTACTAAACTGTGGTTCTATCTCATTTTAAACTGGAGCTTGTGTCCATTCTGTCAACCATTTTGTACTACATATCCAATCAATCACATTATCATATCGTACTGCAGTAGGCTATGTTAAAGGAGCTTTGTGCTTGCAGAAGGCTGCAATATGTGGATCCAACCTGCTTCCTCCCAGTTGTTCGGTCTAAATTTGTCCAAAATCACCATCGGAATTAGATTAAAGAAGCCAGCCAGATGTTAATTGAAGATTCGTGTCACTGATTGTCAACTGTGACTTCGAACTGCTAAAAGGACTAGAACTTGAAGATTCAACATATGATAGCTATATATCAACCATGTGCCTTTTAAAAATGTACTTAATTGTTATGTTTTGATTAGAATCAATATCCTTGCATGCAATTATTTAGTTAGAGGGAGTGGAAAGAAATTAGTTATATATATGGTTAATTATTTAAACCATTAGTTTAAATTATTCCCAACAATGTCTCTTCTTTTCTAAATTCCCTCGATGTATTAGGAAAGATAGATTAGTCATAACAGAATGTTAATCCCCGTATTTGTCTGACAGACGAGGCAGCCTAGCCTTGTACGTCTTGGCTAGATTGAAAGCAAAATCAGTTCCTGGTTCAACTTTTCCGACCCTTGCTCTAAGAGACTTGAATCAAAACGTGCATGAAAAATTAAGGTGATCTTGAAGTCCATAATGAGGATCACTTTGTATCATTCATGATCACGTCTCCTTGTCGATCGTTTAACATGGAAGCCCCAACCAGCAACCCAGCAACTACCACAAAAATGTCCGGGTGGGAGAAAATTGGCAGCACTGATTTCTTGGCAGCTGCCCCAGCAGCACATGGCTACCTGCTGCTTTAAAAAAATGTCTTTGCTTTTCTAAACTCCATGTATTAGGAAAGACAATTAAGGGCAAAGCTCTTCTTTAATTTTAATAATATCTGAGATTTTCTTGTAATTTATATAAAAATGTAACACGTCAATAGTAATTGTATTTGATTGTTAAAATTAAAATAAGACTTCAATCAAAGAAGATAGTTATTAAAGTGAACTTTTTATATGAAGAAAAAGTATGATATTCTGGATAAATTGTTACTTCCTCCGTTTCAAAATACTTGTTCATGAAATTTTTTGCACACGGATTAAGAGTGTTGAAAATAATACAACAATTTAGATAAAGTTCATATTATATCCATATTAAAAACATGATAGTTATTAGTAGGTAAAAATTCTCAAGAAGTAAGAAGAAATAAGAGTTTTGGAAAGTTATGCTGTTGATTTAGAATAAATGGGGATACAATAAGAAAAAACTAATCATTAGTTTTAGAAATATGTACACGAACAAGTATTTTGAAACAAAATAAAAAAGTTTCATAAACAAGTATTTTGAAACAAAATAAGTAATAAATAACGTGTTTTGATACAATTAAAATATTGTAAGTTATCTTGTTTCGCAAGTTTTGGAGAGAAGCCATTTCCCAGATTAGTCATAAAATGTTAATCCCATGTTTGTCTGACATCTACTCCAGAGCCCAAAGACGAGGCAGCCTATAACATTAGATGTGTAAAAAAAAAAAAATCAACATGCAAAAACAGCATAGGAAGTATGGACTATATTGATGAATTCTAATAGAGGAAATGAGGGCGTGAATTGGGTCAAATTGCAAGATTTGAGGAAGGAATATAAATTGACTCTAATGAAACACACAAAGTTAATTAAAGATTACATCGTAAGATTCAAAATTTTGCTAACAATATGAGGTCCAAGGGTGAGATTTTAGCGGAGTCTCAAGTGGTTGAAAAAAATACTTTGATCTATTAATAGCAAGTTTCAAACTAAGAAGATAATGCTTGAGTCCACCAAGGATCTAAATATATTGACCATTGATGAGTTAGATGGTAAATTTTATTCATATGAGTTGCCCTTAAATCAACAGACAGCTGGTGCTTCAAATGAGGTGTTACTAGCCAAAGTAGAATCAAAATTAGAAACAAGAGATCCATTCAAAAAGATTGAATCAAATTATCGTAGTAGTTAGAATTTTAAAGGATGAGGTAGAGATGATTTTAGATGTGGCAACAAATGTTTTGGTCGAGGTGGAGGTAATTTTAATTACCAACAAAATAATTTTGATAAGAATATGTAAAATAATAACTCTTATCAAATGTTTGATAAGTCAAAAATTCAGTGTCATTATTGTAAGAAATTTGGACACTTTGAGAAAGAGTGTAAAATTAAAAAGAGCACATAACACAAACACAAGCTAAATTTGCATATACTAAAAGTAGATAATTTGAAGATTTTATTATTTGTTTATTCTTGAACAGGTGAAAATAAGAGTAATAAATGGAATTTAGATTCAGGGTGCAGTAATCATATGTGTGGAGATAAACATGTATTTTCAGAATTAGATACATCAGTTCAGAGTACTGTGAAACTTGGAAAGGGAAAAATTGCAATTACTTAAGGATGTGTCTTCTAATTTTATTTCTGATGTTTTCTATGTGCCAAGTCTTTATCATAATTTAGTGAGTGTTGGGCAGCTATCTACAAAAGGATATAATTGTAGCTTTAGTGGTGGAATTGGCATAGTAAGTGCCTCACATAAAAGATTAATTGCAAGGGTAATTATGAAGGCTAATAGATTGTTTTCTTTTTCTATTAATTCTGATAGTTTACCTTACTTGAGTTCTGTGGCATATGCGGTTTGGACGCTTGAATTTTTTTTAATTTGAATTTCCTTGTGAAGAAAAATTTAGTTTTAGGTTTGCCATCACTTAATGTTGATAAGCACTGTGAGTCTTGTATTGTTGGAACGAAACATAGGGATTCTTTTGAGAAAGAAAAAGATTGGAGAGCAAACTCACCATTAGAATGAATTCATTCAGATTTGTGTTCGGTGGAGGTTTCCTTTTTTGTTGATAAAAAATATTTTATCACTTTCATTGATGATTTTAGTAAAAAAGAATTGAGTATATTTCTTGAGAAATAAATTTGAAGCATGTGAAATATTTAAAAGTTTCAAAGTTTATGTGGAGAAGCAAATTGGTTATCCTATTCAAATTTTGAGAACAGATAGAGGCTAATTTCTTGTTTTTGAGGGGTTTTTAAGAAAATTTGGTATCCGACATCAGTTGACTGTTAGATATACTCCCCAACAAAATGGGGTATCCAAAAGAAAAAATAGAACAGTTATGGATATGGTGAGATCCATGTTACATTCTAAAAAGGTTCCTAATGGTTTTTGGACAGAAGCAATTTATTGTGTAATTTATGTTTTGGACAGGTGTCCTACTCGAAGTAATAGTGGGAAGACACCAAAAGAATTTTGGACTAGTAGAAAGCCAAATATTAGCCATCTTAAAGTTTTTGGGTGTATAACTTATATTCATGTTCCAGACGCTTTGAGAAAAAAATTGAATAATAAAGCAGAAAAATGTATTTTTCTTGGTTGTGGTCAAGAAACTAAGGGGTATAAGTTGTACAATCTTATCACTAAGAAAGTAGTTATTAGTAGGGATGTTAATGAGCAGGCATCTTGGAATTAGTTTACTGAGAAAACTACACAACTAGTATTATTACCTTCTATTCCATTACAAACAATAACTTTGGTGAATAATTATTTGATTCAATTAGAAAGAGAGCAGGTTGAGTAGTCTATTAGTACTCAGTCTACTGTTGTACAATCTTCTAGTCACCCTTCAAAGATAGCACCATTTATCAATACGTTTGCAGGATTATGTTGTTGGTACTAACGATATTGTTCAATAAAGATATTATTAATTTTGCTTTGTTTGCAAATTGTGGTCCAGTTTCTTATAAAGATAGTGCTAATGATGATCGTTGGATTCATGCTATGGATGAGGAGATTCATGCTATTGAGAAAAATAAAACTTGGGAGTTAACTTCTCTTCCAGCTCGAAAACAACCTATTAGTCTTAAATAGGTATATAAGACCAAATACAAATATTCTACAGAGGTGGATCGTTTTAAAGTGAGGTTAGTGGCAAAAGGATATAAACAAAAAGTTGGAATTGATTATTTTGAGGTATTTGTATCTGTTGCCAGATTTGATACAATACGTATGATTATCTCTCTAACTACTCATAATTCTTGAAAAACGTTAAGTTTCCATTTTTTTTTAATGGGGTTTTGGAAGAGGAGGTGTATGTTGAACAACATCTAGGATATGTGGTAGAAGGTAATGAAAATAAAGTTTATAAATTGAAAAAATAATTATATGGGTTGAAGCATGCTCCTAGAATTTTGTATACTCGCATTGATTATTATTATTTTGTCAATCGTGGTTTTGAAAAATGTCCATATGAACATATTTTATATGTGAAGTTTGATTGTGATAGTAATATACTTATTGTGTCTCGTATGTTGATGATCTTATTCTTAATGGCAACAATTCCAAATTAATTTCTGAATTCATAGAGGCTATGATTAGTAACTTTGAGATAACAGATTTGGGATTGATATCTTATTTTCTTGGATTGGAAGTTTATCAATCAGATGAAGGAATTGTTATATCTCAGAGAGTATGCTGCTGATATTTTAAAAAAGTTTAAGATAGATGCAACCGAGTCTATTATGAATCCAATTGAAGAAAAGTTGAAGTTGACAAAAGATACACAACAGGAAAAATCGCCATTTGCGACAGCCAAAAACTGTCGCAAAACCGTCGCTGACCGTTTTTGAGACGGTTTTAGCCGTCGCAAAAAACGACGTCGCAATTTGCGACGGTCATGGGAAACCGTCGCAAATTGCGACGGTTTTGCGAGGGACAAAAAAATTTGTTGCTATTTACGACAGTTTTGCGAGGATTTTGCGACGAATATTTTTTTGTCAAACTTCACCAGAGGAACAATTTTTGCGACGGTTTTGTGACGAAAAACAGTGACCCTCGCAAAACCGTCGCAAATTGCGACGGTTTTGCGAGAGGAGAATTAACCCCAAGTCGTGACCCTCGCAAAACCGTCGCAATTTGCGAGGGTTTTGCGAGGGGAGAATTAACCCCAAGTCGTGACCCTCGCAAAACCGTCGCAATTTGCGAGGGTTTTGCGAGGGGAGAATTAACCCCAAGTCGTGACCCTCGCAAAACCGTCGCAATTTGCGAGGGCCAACCTTGTGCCCTCGCAAAACCCTCGCAAATTGCGAGGGTTTTGCAATAATTTTTTTTATTATTATATTTATTTTAAATTATTAATTCCCTATAAATTAACCCTGAAATATTATACAAATAAATATCAACACTATGTTCATAATCCAAAAAAATACTATAAAAAATTAAAAATAAACCCAAATAAATATAATTAAATATTAAAATATAATATAAAATACATAATAAGTATCTAAAAAAGTAAAATAATTCACAAAAATAAGTAATAGTGTATAAAGAGTATAAAAATAAATATAACAAGTCTATGTAAGCAATGCAGGAGCAGCTGCAGAAGGGGGTGGAGGAGGGGAACGAGAGCCCCTACTTGGGCCCGGTGCTCATCAGTTGGATCAAATCCATCGTCAACATTTGGATCTTCATCTTCGACATTAGCAGCCGCAATGCGCGCTTCTATCTCCTCTATGGATGGCATAGATGGTGCGGGAATACCCATTTTGTCAGACATAGCTGCCATCCAACCACCAAATGTAGACTGCTTGTTGCCTCATGAAGTCCGGTACAAGTCTATTTGTCTATTGAATCTCCGCTCGACTCGTTGAACCCTTTGCTCTACTAGATGTCCAATATCAACTTGTGTAGGAGAAGATGCATGCGATCCACTTTGAGACAGTCTAGTTCAAACATGTGTCGCCTCCGAGCCTAACCCAAAAACTTGTCCCCTTTTGAACCCGCCTTGTGCCTTTACAAACATGGCTTTTTCATCAAAAGGAACAACAGAGTTCTGAGAGTCACTAGACTCGGATCGAGGAGTGCTACGTATGAGATTTCGCACCTCATCCTAAAAAAAAAAAAAGAATTGTCAATAGTAATTATCAAAATAAAATACAAATTCCACACGGTATAAAGAATTTCAACATATTTAATCTATATAGTACCAATGTACAGCGAGATCGCTCACCGACAAATCGACCCTTTTGTGGCCCGCTCCGAAAGACATGTAATGTCTCAAACATGTACTGTGTAGCTAAAAGAACTCCCCTCCTTGGCCCGCTACATTTATGTTAACACAATGTAATCATTACAATCTTACATAAATTTGTAATAAAACAATTTAGATTAATAATTAATTAAGGCATGTAGGTGAATTACCAAACGGTCCTCGTATTACGTGAACGAAATAGACCCTCCGAGTATGGGTGCGGCTACTCCCACGATTCTTTTTGTTGGTGGATGAGAGCTTCGATACTTCTCCGATCTCCGGTACTCGCAAATGTCATTCCAATCATCGTGCCTCTATCCAATGAGGACATACCCAATCATCCCTCTTCCTCGGCCTAGACATTATGTCCGAAAATCGCATCCGACACTTCTTTTTCCAAGTTGATCGAATTAGCGAAGCATACTCTTCCCTCCACCGAAAATATTTCTGCATGATCATGATTAAGATTTCGATTAACATATAACATAGTACTTAAACGATAAAAAATACTCAAAAATTGCTTACCCCAAATTCTTGAAACCATAAGTCTCGCACGGTTATCGGGACGTGCGTGTATGTCGGATACGAACCGGTGAAGTACTGCTTTGTATTATATTTGAAATTTCTCGGACACATTTGTCCGAGCTAGTGAACCTATTTTTGGTGCAATGACAATGTACAATATAGTTATGTTAATCTCAAAAATAATAATAATAATTGAACTAATAATCAACATCTTACAAAGTATGAATATGTTACTTACCCGTTTCCCAGTGGAATAATCCAAGGTCGGAGTCCGTCACTTGCAACCCAACGGAATGCGAAGGCTGAAGTAGCGGATGATTGAAAAGCCGGGGATGGTACTCCCTCATCTCCAATAGAGCCATGTAATGAATGAGGCACGAAAGCCTTTGTAGGCGAGTAGGGGATGGAGTATAAGGCTCCTAACCCTCCTGACTCCCCTCCCTCAATGATCCTTCATTAGAAGACATTGCTAAAGGAGATGAAAAAAGAAAAATAAGTAACCAATAAAGACGAAGCCCACTCCAAAAGAAGGATGTAAATAACCGTGAATAAAAATGATAAAAGAATAATAACATTGAAACGTTATATCTATTCGCTAGTTTAAAGTAATACAATAATAATGCTTTGCTGATGATGGATATGTCAAAATAAACATTGTACTTGTAAATTGAATTTTAAAAAAATTTTGACAGAGTCTCCCCTATAATTGGACATTTCCCAGGCACAAGGCCACCTCAAGATTTGACAACCAAAACGCTGTTACAAACAACAAAGACAGATCTTTTAAATATAGAAAAATTCAAAAGATAACTAGGGGTAATCACCCATTACCCAAGAGGAATGATCACCCATCACTCACGGGGAATGATCACCCATCACTCACGGGGTTCCAATTAAAATGTTAGATATAGTTAAAATCAAGCTAAAAATTATAAATGCCTCTGTCCTTGTGAATTGTCTCGTCAATACAGCAACAATACAATATATAAACTACCTTGTTGTTTACACCACAAAAGAATATAATAAGGAATAACAAAAATCCTCCGAGTTTGTACAAGTCTAAACGAAAGATTCTGCAAAAAAAAGAAGGAGATGAGATTCCAGACAATTAGACAAAATTGTGAAACAAAATTGTATGTGATGGAATTTAAAATAATAAAAATTAAAAGATTCAAGGTATGTAGATTCAAGTAACAAATAAATTGTAAGTTAAAATTTGACATGGGATAGTAATGATGCAATAGATCTCGGGATTCCCTCACCATTAACTATATTATTTGTAAATGAATTGAAATCGAGCATATTCACTAGAATCATTCTCCGATACTGAGACTCATCATCATCTGCCGAGGTATCGCTACTCGTTTCCCATTCATCTTCTTTCTCTTCATTTATAGGAGAACTATCCCTTGCTTGTTATAGCCTCATCATGAACATCCAACATTTCACTCATACCATTCTCATGCGTCGAATACCAAGATCAACAAATAACGATATGCTCGACTTCGTCGATAGCATCTACTTCTTCCGATAAGCTCTATCAACCACGGGTGCATCTATTATATGTCGAGCTTTGGTTTTGCAAACTGCCAACCAATCGGATCTTGGCCTCTTACTCCCTGGATATGATGCATAATACACTTGGATAGCTTGTTGAGCTAGAACAAATGGATCATAGTTAGCATAGCTCCTTTTGTGGTTAATTTCTACAAGATTATATTGCGGATGTACCCTCGTACCACGATTCAATGTTTGATCAAACCAGTGACATTTAAAAAGAACAATGCTTTGCTGTGGATTACCAGGAAATTGCACTTCAATAATCTCATTTTACACTCCATAGTAATCAGGTCCTGATGCGTCATTTCCAATCCATTTCACGCAAACACCACTATTAACTGTTTTCTTTCCCTCCGCATAATCATGAGTGTGAAATCGGTAACCATTAATTATGTACCCACTATATGATTTCACTAGCCTTGACGGACCCCAAGCAAAGTTCCTCAAGCATTCATTTGTAACCATATTTTCTGAATCTTGTACCTAAAAAACATTAGACAAGTTAACCTCGTAATTATAAAATTTATAGCATTATGAAACTCCATTGAATCCCCAATGGAGTTCCAAATGCAAGTTATTATCTTATGAGACTTACATATCCACTAAACCATTCTGCAAATTCAAGGCTGATACTTCTATTGATTTCTATCTTTGATATAGTCGGAGCCAGACTTCGTAAGTGTGCCGTGAATGCCCTGTAATGCATTAGAATTAGATGGAATGAGTTAAAATCATTATGAGGTATCGTTTATCGTATAAAATGTATGAAGTAGTAGTTCGTACTCAATGTATGGCTGCACTTCACCACAATTAAGCAACATATAAATTCTTGCTGCAACGAATTCTTCAGAAGTAAGGAACCGAGTTCGAATTCGTCCTATCACCCATCCTTGAACATTGCGGATTGACGACCGGGTTCTTGCACCCTCTCTAATCATTCTCCTTCTTCATTACGCTGCTGGAATTGTACGTTTTGTTTGTACATGTGGCTCAAAATAATAAGAGAAGAAAGTGGATGCTTCCTCAACTAGATAAGCATTGCAGATTAACCCTTCAACTCTAGCCTTATTTTTCACCTTGATTTTCAATTGATGCAAATACCTGTCATTTAAAAAAAATACGACTTCGATCACACACGCTTATATCGAACTCTGCTATGAAAAGAATTAGATTGAATGATTCGATTACCGTTCAAACGGGTACATCCACCTATATTGAACAGGGCCACAAACTCTTGCTTCGTAAGGCAAATGAATTAATAGGTGTTCCATTACATCAAAGAATGCGGTGGAAATATCTTCTCCAACTTACATAACAATAAAGGAATGTCGGACTCCAATTTGGCCATATGAGCTACATTCAACTTAGGAGAGCATAGATCACGATAAAAAAGACTCAACTCCAGTCAAAACACCCCATACATTAGAAGGAAGAAATTCCTTCAATGCAATTGGAAGTAGTCTCTCCATGAATACGTGACAGTCATGTGATTTCATACTGGATAACTTCAACTCATTCAAATCAGCACATCTTCCAATGTTTGAAGCGTATCCATCTGGGAGTTGCAATCCCCTCAACCATTCTAGCAAAAGTTTCTTTTGTTCTGATGTCAACGAGTAAACGGCTTTAGGTATAGCCACTTTTCCTCCTCCCACATTCAAGGCATGTAGCTCGGGCCTATGGCAATAAATTTCTAAGTCACGTCTAGCCTTTAAATTGTCTTTTGATTTACCCTTTACCTCAAGAACTGTATTCATGACATTGTCAAATACATTCTTCTCATTGTGCATTACATCAATATTATGTCGGACCAAATTAGTACGCCAATACGGCAAATCCCAAAAAATACTCCTTTTTGCCCAATTATGAGATATTCCCCTGCCATTACTCCTTCCAATTTCTTTGCATGTTTCTGTAATTTTTTCATAATTAGACAAACTATCCCGATTTCTTCACCGGTAGGGTATTGCACGAGTTGTGATGTCTCGGAACCTCTATCATTCCTAAAAGATCTCGTATCCCTCCTGAAAGGATGATCCGATGGTAAGAAACGACGGTGACAGTCAAACCATGATTATTTCCCACCATTTTGTAGATGAAAAGACTTTGTATTGCCCATACAATATGGACAAGCCGATCTCCAGACGAGTGCTCCGACCACTCAACATACCATATGCGGGAAAATCATTAATAGTCCACAAAAGTGCCGCCGTAGTTGGAAGTTTTGTTTCTTCGATATGTCATAAGTGGTGACACCTTCAAACCACAATTTGGTTAATTCGTCTATCAAGGGTTGTAAATAAACATCCACCTGGTGCTTTGGATTCTTGGGGCCGGGATAATGATTGTTAAAAACATGATTGGATCCTTCATACACATCCACGGGGGAGATTATACGGTGTGAAAATGACCGAGCCGGGATGAATATTGCTTACCCGACATCCCAAATGGTGAGAATCCATCCGTACATAAACCAAGTTTGACATTCCGTACTTCTTTTGCAAACTCAGGATATATTCGATCAAAGTGTTGCCATGCTTCAGTATCACGAGGGTGACTCATTGTGCCTTTCTCCGATCTGCTCTCTCCATGCCATCTCATGTGTTCAGCTGTTGTTTTGGAAGTGTACAATCTTTGTAGCCTCGGTGTTATCGGGAAGTAATACATCTTCTTGAATGAAATTTCCCTTCTACTTGTGTTCTTCCCAACCTTTTTCTGTGCATATCGAGGATGGCCACAAAATTTACACTCTCTACGATTCATGTCATCTTTCCAGTAAAGCATGCATCCATTATTGCATACATCTATTTTTTGTACCGGCAAACCCAACCCGACCACTAATTTTTTCATCTAATAGAAATCATCGGGAATCGTATTACTTGCTAGGCACAACCTCTTTCATCAATTGCACAACATCGTTAAAGGCTTTACGCGAGAGGTTATTTTCGGACTTAATGTTTAATAACCTTGAAGCCGATGAAAGCTGCGAATGTTGTGTGCATCCATCCCATATAGGAGTCTCTGCCACCTTTAACATATCGTAAAACCTTTGTGCCTCCACATTAGGTGGCTCTTCAAAATGAACTGCTAATGGAGCTTCAGGGGGAAAGTCGGGTCCTTCTACGTCTAAGACCATTTCGCGAGACAGATTTTCTTGATGTGAATCAGATTCTGGGATTGAGGTAGACACACTTGAGGGACACTCGAATGGCTCACCATGACATGTCCACCGGTAATACCTAGGCACAAATCCGGACTTCCACGGGTGGAGCTTAACTTGTCTTGGATTCAGGTACTTTTTATTCTTACATTTTGCACACGGGCATCTAATTACGCTTGACATTGCATTTGATAAGGCAAATGTCAAAAAAGCCTTAACCCCTTCCTCAAATTCAATAGTGATCCCTTTTACACACGAGCGTGCCTTCTATACATCCAACTACGATCCTCCATGACGTCTAAATGAGAGAAAAGAACAATCAACTCAATAATTAAAATCACCCCTTAAACAAAAGGAAGAGAAGTATAATTACATTTTCCTTTCTATTATCTAACAAAAAGAGGTCCAAAACATAGAATTTACAATTGCTATCTTTGGATACGATTACACCTTCAATATATACGTTTTAACCAAGTATTTAATCTTAATTGAGGAATTTGATTAAGATTAAATACTATTAAAGCTAATTATATTCTTATTTTACACATTCCAATGGTTAAATAATAACATTTTATTTATTTTCATTCCAATGTTTATATTTGTTTAAACTCTCTCTATAACGTATATTATTCATGCTATTATTAACATCGACCTATATATGAAATTATTATTATTATTACTCATTTCATTACTCCTATTCTTATTCTTATTAGCAATATTATTTTTAATAATAATGCTATTATGGGATATATACTCATGCTCAATCGAATAATACACTCCAAGATAAGGGTAGTTATTCTATTCCACATTAAGTAGCGGCAGATTTTGAAAAAAATTTTGACAGAGTCTCCCCTGTAATTGGACATTTTCCAGGCACAGGGCCACCTCAAAATTATACAATCAAAATGCAATTGCAAACAACAAAGACAGATCATTCATTTATACAAAAAATAAATAAATAAATAAAAGGATAACTAGGGGTAATCACCCATTACCCGGGAGGAGTAATCACCCATTACTCACGGGGAATCCAACATTTGAATTCAACAAAAAGGCAATTTATATGAACAACACGCACCTCCTACATCTTCATAATCTAAGGAAACGGATTTCTCACATAAAAGAGCCTTCAAAGCATTCTACTAGAGTTAAATCTTCCACTAGAGACACTAATATATTATTATAATCAAGTAATAAGATTACTAAACTAATCGGAAATCAACCTTCCTATTATGGCATCATAACCAATCAAATTAATTTATAAGGGTTTATATAGCTAAAACATAGTTCCCATATAATTTGATCAAAGTAGTAATTTTTTTATAACGAGGGTAAAAAAGAGTGCACTATAAGTATAGATCAAAACACATTGAATGTTTAAAAAGGACAACAATTCCAACTAACAATTTAGCAATTCCAGTTCACAATTCCAAATTTAAATCAATAATCTCACATCAAACCACCATCATGTCACTCACAATCTCCTCAAACTCAACCCCAACATCAATACAACTTTTATACATCAATTCAAACTACTGCTCATTCACAAATAATCACCCAAATTTCAAAGCTTCAGGGGAAATGCAAATCTGCCCAAAGTTTATAAGATAATGAAGTAGCTCAAGAGATAAATTCTAACTACTTACCCAAACGAATCGGCTTCGAGCAACGAGCACGACGATAGCACGGGAATGGCGGCGCCGACCGAGGGGGCGGGCTGAAGGGGGTAGGAAGAGCGGGGGGAGTTGAGGGGGGGGCGGCTGACGGGATGGGCGCGGGGAGGGGGCGCGGGGGTGTGGGGGAGTTGAGGGAGGGGGCGGGGAGGGGGCGCGGGGGTGTGGGGGAGTTGAGGGAGGGGAGCTGAGGGGAGGGGGCGCGGGATGGGGGGAGTTGAGGGAGGGGGCCGCGGGATGAGGGAGGGGGAGCGGGAGGGGGCACGGGATGAGGGAGGGGGAGGAGGGAGGGGAGGGGGCGCGGGATGAGGGAGGGGAGTGGGAGGGGGGTGCAAGATGGGGGGGCGTTGAGGGAGGTCGCCGGCGGGGAGAGGGAGGGGGGAGTGGGAGGGGGCGCGGGATGGGGGGGGAGTTGGGGGAGGTCGCCGGCGGGGAGAGGGGGGAGCGGGAGGGGGCGCGGGTGAAGAGGAGGAAGAAGGAAGGGGGAAGAAGGAGGGAAAAAAAAAAAGAGGGAGTGAAAAATTTTGGAAAATTTTAATTTTTTTTAAATTTCTAGCTATTTCGTCGCAATTTGTGACGAAAAAATAAAACCCTCGCTAATTTCTCATAAATTAATACGAATAATATTATAAATCGATCTATACATTATAATTTTTATTATTTTTTAGTGATTCTAATAATAATATTATTATGTAAATTATTTTTCTTTATATATTTTAATTTATACACCACTTAATCAAATAAATAGATAAAAAATTAGATATATGTATATATATAACTATATAGTATAATATATATTAATATGTTCGAGGTGAATAACATTACAAATCGATCTCTACATTATAATTTTCAATATTTTTTTTAGTAATCTCAACAATAATAACAATATTTGAATTGTTTTTCTTTACATATTTTATTTTATACACTACTTAACAAAATAGATATATTAAAAAATTGGACATATGTATATACATAGCTAAATTAGTATAATATATATTAACATGTAGGAGACGAAGAACATTACAAATTGATCTCTACATTATAAATTTCATAATTTTTTTAGTGATATCAACAATAATAACAGATATTTGAATTATTTTTCTTTATACACTACTTAATCAAAGTGATAGATTAAAAAATTAGACATATGTATATATATACCTACATGTTATAGTATGTATATATATATATATATATATATATATATTAAACTAAACGAGATACTTATATACATTATATACATATACTTATATATTAGAATAAGTATATAACATAACATAATTAACTATATACATTTACTTATGCAATACATTAGGTGTATAACATGACATAATTACATATACAAAATTATAATAAAATGCACTAATTGAGACATGTTATTAAAAATATTTCAGTAAATTTGTCAAAATACACCATCACATAAACACATAAAGAAATTAAAAAAAAAAGATTAAAACCCTATTTTGTTGTAAAACCCTCGCAAATTAAGTCGCAATTAGTGACGTATTTGCGGCAATTGCGACAATTGGGGTTTTGAGATTTTCTATACATTTTGCCATTTATTTATTTTTTAATTAAAAATATTTACCGTCGCAAAACCCTCGCAAATTGCGAGAACTTTGCGACGGATGTTCAAAAAATTTTAAAATATTTTTTTAAAAAATAATCGATCGTCGCAAAGCCCTCGCAAATTGCGAGGGTTATTGCCGTCGCAAAATCCTCGCAATTTGCGAGGGTTTTGCGATGGACGTTCAATTTTTTTTAAAAATAAATAGCCGTCGCAAAACCCTCGCAATTTGCGAGGGCTGAATTACCATCGCAATACCCTCACAATTTGCGAGGACTTTGCGATGGACGTTCAAAAATTTTAAAAATATTTTATAAAAAACAATTTGTCGTCGCAAAACCATCGCAAATTGCGAGGGTTTTGCGATGGAAGTTCAAAAAATTTTTTAAAAATATTTTTTTAAAAATAAATTGCACGTTGCAAAACCCTCGCAAATTACGAGGGTTTTGCGATGGACGTTCAAATTTTTTTTAAAAATATTTTTTAAAATTAAATATCCGTCGCAAAACCCTCGCAAATTGCGAGGGTTATTTGCCGTCGCAAAACCCTCGCGAGGGTTTTGCAATGGACGTTCAATTTTTTTTTTAAAAAAATATTTTTAAAAATATAAATTACCGTCGCAAAACCCTCGCAAATTGCGAGGGCTAACTACCGTCGTAAAACCCTCGCAAATTGCGAGGACTTTGCGATGGACGTTCAAAAATTTTTAAAATATTTTTTAAAAAAATAATTTGTCATCGTAAAACCCTCGCAAATTGCGAGTGTTATTTGCCGTCGCAAAACCCTCGCAATTTGCGAGGGTTTTGCGATGGACGTTCAAAAAATTTTTTAAAAAATATTATTTTAAAAAATAACTTGTCGTCGCAAGACCCTCGCAATTTGCGAGGGTTTATTGGCCGTCGCAAAATCCTCGCAATTTGCGAGGGTTTTGCGACGGACGTACGAAAATTTATTTAAAAATATTTTTTTTAAAATAACTCGCCGTCGCAAAACCCTCGCAATTTGCGAGGGCATAAATACCGTCGCAAAACCGTCGCAAATAGCGATGATTTTGCTACGAATTGCGACGGGTATTTTGGCCGTCGCAAAACCGTCGCAAATTGCGATGGTTTTGCGACGGTTTTGGTCAACTCGCTACTTGTTTGAAAATCGTCGCAAATTGGTCGCTATTAGCGACGGTATTAAAGCCGTCGCAAAAAATTCGTCGCAAATCGCGATTTTTCCTGTAGTGATAGCACTGGAGAATTGGTTGATGCTACTAATTATAGAGGCTTGGTTGGGAGTTTGAGATATTTAACTTTTACAGTTTTACTAGGCCTAATATTTATGGTGTTGAGCTAGTTAGCAGATTTATGGATTCTCCCCGTTAGTCTCACTTGCAAGCAACAAAAAAGATTTTGAGATATATTAGAAGTAAGTAATCTGATGGCATATTTTATGCGCTAATAATATAACTCTTATTTGGGTGCGAAATACAAGAGTACTTCCAATTATGCATTCTATTTGGGTTCTGGTGTATTTTCTTGGTCTTCCAAGAAACAACCAGTGGTGACTTTATCAACCGTTCAGGTAGAATATATGACGGTTACAAAATGGTGCTACTCAAGCATTATGGTTGAGGAGGATGCTTGGCTTTCTACAACATCCACCGGATCATCCTTCTACATACTATTATTTGTGATAATTAATCAACCATTGATTTGTCCAAGAATCTAATATCATATGGACGTAGCAAGCACATCAACACCAAATTTCACTTTATTCGTGATTTAGTTCGTAATTAATAAGTTATGGTTGATTATTGTCCTACAAATAACCAAGTTATAGATATCTTCACCAAACTATTGAAGGCAGAATCATTCTTAAGCGGAAGAAGATTTTGGGAATGATCAAGTTTGAAGAACTTAGAATATTAAACCAAGTTATCAATTAGTTTTTTTTTATTTACTAGTTCTAATTATATTGAGTTATATTTTTCTAGTAAGAAGATAGTAGTGTCTTATGTATGATAGAATTGAAAAGCAATACTCCATTATCATTCTAATTCAATTAGGAGTCAAATTTTTTTTTATTTTTATAAATAGAGTTATTAATTCTTTAAGGTTTATGGTTTTTTTTTTTTCGATTTAGCCTCTAAGTAGGCCTTAATGCTCCAATTCCTTATTTCTTCTTAATTTAATTAAAGTATTGTTATTTACCTCATAAAATTCTGATTTCATTATTTCTATTTCTTCTTTAAATCCTTCAATTCATGATCACGTCTCCTTGTTGATGGTTTAACATGGAAGCCCCAACCATTACCACAAATATGGCCGGGTGCGCGAAAATTGGCGGTCACCTGATTTCTTGGCGGCCGCCCTCGCACGTGGCTACTTGCTGCTTCATGGAGGATGGAGCTTTAGAGAGTTTTGTTATCTTCTACGACAAGAACATAATCGCAAGGCCACCCTCTTTAGTGAGAACCCAAAGTATGTTGCGTCAAAAGCGATGTGTGTCTCCTTTTGTTGCATTAGAAAAAGGTCCCGAGGCAGGAGCCCATGGAAAAGCAAAAGCCAGGGGACATATGTCCACTTCTCTCCAAGGCATCAAATGTGGGGAAAGCAGCATAAAAAAATAGTAGCAATAAAGCATAAGAATAGTGATGAATCTTATCAAAATTTCTCTTTGTGACCCCATTAGGATTTTTATTTATTTTTTTATTTTTTTGGTAACTGTATTTCTTAGCATATACTCTTTCCGATTCAATTCATTTGTTGTATTTAAGGAAATTATATAAATTATAAATAGTTTTTTTAAAAACTATGAAATCTATAGAGTTCAAATAAAAATGAATAAATTAAATTTATTAATTCTCTAAAATAACATAAAAAACAATTAAGGTCAGATTTTAGTAATATAATAATAACAATGTTAGAATTGGAAAAAAAAAAAAAAAAGGCAAGTGTGTGGATTAAGGGAAAGGAAAAGAGATGAGAAGAGAGGCGTTGGATAGAAAGGAAAAGAAAAATGTGGAGAGAAGAGCACTAAGTATTTATAGTGTGTGATTAGATATAAAAATAAAAGAAATGAAACGTTAAATATAATATTTAGAGAAGATAATAGAAGAAAAATAAATAGAATAATGCGATTTGAATTTATATTTCTACTAATTAATTTGATGAAATAATGTTAAGCTTTAAATTCATTAAGAGTTACTTCAACTATTTAATAAAAATTCATTAAACAAGTTTCCTTACCTTTCATTTTCACCAACTTTTGAACAAGATAGATATTATACCTTTAATACTAAACTAAATTGATATACGTGTAATTTACGGATTTATAATACATATTTTGATACGCACGTATTATATAAATTCATTATACATGTTTCAATGTACATACATTATATAAGTTCCTTACACACACGTCACAGACAAAACCTTCACTTGAATTTAACTATACTTACTTATCATTACAAGACTCTACCGCGTGTCAAACATATAATCTTTAATTGAATTCAACAATACACATGTGTTATAATAGGTCTATCACGTGTCATCTCAAAAAAATATTTTGTGTATAAATATATATACACATATACATATAAATAAATAAATACATATATATATATATATACACACGTTTAATACCTCCATTCTAAGTTTTTTTTATCCCCAAGAAAATATGTTTTAAATTTATTTTTAAAGAAATTCCTATAATTTATATTGCAAATAATTTTGTATAGATATAGTATCTTACTAGGGTTTTTGACTAAAATTACCTCTCTTTGGGACCTACCACAAATGGGTCACACTCACCTGCCAGCGTTAGACAGACAAGAGGTGTCAGTCCCACAAATGTGAGGAACATGTCCCAATCCAATGCCAGACGCGCAGTGTCCTTTCCGAAGTGAATCTCTACAATTTCGGATGCTCACGGAAACGGGAAGTCTTCCTCTCTTCAGAGGAATCACCGCTCACAATAGGAAAAGTTGCAAATACGGAGCTTTTGTCGATTGTAGGAGTCACGGGTTCTCTCCCCGAGCCCTCTTCTTAACCCAGAGAAAGCTTCTCTGCCATTTCGTTCTTCCTCTGTGCGTTTCTTCTCTCCCTCCTTCACCTTTTCCACCATTCTCCTTCTTTGCTTTGTTGCCATTCCCCTTCTCTGCTCTCAGTCTCCTTCTGCCTTCCTTCGCCCCGTCTTCTTTTTTTCCAACATCCTCCTTCTCTGCGCTTCCAAGCCAGCCGCTGCTACCTCACTGGCGGATAGTTGCTGCCGCCGCCTTTGGGACCTACTGTTACAGTTTTTTTTTTTATTATCAAATAAGAAAGTAGATTGATAGTTGAATTATACATTTAATTCTTGTATATATTCTGCCAGACTGTTAAGTTGTGGCATTGGGACTTAAGAAATTTGATATTGATTTAGTGGAGGATCGTTAACTGTATTGAGACATTATTTTACTGAATTGTTGTTCGACCTGTGTGGAGAATATATAAACAGCTTGGATATTCTGTGTAACTCATGACAGCAGAAGGGAGATTGCAGTTTAAATATACTAGTTAACACCTATGTAGAGATTTTGCCCGCTCTTTAAATACAATTTTAAAATATTATTTAATAAAATTTCTAGATAAATATTGAATTATCTCAATTGAAATTGTTCTCATTCAAAATATATTTATTAATATATATATATATATATATATATATATAATGTATTTAAAAATTAAGAATTAGGTGTATATAAGTTGTAACTTTATTTAGAAAAAATTTGTTTAAATTGAAAATAAATTTGGATTATAGAAAAAAATATATAGGATCAAAAAGAAAAATATGATATTTTGTGAGTAAATGATAATTTTTAAAAATAAGATAATTTAAATTTCAATTGAATTAATTAATTTTTTTGGGTCAATTAAGTTGCAGTCCAATAGCACAATGTTAATATTGAGTAATATTTGTATTAGAAATAATTAAAAAATGAATTAATATAATAATTTAATAGGATAATAAATGATAAAGAAAATTGAAAAATAATAAATATCTTTTAATTTTAAAAATAATAAACAATTATAGCTATGAATTTTTTTTTTTTTAAACAACAGGGGAAAACATGGGAAGGATCAAATGAAAAATAATAATTGAATTTGAGGCAATATTGACAAGGACTCCAAAACATTCTTATTTATATATAAAAAAAGCCAAAAATATAATGTATTTAGTGATAAGGCAAATTTTTTTTAATCTCGAATTAATCTGAAAATTATGAAGATCTTAACCTCGTAATTTTCGATTGAGTAGTTATGATTTCAACAAGTGGATTATTAATGTATTAGAGCAATTGTGCCATTTTTATATTCATAATAGACTTTTGGGTATTTTGACTAAAGTACGAATAGAAATAATTTGTATAATGTATTTGATACTCACCTTAATCTAGAAAACAAGAATGACCTACAATTTAAGGATGCTTGGACTTTCAAATATTCTCCCTTGAGATTAGATTTTCATGTCATTTTGCTTACCTTTCTTTATATATGCTTTATAATTCTTAAGATAATTGGAATTTTACTTTTACTTATTATTGGATAAAAACTTACAAGATTAATTTGGACAAAACCTCTGTCTATTAAAAATTCCTACCTCTCTAGTGTAGTTCAAGGAACCAATAATTGAGGTACTAAAAAAAATAAACAAACAAATAAATATTCCCTCGCGCACCACAAAATAAAAGGAAAAAAAATAATCAATGGACAGAATACAAAAGATTCAATATCCTGAATCATCAATAAACCAAATGATAATTCTGATGAAACAATGTCTTATTTATTTTAAACATTCATCTACATAGTTTCACCAACTAACAACAAAAAATAAGTAAAAAAGATAGATTGAAAACAATTTAAATCAACCAAAACAAAAATGAATTAACTAAAAAAAGGAGAGGGAAAAAAACATATTTCTCATTGAGTTGCCTACTATTTTACAAAAATTGTCATTCTTCACTTTGATAACAACTCTAATGAGTAATGTTGCCAAATATTTTTCAATTTTTACCATACATATTTTGGATCTGACCCAGTTAAACAACCTGTAGGCATCATTAATACAATCAAGAACAACTACCATTCAAGAGGTAAAATAAATAAATAAATAAAATCTAAAGAGCTTTATCAAAAGCAGATTAAGAAAAAGAAAACATGTCTAAACAAATAATAGAAATCTATTCCTTTCGAGATTGGAACAAGTAATGTTAAAATTTATCAAATGATTAGCACAAAAGATTGCTGATTGCTAACTCACCCCTCTCTATCCTTTTCATTCTATCTATCTGTATTCCCAAAGATTGGGGAAAACCTATGATCAAGTTACAAAATTGCAACCAACAATAATTATAATAACACAAGGAATAATTATTATAGCAAGTCATTCGTATTCTAATTACTTTTGTAATCGAATTTGCATTTTAGGCTCTCCAATTTCTCAATGCGTTTTGGCAAATTTCATTAATATGATTGGTTTTTTTGCATTATTGTCCGTGAGTTATTAATATAGTGATTAATATTTATAATAGAATAAATAAATATAATTTTAATAATACTAATAGCTATAATAGAATAAATAATTTTCATAATTTTTATTAAAATAATATTATACCAATATTCAATAACTATCCATGACAATCAAACGAATCACAACCATTAAAAAGTATAGGTGAAAGAATTCTAAGATAAACACCATTTATTAGGGAAGTTGAAAAGGGTTTTTTTTTTTTAAAAAAAAGATACTTACAAAAGCAATATGGACACTTCAATCATTTCTTCATATTTAGAAAATACATTTAAATAAGCAGCTTACTTACAAAAGAAAAAAAAATGAATATATAAACAGCTTAGATATTTATTAAGTTTTTATGTTGGTTTACTGAAGTTCAAATGTGAATTAGACGTAAAATGAAATTCAAAAATAATTTAAATGACAAAATAAAAATTTTTAATTTGATAAATTAGTTTAAAAAATGTAAAATTTGGGACTTCATTATTTGCTTTGTAAATACTAAAAATATAAGCACAAATTTTTTTTTAATCTTGAATTAATCTGGAAATTATGAAGATCTTGTCTTTGTAATTTTCGATTGAGTTGTTGTGATTTTAACTAATGAATTATAATTGTATTAGAGTTGTTGTGCCATTTTTGTATTCATAATAGACTTTTGGGTGTTTTGACCGAAGTACGAATGGAAATAATTTGTACAATGTATTTGATACTTATCTGAATTTAGAAAACAAGAATGATCTACAATTCAAGAATACTTAGGTTTTCAGATATGCTCTCTCGTGATTAGATTTTCATGTCAATTGTGCTTACCTTTCTTTATATATGATTTATAAAGGCAACTATAATTTGAATTCTATCTGTTCTTGGATAAAAACTTACCAGATTAATTTGGACAAAACCTCTGTCTATTAAAAATCAACAATATTCCTACCTCCTTAGTGTAGTTCAAGGAACCAATAATTGAGGTACTAAAAAAAAACAAATAAATAAATAAACGTCAGCACTCCCTCAGCACCAAAAAACAAAAGAAAAAGAAACAATCAATGGGCAAAACACAAAAGATTCAATATTCTGAATCATCAATAAATCAAATGGTAATTCTAATGAAATAGTGTCTACTTTGTGTAAACATTCATCTACATAGTTTCACCAACTAACATCAAAAAATAAGTAAAAAGGATAGATTGAAAAGAATTTAAATCCACCAAAATGGAAATGAATTAACTAAAAAAAAGGAGAGGAAAAAAAACATATCTTTCGTTGAGTTACCTACTATTTTACAAAAACTGTAATTCTTCACTTTGATAACAACCCCAAGGAGCAATGTTGCCAAATGTTTCTCAATTTTTACCATATATATTTTGGATCTGACTCAATTGAGCAACTTGCAAGCATCAATAATACAATCAAGAACAACTACCATTCAAGAGGTAAAATAAATAAATAAATAAAATCTAAGGAGCATCATCAAAACAAATTAAGAAAAAGAAAATGTGTCTAAACAAATAATAAGAATCTATTCCTTTCAAGATTAGAACAAGAAATGTTAAAATTTATCAAATGATTAGCACAAAAGATTACTGATTGCTAATTCACTTCTCTCTATCCTCTTCATGCTATCTATCTGTATTCCCAAAGATTGGGGGAAAACTATGGTCAAGTTATAGAACTGCAACCAATAATAATTATAATAACACAATGAATAATTATAATAGCAAGCCATTTGTATTCTAATTACTTTTGTAATCTCCAAATTTTCAATGTGTTTTGGCAAATTTCATTAATATGACTGGTTTTTTTTTTATATTATTATCTGTGAGTTATTAATAGTTATAATAGAATAAATAAATGTAATTTTAATAATACTAATAGTTATAATAGATTAAGTAATTTTCATATTTTTTTATAAAAATAATATTATATTAATATTTAATTACTATATTACTCATGACGATCAAATGAATTGCAACTATTGAAAAATGTAGGTGGAAGAATTCTAAAATCCACACTATTCATTATAAAAGTTGAAAATGTTTTTAAAAAATTACTCACAAAAACAATTTGGACACTTCAATCATTTCTTCACATTTAGAAAGAAATTGTAATTCTTCACTTTGATAACAACTCTAAGGAGCAATGTTGCTAAATGTTTCTCAATTTTTACCATATATATTTTGGATTTGACTCGGTTGAGCAACCTATAGGCATCAATAATACAATCAAGGACAACTACAATTCAAGAGGTAAAATAAATAAATAAATAAAATATAAGGAGCATCATCAAAATATGTCCAAACAAGTAATAGGAATCTATTCCTTTCAAGATTGGAACATGAAATGTTAAAATTTATCAAATGATTAACTCAAAAGATTGTTGGTTGCTAACTCACTTCTCTCTATCCTCTTCATGCTATCTTCTGTATCCCCAAAAATTGGGGGAAAACTACTTATAAAAACAATATCAACACTTCAATTTTTTTTTTCACATATAGAATATACATTTAGATAATCAACTTACTTACTAAAAAAATGAATATATAAACAGCTTGGATATTTATTAAGTTTTTATATTGGTTTACTGAAGTTCACATGTGAATTAGACGTAAAATGAAATTCAAATGGCAAATTGAAATTCAAATATAATTTTAAATGACAGAACAAAATTTTTTTATTTTGATAAATTAGTTTGAAAAATGTAAAATTTGGGACGTCATTATTTGCTTTGTAATTACTAAAATACAAATTCAATTAAGCTAACGTCACTACTAGAAAAACGGGGTATAATGACGTTAAAAAGCGTCATTAAATAGATCTATAGTGACGCTTTTGTGCTGCTAACGCTTTCAAAGAGCGTCGTGCATATGGCCGTCACAATAGGTTCCGTGACGCTATTTAACGTCATTAAAGATCGTTTATTGTGACAGAAAAAAGCGTCATAATAGGTCTTTTTAGTGACGCAAAAATGTGTCAATAAACTCATGTTATTATGACAACACTTTTGGTTACAATAGGTAGGTTTCTATTACAAATTTATACGTCAGTAAATGACCGTTAATATGACACTGTTATTGGTCACAATAGATTCTTTGAATAACAAAATTTGTCGTCATGAAAAATGGAAAATATGTCACATTTATACCGTCACAAGAAAGCTTTTGGATGACGGGTTTTTGTGTCAGGAAATACTGATAAAATAACAAAATAAAGCGTCACCATAGACTCCTGTCATGACGGATTTTAGTGTCATGAAACCTTGATAGTATGACAAAAATAAGCGTCACCATAAACTTCTGTAATGACGGATTTTAAGTGTCATGAAACCTTGACAGTATGACAAAAATAAGCGTCACCATAGATTAGCCATCTGAATAAATAAATTAAATATTTCACAAAAAATCCAAAAAATATTTTTTTAGTCCCTACCGTATATATATATATATATATATATATATATATATTATATAGACATATATTTCACAATTGTTAAATAGACATCATTAAAAGTCAACGCAATCAAAAGTAACACATATTAAAGAGTAATCCTATAAATTTCATAACATTCAAAAATTGTTCAAACATAAGTATTAAGTATTTAGATACATGCATAAAGCCAAGCATTAGGCCTCCAAAAAAACATAGTAGCATTAATTTATCTTGTCCCATAAAAGTAGATCGTTTGACCAAGCATTAGGCCTTCCAAATAAACATAGTAGCATTAATATGTTTTCCATAAAGCCAAGCATTAGGCCTTCCAAATAGTTTCGACACTGGAATACGTATTTAATCTGCTTCGCGAATCTTTACCTACAATAATATAGAATCAATTTAGTAAAAATATTATAAAATCTTCTTAGAAGAAAAAAAAATATTAAATTAATTAACAATGTAAGTGATTAGAGAATTACCAAGTGTCGTGGCCAAGCGATTCCTATTCCAATGGAATCTCAAATAGTCTGAATAAAATCTACTGGTCTCAACAATTTCTCGTCACGATGAAACGGAACTAGAACCATTACTTCATACCATTCCTCACCCAGTAGTACACCCCCAACTTCATGGGATGGGTCCACACTTTGAATAAAACCTTTTGCAACTATTTTGGATGTATCCAACATGTTTAAAAGTGAAACATATGTATGAACCTACAAGATATATTTTATTCAGTTAAGAGTGAATTAGTTAAACAAGCCAAATAGCTCATACTCACCAGATAAAGGAAACTAGACTTAGATGCTAAAAATGCTATATAATACTCAAAAAAGCCAAAAGATTGCATAATAGACATCATATGCTGCATTTATGCCAAAGCCAAAAGATTGCACAATAGAAATATTAGACATGTCATGAATAATATGGTAGAACAATGAAATAGGACATCAACCTATATATATGCATACTTTGCTATAAATACAAACAAGTAACACAGCCATGATATTGTAATATTTTGTATACCCTCAATGTGGTGGTGTTATTGTTAGAACCCATTGAGTGAACTCTTGAAATAGGTGGGGATGAAAAATCTCTCTGAGACACTAACATAGCACGTATCTTGGCAAGCTCTTTTACTTGTTCATTCAATTGTGCTTTCATACTTGTAATTTCATCTCTTTGCTTTTGAATAATACGAAAAGAAGTGGTACGACTTGGAATTTCACCCCACACATCCGAAAGGTGAACACCGCTGCCAAACGTGCGGACCCTGCCATATCTACCTAGTCCAACAACTTGGGAGAAGATATCATTTGGACTAAGTCTATCTTCTGAGCCAAGAAGGAGTTGTGTACTTCTTTCATCCATTTCATTCTTTAAGATGGATAAGCAATTACAAAAGTTAGTCTTTATTGTGACAATTTATAGTAATATTTAGTATAAGCAACAAAACGGAGTACATATACTTCAAGAATGCATAATATTGGGGAAAAGTCATAGAATCTCAAATCTATATATTAAGGCACAATGAAGCGAGGATGTAATAACTGTTTTCAACCTCCTCAAGATTTCAGCTACTGTGACACCTAGCTCCAAGTTGTCATACATATCAGAGACATACAAAACAAGAAAACCAAATAATGGCTGAAAAAAGCAACACATATGCAAATGTCCTACCCTCAAGTTGAACATATGCCAATTAATCTCAGCAAAACTGTAGAATTATTTGACATGTTATTTGCAAAATTGCTGCACTGACAGTTATATTAGCAAAACTGTCCACTTTTTTACAGCACAGTAGCATACTCCCCTTTTTCTCCTCCAACATCAAAGCAATTGATAACAAGTAACCAAGCTGTAAACAACTAAAAAGGGTAAAGCCAAATGCTACCATGTTATAACATATACACATAGAAAACTGTAATAAAATTTATCAAAAGAATTCAAGTGACTATCTTCAAAAAATGAAACTACTTTAACTAAGATTGTTGAAACCACAATATAATCAAACTTTGATAGTTAGAATAGATGGTAGTTTACTGTAAGTAAAAGTAGAATGAACATTTCTGTTTAAGTTAAAGCAGGTTCTTGTGATTTGGAAGCGAAAGCAAGTTGCTATGATTCGGAGTTAAACATGTTCCCACATTTCTGCTTAAGTTAAAGCAGGTTCTTGTTCAAAATATACATGTTCCCACCAATGAAAAGTTGTGGTATTTGCATTTTTTTATGAAAATGAATCAAAAAACTTCATTAAGCAATATATATTCCAAAGCTCAACCTCATTCTTTCATCCTTCTAAACAGAAAGTAGAACAAAATTAAAATCTAAAATTATGTCCCTCTTGAGCATTCTTTCATCCTTCAGCTATTCTCCAAGCTTGGGATAGCTTCATAAACTAGGTAAGACTTCATCCCCTAGAACAAAAATTGTTCTAGGCATGATAAGGATCAATTGGATACAAGTTTTCATGGTTGAAAATGAAGAATTCTGTTATGTTGTTAAACTGAAATTTTTATTTTTGGTGCTGCTTGGAGTAAGCGTGATAACTGGTCAGCTGAAGCATGTTCTAGGAATGTGAAGTGGTTAAAATGCAGAAAAAAGGCCTTAAATAAATTCTAAAAGTTGCATGACAAATGAAGAAAGAACAAGCCATTGTTGTTTGATAGTTGCATATTTGAACTGTCCTAAGAGAGCTGAATGGAAGGGATGATTGAAAATTTATCATTTAGATTTAGAATAATGTCTAAGAAGGTTTAAAGTGTGGCATGTTATGTAGGAAAAACCATAGAAAGCTCCTAAGTAAAATGGTGCTAAAAATAGATTGATGAAAACTGGAAATCTATATTACAAAACTCAGCTCATTACAAAAACTGCAAACAGTGGTAAATCTACTACTGAGTTGTCCAGAGATGTGAAAATCTGGTAAATCTGCTACAGTGCACATCTCTTAGACATTAAGCTTTTCTATACAAATGATAAATCTGCTATTGATGTGCACTGCAGCAGCTTTACTCTGTGAGAGAACTCAGTTCATTAGGTTCCTTTCAAGAACATATTTCACTTTCTTACGTATCATAAAATTATTCATTAATTTCTGCAACAAGAAAAGAAAACAAAAATGCATCTAGCATTAGAACCCCAATATTTAACAGTCAAATGAATCCCCAAAGGTATAGAAGCTATAAATTTTATTTGGCCAGAAATTAGTAAAATCAGCACCAAGGACAAGAAAATATCCAATATGTACACAGTATCAGTCAAAATTGATATCCTCCTGTCATTGTTCTCTCCTATTAGAAAAGAAAAAACAAAACAAAACAAAAACTAGCATTGTTGAATCACTTAAAGTATACTTTTGCAATAACTGCCGTAGTTCAGATACATAATTTACCAACCACTCAAGCAAGAACTATCCCCTGGACAAATGCAAGCCCAATTTTAAAAAGTTAGCAACGTTAAGGTAGCAAGCATTCACATATCTGATATATCTGCTGCTTTGCTAGAAAGACTAACATCAATATACTAAACAGCATTACCAGCATAAGGGCAAATGGAACAAGCACCCATAACATAACCACATTGCATAATTATATGTAATAAAACTAAGCTAACCAAATTGCAGGAAAAACTGAAACAACCACACACACAACAAAGCAGCCAACACATTCAACAGTTCACATCTCCCATGTACAAATTCAGTCCCAACCTCATTGAGTCCCAAACTCCAAACATTAAAAGTTCAAACCAACATCTCCCATGCAGTCCCAAACTCCAAACATTCAAAGTTCAAACCAATATCTCCTATGCAGTCCCATCCAAACTCCACACATTCAACACGTCCAACTATGAAGAACGACATATTCCAATAAAACACAGTTGTCCCATGTAACTATAAAGAAAGGCATTTTTCAATAAAACAAAAACTATTAAGTCATATGTATGATTGCCACTGCACACGCCACATGAGAGTTGGAAGAAGTTCCGCTAGCATCTATGTAACACTTTTTGAACATTTGTACACGAGTTGGAGAATGGCCTTGCTCCTTTGTCTGCATTATTCAATTTCTGTAAGTAGTTAATAGAGGCCAACAAATCATTCAATCTCATGAAGAAGTTACCATATCATCACGAATTTAACTATAAGGCTTCTTCCCTGTCCTATGATTCATGTTCTTCACATTTCTATTCCTTTTATTCTTCTCTGTCATTGCCTGAATTTAGAAAATTCAGTCATCAACAGATTTGACATAGACATCAATGTATCAATCAAGAAAGAGTATGAGCACATGTTCGTACCTTCCCTTCAGCTGAATCCCACCATTGAAGGAGATTAGTCCACTGAGCGTGAATCACGCGATCATCAGTGCATGGAGTTTGGTGATGGATGTCTTTTTCTGCATCATACCATTCGCTCTTTAGTGATGCTTTCCAGATCCTCCATTTTATGCCGATTGATCTTAGGATAACAGGCCTAAGACCAGGCGGTACATTAAACTTCTCCTGCACATGGACAAGAAAATAACAAAACTCAAACACATATTACTATATAATGTACTTCAATATTAGATAAAAATGTTAAATACCTTCACAACATTGAACATCTCATTCTTGTTGTCTCAAGGAATCTGAGACCATGATTTGATATCTATTGGAGCGTACATTCTGTTCCTTGCTATGGTTCCCAGATATTCGATCAATTTACTACGGTTCGTTCCCACCGACTGTCCAAACTTGTTGAATTCAACCTCCAAAGGCTTCGCATTTTGAGGGCGGCCCCAAATATAGGTCATATAGGTTGGTCCTCCCTTGCGAGTTGCCTCACATCTCCTTGTACTTACTTCTCATACAAAAATTTGAGCAATGACTCATTAGGAAATACAAAAATATAGAAAGCATATAAGAAGTCAACAAATATAAATATACCTTGACTTTCACTTTGTTGCATGACTTGATCCTCAACCTCTTGTACAACATGCGCATCAGTAATTTCATCAGCCTCTTGTACAACATGCGCCTCGGTACTACCAACACCACGTTTGTTAGGTTGACTGGTACTTCTTCTTCTTCCCCTAGTTCTTGCCATACTTGGATTCAAATCTGGGATTCAAATGTTCGCACCAAAGATCAGTAATTTCATATCCAAAAAAATCCCCAAAAATAACACAAGACATTTATCAACTATATTAAAAAAAAAACAGCAAACAAACACACAGAATGCATAGAAACATATTATATTACTTGCAACATGGCATAAACAATGGAGCCATAGAACAATGTATCTCATATTACAGCCATTAATTTTACACAACTAGGCCTTGAATAGAAGGGTTCTCAAAACAAGTTTGGACAGCAAAAGCAACTTATAGAGTAAAGATTTATCAAGTAGTTGTAATTTCAACTTCAACTCCATCGACCCCTTCAGCAACCCAGCTGACTTCCTCACTTCCCAAATCTGCTTGGATGTTGCAACTTTCACTCTGCAAATAACTCTCAACATCAACTACGGACCCCATGTTATACACAACTCTCGGATTTGTGGTTATAACAATTTGTCAATTACTTTCAGTCGGGTCTCCAACGTAAAAGACTTGCGTTGCTTGAGAAGCTAGAATGAAAGGCTCTTCATGGGGCCTAACATCAGTGAAATTGGCCAGAGTAAAGCCCTTAGCATCTTGCTTCAACCTTTTCCCTGTTGATACCCAATCACATCTGAACAACACAACTCTATGCCCGTCTCTATAATCTAACTCAATCACATCTGTTAATTTCTCTAAATAAGACACATCACTTGAAATTGGATTTCTGTCTCTAACACTTGAGAAACTAGTTGTTGTTGCATTTACAGAAACGCCACTATTTTGAGTTTTCCTTTTGCGTTCAACTTCTACAGTATGATATCGAAAGCCGTTCACCAAGAGCCTATCATATTTAAGACCAATTCCATTGGATCCTCTGGCCAAATGCTTCAAATCCTTAGAAATTATATCACCATCATTGAATTGCAATGCCTTCATCTAGGAAATCAACAAGAGTCAGTGTAAGCTTAAGCATCATTAAAGTATAACTTAAGCATGCTAATTGAGATGAATCTTACATAATTGCAAAACCAATTCGCAAATTCTTCACTATGGATGCGCTCAATTTTATGCAAACTTGCACGAGGATGCCTTTGCTCCACTAGTCCATGATGCTGGTTGTATATACATACTATGCATTAGTTAAGCGTGGCTTCATGACCACTAATCTAATGAAGAATATAAATCCTCTATCTTATACATACTCTATGTAAGGTTTTACAGCGTGAGAATTAAACAACACATATTGATGTGCTATCTCCAATGCGTCTTCATCGAATTTTGTAGGAACTCCTTTTCCAAGTGAACGTCCAGTTGGTTTGAAAATATCTAACCCAGCATAAGAATTGGCTTCATGATCATCATTCCTACTTGGTCGGTTGAACTTTGTCTTCACATAGTCAGCAAGATATAACGAGCAAAATGTCAAACATTCCTCAGCCAAGTACCCTTCAAGAATAGAACCCTCTGGGCGACTCCTATTACGAACATAGGACTTTAACGTGTTCAAATACCTATTTAAATTTAACTTTCATACATTAGTTTCAATAACATTGTTGTACATGTTTGAAATCGCAAGAAAGAATAACCTAAACATGAAATGAATGAAACGTATACTTCTCTATAGGATACATCCATCGATAATGAACCGGCCTAGCTATCTTAGCTTCGGATGCTAAATGGACAGTTAGATGCATCATGATACTAAACGCTGAAGGAGGGAAGACTCGCTCCAATTCACAGAGGATAACAACAATCTCTTGCTCTAATTGAAACACTTCATTTGGATGAATCTCAGTACAACACAACTTTCTAAAGTATCTACTGAGCTTTATCAAAGGATAGCGGACAGTCTTAGGTAAAACCTTTCTTAGAGCGATTGGCAGTAATTGTTGCATCAAAATATGATGGTCATGGCTTTTAAGTCCAAAAAGCTTAGGTGGATTAAGGTGTACGCACCTAGACAAGTTGGCAACGTATCCGTCTGGCACCTTAACACCTTTCAAAGTCTTGCAAAATGTCACTTTCTCCTTCTTACGTAGTACAAAAGAAGCCGATGGCAAATAAACTTTACCATTATCCCTCTCAACGGGATGAAGGTCGGATCGAATACCCATATCCTTTAAGTCGAGACGTGACTTAAGGTCCATTTTCTTATCCACTTCCAACAATATTGCGCATATGGCCTTATAAACGTTCTTTTTAATATGCATTACATCAAGATTATGGCACACCAAATTGCCTTTCCAATACGGCAACTCAAAGAATATACTTTGTTTCTTCCAATTATAGGGCAATTGTTAGTTATCATGGATTGCCCTTCCAAATTTGATTTGTTTTCCATCCAACTCATGCAATATCGTATCCCCATTCAATTTAGGGGGTGGCCTTCCATGTTCTTGCTAACCATCAAATGACCGTGCATCATTTCGAAAACGATGATTAGAAGACAAAAACTTACGATGCCCCATGTAGCAATGCTTGACACCATTCTTCAACCATTGTGATTTTGTTTCCTTATGACAAATAGGATAGACCAGTTGCCCTTTAGTACTCCACCCCGACAAATTTACATATCCAGGAAAATCACTAATTGTCCACAATAATGCAGCACGTAGCTGAAAATTCTGCTTCGAAGATGCATCAAAAGTTTGCACACCTATGTCCCATAACTCTTTCAATTCAGCAATTAGAGGTTGTAAATAAACATCAATATTATTACCAGGAGCAGATGGACCAGGTATCAACAATGACAATATGAAATATAGTTGCTTCATACACATCCAAGGGGGTAAGTTGTAAGGCATAAGTATCACAGGCCAAGTACTATAAGCAACATTCATATTTTTAAACGGATTAAAACCATCGGACGCCAATCCCAACCTCACATTACGTGCATCTTTTGCAAAATCTGTATTTATAGTGTCAAATGCTTTCCAAGCAGGTGAATCAACTGGATGCCTCATTCGACCATCATCTGTGCACCCTTCTGCATGCCATCTCATAGAAGCCGAAGTCTTGGCTGACATGAATTAGACGTTGTAGTCGAGGTTTCAAGGAAAGTGCCACAAAACTTTCTTTGCAATCTTCCTCTTCTCTCCCGTTGGGTCATTTCTAAAAATGACCCACCTAGACTCTTTACACGTTTTACAATCCTTCAATCTTTCTTTATCCCCCCAGTACAATGCACAATCATTAGGACAAGCATCTATTTTTTGATAGCCTAAGCCCAGTTGCTTCATCAATTTTTCAACTTCATAAAAAGATTTAGGAAGTTCAACACCCTCAGGCAATGCTTCCCTCAGCAAATCAAGTAGCATATCAAAATGCTTATTAGACCACTTCCCTGCGCACTTGAGATGAAGTAACCGAATGATGAAGGCAAGTTTAGAGAACTTCTTACAACCTAGATACAAATCTTGTTGAGTGTCATTAATCAGTTTGTAAAATTTTTCAGCATCTGCGGAATTCAAACTACTTTCTTCATCTACATTTCCACAAAGTGGGACCCCAAATGCATCATGCAACATTGCTTCCATTTCATCAGGCATAGATGCTACATTATTTGAAATAGGATCGGAGTGTGATGTACTTAAACTAGGCGTAAAGAGTTCTCCATATGCTATCCAATGTGTATATCCCTTAATAAATCCCGTAACAATCAAATGCTCCCTGGCCTCAACTTTTGTCCTCATTACTCCATTTCCACATTTCAAACAAGGACATAATATCATTCTATTTAAACTTGCGTTGTTCATTGCAAAGTTTAAAAACCTTTCGACTCCGTTTTCATATTCAATGCAATTCCTTGGAAGTTTCATCCAACCCTTATCCATACTTTTGAAACTAATTATCCAACTCAAATGGCAACAACAAATGGAAGAGAATTTACCTATGTTAGCATCACGTTAGAATACAAGTGGAGAAATCCCTAAAAAAATAGCTTGCAATACCTATTACAATAAATAGGAAGAAAGTTCTAATATGTTAAGTGGTGCGTGAACTTTCTACTTTGAAATATGAAGGGGCTCTACTTGAAGATAAGTGGATATGATACAATCCTGGAATTAATACAGAATATGACAAAATATATACTAGTATAGAAAAAGCAGCCTATTGTATTGAGCAGGATGAGCAAGAGGTAGACTTAGGAGTTTAGTTAATCCCTTCTTTTATGTGCAATTGAAAGCTGTCATAGTCGTATATAAAGAAAACATAACTTGGGTCCAAATTTACGGTTGAAATCCATATATACAGTTGTAACATAGTTATAAAAGTGATATGGGCCTATAGAAGAGGTGGCCAGTATTTAGAACATTACTGAATTCTCTGCTTAAGTGTTCCTTCCAAGTATAGGTTGGCTAGCTTGGTTGGTAAATTTACTTAATTAAATTCTGAACAGAGTGAGATTTGATTTTGATTGTGTGACTATGAGAATTGCTACTGGCTACTATCCATTGCAACTTATTCGGAGAAAATGAAGGAAATGAGATGAAAGGCATACTGGAAGAATGAAAAAAATGGAGTCGCAACACACAAGTCAAGGTGACTACAATAAAATGAGAACTGTGCACAGGAAGAAAAGTAGAAAACCAAAGTCTCAATCAGATAAAACTTCGGGGTTCACACCTTTCTACAGTAAAATGTTAAAATAGAAAACTGAAGTCTCAATCAAACAGCATCTATTGGTGAAACAGAAAATCCACAAGCACCCACAAATCTACACTAAGCTTCTTTTACCCATTAGTCACTTCATTTTATGCCAAAACCAACGCTTAATTATGAATAACAAAGAATGATGGTAACAACTGCAAGAACCCATGTAGAAACACAACAAAATCAACTAGAATAGAATAACTTTATCTTAGAAACATATACACATAAAGGGAGAAAGTTGAACTGTTGAAGCACACTAGAAAACTCCAACATGGAAGAAGAATGCTATAGGATGATGACGAGAGACAGGCATGCTTTTTCTTGAATGCCACAATATACAATCGGGCTTTCTTGAAAACAGAAATGAAAATGATGGCAAGCAAAATATTATCAGAATGTATGACACGAAATAAATCACCAATATGCACAAACTCCATTACTCATACCCAATCATTGAGCTTATAACCATAACTAAATTAAATGAAAGTAACTACACCATAGCTTATACCAGTAACTGGACTAAATGACCTCTGCAAACTTCCAAGAATTAAAACTGTAAAAAAAAAGATGAATTAAGAACATTCAAGTAGCAAAATTCCAGTGGAAAGAACTATATGAAATGCAAAGGTCCCAGCAACTGAAAGCAACATCTTTAAACATGCAAAGTCAGTTAATCTCCAATTTACAGCAGGTACAACCCTTTGACTCTAAAACAGGACACCAATTTGCCTTACTCCGGAATGAATTCATAACATTTACAGAGGGGAAAAAACACGAGCTACATTTCGAGGGGGAAAAGGGAGAAAATCATGATTCAGAACGCCAAAATGTTTAGGCATGGTACCCTAGAAATCTATCAACAAATGAACAAAATGAGTTCAATCTCAATACTCATAGCAGAAAGAGGTTCTCCGGCTCAATTATTTCCAGCACCTCCCATAATTCAAACATCCAACAGACAACATTTAACAAATAAAAATCAGAGGAAAAGGTCAACACAAATTCCTCAACTACAAGCAGCAGAAAGTCGCCTCCAAAATCCAGAGGTAAACCGCCTCAAACGCAGCAAAATTAAACAAACAGATGCACAGAAATGCAAATCGACCTAAGAATACTTACCAATCTAAAGAGCAGTGTATAGACCGCATCTAAATAATGCCCATTTGCAATGCCGATACCGCTTCACACAGTAGCAGAGCCGACGGCCGTCACTTCAACCGGTTGTGCAGAGAAGATGCTGTGACTCGCGCAGAGGAGTTTGGACTGAAGAAGCTACGAATCAAGCTCTATTTCGTCTGATTTCCCTCACTGATTTGAAGGAAAAATCCAAGTTCCCTCACTATCCGCCATTGTTGTTGCTCGGCGTCTATGGTTGAAACACAGCCCTCTTTTGCACAGGTGAGTTTGGATTGAAGAAGCTGCGAATGCCACTCTAGATCTACTGATTTCCCTCACTGATTTGAAGAAAAATTCCGATTTCCCTCGTTGCCATTGTTGTTGCTCTCGATCGGCGCCTTCGATTGAAACACGGACTCACGCAATTTTATCAGTACTGAAGTGTTATGCGCACGCCCGAGGATCCGAAAGTGTTAGGAAAAATCTAATTTTTTTTCTTTACACAAAATTGTGTCATAATAGTATATCACTTTAAGTGAAACTAACAAAACTACGTCGTATTGATTCAATATAATAACACTTAAAAAATTAGTGTCATTATAAGTATTATATTATTACACTTTATAAAAAGTGTCATTAAAAATATGTCAGCAAAGTCTTTTTTTCTAGTAGTGCGTAAAATGTATTAGAATAAATTTTGATAACATTTCCTTTCATATATATATATATATATATATATATATATATATATAGAGAGAGAGAGAGAGAGAGAGACCGAAAATCAATGAATTATTTACATCCAATAGTATTTATCTTGGCTCACAAGGAGGAGCGAAAAAGAGAAAGAAAATAGAAAAAAAAAACAAGTAATGACGACCGGTTAGCACATTTGGTTTCAATAGTGTTTTCCAAAGCTTGAGCTTTGGTCTAAAACTTCAATTTAATCCATTTGAAATAAACATGGCATCACTTAGATATAATTTTATCCTTTTGGAATTTTAAAAAATTACACATTCTACTATAGCAATAACAATAATTAAAGTATGAATGGTATATAAGAATTGGCCTAAGTACCCATTGTTAACTTGGGATATCTATTTTGGCCCAGTGAGGACGACGGCCAAGTACTTGACCATAGGTGCTGCCAGACCCATAATTGAGCTCCAGAGTTCGCGGGTACGAGGCGTGACATTTGGTATTAGAGTAGGTAACCACGCGGTGGGAGCCACCTCTAGAATCCTATACCGCCTAGTTGGTTCTGGGTTAATGTCATGCTCATTATGTTTTTATATTAAATGAAATATTTGTGTTAGATCATTTATATTATATTTTTTTATTTTTATTTTTTAGATGGTATTATGTTTATATACTAAATGATATATTTGTGTTAGATCATTTATATTACATACTTTTATTTTTTATAAAAAAAATTATGCGATTTACGGAGGCATAATGTCATTGGAACAACTTGTGAGATTCCGTTTATATTGGGATTGTAAGATTTTGCGGGATGCACATGGTCATTTCTTTAATGGTCCTTGTCACAAGAGCTTAATTGTTAGAAATCGAATTATCTTCTTCAATTTGGTCAACAAAATATGTAGAATCCGAGGGTTGGACATGTCTAGGGTTAAGATACAAATCACATTGATAAAAGAGACTCCTTTCGGTAATACAATAAGGTTTACAATTACTATTACGGATGATGAATATATGAAATTTTTATAGTGCTACGCCTCTGCTATAGGGGAACAATCAATTGATTTGCATGTTCATCATGAGAACTTGCAAGTTCCTACGACAGTTCTAGATATTGAAAGTCAAAACAACCCAACTCCTATTGTTGGGTCATTCACCGCAACCGTACCCTTCTATTGCATACTAATGAGTGACAAATTTGGACGTCTATCACGTCTCTAATTTGTTGAGAGATAATAGAGTTGCATTACCCAGATAAAGCTATGCGAAAATTTGAATTGGTGCAGATAATCTCTATTCCGGTTGATACCGGTGACAATTTGCATGTTCGTAACATAAAGAGTGCTGGTGCAGAGTGAAGCGAGATTGATTCAATACATCTAACAAATTAGGTTAACAGGTATTGAACTGTTCTAAGTGGACAGCCCAATTACGATGTGAATATAGTTCCGGATGACTACGCTGCATGGTTTTAGACTTGCATTAGGCGATTGATTGGCAATCCAACTATATCACAATCAAATCTTGTGGGCTATCAATCGAGCAGTAATGTAGTTGAAGTATTGGAACGTAGATTTTTTAATAATACTGTGTAATAAAATATAAAATTTTGTTTTGAATATTATATTATCATTTTGAAATACATAAGTAGGCTAATATGATGTACTGGATCTTTTACATATGCAACGAAGGATATCAAAATGCTGACGCTCTATCTAAACAAATGATCGCAACCATATTAGATCTCGTCATGTGTTCGCTGACCGCTGTCGATGAGCAGGTCATTTGAACCTCTCACCTTGCAAGCCATCTAGATGAAGCTATATTTCTAATCTAATACCTTCCATTTTGCAAGAAGTCCCTCGAAAAGTATTACCAATTCAGTAGGGCGGTAGGCGGGTACGTCGGCATGTCTTGGTTGACGAAGTTTTTCAACATGATCACTACTCACCTGTGTAAGAAGGTGAAGATGATTATATACCAGGTGATCCTGCAGCAATTGATTATTATCTTTGCCTAACGAGTTTGCTACTTGTCCATCCACTGGACGGTCTCGGAGATGGCATAGGCAATTTGAAGAATATGTAGGTCCCCCATACGCTGCAGAAGAACATATTGAGGAACAACTTAAAGTACAATCTCAGGAACAACATCCTAGACGTGTTCAACATCCGATGAACTGTCGTTGATAATTTCATTATGGGACTAGTTATCATGCAATTATTTGATGCAAATATATGATATTTATAATCAATTATAAATTATATAATTGAGATTAAATTGATATTTTTAGATAATTGATATTTATTATTTAAAATAATTAAGATTTGTAATTGAATATTATAAATTATATTTCAATTGAAAATTAAATTTAAAAAGTGTTATAATTAAATTTGAATGAATTACAGATAATATTTTAAAGTTTTATTTGAAAATGATAATAATTTTAATCCCCATCTATAATTATTTCATTATTTTCAAATTTTACATGGAAACGATATCTATAATTTAGCTTATCATAATTAGACTTAAAAAATTAATTAAAAATATCCTTGTTTACACGCATGGTGTTTAAATTTATATTTAAAAATTGAAGATAAATAAAAATTTAAATTAATTCAATGGTACAAATCTATCAAAATAAAAAATAAATAAAAATTTAAATAAAAATATACAAAAATGAAATTTTACAATAATTAAAATTATTTGGATTTTTAACTTAGAAAAAATTAATAATACAAATGTATTTAGAATTTTTAATTACTTAAAAAAAATAAGTATGAATTAAAAAAAACGTAGAATCAAGCAGCCTCCTCGCACCACCAGACGCGAGGCTACCCTTTTGACAAACAGCATTCTCTCGTGGACGCGAGGCATGGATAAAGCAAACGCGAGGACGGCCCTTTCACGCTGCTATAAGTATCAAATTCCAATCCTATGCTGTGGGGTAGCAAAAAGCAACCCTATCTTAGTCAAAAACCCACCTACTAGTCCTCGAGATGTTAACAGAAAGTGAGAGTTCAAGACACAAAGAAAGGGTTGTACCAGTGGAACTTTTCTGAAAGTTGTCAAAGGGATTGAAAGAGTGGGCCTCCATTTTGTGAAAATATTATTTCGCCCCTTTAATAGATTGCTTTTATAGTAAATCTAAGGTGCAAAAACTGACACGATCAAAATTGTACCTCGAAAAGTTATGTTAACTTTTTAAGTACAGTACAATTGTTATTTCTGCATATAATAATATTGAACACTAGTATCAAGTAAATTTTTATTGTCATGTTGAATTATTAGATAAATTTTAATTTAATTATTATATTAGTTAAACACGATTTTAATTTTTAATTTCCTTTTGTTTTTTTTGAAAAGCATTTAAGAATGATTAATTTATATTTTAAAGGTTCCGAATTGTGTATTCCAACCACAATTACATTATGTATGTTATCAAACTTACTAAATTTTTTTACAAGGTAAACCATTCCTTTCATAGAATTTAACAAAATTAGTAGAGAGAATATCCTCGAAGCAATAGGAGAGATAGGAGAATTGAACAATAAATTTTGTTAAGGAAAAAAAAAAGGGACCCTTATAGTCTTATTAGATTTTTTTTTTTAATAAGAGGAATGAATATAAAAAGGATTACAAATTTAGGATGAGAACGTAATTGAATCCTAATTGCTAAGAGATCCTAACCAATAATTTAACGCAAAAAAATAAGGGGTGAATTAAAACAGGGGTTATATGTTAATGATACTGTCCTCTCCATTCCAGCTAAGGTACAAGGTGTTTTGAACCCACCACAGACGTAGTTTGTACAACTACAGATGAAGCCCTGAGAATGGCTAAACTAGTTACCTGCCTCAAATGAAACCACGAGCAAGGCGCTGGAAGGAAGGGAGCCTACATGCTTAATTAACTGATGACCAAAGACATGAGCTTTGTTGCGGACAGCGACTAAAATCTGCAGCTGGATGCTGTGTCGGTTAAAAAACTAAAAAGAGTCCTTCAAAGCTATAATGTCGTCCTCATCTTATGAATCTTGAGGCCACTTCTGCAATGGTCCAGCTTATGGGAGCTGGATTTTTTTTTAAGATAACGATTTAGTCTTATATTTCAATAGAAGTAGAAAAAGAGACAATCGTCTTTTCATTCACAACAGGACTTGATTGGGAGATCAAAGAGGTATCTCCACGATTATATAAAGTTGCAGGGGAAGAAGGACTGGGGGTATGTAACCAAATTTACTATGGGAGCTGGATTTCTCATTGGAGTTTTATTCCTACGGTCACTTCAACACTTCTGCTAGGCATTGAATGAGAAAAAGATGCATTTTATTTGGAAAACACCTTTTTCATAGTAAGAAATAGGCATTACAATAGTGTATCCATTGACTTTGGAGGGTCCTTAGCCCAACAACCCCAACAACAGCGACAAGTAGACAATACAGGTTATCCAGCCCCCCGGACAATACAGGTATGTTATCCATAACATAGAGGAAGTCATTGGCTAACTTTATCATGTTGCATAGGCAAATTACCATTTCCTTTTGAAAAGCTTGACCGGAAAACCATGCTTCATTTGAAGAATAACGGAAGCTCGGGGCACGACAGGATGGCCTTCCACTGGTTGGATTTGGTAATGATAGATGACAGTGGCTGCAACCATTTTCATTTGAATGAAAGCCATGTCCTTACCCAAACAAGTCCTTGGTCCGGCATTAAACGCCGGAAACTTGTATGATGGTTCATGTTTAAGTTTTCCTCGCTCGGAGATCCACCTCTCAGGCTTAAATTCCATGCAATCTTTGCCCCATATCGACTCCATCCTTCCCATAGAATAGAATGATAGGACCAATTTAGTGTTTGCGTCAATATGTTGGCCGGTTGGAAGAACGTCTGGCTCAGTAGGAGCTTTGTGCTCCAAAGCCACCGGTGGAAATAGGCGAAGTGCTTCGTTCAAAGCACCATGGAGATAAACAAGTTCAAATGACTCTTCTACGCTAAAAAACCTCCATTTATCGTCTTGTTCGATATTCAGTTTAGTTCCAATTTCCTCCCTGATCTTATTTTCCACTGAAGGATTCTTGGCAAGCAGCCAAAAAAGCCAAGTAAGAGCTGTACTTGTGGTATCTCTTCCAGCAAGCATCAAATTCAGCATTACGTCTCTCAGAAGCGCATTCGAATCGCCAGAAGCATCAGCCTTCCCTTCGTATGCCTCCATTAAAGCAGTCAGGCAGCTTCCTGAATCCTCCTCAACTTTCGGCTGTTCCTTCTTGACTGTAACGCAGGGGTAGATGAACTGATCAAAAGCCACCCAGGCTCTGCTGAGTCTTTTCTCCTTGCCAATTCCGAGCCATTTTAGCAGTTTCCAGCAGTTTTCCGGCAATATGTGCCTGTACAATATGGCTTCTAGAGCATCGTTGAATGCCTTTTCGCAGGGGACATATGGTAAATCAATTGATAGGCTGCACGGATCATGGTCCAGCAGCAATTTGGAGATGCTGTCGAAAGTGAACCTCTGAAATATATCTTGCAAATCAATCTCGGCTCCTCGATTCGCAAAGCTGTCTAGAACAGGGAGGAGCCCTTGTTCCACTTTCCGCCAGATAGTTCGCTCTAACACATTCTGAAAACTGGCTTGTTTCATCACGGACATAGTGAGTTTCCTGTGAATTTCCCATAGTTGGAAATCAGCATTGAAAATCCCCTCTCCCAGAATTTCAAAGATTTTTCTGAATTCAGGACCCTTTGGGTAGTTTGAGAAGTTTTTGCTCAGAATATGATGAACGTTGGCAGGATCACTGGTGAACACTATGTCCATATTAGCAAACCGAGGGCCTTTGAACTCGAATGTGTCGTCACATTCTTGAAGTACCTCGGTTAAAAAATCATGAGTACGGTGCACATTTTGAAAAGCTGCTGGCATCATACCGACGAGTGGCCAATTTGTTGGTGCAAAGCTTTTCTTCGCAGGCCATACCCTCCAAAGACAGTAACACAGAAGAATCAAACAGAAGAAGATAGAGATAGTTTCAAGAAAAGATTCAATGATAGCCATTTGGTGCACGATCTCTGGGCTTATTCAATTTCCAAGTTCTCCATATATATGTGGTAGTTAATTATTGCCAAGATATTGTTCAAAATCACCATCAGAATTAAAGGAGCCCACTAGATGTTGATTGACGATACGCGTACGACTCTGATTATGAACTATGAATGTGCAATACAACAATGGCCAACTTACATTAATTACGATCGTTGAAGATTCACTACTATAAGATTGCTATGCATTCACCATAAGATGGCAAGGCAGCCTGTACGTCTAGGCTAGATTGGGACTTAAACGCAAAATCAAGTTTGATCTCATTTCACAGTTGTATCATAAATGACCATGTTTCTGTGTCCATGGTTTAACAAGGTAGCCCCATCCCCGCCATACTGTTCATTTCCGGTCCTTGGCAGAGTGAATATGCCAGTACTGATAATTTCTTGGCAGCTCTATTAGGTTCCATTTTTCAATTTGGCCAAGTCAAGGTACGAGAAACACAAATATATATTTCCTTATCTTATTTTATTTTATTATTATTTTTAACTATTATTTTAAAGTATCGTTATCAAATCAAATTAAAAAATCATGATTTTCAATTTTGATGTTTAGTATCGGTCGGGCCACCCTTATTAAAGAGACAAAAAAGATGAAATCAGAATGGATGGGTTTCTCCTTTTTGCAACTTCTAGAGAAGTAGTGTTTGTATCTATATTTTGATGATCGTTTAAGAGTTTTTTTTTTTTTTCGAAATTCAAAAATCAAAGAGCAATTGATGAATAGTGTATAAATTTAAGACCCGTCATATTGTAGATGTACTAATAGTTAACAACATTTACCGACAAGATATGAATGAAATAGATGTCATTATTATAATTAAGGTGTTTGAAGATGTAAGACCATTGGTAAATAAATTTGGTATAACTGAGATTATAGACTGAGTCCAATTTGAATACAGAAGATGATCATGATGAGGATGTTATTGAATTAATAACCGAAGACGAATTAGATTATTAAATTATAACTTTTCTATTACTAACACAAAATTTTCATTTGTGTTATGTATATATTTTTTGACAAAATTTTAACTTATTCTTTACGAAATTTTATTTTTGTTGTGTGTTATTTATTATATTCTAGTTATATCAATATATAATTTCTTATATATGATGAAGGAAGGATAATGGAGAATCAAGTTCTAGGTGTAGAAGAGGTAAGAGTGGAGCTTCTAGCTCAAGATTCTTTCTTGCGCATTCCCTCTAGCAGTGATCATTTGCACATGTTTTTAACACTATCGTCATCTATAGTCCTAAAGGTGGTAATCATGCTGTGTTCGTATTGGCAGGTCGTGTCAACTTGAGATAATTACACATGACACGCCAACTCAAATACGAAACGATTAAGAAACGTATCTAATTTTTATAATACGAACACAACACGAAAATAATTAAGTTGACACGACATGACACGATTAGACATGAAAATTAAATAGATAATTACTAAACCCACCATCCCGCCAACCTGAATACCTACTAAACCCACTACTTGTCCACCCATCACACATTTAAAAAAAAAAAATCAAATCAAACCATATAAAATTAAAACAACCAATAAAACAGCCCATAAAATCTTAAATAACCAATAAAATAACAAACTATCTAACTAAATATTTAGAGATTTTAATAAATTCATAAGATTTAATCTTAAAAATCTAAACAAAAACAACATTGACATTAATGCTTAATGCATGTGAAGCCTCCTCAGTAGGTGTCTCCTTATTGATGCTCAAATCCATGATATTTTGAACTTCGTCCACAATTAATTTTTCAGTAAGTGCTTCTGCAATAAATTTAAACAAACGAATATTATAAAATTTATCTAAAAATATAAATTAAAATAAAAATATAGTTTTTAAAAAAAAAAAACTATCGTCATAAATCCAATCCTTAGAACAAATCAAAGACTCAACAAGCTCAAGTGACAAAGAACTTCCAAATTGGCTAAGAACTCTACCACAACTATTGAATGCAGACTCAGAAGCAACTGTAGATGTAGGAATAGTAAGCATATCTCGAACTATTTGAGCTAGCAAAAGGTATCTATACTGATGAGCCTTCCAAAAAGATAAAACATCAAGCTTAGTTGTTGTATGAACCCTAGGCTCATCTAAATACAACTCTAACTCAGATTTCTGCATATACTTCATAATATCTTTACTTTCAAAATTATCAAATTCCTATTTTAAAAATTAAAAATAAAATTAGAGAACATAAATTAAATTATATATTAATATTATAATATAATTATAAAAGATATTAGACTTATAAAAAAGTAATAAGTAAAAGAAATAACCCATAGAACACTTGAACTTTTCTACACTATCTTTCTCTTTGGTAGATGATGTCCGCTGATTTTGATTTTCTCTGAGATATAGTGCCAGATACTCCAAAAATAGAAAAAAAATTAGTCTTGTATACTTCAAAAATAGAGAAGAGTTTAGATTTAAATTTTAAGCACTCCACTTGACCATAAATACCATAAAATTTCCTACAACTAAGTTCAACAAATTGCATTTTATACAGAGGATCAAACACAACAGTAATGGCCAAAAGTAGGCTAAACTCATTCCAATACTTATCAAACTTCGAATACATGTCAATTGTAATTCTCTTCATGTAGGCATCAGAACTTTTGATTTCTTCTATCAACCTCAACTGAATCATAAACACATGAGGAAAATAGAGATTGAAAGTAGGCCTCTTCACACTAGAAAATCATTTGTTGCATCATAGAACAATTTCAAGAACTACATATTTTCTCCATCCCATTCTTCTTTAGAAGGGTTATGCTTGAAATTAGAGTCACTTAATTGCAAATGACAAAAAGCAAGCTTATAATAAAGTGCACTAGTACGCATCTAATATGTAGAATTCCATGCATCTTATAGGAACATCTTACTTAAGAAATTTCTTGGAATCAAGAAATGTGTGTACCACATAGCATTATCATGTGGGCCGACCCGCACAGCTTCAGGCCGTGCTAGGTTGGTCTCGAGAACAAGCCCGTAGGCAATGTGGGCCGATCCATACTGGGCCCAGGGCTTCTATTAGACTCTAGGCCCTTGAGGACCTCAGGCTAGGGCCTTTCCTCTCTCATTTTTTATTTTTTTTTTCACTTAATACGATTACAAATTTTAATGTTCACTTTTTTTGTAATTTTTTATTATTACTCAAATAACACGATTGTTTAAAATCAAAGAAAGCTACCTTGAAGTGGTGGGAGTTTGGCTTGAACCCCTACCAGTTTTATTAATTAATAAAATAAAGATTACATAAGAGGGGGATTTGATATCTAAACCTCTTAAAAATATTATAATTGTCAAAATTTTAAAATAGAATAAATATTCTAAAAATAATATTAAATAATTACACTATATTACTTATTATAAGTTCCTAATTATTCGAATATGAAACTAACTATTTGACTCATCCAATTCATTATCTGAGTCATCATCAACAATCCACGAATTGGCTATCCTATCTTTAACTGCGAACTAACTAATGCAACACATTAACATCTCCAAAGTCTGAGGAGCCAATTGAGATATTCTTTCATCAATTGTCCGAACACTCTCACTAAAGACGCTTTTTCAATGGTACTGTGGAGACAGGTGGTGTCAAAAGATCATGTACCATTTTAGATAAAATTGGGTATTGTTTATATGAGCTTTCCACCAACCACAAATGTCAAAATATTGATATTCATTTTCTACCAAATGTTGCATCTCGTAAATTGTTATCTCATTATAGGTAGTAGATGATCTTTTTTAACGCTTATTGATACCCCATAGCTTAAATATTGATGAAATCGAAGAAGTAGATCTTCATAGTGGTTGAAATTAACTGTTAGATAATGATGATAAACCTTGCCTACTTAAAGTAGCAGAACTAGATCAATAAGACTCAAACTCATACAAATTATACATGTCAGATAGAATTTTAGTCATTTTATTTTTTATATATTTTATCATACATTGCCTAAATGTTTGTGATTCATCAAAATTTAATATTTTGTATAGATATTCAATAATACTACGAAATTCAGTTATTTTTATTTGAGAATCCATACACAATGTCATACAATATAAAATAGGAATATCTTCATAATATTTTTATATTTTTTAATATTGGGGATACTCTATATACTCATTAAAAATATTTGCTATCTTAGTAAGTGTTAGAAAAATACAATAAATAGTAGGATAATAAGATCTCGATAAAAGTTCAGTTGCTTCTTTAAAAGTAAATAAAAATATTAAAAGCGCAATACAATTTTCAAAATGAGTTTCAGTTAGTCGAGGTTGAAAATTGTTACTTTTACAAAATTCAATAAGTTAATTTTGAAATGTATAACACTTTCAAACATATATAAAATTGAGTTATATCTAATTTTACAATCTAAACTAAATTTTTTAAAAGATACACCTTATTTTCGGCATAAAATCTTAAAATTTTGTTGCCTAGTTGAAAAAGTTTTAGTAAATAAAATGACATTTCTAATTTTATTGATAATATCATCAACATATTTATATAATTCCTTAACATACAAATTAAGTATATGACAAGTACACCTAGTACGAAATAAAATACCACATAACATAGTATTCATATTATTTTTCAAAATTACTATAGCAGAATCATTATTTGAAGCGTTATATAAAGAAATAAAAATAATTTTATTTAAAATCATATATTCACGATATGTTTGAGTAATCATTCTAGTAATACTAGTACATATATGAGGATATTCAAATAATTTAAAACAAATAGTTCTTTTTTGTACTAACTAATCATGATTTATCCAATGACATGTAATGCACAAATAAGACTCATTAGTAATTACAATCCAACCATCACCAGTAAGAGCGAATTTTTAATTTCAAGAATCAAACATAACAATTAGACACTTTTTCATTTCTTTATATATATTTATTATATCATTTTTACTATTGTGCTAGGAATCCTTTTTCATGCAGGTTGGCAATTATTTTGCATGTATTATTCATAATGTGAATTTTCTACAAAATTAAAAAGTAATTTAGTTTGAACAATCATTTTAGCAAATCCATCCCTATTTTTTTTATGATCGTATTTAAAGTTACCAATAATTTGACTTCTTGTAGTATGGATTTTTTATTGTTTAAGTAGGTTTTCTAACCAATTATTATGTGACACTCTCATATGTCTAACTAACATTTCTACCCCTCCTCCTTTCTTATGTGTATATACCACCCTATAAATTTTACATGTTGACCTATCATTATCATTATCCTTTTCAAAAAGATTTCAAACCAAAAATGTTTTTACTTTAGCTACAACTTTTGAAGTTTCACCATCATCCTGACCCATATTGGCTTTATCATGATTAATAGTTAGAGTTGGTTGTGACTGTAAAACACTAACGCTAGGCTTACTAGGGCCTTTATTTTCATTACCCATTTCATTATTTATTAAATTCAATACTAGATCTATATTCAAATCAAAATATGCAGATAATTGTGATGAAGAAAAATAATAATATTGATTTAGATCCATTATTCTAAACAAAAATAATCAATTAAAATTTAAATAAAAGTTTAAAAAAATAAAGTAAAGTGTTAACAAATAATGAAATAAGAGAATTAAAAAATATAAATAACAAATTAACTTAAAAATTAAACAAATAACTAAAAAAATAATTAATAAAGCTAAAAAATAAAAATGTAAGATTAAGAAACACTAACCAGTTTATGGCCTAGAATAATAACACTTTGTGGAGCTTTACTTCTTATATCTACTATTTCGTCACTCAATAATCTTCCAAAATATAAAGACTTTGCTTAAAGAATTGAAAAAATATAAAAATAAAAAACTTCTATTCTAACATTTTTTGTAGAGGAAATAAAGAGATTTGAGAATTATGAGAGAAAGATGAATGAAAATAAGAAAGTTGGAGAGAATTGAAGAGAATTAGAGAATGTTTAATGAGTTTTGGAGTGAATTGAATGGTATTTATAGAGTTTTGGGGGTTAGGGGGAGCATATAGCTGTTAGGGTCCAAAAGTAAAAAAAAAAAGAAGTTTGCTGACCGTTGAGGGGCCAATCTTCAAAAAAAAAAAAAAAAACTTGGAGATGAAGCTTAAAAAATAGAAAAGCCATACACTATAAACATAAGCCAAAAACACACACATAGAACACAACACGGTGGAAGAAAATTTTTCTTTTTACACCTCTGCACATTGAAGATTTCTTTGGTGCTGAAGGAGTTGACTGAACAACTGGGATGTTCATGTTTCCTCTTCCCGTTGAAAATTCTGGTTCAACACCCGCAAGCCATCTGCTTCGTCTTGTTTGCATGAACACCAAGATATTTCGGATCTTAAAATATTCTACAGGTTAATACTTGTTGGTGAAACAAATTAGGCGAGGAATCACAGTCTCAAAAACTCTTGACTCTCTACTATTAATTAGTAGAATCAATGAAACAACAAAAAGGAAAAACGAGAGCGGCAAAATGAAGGCTTCTTTGTGGTTTTTTTTTCGTTCATTGCTGTATCCGTGATGATACACATGGGTCTTCACAAGATAACAAAAACACCAGGGCCCTTGTATTTCAAAAACCTCCGGAAGTTATCAAAGAAGATATTTAGTTTAGCATAAACTCTACTATTTCGTGAAAAAAAAAAAAAAAAAAACCTTTTGTCTAAGCTATTAGACCATTAATATTTTTATTATTTTTCTTGAACCCAATGAGCCTAAAAATTAATAAATATTAATAATTTATTTTTTAATTTTATAAAAATAACTCAATAAATAATTAATGAGCTCAAATAAATCAAAATAGTTATTTAAGCCTTTTTATCTAACTTAAGTCCAGATTAATTTTTTTAATTATTCAATCTGGGTTTAGGCCAAAATAATTAATTAACCAATTAAACCAGATAATAAATTTCATTTAATTTCTCTCATCCTTTTATTTTATTCTAATCCATTAATAAATTAGATTTTCTGAATAAAATAAAATCTCATTTTTTAACTGAGATTATTATTCCAATCTAAAATTAATTAGGATTTACGAGTTATTTCGAGAACAAAAAAAACACTTCACCTTGGCTACTAAAATGACCAAAATACTTCTATTATATAAATAGTTGTATTTTGTATTTTAAATATTTTTTAATATTACCATAAGGAAATATTGACCCGAAGGACAATGCTGCGTTAGTTATGTCTCTGACCTACAAGTGTAGTGACTAAAATACTCCTTCACACATCGTCTTGTATTTAGAGAGGAAAAAGTGTATTAACACCTTTTTAAATGATCCACGACTTTTTGGAATATTTTCGTTTTCCAAGGGAGCTACCCTAAAGTAAATACCCAAGTCATATTCTTCAAGACCTTGGATATTTAGATCATTTGGACAATTACAAGGGGCAATATAATATAGAAGTTGCCTTGTACAACTCTGTCTTAACTAACTAGTTACATATACCAAATATACAAATATATTGGTCCTACAATAGAACCTCAACTATAGTACATCAAAGTTTACGCTTCCAACTTCGTCAGATCACCAACTTATACTCAAGTTATAGAGTATAAATACACACTGTAGTAGTAGTAATCTAGGTTTCTACCATATCGTACTTTTAGAAACCACTACTACATGTTCAGTTCTGCGTATTCAAAATACACTTGTATTATGAAATGAGAAAACTACTCATTGGCTCAAGATAAGCCATTCCACATTTAGAATTTACAACACAATAACTTACTATGATGAGATTCTCATTTTCATTATTCGGTAAAGAATAATAGTTTATATGTTAAGTAACCCATGATCTATACCTTACTGTGAAAGACTCTCATTCAAATGAACCATTTACTTGTACAAAAGTAAAGAATAGTTCACAAACAATTTCTGAGAATAAAATTTTTATTAATACAAATCAAAATTATATAAAAAATCTAGTCTAAGAAGGCATACATCTCAACAAGGAGCCGTTAGGCAATGGCTCTCCAAGGTGGGCCGGCCAGTGGCGGGCTAAGGATTTTAATCCCTGGCCTGAACTGGCCCTCTATAGTGTGGCCGATTCAACTCGCAGGTTAGGCCGGGCCCAACCCGACACATCGGCCCGGCGGGCTAAACAAGCCCACATGCCAATGCTAGTGCCACACACTTTAAAAACTTTTACTTTCTTGTTGGTGACCCTTTTATATACTTTACAAATCCTCTTACCTTTTTAACTGATTCATTAATTTCTTTCAACCATTCTTTTACAATTATATTGAGAATATGGGCACAATACCTTACATGAAATAAAGAACCAAAGTCCAACAAATATCTTTGCAAATTCAACTGATATTTTAAAAGCTCAACACATAAACTGTTGGTAGAAGCATTATCTAAAGTTATAAAAAATAACTTCTTCTCAATTCCCTAACTAGCAACCAAACTATAAATCTTTTCAACTAATACAACACCAGAATGAGGTGGAGGTATGTATGAAAAATTCAAAATCTTTTTATGTAATACCTAATTTTTGTCAATAAAATGTGCAGTCAAAGTCATGTATCCATCTGTAGCTATCGAAGTCCAACAATCAAAAGTTAAGCAAATTCTACCAGGACATTATTTAAGTTGAAAAGTTATCTTGGCAATATAATCAACATGCATCTTTTCAATATCTTGCCTAACCGTATTCTCACTAATATGAGATACATCAGGCTCTAAGTAGAAAAATACAACCCTAATGCCCTCATATTCGACAAAAAATAAATGCAAATCATGTTGTATCACTGCATTAATCAACAACTCCCTAAACTTTGCCTGACAGAATCTCCTAAATCTATTATTCATGCTTCCACCACTAGATTCAATGAGCATTTGTCCTATGTCATTTGAATCAATCCTGGGACATTTCTTAATATGTTTTTTCAGGTTACCTGTTCCATATTTGCTTGCTGAAAAATATGTTTGGCCATATTTCTTACACTTGCATCTTTCTTTTCCATCTTCACCAGTTGGAAGTATGTCAAAGTATTGCCAAACATTACTTGTGAGTTTTCTTTTACGTTTCTAGCTTGTTTGAGTAGTAGAAGAATCCTTTGAATTTGCACCCTCTCCGTCGTCATTTCCAACCATCTCAATACTTTTATCATCTGAGTCACCTTCAAGTTCAACAAATTCTTGTTGCAATTCATCAATTTGTGATGGAGGTACTCTACAATTAGTGAAAAAGGCATAATTAGTTGCATATTATATGAAAAATTCAGTTTAATGCATGTTTAAAATGTAAGAATTAGTAATTTGAAGAACATTTGTAGCTAATTTTCACAACATTAGAGAATAATAAGCAAGCACAGAAAATAGGGATTCTTGTATCTTCACCTTCTGCTTTTGTACTAGCTTTGGTCACTGCTTATATGCAACGACATTTCATCTTGTACATTTTTTATTATAGAGATATAAAAAGAAAAATTTTATGATTTCTTTTTATGTTTAGTTATGAGAAAATAAGAAGTATGGTACTTGAATTTAATTTCTTTTTATTATTTACTTGTCTAACTTCAAAGATAATTGAGAATACTAGAACGTGGGAATGCTATGGACTGGTGGACAAATCTCTCTATATATATATATGTAAAAGTCGAAGAAGAAGCCTATCATTACAACACGTGAAAGTATCATAAGGTGACACGTGGCTAAATGAAATTTTTTTAAAAGAAAAATAAAATTATAAATTAACTAATAAAAAATATGTATTTAATATTAATACATTGAAATGTGTGATTATTTGAATACTATCTAAATTAATACATTGAAATGTATGATTCTTTAAATATTATCTATATATGTATTTAATATCAATACATTGAAATATATAATTCTTTGAACACTATCTAAATTTATTTTAAAATCTTAACTAATTAAATAATTAATTAAGTTTATATATATATATATATATATATTTAATATTAATATATTGAATCTTAATAACATAACAACCCCTGCAACGCACTAGGACATCAACCTAGTGATATATGATTACGATAGAAAACCCATAGATTAGTGAAATTTAAACTGAAGGTTGGAGAGGTTATTATAATTAAGTCTATTTTATTGTTTAGTTCCAATCGTCTTGCACTGTTTCTAACCTTCCAGGCATTATGATTCATGCAAACTGCAAAGTAAACATGTTCTACACTACTACTCATGATTGTGTTTAAGGTTTCTACACATTTTACTACACATCATTATTCCTCAAATAATTAAGAAACAGTTGGAGTAGACTAAGTCTCTTTGTATCATTTTTTACTACTACAGTACTATGTGTGTCTGTGTGTTGTGTGTGGGGGGTAGGGGATAGAGAAATGAAGAGTGATATTGACATTTTTTGTTTCATCTTGAATGTACATGGGATGATCCTCAATCCAGCTCCTCATAGATTGTTAGACATATTTCTGCATATCACAAGTAATATGTGCCTTGAGATGTGGAGACTTCAAAAAAGCTCCTATCAAACCATGAATCCTCCTCTGTATGCTTTCGTTAATGAGTAGAATGGAAGACTTTCGCATGAGCTCAATCAGAGATTTCAGGTAAGAGGGTACAAATATTTTTGCATCACTTTGTAGAACACTTCTACTTACTTTTACATCAGTCGAAACTATTGTTGGGTTTCCAAATATATGCGAATTGAACACCTTCCCATAACTAAGGATAAACCAAAACACAAAAAACCAACACTAATCACTTAACCAAATAGAAGGAAGGAAAACCCTAGTACTAATGGGACTAAAAGCAATTCATCTCAAATAAGGTACTTGGAAGAGACTTACAAGAGGTGACGTTTGTCCATGAAACTTTCAAGGTGATCAGAGCAAGTTTGAAGTGCATAAAATCATATATTGGCTACCAATGTGATTTACATTCTAAGTATAGCTTAAAAACTCAACACCTAATTTAAAGTCCTAAATTCCAGCTAACATTTTGTTTTTTCCAACAATTTCTCAAAGCATTAGTGACACTAAAACACATCATGCTTGACAATAAAAATCACCAATACATAGAGCCACATTTCCACAATATAAACACAACTTTTTCTCTTCACAAATTGTAGCACTCAAAGCATATATTTGCTGATCAAATTCACTGAACAGAAATTCAATTTCCACTGACCATGGTTTCGGTTTTTATGAAAATGAAAAGGGAAAAATGTTTTCTTGCACAAAGCTTCATTTCTCAAGTGATTCAACATGTTCGTAAGCTATGCACATCATTTCTTCAAGGAGAAAACACACAAATATAGCACCAAAGTTGCTTTTCACAAATTTGGGCAAATTGCTCTTTTTATTCTGTTTTCAAGCATTTCAAGCAAGAAAATGAGTTCTTCTCATTTTCAAGCTAGCATCACTTCTCTCAAAATTAACAGTAACGAATCTAAGAAAACAACTTAGAGAAGGGAACAACTTGCAAAGCAAAATTAGCAATAAAGAATCTATAAACAAGTGAACATTCAATTGTACTCCTCAAATCTAAGAAAATAGAAAGAGAAGGGAATACCCAGGCAAAAAGCAAACCTCCAGAGCAAGCAGAATGGAGGAAGTGATGCAAGGCCAAGGACTATTAGCGCTCTAGAAGATTGGAATTCCAAGGAGTAGGGCACGGAGCACAGTGGATTATTTTATAGTGTGATGCGGCTATCTTGAGGAAGTGATGCAAGGCCAAGGACAAGGAGGGAATGTGTGCAAGTGATTTTTGGGTGGAATGATAGAAAACCAAGTTGTCGGCAGCTTGGCAGCAAGGAATGGAGGTTTCTCTCCTAGAGAGAAGTTGGAGAAAAGATTTTAGAGAGTGAGAGGTGGTAGTCGCCGGCTAGGGTAGAATCCTTACTTGTTATTTTTGCCTTTTTGGTGACGGGTTTGCAGGTTGGAGTTTCCTTTTTGGTAATGGGTTTGTAGGCTTTTGGGGAGTTTCCTTCTTGAAAAAAAAAGTTAAACAAGTTTGCGGGTTAAACCCATTTGTAACCAAATACGTTTTAAATTAAACGGGTCAACTCATTTCGAACTCTAAGCCGCGAAACCCTATCCAGCTATAACTGTGTTGTTTTTGTGTCGTGTTGATATATCGTATTCAAATTGTCACCCCTATATAGTCCTACCACCACTATTTGTAACCCCACCTTTAATACTCCCACCTTCTGTATCATTATTGTCTGCTTCTACTACTTGAAATAATGTGTTCAACAGTAAATTATGTATTGCTCCATTTAGTGACGAGTAAGTATATTTAAAACATGCTTGTAATTATTATGACTATCTACTCTTTAAAATTTTCAATATATTTAAAACATTACATAAATGGGTGATTTATTTCCTAATTAAAAATAATTTTTAAGTAACTAAAGTATTATCTTATCACTTTTTTAGAATTATGTTAACTTTGTAAGAATAATTCTTAACATGCATATTTCAATTTTGTACAACATTATTGACCTCTAAAATATTGTGTAAAGCACTCATATTCCAATTTGCTCATTGGGAGTACATGGTGGTAGTTTGAGTAATTATTATTACTTTTTTTTAAAGAAACGGGGACTTACAATCAATGTTTTCAGAATCAAATCGAATATCGAGACAAAAAATTTATTGTTTTATGGTTTAATGGCTCAACTGTAATTAGATCGTAATTGAATCGATAATATTATAATTTAAAATTTAAAAATATAATTATTTTTAAAATAAAATTAATCAATAATATAGTATAATTTAAATTCATAAAGACATAAACATTCAAATCAATGATTAAAAGTAATCATTCTTAATTTATAACTAATAATCTAACACATAACAAAATTTAAAATAGTCATTTTTAATTTGTTACAAACACACAATTTCAAATCCATATTAAGTTATTACTTAAAATGAATGTACAAATCCTCAAATTCCTTTAGGCCAACTTTTATGATCAAAAGAAAATAGATATGGCTCTATATTCACCAAATGATTTAATGAATTAATATTTTATTTATTTTTATTTTTTATTGTTAAAAATGAATCACAATATCACTTAGGATTCATTTTTTTATTATTCTAAATTTCAAATTTCAAATCTCAAGTAATGAATTAAACTTTGAATCTCATAAAAAATAAAATTATTTTTCCATCCAACAGAGGTAATTTAAAAAGTTTAGTGAAAGCATTCCTTCCTATTTGAGCTCTAAATGTGACCACATCCTCTATGTTTGCCAGCCGCAATCCCAAGAAATTTGAGTTGAATTTCCAGTTATACCCTTCTTGGATACCTACTTTTTGTGGAGTTATATAAAGAAATGGTTTTTCTTGTCCAAACGTAAATTTATTGGTTACAGTGTTCAAAGATATAACACAAAAGCCAAGAAGAAGAAGAGAGTGTATGAGGGCAAATTGGAGTGGTCTCATCATCTACCATTTTTCTCTTCAAATTAGCCATATTCCAAATATCCAAATCCACATTCAAAGCGGCTACATCGTCATCACATTCACCAAATTCCACTTCTACTTACAGCAGGAAGCACATATTCCAAATGGGCTTGGGGCTTTTTGCTGCTTCGATTGTCTTTAACTCTTTTGCCATTACCCATTGAGGTTTCGAAAATGTCTATGGGAGGAAATCTTGTTGACTGAAAATGGGGAAGAGTTATGGAAGGTTCCCAAGAGAGTTAATCTCCATGGTTGAACCTTCTAATTCTAACCTATGTGTGTTCATCTTCTTCATGTAGTAATCTGAAAATTTTTACAGCTTCTTGATCAATTCAATTGTCAAAATCTTCAGCCATCTTTCCCTCTCAAATACTGTCAGAACAATAACCAATTCACTCAGTTTAAAGGCTGAAAACTTCAGCCAAAACCGGACTACTCAAAAATTGCGAAAACCAGGAAAATTCCTAGGCAGTTTTCGCAACTTGGTGAGCCAAGAACCAAGTTGTTTCTTCCAACTTTTCAACCAGTAATTCAACCTTGTATTTCCTCCATAAAGAAGGCTGGAAACCAACCTTAAAGGACCTTCTAATATTCCTTCAAACCTGCAGCAAATCGGATAAGACATGGCAGAAAAATCTGCACAGAATTTCTAGCAAGCCTTGCGAAGGACCAATCAGAATTTCCAGCTTTGTTTCTCCTTCACCTTTGTCCGAAACTCATCCCATTTTTCTATAAAACCTACCTTGATCAGCTATGAACTAAACTTCATCATCCTCACCATTGTTCTGCACGAAAGGAGTTCCATGGCTGCTCCTAAAATTCCTCTATCAATCACTGCAATCAAGCCCTCAATTGGAGTCCAAAATTCCAGCAATTTATTTCATCAACCATCCATGGATTAAGCCTCAAACATCCAAAAAATTCCCTCACCATTACACTCCATAATTTGGCCACCCTAAAGCTCATTCGAACATCATTCAACTCAACAAAAATTCCAACCAAACAGCCGGCCATTGAAACTTCCAAAAGACCTCCATCAATCAAGATCTTCTTACCATATTTACTACCATAATTGATTCCCTAAATTATTCCTTTTGAATTTCAAACAACCAACTTTCCCTTTTCTCCCAAATCTGAAAATCCAATTACCAGAATTTCCAGTTCATTCGATCACCCTTTCCAAGCAGAATTTTGGCCAGCTTTTCTCCCATTCTCTCCATTCTTTCCAAACCTCCAAGAACAGCTACCACCATTCTCACGCCTAAGGCCACTCAAAACCTCTCCAATCTTCTCCAAAAACTCCAGATCACACCTACTCATCCTCTTGAATCCATTTCTACAATTTTTAACATCAAACGCTAAAATCAAAGTTCCACTTTTGGATAAAAAACTAAAATTTTCTTGAGGGCTAGCTATTTCCATTTGAGCAATGTTGTTGAAGAAGAAAAGAGAAGGGAGTTAATGATTTTCAATTTCTCACGGTTGAAAGAGTAAAGACCGAAGATAAATTGAAACTGAGGGACTTATTTTTTTTTTATTGAGGGGCTTAAACTTTATTGAATTATAAAATTTGTCCCCTTAATTTTTTTTTCAAACAAATCGTGATTTACTATCAGACCGGTCAGTTAACCGATAAACGGTTCTCTCAAACTATTGTAATTTTTGAGAAAAACGGTTTGAATAATATAATCGAGCCGACAACAGTACCAAATCATAGTCCGATCGGTCGATCCGATCCCAAAAACCTTACTTACAATTATTGAGTCTAAATTCATTTACAACATAAGTTGAGCATCATTTAAATATTTATTGTTTGAATTTATTTTTAATAAACATAAATTTATTTTAATTTTTAAATAAGTAAAAAAAAAATCCAACCATTTCTGAAAAATATAATCTACATGACCACAAAAACTTTACATAAACATTCATATCTATAAAAATAAATTTGCATAGGCATATATAAAACTAAAGACTTCAGTATTTTCCTTGTAATTGTGCAACCATACCAAGATGCTAAAAATATTTGCATAAATTCAATATTTATATTATTTTTAAGAATATAATATACAAATGTAAATTTTAATATAAATATTTACGAGTCTATACAAATATTTATCCTTTAAAGTTGGCCCCAGTTTAGAACAATTTGAAATAAGATCCTTCTTTTGTAACGCTTCTTTGTCCTCGGAGTCAGGATGTGAGAAAGCGTGCTGCCTTGCTCGTAATGGAGAGAAGCTTTGGTAAATTCCGTTGAACTTCTTTTGATTATCAAATTGGACCCTTGATATTTTAATTGTAATAACTCAACCTATCCAACTTCTTAGTTATATGCTAACAACATTTGAACTCAGCCTAGAAATTTCAGATTGAATTATTATTATTTTGATTTGGCTTTTATAAAAATTAAAAAATCTCATTAATTTCAGTATTTTGACTTTGATTTTTATTATTTTATTCTAAATAATATTTAATTAACTTAATTTTTAAATATAAAACAATTACAAATTTAATTAGAATAGCATTGTATCTATTATTAAAATCACTAAATTTCATTAAATGTAACAAGCTCTTTGATAGAAATTTAATTAAGTTAATAAAGAATATTTCTTATAAGAAAAGTAGGTAGAGAAAAAAAAAACGAGAGGTTTAAAAAGTATATTATATTAAGAAATTTTATATTTTTTTTAAAAAATCACATGATCATTTTTACCTTAAAAAACAATGGAAGAAAAGGAATGGATATCACAAGTATTACAAATACTAAAATATGAGGGGGTGAATTGAGAAAATGAGAAGATTCAATGGTACATCTGATAACCAAGAGAAGTTTAGGGGGTTTACGAAATACACTTTCATTTCTCAAGAAGAGATGACGTCATAGCGATACTCTATAGTCTAGCCACCGGCAACACGACTACTAAACAGATCCAATCTCTTCTCTTTCACGAGCTTCCCAGCGAACCGCCGGCTGCTCCGGGACTCTCCGGCGGCGCTTCCTCAGCTTCCACGGCCCCAGTATGGAGGTATTAAAAGCTAGGTTTCCTTTTTCATTATCTCAGCTCCCTGTTATTTTTCTGTTTCTGTAATATTCAAAGAAGTATCAGATGTCACGTGATCGTTTGCAAAGTTTCGCTTTTTGGGGCTATAGTAGCAGTGCCATGTTATGGAAGAGTATAATTTGATTCAATAATGGGTGTTGCAGACAAAAGATAACATGAATATGGCAAACTAATGAAGGCAAAGAGAAAGAGGAGTTGAAATAGATGTTGTGTTAGCAGATGGGATTTGAAAACTCGATTGCACTGAACTCCATTGTGGTTGGCTCGTTGAAGAATATCCTAGCTTCTCGTAAGGAAATCAATTACTATTTGCTTTACTCTTTTTCTCTTTTTTAATGGATTAGTGGTTTTCTTTTTTCTTTTTTTTTTTTTTTGGTACTTTGGAAAGTACTCTCCTTAGGAATCTTGAGACGTGTTCTAACGATTAAATCTCAAGTATTTATTGCGCCTCGGATGCTTGCTGTAGGAAATCAACAGCTTGAGGGGCATAGCCATTTTGCTTGGTTATGCAGATGACTGTGTTTATGGCTCTAAATTTACTTGGACGAGCCTTTCACATTTATAATGCTTATGAATATGGGGATGGTAGTCCTGCGATGATGAAGGCAGCTTGCATTATGTTCCTATGCAAGATCGCGCTACTGAGTCGCGATATTCTCCATAAGAGCACTTGGCTTACTTATATTTGGTTCCTCAGTGCAGGTATGCCACTTTTACTGCTTTTCTCTAACCTATAAAACTGGAAGCTTTCTCTACCATTCAGTTTTCCTGCTTTGGGTTATAGCTACTGCCTTGTAGCTGTTTAAAACTGTTTCTTGTGTAGATTCATCTTGTTTTAAATCATTGTCAGATTCATCTTGTGCAGAAGACATGATGGTTTCTTCAATTTGACTATAATTTGGTCTACAGCTTGATTTGACTTCTTTATCCTGGAGAATTTCTATACCCCTTCACCAAATAAATATGCTTCCTGTTTATTCCTACCAATCTTTAAGCCCTCTAGCAAATCATCTGCTAATCTTTTCTTTGAACTGCCTTAATATTAATAGCCTTTCATTTGAGAATGTTTACATGCTCCTTAAGAGGGTAAAGACAGCAGACAAGATGCAAAAACCATAATATCTAGCTGGCAAGCTTGCATATTTGCTACCTGCGCACTTCTGTCTCATCCCCAGAAAAAGTCGAGAAACTGGCAGAACAAACAAAAGAAAATTAAAAGCCAACAGGAAACATAACTGTAGTCACTTATCCCGTGTACTGTTTGTTGGTGTCAATCGAAAAGTCAGCCATATAATATGTAAAAAAGTCAACACGACAAGTAAAGACCTTGTATCCTTACTTCCAATAAAAAGCTTAGCACAGAGAAATGATACTTCTGAAACAAATTCTATGTGTAGTTTATTCTTATATTACTCATATACCATCTCTATTTTTCATTACATAAAGAAGGGGAACTAATGTCTCAAAAGATTCTCACCATTTCCTCGTGTGATACTAATAACAATCAATAAGCATGGTGTATGTTGCAAGTTTTTATATATCCATCTGCCTAAATGCATATGGTTACTGAAATCAATAGAGCCCTATAAAATACACAGTTCTAGGATTATTTACTATGGTTGCTTCGCAAAGATATATTGTGAGATTTGAAATTAATGTATGAATGATTATCAATTTTAGACTATCAAATAACTTTCTTTGGTGCACTGCCTCGTGTATATTGAACTTTCCTGGATTGTTATGTCATGTTTTCTTATTAAATTGGTAAGAATTTTTTCCAAGTTCAGACAACAGAGTCAAATAGGTGAATTAGTGAGAGTTGCATGGTGGTAAAAGTACTCTTTTCAATGTTGGCAGATTACAGTGGCTTCAGTCTATTCATAAACTGAATTGCAGTATATTTATCAATGTCTCTTTTGTTTGAAGGACCTTTGTCTAATTTATGCTAATGTCTAGTTAGTGGTTGTGTATTTTGTCAAAATATTAGATGCAAAGACATTTCTGGTTATGACTAGTGTTACTACTTTTGGTTTCATGGCATTAATTAAGTTGGAATAGAATTTCCTTGTCATAAGAGGTCTGTCAATTGAAAAATGGAATTTGAAATCACACTGAACTGTGTTATTCATTTCTGCCATTAGAACTTCTTAAGAATTGAAAATCTTGTCTGTCAGCTTTTTTATTCACCCTTCTAGTAACGTGCCCATGCTATCTAATAACCCCTAGAGTGTTCAAGTCCAAGCAACTAAAAGTTAGACTGGTAAAATTCTAATCATTATTTTAATTTCACTTATAGTTGGGATGGCTTGTAGCTCTTTTATCTTGCACCAGGGATGGCACTAGAAACTTGAAGTTGTGGGGGCATGGTTTAGGAAAGAATATGATAGTGGACAAGGTTATAAATTTTCAAAAAATTTTGTGGGGGTGAAAGGTAAACTTTGTAAGGACTTGGTTTGGAAATTTTTAATTCTATGTGAATTAAGGGGTAATGTTGTCTTGCACCTGTCTCTGTCTTGCACTGCCTGGACTATTGACACGAGTATCGTTGTTAAAATTTCATATCCTCATGCCCTCATGAGTTTAATGGGCCAGAAATAAGTGAGTTTTGGGGCAAAAGGGTAACTTTAAGAAGCCAATGGGTCCGGATGACATGGCAAATCGTTGCTCCAGCTATAAATAATCTTAGGGCTTCTGTTGAAATGGATTTTGTTTTTGTCGGCGATTCGCTAAACTCAACCTATTCCTTCTTTGAAGGTGCGATTATCTGTTTGATACTGTATGAGATCTCACCTTCAATTTTAAGTTAGATTTGTTAAATGTATCATATAGATGCACAATCATATAAAAGAAGATCTGTGTATGGAATTATTTATATTTTTCTAGATATGGTGGTTACCATGTTAAAGGGATGCTCTTTTTTGTTTCTTCTTGGATGGTTCTTGTTAAGTTTTACGATAACCTTCTATTGGTCCTTGAAGTTCTTGTGAATGTTCTCAATTTGTGGTTTCCCGTTGCTTGTTAATGTATTACTTATTTAATCTTACAAATGTTCTAAATTTGTCATCTGATGTTGCTTGTAACGTATGACTTGTTTAGTTGCTCCAAATGTTCTGTGGTTCTGGTCTGTTAGATCCTTTCGTGTTTATAATAATAAGGGCAGATCTTGTGGAGAAATGAGTATGCCTAATGTGATCAGATGACCCCTGGTACTGTAAACATCCCCATCGCTTGTAGATTAAGGTTGTCCAGCCTCCTCTCTTCCTGTTTAACTATTAACATTTTAAAATGGTAATTTGGTACCTTCTGATTGTACTTCATGGTAAATGAAAACTACATATTTCCATTCTGTTACTTTTTAAGTGACTATCTTGATTATAGTTTATACAACATTTAAGACATGGGTGAGTAGAATTATGTTTTTCTGAAAAGTGGAATCTCTGATTGGTTTACCCCACTGGAAGTAAAGATCCTTAATTCGGTTTGGTGTGGTTAGAAGCATGAAATTACAATGTATCTTGTATGCTCCCATTTTTTGTGATTCCATAAGGAGTTAACTCTTTCAATTTTCTCTCTCTCTCTCTCTCTCTCTCTCTCTCTCACTCACACACACACGCACTCACGCACGCACTTTCGTGCTGCCTCTTTTTTGTTTGTGGTATATTAATTATTTCATTTCGGGATTTGCTATATGTTCACAATGAAACAGAAAAATTAATCTTCGTTTTCTTTTGAAATTAATGCCAGAGCTATTACACCAGTTAACGTCCACATTTGCTTTCTCTTATTCTGATGCATATGCATTTGTACACGGGCGTGATTGTGGACAAAATACCTGTAAATGGGCTTTATTTTGTTGGTTGCTTCTTTCATACTCATTGGAATGTACACTAATACAATTCTAACTCTACCAATGCATTTGTGACATTCCTTTTGCATACAGTCAATCAGATATATCAATTTGTTAGATGGCGGAACGATATGAGAACCATCTTCCCCATAACTGGATCAAGTTGATCATGTGTGCAGGGAACACTTTAGAAGAGGTAATGTTAAACCTCCAGTTTCTTCAAATTATTCATGCAAATTTTCTCCTCTCCTTTCAATTTCATTAAATGAATATCCTTTTGAGATGGTTATTTGCTCTTGCCAACTAAAGCAGAGCAGTTAGCAATAACCATATTTTTCCTTTGCCTTTGTTATGTGGAAAAACCACTTAGATGTATGATTATATATTTTTCTAAAAAGTGAGAAAAAGAGAAGAAAATTTAAGCTTACATTAGATGCTCTGCTGGATCAGATGTTGATGCCACCTTTCTCAAACTCCTACTAAACATGTGATGCGATGAAGGTTCTCTTGTCTTAGATGATATTCTATTACATAAAAGCCGATTTGATTTTAAACTGCAGGATGTTCAATTGTTTTCAGTAATAGAAAATAATCCACTTATTTTTCTCTCCCTAGTAGTAAGAGTTTGTGCAGTTTATGTGGGTAAAGTTAATAAACACAAATGTTACACAATGACCTGTTTTTCCAGTCAAGCTAGACACTCAAATGTGGTTTTCTTGTTCTAATACTTGAACCAATTGGTGGAGAAATGCTGGGTTGTAGCAAAGATATCCTTTTACCTGTGAGTATGTTGTGGGATGTTCATAGACTAGAGACATTTTTAAAGTTTAATTGCAACTTTAGTCAGATACTTGGGCTTATTTGTATTTGTGGAATTGTAGATAATTGAATATGTACTACAGAGAAGTTAGCTTATCTTGACAGAAACCTTAATCCCATATTAACAGTTTCTAGATGGAATTTCTTTTGACGGTAAAGTAGGAGATCTCTCTAGTTTAGAAACCAATCTTTAACATCACTCTTCCAACTGGTGCACATGAATGATCTTATTTGAGTCTCCTAATGGGTAAAAGCATATGATCTGCATATCCTCACTATTGTGTTGGATAAACCCCAGAATGCAGAATCACTTACCTCTTCCGGATATTGTTTCATCACACTATTCTTTTTGTTGGTGCTTTAAGTCAATGGCTGTACTACGTGGCCTAAGAATGATCAGGATACATATTATATTGAAGCTTTATTGTTTTATTTGCTTACATCAGATTAGATTTTAGACTGACATTTATTTCCATGTGTATCCAATTTAGGCTTATGTGAACCCAAAAACAGGGATGCAGTTCTTTTCAAAAGAAGAGTATCGACACTTCGTTAGAGGCATCATTGAAAATAGGCCACCTTTTATTGGTAGGGATACTTTTGAACTTCTGCTGTCGTTTGTTTCTATATCACCAAATGCTCGTTCACCCCTTGTTAGACCATCTGTGATTTTGCATCTGTGTAAATTCCATTTCACATGCTAGGAATAGCTTCTAGGCAGAAACACTAAAGGTCATAATCATATTGTTATGCAAATGTTCCTTTCTTAATTAACTTTTCTCCACATGGTTTACCATAATAAATCAGCTTCTGATCTCTGACTATATCGGAATTCCTGATGCAACTCTCACAGGATGCTATTGGCTATGGAAAAAGGAAAATGTTTTTTCTTCAGAAAACAATTATATTTTTGGAAGTTATTAATTTCTTTCACAGAATCTAGAGAAATATCTGAGTGAGATACGATCATTCGTGCTCAAGCAGATATAATCATGATGCATAAAAGTTTTAGGGTGTGAGTGAATATCATTCCAACTCAAATTAAAATTTCATCTCAATTTAAAATAATAATAATTTAAATAATTTTTATTTCATGAAAACTATTATTTACTAATAACGCATCGTATTCTTTCTCTTTGGCCTCTCTAAACTGTACATCTATCTTGCATATTTAATAATATTTTATTATATTCAAATAAATTCATCCCATTTCAATTGCTATCTAAGTACATCCTTAATTACTGACTTGATATGAGTTAGTTTTCTGGAACTGAAAATCACCGTTTCTTTTGCATATCTTTGATATCAAAACAATTAGAATTGCAAATGAGCTAGAAAAGGAGAAAGACAGTTCTTTTTCTTTGGGGACGGGTGGAGGATCCTTTCTATCTTCCTAGTGACTTTCACATTTCTGATACAAGTATGGGTTTTGCGTGAATAAAATAGGTGGCTAGTTCTTCTGAACATTATAGTCTGCAGTTCATTATAGTATTCCTTCTCTTATTGAAACGCTCTAATTCAGATACCTTTGCACACAACAGATCCAAGGAAGGCGTATGACACAATTTTTCTCTTCCGTAAACTAGAGGATGGAAAGTCTGCTGGCGCTAGCACTAGCGGAACTAAGACAACCTGAAAATTGAAGGTTTCCAATGAAATGAAAGAATGAGAATAAGGATGCAGAACTGTTGCCTTATATCTTCTCGTCTATTACTTTTAAAGATTTGTTTACTGATTTTTTTTTTTTTGGACTGGATGATTTGATCACAGCTGATCTCGTCATTGGTGAATAACTGGTTTCGTAATTGGTTATTGTTTCATTTCTCCAAGACTTGACTAAAGGGAATCAAAACGAACCCTCTTTATTGGATAACCGTTTGCATTTCCAGTAGTAGGCATTGTAGCCTATGGATGAGAGAGGCTCTAAATTTTGAACCGAATATCAAGACACAAGTACCATTGTTACGTTTTCGTATTCAACAAACATTCAAATCCATCATATTGCACGTCATTGGCGGCTGAAACCGTAACTTTATTTCAAGAAACAAGAAAAATGAGGAAGTACTTTGTTGCATAGGTGTTCTGGTAATTCAATGTTCATTCAGGTTTTCAAAGAAACAAACTTTCTTTAGAGCATGAGATTAGTAGTCTACAGATGATTGTTTCCATCCACCCAAGTTCTCCTCTCCTCCACAGGGTGTCTCGTAGGAGCTTTCCTGCAGTATGCAAAGATGCTTAGTTAGTCTTGGCCTTTTTAATTATAATGGCAATTCATTCCTTTTTAAAAAATGTTAATTGAATGGCATACCTCAGGAGTAAAAGTTAGGCCAACCTTGATCTCTCCACGGTATTGCTCATCCTTAACGACATTGTAAGAACTTGGTGGAACAGTTCCTTCGCAAAATGCTGGTTCTAGCGGGATTCTGTCAGATGAAATTGGTCTATTTATAAGATCCAAATACTTATGATCATGGAGCATTTACAGGTTCATGAAATACTTGAAAATCACCATTGTTTATATGGTAGTAAAATCAAGAAATTGATATGACTCATTCAAGAGTAGGATTCATTATAGGAAATGCAAAATGCTAAGAGAAGTACTCACGTTGCTTCTCCGACAAAGTCATCAGCGCTGAAATTATCTTTGTCCATCAGTTTGATTTTCAGCTCGGAAAAACCTTCGGAGACTGTAAATAGAAACGTTTCGTTCCATTCAGGCTCCGAGCCTTCACCTGCGTAGGAGCATTCAACTCTAAAGAATTACAGAAGGGCTGAAAAGTACTTCTCCTTGTCTATTTAAAAGCAGAAAGCCACAACCCATAGAGCAACGAATTGAAAAGCCAAACTGTAAATTGATCCAAGATGATCCTCATGATCTGCACTTAGTTTCTTGGTCATAAAATGATGTATATCTAATTGATTTCATGTGACTGACTATACCGTGGAATGTATGGAAATGCAAACTTTGTCAAGGGAAAATGAAGAGATATCTACACCTGATGCAACGCTACTTTTCTTCTCCTGAGTCCGGCAGGTGATGATGGCATATGGATCCATGCTGGCTGCTCAACAAAGACAATAAACATAATAAACGGATCATTCCAATAGTTGAAGTTAATATTGCAACAGATATAATGTTGATTTCTATCACATCTGCAGACTCTCTCAAACAAATACACAGGTTTCGTCCTCCCTCACTCTTACCTTTCATCCCTCATGGTCCAGCTCAAAGGGACTCATAATAACCCATGGGATACCATATAAAATTACAATGCTTGGACAGTAGTTTATGTGTAGAGTAGGTTTCTTTCCATTTTACTTTTACTTTTTCAAGTTAAAATACTACTATGATACTGGAATCAACCTTATGTAACCTATGATTCAATCAATGTTAAAAAATCCAGTCTTCGTTTCATTAAGACAAACAGATCGAACTACCAGATCTTTCTCTACAAGACATTCTTGGAATCATCGAACAAACCATAGCTTTTCCCCGAAGAGATCGATGGCCACTGGGGAAAAGCTATGGTTTGCCCAGTGGCCATCGATCTCTTCAATTATATATGGGAATCAAAATAGAAAACTCAAGCACTTGAACGAAATCAAATGAAGAAGAACCCACAAAGAACTATCCAAAATCTAATGGCGAAACAACAGTGAAAAAAAGGAGGAGAAGAAACATTACAGAGAAAATCAGCGTTGTCAAGGCCTTTGGCACTGATAAGAAGAACTTCAAGCGTTCCCCGCGGCATCGTCAGAAGATCAAGAGAGAGAGAGAGAGAGAGAGAGAGAGAGAGAGAGAGAGAGAGAGAGAGAGAGAGAGAGAGAAATAGATTTTGCGAGAGAAACGAGGAGGAAACACCTGACCGGATCTCTGCACTTAGGTTGTCTGTCTGATGAAGAAAATTCATGCGACGGAGACGGAGTATATATAGCGTGAAAGAGCCAGTCTGAGTTTGTTGAACTTGAGCCGCCAAAAGTTGGCGCGGCTCGTTACTCCTTGATTATTGAGTAAAAAGAAATCGATGTATAACGTGGAACGTGATAATATTGTAGGTCGATTATTGCGATTAAAATTAATTTATACTTCTTGATTTATATTTTATATTTTTATATCTTTAATAAATTATATATATTTTAAAATATTTTCACATCACTCTAAACAATAATTTTTAATAAAAATTGATACATATTAATCTCATGAATAAATTATCAAAAGTAAACTTGTCAAAATTCTATCTATTTCTCACTAAATTCATGTTAAAAAATAGTTATTCAAAATGTTAGAATGATATTTTAAAATATATAAAAATAAAAAAAAAGATAAAAACATATAAAAATAGTTTGATGATATTACATTCCCTTCAGAGAAACAAATAATTTCTTGACTTTTTTTAAATATTATTTTGATACATCAAGCCAACACATCACGTGTGTTTAGATAAGTATGATTTCAATTAATTAATTTTTATTTTTATTTTTATTAACAATAGAAAAAAAATATTATATCGCATTAAAAGTATTATTTATAAATTAAAAGATTATAGTAGAAGTCTAATTTTTTTATTTAAAACAAAATGGAATATACCGAACTAGGAATTTAAGGTTGGAAGGATAAATTACATTAAAGGAATAATATAATAATTTTTGAAAAAAATTAAGAGGAAAAAATATAAAATTTTAAAGAATTTTTTTTTAAATTAAGATTAATTTCAAAAGTTTTTAAAATTTTTGGGCCCTCTTGGTCTCTAGGTGCCAAAACAATGGTCAATCACGGAAGGTGTTTTAATTTTTTGAAATTGATTATTGATAAATATAGTAAATCAATTAGCTATAAATAGTTTTATAATTAGAAAACGAGTATTGATTCAATTCATGACTTTCGAATTTATTTTATTTTTAATACGTATAAATGAATGTGACACCAAAGTGTATGTGAATTTATATATATATATATATATATATATATATATATATATATATATATATATCTCTTTGGAAATTTCAAAGAAGTGATGAATAAAATTATTGGGGGCTGCTGTTTTACGAAATATGCATCTGTGTGCTTTTTTTTTTCCATCAAATAAAAAGCATCTAGAAAAGTGACCTCAAAAGCCTGTGCTAAAGGCGCAGCCCACACAATTTGTGTGCCGAAAACGGTTTAATTTAAGTTTGGTATGACTTGTTAGATGTGAATTGTAGCAGCCTAGTGGCTCGATTTTTATTAAAGCAACATTATTTTATGTTAATAATAAATTTTCATATATATTTTTTGATAAAGAATTAATAATTTTAAATTTTGCTTATTCATATATATATATATATATATATATATGTATATATATATTGTTACCAAATTGCAAGAGCCCAATTCTGGGGAGTGTACCTGCAAGTATGACTGTCAATAGGTTCGGCCAATTCGTATGGTTCACAATTCTTCGTATTAAATTTTAAGTGAGTCATGATTAAGTTCATTTTTTAGTCCAAATTAAGTTGGGTTGAACTTGGGTTTGGCTATACTCGGCCCGTCTAAACTCGACCCTACTCATATTTTATATAAAAATTTGTGTGTTATATTGATTTTATATTATGTAAATTCAAATTTTTCATCAAAATATATATAATCTCGACTCTCCATCTAAGATTCTAATTTTTGAATTTTGTCATTATGTTACTTGTGCATTTTGTTACTCATTGTGTAAGAAACACTTTGGCACTTTGTTAGCTTTCTAGAAAAAATAATTTGATTTGTTAACTATATATCTTTTGAATAATTTTATTTTTTTTGTTAAAGTTGATTGAAGAATATGTTTATAATTTTTTTTTTGTTTTATATGATTTATAATAAAATAATAATGTAATTTTTTTAAGTTAAAAAAAATTCAAATCAGACTCGAATTCAGCCCAAACTCACAATTTAACTACAGTTAAACTCGAACTTGATATATGTGAACTATGCGCGCGTTAAACTCGGATCAAACTACTCATTTTTAGTTTGGTCTAAGCTCGGACTTGATCAAGTTGGAATCTCACATAGTACTTGCAAGACAAGGAATATTAAGGACTTGGATCGAGGTGTAGGGCTTGGGGAGTTTGGGCCTTGGGTCAACTTCTTTACAACTAGTCCGACAGTCCATTAGATTTTGGGCCTCCAATTTGTAGGACGCTAAGAATCCTGTTTCATTCGCATAATCGAGATGTGCACACTAGTCTGAAGCCTGCGATTAGTGATGCTAACTTAATCAAAAAATAATTAGAACAATGTTATGAATATCTTAAAATTATTAGAAACTCCATTAACTAGTAGAGGTTTCACTAATTATGAATTTATATAAATAATTAGAGAAGATTTTTATGAATGTCCACCATTTAGTGGAGACACCACTAATTAAGATTAGTGAAAGATGATGTATGTCATGATGTAATCCACTAATTAGAGCTCTATAAATAGAGCTATTATCTAAACTTGTAATACACCATTATTTTTTAAAAGAAAGATTAGTGAAAGAAAGAGAGAGAAAATCTTGTGTAAAGAATAGTTAAAGTTCTATTAGTGTGCAGTGTGAAGATTTTATTCTAACACTACCCAAATTTTATAACACGTTATCAGCATGAGTCTCTGCCGTTATTAAAGCCAGAAGACAGGTACGCATTTATTAATCTTGCTAAACTCGAATTTGTAACCATTGATATTTCTAAAAAAAAATTATATGTCATACAGAAATGCATCTAAATGATAAAAAAAAAGAGATCCATATGTCATTTGGATAAAAAGAAAGATTTGACCACCTGAAGATGATCGTATTACCAACTGCACGATATAAATGATTGTACCTGAAGTTGCAAGATTTTAAAAACCGTGAATGAATATAGCTCCACGATGTATAAAATTACATCTCAATTAAAATTATGCGAAAAAAAGTTACTGATGAAGATATATTGGAGAAGACTTTCTCCACCTTTCATGCCTCGAATATTGTCCTGTAGCAACAATATCGAGAAAAAGGGTATACACAAATTTAATTACTACCCTCCTCATTGCAAAAAAAAATAATAATAATGAGTTATTATTGAGAAATCATGAAGCCAGACCAACTGGCTCAACAGCACTCCCAGAAGTGAATGCTGTTGGCTCTAATAGAAGCTATCGTTATTGTCGTAGTTATGGCAATGGCCGTGGTTATGGTCATAGACACACTCGATATTTCCCTTATCACAAAGAAATATTGGCCACTTGAAGTGGAACAAAAAAGATAATAAGGGAAAAAGATATTTCCATTAATAATAAGTATCACATCTTTTATTCATATCACTAGTATTCATATGAACTTGAGGATACATGCTTATAGTTGTTCTTTTGTAATTGAGCTGACAAATTTAAGATGAATGTTTGTAATTGTTCTTTTTCAATATTTACATTAGAGGAAGATAAACAATTAGTAATTATGGACTTCAACTCCTCTTTTTCGGCATCCTCCTCCTTTTCTTTCCCTTTTGAGCCAACATTTAGACTAGCAGTAGAATTAGCCGTAAAGTTACTGTGAAATGAGTCTTGGGATTTTATGATCCCCTTAAGTTTATTATACTTAAGTTTCTCATTATATTTGGCCTTGAAGCATGCTTGTTTTCATTTCTGTGTTTGGTCCTCCAATTGCGTATCAGAATTTTCTTCCACCAACTGCTTTTTACATTCCAGTATCTTAATGGCTTCTTTCAACTTCTTCTCAGCCATATGTCCTCCTTCTTCTTTATTTTGCATCTCCTGTAAATCGAAGTGATATCATCGGTTATTTACTTATAAATTTCTCATAGTTTCATACTTGCAAAGTATAAGTGTGTGTGAGAGAGAACTTGAACATTCTGAATTAGGGTCTCCAAACTTATCAACTTCCTGTGAGGCCATCGACGAATTCCTAACTCCCTACATCTTTTCTTAAGACGGGTTATGCCAACATTTAATTCTTTGGCCGCGTTCTTGATTGGCGGGTAAAAGTATTGCGAAATGGTTTCTCTTGATAGTGTTTAGGAGTTATTGCCCTTCTTCTCTCTCTGCCTCTTAATCCTCTTATTCTCTATAGGAATTTCGTCTGAAATAATATCTTGAACTTCGATATTATGCATTTCATGAGTACTTACTCCGACTTCGTTGCCAAGACCACTCATTATTTCTCCTAGAAAAAGAAAATAATATCAGTAAAGGTAATACCATTCAAAATCTATGTTTAAATGTATAATAACCTGGAATCATATTCTGGCTTTGTTCAAAATCCATTAGAAATTAGAAAGGATCATGCACAAGCATATCCTCATTCAAATGAATAGCATAAAGAGGAATAGCATAAAAAACAGTCTCTTGCATGGGCGGATCAAATTGGTCCAAAGCAGTATGTTCACTGATTTGCAAAAAAAAAAAAAAACAAACCAAAATAGAGTTTAATTTCATTATCCAGCACAAAAAAAAAAAAGGAAGCCCTCAAAGGTATCTCACCTGAAATTAGGAGGAACCAATTGGTTTGAAAAGGAAAACATATCAAAATCTTCTATATTAGAATTAAGAGGAAGCGGTTGGCTTGGACAGGCAAATACATCAAAATCTGCTGCAGAAACCAAGTCAAAATTTGACCATAAATTACGAGCTTCCATATCTGCTTTGTAGTTTTTGTTTTTTATGTTTACTAATGACTGATAACTGAAATATATATCGATACATACATACATACATACATACATACATACATACATACATACATACATACATACATACATACATACATACATACATACATACATACATACATACATACATACATACATACATACATACATACATACATACATACATCTGTATGAGGAAGAAGAAGAGGTAGATGGCAGGTAGAGGGTCGGAGGAGAAGAAAAGACAAGAAAGGAAGATGAACAGTCAGTACCGGAAAGAGTAAAATAAAAAAAAATGAGATATTTTTCTTGGCATTTCCTGCTTGTCGTCATTTTCTTATATTTCTTTTCTTATTCTCTTGTTATCATTTTCTTATATTTCTTTTTCTTTTCTCTTATTCTCTTGTGAAATCATTATTCCCTAAATTAGGGGAGAACAGAAACAAGTACAAGAAAGATCGTGATTGGACAACATCATTAAATTATCTTGATCCGCATACAAGCGCGTGTGAACTTGAAATTCAAAAGATAATTCATTTATAAAGCATTGCAAATCAAATACTAGACGCTTTTGTTGACTTTAGAAGAGTAACAAAATCGCATATGCCAACTATAAATGCTCCTATTCTAATTGAAGTTCTAGCAGAACAAAAGATTTTACATATAACTGCTGAGCTAATAGCATACCAGAAGCATGGTCGACCTCTTGGTTCTAAAGATACAAATCATCGAAAGAAGAGAGGATTAATGATTCAAATGATCATATTAAAGCAAAGAATGATAAAGACCAAGAGACAACTGATGACAAAGAACCAGACATAGATGAAAGTAACACTGAAATTTCTATCCATTATACCACTTTCGGTAGAAGTTGGAATCGGATAGAAACAATTATTGATCATATGTTTGCATATAATATCTCTTGATGATATACAGGATAATGATGGTCCTGAACCAATATCAGTTGATGAATGTCGGTATAGAAAAGATTGGCAGCAATAGAAAGAAGCGATTCAATCGGAGTTAAATGCACTGACACAACGTGACGTCTTCGGACCTGTAGTTCGAACACCAGAAGGTGTAAAACCTGTTGGCTACAAATGGATATTTGTGCGAAAGCGCAATGAAAAGAGTAAAATAGTTCGATATAAAGCGCGATTAGTAGCCCAAGTTTTTTCACAAAGACCAGGTATTGATTATGATGAAACTTATTCTCCTATTGTTGATGCTATTACACTCCGATATCTTATCAGTTTGGCAGTACATGAAAAGATAGATATGCGCCTATTAGATATTGTCACTGCTTACTTGTATGAAAATTTAGAAAATGATGTTTACATGAAAATCTCCGAAGAATTTCATATGCCTGAAGCATATAAACATTATCCTCGTGAAAATTACTCCATCAAGTTGCAGAAATCATTATATGGCTTGAAGCAATTTGGGCGCATGTAGTTCACACGTCTTAGTGAATATTTATTGAAAGCAGGATTTCAAAATGACCATGTATGTCCATGTGTTTTTATTAAGAAATCTAATTCTAAATTTGTGATGTTGGTTATATATGTTGATGATATTAATCTTATTGGAACTCCTGAAGAACTCCAAGAAACAATTGATTATTTAAAAAGAGAATTCAAAATCAAGGATTTTGGTAAAACCAAATTTTGCCTTGATTTACAAATTGAACATTTAGAAAGTGGAACATTTATTCATCAATCAACATATACAACAAAAGTGCTAAAAAGATTTTACATGGATAAAGCACATCCATTGAGTATTCCAATGATCGTCCGATCATTAAATGTGAATAAAGATCCTTTCTGGCCTCAAGAAAATGATGAAGAACTCCTTAGTCCTGAAGTACCATATCTCAGTGCAATTGGTGCATTGATGTATCTTGCTAATAATACACGACCTGATATTACTTTTGCTGTCAATTTATTAGCAAGATTTAGTTCTTCACCAACACGACGACATTGTAATGGAATTAAACAAGTCATTCGATATCTCCAAGGTACAATTGATCTCGGATTATTTTATTCAAATAAAATCAGCCCAACGTTGATTGGTTATACAAATGCTAGTTATTTATCTGATCCACATAAAACACGTTTTCAAACGGGCTATCTATTTACATGTGGAAATACTGCTATATCATGGCGTTCTACGAAACAATCTATAGCAGCTACTTCTTCAAATCATGCTGAAATTATAGCCATTCATGAAGCAAGTCGAGAATGTGTATGGCTAAGATCCATGATTCATTATATTCGAGAAATTTGTGGATTATTATCGATCAAAGATATTCCAATTCCTCTTTATGAAGACAATGCAACTTGCATAACTCAATTACGAGGATGATATATTAAAGGAGATCGGACAAAACATATTTCATCAAAATTTTTCTTTACTCATGAACTCCAGAAGAAGGGTGAAATTGATGTGCTACAAATTCGGTCATGTGACAACCTCGCAGATATTTTCACGAAGATTTTAGCGACTGCAACATTTGAGAAGTTGAGATATAAAATTGGTATGCGTCGGTTTAAAGATTTAAAGGAATCAACTCATCAGGAGGAGTAATAAACAGATATATAGAATAGTGTACTCTTTTTCCTTCACTAGATTTTTTTTTCCATTGGGTTTTTATCTAGTAAGATTTTAACGAGGCATATTCTTTATGTAATGGATTGACATCCAAGGGGGAGTGTTATGAATATCTTAAAATTATTGAAAACTTCATTAATTAGTGGAGACTCCACTAATTATGGATTTATGTGAATAATTAGAGAAGATTTTTATGGATGTCCACCATTTAGTGGAGACACCACTAATTAAGATTAGTGAAAGATGATTATGACATGATGTAATCCACTAATTAAAGCTCTATAAATAGAACTATTCTCTAAACTTGTAATACACCATTATTTTGTGAAAGAAAGATTAGAGAAAATTGTGAGAGAAAAGAAAGAGAGATAAATTCTTGTGTAAAGAATAGTTAGAGTTTTATTAGTGTGTAATGTGAAGATTTTATTCTAACACTACCCAAATTTTATAACAAATAAAAAACTTTACATCTTAATTCTACTTTTTAATATCTCGCTTTATCTTCAATTTATCCCTATGAAAGCGAAAATCCCCAATCCAGACTCGCTTAGAGCCCAGCATGTCAAATAAGGGGGGAAATGTCTAATAGAATCTAAAAAGAAAAAAAAAATTAAAAAATAGATATTTTAAAAATCTACAAAACTCAAAATAAAATAATAAAATTTCAAAAAATATATCTCCAAACAATAAATAAAAATATATTAAAATCTAACATCAATAATAGTAAAATATAACAAGTTATTGGAATATCATACAATTTCAAAAAATTAAATCTCTCAATATAATTTCATTCATTTAATATTCAAAAAGATTTGTAACATAAAAACTAAATATAAAAACAATTAGATTTACAAAATCAAACATTTATTTATGTTTTACTTTAAATATTAAATATAAAAATACTTTCATAACGATTCAAATTAATTCTAAAAATTTCCAACTCTCACTCAAACTAAAGTTATGATATATCTTTTATAAAATTTAAAAATATTTGATTATTTATTATATTTTAAATGATGATAATATATTATTAAAATATAATAATTATAAATATCTTTATAAATGTAAATATACTTTTATATACTTTTAAAAATTTGTATATGTGTATATATGTATACATATTTGATAAATATGTACAAATATAAAAGTGAAAAAAATTAAAGAATATGTGGAATGGCTTAGAGATAACACAATCCTTGTTCCCAACCTGCTCTCACGTAGTGTGTCGAGAGATAAAGCTCGATCCAATTCTCATCCTTGCTTAAATTAGGAAAACCTCTGACCTAGTATGGTCAAGTTGAGTCGAATTCGAATTTAAGTGGGCAAATTGCTATCCTTACCTATGATGATGCCAAGCGCAATCCATAGGAGAATTGTAGAGGATACATTGGATATTGTTAGTTGTGATATGTGAAACTGTGTACATATTTGATAAAATTGATATTTGAATATTTAAATATTAAATTTAAAAATTAGAGTTTGAATTTAAATAATAAATTAATTGTAATTTATTTGTACAGTATATTTGATTACAAATTAAATAATAATTGAGTAATATTTAAATTTAATTTTTAAATAATTTATCTTAAACTGTCTCAATTAATTAAATAGTAAAAATATATTATCAATCATGATAAAGTAATTAAATACTTAATAATATTAATTTATAAAAATATAAATAATTAATTTTAAATATTTAATTAAAATTATTAAGTGACTATTTAGATTTGGTTATTTAGACTTCTAACACCGTGCTTATAATTATAAATTCATTCATTTTTTCTTCTCCCTAAGAGGAAAAAAAATCCATCTCCCTATTTACTTCATCAATACCAAGCGAGGCAAGCAATTTTATATAAATTATATAATTAGATAATCGAGTGCAATAAAGATTAATCAGGAGAAATTCAAAGGGTACTAAAACTCATAAATTGGATATTTTAAAGGGCAAACATAAAAATTGAAAAAGCTCCAAGGCCTAGAAGTAAATATTAAAAATCGGAGAAAATCCAGTCTTGCTAAATCCAACTAAAGACCAATCACAGAGGCCTTTCAGCTCTCTTCACAGGCTTGCTCTCTCTAGTACTCTTGTTCCCGCGAAATTGTGCCACTCATCAACCACTTCTGAGCGCCTCCGTGTCTGTCTCTCTCTTCTCGAGTCTAATAGACTGCAACTTCATCGCACTGGGAAGCTAAAAGGCAAAGTCCTTTTTGGTCTCAGACACTTCCAAATCTAAAGACCTTAGAAGGGCCCAAATCAAGAAGGAGAAATGTCAAAATCTTGTTTCCTTTGCGGAACTCTTTCTATCTTGTCGCCCCTTTTCTGTAGCCGTTACAATCTTTCCAAATTCATTTGATTTTCTAAGGACTATAAAAAGCTTAAATATGTAAAATTAAAGAATAGTGCCCAGAGATCACTATTCTCAGTTTGATCGTCCGTCCAATTGGTTTTTTTCGACCGTTAGAGAAACTTTCTTGCAAAGTTTTGAACTCGGAGCTGTGTTTGTAACTTGGGTTTCGTCCACAAATAACTATATATTTATTGCTGGAAATCTTTAGTTACTGAAAGAGTTTAACTTGGTTTCTTGGCTTCTCTTAATAATGTGATGTTGGGCCGTTGATCAACATTAGATGTGAATGGAAAGAGAGAGGGACACAAAGAGAAGGGATGGAAGCGGGATCGAAAAGATTCAGGGGTCGGACGCTGAAGCAGAGAAAGAGGATGTGGATTCTTCAGATAAACGTGTACCGGATGGTAATACTGATAGTGTCGATAACAAGCCACCCGATGTCAATGGGTATGTGTTCCTTAGAAGGGTTTTTTTTTCCTTTCTGGGATGCGCTTGTTTAACGAGAAAGTATGGGAGGAAAACAAAGAAATAATCCGAATGCTACACTCTCTTTCGAAGTCAGTTTATTTTACTGAATCTTTTCGAATGCAATTTCGTTCGAGTGATGATATAACCTATAAACATTTGAAGTATTTTTTACTTTCTCTTGTTTTTTATTTTGGAATTTTATATGTAGAAGATCATCCCGTAGAGAATTTATGGACTATGTACCGCGCTTGAGTTATCAATGTATCTCAACTTGCTTCAATGAATTCGATGGTTCAGTTTTTAGTAGTTTTTGTAAGGAACAGTATATGTAATTGTTTGCGTCTGTATATGCAGGAGGGTGAATGGCTCAGCAAGGAGATCCTCTAGGGGAAACTGGACAGAGGAAGAGGTTTGTCAGTGAGTTTTTCTTGTTTCTTTGCCTTTGTTCCATTCCCATTCCACATTGATGTGGCTTGTTAATGTAGGAATTACAAGTTGACCTTGTGGTATATGAACTAAAATTTTAGGGACTGAAGGACTCGCTTGCTTTTGTGACACAAAACGCAGATTCATCCATTATATCTTGAAAGTTGATTAATACCGCAATTCACTGCCGACAGTAATGGCTTTGCTCAGTTTTTCATTTTCTTCTGTTCACAGGATAAAATTTTGGAAGCTGCAGTTCAAAAATATAATGGAAAATGCTGGAAAAGAATAGGTAATGGCCTTTCACATTTCTGTCTTGAGCCTCCAGGTCATAGTCTTATTCTAATAGTTTGACAAGACTTATATATTTTGCAGCTATGTGCCTTCCTGATGATAGTTAGGATTCTTTTGCAGCTATGTGTCTTCCTGATCGAACAGACGTTCAATGCTTGCATCGCTGGCTGAAAGTTCTAAATCCCATGCTTGTTAAAGGGCCTTGGACCAAGGAGGTTTAGTCTGCTTTATATTGATCCTTCTCCAGGAGAAGATCGTGTGATTTTCTCTTATTATGGATGATGAAATTTTATTTATTTTGACAATTTTACAGGAAGATGATCTCATTATTGAGTTGGTAGGCACACAAGGGAATAAGAAATGGTCTGAAATAGCAAAACACCTTCCAGGACGTATAGGAAAGCAATGCCGTGAAAGGTAGTTAACATAGTCTGATACTCTGACATCATAAGCTGGATAATCACCTTTGTATTCTTGTTAATCTTTAACCCTTGACTGCTAAATCTCTAAATTTTGTGGAAAGATAGCATTTTGCATTCCTCGAATGATCCTTGATCAATGAGATATTGTAAGAGAAATGCTATTTGTCCAGGTGGCACAACCATTTAAATCCAGAAATAAACAGAAGTGCATGGACCAGAGAGGAGGAATCAATTCTTATGCAAGCTCATTCAGTATATGGGAACAGATGGGCAGAAATAGCAAAATATCTACGCGGAAGGTATAGCTAGGAAAACTTCCTTGTAAGATAAGAACTCATGGGATTGTTATTTTTTGCCATTTTAACTCTCTGATAGTGCATGATATTGATGGATGGTAAATCTTTCCAATCCATTTGATTATTCGTTGACTTAGCCACCATTAACATTAGCTGAATTGCTTCCCCATTTTTGCATCCTATATATGTCCAATTTTCTGGTCACTATACAAAAGGTAGTTAAATGCAGCACGCATGTTTGCTTTTCATTTTCACTTCATCACTTGTAATGCATATTTTTGCTTTATTATTAGCTGGGTGAATTTAATGTGGTTGTTTTTGTTTCTAACTTGTTTTAGGACAGAAAACTCGATAAAGAATCATTGGAACTGCTCTTTGAAGAAGAAATTGGAACAATGTCCTTCTTATGCTTCTGCTTTGGGTCATCATCAATTGGCTTGCCCATTTGCCCATAGTTCTAAAACAGGAGGAAGCAGAAAGGAGGTGGTGGTAAAAGAGAGTGCAGGCATGTGCTTCTCCCTTGACCAGAAGATGAACTATGGAAGTTTTTCAGATTCTTGTCCCTTGGACTTGGTTCTTGGATATTCCCGAGGTAGGCAGAGTCGTCTTCAAGCTTCTGCAAATGAAAATTGTAGTTTTCCCGGGTGGCAAGCGAGTATTCCAATTGTACCTTCATTCCCCGCTTGCGCCCTGATTAAACAGGGTACAGATGGAGGTGATTGTTCTAACAGATCTGTCAATCACTGCAACACTATTCGTAACCAGTCCAAGGTTTCATCCAATTCCTTTGTCGTTGAAAATCTAAATGCACAATCCTCACCTTCACTAAAGCGGAGCTACAAGGTTGGGTATTTCATCAATTCCCCATCTCAGGGTCGTGGTCAGCCTTGCAAATATCAATTACATTGTCTGGAATCTCCCCTGGACGTGCATGATGGTGATCAAAATAGCCATTTAACTTACAGGAATGCTCGTCTTTACAACTCTGAGGAGATGCATAAAATTCCTGAAAGACAATATGGAGGTGCATTTTCATGGGATCGCTCGGTTAGTAACGACAGCCATTGTAGCCAATCTCATAACTCTTGTTTAATCGTGCCAAAAGATGGAGTTAATGGCAAGGAGAATGATAGTGGAATGCTTAAAAGCCCACATGGCGAGTGTTATACAGGATTGTGCTATGAGCCACTGCAAGAGAAGGATGTCATGCTTTTCCTGTCAACTGGTAGATTTCCTAGTACTGACAGCTTCATTCGAACTCCATCAACCGCAGATACCCAGAACCAGAGAAGCCTAGAGAAAAGTTTGTCTGCTTACAGCTTCCCTGTGGCGAGGTTGAAGAATGCAGCAACGAGTTTCAAAAATATACCAACTATTATAAGGAAAAGACGGTCTGATATTTGCACACAAGCCAGCAACACCGTGCAGCGTGACCGCCAATTCACATCAGTTAAGGTTGCTGATTCTTACAACAATAGGCTGCCCGCCAAACATGAATTTTTTCCATACGAAGGAAGAGAAGATCAACTTCTGAATTTGCAAAGCTCTCTTGCTTCCCCTCAGAAGGCTCGGAAGCTCGACTATTCTTCTTCCATCAACACTGCAGTAAACGTGTGGGATTTAAGCAGTCGATGGACTAATTCTAAAGCGGATGCTGATTCTTCTGACAGCGACTATGAATCAGATAGCCTCTGATATTCTCTCTACACAAAATGATACAAGAACTCTCAACTGGTTCTCCTTAGCATGGGACATTTAAGTTTTGGGGTTCAATTTTTGGCTAGTGGGCACTCTACTCATTGGTTTCATGCACATATAAACTCACAAAATTACCAAATAGATCAAAGATAACTAGCTGGTTTTCGATGTTTCTGGGATTTCATGTCTCAGAATGCTTTCCTCTATGTTAGTAAGGATAGAGGACATCATCGATATCAACATTACCATCCAAAAATGGTCAGTGGATGACGGAGGGCAATTGTTTTTCCGCTAGAAAAAGGGTTCTGTTAGAGAGGGATTTTCCTTGGCCCTTGTAGAAGTTCTCCAATTCAACTACCACTATTTGATCGTCTGTTTCAATAAAATACAATTCCAGATTGGCTAAATAAACACAAGGAGACATTGTTACACTTTAGGTATCAACTATCAAGACTCTGGCTTTATTACCATAATCTATTTTTGATAGGTGCGACTAAGCTTTCAAGAGACCTATTATTTGGTGTAATTAATGTCTTTTAATACATAGAAGGACAATAGGCTTATACGAATCAAATCTAAAGCACAAAGAATGTTTCATGAGCTGGGGCCAAAAGGAAATATAGAGATAGTGTAAGAGTCAGTGATGCAAAAAAGTCCTAGCCACCGTAACAGTTTGACAGGGCGATGGTACCAACCGCACAGAACCCATCTTTCCAATCTTGTCTTGTCCCACATAGGCAAGCTCTTCTTCGTCTTCCCAGGTATTTGGGCATAGCAATAAATGGACAACAACGGCCAAAGCAATCGCTCCGCCATTACCTCCACCCTTACCAGGGCGGACACTCCATTAATTCCCAAAGATATCCCTTCTGATACCGTCTCTAAAGTTGAAGATTTCTTCAACGACCTCAGATACTCTTCGGCCATCCCCTCCAATCTCGACTACGAGGACTCTTATTCTGACATCTTCCGCCAACTCCTTGAGGTCCGACACATCGAAAGTGGCAAAATTTCGTGCCTTCTCACTGTGAAACTTCCTCTTTTGGTAATGAAAAGGAAATCCCATCTTGACTGTTTTTCTCATTGTCTTTATTTTCTTTGTCAAAGCCGGTAACTTTCCTTTGAAATTCTGTTTAATTTTCAAGATAGGCAAGAAGATTTCAATAGAAATCTTTGTTAACTGAAGCAAATTGGTGATTTTATTGACAGTAGGTCTTATGATGGATTCGTCTTCTCTTGAGTTTGTCCATTGTAGAATTCTTTGGCAGAAATCAATTTGGAAATGCGACTATGCTAGTTAAGGTGTAATTCAATCTTAATTCGGAACCTCAATTCAAGATTTCGTTAGTTGCAGTCAGTGTGGAAACCCAAAAGAAAAATTACTGAAGTAAATCTTCTGTAAAAGAGAACTTTGAACTTTGAGTAATCTTATTTGCGCCAGTCAATTGATATTGCTACGTTGTTGGACTGCTATATATTACTCTCTTGAAATTGAAAGTGAAATGGTCAGTATTTGAGTCATTTGAGTTCAACATACAAGTGAAGGAAACAATTGTTAGCAACAGACTTCAACACGGACTGGTTATTATCCCGTTTTCCAAGTATGCTTATAGATATCTGTTCTTTTATTCTTAATCTTCAACCGTCAATCCAAGTACCTTATTGCTTTATTTTTTTTTAAATTGATTTCTAGAACTTTTATCAAGGAATGCATGGAGGAGCAGTTGCAGCTGTGGCCGAAATATTGTCAATTGCTTGCGCTAGAACTGTAGTGGGAAAAGATAAGGAGCTTTTTCTTGGGGAGTCGAGCACAGCTTACCTGTCTGCAGCTCAACATAATGTCTGTACAAAAACTTCTGGTTTCTTTGAACTTCATCAAAATTTTGGATCAAGATGCTATCTTTTTCATTCTGCATTTATTCACAAAATTGATCCTACAGCATTTTTTTCTCATCTTTAAAAGAAAAAAAGGACAGAGGGGGCCGGCGGGGAGGGAGGGTGGATGGGGTGGGGGGGGGGGAGAGATGATATGTGCACCAAACCCTTTGCAATTTGCTGTGATTGGGAATTTTTATGCTAGGTTTAACTTTATCTTTGCCAAACTATGGGTCAGATTTGTCCCAAGTGTCTAATACTCCCTTTGTTTGGACTTGAATGTCCCATTATGAATTAGATTTGAATAGCAATATGGATATTCAATTTGGATGGAGGAATTAGATAGAATTACCTTCATCTTGATTCAACATAATCTTCTAAAGAGTTAACTAACTATGTAAAGTTCACTTGCTGCAGCAATCTCAAATTGCTTGTGACATAGATGGTTGCAATAACATAAAATTCCAGACAAAACAATTCACCTGAAACTGCTCTTGTCAACAGGGTTTGTTACTTGTCTGATCATCCTAAGACATGAATTAGAAAGAATGATCCTGGAGACCACTTCATGTCTGCATTGATTTGTAAATCCGGATTGTATTCAAAGCTTTTAAAGTGTATTATATTGTTCTTTTATAATTATTCAAGCACTCATATCTTCATATCTCTAGTTTTTAGTTCTTTTGTTAATTCATATCTTAAAAAAATTGGATATTTTCTGCAACACAGGCAAAAGTGGTTGTCGATGCATCTGTTGTCAGGAGTGGAAGAAACCTGTCAGTGATTTTAGTCAAGTTCAAACTTGAGGAATCAGGCCGATTGGTTTACATTTCTCGATCTACCTTCTACCACATGCCTGCTGCTAGTTTGTAAATTGACTTTTAGAGAGACATTCTATATGCAAAGCACATTGGTATGAAGTCTGTCCAGAAGTATTTGTGCCTCAGATTTTTAAATTTCTATTTTGTTGCTTGAAAATTGAAGTAATCCTGAGCTGTTCTTGTATGATGCTTTTTTTTATTTTGTTCTTATGCAAGTTCTATTAGTCCATTATCTTCGAAGTCATCCAGCTAAAGTTTCCCCTTGGATTATAAGGTGATTTACAATGCAATGAGAATTGAGATTTGAGTTTTCTCGTGTCGTCTACTCGTGCTTCTTTGATCAAAAGGTTAATTGACACCCTATAGAGGCTTGAAAAGGCCACTGGAATTGAAAATGAGATCCGAAGCTTCTATCATACAGCTTGTCTCTGGAGTCTGTAGCAGCACTGCAGCTTGATTGAGGTATCTTTCCTAGTTTTTTGCTACATTGCCGACTGGTGAAGAACATAAAGAGAAAAAGAAGTGCAGCAGGAAGAAGGAAAAAGTTTCCCATTTGCTACTGTTATGAATATCATTATTATTTTGGGCATTTTTTTCCCCGAATTATTCCAAAAAAAAAAAAAAATGCAAGGATAGCTTCCTAGCCGTGGTGATCTTTTCCGATGGGCATATTTGTGCAGCCCTTTTGCATTACTTCATCAAAGTTTTGTTGGTCACCCTTTGCCATTTGATCCACACACACAGCACCCCCCCCCCCGCAACCCACGCCGCGCAAAAAAAAAAAGAGTGAATAAAAAATTGGGAAGCCATAATCTTCTATGAGTGCTTTCTGATTGGGCCCTCTCTGAAAAACGGTCATCTCTTGAATTTAGTTTATGGAAAACTAGAGTTTGCAATTATCATTCGTCTCCATCACGACCATATTGGACAAAATCAGCTTGGTTTTCTCTATCAGGAAATTTACTACAGAAAATCTTGGGAATAAGACAACCAATACCACTATGATTGTCCTGCCATGCGCTATCCACCCTTAGTTTTCTTTTACTGTGTTTGGACTGGTACATTTCCATAACTAATTGAATGACACAAAGCAGATCAATATCCAAAAGAAGCATAAAAAGTACTTCGTTGGAGAGAGCTACGTCTTTGATTACTCGTTGCAACATCACACAACTACATAAGACTTCGCTCTTATTTCCTTGCCCACAAGAAACTTGTTTTCTCATGTACAGCCTCTGCAAGGATAGCTTCCTCTCTTGAGAAAAAACTTATGGAGTTCATTCTTCATATGGGACTGCTGAGGTAATTTAGCCCAAGTACCCTGAAAACAGCGCAACAAAAGGAAAGAAATGCAAAATAAATTACAATCCACTGGCTGTCAAAAAAATGCGTGTATACGTGTGTGTGTGTGTGTGGAGGGGGGGGGGATGAAACAAGAAAAGTAAATTTAAAATTTCAACTCATATTATTCAGCTTTTGCAACTAGCAAGTTTGAAAACCATTTTGATGCATTGCTTTTAAGCTTTGAACTTGCCACAAGTGTACTGTCTGGGACCATATTTTCTAAACAGATACATACCAACTGTTTCCCCCACGCTGATGCAAATAGTTGCCAATTCCTGTGATAACTAAAATATCTGAAGAACTGCATAAATGCTAAATACTGAGTGCACTTACAAATTAAGGGCCTAATGAACTTTTTTAGGATTTCATGAACTAAGATTTAATGCACAAAAAAACATAAATTAAAAATTATCAGGCGGACGGCCCATTTACTAGAATCAAAGCACTGATTCAGCTACTCACGTATAGTGCCTCAAGGAAATATTGCATTGACAAATGCCTCAGCGTCAAAAGGTTGTAGGTCTTCAGCCCCTTCACCCACACCGACAAATTTTACAGGGATGCCAAGCTCATCAACTACACTGACCTTCAAGCAAGAGTAGGTCAAATACTTAGCTTCACATCGATCTGATCATTATTGAGACAAAAAGATTTAACAGCCATTTTTTAAAAATATATGCTGTTTTCAGAGTAGAGTATACCACACAGCCACCACTAGCAGAACCATCTAATTTTGTCAGTATCAAACCTGTTACTCCAACAACCTGACAATAAAAGTATCACATAGTTTTGACAATAATCCCAAGGCTGCAAGTATTATATTTTTTAATAAGAAAGAGAAAGGAAGATACGTACCTCATTGAACTCTCTTGCTTGTGGGAGCATGTTTAAGCCAGTTGTCCCATCCAGTACAAGAAGGATTTCCTACATGTTTGATGAAACAAATATACAGAAATTTACAATCTAAAAAGAAGGCTTAAACATAAAGAGATATTATGAGTGATGAGAAAAAGAAGGCAAAATATCTCTGTAGTAAGATCCTTAAAGCGAATTCATTTGAGTTCTAGAAGCAAACCAGAAATAAGATGAGAGACGCAACATTCATGTTTGAGTTAGTTGAATTGTAAAATGATTAACCCGGAAAACCTATGAATTTTGTTTTGAAAAACATTTGTGGTTGTGGATTTTGGAACATGTAAATGCATAGAACATGATGCATCTTCCATAGTCTGATATAACATACTTAAAACATGGGAATAAGGCAAAGTCATGCTTGGTTCTGCAGCGGTGACTACATAAACTGCAGCTGGCAGTTACTGAACTTTCTGGCCATATTAGCTTGTTACTTGGTTATTTTCAGCTGACACAGAGTGGAAAATGCATAGAAATAGTTTTACATTGCTGAGCTGACTACTTATCTACTTACAGAAAAAGTATTCAATTATTTCATCCACCCAGGAAGAACATCAGATGGTAGGACCGATTGGATTATTGAAAACTTTCCACACACAATATTTGAAAGGGGATTATATGCCAAACAATGTGGTAAAAAGATGGCAAATGAAACTTCCAACCAATGTGTTAACGCTTTCAAAGAGAAAGTCATGCGCAGAAACTGAGCTTACATTGGGGCCACCAGATAGAATTTTACTGACTGCTTTCTTGCATGCCACCAATTCTTCCATTAAGCTATAATTAGTGTGGAGACCTAATAAGACAAACCAAATCTTTACTAAAACAAGGTTAACTTGACAGATATGCACTTTGTTCTTTCTCGTAGGCAGCAAAATAAAATTTGGAAACATCTAATAATTTGAAAATATGACTTTTTGAAACTTACGCCCAGACGTGTCACACAGAACAATATCATAACCCTCTTCCTTCCCTCGTTTCACAGCCTGTGAAAGAACTACTCAGGAAATACTTCAAGCTCATGGATTAGGAGTTATTGCAAGACGTCATGGAAATGAAAGTAGATCAGTTGAACTAGATATGTGTAGATGTGTACCCGAAGAGGCTTTGGCCCCCTCTTTTTCAGCCACAACAATCTCACAACCAGTTCTTTCAGCCCAAATCTCCAATTGATCGCTTGCAGCTGCTCTAAATGTATCACCTGCTGCCATCAATACCTAGCACAGCATGGAAAATTAACATAAGAAACCTCCAATTACAGAACATACGAACATGAATCTGATAATTTATAGAAACTAAAAGAAATATATTAAAAAGCTATAAAAAGTTAACAGAAAAGAAAAAATAAGTCAAGTGAAGTCACAGTGAATGTGTACAAAACTCTGCTTTAAAAAAGCATAAATCCTCCATAAAGTTCAACGGCATAATTAGAGAATTGAAAGGAAATTCCCAACAGTTAGAACCATACCAAGTAGCAATACATAAAAGTTTTCAAACATTTTTTTTTTCTCACCTCACCAAGCCAATGTATGTAATACCGAGCAACCACTCATTCAACAGGATTCTTTGAAAACAGTAGTCTGAAACAAATACTCTGGTGAAGCAATACCAAATTGATAAATATTTCTCTGCATTTATGTGATCTAAATGGTTGTGATGTGTACACAGGCACTTCCATTTATCCATTCGGGCCTATATCAACATTGTCCTTTCAATCAAATTTAACCAAAAGAACGAGTATCCCTCACCTTGGCCCCTTCTTTCTTCAGTCTATTCGCCAGCTTACCTGCATTGACAAATCACCAGTCACCGCTTCTTCAACGCTTACAGTTTGAAAGAGAGAATAATTTTCTTCATTTTGTAATACCATTTTTTAATCTGGAATTCTTTTCATGGCAAAATGTGAATCAGGATAAGAAATTCTTTTACATGTCTTTAATAAATCATAGTGACATTCAAAAAGCTAATAGCCCTTTTTTTTTCTCCCTGTTTCTCACTTATTCTGATATAAGTAGCACCAAGCTCACTTGAAATCAGCCAAACATATGTATGAGAAAGGAAGGCCATCAAGTTGCACTCTTTGGCCTTAAGTTTTTATTTATACATCAAATATAGGTAGCCCTTCCAATCCTGTCTTACCAAGAGAAGTCGTCTTCCCACCCCCATTCACACCAACAACCATGATCACAGCTGGTTTCCTAGTTACATAACAACATGTCAACATCACTATTCCAACTCAGACAAGAAAAGAATGGTAAGAATCAGTTCAAACAAATTCAGACCTAAACCCAAGTTGCAGCTCTGTTTTCAGTGCCTTGCTAGTTAATAAGTCCAATATACTCCTCTTTAAAGCATCCTATGAAGAAAAAAGGTCATATATCCCACCTGTTAATCCTTACAACTGCGCACACTTGCAAAGCAAAATTCTATAACCATTCAACAAACGCAGCAGTTATCAGCATTACTTTTATCTCACTTCCTGATTTGAGTTTCCCTCCATATATGTCACCCCGCAGACTCTCGACTATCTTTATCGTAATCCTTGGACCAAAATCAGACACCAGTAATGCCTAAACATCCAAAGGAAATTTCATCAGTCCCCAACAACTCAAATTTCTTCAATTTAAAAACAAACAACCCAATCTCCACACTGGTAAGTTTAAAATGCTTTCATACAAGTATCCACATAATTAACATTATCCATACGCATGCTTTATTCAATATACGAAGCCACCAAGTAAAATAAGCCCGCTTGCGAAAAATATACAGAAAATCGACAAAAAATTTAATCTTGCTGCATTTTCAGGAACAATAAGGGAGAAAATTCTCATTTAGCGAGATTTAGACAACCAAGCAGGAAGGAAGACCTCCTCAAGTTCATCAAGAACGCGATCAGTGTCAGAAAGATTCCAGTAAAGCAGGAGTTCATCAATGACAGCCAAATTGTCACGGGTTTTAGTGAAGCCAGAGAAGATTTTCTCCACATCACTTTTGGCTTTCTCTTTGATTAACCGGCCTAGCTTTGTGAAGAACCCCGTCTGTCCGGCTGAGCATCTGAAACGGCTTTGATTTAATTGCGATAAGGGAAACCTGGTGGCGGTTGACAGGCTGAAAATAGTGCTTCCGGGCGGTGGCTGTAAAATCTGACGTTGGGAGGAGAGCGGAGAAGCGTGAGGAGGCAACGTAGCCATTGCTTTTGCTTAGCTCTGCAGCTGAAGAGGATAAAATGATCAGGAACGACGCCGTATTCCCTTTCTCTCTCAGTCCTGGTGAATCTTCTATCCTTGCTAATGTATTAATGCTCCCTCACTTCCATGGACATTAAACTAGCAAAAAAATAATCAATATATAATATATTAATTTTTTTTAAAAAATATCAATTCATATAAGACAATTCAATAAAGGAGCCATGCACTGATGAGTATTAAATTTTGATTTTTTTATATAATAAGAAAATTTTAACCAATTAAGCAACAATTTTGACTTAACTATACACTTAGGGTTGATTTGATTAGAATGAAAATATGAAGAAAAAATAGTCATGGAGTAAATTTAATATTTATCTCGTTTGGTTGGAACGTAAGGAGGGTAGACAGTAAATATGGAAATTGAATAGTTACCCTCCACATCAATAAATTTCTCCTTTCTGATTTGAACGAAAATTATATTTATTTCTTATTTTCACTTCAACCAAATAATGTGAAAGTAAATATATTTACTTTCCCTAGTGAAACTAAAATATGCCACTCTTTATTCCCTTTCCTCTTCTCCTCCCCTTCGCAAAACAAAACAAGCCTTAACCTATTTGGATTGAGAGAAGTTGAGACAGAGAAGAGAACAATGAATTGAGAGTTTTGATGATTAGTTTTCAAGAAGGAAATTAAGAAAATGGAAGGAAAAATAGAGGAATGTTATGAATATATTAAATTAGTGAAAGAACTTAGTGGAAACTCCACTAATTAATGGAGACTCCATTAATTATGGATTTATGTGAATTATTAGAGAATATTTTTATGGATGTCCACTATTTCGTGGAGACACCACTAATTAAGATTAATGGAAGATGATGTATGCCATGATGTATTTCACTAATTAGAGCTCTATAAATAGAGCTATTCTCTAAGTTTGTAATATACCATCATTTTTGTGAAAGAAATATTAGAGAAAATTGTGAGAGAAAAGAAAGAGATAAATTCTTGTGCAAAGAATAGTTAGAGTTTTATTAGTATGTAGTGTGAAGATTTTATTCTAACACTACCCAAATTTTATAACACGTTATCAGCACGAGTCTCTGCCGATACAAAAGCTAAAAGACTAAGCATGAGTCTCTATCGTTACACAAACCAAAAGACAGGTACGCATTTATTAATCTCTATGGCTAACCTAACTAAATTCGAATTTGTAACCCTTGATATTTTTGAAAAAAATTATATGTCATGGGTTCTCGATGTAGAAATGCATCTAAATGCTGAAGGTCTTAGTGAAAATATTCAAACAAATAATAGTGCATCTACACAATACAAGGCTAAAGCTTTGATTTTTATTCGTCGTCATCTCGATGAAAATTTGAAAATTGAATATCTTACCGAAAAAGATCCATATGTCCTGTGGGTAAATTTAAAAGAAATATTTGACCACCTGAAGATGGTCGTACTACCCACTGCATGATATGAATAGTTGCACTTGAGGTTACAAGATTTTAAAACCGTGAATGAATATAGCTCCGCAATGTATAAAATTACTTCTCAATTAAAATTATGCGGAGAAAAAGTGACTGATGAAGATATGTTGGAGAAGACATTCTCCACATTTCATGCCTCGAATATTGTCCTACAACAACAATATCGATAAAAATAGTATACCAAATTTACAGATTTAATTACTACCCTCTTTATTACAGAGAAAAATAATGAGTTATTATTGATAAATCATGAAGTCAACCAATTGGCTCAACAGCACTTCCAGAAGTGAATGTTGTTGGCTCCAGCAGAAGCCATCGTTATAGTCGTGGTCGTGGTTGTGGTTACGGTCATGAACACGCTCGATATTTCCATTATCACAATCATAATCAAACTGTGAGAAATACTGGCCACTTGAAGTGAAACAGAAAAGATCATAAGGGAAAAGAAAAAGAAACAGAAATGAAAGAAAATTATGAGGATACATGTTATAGATGTGGCATGAAAGGTCATTGGTTACGTACCTGTCGTACGGCTAAGCATTTAATTGAATTATATCAAGCTTCATTGAAAAATAAAAATGTGGAAGTAAATTTTTCTCAACATCCAGTAAATGATACTGCAGATGATGATATTGATCTTGAAGATTTTAATATCAATATTACACATATGGATGTATCAGATTTTTTTAAATACCCAGACGGTAGGATAGACTATTTAATTGGTGATGGCAGTGTCCAAAAGAACTAAAAGCCTCACCCTGATATTTTTGTATTTTCATTATATTCTAATAAGATTTACGTTTGCATATATATATTTGTGTTCAGATGGTTGTTGTTAATGATGATGTATGCATTATTGATAGTGGAACTACATACACCATACTAAAAAATGAGAAATATTTTTCTAATCTCAAAATGGAAGAAATAAATATTTATACGATAAACGGTAATACAAATGTGATTGAAGGCTCCGGAAGAGTTAGTATATTGTTGCTTGAAGGAACAATACTTATTATTGATAAGGCACTATTTTCCTCAAAATTCAGAAGAAATTTATTGAGTTTTAAAGATATCTGCAGAAATAGGTATCATGTTGAAACAAATGAGGAAAATGGGATTGAGTATCTTTATATTACTCAAATTCATTTGGATAAGAAATTTGTATTAGAAAAACTACCATCTTTTTCTATTGGCCTATATTTTGCAAAAATACGTACAATTGAAATTTATCATCTCATAAACTAGAAGTTTACTGATCTTATTACTTTTAGTATTTGGCATGACCGGTTGAGTTATCCGGGATCTACCATGATGAGAAGAATCATTGAGAATACACATGGTCATCCATTAAAAAATAAAAGGATATTGATATCAGAAAAATTCGCATGTACTACATGTTCCCTAGAAAAATTAATTGTTAAACCATCATCAATAAAAGTAGGAGTTGAAAGTCCTACATTTCTCGAACGGATGCACGGAGATATTTGTAAACCTATTGATCCACCATGTGGACCGTTCAAATATTTTATGGTCTTGATTGATGCATCATCCTGATAGTCACATGTATGTTTATTATCTAGTTGCAACATGGCGTTTGCAAGATTACTTACTCAAATAATTAAATTACGAGTATAATTTCCTGACCATCACATTAAAAATATCCGTTTGGATAATGCTGGTAAATTTTCATCACATGCTTTTGATGCATATTGCATGTCAATTGGGATTAATGTTGAACATCATGTAGCTCATGTGCATACCCAAAATGGTCTTACTGAATCTTTTATTAAACGATTACAATTAATTGCTAGACCATTATTAATGAAAACAAATCTCCCAACATTTGCCTAGGGACATGCTATTTTACATGCTGCAACATTTGTACGCGTAAGGCCAGTTAGTTATCATAAATTCTCTCATTTGCAATTGGCTTTGGGTCAGAACCAAATATTACTCATTTAAGAATTCTTGGGTGTGCTGTATATGTTCCAATTGCACCAAACCAACGTACAAAGATGGGTCATCAAAGAAGAAAGGGGATACACGTTGGATATGATTCTCCCTCTATTATCAGGTATGTTGAACCCCTGACAGGAGATGTATTCACAGCACGATTTGTTGATTGTCATTTTGATGAATCATTATTCCCTAAATTAGGGGGAGAACAAAAATAGCATAAAAATGATCTTGCTTGGACAACATTAGTAAAGTATCTTGATCCACGCACAAGTGCATGTGAACTTGAAGTTCAAAAGATAATTCATTTGCAAAGCATTGCAAATCAAATGCCAGACGCTTTTGTTGACTCCAAAATAGTTACAAAATCGCATATTCTAACTATAAATGCTCCTATTCGAATTGAAATTCCAGTAGAACAAAATATTATATCTATAGCTGCTGAGTCAAAAGCACGCCAGAAGCATGGCCGACTTCTTGGGTCCAAAAATAAAAATCCTCGAAAGAAAAGAGGATTAACTAATCCAGAAGATCATATTGAAGAAGAGAATGATAAAGACCAATAGAAAACTGATAACAAAGAACCAGAAGTTGATGAAAGTAGCACTGAAATTTCTATCAATTTTACCACTTACGATAGAAGTTGGAATCGGATAGAAACTGTTATTGATAATATATTTGCATACAATATATCTCTTGATGTTACACATGATAGTGATGATCCTGAACCAATATCAGTTAATGAATGTCGGCATAGAAAAGATTGGCTACAATGAAAATATGTTATTTAATCGGAGTTAAATGCACTGACAAAACGTGAAGTCTTCGAACCTGCAGTCCGAACACCAGAAGGTGTAAAACCTGTTAGTTACAAATAAATATTTATGCGAAAGCGCAATGAAAAGAGTGAAATCGTACGATATAAAGCGCGATTAGTAGCCCAAGATTTTTCACAAAGACCAGGTATTAATTATGATGAAACTTATTCTCGTATTGTTAATGCTATTACACTCCGATATCTTATCAGTTTGGCAGTACATGAAAAGATAGATATGCGCCTATTAAATATTGTCATTGTTTACTTGTATGGAAATTTAGAAAATGATGTTTATATGAAAATCCCCGAAGGATTTCATATGCCTGAAGTATATAAACATTATCCTCGTGAAAATTACTCCATCAAGTTGCAGAAATTATTATATAGCCTGAAACAATTTGGGCGCATGTGATTCACTCGTCTTAGTGAATATTTATTAAAAGCGAAATTTAAAAATGACCAGGTATGTCCATGTATTTTTATTAAGAAATTTGGTTCTAAATTTGTGATATTAACTATATATGTTGATGATATTAATCTTATTGGAACTCCTGAAGAGTTCCAAGAAACAATTGATTATTTAAAAAGAGAATTCGAAATCAATGATTTTGATAAAAGTCAAATTTTGCCTTGGTTTACAAATTGAATATCTGGAAAGTAGAATATTTATTCATCAATCAACATATATAGCAAAAGTGCTAAAAAGATTTTACATGGACAAAGTACATCTATTGAGTATTACAATGATCGTCCGGTCATTAAATGTGAATAAAGATCCTTTCCGACTTCAAAAAGATGATGAAGAACTCCTTGGTCCTGAAGTACCATATCTCAGCGCTATTAGTGCATTGATATATCTTGCTAATAATACACGACCTGATATTATTTTTGCTGTCAATTTATTAGCAAGATTTAGTTCTTCACCAACACGACGACATTGGAATGGAATTAAACAAGTCCTTCAATATCTCCAATGTACAATTGATCTCGGATTATTTTATTCAAATAAAACCAACCCAACATTGATACGTTATGCAGATACTGGTTATTTATCTGATCCACATAAAGCACGTTTTCAAATGGGCTATCTATTTACGTGTGAAAATACTGCTATATCATGACGTTCGACAAAACAATCTATAACAGCTACTTCTTCAAATCATGCTAAAATTATAACCATTCATAAGGCAAGTCGATAATGTGTATGGCTAAGATTCATGATTCATTATATCCGAAAAAGTTGTGGATTATCATCGATCAAAGATATTCCAACTCCTTTTTATGAAGACAATGCAACTTGTATAGCTCAATTACGAGGATGATACGTTATGCAGATATTGGTTATTTATCTTATCTACAAAAAGCACGTTCATGACGTTCGACAAAACAATCTATAGCAACTACTTCTTCAAATCATGCTAAAATTATAGCCATTCATAAGGCAAGTCGATAATGTGTATGGCTAAGATCCATGATTCATTATATCTGAAAAAGTTGTAGATTATCATTGATCAAAGATATTTCAACTCCTTTTTATGAAGATAATGCAACTTGTATAGCTCAATTACGAGGAGGATATATTAAAGGAGATCGGACAAAACATATTTCACCAAAATTCTTCTTTACTTATGAACTCCAAAAGAAATGTGAAATTGATGTGCTACAAATTCAGTCATGTGACAACCTCGCAGATTTTTTCACAAAGACTTTACCGACTGCAACATTTAAGAAGTTGAGATATAAAATCGGTATGCGTCGGTTTAAAGATTTAAATGAATCATCTCATCAGGGAGAGTAATAAATAGACATATAGAATAGTGTACTCTTTTTCCTTCACTAGATTTTTTTTCCCACTAAATTTTTATATAGTAAGGTTTTAACGAGACATATTCTTTATGTAATGGATGGACATCCAAGGGGGAGTGTTATGAATATATTAAATTAGTAGAAGAACTTAGTGAAAGCTCCACTAATTAATGGAGGCTCCACTAATTATGGATTTATGTGACACCACTAATTAAGATTAGTGGAAGATGATGTATGCCATGATGTATTCCACTAATTAGAGCTCTATAAATAGAGCTATTCTCTAAGCTTGTAATATACTATCATTTTTGTGAAAGAAATATTAAAGAAAATTATAAGAGAAAAGAAAGAGAGAAATTCTTGTGCAAAGAATAGTTAGAGTTTTATTAGTGTGTAGTGTGAAGATTTTATTTTAACACTATCCAAATTTTATAACAAGGAATTAGTTTTGTAATATGTTTAGGTCACAAAGGAGCAGAGAGTAGTAGGGAGGGAGGGAAGCTTTGCTTTGATTAGAGTAAGTAAATATAATTTATTTATATTTTATTTGATTATAGTAAAAAAAGTAAATCATAAATTTTTTTTTTTATGTAAGTCTCAATATATTCAAATTTAAATAAGTTATTTTTCTGATGTAGAAGAGAACACTCATTCCTCTTTCTCTACTTTACTTTGTTATTTTATTTTATTTTTAATCAAATAACGTAAATCATTCATTTACTTTTAAATTTATATATTTTTCATTTTTCATTCCTCTTTTCACCTCCAACGAAATATTTCATTAACATAAAAGTTTAATATCCTTTATGTCTAAAAGTATGCAAAAATTAAATTAATTAAAATCTTATATGAACTTTTATTGAATAATATAAAATATAGATAATAAATATATGATTTAACACTATTGTATTAAATTAACGAATAAAATGTAAATCTAAGTCGTATTATTTTTTTTTTCTTTTCCTCTATTTCTCTTCTACAAACTCTATATTTAATATTTTATTTTTCTTTCTATATCTAACTAAACACTATAAATAATTAATAACTTTCTCTCATCTCCTTTATTTTCCTTTCTCTAAATTCTCTTCTCTCCTCTTTCCACTTTTCTCTCCATTCAAATAGGCTCTCAAGAAATAAATTTTTATAAGAGTTAATTTGAACGGTCAACAAAAATTACTTTAAAAAATCAAATACCAAAGACCAAAGTAATGAATCAATAGTTTGTGTTTTCGTGTGTGTATATATATATATATATATATATATATATATATAATTTTTAATGGGTAGCATTTTAGGTGGAATTTCATTAAAATTTTATCAGAATTTATTTAAACAGTCAATAAAAAATACTTTAAAAAATTAAATACCAAAAACCAAAGTAATGATAGAATCACACAATCAATAGTTTGTGTTTTTGTGTGTGTGTATATATATATATATATATATATATATATATATATATAATTGTAATGCCTAGCATTTTAGGTGGAAATTCATTAAAATATATTTGTGAACAAAGTTTATATTAATGTCTTCGTATGGGAAATTTTTATATCAGTCAAGATTGAAGTTCATAAGAAATTTCAAAGAATTCTTTGGGTTGGAGTAACCATTAATTAATTATATTAATGTATTCTTATGAAGTTTTTTTTTTTTTTAATCAATCACGACTGAATATCATAAGAAATTTCCAATAATTCTTCGGGTTGGAGTAAACATAAATTAATGTTTGAAACAATGATAAAATCATAAACTAAAGTTTTCACTTATTAATTAATATTTGAAGCAATGACAAATGCGTAAATTAAAGTTTTCACTTTTGCTCATTATCCCAATCAAGGACAGAATCAGAACCTTAGAGTTGGGGGACAAATTATATAAAAGGGATAATATTATAATCTTTTAAAAAATTTTGAAAAGCAAAATATAAAATTTTAAAATATTTTTATTTTTCTAGGGCAAAGTATACAATTTTTTTAAAAAAATCTTGGAGAGGGAGCGGGGTTTATCTCTCGTCTCGATCTCATGAAAATACTTAAATATATTAGTGTTTGTACAACACATACTTTAAAAAATTATACTTTTTATAAATTATGCTCTCTCCGTCTTAAAAATGATGTTAATTTTTTTTTATTGTATCAAAATACTTGTCAATTTTATAAATTATGGATGTATTTATTACGTATATTCCTAATTTACCATTCTTTTAACTACTCAATAAATATTTGACTCATTAAACATGTGTATATTCTCAATCTAATTAATGAAATTTTACCTTTATGTAAGGATATAATAGTCAATTTCTATTATAATTATATATGTTTTAACAATTCCTTAATTTGTGTGACATTTATTAAATTGACATACTTTTTAGTACGGAAGGAGTAACATAAATTACATAATAATACAAATTTTTAATACAATAATTTATAAATATTGTGTGTGTGTGTGTGTATGTGTTCTCTAAATTGCATTGCATTGACCAAAGTATGATATAATTTCAGTTTGGGAAGATTTCATAAACCGGAGTTGTTCTTTCCATACATATGAATCACGAATAAAAGATGGAATGTAATAATAAGGCTTAAAATCCTTAAACACATTGTTTGGTACCTTATCTATTATATCAATAATATTATTGCATATTATTAATTTTCAATCCTTAATCTTTTTTAATTAAATAATATTACTTAATACTCTTTCCTTTTTATAAAGATAGGTCTAGTTTATTTTTTCTATTCATTCCAACTTATAGGACTTGTTTAATAAAATAAAAAATTTAAAGATTAGAATATGAATATTTAAATACTAAATTTTTAAAATTGAAGTATGAAAACTTAATTTTGAATTATAAAATCTGAATTAATTATAATTTATTTTTTAAATTTACTTAATTAATTAAACATTTAATAATAAAATAGATAATTAATTAAGTTACTAAACATGCTCATAGTCTTGTTTCCTTATTCAAGTGATAGTTAATACATCAATTTTTTTTAATATACCCTTAATTACTATGCTTTGTTATCAACAAATAAATTTAATTATTAAAAAATATTAATTATTTTAATCATATAAAGAAGTTATAAGTAAAATAATTTTAATTTATATAGTTTCAAAATAATTTAATAATAATATGAATTATTTAATAAAAATTTATGAATAAAATATTAAAAAAATATTAAAATTAATTATAGATTTTAATTTATATTAATTCGTTTACTAGTCTATGTTTATATGATAAAATATAAAAATAATATTATCGATATAGATATTCAAAATAGATGTTCATGAAATTTTTTTATTTATTTTAAAATAAATATTTATATATATATTTTAAAATTAATAATTAATTTTTTATTTTAAATTAATTATATAATTTTTTAAAAATTTTTATTAATTTAAGGATAGATCAGCCATGTTAAAATTTTTCAATGAATGAGAACAAAACAGGAATAAACTGAAGGTAGATTCATCGCATCCGACGAGTTGAGGTGGGCCCCACGAATCCGCAAAGAAAATTAAGAGAATGTTGGCTAAGTCAACCTCAACCGTCGCCTTATTGTTGTCCCAACCGTAAGTAAACTGGGGGCGTGTTCCGTAAAACGACTTAGGCAACTATTTAGCAGAAGCCATGAAGATTCGCCTGCGCTTTTCTTAGAATTTTTCAAAATCACGTGCCCGGTCAATAGTTGAATCTCGAGCGTACTTTGACCCCGTCGTCCACCGTGCAGTAAATTTCCAATCGCTTTCCTTACCTCAGGATGATGTTCCCTTTCGAGTAAATCAGTTTGGGAAATTATTATATGATTCAGAAATTATTATATGATTCAGATCAGTCGTGAATCACATATTTTGAATATTGTATTATATAAAATACTAATTATATATTTTTTAAAAGATATAATATTTTAAAACGATAATTTACGATAAATTCGATTTATATAAGAATTTTTTAAATCGATCGATTAATTTTTTAAACTTATTTAAATAAATATTAATTCGAGACAAATTTATAAAAATTTAATAAAATATTATTAAATATAAATTTTAATTATTAATAAGAAGAAGAAAAAAATATAATATATTATGAGTATATGATAATTGTTAAAAATAAAAAATATTTAAATTAATATTATTTTAAAATAAAATTTTAATTTGAATCAAGAAGAATTTCTATTTAAGTACAGTATCTAAACAAATTAGATAAATTACTAAATGTATCTTAGCCATCTAAATTCTCTCCAAAGCACAACTAGATTTCAACTCAATTTTAACGGAAGAGATAATTTAATAGGATTTAATCCTACAATTATTAATTTATAGCGCGAATTTATTTTAAACTTTATTTTTAAAAATCAACTTAAACAAAATGGAATGCATTTTTTTAATTGTTATAAAAGTGATTTTTTTTTTTACTCTTATAAAAGAAAAAAAAGAAGTATATACTTAATAAATATTTTATCTGAAACTTTTTATTCTAATAAAGAATATTTTATCAAATAAATTTTATATATTTTAAATTATTAGACTTATAATCTTTCATCATTAGTTAATCTAAAATCTCACTTTCGACTTTTAAATAATTTCATTAAAAAAATGATAAAATTTCATGATGTTTGTGGAGTCTCTTTAAACAAATTGATTTTGCACCACTTTAATTCACCTGTAACAAATTTGAATAAGTAAATAAATAGTTCAATTGTAACAAATATAAAGTTTGTCTTAATATATAGAAGGAGGATGAAAAATATCAATCAAAGTCAAAAACATATTATTCGAAAAATATTGCTTTTAGCTAATTGTAGGATCTTAAAAAAATTAACTTAGGCTGTATTTAGGAAGAAATTATTCCCGGTTCAAACTAAAATTTTAATTTAAAATAATATTAATTTAAATAATTTTTATTTTTCGATAATTATTACTATATACTTATATTATATTATAGTATTTTCTTTCTCTCATTAATGATTGACCCTACAATTACCCCACATTTAATAATTTTTATTATTCCAATCCTTATCCAAGTACAACTTTATTATTATATTTATATCAATTAATAGCTATTATGTGTTTAATAGGAATTGAATAAAAATTTTATCAAAATTATAGTATTATTTTAAATGACAATTGTTTTGAAACGAAAAAAATATTATTATACAAAAAAAAGGCAATTTTAGGGTGTAATCGGATACCAAATCTCAATTCAATCGAAAATTAGTTTAATTTAAAAAATTATCATATATTCAAAACACATTATATTCTTTTTAATATCGAATATCACCGAACCCAATTAATAATATTTTATTATAATAAAATAAACACATTTTAATTAAATCGCTATCCACTCAAACCTGTGATTTCGGAGTAAATTTTGAATATTCCGGAAAGATTTTCCACGCAATCGATCCTATCGTCCAACGGAATACTCTTCCCACCTAATTTCCAGCTGGTTTCGTGGCTGCGGCCATAACTGCTTCCACCTTCTACATAGAAATAGCCTTTCTCCTTCTTTCTCTTTTCTTCTCTGCTTCCTTTTCCCAACCCTACAAATACCACCGCGCCTCCGTCAATTCTATTTCCAACCTAATTTGCCCACCAGCACACTCACAAGACTAGCAAAAAATGGAAACCGCAAGCAAACGCCCAAGAATAGACTCCTCCTACTCCTACTCCGCGTCGCACCGGGCTTTGGAGATCAAGGTTATCTCCGGTGAAGATCTACGAATGAACCGGCGACAGTCGGTGAAGAATTCGTTTGTTGTAATAAGAACAGATTCGGCTTCTTCTTCTTCGTATCAGGAGGATCAGAGGACCAAAGAAGATACAGAAGGGGGAAGCAATCCTGCATGGAATGAGAAGCTCATCGTCGATATGCCCATGCATGCACGTTTTTTTGCCGTGGAAGTCCAATGCAAGACGTTCGGGGGTAACAGAATCATCGGAACTGCGAAAATACCGGTTTCGGATTTTTTAGGAGGTCTGGTACCCGAGAACTATCTGCACTTTTTGAGTTACAGGCTACGGGATCCCCAAGGCGAAAGGAATGGAATTATCAATCTTTCCGTTAGAGTACTTAAAACTCCAGGAATCGGAAAGCCTGGTAATTTTGCTCCAATCCCTCCTGCTTTCTCGAAACAACAACAACAACAGCCGCCGTGGTCTGCCGCCGTTCCTGTGGATCCTATATTTTCTTATAACCAAGGCCAAGTGGTAACTGGCATTCCTGTTAGGTTACCCAATTTCTAAAGCCCTCCTGAGATAAATTGTTTATACTGCATCTCTGTCATTCCTGTTAGGTTACCCAATTTCTAAAGCCCTCCTGAGATAAATTGTTTATACTGCATCTCTGTCCTTCAAACATTTATGTCCACCAAGCCAATTGAGTTGTTCATAGATCAATCACTTGCCTGTACTTGATATAAATATATATACAAATATATATATATTTGCATATTATTTTTTTTTTTTTTGCATGATAGATATTCATCTAGATTTGGATGTCTAATCCATTTAAATCTATCCATATTAAAAATATAAATCCATTGAATATGGATAGATGAATGGTGAATTTTCATTTATTTATATTTATTCATTTTTTATACTTTGGCTCAATCCAAAAATATTTTATTTTGTTGTTAATTAAATATATTAATAGTAGAAATATGTGACTTAAATAAAATAAAGAAATATTTTATTTTATCATCTTACTCAAAGTAGTGAAATTTATTTTTTAAATTGTGAAAGCTATTTAAATTTTCTATATCTAAATAGATTTATATGTATTGAATTTATTGAATTTAAATAGATATCCAATAAATTTATTTACTTCATTTTTATCATTCAATACATATAAAGTCTGTCTTTTATTTTATTTAAAAAAAACTCTGATTTTAATATTGATTGTTGATAACTTGCTAAAATAATAAGTTATTAAAATAAGTCAAGTTATTTGGGCATGCATGAGAGAACGAGACCGCAATGATAAGATCTTTGCACCTAAAGCGATGTTTAGGGTTCTTCAAAACGCTGTGGAGCGAAACCTCTGGTTAAATTTTTATATTTTACTTATCATTTAAGATGAAAAATCTTTAAGTGAATCGTGTTCTCGGAAACTATATACTTTAACAAATTATACATATAATTTATCAAAATACATAAGTAAACCTAATCTATTTTAAAATTTCCATAGTCATATAACTTGGGCATTTTGCAATTTGCACTTCCTCTTGAGTAACAAGAAGTTGGCAGCCCGTTGCGACTGGAAACCTATTGAGAAATGTGCATAAGCATCAGCAAAGCTAGCAACCCTGGTTCAGTTCACCGGAGAACATTTTTACCCTAAAAGCATGCATATTCTTGTTAAAAAATGACGCAGCTGCTAAGCAACCCCAGTCAGCAAGGGGGAAATGAAATCCAGACAACATTAGGAATAATATTTACTCAACCTGAATCAGAAATGAGGTTGAATTGCCTTTCTTTTCTTTATATCGACGATAATTTTTATACAGCATACACGTCAAGAAATTGGTGGAAGAAGAATATTTCTCCCATTTCTACTATATGTGGCACCAAAACATAACGTACACTGGTCAAAATGATACCAAATACATAAAAGACATTAAACCAAGTGCTGTAGTACTTAAATACACGCAACATAGAGATCTGTTGGAACCTATTGAAGAAGCTTTTATGTCCAAAAGACAGCAGCACTGATCAACAGGTATCCGAAATGATATGAAAGTCACCCACGTTTACTCGCTTATGCATCTTCACTACCACTCTGGTTCCCGTTCTTCAATATATTGAATTTGCAGAGTGGACAGGTAGCATTCATGTACAACCATTTGTCTATGCAGGCACAATGAAAATGATGGCGGCAAGGAAGTTCACGCAACTCAGTTCCATCATCATAAGAACAAAGGCAAATGCAGCATTCCTACAGTCCAGCAGGGGGAATGACTGAGAAAGGAAAATTCATTTGCAACAAGGATAATCATTTAACCTCAATATAACTTGCTAACATGCATGGGCTACAAATATTAGAGATCCAAGATCCCCAAAATGAACAAAACCTTTTCTTGGCATCATGTTGAACATGATATAATCTATCCCTATTTCCCTCCCCCGGAACCCCACCCATACCCTTCCTCAATTCCCAGTTCTTTGGGACTGCAAAACCCATAAGAAAAATGAGGCATCCGAAAGTTGACAAATATAATGTGGTCAGACATGCACCATCCTCCAAATATCTCAAGAAAATGGAAAATGCTCACATAGATATGGTTTTCATAGACCATGGCACTGAAAACATGCACCTCATGCAATGCATATTGTACTTTCTAGAAGGGCAACAAGATTTTAACATGTGGTCCACAAAAACCCACGTCTATTTTCACCCAAAAAAAAAAAAAAAGGAAGAAGCAAGAAGCTACTACAACTATCACACTCTATATATAGCAACCTGTTGCCATATCATCTAGAAAACAAAAATAATTTCATCACTAATATGAAAATGCATTAGATATGAAATTGAACATACAGCATCCTCCAGCGGAAGAACATGCTCAATGGGTGTGTCTGTGTCACATTCAGTCATTATTCCCCCAAATGATTCTTGGATCTCACCATTCTGTTTCTCAAAATCTCCAATCTTTCTGAATTTGTATTTTGGTAGCCGTTCGATGTCTTCCTTAGTTGCTCCTTCCTGCTTTACACAGAAGAAATCACCAAGTCATTAGATTAACATTGAAGCTTTACTTACAAAGACGAAACTAGTTAGTCAAAAAACCAACTTTTTCGATAAATAAAAGATTGAATATTAAAAGGAGCCAAGCTCAGAGTGAAAAAAGATGAAACTGATTAGTCAAAAAACCAACTTTTTGGATAAATAAAAGACTGAATATTAAAAGGAGCCAAGCTCAGAGTGAACTTAAAGTTAGACGGCACTTTCATGGACCCGGTTGCTTACAAATGGATGCCCAAGCTATAGTTGCAACAGGAGCTAGTGCACAGGTTAAATGGAGTCATTTATACATAAACTTATAATCACGTTTTCTGCTAGCGAACATAATGGCAAGATTTGGCAAAACATGCCCTTAAAAGCTATAGCAACACCCAAAGGCAATTCGATGCCAGGAGCTCCATCAGGTACCAGATGCACAACCAAGAAAAGCTGTGTGACTTGAATGATTGGCTATGTTGTAGTTGCTGTCTTAAGTTCTATTTGAAACCTATTCCTTCGCACAAACTTTCCATAATATCTCGACCCCTTATCTTCAAACCCAAGAATTATGAGTGCAAAACACTCTACTCAAAAGCAGTTGGGAATCATAGAGTGCACAATCATGAAACAAAACTCAGCATTCAATAGAAGAACCAGAAAAAAAATTCTATAGTGTGAAATACCTGATCTGCAACTGCATATAAAATTGCAATGATACATGGAAGGCAGCAGCAAACTGCAATTCCAATGACACATGCCACAGCAACGCAGATAACAACAAAGAACACATCAAATGCCAAAAATATAATGCAAAGCCTGCAGAAAAATGCAGAGATAATAAGCAAGGAAATATAGTAAAACAGAGTTCTGCAGCATCAAACCAAATGTATTTGAGCTAACCAATAAAGTTGAGGCGCATCATTTGCCAAACTTTGGCCACCAGCAGATACCCAGTAGAACCCAATTATCCACCAGATAAATGAGAACATTGTATTAGCAGACTCCAGATGTTTAGCAACACTAAAACAAACAAAAGGCAACAATCATTACAGATAGAGGTATATAAACATGTACTGCTAGTTCCTGTCTATTCATAAAATCAGAAGATAGAACCACTAATACACGTACAAGTATTCAGTCCAGACTCCAGAGTCATGAAAATAAACCGGCATAGCCCATCCCAAGTTCTCTTAAGGACCTCACAAATGAAGAAAATCATGAAAGTACTCACACCACCTGAGGTTTTGAAAAGAGAGACAGGGGTCCCTTGCAACAAGACAGCTAGAAAGTTCAATTTGAATAGTCATACTGTAATCAACTTCAGGCATCATTCAGATTTCTCCACACAATTAGTAAACCATTACTGTCTTTAAACCCTAAACAACCTCTGGTAGTAATAAGAACTGCAGAAAACTCAGATCACCATCCAGCAGAATAATTTGGATCAAATCACAATGGAACCTAGTTTTATTAGTATCCTCTTCTCTAAATTCTAAGTTTCTCCTCAATCAAAAGGAGGTAATGCTTATATTGTGAATGAAATTCGGAAAAACAATATCAATCGATTCCCCTTATAAACAAATTCCTATCAAAATATAAATCGCGCTGCACAGCAAAATTTCGACTTTATCACTGAAGCATGGAGCTGCTTAGCTCACGTGGACACCCAAAAATAATAGTAATTGCAATAAAGCGTAAGCTTTTTAGCTATACTCAATTCCAATCTCACAACCATCAGACTTATCAATGGTTCATCTCCATTATACATTTACTAAAGCATACCTGATTTCATCCGCCATACAAAGTCGAACCAAAACGAACAAGCCAGCTTATCCGAAATGACAATATTTCTAGTTGTAGGAAGGCACAAACGCATCAATATAATTAGCATAAAAGTAGAAACTTTACCTCGTATCATCCTCGCTCTGCATCGCATTGGAAACATAATCGCCAGACTCCCCTACGTCGCTCCCCGAACTTGAATTACCGCTGCTCCATCGATCACCAACAACAGCCCTACTTCTGATGAAATTCCCCTCTACAGTCCGCTGCTGCCACCGCCTCTTGTACTCCACGCAAACACAAATCATGTGAAGAATACACTGCAAAGCATATCCAATAATCCAGAGCCTTAAAGGCATGGAGGGAGACTCGTTTCTGCTCATAATTAGCACCGACACAGATACGATCACAAAGGCAACGTTCCACAACAAGTCGAGAATGACTATTGGCCTTGAGTAGGCCCAGTCGCTTTGTCGCTCCTCTATTTGCTCTGCCGCAGCTTCACGCACCCTCATAGACGGTTCTCGCATCATTCGGCGGCTGCTTGCCCTCCTCAGGAAGCGAGCAGCTCCCCGTAAACTTGGGGTTCGACGCATAAAGCGCCGGCTTCGGAAGATCTGGTCACCCAGCAGTGGACTCGTATCAACTCCTGCACCAGCGCCGGAATTACCACCAGAATTGCTCTGTTCGGCCACTGTCGTCGACATCGCCCAGAATTTCTATTTAGCAGTAATTTTGTAATTAGAGGTAATTATAGGATTGGAGAACTATTAAGATTGGAAACCCAGATGAGGATTGATAGGGTACGGCTGAGTTCGGACAGTGATCTTATTTATGACAAGGGAAGGACAACGAGGTTGAAGTTTCCATGAACATGTGAGGAGGAAAGGCTGCAAATGGATATGTGGCCTTTCGACTTCCGAAGTCCAGTATAAGGAATTAACATGGGAAGTCAGAGGTTGGGGAATCCTTGGACCAACCAACCACGGAGACGATATGACCCAAACCCAACCCATTTGATTTGGGGAAGACCCAACCATGTCTCCAATAATTAAAATACGGGTAAATTCCTAACTATTAAAAATACTTGCTTATTATAAAATTTGGATAGTGTTAGAATAAAATTCACACACTACACACTAAGAAAACTTTAACTATTTTTTGCACAAGAATTTCTTCAAATTTTTCTATTTCTTTTTATCACAATTTTCTTTCACAATCACAATTCTTTCTTTCACAAAATGATGGTATATTACAAACTTAGATAATAGCTCTATTTATAGAGCTCTTAATTAGTGAAATATATCATCTTCCACTAATCTTAGTTAGTGGTATTTCCACTAAATGATGGACATCTATAAAAATCTATAATTAGTGAAGTTTTCACTAATTCCCTAATAATTCACATAAATTCATAATTAGTAGAGCTTCCACTAATTCACAATATATTATAACATTCCCCCTTGGATGTTCATCCATTTCATAAATAATATGCCTCGTTAAAACCTTACTAAATAAAAATTCGGTGGGAAAAAAAATCTAGTGAAGGAAAAAGAGTACACTATTCTATATGTCTGTTTATTACTCTCCCTGATGAAATGATTCCTTTAAATCTTTGAACCAACGCATACCAATTTTATATCTCAACTTCTCAAATGTTGCAGTCGGTAAAATCTTCGTGAAAATATCTGCGAGGTTGTCACATGACCGAATTTGTAGCACATCAATTTCACCTTTCTTCTGGAGTTCATGAGTAAAGAAGAATTTTGGTGAAATATGTTTTGTCCGATCTCCTTTAAATTAAAGCTGTATTCAAACACGAACGAACCGAGCATCACATTTTCGAGCTCGAGTTCGAATATAATCGAACGCTGTTCGAATTCGTTCGTTTATTATTCGAGCTTGAATTCGTATTTGAGTTCGTTCGATTATTGTTTGATAATGTTCGAGTTCGTTTAAGTTCGAGTTCTAAAAACTCGATTAACGTTCGAGTTCGAATTGTTCGAATTCGTTTATTTTATATTTTATATTTTAAAATTTATAAAAATAATAATTCAAAATTTACTTAAAAATAATTGAATATTATAATATTAAATAAATATTGTTAATATTAATATTATAATATAAGATTTATTAAGAATAAATCTTAATATTATAAAATATAAATAAAATAATTAATATAATATAATTAATTTTAAAAAATATATAATATGTTCGCGAACGTTCAAATATGTTCGTGAACATGTTCGAATTCGTTCGTTTATTATTCGAGCTCGAATTCGTGTTCGAGTTCGTTCGTTTAATAAACGAACGAGTTTTATTCGAACACGAACGAGCTCGAACGAGCTTTTGTTCGCGAACGTTCGGTTCGTTTACAACTCTAATATATCCTCCTCGTATTTGAGTTATGCAATCTGCATTGTCTTCATAAAGAGAAGTTGGAATATCTCTGATAGATGATAATTCACAACTTTCGCGGATATCATAAATTATTGATCGTAACCATACACATTCTCTACTTGCTTCATGAATGGCTATACTATCAGCATGATTTGAAGAAGTAGCTGCTTGGAGATATCGATGGATTTGTTTAATTCCATTCCAATGTCGTCGTGTTGATGAAGAACTAAATCTTGCTAATAAATTGACAACAAATACAATATCAAGTCATGTATTGTTAGTAAGATATATCAATGCACAAATTGCACTGAGATATGGTACTTCAGAATCAAGGAGTTCTTCATCATCTTCTTGAGGTCAAAATTTTTCTTCACATCTAATGATTGGATGATCATTGGAATACTTAATGGATGTGCTTTGTCCATATAAAAGCTTTTTAGAACTTTTATTGTATATGTTGATTGATAAAACTTGCCAAATGTTCAATTTGTAAACCAAGGCAAAATGTAATTTTACCAACATCCTTAATGTCGAATAATCAATTATTTCTTGGAGCTCTTCACGAGTTCTAATAAGATTAATATCATCAACATATATCACAAATTTAGAACCATATTTCTTAATAAAAATACATGGACATACCTGATTATTTTTAAATTCCACTTTCAATAAATATTCATTAAGACGATTGAATCACATGCGCCCAAATTGCTTCAAGCCATATAATGATTTCTGCAACTTGATGGAGTAATTTTCACGAGGATAATGTTTATATGCTTCAGGCATATGAAATCCTTTGGGGATTTTTATGTAAATATCATTTTCTAAATTTCCATACAAGTAAGCAGTGACAACATCTAATAGGCATATCTATATTTTCATGTACTACCAAACTGATAAGATATTGGAGTGTAATAGCATCAACAACAGGAGAATAAGTTTCATTATAATCAATACCTGATCTTTGTGAAAAACCTTGTGTTACTAACCGTATTTTATCTCGTATGATTTCATTATTTTCATTACGCTTTCTCACAAATATCCATTCGTAGCCAACAGATTTTACACCTTCTGGTGTTTAGACTACAGGTCCGAAGACTTCATGTTGTGTCAGTGCATTTAACTCCGATTGAATCGCATCTTTCTATTGTAGTCAATATTTTTTATGCCGACATTCATCAGCTGATATTGGTTCAGGATCATTATTATCCTGTATAACATCAAGAGATATATTATATACAAATATATTATCAATAATTGTTTCTATCCGATTCCAACTTCTATTGGAAGTGGTATAATTGATAGAAATTTCAGTGTTACTTTTATCAACTTCTGGTTCTTTGTCATCAGTTTTCTCTTGGTCTTTATCATTCTTTTCTTCAATATGATCATCTGGATCATTTAATCCTCTTTTCTTTCGAGAATTTTTATCTTTAGAACCAAGAGATCGGTCATGCTTCTGGCATGCTTTTGGCTCAACAGCTGTAGGTATAATCTTTTGTTCTGCTAGAACTTCAATTCGAATAGGAGTATTTATAGCTATAATATGCGATTTGTTACTCTTCTGGAGTCAACAAAAGCATCTAGCATTTGATTTGTAATGCTTTACAAATGAATTATCTTTTGAACTTTCAATTCACACGCGCTTGTACGCGGATCAAGATAACTTAATGATATTATCCAATCAAGATCTTCCTTATACTGTTTATGTTCTCCCCCTAATTTAAGGAATAATAATTTCACAAGAGAATAATGAAAATATAAGAACATTATGAGTAATACTACATACATAACAAGCAGGAAATGCCAAGAAATATATTAAAATAAAAAATCTCTATATTATTTTTTTCTCACTCTTCCCGGTACTATCTTTTCCCCTTCTTCCTTATCTTTTCTTCTCCTTCGTCCCTCCACCTATCATCTACCTCTTCTTCTTCCTCGTATAATATATATATATATATATATATATATATATATATATATATATATGTATGTATCGATATATATCTCAGTCATCAACCATTAGTAAATATAAAAAAAATAAAAAATCTCAAAACAGATATGGAGACTCGTAATTCATTTAAGACATTGTCAAATTTTAACTTGATTTATAACGTAGAAGTTTTTGATGTGTTTTCTTTTCCAAGCCAACCGCTTCCACCTAATGTCAGGTCTAATGTAGAAGATTTTGATGTATTTTTCTTTCCAAGCCAACCGCTTTCGCCTAATTTTCCAAGCCAACCACTTCTGCCTAATTTTAGGTGAGATATCTTTGAGGGCTTCCTTTTTTTTTTTAATGTGCTTAATAATGAAATTAAACTCTCTTTTGGTTTATTGTGATGTAAATCAGTGGTAGTTCTAGACATACTGCTTTGGATTTTCAATTTGATCTACCCATTCAAGAGACTGCTTTTGATACTGTTCCTCTGAATGAGGATATACTTGTGCATGATCATTTCTACTCCCTAATGAATTTTGAACAAAGCCAGAATTTAGTTCTAGGTTATCATACATTCAAATATGGATTTTGCATAGTATTACCTTTACTGATATTGTTTTTCCTTTTCTAGGAGAAATAATGAGTGGTCTTGGCAACGAATTCAGAGTGAGGACCCATGAAATGCATAATATCGAAGTTCAAGATATTATTGCAGACGAAATTCATATGAAGAATGAGAGGATTAGAAGGTAGAAAGAGGAGAAGGGCAATAACTCCAAGACACTATTAAAAGAAACCATGTCGCAGTACTTTTACCTGTCAATCAAGAGCGCAACCAAAGAACTGAATATTGGCTTAACCCCTCTCAAGAACAGATGTAGGGAGTTGAGAATTCGTCGATGGTCTCACAAGAAGTTGATGAGTTTGGAGACCTTAATCAATAATGTTCAGGTTCTCTCTCACACACACTTGTAATTTGCAAGTGCGAAACTATGAAAGATTTATACGTGAATAATGATTGGAATGAATGTATCTCCACCGATGATATCACTTTGATTTACAAGAGCGAGATAAAGACGAAGGAGGACATATGGCTAAGAAGAAGTTCAGAGAAGCCATTGAGATATTGGAACGTGAGAAGAAGTTGGTGGAAGAAAGTCCTGATACGCGGTTGAAGGATCAAACATAGAAATTGAGACAAGCATGCTTCAAGGCCAAATATAATAAAAAACTTAAGGGAATGAGAAAATCCCAAAACTCATTGCATAGTAACTTCACGGCTAATTCTACTGCTAGTCTAGATGCTGGCCCAAGGGAGAAGGAAGAGAAGGAGGATGCCAAAGAAGATGAACTGAAATCCATAATTGCTACATGTTTGTCTTCCTCTAATGCAAATATGGAAAAAGAACAACTACAAACATTCATCCTCAATTTGTCAGCTCAATTGAAAAAGAGCAACTACAAGCATGCATCCTCAAGTTCACGTGAACACCAATGAGATGAATAAAGGAAATGCAAGTGAACACAAGACTTATGATCAAGAGGAGATATAATTTTTTTTTTGAACTGTTAGTAGTAATATAGTATATATTAACATCCGAATGTAACATCTCAAAGATGTGATACTTATTATTAATTGAAATATCATTTTCCCTTATTATCTTTTCTGTTCCACTTCAGGTGGCCAATATTACTCTGTACTAAGGGAAATATCGAGTGTATCCATGACCATAACCACGGCCACTGCCACAACTACGATTATAACGATGGCTTCTGTTGGAGTCAACAGCATTCACTTCTGGGAGTGTTGTTGAGCCAGTTGGTCTGGCTTCATGATTTTTCAATAATAACTCATTATTTTTCTCTGCAATGATGAGGGTAGTAATTAAATCTGTGTATACCATTTTTCTCGATATTGTTGCGGCAAGATAATATTTGAGGCATGAAAGATGGAGAATGTCTTCTTCAATATATCTTCATCAGTAACTTTTTCTCCGCATAATTTTAATTGAGATGTAAGTTGATACATCGCGGAGACATATTCATTCACGATTTTAAAATTTTGCAACTTCAGGTGCAATCATTTATATCGTGCAGTTGGTAATACGACCATTTTCAGGTGGTCAAATTTAAATTGCCCATAGGACATATGTATCTTTTTTTTTTTCAACATTTAGATGCATTTCTGTATGACATATAATTTTTTCCAGTAATCAAGGGCTACAAATTCGAGGTTAGCAAGGTTAGCCATATAGATTAATAAACGCGTACCTATCTTCTGGTTTTAATAACGGTAGAGACTCGTGCTAATAACGTGTTATAAAATTTGGGTAGTGTTAGAATAAAATCTATACACTACTCACTAAGAAAACTATAACTATTTTTTACACAAGCATTTCTTCAAATTTTTTTCTTTCTTTTTCTCACAATTTTCTCTCACAATCACAATTCTTTCTTTCACAAAATGATGGTATATTACAAGTTTAGAGAATAACTCTATTTATAGAGCTCTTAATTAGTGGAATACATCATTTTCCACTAATCTTAATTAGTGGTGTCTCCACTAAATGATGGACATCCATAAAAATTCATAATTAGTGGAGTTTCCACTAATTTCCTAATAATTCACATAAATCCATAATTAGTAGAACTCCCACTAATTAGTGGAGCTCCCAATAATTAGTGAAATTTCTACTAATTTACAATATATCATAACATTGCTCTTAATTTTGTCTCTCTTTTATTCCCAAACTATTAAAAATTGAATATAATGTTTGGTGTTTAATTCTTTAATTTTAACTTTTATAATTTATAACCCTATCCTCTTATGTGAAAAATAATTCCTCTCATTATCTGGATAAAAAGATGTGACTTGTCACCCATTCATATGATCTTAATAAATAAAGCTTCATTGTTGTTTACTTTCCAGAGGCCTTTTCTTTTGTTTTTTTTAATAATGAGAAAGAAGATAGAGCAAGTCAAAGCAATACAAGTGCTACTTTTTTTTTTTTTTTTTAAATAAATGCCGTGCCAGAAATTGGTTTCCACGTTGATGCTGGAACACGTTAAGATTGTTTAGCCAATCCAATACTACAGGCGTTTGTATTTCCACTCAAAGCAGAAATTGAAATTCCCAAATGCCGGGCAATATATGCCATCCTTCTAGACAAAATGACACGATTTGAATCATTCCAACCCCATCCACCATTTCTATCGGTTCACATCCATACATGAAATGCGACATCAACTCCAAGTAGGGGGAATCAATTGATCAAGAGCAGGTTTCATTTCACAAACCGAGTTCAACGGCCTTAATCTATCTACAGTAAGAAAACAGCACTTCTGTGGGAAGGTAACGAAAAATTATATGGGTCATATATTCCAGTTAAATAGAGGGTGGGGAAAGCAAAAGATGGCAAAATAAATTATACATGAACTGATATCCTAATTCAATAAATGACTTCCAGTTCGTGGGCATCCACTATACCTGTGGACACACACGAACCAGGTGCAACTATTAACATCATTATATAACAAACAGCTGAATCATCTACGGGCGTTTGATGCGTCAGGTGACACCATGTTTTAAAATATATATGCTCCAGGTACTTTCTCATTGCAGGAACCCATCCAACAGTTTCTTTTGTCCTGTCCATCAAGAACAATGTTACCTTCAACACCATGTACCCCCAGCTTCAGGAGTAGGGAACATTTGAAAGGGGAAGCGCACCGCTTTTTACCAACAACATGGAAAAACTTCTTATATGGGCTACAAGATATCCAAAAACCCATTTACACCACTGCAGGAAACCACCACTGTCCACAACTTCATTTCCTTAGATGTGCAGGAATAAGGCGATCTCGGAGCTCAGAAGATGCACCAGACAATTCTACAATAATTAAAACTTAATCAAAGAGAATACCAAACCAAAAAGAGACCAAGGCAAATGACAATGGTCAGAGAGTATACCTTGAGGTGTGAAGTTAAACAGCGGAGGCAGAGGTCGGCCATTTGGTAAGCAGGCATTTGGCTCCCTCAGACTATCAAAGAAGGGGTGCGCACATGCCTCCAACTGAAAACAAACCAGTTGACACACAACCAGATACAGCTTGTCAGTGATTTAGGGATAGTCACAAACATGAGTATTTTCATGGATTCATGGAAGGTGAAAAATATTTTGAAGTCCTGGCCCATTTCTCATTCATGAAGCACAAACTGAAACATATCATAACCGTCTCACATGACAGTCGGTGCAGTTGTGCAAGTCAAAAAACCAATCACTAAAAATTCATACTATCATGCCCTCGAGATCCATGTGTATTTCCAAGAAGTTATCTTTGGAGCCAGATTATTGTTTCACTGCATCTTTGATGTTCAATAGAAATGTTACACTCTATCAAACACATGATTACACAGATAAAAACATTTCACAAACTGTACTTACGTGCCAAGCAACTTCCAACAGTTTCAATATGAAAGAAGAAGATTGAAAACTAAGAGAGTTATTTCAAATGTAAATGCACATTAATTACTTACAGCAGTGCAACGAAGAGTGGGCGAGTACTGGAGCAGCCTTGATACAAGATCAACTGCTTCTGCAGGCATTCTTTTATGAAACACCTGAAAAACAGAAACTTCATCTTAAACTTTTCATTTTCTCCTTTCCTTCACTAGGGGGGAAAAACCAAGGTGGCTCTACAGTGTGGATCATTCAGATTCCAAAAATTGAAAGGAAAAGGAAATAAAATCCAAGAAAAATAAGAAGAAAACAGGAACAGTACTACTAAAAGAGTAAAGGCCAGGAAGAACCCATTCTCCATATCCATCTCAACTGACCTTGTGCCAAGGATGCGCTTTGATCTGAGGAAACTTAAACTCGCTATAGTTTGGGTTCATACACTTGATTTCCTCTCTTGTTGGTGTTCCTAAGATCTGTCATTACAAATCAAGAATATAGACAATTGCAAAGGATGCCAAAGAGAGGCTTGAAAATAAGAACCACCAAATTTAACATGATCTTATATGTTACCTTAATAATCTCCACCAGCTGATCAACACCACTTTCCCCAGGAAAAAGAGGCTGAAGATATGCAATTTTAGAATGTCAGACAGATCTACCTTCAAAAACATCTACCTTGTGAAGCATCAATAGAAATCTTGACAACTAAGTTAGCTATATTCACAGCAGGAAAAGGCTAAACATAAATCCACCTGCCCCAGAAGTAGCTCAGCCATAACACAACCAACAGACCACATGTCGATTGCTGTTGTATACTCTGTAGCCCCAAAGATGAGTTCCGGAGCTCTATAATACCGGGAACAGATGTATGAGATATTTGGTTCCCCAGGCACCTGTACAAGACAAAATTATATCTAATCTTGATAACTTCCCAGTATTAAGTACTTGTTCTCGTTAGCTTTAGATTTTTAAAAAGTAACTGAAAATTGGCAAATACTGAAAAATTATTTCAAATTTTAAAAGATTGTTTTCATTTTAAAAAAAGTTTTAATTAGCAAACAAAGAAAAGAAAAAGAAGCAGACAAGAAAACCCCAAATTAGCTTTTTGACTTTATAAATTCCTGGATTATCTTTAGGGTTTACAAGAACAGGAACCAAGTGACAGATGAATTTGGCATAAATAAAACATACCAACATCTTTGCACTACCAAAATCGCATAGCTTTAGCTGATGAGTATGGGGATTGACCTGCAATAATTTAGAAAGTCAAACTTCAAAAATTCATATTCAGAAAACAAAAGGTAAAACGGGGAGAAACGGGGGGGGGACGGGGGAGAAAAAATCAAATATGGCAAATTCAATATAGATATCATAGAAGCTGTGCCTAAAACCAACTTCAGATAAAACAACACCAAGGTTGACAGAATGGACAATCAAAATAGCAAATGACCATAAGACACAAGAAAATAAAGGAAATCCTACCAAAAGATTCTGCGGTTTAATGTCACGGTGACATACATGAATTACATTGTGAATATAATTTAAAGCTCGGCAAATCTGCAAATGAAATGAAATTATCAGCAAAGAAAGCTCTCCAAAAAGCTACCACACCCAATACACCCTTTTTTTTTTGGGGCGGGGGGGTGGGGGTGTGTTTGTGGTGGGGATATTAAAGCAATCTAATTCACCTGGTATGCATAGAGCTGAACATAAATAACAGGCATATGGTGATTCATTCTGCTGTAGTGCCTCGAAACTCTATACACAGTCTCAGGTACATACTCCAGCACTAGGTTAAGGTACAACTCATTCTTTTCAGTAGTAGAGTAAAAGCAATGCTTCATTTGAACTACATTAGGATGGTCAAGTATGCGCATTATTTGAAGTTCTCTGTTCTTGTATCTCCTATCTTGCAGCACCTTCTTTATAGCAACAGATTCATCTGTTTCTAGGCACTTGGCCTAGAATGCCAAAATAACAAGGGCCGAGAGGAAAGGTGAAAAAATGATAAGGTTTAGGTGGCTAAGTGTTTTAAAGCAGAAACAAAATTCCATATTGCTGTACATTTAATTTAGTACCTGAAAGACAACTCCAAATGAACCAGTACCAACAACACGCTCTGCCATGTAAGACAATGTCTGACACCAGGAAAATGGTTACATATGAATCAAAAACTAAGCAAAAAGAACACAATTAAAAGCACTAGGAATTCTTCTTCCTTTAAAATGGTTCCAAGATGTCAGATGCCACTAAAGTAAAGGGATGAGAAAATCCATAAACATACTACACAAGTGCATTAACATAGTATCAAATAAATTATTCACCTGCTTTTCTTGTCCATTTCGACCACCTACTGTAGTTACAATTATTTGGCCTGTTTCTGTTCCATTCCCACTAACAACCGTAGGCTCCATATTCTGCACCACGCAAAGCAGTGGTTAGAGGCTCTTATTTGCAATTTGAAGTTTTGCAAAAGCCACAAAAGAATATTACTGTTTTCATGGGTCACAGATTTAAAGGACAAAGAATCAGCATTAACCTTTAGATTCTCCTCATGGCTATCAGATTTATCATCTCTAATTTTCATTTCATGCATTTCCTTAGGAAGTTCGTCATAGCCAGATTTTTCGGGTCTAGTCAACATGTTAGAGGTGCTTGAAGCAGCTTCTTCAGATGTAGACGCCATATGTTGCTCTGAGGCTGTAGTGCATTTCTCCATTGATTCTGGTTCAGCAGCAGTCCTCCAGTCCACTTCTTGCTCAATCTTCACCCTCTTTATGCTAGAATCCCCAGCCTGGAGAGAATAAATCATATTATGTCTAAGCAATATAGGGATGTACAAGAAAAAATGCATCATAAAATAAACACAATACAATGTGATATAATGCAGTTGCTTCCACAGCTGATATAACTTCTAACGGTACTGATCCTGTATTTCTTAGAAAGTTACACACCAAAAGTTACATGTACATGGTTTAACACCAATATAATCTTAAATCCCCATTGCTTCTTCAAGTAGATATAAGAATGTCACAAACTGCAAGGCATTCTGGGCAAAATACATTAATTAGGTCTGGCACATATGGAAACCAGAAAATACAATTTGAAATACCAACGCATTGCTCTGCTTACCTCCAATATCTAAGAGTACACATTTTGTCCAAAAGGAGATTTTCATACAACACAAAAGAGCACCTTTATACTCCTTTATACTCATTGAAGTCAAAATACAAGTTATCAAGGTTGATCCCTAACAAACTAATCAAGCTTCATTACAGAACATGTCAAAGAGGGCACAATATAGCAGTTTGCAAATCGATTACGACCCAAATTTGATGCCTCAAATAACGCCTACATCTTACAACTAGTAACCAAACAGATACCTAAAATAATTCCTTTTTTCCTTCCTCTTTCTTTAAACAGTACATAATATGTTGTGAATTTAACAAACATCAACTAATAGGGAAAAAAAAAATTCACCAACAAACATCAAATAAACAAAATAGCAGAAATTCTTTGACAAAAGTAAGACTCCAATATTTTGTCAGCTAAAGGCACAATTGCGCATATATATCGACAAAAAATCCAAACAAAAATGCAGGAAAAGAAAAAAAACAAAATTGATAATCAACGCCTCCATCTTCCTATCCAATCCTTTCTATTTACATAGCCAAAAAACAAAAAAAAAATCGTGAGATTATGTATACATAATTGTTTTTACAGAGGGAGAACGAAGAGGAAAGATAATTACAGGATCCGAAACAGAAGAGCGTCCAGACGCAATGCTCTTGAGCCGACGCATCACATTCATTCTGATTTCTTCTTTCTTCTCCTCCTTTGCCCAGAGCAATTGAAACCCTAACTGAAACGAAAGGGAAGGAAAAGAATACAAAACAGACAATTTTCTCTCCCTCCCCTCTCTCTATCGCCTGTCTCTCTCCTTCTCTCTACTATATCAAATGTAAATCTTTCTCCAACAAACAATGATGAAAAAGAAAGCAAAGAGAGAGAAAGGGTAACAAAAAAAGAAAAGCAAAGAAAAGTTTTCACCCCTCTCTCTCTCTCTCTCTCTCTCTCTCTCTCAGCTGAATTCAACGGAGAAACAGAATCACAGACAGCAATAAAGAAATTGGAAATGTTTTATATATTTTTTATTTTACAGGGAAAGACACCGCAAAAATAATTAGTAAATGTAAAAAAATAAATTAATTTCAAATTGGATTTTCCACTTTTTCCAATGGTCAAAGTCGTAGAACAGAGGCCAATCATTCCAACACCCCTAAGTTTTGTCCTTGCGGTCAAACTCGAATTGTGAACCGTTGATCGGTCATCATCTTTATCTGACGGTGTTTTATTCGTGCGGAGGGTTGTGAAATGACCGGAATGGCCTCAGAGTGAGGAGCGAATTACGGTGGAGTGGGTTTCAGACAATTATTGTGCCAGCGGAATATTCGGGAGGGATGCATTGTTTTGTCTACCACTTTGACCGGACGGACTGACTGACTCCGCCGCGGCTTTGCTTTGCTTTGCTTTTGCGGTTAGTTTTGAAGACTTTGAAAATTTGACTGTCTGCCTTTGATGTCATTATGGGCTGCTCGTTTTATTATTCAAAAATAAAAGTAGGTAGATAAGAATTAATTTAATATAAATTTTGTAAAAAATATATTAAAGATATAAATAAATAAAAATTTATTTGAGATAAATTTAGTTAGACATAATAAAATTATTAAATATGTAAAATTTAAATAGGATTAAAAAGAGATAATATGATATATTAGGAGTATATGACAGTTATCGAAAATTAAAAAATATTTAAATTAAAGTTTAGTTTTTGATTGGATAGAGTTTTTACCCAAATATATCCTAAATATGTGAGGTTAGGTGGGGTTTAAAGAGAGAATATATAATGTATTATGAGTAGATGATAGTTTTTAAGAAATGAAAAATATATAAAATAATAATATATTTGAATTAAAATAAAATTTTAATTTATAATGATACTAAAAAATCTCAATTCAAATAAAACCTAACCCATTGTTTGGTTCCGAAAGGAAGGGGAAATAGAAAGATAATAAATTTTTTATGTAAAATATTTATTTTTACTTTTTATTTTAATATAAGGAAAATGAAAGGAGACAAATAATTACTAATTTAGTTTATTTTTATCTTTTATTTGTTTTTTTTAAAATTAAAAGTATGATTATTTTGTTTTTGAAACATAGAAACTTTTTGTTTTATCTATATAAGAAAGTTGTTGTTTATGACTCTAACCCATGCCATATGATTGGTGATAGTTCTTGTCAAATGGCCATACATAAAGACCTTAACTATATGACACCAACCAAAGTAATATTTTCTGCATTGTTTCCACTAGCATGCAGCCAAAATATGAGACTGGTTTGCTTAAATCTTTCCAACTTTAGTCATAAAGGGTGACAACACACACACACATATGAGCAGAAAGATCATTAAATTTTATTTTAGATAAATTTATACAAGTAGTCCCTAATCTATTTTACTTACAGCAAGATAATCCTAATTCTATTTTTTTTATTTTTACAATCCCAAATTTATATATTTCCGTTTTTTATAATCCTTATCACCTCAAATGCAGTGGAATATGGCAGACACAATACATAAGACTCCGGTGTACCGCTATAACGAGGGCAAATTTGACAAATTACATAATTTTGTACCATAACTTCAAAACATTCTTGTAGACAATTTCACAAACACTTGGAGAGTATTGAGGAATGTTGAATGTTCTTCTCGGTTACTGCCATTAAAACCCCAATTTTCCTAGATCGATGTAGTAGCACCAGGGGTGAATATCCTTGCTACTTGGACTGGTAACACAGGTCCAGCTAGTTTGCTGACAAATCATAGAAAAGCTAGGTTCAACATATTATCAGGAACTTCCATGTCATGCCCCCATGTGAGTGATATTGCAGCATTGCTCAAGGCCAAGCCCCCCGACTGGAGCACAGCTGCAATGAATTCTGCACTAATGACAACTGCCTATGTTTATGACAAAACCATTAATCTTTTGAAAAATGTCTCTACTTGGGCATATCACAAAGAGTCATTTTTCTCAAAACCGACTAACTGTGACGCCTGTGACTTGGTTAGGCTCGAACCAATGTTACACCGCCCTCTTTCGAACTCATTCGGATACTTAAAAAAGTGAATTTGAATGGTTTCATGGCAAATCACAACAAAAACAATTGAAAATGGCACAAAAACGAAAGTTAACCGACACCCGATTGCATGAAAGTAGTCATTTCATTAAATTAAAAGTGAATACAAAGTATATACAGTAAGTATTGGTGAGGGAGAACACCAATATTCACAACCAACTTAGTTCACGTTTACTCGATCTTGATTTTATTTTCCCCCTATAATAGACGTGGTAAACTTTTTTTAAGTTCCAAGAGTAGATACCGTTTTTTCGAGGAGGTGGGAAAAGTTTGTCGATTTTCTCTGAACCTAAATACAAAGAATTTAACTATGAAAATTTACATGCATGGCCTTCAAGGCCTTAGGAAATTTACAAAAAATATAACAACAGCCTATCTACATATTTATACAAGAAAAACGGAGGGGCCGACAGTTTTGGTCGCCGGCTGGTTGCTGGGCACGGTACTAGCTGGTCGCTAGGTGCACGGAACGGGCACCGTGCTGGGCGCTGGCTTGGTTCAGGTGTGTGGCACAGGCATGGCATGCAGGGTTGGCGCATAGCTCTGGTGCCTTCGGTTGGTCTCGGGCACCTTGACTGGGCGTTGGGTGGGGGCATCGAGCACAACAGGCTGGCTCGATCTTTGGTCATTTCGTGTCATATTTCACCTTCCGTCTTAGGCCTTCGGCTAATGAAGCTTGGGTGTCCTTAAACATGTTTAGAACATCCTTGACAAGGTCTCGAACGTTTCTAGGCATACTCGGTCTAACCATAGGAGGTGTCTAAGTACGCTTAGAAACGTTCGGTCCATTAGATTTTCTAAACACGTTCGAAGATATACAAGCGTTATGGTGATGCGTCGGACACTTAAATTGGACAAGGGTAAGGTCTTGCCAACGCAAGCGGACCGTCATAGGTTGGCCTGTGACAGGCACCCTTAACCCAATATTACCATGGTGCAGGTCATATAAACCCACTAAGAGCTCTTGATCCTGCCTTGATTTATGACATAGAGACAGAGGATTACTTTGAGTTTCTCTGTGTTCAAGGTCTGACCCCTTCCAGGTTACAAGCTTTTGCCAAATTCTCCAAAAGGACATGCAAACACTCTCTTGCAAATTCAGGAGACTTGAACTACCCACCTATTTCACCTATCTTCCCAGAAGATATAAGCCGTATAGTTGTGAAGCTTGTGAACAAATGGGTATGTTAAGCTTGTGAACCCAATAAGAAATCAAGAATTTGGCTAGGAGCATTTCCTACCCCGGAAATGGTAGCTAGGGCAAATGATGTGGCTATTTTTGCTCTTCGCGGTGACTCTACTGCCTTGAACTTTGCCAAGTCGGCTTGGTGTCTTCCCGAGCTCAATCCTCGTCTACTAGAAACATTCAAAACCTAGATTGTGAGCTACTGAAGCCATTCAACCACCTTTAGTAGTAGATATGGTCTAACCTGCTTTTCCAATGGGTTGTTCTTTTTCGCACAAGAAGTGTGAAGAGCAACCTTTAATGCATGACAACAAGGTACAAGAAAATCAGAATATGGGCTCGACAGAGGGTAGCAATTTGCAAAGGGTTTCAAGTCATTCTACTTTTTGGTAATGAATTGGAAATTAGGTTTTGATGGCAATTGGTCACCTAGAAGAACATTTCTCAATACTCCCCCTCCCCTACCCCCACCTTTTTTTTTTTGAAATTGTCTACAAGAAGGATTGAAATTATGGTATTAAATTATGTGATTTGTCAATTTTATCCTTGTTATAGTAGTGCAGCTGAGTCTTACGTGTTGTATCTGTTAGATTCCACCTCATTTGAGGTGGCGGGAATCATAAAAAAAAAAGAAAATATATAAATTAGGGACCGTACAAATTGAAAAAATAAAATTGGAACTATCCTACAATAAATAAAATAGATTATAAACTATTTATGTAAATTTGTCTTTATTTTAATTTAACTAACCTTTGACAAACTAGCTAACCAATTTGAAGTGCTCAATTTGTTTTTTTTTTAATTCCCAATAACGTCACTTTCAACTACTTATTTAAGTCGGATTTGAACTACCATTCTTCAAAGATTGTTAACATATTAATTTCTTTTCTTTTTTTTTTTTGGTTGAAGTCTTCGTAGTTTTACTTTATTTATGTAATTCATAAAATGTTAACCATTTGAAAGGCGAAAATGGTCTAATTACTCCAATTGAAGTTTTGACTACTGCGTTGTTTGTTGTTTGATTTATGATGTATTTGATAATATAATTAAATATTTATTAAATTTAGATGTGTTTGATAATGAATTATTAAATATTTAATTAATTTATATTTGATAATAAATTTACTATGGTTATTTAATTATTTAAGATATATTAAAAATTTATTAAAAAATTTTATGTTTAAAATATGAATATCTTATATTTCACCTTCTTCCATGATTGCTAAATAATATAATAATAATCTAATAAGGTAATAATTTAATTATTTAAAAAGTTCACATAATTAATAGATAAATTTGATTCACATATTAAAAAAAAAAAGACACGTCAATTAGGTATGCCGTGTGGCGTGTAGACTTATATAATCATCAGTTGAAAGTTTGACTCCAATTTGAGAGAGAGAGAGAGAGAGAGAGAGAGAGAGAGAGAGAGAGAGAGAGAGAACACGGCATCTAATTGGGCCTTGCCATGAATGACGACAGCATAAATTGTGTGCTGGACCCCAAAATTGTTCCTTTGGGATGGCCTCATCTCTCATTTCCCCGAAAGATACAGTTAGGCCCAATATTTATGCTAGGCTGATCCATAACTAGCCCAGCCTCTAGATAGAGAATCCTAAATCAAAAAAATCCAACCGCGAGCGCAGATTTACCCTTCTTGTGAGGCTCAATTTTCTTTTTATTTTAATATTTACTTTGAATTAAAATTTAAATATAAAAATGTAAATTTGATCCAGGGAGTATAAATTTATGGCTAATACATTAAAAAAAAATTAGCATAATGCACCAAAATATATATATATATATATATATATATATTTAACACAGTAAAAAGTTTACCCTTAACTTTTGGGGGACCTTTGAATACTAACATCTCTAACTCAACTAAAGTTCACTTAAGTGATGTTTTATATAAATAAAATTAGTGAAGTAATCAATTATTCTCATTAATTTTGGAGGTGCTCTAAGAATATGACAAATAATCAAGTTATAAAATCAAGAATTGGCCCATTGCTGAGTCCACTTTAGAAAGTGAAAGGGCCCATAGTGGTAAGCCTCAGCCTTGTCTGAAGTAAGCATTCCCGAAATACTGGGCTGCTGGCTGGACCATATAATTCCACTAGATGATCCATGACTCTTTCTTTATGCCAGCATTTCACTGCAGATAATTTTAAAAATATTACTCTTTTCGTTTTAAAATATTTATTTATATTTTATTTTATTTTATTTTAAAATATTTATTTATATTCATACTTTTAGAATTAATAATTAGTTTCTTCCTATTATATTCATATTTATTCTAAGTCAATTACACAATTTTCTAAAATTCTTCTTTCTTCTTACTTCTTGAAAATTTTTACCAGTTAATAACTATCGTGTTTTTAATATTGATAGAATAAGAACTTTATCTAAATTATAATATTATTTTCAATATTCTTAATCTGTGTGCCAAATGCTTCATGAACAAGATTTTAAAACGGGAGAGTATAATTTATTTTCAAAAAATTTAAAATAAAAATTTTATATTTCTTTTCTCTTAAATTTTTTTTTTAAATTTGTAATATTGTTGCTTTAGTATAACTTGTACCTTTCTTTAATTCTAAGTTCCTACTATCCTGCTTCCTCCCTCCACCCCCTTCCCTTTACACCTTGAAAAAGGAAAATTTTGAAAATGAAGGGTTGTCTTCTTCTATTGGATAAGCTATTATAAGCTTTAAGCAAACCACATATGGTTTCTGATCCTGGTGAGACACTGGCCAAAAGAAAAAAAGGCACTTGGAATATACACTTGAATAAATTCTCCATTCTGATATAGAAGGGGAAAAGTGAAGGAGCAAAAAAAAAAAAAAAAAAAAAAAAGGAAAAGAAAAGGCCTCCAAGTAGTCGTCCTCTCCTCTTCCTGCCTATTAATTGCACCGAAGAATTCCTCTCTTTTCAACTTGAAGACTATGGTGATGAAATTTATTGACAGCCAATTTGCCCCACCCCTACTCCCACCCATTCATTTCCATCACATATTGAGAAAAAGGTATAGTCCCAATTAATATGCATTCATTTTCACACCAAAAGTATCCCCTTTTTAATAATCTTCCTTTTTGTGCCTTTTCTTGTCATCTATCTTATTTCTTCATATACTTGTGCAGACAAAAAGTGTGGACAAATTTTCACTCTGTGATACTCCAATTTATAGATGTACATGAATAAGTACAGACCCACAAGGTGCTTTTCAAGGTATGCTTGCTCATGCAAAGCGGCCTTTTTAAATGGATACTTTCTTAAGAGCTCGCCTTCTGAGGTTGGGATAGAATGAGTAATCAGAAGAATTATATTTTGACAGACTCAATATAGTAATAGTCATGTTAAGAAGATCCAGTATAAGTTCAACGGAACTGAAAAGATAATGATGAAAAAGAAAAGAAATAAAATTTTGTCAGGTGATTTGGGGGTTTTATTATATTGAAGATGGAAAAGATAGAAAGTGATAATGCTATCTAATGGTACGTTCATTATTTACTCAAGAGGAGTGGGCTATTGGGGGTTTTCCTCTTCCTTCTCTACTGTACCAGTCTGAAGTCTCTGAATTATATGAGTAATGGCCCACGAGCGGGACGGACGCATGGAGGATTTGACACAGGATGCATTAGCATGGGTTTAAGAATTTGGTTAATGGAACCCACTTGCATGTGAAGGGGTTGGGGAGGCTGCTGGTTGCTTTCTCTGTTCAGGTTCTGTCAAACTCCAAGGACTTGACTGGGATCGATATCATCAGCAGGTCTGCAAATTTCCAAACTTTAAAAGGTCTCCAAAGACTGCTTCAATTTAAAGAAGCCCAGCTACCGTTTTCATTTTACTTTTTAGATGCATCCCCAATTTTTTTTCTTAGGAGAAGGGAGGATGAAAAGCAATTAATAGGGATCAGATTCATTTTTGCTCACCTACTAAATTAACTTTTCGGATCCTATACTCGTATAGTTTAATTGATAGAAAATTTTACTAGAACGAGTTCGAGTTCGGATTCGGGTTCGGGTTCGGGTTCGGGTTCGGGTTCCTTAAAATAACACATGTCCATCTTGATCTTTCTTGGTTGTGCCATTTATTTTGATGTTTGATGCCATGAATGGAATACAAAACGGTGTTTCTCCTACGTCAGAATTCTTTTGAAAAGTAAGTATTACGTTCGCATGACTCCTGACAAATCACAAAGCCAAAAAAGTCTTCAGCCATACATGAGGTCTCCATTGCATAACCATCTTGAAAGGTTCAAACAACTCTCCAATCGATGTGTATGAATTCTTAAAGGAACCACAAGGGCTGTGCACAGAGAGAGCAGATTTTTCTCCAAACAACCACCTCCTTTACAATTTTAATGGCGAAAGTGATGAGCAGACTAGGAATTAGACGATCCCAACTCCACACTTTGGTCCAATTTTAACCTTTTTTATTTGATTTTGTCAGCCTAAGGCAGCAAGAAATGGTCCACCATTGACTTTAAGCTAGATAATTCCAGACATAACACATCTTTAGCTTCGACTTCACTTCATAAAGTTCAGATGCTCCAGACTCCGATGACCAATTTTTCTACAGCCATTGGATCTCCATCCAAGATAAGTTGTCAAGACAATGACCTTCAATTTTTTTGACCGCAAATTGAGCCCGACTCGAGAGGATCATGTGTTTCTCGACCATAATCCGTATGTGATTTTATACAACTAGCCTTATCCTTTTCTCCTTGGTTTGTTTCTTAAGCAACTCGGCCATATTTTCCGACGAACCAAATTTTAACATTTTGAATCTAAACGTTGCCACGACACCAAGACTTTGATCTTTAGAAAGCAGCATCAATCTGAAAGCAAGAATATAGTTGTTTAATGTGAATGAAGGAGTTATGGGTGACTCGTTGCAAAGCCATGGAAACGGGAGCTGCACAAGAAGCCAAGTCCGGTGGTCCCGTGGTGGTCTCTCACGCTAATGGATACTACTAATATATAAAGAAGATGCAATGAAGGGATGAAACTTGTGGAAAAGGAAAGCTCATCGGGCAAATTGGGATCCAAACATCTAACATGCCTTGCTAGCATCTCTTGTCCGCCTACATCCATGTTCACCACGTTGGGTGTAATTGGATTTGGGATTTTCTCAATTCAAAATTTTAATTTAATTTAATTTAAAGTAATTATAACTTAAATAATTTTTTTTTTACGAATTGTTATATATTTATAACGCATTACATTCTTTCTCTTTAGTTTCACATGAGTCTCATCTTGATTAATTTTTTATTATATTTAAACAAATTCATATAAAAACAATTACTACAATCTAAATACACTATATCTGCAAAGTTAAAAAAAATATTGAATTACCCTTATTAGAAATTATAAATTATTTTAAAAATTATTTAATATTATTGTTTAGTAGAATAATAAAAATATAATTAATAAAAAATAAAGATATTTTTATAAAACTAAGAAAAAATCTAAAAATAACACTTATTTAAGAATAGTATATTTCCTTGTGCTATTGTGTGATAGATTGCCCAGCTTATGCATTAATTTCAATTGGGAAGAAAACTGCACTTGTATGCAAGTTGGGATACATCTCTTTCGTAAGAATGATAATTTTCTCACTTAAATGGAAATTCAGTTTGGCATTGTTCAGTTAGGCTAAAGATTCCTTAATTTAAACGGAGGTGGGTGGGAAATGGGGATTGCATGATCCCCTAGCCTGAACCCCCACATATATTATATTATATATATATATATATATATATATATATATATATATATATATAAAGAGAGAGAGGTCAATTATATATGTATGCATATCATATACATACTATATAAATTCTAGGTAAATTATAGGTAAATTATATATAATTATATCTATATATAAAATAAAATAAAATAGAAGAGAAGAGGAAAAAATAAAAAAAAAATTATTAATTATCAATTTTATTCTTACTAATTTAGTGATATAATTAATACGCAAACCATTCGAAACCACCACAAGAGTTTCTAAAATGATTAAAATTTTTTAAATAAAAATATATTTGAGGCAAAAAAAAATCTTTTGAAATACTTTTGGGTCCAACCAGGCCCTCACTTCCCTACTTTCTTGTTGGACCGAGATCAGGAATTGTTTTGTTCCTGGTGGACTCAGAGATCCCTACCTTTCATTGTGTCAAGAACAAACTGGAGACAAAGAAACGAAGGACACGTGAAAACGGATCGAAATTTTTAGTCTCCAGATCGACCCGATCCTGATGCCATCCCTACTCTTTCCCATATCTCGTCCTCTTGTTTGGCAAAGAGAGTGTGAAACCATGGAAGGATTATTCATTCAAAGACTACTAATTCTAACAGAATTAAAGGAATGATAGAGACTTGTCATAATTAGAAAAGCATGTTAAATCGGAGTAGCTGTTTAACTCCTTCCATTTCTTTTTGTTTCAATATAGCTTCGTAGATTTTTTTTCTTTTTGTGACATCTAGATATTATACAATTTAATGCAATTTTTAACTTTTGGCAAGAGATTGAATTCTAGTAGCAAAAAGGTGGCCATGGTGTTAGAGTTTATCTTTTATTTTATTTTTAAATTTCTACGAATTATTTTTTTCCCTAAGTAAATATTTCATTAATAAGAGCCAAACTGATTATGTGACAAGCTAAAACTCAAGGTAAATAAGGAATATATATAACACACCTTATAATCTTAGGTAGGTAGAATACAAAAATAGAAAAAATAAAATAAAATAAAATAAACAACCACAAAAAATCATCAAATTCACACCATCATACTGTTTTCACACTTCTTTAATTTCATGACAAGAGAAGAGTTAGTATTATCTTTTTCTATATATAGAAAATAAGAAAGCTCTGAGTGTATCGATAGCCTCAATCTAAGAAGGAGATGAGAGATCGAGGAAGGGCACAAATCAAGTTCGGATAACAAAACAACTCTTTGAAAGTGGAGCATATGATGCCAATTTACAAATTTTAGAAGTAGATCTCGCCAAAAATTTTTAAATCTTGGAAGACAAAATAGGAGAAAACTTTCATGATTTGTAGCCAAAAGAGAGGGTAGTATAATAAATAAATAAGTACAATAGTAAAAGAAGTGGGTTCTGCTCAATTCTCCAATCTTGACTAGAGATCTGGTGAGAAATGTACTCAGTTCTAAAAAAAAGTGGTATAGAGAGAAGTGAGAGCAAATAGGGTAGAGAGAGAAGTAAACCGAAATATCTAGTATCATATGAGAATTATATATTTGTTGAACATTATTGCTTTCATTTATAGGATCCCTTGAAAGTGTTTACTCTCTTTTAATTTATGACACTTCAATTTCATATGAGATTCCAATTATAAGTTTGAATAGTATATAAGGGATGAATCTAAATATTTATTGTCAATTTAAAATATTTATTTTTATCTAAACGACGATCAAATAGTTGATCGTGAGTGTTATGCCTATAGTTTCACTCCTAGGTCCACGGGTATAGGACGTGACATTTGACATCAGAACAGATAGAATTCTAATGATAAGTTTGAACGGTATATAAGAATAGGTATAAATACCCATTGTTAAATTGAAATATCCATTTTGATAAGTCTAATGGTATATAAAGATGAGTTTAAATACTCATTGTCAATTTGGAATATCTATTTTAACTCAACAATTTATTATCAACTTAAAATATCTATTTTGATCGATTGAGGAGATGACGATTAAATAGTTGACTGTGAATACTTACAGCTTTATTGTCGCATTCTTGAATCTGCATGCACGGAGCATGCCACAATTTCTACCCTTTAATGGTTGATAGTTCCTATTTTATTGTCTATTTTTACCTTTTTTTTCCCAAAAATTTTGATAATTCGGGATATATATTTTCATGTGTACCACTAGTAACGATGATAAAATGTGACACGACTAAAAAAACCCGATTGATGGACTATGATAATGAATAGTAAATGAATGATTATTATGCATTGCTTTCGGTGAAAGAATGAGTGATCCTTAATCTTATAGTTATATAGTTTTAAATTATCTGTTATATTTAACTAATTAATCGATAATTAAGATAAGTAAATTTTTTTAATTACTTAAACTTTTTTCTTAAAATTTAATTTATTCTCTCTCTATTTATTAAGAATTACTCAAATTTTAAAATTTTGATGAGCTCCAAATTACTATTCTCTTTTGTTATTTAAATAGGATCATCTTGTTAGGAAATAAATTACTTAATATATTTAGAAAATATAGTGTTATTAAATGGGGACAAATTTAATATGTTAAATATTAATTTCCTAACAAAACAAATAATTTAGGACAAAAACTAAGTTAGAAATATGATAAATAATTTGAAATGGATGGAGTATATGATATAGTTATTGCTAATGATTTGTTCAAATCCAATATATTAGTATGGAATTCTCAATACTGACTATTTCAACTAATTTAAGGGACAATACATGAATCTTGAAGTATTTTTTATTTCACTATAGGTCTACAACCTGAACGTTACTCGAGATAAATTATTTTTTATTTTTTTATAATTTAAGTTATATTGTGTCTATAGATGTGCTTCCGTCAATTAAAATTTATAAATTCTCACTAAACACCCTATAATTTGACATAGGACTTCAAAGTGTAAAATTCTTCATCACATAAAAATTTATGTTCTTTAATATAATTTTGAAATTTCAAAATAAAATTGCTCGCAATGTTTCAGGTTATCTTATATTTCTAACTAGGGGCATGGTCTATCGCAAGTTTTTTTTTATTGGGGTGATAGTTTCGAAAAGACAAATTACTTTCTATATTTTTTTTATCTCAAAAGAAACATATAAAGTAAAATGGTAATCTAATTGGATTTTGGAAAGAATTAAACTCTCATCCATTTATTGGGGTGATAGTTTCGAAAAGACAAATTACTTTCTATATTTTTTTTATCTCAAAAGAAACATATAAAGTAAAATGGTAATCTAATTGGATTTTGGAAAGAATTAAACTCTCATCCAATAATGAAAAGACCTCATGACATTTTAAATTCATGAATAATAAAAAGTTACTTACTCTTTTGAAATTTTACTTTTTACTTAATTTTCTAAAATTTCACAATAAAAGTCTTGTAGACAAAGTTTATGTCACGTGACAACACCATAGTACTTGAAAAATATTAGGGAATAGCACCGCAATAATCTCAACTATATATATATATATATATATATATATATATATATATATATATATCTTCTACTATCCATCTTTTATTTTAAAATTATCATATATTTAATATATATATATATATATAGTTGACAAGTTCTAATAATTTATGAGCTATACTACTATCCTTATCTCTTTCCCTACTTCTTGTCTTCTACTCTTCTAATTTTTTTTTTTTTAAAGGAGTGTTATATACTATTCTCTCTAATTAATAAAAGTAATTATAGTAATTTATGTTCTTTTAAATTTTTATATCAAGTCAAAATGAAATATTTAAATAAAAAGAGAAAGAATATTCATTCAAAGGGGTTTTTTTTTTTGCTGGACGAAGGAAATTATTTAATTAAAAGTTTTGACACCACAAATTAAAAGCCTATCAAATAAGGGACTCCAAAAGATTGGTAAATGGTAAAGCCATGGAACTGGATGATCATTTTTAAATCCAAAAATTGTGTCACGTTCACCACAGAGAAAGAGAGAGAGAGAGAGAGAGTATATAACTATATATCATTGGGCACAGCTCATTCCTTTATCTCTTTGTAAGTTTAAACGTGCATGGAAAGCCAAAGAAAGGGCAGAGCAAGCTGGAAATTGCCATTTATATGTAAATCTCAGGAGTCATGACTTTGGTTTGTCACAAGAAAACCCGGCTGGTGTCAGAGGAAACCCATTCCCATTCCATTCCAGCTACGAAGAAAGCCAAAGAAATGAAACCGCGTTAAATAACTTTTCACTGCCTCACTAGTACCAATGTACACGGTTACATGAATCCAAAAGCGGCCTAATGCCCTCCCTTTGCATTTAATGCAGGCAACCCTATCACACAACAGACTCTGCGATTTCATTTAATGCGTTTCAGCCCTTCTCTCTCCTCAGTCCACCACTTCCACCACCACCACCGCCACCTGCTGCTCAGCCTCCTGCCTGCCTCCACTGACGATTGACTGCAACAGTTGTTTGTACTCAGTTCACGTCAAAGACCCTCCTCTCTGTCTCTCTCTCTCTCTTTAAGAATGGTGAAACCGTCAAACTTTGAATATAAGTGGCGCTTAGAACTTTGCCTTTTTCTTTCAGAAGAACAGATCAAAATTCATGCAACTTTGATTCATCCATAACGGAGTTTCCACCATTCTTGTTACGTAGCTGGATCGTCTCTCTCTTTCACCATCATTTCTTGCAGTAGCCATTTTTGTATGCCACCACTTTCTCTCGGGTACCAGTAGACCTTCTGCCATAGTTCGATTTAATTTCACATCTATTAAAATTTTTAAAAATAAGATAATTTTATTTTTTTAAATATTTTTATTTAAAAATCTTAAAAATAAAAAAGGGTAAAGAGAGAAAGAGAATACTAATAAATAGAGATAAAAATATAAAAATAATTTTAAAATTTTTTTCAATAATTTATAATTTAAAATAATAAAAATAATCTCTAACGACTTATATAATAAAATGAAAAAATACTATTTTAATTATTGAATTACTTTTCTATTTGGATATCCTCAACTACTTTTATAGGCCTCAGAGTCCATCCATTCTTAGGATGGAATTCTGTTGCATATTCTCGTAAAATCAATTGAGATATTCGAGACAGAATCGAATTTTTTGACTAAGTTATATACTACTAGTAGTATGTTTCGTTTAAATAAAAGGATGAAAAAAAAATAAAAGAAGAAACGTAAATTTGAGAAATTTGATGAAAGGAAATTAAATTAAACTCTTTGGTAAAATAGAATAATTTTTAAATAGAGTTTATTGTAATTTACTATTATTAAATTAGGAGGTACTAATATTTTATTAGCACAAATTATAAAAAAGTACTAAAAATCCATTGATCTGTTATAAAATTAGGGTAGTGTTAGAATAAAATCTTCACACTACACACTAATAAAACTCTAACTATTTTGCACAAGAATTTTTCTCTTTCTCTTCTCTCACAATTTTCTCTAATCTTTCTTTCACTAATATTTCTTTCACAAAATAATGGTGTATTACAAGCTTAGAGAATAGCTCTATTTATAGAGCTCTAATTAGTGGAATACATCATGACATACATCATCTTCCACTAATCTCAATTAGCGGTGTCTCCACTAAATGGTGGACATCCATAAAAATCTTCTATGATAATTCACATAAATCCATAATTAGTGGAGTCTCCACTAATTAATAAAGATTCCAATAATTCATAACACTCCCTCTTGGATGTCCATCCATTACATAAAGAATATGCCTCGTTAAAACCTTACTAGATAAAAACTCAGTGGGAAAAAAAATCTAGTGAAGGAAAAAGAGTACACTATTCTATATGTCTGTTTATTACTCCATCTGATGAGATGATTCCTTTAAATCTTTAAACCGACGCATACCGATTTTATATCTCAACTTCTCAAATATTGCAGTCGGTAAAGTCTTCGTGAAAATATCTGCGAGGTTATCACATGACCGAATTTGTAGCACATCAATTTCACATTTCTTCTGGAGTTCACGAGTAAAGAAGAATTTTGGTTAAATATATTTTGTCCGATCTCCTTTAATATATCCTCCTTGTAATTGAGTTATGCAAGCTGCATTATCTTCATAAAAAGGAGTTGGAATATCTTTGATTGATGATAATCCACAACTTTCTCGGATATAATGAATCATGGATCTTAGCCATACACATTCTCGACTTGCTTCATGAATGGCTATAATTTCAGCATGATTTGAAGAAGTAGCTGCTTGGAGATATCGAATGACTTGTTTAATTCCATTCCAATGTCGTCGTGTTGGTGAAGAACTAAATCTTGCTAATAAATTGACAGCAAAAGCAATATCAGGTCGTGTATTATTAGCAAGATACATCAATGCACCAATTGCACTAAGATATGGTACTTCAGGACCAAGGAGTTCTTCATCATTTTCTTGAGGTCGGAAAGGATCTTTATCCACATTTAATGATCGGACGATCATTGCAATACTCAATGGATGTGCTTTATCCATATCAAATCTTTTTAGAACTTTTGCTGTATATGTTGAATAAATGTTCTACTTGCCAAATGTTCAATTTGTAAACTAAGGCAAAGTATACTTTTACGACCATCCTTGATGTCGAATAATCAATTGTTTCTTGGAGTTCTTCAAGAGTTCCAATAAGATTAAAATCATCAACATATATTGTTAATATCACAAATTTAGAACCAGATTTCTTAATAAAAATGCATGGACATACTTGGTCATTTTAAATCCCACTTTCAATAAATATTCACTAAGACGTGTGAACCATATGCGCCCAGATTGCTTCAGGCCATATAATGATTTTTGCAACTTGATGGAGTAATTTTCACGAGGATAATGTTTATATACTTCAGGCATATGAAATCCTTCGGGGATTTTCATGTAAACATCATTTTCTAAATTTTCATACAAGTAAGCAGTGACAACATCTAATAGGCGCATATCTATCTTTTCATGTACTGCCAAACTGATAATATATCGGAGTGTAATAGCATCAACAATAGGAGAATAAGTTTCATCATAATCAATACCTGGTCTTTGTGAAAAACCTTGGGCTACTAATCGCGCTTTATATCGAACGATTTCACTCTTTTCATTACGCTTTCGCACAAATATCCATTTGTAGCCAACAGGTTTTACACCTTCTGGTGTTCGGACTGCAGGTCCGAAGACTTCACGTTTTGTCAGTGCATTTAACTCCGATTGAATCACATATTTCCATTGCAGCCAATCTTTTCTATGCCGACATTCATCAACTGATATTGGTTCAGGATCATCACTATCCTGTATAACATCAAGAGATATTATATGCAAACATATGATTAATAATTGTTTCTATCCGATTCCAACTTCTACCGAAAGTGGTATAATTGATAGAAATTTTAGTGTTACTTTCATCAACTTCTGGTTCTTTGTCATCAGTTCTCTCTTGGTCTTTCAATATGATCTTCTGGATCATTTAATCCTCTTTTCTTTCGAGGATTTTTATCTTTAGAACCAAGAAGTCGGCCATGCTTCTGGCATACTTTTGGCTCAGCAGCTATATGTCAAATCTTTTGTTCTGCTAGAACTTCAATTAGAATAAGAGCATTTATAGCTGGCATATGCGATTTTATTACTCTTCTAGAGTCAAAAAAAGCGTTTAGCATTTGATTTGTAATACTTTACAAATGAATTATCTTTTGAATGTCAAGTTCACACGCGCTTGTATGCGGATCAAGATAATTTAATGATGTTGTCCAATCAAGATTTTCTTGTACTGTTTCTGTTCTCCCCCTAATTTAGGGAATAATGATTTCACAAGAGAATAAGAAAAGAAATATAAGAAAATGATGACAAGCAGGAAATGCCAAGAAAAATATCTCCCTTTTTTTTTTACTCTTCCCGGTACTGACTTTTCCTCTTCCTCTCTTGTCTTTTCTTCTCCTCCGACCCTCTACCTACCATCTACCTCTTCTTCTTCCTCATACAGATATATATATATATATATATATGTATCGATATATATCTCAATTATCAGTCATTAGTAAACATCAAAAACAAAAATCACAAAGCAGATATGGAGACTCGTAATTCATTTGAGACATGGTCAAATTTTGACTCGGTTTCTGCAGCAGATGTTGATATATTTTCCTTTCCAAACCAACCGCTTCTGCCTAATTCGAACACAGAAGATTTTGATATGTTTTCCTTTCCAAACCAACCGCTTCCTCCTAATTTCAGGTGAGATACCTTTGAGGGCTTCCATTTGTTTTTATGATGCTTGATAATGAAATTAAACTCTCTTTTGGTTTGTTTTTTATGTAAATCAGTGGAAGTTTTGAACATACTGCTTTGGACCAAGTTGATCTGCCCCTACAAGAGACTACTTTTGATACTGTTCCTCTTTATGCTATTCCTTTAAATGAGAATATGCTTGTGCATAATCTTTTCTACTCTCTAATGGATTTTGAACAAAGCCAGAATATGTTTCTAGGTTATTATACATTTAAACATGGATTTTGAATGGTATTACCTTTACTGATATTATTTTCTTTTTCTAGGAGAAATAATGAGTGGTCTTGGCAACGAAGTCGGAGTAAGTACTCATGAAATGCATAATATCGAAGTTCAAGATATTATTGCAGACAAAATTCCTGGGGAGAAGAAGATGATTAAGAGGTAGAGAGAGAAGAAAGACAATAACTCCCAGACACTATCAAGAGAAACAATTTCGCAATACTTTTACCTACCAATCAAGAGCGCAGCCAAAGAACTGAATATTAGCATAACCCATCTCAAGAAAAGATGTATGGAGTTAGGAATTCGTCGATGGCCTCACAGGAAATTGGTGAGCTTGGAGACCATAATCAAGAATGTTCAGGTTCTCTCTCATACATACTTATAATTTGCAAGTATGAAACTATGAAAGATTTATAATTAAATAACCGATGATATCACTTCGATTTACATGAGATGCAAAATAAAGAAGAAGGAGGACATATGGCTGAGAAGAAGTTGAAAGAAGCCATTGCGATACTGGAATGTGAAAAACAGTTGGTGGAAGAAAGTCCTAATACGCAGTTAGAGGACTAAACACAGAAATTGAGACAAGCATGCTTCAAGGCCAAATATAATAAGAAATTTAATTATAATAAACTTAAGGAGATCATAAAATCCCAAGGCTCATTTCGCAGTAATTTTATGGCTAATTCTATTGCTAGTCTCGATACTGGCTTAAAGGGGAAAGAAAAGGAGGAGGATGTCGAAAAAAAGGAGTTGAAGTTCATAATTACTAATTGTTTGTCTTCCTCTAATGTAAATATTGAAAAAGAACAATTACAAACCTTCATCTTATATTTGTCAGCTCAATTACAAAAGAGCAACTATAAGCATGTATCCTCAAGTTCATATGAACACTAGTGATATGAATAAAAGATGTGATGCTTATTATTAATGGAAATATCTTCTTCCCTTATTATCTTTTCTGTTCCACTTCAGGTGGCCAGTATTTCTCTGTGATAAGGGAAATATCGAGTGTGTCCATGACCATAACCACGACCACTGCCACAACTACGACTATAGCGATGGCTTCTGCTGGAGCCAACAGCATTCACTTCTAGGAGTGCTGTTGAGCCACTTCATCTGGCTTCATGATTTTTCACTAATAACTCATGTTAAAGCTGTCAATTTTGGATACTCTTTTTCTCGATATTGTTACTGTAGGACATGAAAAGTGGAGAATGTATTCTCCAATATAACTTCATCAGTAACTTTTTCTCCGTAAAATTTTTAACTAAGATGTAGTTTTATACATTACGGAGTTCACGGTTTTACAATCTTGCAACTTCAGGTGCAACCATTCATACCGTGCAGTGGGTAATACGACCATCTTCAGGTGGTCAAATCTTTCTTTTTATCCACATGACATATGGATCTCCTTTTTTTTTTTTTTTTAGTATTTAGATGCATTTCTGTATGACATATAATTTTTTTTTTCAGAAATATCAAGGGCTACAAATTCGAATTTAGCGAGATCAATAAATGCGTACCTGTCTTCTGGCTTTAATAACGGTAGAGACTCGTGCTAATAACGTGTTATAAAATTAGAGTAATGTTAGAATAAAATCTTCACACTACACACTAATAAAACTCTAACTATTTTGCACAAGAATTTCTCTCTTTCTCTTCTCTCACAATTTTCTCTAATCTTTCTTTCACTAATCTTTCTTTCACAAAATAATGGTGTATTACAAGCTTAGAGAATAGCTTTATTTATAGAGCTCTAATTAGTGGAATACATCATGACATACATCATCTTCCACTAATCTTAATTAGTGGTGTCTCCACTAAATGGTGGACATTCACAAAAATCTTCTATAATAATTCACATAAATCCATAATTAGTGGAACCTCCACTAATTAATAAAGATTCCAATAATTTTTTTTTAATTCGTAAAAAAAATATATTTTTTTAATATAAATATCATTACTTTCTAACTTAATGAAACCTTTTTAAATTTTAAGTTAGAAGTTCAAACTCCATCTTGAGTACTTATATATAGATCTTGGAGGGTAATTCATAAGATTTTTATACTTTACTAGTTTGATCATATGTAGTTATAGATCTTGAAGGGTAATTCATAATTGATCAAATCTAAATTTTCGTAGTTACAAGTCATAGGAGATGGCTCATAATCTGAGGAGTAATCAGGATATAAATCTCAAGAGTAATTGGGACATAAGTCTCAAGAAATGACTCATAGCTTTATGAGTAATCAGACGAAATTCGAATACTTAGATTATAAAAAAAAACTAAATTAAAAAGAAAAGAATTACTTTTCATAATCTCCAAGAGTAATCGGGATATAAGTCTCAAGAGATGGCTATAATCTTTAAAAATAATTAAATGAAACTCGAATACTTAAATTATCAAAAAAATTAAATTAAAAAATTCTTTTTATGCATCAAAAAATAAAAATAATTTGTCGAAATTTAAACAGATTAAAAATATTTGTTATTTACTCTATTTAAACTCCAACTAAACAAAATATAAATAAATTGCATTTATTCTTTCTAATAAAAATAAAAATCATTCCATAAATGATACGTTTAATTCACATTCTTTCAGTGTTCTGTTTAGCCCCCCCCCCCCCAAAAAAAAAACCCCAAAGATTATTGGGGAAATACAATTGTTAAAAGTAGTATTCCTTTCCTGAATTTTTGTTATCTTTACATCTTTAAAAAAAAAATTACTAAACCAAATCTCTCTTCTCTAACACTTCTTTGCAATAAATAGAAAGATAAAAAATTTCAAAAAATAATTAATCACCCTTATATTTACTATTAAAAATAAATTAAAAAATATAACTAAAAAATACTTATTGATTTTATTATATAGATGATTAAAAAGTCAAATAATAAAAAACGACAAAAAAAAATAGGGCTAGTAAAGTCAATACCCAAAAACTTGAACCAAGGTCTTAAATTACATGAGGTGGGAACAGAAGAAACAAAGGATGCCGGAGTTCTTAACATAATAAATGAGATCCTAAGGCACTACGTAAAACCAAGAATAAAGTAGTAAAAGTTACTACTGCTATTGCATCAACCAATTACAACCAACCGGTTAACAACAACCTTTGCTGCCGACAACGAAACAGTTGAAGAAAAACTGTCGAAGTTAAATGACCAATACAACCTCTCCTTCTCCTCCTCCTCCTCCGACGACATACCATACAATTTCTCGAGCCAACTCGAGAGTCGTCCTGAGTCAATACCCGAACCACCACCCTTGCACTGTGCAAAGAAGAATCACCACTCTCATCATGCATGGCTTCGCCCTTTTCACACTGCAAGGATTTTCTAGCGCGCGGTTCGTTCTTGACTCACCCCCGCCAACCAGCCTTTCAACTCCCGTGTCTTTTATATCACCAACACATAAATCACCCATAAAATGAAACGTCCCAAAACCAGAAAGAAAAAGGAAGGATCCTATAAAAACCACAGTATACACACAGATGCCCGGGTCAGCTTTCACAATGAAGAGCCGCTTTGATCTTCTGAACGGTGCAGGAAATGAGATTGTTGACCGTCTCCACCGATTCGACGGTGAGCTTGGCCGTAGGGAGGCTATTCACCAAAATTTGGAACGCTACGGTTAAAAGTGATCCACTGATTCTGTGGGAAGTTGGGCCACCGTTGCAAGTGGGTCCATGGCCATTCGGGAGTGGCCCGCGAGACCCAGGACCGTCAGGTACGATGGCAAATCCCGAGGGAAGAAGGGCGACGTAAGCAGAATCCCCACCGTTCATCACCACGTGCATTGCCGGAATGTCAACGGGAGCGTACACAACAAGCGACCCCGCTGCGTCTATGCATGTTTCCTGGAGTATCAGCATGCTACTCTGGTTCGCGTTCATAGCCTGCGAAAAAAGTGTCCCCCAAAAACAAAAAAGAAGCTCAATAAATAACTACATTTACAAATGCCATTGTATTTTCCAAGAGAGTAAAAAAACATCAGAGGTCAGTGTCGTCAGTTTGCATGAAAAACTGAGTCAACCTCTCTCATGAACCGGTTTCCGGTCATGGGCTGACCCATGAAGGTGACTGGTGTCAAGAGTTTTGACTTTTATGTAATTACAAACGCAATAGGTTAAAATTTGGGCTGACCCATTCGGATCTCTAGTGGATTGTCCTTAAAGATACTTCCAAATTCCTATTTTGTCCTTTACAGTAGATCCTTTTTTAGCTTTTACTGCTACACGACCAGACAGCTCTATCTCCCTCAGACCACTGGGCACTTTCGTTCTTCCAAAACTCCCCATTCCACCCCACCCCACGCCACGCCACCCTTCTTTCTCCCACCCTCCTGGTCCTAGCCTATGGCAGCACCATGCGAACAACTACAAGAGCATGCACCATGAATAATAATATTATAGGTGGGTGAGAGAGTGAGAGAGAAGGATTACGCTAGCTCGTAGGAGGGAGACGCAGTTGCCAGGGTCTTGACCTTTAGCAATGTGGGCCATTTCTTGCATTGGACCACCGTTAGATAGGATGTCCCATTCGCTTCTAAGCCGTTCATCGCGGAGAAAATCAAACAGTCTCTGTGGGGAAACTGGGAGCCAAACAGAAGTTGCAGCGCTGAGAACAATGCCCGGAGGCTCACCGGGATCATCCACACTCTTCCGGGTCATAACTCGCACATCTTCGTCCACATTGCTGGCAGAAAGCTTGTTCCACTTGTGGACTGTCGAGGCGCAAACACCTGCACAGAAGTTATCGGTCATCCGCTGTGCTAGCTTCAGCATGCTCTTTCTCCCGCTAGCTGTGATGGCTGCATGTGAAATTGAAATGAATCTTTAATCAACTTCCGGAAAAGGAAGAACCAAAAACTAGGCTTTCGTTTTGGGAATAGTTTTGTACCGGTGTGATCTCTGGCTGGTACAGTGGACGACATCAAAATGGCAAGGCACTCGCATTGCCGCTGGAGGGTTGCTATCCATCTTTGAGCACCGAAGCCCATGCCAGCACTGATCAAGGACCGGTAGAGCTGGTGAATCAGTGTCTCATCATACTCTGCGTGTTCCACCCAAGTAACCTGTACATTGACCGTGAAATAAGTTTCTAGCTACGTGCAAGCACTGGAATCACACACAAAGGCCAATTATTTCCTCCTACCCAGTACATAAAACGTGCACTTAAGGAAATTGCTTCTCGTTTTTTAGCCGCTTATCAAAGATCAATTCTTTTAAGCAATTTTTTTAGTCAAACTTGGTCTCTAACATTGAAAACGACCTATGAGGAATTAATTGGGACCTTTTTCTTTTTTTTTTCAGCCTTCTATCGAGGTGGTGAATGAGAATCATATTTTTTTACATTAATAGAATCAGATAAATATCAGAAATGGCTGAGGATTAGGATCAATGAAAGACAATATATAACATGCAACCCTAGAGGCAGTAAACATAAAATATAGGTTAATACAAAATTTTGCAAGATTTGAAGGCACGAGGTGGACTGTGGACTGAGTGAGTCATAGAGACATGTACCAAGAGTCAATAGATGCTCACGTGACAACAAAATAGCCACTCTCGGGGTTTGACCACAAGGTCTGTATAGGAGTAGAAAAACAAACACATCATGAAGCTGGAACCAGGCAGTGCACTGCCGTATCACTTAAATATTGCCCAGAGGGACGATCGAGACAGCATTAGAGATTTGGAATAGAAACATCAAATGTATATTTTATTTTACCAAAGTTGCGTTTTACGAAGCATTTCGTCCAAATCATAAGAAATTAATATGTCCCCATGGTACAAATTTTGCTAGCAGAAGAGACTTCCATTCGTTTATTATTTAGCGTAACCTCGATTTCCTCCTGTACGGTTCTCATAAAATAATGTATATTAAGCTTATCTTAAGCAAGTCCACTTGCTAACATTTCAAGATTACACTATTATTTGCACTGCAACAAGCATCTCGGTGAATATAATATGCCTAAGAAGCTTCAAAGCCATAATGGTGATCTTTTTAATGAGACACAAACTATCACTGGCACTGTGGTGATCTTTTTAATGAGTTCTTACCTGCTACAGCAACAAAATTTCATGGAATTTGGAATAATGTTCAAGATTTTGACTGGGATGTTAATATTAATATATGTTCAGTTCCATTACTCTCTTCGACTAAGTTCCAAAATTGTAGTTGCTGCAAAAAATGCATTAAACACTAAATGGCAAAGCCCAACAACACCATGAGAACCATTTTGGCAGGAATTCAATTCAGAGCAGTGTAAAATTTAAGCAGGAAACCAACGAAATAATGGTTAGTGATCGGATAGAAATTTACTTTGGAGTAGCCATTGGGCATATCTTGCACTACGCAGCCAGAAGGGAGCCTTCTAGAGTGTGGAAATGTCGGTGCACCAGAAGGTTCTCGGATGCTGTCAATGGACACATCAACAACTGCCCACACCCCCTCTGCGTGCTGCTTGCAGAAGCGGAGGAAACTGACCTCGCGAACCGGCACAAGCGGAGAAAGAACTTGGAGTTCGGCATGCATCTGTGAATGGATAGTAGAAGAGGATAAAGGTTAGAAGATTAACTGCTAATGTTACTGATATATGAAACACAAAACTACACTGCCAATTACCAGCTGAAGTGCACCATTTCTGGTTCCTCCCATCCCATTTGATATCACATCTGTGGTCGAGGTTCTGGCAATCACACAAGGAAACATCTCTGCCCATTTGTTCTATTTACAAAGAAAAGAAAGAAAAAAGGAATCTCAATCAATCAGACAATAAGAGGAAGTCAAAGAAGGAACAAGCACTCCAGTAGTCACTACCACTAAAATCATCGAACTTTGGACAACATCAAGTCATCAATCTGGTGATGTTTATTTCCAAAAACACTTCAAATTAGAGAGCACCTTAATCAAAGAGTGCCTTAAGAGAAAAAGAAAACAACTTTTTCCCCCCCTCAAAAGAACAACTTTTCAACTACTCACCGCGTCCATTAATGTCTCAACAAGAGCCAAGCTGTTGATAATTACCATGCCGGTCTCCCTTGAAGCCTCGGTAACAAAGCCATTGGGTTTCATGCCGATACATGAAGTAAATGTTCTCATGTACTCCTCATGATTTAGCAATTGTCTACCCCCTCCAAACTCCTAAGCCAAAGTGGCTCATCTGTGTGTGCCATCTTAACCAATTCATCCATAGCAGCCAAAGCAAGCTCCAAATACATGGATCTCTCAATGCCTGATGCTGCTGCCGTTGCTCTAGTTGGAGCCACCACAGGCAAAGGATTCGAAATCCCAACACCAAAATCTGGAGGCCCTAGTGGTAATGTTGCCGGTACAGCACTCAAAGCTCCGAATCCATTCACTCCAACCCCAAGTTCCAAACTTGAATTAGGTAATGGAGGAGGCATAGAACTAGCCGAAGAAGATATTGGACGGCCTAAAAACTTGCCAGCAAGCGCACAAACACGATCCAATTCATCCTTTAGCCTTGCATTTTCAATCCTGAGATGCTGCTCCTCTAAAGACACTTCTCCGATTATTGCAGGACCGCCACAGTTTGTGCAAATTGGGTTCCTCATCGCTTCTCTAATTGACATATTTTCAGCTCGAAGCTTATCATTCTCTTGTCGAAGGATCGAATTCTCGTGCCGTTCCAGTTGAGTCTGGTGCAATACAGAAATCAAAATCTCAATCATTTAATTATCCATAATATAACTCCATATAAAAAGTAAAAATGTTCTGTAAATTACCTTCATTTGGGTTCTTCTATTCTGGAACCAAAACTTAACTTGCCTAGTCTCCAAGCAAAGCCTTTTACTGAGCTCCAGCCTTTGTTTCTCATCGGGATGAGGGCACTCCTTGAAGAGACTACAATAATTTGAGAAGGAGAATCAACATAACTCTCGGGAAAAAGAAGTGCGAAGTACGAACTTCAGCATATCTACAAATAAGAAAGAGTTTTGTTAGAACAAGCATATAGCATACGCTTCAAGTTCTTGGATTTGCTGAGGAGTATGCCGATGGTATCTCTTCTTCCTTGGCGGCTTGTCGGCAGCATCCTGATCATCTCCTGAGGCACCGTCCATATTGTCACTCCCAGATCTGCTTTCATGCTCTTCTTCCCTACTTCTCCTACCAATATTACTATTGGACTCGTAGTTCTCAGGTACTCTTGCTACCTCTCCTTGACCCTCCATACTTGTTTGCTGTCCCATTAGAAAGGAAAACCAACACGAGAATTAGATCGTGAGTTCAAACAAAGAACAAAGAACAAAGAACAAAGAACAAAATAAATTATGTTTGTATGGGGATATAAGGGTTCGTACAAGAGCAAGAGAGAGTCCTGGAGAAGAGAACATGGACTTGGTAAGAGGCTGAGAGATGAGACGGGGCTGAGCAATTGCGCTGGTTGGCATGTTAGTACGGCCGTTGTTGCTGTCGCTGTAGGGAATATCGGCAACGATCTTCGCACCGCCGCTGCCACCAGAATTGTTATCAAGAAAAGCCCCAAAATTCATGAAATAAACCCTCTTTTGTTCGTCGAATTCAAAACCACTCTTATGCCAGGAATCGACTTTCCCTCACTTGGGGTCTCTCTATGTTCGTCCAGTGAAAGTGTAAAAGACTGAACTTCATACAATCCATACAGCAATTGCATTCATGACTTGACGCCACCCCCTTTTTTAAGTCACACAAACAACTACTTAGCCAGAGAGAACAGCCCCTCTAAATCGTAAAACTCATTAACCAGTCAAAAAACACAAAACAAAAGAAGGTAAGATACAAGTATAATGGGAGATGAAAATGAAGGAAGGAAAGGGGAAGTAAATAATCAAGCGGAGAGGTAGAGGAGACACGAGGACATATCCAAATGTCTCCAACTTCCTCTCTGGCGAGAGCCCTTTTCTTTACCGAGAGAAAGAAAGAGAAAGAAGGCAAGCACAAACCCTTTTCTTGCTGCTTAGCGCTTCCTTCTCAATCCCTCTCTCCCTTTATTCCTCCTTCCCCCTAGACGAAAAACGAAAACAAAATCAAGGGAGGAATAAAAAAGCTCTCTTTCTTTCCCTCTGAATCAACCCCAAAGAAACAGCTTATGGGAAACCCTATTAGGAGTGGCCTTTTACTCGTTTATCTGTTATCTCAATCTCAGTAAACTTGACTCCCGAAAAGCTCATGCTCATGACTTACAAAAAATCAGAAAAAGGAGAAAGAGAGAGAGAGAAATAAAGGACTTATAAAAAGGACTTGTGTTATCGCAGAGAAAGAGAAGAGAGAGAAGAGGACTAAGAGGGTAGAGGAAAGAGCAGAGAAAGGAAAAGGTGAAGATAATACGCAATATGTGGACTACTCGAAGCCTTACATATACATACAGCCAAAAGGAACAGAAAAGGGTCGGTTGACTCTCTCACTCTTCTCTCTCTCTCTTTCCTGTCTAAAGTCTTGAAGCTCTCTCACTCTCTCTCTCTCTCTCTCGAAATCTCCTGTGAAAGCGGTGAAAGTGAAAAAGCTGAGAGAGTAACTGTAAGAAGGAAAGAAACACACCGGGTTACGGGAAGAAGGAAGGACACAGTTTTGCACAGTACAGAAAACAGATCCGTGGAATTTTCTTCATCAGTCCGTCGGTCCCCTCGCCTCCCCCCCCCTTCCCCACCATAGTTACACGTTAAACGCAGACATGTATAGTTGGGGTCTTTAATTCTAAGATTGATATTTTAGAGAAGGCTGTAAATGGCAAATTATTTAGGGTTAGAGGTTGGCTCCTTAAGTAAGGCTTGGCAAGGTTTGAAAATATTGGGCGTACATTTGATAACCCATTTAACACTGAAAATTAAATTAATTAAATACTTATTTTATTAAGTATATTTAATAACAGTTAATATTAAATAATTAATTAAATTTAATAACATATTTTTATTATTACTTAATTGATTAATAAGTATTAAAATTTTATTATAAATTTTAAATGAATTAAAAGTTATTTAAATTTAAGGTAGAAATATTTATCTAATTATTAATATTTTTTATATTTAATTTAAATTTTAATAAAATATAGTATAAAAATAAATTATAATTAATTCAAACTTTAAATTTTAAATTCAGTTTCCAAACTTAAATTTTTAGAGAGAACTTTCAAAGCCCATAGGATGAGAGAAAGGGAGGAAAAGAGAAGAGATGAGTACGATAGAACAGAATGAGAGAAGAGGAGATTATCGATTATTTATATAGTTTGATTAGACATAAACAAAAGAAAAATTATATAAGGCATTTAGAAAAGGGTATAAAAGGAAAAAAAATCATTTGGATTTATATTTTTATTTATTAATTTGATATAATAATATTAAATATATTTTAATCCGTTTATTAAAAATTGATTAAATGAGATTTTCTCTCCTTCCATTTCCGTCTACTATTGGATTGAATCTAATCATTCTATTCCTCTCCCATTCCCTTTCTTTCTTTCTTTTATAAAAAAATCATTAATTCAAATACCTAACGCTCAAACTTTCTGTCTCCTTTCCTCTCTTCTCTCTCTCTTCCTCAATCTAACTATACTATTAATATATCTAATAACCTTTTTGGTAATATATATATTGTGTGTGTGTGCGCGGGCGTACGCGCACGTTCTACTTAGCAAAATAAACAAAGAATATATAGTTTGACAAAAAGTTTAAATTTTGATTCTATAATTTGTCGACGTTGATTGGAAGTAAGCTATCTATGAATATGTTACATTCCAAATCGAGCTAAGACAACATGTTTAGGTAAACAATATATATATTAAATATATTTTAAAATTAGATCAAAAAGATTATTGTTGTTAAGTATATTATTATATTATACATCTATTATGAATAAAAATGTTTTTAGACCTTGATATTTATATATAGTTTAAGTTATAATCTCTCTTAGAAGTTTAGATAAGATGCAAAAGATATCATTATGTAAATATTTTGTAGTTTTTAATAAAGTATTTTGAGATCTCATTACGACTCTTAATAATGTCTATAAAGCGTTTTGTGATATTTATTAAGAAAACTTTGTTGAAAATAGTAAAATTATTTGAATCTTTTTTGTTCAACTGATCTATTTATTATTTTTTATTATGAATTAAATTTTTAAAATTTTAATATACTATATATTATAAAATAATTAATATTTAAGTACTTTTACATATTTATATTTTATGGTTACATCTTCTTTATATTATATTGTATTATTATAATTTTTATTTTTTTTATATTTTATACTAAGACAAACACTCTTAATTTGTTGAAACGGAGATAATATCTTATTTTATTTTTTAAATTTGTTTTTTCCCCCTCTCTACTATCACAATTTAACAATAACTTATTGTATTAAAAAAGAATATTTGTGAAAAAGTAGTAATTAATATCGTCTTGATTTGTTAATGTGACAAATAATTTGGGATAAATATTTTAGTTAAAATAGACAGATAAAAGTAGACGAAAGAAATATTATTTTGTGAATTAAAAATGTATTATTATTTATTTTTTCAAATTATGTCCTAATTTTATATCTATTTTAAAATTTATGATATACAAATATTAGGTTCATATAAACAAGAATTTCATGTTAAGTGAATCCAATGACGTACAAGTGTGTTCAAAACTATCAACTTGGCAAAAGTATATTAAGATGAATTTAATTTTAATGCAAAGTTCTTACACGTGTGAATAATGAAGGGCAAACATGGAAATTTAGCTCAATGCATGTACAAGGTCTTTCTTGCATGTGTAATTGAAAGGGTAAAATTGGAACTTTAGTACAACCCCGACAAACAAAATCATTGCTCACAGGGGAGTCAGAAAACGATAAATCATTTCTCATTATTCATCAAAGAAGAAAACAAGGTGACCAACTCAAACATACTTCTTTTTATTCCTACCCTCTTATAATATATTTATTTATTTAAAACTTGTGTACTAAAATTATGAATTTTGAAAAATTTTGTCAAACTATTTTGAAAGTATAGTGTTTAGGATATGAGAGAGGCAAATAAAATAGAAATAATATTAGGTATAGAATTAAAAATTTAAGATTGAAAGAGTAAATTATATGAAAAAATATATTAGAAGATAATGGTATAATTTTTAAAAATGATGGAAGGTAAAATTTTTAAAAAATTAATTTTGTACGAGAAAAAATAGAATTTTTTAAAAGTATTAAGTGGAAGTCTTCTCTCACCCCTTTGACTATCTCTGATAATATTAAGAGAATATTATTAGTAATACATAAATTTAAATTCCCAAAAAAAATTATACTTTGAGAAGAAAAGCTGATCTTTGAAAGCCGAAACGAGGGAATATGAAAAGAGAATTATGCATTGGTTCACGTTCTTTTCTTTCTCATTGATTCCAAAAAAAAAAAAAAAAAGAAGGAAACTATTGCTTTTTTCTTTGATTAAGGAAGAAGTCCCGAAGGCGAACCTCCCCCACTCGAGCGTCGAGGCTCCACGATCGGGTGGGATGTAAATCGGGATGTGCACCAGCGGTAGGTACCTGAGGGAGAGGACCTACGAGCAGACTCCCAGGTGAGAATCGAACCCGCGTTCTGTGGCCAGTCCCATTACAGGACTCATCACCTCAGGCCTTGCCAACTGGCCTATGCCCGGGACAACTATTGCTTTTTTCTGATGTTAAATTTCAGTGTCGGCCCAAAAATGCAGGGACCAAAGCATACGCCAATCAATTATTTTTCGTCAGCAAACTGCAAAAGTATAAATTTATTTGCTTTCCATTTTTTTTTTCTTTATCATTTTGTTTCAGTGTGGGCCCTGAGCTGTTTTTCTTTTTTTATTTATTATTTTTAAATCTTTTGACAATTCTAACGTGGGTGGGTGGGAGGATCAAAATGTTACATATGATTCGGTCTAATTTTTGTTAATTAGAAGACTTAAAAAAGTTCGGAAAATTTAAAATAGGCGGATCAGTTGATAAATTTAATGTTCATAGATTATAGTACCAAAAATAATACTCTTTATCTGTTTTATTTTTAACTTAATACTTATCTTAAATTATCTGTTTATTTAAAAAATTAAGATTTAACATTTTAAATTTATCCTTATTTAATACTCCATCTTATTTTTTGAACATATTAAATATCAGGAGAGAAAAACAATTTGAAGTATATTAAAATTTTAAAATTTGAGTAAAGTATATGATTTAAGGATTCATAGCGATATAAATACTTAGAGAGAGGGAGAGGGGGGGAGCAATTTAAGGATCGTACGTTTCCTTGTAATATTTCATGCATATATTAAGTGATCATATTCAGGACATGTCACACTACTTCCTCATTCAAAGGAATCAAACTAAAAGCCACACATTCTGGTAATGCATAGAGAGGCGTACACAATAAATGCCTATGACCTCTTTTACTTCCCTTGGCCTATCCAAAATCAGCTTCTGCATCCACCCACTTGCTTATCATGGCCAAAGCAACATAAAACACCATTCTTCAGTGTCAACTTTTTCTAAATAAGAGCTTTCTGCATCTGTTCAGCTCTAACTAAGTTTGGAAGGTGGTCTTTCAGTGCCAAACCACACCAGTCTCCCACCAAAAGGAAGGAAATGCAATCACTGCAACATTGAAATAAAACAATGGCCAAGCAATTAGTGCAAACCACAAAATTGGTTTTTGCTTGGAAAGATAACAACTGAATGAGCCACATCAAATGTCATAGTACAATTTATCCTAAAATTAACAATGTGACCCTTGATTAGCAACTGTATTCTAACATATATAAATTGTTTCTTCCATATACACAATTCTAGCAGCTACATCTTCATGGGAATACATGTTATTCAAATGAAGTAACATTCAAAAGGACGGATGCATCGTTTGATGCATGCATGATGTGATAAGCCGTGTTGAGAAAAAGAAAATTGGTATTAAAACTGGAAAAATCCTACAATACAGGAAACATAAATTTCCACCGGTCAGATACCGCTCAGGATAGTTTCCAGGAATTTTTTCTTGCAACCAAAATCTTCTCCCTTGCGTGTGATTCCGGTTCTTTCTCATGTATAGTAGTTGTCCATCTTATTGCACGTGCAATTCGATCCACTTTTTCGATCACTTCTGGTGAGTCTCGAATCACAAATGTTCCTTCTGGACGCAACATCCGATCAATCTCCACCATCACATCCACAAGGTTACACCTGTAGTAAAGTCAGAGATCGATATTGAGCCAATTCTCTCTTGTTACTGTAAAGGATTTTAGATCTTTTAATGTGTGTGGTGTGAATCTATCACTGACATACAGCAAAGACCTCAGTTAAAGAATCGTATGTATGAGCAGAGTCACAAAATAGCATACCTCATTTTTCCAGAAGCAGAATCCCGTAGAACAGAGTCGATGGCAGATACATGAATGAGGTCATAAGTCCGTGGATATGTTGAGAAAGGCTCGCACCTATTGATATTAATCAGGAAAGCATATACTTTCATCAGTAACACACCAATTATGCATGTTCTTTTTGTCCCATAAACGTCTTGTTCAATTTGTAGAATATATTTATTTAAAGAAAAGGAGGAAAAATGCATTTGATAGAATCAGAAGGTAATGCAAATGCAAGAGAAGCAGTTATGGATAACTTACTTTTCCCACTTGAACGAAGAAACAATAAACAGCAATCTTGTCAAATAATATGCGATACCATGCAAGATAAAATAAACCCACAAGGCAAACCATATGAAATACAAATGATGCCGTCTTCAAAAGTGCAATGAGATCTTTGGCAGTGACAACTTATGACAAACTTTCTTGTCTTATAAAAATAGAAGAATGTCATAAGGGCAACAAAAACCTACCAATCATGGTAAACTCCAATAAGGCCTCTGTCATAGATGACACCTAGTGTTGATGGTTTCCGTGCAGGAACAACATTCATCACCCAAACAGGATCAGATGATAGAGCAGCAGCAAAGCCTCCAAAAAATGCATTCATGTCCATAGCATTTCTAATAGATGGCGTTCCAAGTTTCAAATTTAATGAGTTTTTGTAGTAGGCTACTCTTCTCACCCAGCGTCTTGTATCAGCCTCAAAGACATCAATTCCATTTTTCATTGAGGCAGCCCTTGAAGGAGCTTTATTAACCCTCTCTGGCCATTTTGGAATTGTCCCAACAGCATAATTTCCCTCAACAGCAGATGTCCTACTCACACATTTCTTCAGCTTGAAGTACCTGAAAATTATATGCCTCAGTTCACAACTATATCTAGTAATCTGAAAAGCCATCAAGAATCTTATTTTAGAGACGAGTAGTGGCATGGTAAGTATTGATACAAAATCCTTCTAGAGATTAAATTCCTTCTTCCAATCTTACCGAAGCATGAAACAAACAGAATCATGAAGTGCACCATAACAAGAATTACCATGCAGCATTGGGGTCATCAGATTCATCACATAATCCAAGCCCAAATTCATTTTGATTTGGAAGACATGAATCTCCATTAGGCTTTTTCCAGATGACAGTGTTCCCATCCACAACAATCAATTCATAGCACAATGCTCTGGCCGCTGCCTGGAGATCTGCCCATTCCTTATCTTGTTTGGGCCACTGTACAGGAGGGCCAGAGATGACCAAGTAGCCTCCTGGGCGAAGTAACCGATCAACTTCAAGAAAATATGTTGCATCTGCAAGGAAACATCCCTTCTGTGTCATAAAATGACAAAGTAGGTAAATCAATTGCACAAAGATCACAAACAAGAGAATGACAATGAAACAAGAAAAACTTACTGTAGGCAGTGAAAGGGATCAAACATCGCGAACAATGCATCAAATCGAATGAGAAAGCAGGAAACGGAAGCCTGCGTGTGCCAAGCATAGCAACAAATGCTGGTATCCCTCTTTCCAAAGCAAACTGTATTTGAGCTTTATGGGAATCTCTTGGAGCAAATGAAAGAGTTAAAATGTCTTCAGCAAGAAGGTAACCACCAAAACTAGCAACCTATAATTTGAATGATAAATATGATTGTTAAAATGATAAAATTCCAGTCTGACTATCTAAGTTCAGTGCACAATTTATAAAGGATAGATGCCCATACCCCACATCCCATATCAAGAGCTGTTCTTAAAGCTCCGCCAGCTATAGGGATATATTGTTTAAGTTTGTCAATATATGGTACAGCTCCATCTGGGAACATAGTGCCACCACCCGGAAAGATAAAGTATGGGCCTTCCTTTTTCATCCATCCTTGGTGACCTTTCCTATCAGCTATTTTGTTGTAGGGCATGTTATCGTGCCATATCTACACTTGAGAAAAAATACATTAAGGGAAACAAATTCTTGTATGAAACTGTAATGAGTTGATTCTGCATCAAACATACCCAAGAGTCACTAAGGTATATGTAAATAGATGAGGTCCAGTGCAAACATTCATCTGTTAATTGGAAGAATCAAAATGCAAAACCAAGCTGCAGCGATATTTTGGATAGATTGCTTTCTAATATGTCAAGATAGCATGATATGGGATTAATATGTTTTAGAAGAATACAAATTGCACCTTTCTCCGTTAAATAAAAAGAGAATCATCAAGCATCACATTCAGAGAAGCAATCTCATTGTTCCACTAGTATTGCCAGTCACAGAACATAAGTGGTATTAGTAGCGTAACCTGTAGCTGGATGAGATAAATACTGAAGAAATAATTTTGGGATCATTTCCATGTTATATTATATCAGAAACAGGATAAACACTCCGCTCTGTCACATTGAACTTTCACATTAAAGTGATCAGCTATGCAGTCCATCTGTGAAGAAATCAGATATATCTAGGGCCTGAATGCCAAACAAAATTTCAGACCAATATGGTTGAGCCATAGAGGATTGAGAAGCAAGATTAAGTTACTATTTTCTAAAACAAGTTTCAAGTTCAAGCCAGATGAGCTTGAGCATTGAAGAACCATGTTGGCCCTCTCACTTTCCAAATTCTAATAACAGGGTAACTCTATAGACTACCCACAAAGAACTGCATTAGTTGTAACATTATTTTGTTACAACAGTTACGTCCAGCCAAAAAAAAAAAAAAGCTTCATTGTAAATAGCAGAAGGTAATCATAGACCTAGACAATTCACTTGTTAGACCGAAACACCCTTGTTACAAAGGCAGTAATGAACACTTAAGATCACGGTCATCAATAACATAGAAACAGCTATAGAATCTTAGAATCAATCATTGATTTTACATGCAAGTTTAAACCTATTTAGTAGCTACATAAACTGACATGTACTGCAGTGCTACGAAAATATTCAAAATAATTACAAATGTTAAATATTTTAGTTTCTCAAGATGTATGCAGACCATCTTATGTGCAAAAGTTAACACTTTAAAAAAAAAAAATTATATTTACAACTACGACTGCAAACCGCCAAGTAGGGACTGCAGACCAAAACAGTGACATAATTCACATTTCAAAAAAAAAAAAAAAAAAAATCCAACTACACCATTATCAAGTCTTCCATTGTTCACTACCACATAGAACTTCCCAAGTATCCAAATAACTAGACCCAAGAAAAGCCAAAGCCTGAAGTTTCTGCATTGTGATCTGAAAGGGATAAGTTTAAAACAAGCTAAATATACTTCAAATTTGATATCAAAGATTTGAAATTTACCACTCAAATAGTAACCCAAATATTAGTGACATCCAAACTGTAAATCATTTACCTTGTGCAGACTCTCGGGCCACTGAACTGACACGCGGTAGCCCTGAGGCGGCGGAATCAAACAGAAAGGCGTTTCCTCAGGCAATGGACAATGTCTTTCCCTGTAATAATTCATCTCCCTGCTAAGTTGGCTATTAATTCTGGGATCCTCACAGGGCATATGGTCCACCATATCAGCAGGACAAGACTCAATAGGCGGGTTTCCCGTGGTCTCCACGAGGGCCACGAGCCGGGCTCGCTGCTGCGGATCGGCTGCACCCGTGGAGGAGCGGAGCAGCGCCTGGCGCCCCGAAGCAGCCAGAGAATCTCCAAGTGGAGTTAGTACTAGGATGAAGAAGAGCAGCACTGCCCCGAAGAGGGCTGCGGTCACTAGGTCCAACAAACGCCACTGCCGCACATTCCGCTTCGACGAAGGAAGATTCAGGTGACCCATCTACTGCAATTCAAGATCTGATCATATAATACACCACTATATCTCTATCTATATACAGATCATTGAATCTATGTAAAATATGCTATATAAAATTGGGGTGTGCAACCATGCGTATGGTAATACTTTAAGTAGTGAAAGAGTGAGGATCTGAGAGGCTTGGAGGAGTATTATTTTCCAGAGGAATTCTCACAGACATTTTCTTATATATAAGTGTGCTTTAAAGCACATGATGTGGTGAGAAGCTTTTAAGGTAAAGTAGGAAAAATAATTACACACATTATAAAATGTTCTCTATATTATTGTCTAATGGTGTGTTTAGCTCATATTAAAAGAAGAGCAATGTTGATTGCCCCCCAGACAGAGATAGTAATGGTGGCTATTAAATTTAGCAGTGTGTTTAGATTAAAGGGATGCAAAGGCAAGTAAAAGAGAGGATACATAGGTGTTTTGGTGAATTTTTGTGTGAGGAAAGGAAGGTAAGGGAGGTAAAGCAAAGCGAATGAGACTTTCCCTCAACTCTACATAGCCTAGAAGAAGGATTAGCAGCGGTTTGGCTCCAGATTTTGGGGTAGGGAATGAAAATAGATAAATCATACTTTATTATTTATATATTACTGGAATTTATAGATTTTAATAAATTATATAAGAAAAAATTAATTGAAAATTATGCATATCTTATAATTCTTATCTTGAGATTGACATTTATAAGTTTATTCTTTATCGCTATACTCTATCGGAGATTACTATTTTCATTTTTAAATGTAAACCATATCGTTTCTCAAGTGAAAATAATCTTTATTTTATGCAATAGAAGAATCAAAGAATATCTGGTCTTGTAAACATGGCTTTTGTCCTAGAGTTGTAGAAGGAATTAAACTAAATCATTGAGGGTTGAGCAGTCATGTAAAAGTCTACTACTAGCGTCTAATTCGGTTCCATTTTCAGTTTACCCGAAAGGGCTTCTAAGAAGGAAAAATACCATTGTCCCTCGGTCCTGGCTCCACTGCGTTGTTCGAGTTGTTCTTTTGATTTTTCTATTCAGTGAGATTTGATGATACTCATCCTTTTCCAATTCTTTAGTTCAATTACCAGTGCAACAATATTATAAATCTCAAGCCTAAGATGGATTCTCTCAAAAAAAATGAAGGGGTAGAAAACCAAGAATATGCATACTCACTTCCAGAGGGCATTGCAAAACTGGCACAACGGCCACCCTACCCAATTCCATGCTCGGAAATTCATCAGAAGCAACGATTTCTTGATTCATTTTTAGTCCCCCATCTTGCTACATTTAGAAACCCACAAGGGCGTGAGAGAGAAGGTGAGATTTGCAAGATCGGCTAATAACCACTCAAGATGATTGGATAAAATGAATATTTTTGGCACTTTCCAAGATAACCTGCTCCAAGACTCACACCTGCCGTGCCCCTGCCCCACGGGAGAGGAGTTGATAGCTTTACTTCAACAAAGAAAAAAATAAATACATTTACTTTTATCTTATTTAATTAAAATTAAATAAATAAAAAACTTTTCATTGTATAAATTTACTCTTACATATTAGTTTAACCATTAAAAGGTAAAAAAAGAGAAATAATACATTTATTTTTTCCTTTCATCACATCCCAACTTTACTTTCATTATAATATCCCAATCCCTCCATTCTCAACCAAACATAATTTTTTTTTGTCCACCCCTCCAAGATACGTCATTTTTTCAATCAAACCAAAAATAGTGCAAAATAAAATTAGCACACTCATATAAAATTCGTTAAAAAAAGAATTGATAAAAGCATTTAGACCTATTAATGATAGAGAAGCAGATAAGAGATGGAAATAAAACTAAAAGGAAATATGTATGTTTTTCCTACGGCTATAACTTTATCGTCAATCAGAGAATATTAACAGAGGGAGAGAGAGAGAGTTTAATTAGTAATTGCACGACCATTTGCACTCCACAAAAACCCAGCATACAACGATGAACGAACCCACATGCAAAGCCGAAAAACACTGCTTTGAGCTTTCACCAATTTGGTCATTCATCTTCAGTGTTTCCTTGAGGTTCTTGCGTTATAATCATGCTTCATAAGACTTGCTCTCAACAGCATAGCTCTTACATCCCGATCAAATTCACTACCAGTCTGCAAGACCCGCTGGAAGGTTGCATTTCTTTGATCGGCATGCCGTGCATAAAGAACTTTATTGTGAGAATCAATCCGAGCCTACAGGAAGAATTCACAGTTAACGCAGAATTACCTGACAAAATCTCTCTTGACTCTCTAATAAGCATCAGACCATCTACTAAAAGTACAAATTATAACAATATGAGCAGCCAAGACTACAGAGAACGTCATGAAAAAGCACAGATACCTGTATTTGATCGTCGGTAATCAAAGCTTCAAGTTCTTTCTCCAATCCAGCAATACTAGTTTTGAAAGCATTGGCCATCATGCGCAGATCCACAGAGACAAAGGGATGTGTGTATTGTATGAGTGCTTTCTTACGGATTTGATCATAGAGTGTCTCTACATGGTCATGTAAATGAATGTCAAGCAACAGGTTTGCTTTCAGATTTCCCAGATACTCAAGACATGAGGCATAATGGCTGCAATAGAAAAAAAAAAGTAAAATTAACACGAAACAAAAATTTGGCTGCAGGAATCTACCTGCTTCATTTGCAGGAAGAGAGAAAATATTTTTGTCTCAGTTGGTAGGCAATATGTATTAGAGAATATCATTACTCATCAAGAAATTTCCATGACTAACTTGTTTAATTTGTAACAGATCATAAACAGTCAGCTTCTAGCCACTAAAAATACAAGTCATGTTTCTGATGTTAGAAGTAAAGCCTAACTGTCGTCAACTTTTCATTAATGGTATCAGCTTTAGAAGTTATTTTACTAATGTAGAAAACCATAAAACTTCAACATGTTACATATTTTATTTCTGTAAATATCTTAAAGGTATGATTTGACTATCAAAAGATTTTCCATCATACAACTTATTTACAATTAGCTAATTTGCTACAAAACAACAACAAAAAGAAAAGCACAAAAAAATAATAAAGCAATATAAAAAACGTAAGGGGTGAAAAAAGGAAATCAGTATCAAATAAGGGTAATATAACCACTTTAACTTTTATGCAGAATATTGGTCAACAAAAAAAGGAAACTTAACTGTCAAGAGATAGAAGGGAGGCTTGTACGACTATATTAATAAACTAAAAAGGGATGTAAATGCAATTTTAGAAGCCAGTGAGGAGAATCTGTGCTTATGAGAATTCATAGGGACATTAGTGTAATTTAACCTATATACAAACATTTGTTTAGTCAATTATAATGAAGCTTGTTTCAAAAGAAACGATAAGGAATATCTTGCACAAGCCCCTGCAGCAAGGCAAGCAATGTATGTCACATGGGCCAACATGGAGCTAAGAGTTCACAAAATATCTGTACCTTCAGGAAAATGACTGTCCAGCATGCAAGTCTAGAATAACATTTTCTACTTTCTAAATTTTTCATTTACGGTTTAAGAGCAAATTACCATAACAAGATCCTTCTGTTATGCAGAACAAATAAGATGCCAGAAATAATGAACAATCTCATCATCTTCATTTTTCTCTAATTAAATAAACTAGATTGCTCAAAGAAGAGTATCATTGTAAAGAAAAAACCAACCTTGATGTAGATTACAGAGATGTTAATTGTGCTTAATTGACTTGACAACCCTGGCAAAGCAACTGATTCAAGCTTGAACCTCCTGTTATCTTTTTAAGAAAACAACAGATCTGGTGTCTTTAACAGTTTGAGATCTTTTGATCTATCAGTTGATCCACTAAAATTCTCCCACATTCCATCAAAAACCCCCTCCTCTCAGAAGGCAAAAGGGGAGAGAGAGAGTCAGATACAAGTTCAAGTGCTTGAAAAGACATTGATTCTGGGGGTTTAACAAACCATAGGCATGAATATCAAGAAGATGATTTGAGAGACCAAAATTTGTCTCCCAATTACAATCAACCTTATGCCACAAAATTATACTTAATAACCATTTGGAATGCATTTTTCATCTGTTGCACCAGAATGCAGATTATTTACTCAATGAGCACCCTAGGAGAGCTTAAAACCACACTTCAAGAAATTAACAAATTCCAACATCGAAAGCAGACCATCAGAAAAAAATACAAAAATACAAATTGCTTACCTTGTATAGAAGTCCTGAATGAGCTCCCTTATCTCTGGCACTAACTCTAAGAAGTTCCTAAAGTTAATGTTGTCTATAACTTTGCTCTGCAAATTAGAAAAACAGTATTCACAAAGTTTCATGCAATCCTCTACATTCAAAATTATATCAATAAATAGAATAACAGAAAATGAATATTGGCTACCTTTAGTTCTGTCCGGTCAAAACTTGCAAGTGCACATAGTCCACCATACGTCGCGACATCCTGGGCTGCAATCACTTCTGTATAGTTGTTCCCTAGCTCTGGACCAGTTTCCAGGAACTGCAAGAACCACTCGCAATATTCAACATGCATATGAACAAAATAAGAAATGAAAGAGCCGGTTGAGTATAACACAAGCAGGATTAGGGAAGGTTGCAAATTAATTGTGGGGGGTAAAAACGACAAATACATTCTGTCTTTGACCAAGATCAATGACAAAAGTAGAATCTCTCTCTCTCTCTCACGCGCGTGCGCACACACAGACACACAGAGACAAACAATCATATACTTAAGCTGGCCATGAGTTGGTTGGTAAAAGAAATACCTAACCAATCACCAGAAACAATTTCTATTGTCCAATGAAAAACGCAGGGTCCATATGAGGAGGAAGAGACAGAACACAGGCTTCCTGATGCAGCCTTTGCACCACTTGTTGATGCGAAAGATCCTTGACAATGCTATTCAGGGATTATCATTTTTTGAATTGTTGATTTCAGAGTTCTTGCTTTAATCAACAATTAATTGCAGGAAGGAAAAGACCATATTGGACACTTCTAAGTCCCCATATGGCAGAGAAAAAATTCTTTGAAGCTTGACAAGGTGTCTGAAAAGTGTCCAATCATCAAGGGAAGCCTCAACCAAGGTAATGATTAGATAAGAAGTTCAAAATGGCAAACCTTTTTCTTTTAGCCAGGACATTCCAGACTCCAAACAGTTTCCAAGATTCTTCAGCCTTATGCTTTCACAAATACCTATTTGGCTGAGAGGCCGGGTAAGGTATAGTTACGCTATCCTTCTATATTCTTTTGGAAATTTCAACCAGGTACATATCCTAGGGAGAGGTGATGGAGAAAAAGAACCTCCAGAAAGCAGCGTTTTTTTTTTTTAATAATGTACACCTGTATTCGATATGAATGCAAAAAGCAAAAAAAAAAACAAAAAAAGGTACAGCATTATATTGGAAAAGCCATTAGAAGAATGACAAACCTTTCGAGCAGCAAGCTTGTATTTTTTACTCTCTAAGTGTGCCAAACCAGCAGCACATCGTAGTTTTGCACTTGTAACAGCATCCAATTCTTGAGATTGTTCTGCTTTGCTTACATAGCTTGTAACATGTGTGAACTGGCCCATCTCAATGCTAACCAAAATTGCATTTAAACACATATGAACAATATGTTTTGATGTCGTGCAATAGTCACGAGTTCGGACATAATTCTTAAATGCTTCCGGAAGTGCACCATGTGCATAGTAGAAATCCCCAAAATCATTGTATCCCATTCGGATGCTCTCTTTAATCAAATTTGTCTGAACCAAATAAAGAAAAGAAAGAACATAAACTCAAGATCAATAGGGGGGGGGGGGGGGGAGGAAATTCCAAGATCAATAAGGAACAAGATTGAACTTCCAGAGCATCTTACTAAATAAAACTCCAGTAAATTCCATTCAAACAGCAGTTAAACAAGATCCACAGCTCTAAAAAGAAAATATTTAACTGAATTTTTCTCTAGAATCCTCTACCACTCCCTCCGCACACCCCAAAAAAATAATTAAAAAAAAAATTGAACATTGTACATACAGTATACTTCATACTTCACATGGATACAACAAAAGCATACCCCCGAACACAGATAGCAACAGATAGCAAACAATGGAAAAGGTTGAATCCCTCGGCAATGCATGTAAAGCAGCTACCTCCAAACTTTAACATAATTCTAGATACAAACAAACTACCCAAAAAAATTCAAAATAACACATACCCGATAAGCATTGAGTTCATTCTCTAGCTTTTCCCTCCTATGCTCGGCTCGACGGTCAACACCATCTGCCCAAGCAGAGTCCGGGCCATAATTGGGGCCGAGACGCCCATCAATCTTCTGAACAACCTCCCTGAAAAGAAGAGTGTTCTCCCCCTTTTTGATCTCATCATAGGCCATTCTAAAAGCCTCCAACAGCATCGCAGTGTTGTCACAATGGTCACCAATAAACAAGAGCCTCATAATCTTCGTCCTCCCACTGTACAGAGCTGCGTAGGCCTCGATGTCCAATTGCTCCCCGCTTATAATTGGTCTGTGGCGCTGCGTTTCGCCACCGTCACCGTTTGCGTAGATCTCACTTTCCTCCATCATGTGTCCGGCGGAGTCATCATCGGCTTCCATCTATCCAATTGACGTCGCAGTTGAAAGCTAGGGTTTCTCTTAAATTAAGTCGTTCTTCCTTGTTTCACCACAGCTGGTGTCGTTCACCGGTGTATACTCCTCATGCGGAAGTAGTACGGTAGGCTTCCGACGGCATCGTTTTTGAGAGGCGTTGGAATTTCCAAATTGGATTGGACTCTAAGAAGAAAATATTTGTTGGGCTAGCCCAATTAAAAAACGAATTATGAAGAAATTATTGTATGATGACCAAAGAGTAGTTTTCAAAATTATTTTTTTTAGTTATAATTATTATGAATTATTGGAATCTTTATTAATTAGTGGAGGCTCCACTAATTATGGATTTATGTGAATTATTAGAAGATTTTTATGGATATTCACCATTTAGTGGAGACACCACTAATTAAGATTTAGTGGAAGATGATGTATGCCATGATGTAATCCACTAATTAGAGCTCTATAAATAGAGCTATTCTCTAAACTTGTAATACACCATTATTTTGTGAAAGAAATATTAGTGAAAGAAAGATTAGAGAAAATTGTGAGAGAAAAGAAAGAGAGAAATTCTTGTGCAAAATAGTTAGAGTTTTATTAGTGTGTAGTGTGAAGATTTTATTCTAACACTACCCTAATTTTATAACAATAATTTTATTTTAGAACTTTTTTAATCTCAGAATTATTTTCTTTCATTTTTATTCATTATGTGATAAGAATTGTTTCAGGCATTTGATGGACCCTCCAAAGAAAGGGAAAGGAAAGCGAAAGCACAAGTAAAGAATCATTGGGAAACTTCAAGAATCAAAGGATTTCAAGAAGCCTTTATAGCCATAAGCTAAAGGCGAAAACGATACTCTCTCCATTTTAAAATATTTATTTATTAAATTTTTTATACATATATTAAAGGTATTAAAAATAATATTATAATTTAAATAAAAATTTTATTCTACCTATATTAAAAATATGATAATGATTGGTTAGTGAAAATTCTCAAGAAGTAAGAAGAAAAAAGAGTTTTAGAAATTTGTGCAGTTAACTTAGAATAAATGGAGGTAAAATAAGAAGAAACTAATTATTAATTCTAGAAATATGTACATAACTAAATATTTTGAAATTAAAAAAATTTATAAATAAATATTTTGAAACAGATAGAGTAATTAATAAATGGGTGATTAAAGGAAGTCCCCAATAAACTAAATATGAATCACAATACAAGTGGGGGTAGGGATCCTTTCTAATTTTAATAACTCTGGAAGATCTCCCGTGTTATATATAAATGTAATAGCTCGACAATAATTATGTTTGATGATTCAAATTAAAATAATATTTAAAGCAGAAGAGGTAGTTCCTAAGTTGAACTTCTTATGGCGAAAAAAATAAGAAGTTATGAATAAATTACGACCATACATATTGTTATTATTTTGTGTGTCTTAATATAATTAAAATAATTAAAAGACCTTCAATTTTTATAAAATTGGAGAGGAGCCATTCCAAAGGAATATAAGGGAGTAAGAAGGAGAATGTAGTGTTCAAATGATCAGCTGGGCCAGCAAGGAAGCAGCCTTGGATTCTTGGACCACTCCAAGTAGTGCCGCCTGGTGATCGTTGAATGAGGGGAGTAAGTTTAGAGGGAAATATTTGGGTGGACTCAGTCAACGGTAGACTATTGCATCAAGTGTTGTATAATATGTATTAAAAATTATATATTTTTTAAAAAATATAATATATTAATACATTGGTCCATCCAAGAATTTTTCCAAATCTAGAGATTAGGTGGCACTGCCTCCCTCATGTCAAGCAACTCCGCTTGGACAAGAAAGCAGCAGCTGGAGCTAGGGACGGAATTAGGGGGGCAACATCCGTCTCCAAAAACTTTTAAAGTTTTCAAATAAGTCTTTAAAAAATTATTTTTTGTTATGAATTATTGGAATCTTTATTAATTAGTGGAGGCTCCACTAATTATGGATTTATGTGAATTATTATAGAAGATTTTTATGGATGTCCACCATTTAGTGGAGACACCACTAATTAAGATTAGTGGAAGATGATGTATGCCATGATGTAATCCACTAATTAGAGCTCTATAAATAGAGCTATTCTCTAAGCTTGTAATACACCATCATTTTGTGAAAAGAAAGATTAGTGAAAGAAAGATTAGAGAAAGAATTGTGAGAGAAATAAAGAGAGAAATTTGAAGAGAAATTCTTGTGCAAAGAATAGTTAGAATTTTCTTAGTGTGTAGTGTGTAGATTTTATTCTAACACTACCCTAATTTTATAACACGTTATCAGCACGAGTCTCTACCGGTACAAAAGCCGGAAGACTAAGCACGAGTTTCGCCATTACCAAAGCCGAGAAGACGGTACGCATTTATTGATCTCTATGGCTAACATCGCTAAACTCGAATTTGTAGCCCTTAATATTTACGGAAAAAATTATATGTCATGGGTTCTCGATGCGAAATGCATCTAAATCGTCGAAGGCCTTAGTGAAACTATTCAAGCAAATAATAGTGCATCTGCACAACACAAGGCTAAAGCTTTGATTTTTATTCGTCGTCATCTCGATGAAAATTTGAAAATGGAATATCTTACCGAAAAAAATCCATATGGCCTGTGGGTAAATTTAAAAGAAAGATTTGACCACTTGAAGATGGTCGTACTACCCATTGCACGGTATGAATGGTTGCACTCGAGGTTGCAAGATTTTAAAACCGTGAATGAATATAGCTCCGCAATGTATAAAATTACATCTCAATTAAAATTATGCGGAGAAAAAGTGAGCTGATGAAGATATGTTGGAGAAGACATTCTCCACCTTTCATGCCTCGAATATTGTCCTGCGACAACAATATCAAGAAAATGGGTATACAAAATTTACTGATTTAATTACTGCCCTCCTCATTGCGAGAGAAAAATAATGAGTTATTATTGAGAAATCATGAAGCGGACCAAGCGGCTCAACGGCACTCCCGAAGTGAATGCTGTTGGCTCCAGTGAAGCCATCGTTATAGTCGTGGTCGTGGCCATGGCCGTGACCGTGGTTGTGGTTATGGTCGTAGACACGCTCGATATTTCCCTTATCACAATTATAATCAAGCGTGAGAAATACTGACCACCGAAGTGGAGCAGAAAAGATCATAAGGGAAAAGAAAAATAAATTGAAGAAAAGCATGAGGATATATGTTATAGATGTAGCATGAAAGGTCATTGGTCACGAAACTGTCGTACGGCTAAGCATTTAGTTGAATTGTATCAAGCTTCATTGAAAAATAAAAATGTGGAAGTAAATTTTTCTCAACATCCAATAAATAATGCTGAGGATGATAATATTGATCCTGAAGATCTTAATATCAATATTACCCATATGGATGTATCGGATTTTTTGAACACCAGGACGGTAGGATAGACCATTTAATTGGTGATGGCAGTGTCCAGAAGAACTAAAGCCTCACCCTGATATTTTTGTATTTTCATTTTCATTATATTCTAATAATATTTACGTTTACATATATATATATATTTGTGTTCAGATGGTTGTTGTTAATGATGATGTATGCATTATTGATAGTGGAACTACACACACCATACTAAAAAATGAGAAATATTTTTCTAATCTCAAAATGGGAGAAATAAATATTTATACGATAAACGGTAGTGCAAATGTAATTGAGGGCTCTGGAAGAGCTAGTATATTGTTGCCTAAAGGAACAACAATTATTATTGATAAGGCACTATTTTCCTCAAAATTCGGAAGAAATTTATTGAGTTTTAAAGATATCACGAGAAATGGGTATCATGTTGAAACAAATGAGGAAAATGGGATTGAGCATCTTTTTATTACTCAAATGCATTTGGGTAAGAAATCGGTATTAGAAAAGCTGCCGTCTTTTTCTACTTGGTCTATATTTTGTAAAAATACGTACAATTGAAATTCATCATCTAGTAAACCGGAAGTTTACTGATCCTATTACTTTTAGCATTTGGCATGACCGGTTGGGTCATCGGGATCTACCATGATGAGAAGAATCATTGAGAATACACATGGTCATCCTTTAAAAAATAAAAGGATATTAACATCGAGAAAAATTCGCATGTCTTGCATGTTCCCTAGGAAAATTAATTGTTAAACCATCACCGGTAAAAGTAGGAGTTGAAAGTCCTACATTTCTCAAACGGATTCACGGAGATATTTGTGGACCTATTGATCCACCATGTGGACCGTTCAAATATTTTATGGTCTTAATTGATGCATCATCCCGATGGTCACATGTATGTTTATTATCTACTCGCAACCTGGCGTTTGCGAGATTACTTGCTCAAATAATTAAATTACGAGCACAATTTCAGGACCATCACATTAAAAATATCCGTTTGGATAATCGTTGGTGAATTTTCATCACATGCTTTTGATGCATATTGCATGTCAATTGGGATTAATGTTGAACATCCTGTAACTCATGTTCACACACAAAATGGTCTTCTTGAATCTTTGATTAAACGATTACAATTAATTGCTAGACCATTATTAATGAAAACAAATCTCCCAACATCTGCACGGGGACATGCTATTCTACATGCTTGCAACACTTGTACGTATAAGACCAGCTAGTTATCATAAATTCTCTCCATTGCAATTGGCTTTTGGGTCAGAACCAAATATTGCTCATTTAAGAATTTTTGGGTGTGATGTATATATTCCAATTGCACCAAACCAACGTACAAAGATGGGTCCTCAAAGAAGAAAGGGGATATACGTTGGATATGATTCTCCCTCTATTATCGGGTATGTTGAACCCCTGACAGGAGATGTATTTACAGCAAGATTTGTTGATTGTCATTTTGATGAATCATTATTCCCTAAATTAGGGGGAGAACCAAAACAGTATAAAAAGGATCTTGCTTGTACAACATCATTAAATTATCTTGATCCGCGCACAAGCGCATGTGAACTTGAAGTTCAAAAGATAATTCATTTGCAAAGCATTGCAAATCAAATGCCAGACGTTTTTGTTGACTCCAGAAGAGTTACAAAATCGCATATTCCAACTATAAATGCTCCTATTCGAATTGAAGTTCCAGCAGAACAAAATATTATACCTATAGTTGCTTGAGTCAAAAACACGCCAGAAGCGTGGCCGACCTCTTGGTTCTAAAGATAAAAATCCTCGAAAGAAAAGAGGATTAAATGATCCAGAAGATTATATTGAAGAAAAGAATGATAAAGACCAAGAGAGAACTGATAACAAAGAACTAGAAGTTGATGAAAGTAACACTGAAATTTCTATCAATTATACCACCTCCGGTAGAAGTTGGAATCGGATAGAAACTGTTATTGATAATATATTTGCATACAATATATCTCTTGATGTTACACAGGATAATGATGATCCTGAACCAATATCGATTGATGAATGTCGGCATAGAAAAGATTGGCTGCAATGGAAAGATGCGATTCAATCGGAGTTAAATGCATCGACAAAACGTGAAGTCTTCGGACTGCAGATCCGAACACCGGAAGGTGTAAAACACTGTTGGCTACAAATGGATATTTGTGTGAAAGCGCAATGAAAAGAGTGAAATCGTTCGATATAAAGCGCGATTAGTAGCCCAAGGTTTTTCACAAAGACCAGGTATTGATTATGATGAAACTTATTATCCTGTTGTTGATGCTATTACACTCCGATATCTTATCGGTTTGGCGAGTACATGAAAAGATAGATATGCGCCTATTAGATGTTGTCACTGCTTACTTGTATGGAAATTTAGAAAATGATGTTTACATGAAAATCCCGAAGGATTTCATATGCCTGAAGCATATAAACATTATCCTCGTGAAAATTACTCCATCAAGTTGCAGAAATCATTATATGGCACTGAAGCAATCAGGCGCATGTGGTTCACACGTCTTAGTGAATATTTATTGAAAGCGAGGATTTAAAAATGACCAGGTATGTCCATGTGTTTTTATTAAGAAATCTGGTTCTAAATTTGTGATATTAGCTATATATGTTGATGATATTAATCTTATTGGAACTCCTGAAGAGCTCCAAGAAACAATTGATTATTTAAAAAGAGAATTCGAAATCAAGGATTTTGGTAAAACCAAATTTTGCCTTGGTTTACAAATTGAACATTTGGAGAGTGGAACATTTATTCATCAATCAACATATACAGCAAAAGTGCTAAAAGATTTTACATGGACAAAGCACATCCATTGAGTATTCCAATGATCGTGCGATCATTAAATGTGGATAAAGATCCTTTCCGAGCCTCAAGAAAATGATGAAGAACTCCTTGGTCCTGAAGTACCATATCTCGAGTGCAATTGGTGCATTGATGTATCTTGCTAATAATACACGACCTGATATTGCTTTTCTTGTCAATTTATTAGCAAGATTTAGTTCTTCACCAACACGACGACATTGGAATAGAATTAAACAAGTCCTTCGATATCTCCAAGGTACAATTGATCTCGGATTATTTTATTCAAATAAAACCAGTCCAACATTGATAGGTTATGCGAGATCTTTGGTTATTTATCCGATCCACATAAAGCACGTTCTCAAACGGGCTATCTATTTACATGTGGAAATACTTGCTATATCATGGCGTTCTACGAAACAATCTATAGCAGCTACTTCTTCAAATCATGCTGAAATTATAGCCATTCATGAAGCAAGTCGAGAATGTGTATGGCTAAGATCCATGATTTATTATATCCGAGAAAGTTGTGGATTATCATCAATCAAAGGTATTCCAACTCCTCTTTATGAAGACAATGCAGCTTGCATAGCTCAATTACGAGGAGGATATATTAAAGGAGATCGGACAAAACATATTTCACCAAAATTCTTCTTTACTCATGAACTCCAGAAGAAAGGTGAAATTGATGTGCTACAAATTCGGTCATGTGATAACCTCGCAGATATTTTCACGAAGACTTTACCGACTGCAACATTTGAAAAGTTGAGATATAAAATCGGTATGCGTCGGTTTAAAGATTTAAAGGAATCATCTCATCAGGGGGAGTAATAAATAGACATATAGAATAGTGTACTCTTTTTCCTTCACTAGATTTTTTTTCCCACTGGGTTTTTATCTAGTAAGGTTTTAACGAGACATATTCTTTATATAATGGATGGACATCCAATGGGGAGTATTATGAATTATTGGAATCTTTATTAATTAGTGGAGGCTCCACTAATTATGGATTTATGTGAATTATTATAGAAGATTTTTATGGATGTCCACCATTTAGTGGAGACACCACTAATTAAGATTAGTGGAAGATGATGTATGCCATGATGTAATCCACTAATTAGAGCTCTATAAATAGAGCTATTCTCTAAGTTTGTAATACACCATTATTTTGTGAAAGAAAGATTAGTGAAAGAAATATTAGAGAAAATTGTGAGACAAAAGAAAGAGATAAATTCTTGTACAAAATAGTTAGAGTTTTATTAGTGTGTAGTGTGAAGATTTTATTCTAACACTACCCTAATTTTATAACAAAAGTTTTTTTATAGTAAGTTTAACAATATAAAGTTCTGGGGGAGAGCTACGCCATCCTTTATCGGATGGGGATTTCTGGTCCATTGTAAAGTTCAGATGTAAGCCCGGTAAGGGGTGCCACCCATTATTTGAGGCCCAATGCTTTGGCTGTTCCTGTGGACTTAGCCCACTTGAGATAGCAAAGCAGAATCAAAGCAAAAGCACAGACTTATATGCTGCTGCTCCCTTTTTGGCTCAGTTTCGATGTGGGATAAATAACAATCCATCCTTTTAGCATTGAGCAGAAGTCAACAAAGACGGAGCTGGAATTCTGACCTCTCATTCTAAAACCACTGCTGCCTCCCACCTTATATTATTTGCCTCATTTTCTTTGTATCACAAAAATCCAGATTATTATTATTATTTGTTATGAATTATTGGAATCTCCATTAATTAGTGGAGGCTCCACTAATTATGGATTTATGTGAATTATTAGAAGATTTTTATGGATGTCCACCATTTAGTGGAGACACCATTAATTGAGATTAGTTGAAGATGATGTATGCCATGATGTATTTCACTAATTAGAGCTCTATAAATAGAGCTATTCTCTAAGCTTGTAATACACCATTATTTTGTGAAAGAAAGATTAGTAAAGGAATATTAGAGAAAATTGTGAGAGAAAGAAAGAGAGAAATTCTTGTGCAAAGAATAGTTAGAATTTTCTTAGTGTGTAGTGTGTAGATTTTATTCTAACACTACCCTAATTTTATAACACGTTATCAGCACGAGTCTCTGCCGTTATAAAAGCCAGAAGACAGGTACGCATTTGTTGATATCGCTAAATTCGAATTTGTAACCCTTGATATTTCTGAAAAAAAATTTATATGTCATACAAAAATGCATCTAAATGCTAAAAAAAAGGAGATCCATATGTCATGTGGATAAAAAGAAAGATTTGACCACCTGAAGATGGTCGTATTACCCAATGTACGGTATGAATGGTTGCACCTGAAGTTGCAAGATTGTAAAACCGTGAACTCCGTGATGTATAAAACTACATCTTAGTTAAAATTTTTACGGAGAAAAAGTTACTGATGAAGTTATATTGGAGAAGACATTCTCCACTTTTCATGTTCTACAGTAACAATATCGAGAAAAAGGGTATCCAAAATTGACAGCTTTAACATGAGTTATTATTGAGAAATCATGAAGCCAGATGAACTGGCTCAACAGCACTCCTAGAAGTGAATGCTGTTGGCTCCAGCAGAAGCCATCGTTATAGTCGTAGTTGTGGCAGTGGCCGTGGTTATGGTCATGGACACACTCGATATTTCCCTTATCACAGAGAAATACTGGCCACCTGAAGTGGAACAGAAAAGATAATAAGGGAAAAAGATATTTCCATTAATAATAAGCATCACATCTTTTATTCATATCACTAGTGTTCATATGAACTTGAGGATACATGCTTATAGTTGCTCTTTTGTAATTGAGCTGACAAATGTAAGATGAAGGTTTGTAATTGTTCTTTTTCAATATTTACATTAGAGGAAGACAAACAATTAGTAATTATGGACTTTAGCTCCTCTTTTTCGACATCCTCTTCCTTTTCTTTCCCCTTTGAGTCAGCATCGAGACTAGCAGCAGAATTAGCCGTAAAATTACTGCGAAATGAGTCTTGGGATTTTATGATCTCCTTAAATTTATTATAATTAAATTTCTTATTATATTTGGCCTTGAAGCATGCTTGTCTCAATTTCTATGTTTGGTCCTCTAACTGCGTATTAGGACTTTCTTCCACCAACTGTTTTTCACATTCCAGTATCGCAATGGCTTCTTTCAACTTCTTCTCAGCCATATGTCCTCCTTCTTCTTTATTTTGCATCTCCTGTAAATCGAAGTGATATCATCGGTTATTTACTTATAAATCTTTCATAGTTTCATACTTGTAAATTATAAGTATGTATGAGAGAGAACCTGAACATTCTTGATTATGGTCTCCAAGCTCACCAATTTCCTGTGAGGCCATCGACGAATTTCTAACTCCCTGCATCTTTTCTTGAGACGGGTTATGCCAATATTCAGTTCTTTGGCTGCGCTCTTGATTGGTAGGTAAAAGTACTGCGAAATTGTTTCTCTTGATAGTGTCTGGGAGTTATTACCCTTCTTCTCTCTCTGCCTCTTAATCATCTTCTTCTCCCCAGGAATTTTGTCTGCAATAATATCTTGAACTTCGATATTATGCATTTCATGATTACTTACTCCGACTTCGTTGCCAAGACCACTCATTATTTCTCCTAGAAAAAGAAAATAATATCAGTAAAGGTAATACCATTCAAAATCCATATTTAAATGTATAATAACCTGGAAACATATTCTGGCTTTGTTCAAAATCCATTAGAGAGTAGAAATGATCATGCACAAGCATATCCTCATTCAAAGGAATAGCATCAAGAGGAACAGTATCAAAAGCAGTCTCTTGTAGGGGCAGATCAACTTGGTCCAAAACAGTATGTTCAAAACTTCCACTGATTTACATAAAAAACAAACCAAAAGAGAGTTTAATTTCATTATCAAGCATACTAAAAACAAATGGAAGCCCTCAAAGGTATCTCACCTGAAGTTAGGAGGAAGCGGATGGTTTGGAAAGGAAAACATATCAAAATCTTCTGTGTTCGAATTAGGCAGAAGCGGTTGGTTTGGAAAGGAAAATACATCAACATCTGCTGCAGAAACTGAGTCAAAATTTGACCATGTCTCAAATGAATTACAAGTCTCCATATCTACTTTGTGATTTTTATTTTTTATGTTTACTAATGACTGATAATTGAAATATATATCGATACATATATATATATATATATATATATATCTATCTATCTATCTATCTATCTATCTGTATGAGGAAGAAGAAGAGGTCGATGGTAGGTAGAGGGTCGGAGGAGAAGAAAAGATAAGAGAGGAAGATGAAAAGTCGGTACTGGGAAGAGTGAAAAAAAAAGTGATATTTTTCTTAGCATTTCCTGCTTGTCATCATTTTCTAATATTTCTTTTCTTATTCTGTTGTGAAATCAGTATTCCCTAAATTAGGGGGAGAACAGAAACAGTACAAGAAAGATCGTGATTGGACAACATCATTAAATTATCTTGATCCGCATACAAGCACGTGTGAACTTGACATTCAAAAGATAATTCATTTACAAAGTATTGAAAATCAAATGCCAGACGCTTTTGTTGACTCCAGAAGAGTAATAAAATCGCATATGCCAGCTATAAATGCTCTTATTCTAATTGAAGTTCCAGCAGAATAAAAGATTTGACATATAGCTACTGAGCCAAAAGTATGCCAGAAGCATGGCCGACTTCTTGGTTCTAAAGATAAAAATTCTCGAAAGAAAAGAGGATTAAATGATCCAGAAGATCATATTGAAAGACCAAGAGAGAACTGATGACAAAGAACCAGAAGTTGATGAAAGTAACACTGAAATTTTTATCAATTATACCACTTCCGGTAGAAGTTGGAATCGGATAGAAACTGTTATTGATAATATATTTGCATACAATATATCTCTTGATGTTACACAGGATAATGATGATCCTGAACCAATATCAGTTGATGAATGTCGGCATAGAAAAGATTGGCTGCAATGGAAAGATGCGATTCAATCGGAGTTAAATGCACTGACAAAACGTGAAGTCTTCGGACCTGCAGTCCGAACACCAGAATGTGTAAAACCTGTTGGTTACAAATGGATATTTGTGCGAAAGCGCAATGAAAAGAGTGAAATCGTTCGATATAAAGCGCGATTAGTAGCCCAAGATTTTTCACAAAGATCAGGTATTGATTATGATAAAACTTATTCTCCTGTTGTTGATGCTATTACACTCCGATATCTTATCAGTTTGGCAGTACATGAAAAGATAGATATGCGCCTATTAGATGTTGTCACTGCTTACTTGTATGGAAATTTAGAAAATGATATTTATATGAAAATCCCCGAAGGATTTCATATGCCTGAAGCATATAAACATTATCCTTGTGAAAATTACTCCATCAAGTTGCAGAAATCATTACATGGCCTGAAGCCATCTGGGCGCATGTGGTTCAATTATCTTAGTGAATATTGATTGAAAGCGAGATTTAAAATGACCAGGTATGTCCATGCATTTTTATTAAGAAATCTGGTTCTAAATTTGTGATATTAGCTATATATGTTGATGATTTTAATCTTATTGGAACTCTTGAAGAGCTCCAAGAAACAATTGATTATTCGACATCAAGGATGGTCGTAAAAGTATACTTTGCCTTGGTTTACAAATTGAACATTTGGCAAGTAGAACATTTATTCAACATATACAGCAAAAGTTCTAAAAAGATTTGACATGGACAAAGCACATCCATTGAGTATTCCAATGATCATCCGGTCCTTTTCGACCTCAAGAAGATATTGAAGAACTTCTTGGTCCTGAAGTACCATATCTCAGTGCAATTGGTGCATTGATGTATCTTGCTAATAATACACGACCTGATATTGCTTTTGCTGTCAATTTATTAGCAAGATTTAGTTCTTCACCAACACGACGACATTGGAATAGAATTAAACAAAGTCCTTCGATATCTCCAAGGTACAATTGATCTCGGATTATTTTATTCAAATAAAATCAGCCCAACATTGATTGGTTATGCAGATGCTGGTTATTTATCTGATCCACATAAAGCACGTTCTCAAACGGGCTATCTATTTACATGTGGAAATACTCGATATATCATGGCGTTCTACGAAACAATCTATAGCGACCTACTTCTTCAAATCATGCTGAAATTATAGCCATTCATGAAGCAAGTCGAGAATGTGTATGGTTAAGATCCATGATTCATTATATCCAAGAAAGTTGTGGATTATCATCAATCAAAGATATTCCAACTCCTCTTTATGAAGACAATGCAGCTTGCATAGCTCAATTACGAGGAGGATATATTAAAGGAGATCGGACAAAACATATTTCACCAAAATTCTTCTTTACTCATGAACTCCAGAAGAAATGTGAAATTGATGTGCTACAAATTCGGTCATGTGATAACCTCGCAGATAATTTCACGAAGACTTTACCGACTGCAACATTTGAGAAGTTGAGATATAAAATCGGTATGCGTCGGTTTAAAGATTTAAAGGAATCATCTCATCAGGGGGAGTAATAAACAGACATATAGAATAGTGTAGTCTTTTTCCTTCACTAGATTTTTTTTTCCACTGGGTTTTTATCTAGTAAGGTTTTAACGAGGCATATTCTTTATGTATGGATGGACATCCAAGGGGAAGTGTTATGAATTATTGGAATCTCCATTAATTAGTGGAGGCTCCACTACTTATGGATTTATGTGAATTATTAGAAGATTTTTATGGATGTCCACCATTTAGTGGAGACACCATTAATTGAGATTAGTTGAAGATGATGTATGCCATGATGTATTCCACTAATTAGAGCTCTATAAATAGAGCTATTCTCTAAGCTTGTAATACACCATTATTTTGTGAAAGAAAGATTAGTGAAAGAAATATTAGAGAAAATTGTGAGAGAAAGAAAGAGAGAAATTCTTGTGCAAAGAATAGTTAGAATTTTCTTAGTGTGTAGTGTGTAGATTTTATTCTAACACTACCCTAATTTTATAACATTATTATTATTATTATCATCATCATTATTATTATTATTATTATTATTATTATTATTATTATTATTATTATTATTATTATTATTATTATTCCCCTCCCCACCGCCCCAAAAAAAAAAAAAAAATCATACTGCTGCATGAAGCAACCTTCTTCAAAATGGTGGCCGCCTTCATTCTTTTTAAATAATAATATTCCTAAGATTCGCAGTGATTTTGGCACGTTCTCGGACGAAGCCACATGGGCACAAAAAATTCAATGCTTAAAAAGGAGGTAATAATTTAATAATTAAATATTAAAAATTTTATGTTGCATGATTTCATTTTTTATTTTTAATTGAAAAAACTACTATACAATTATTAATTAAAAATAATTTTTATCATTATTTTCTGTTTAAAAATAGAAATATGTATTATTGTCAATTAAAATTATCCTTATGATTATTAATGAATTATTAATCACAATATTTATTAAATAAAGCTAGTCTTTAATGTTTCTTATCTTATCGTAAGTATTAAAATATTAATAAATAATTTTTAAAAACTGTATATATAGTTTTATTTAATCTATAAAAATTCAAATAATACAAACTAAATTATTCTATAAGAATATATAAAATATATATTTTTCATGTTCTTTTATATTTATATTCTATATGTAATTAGTGGTACCGCATGAAAACTCTTACTAAATTATTACAGGTTAAAGCTAAGCAAACAGTAAACCTCACAGGAATTCGTCGCATACCCGCAACGAAATTGGCTACTACCTCTATTTGAGAGACATAGGCCATCGGCCCATGTATCATAAGTAGGGGTGAAAACGAACGAATTTTTATAGTTTATGTTTAGATTTGGGTCTATTTAAATTTGAAATATCGAATTCAAATTTGAATATATTTAAATTTAAATTTTAAACGAGTTGAATTCGAATATTTAAATATTCGCGTTCGATTAATTAATTATTAATATATAATTTACAATATATTATGTTATAAATTACTTATTTAAATTTGAATTTGAGTTTGAAGTCGAATTCGAATTTATTATAATCAAATTTTGAATTGAACTTGAGTTTTAAAGTATTTCAAACGAATCGAATTCAAGTCAAGATTTGATATTCGAATCGAACTCAAATTCAAGTTTGAGCCTTATGTGGAAATAATAAAGTTCGACTCGATTATCTGAAGGTTCGATTTGATTCGATTCAAGTACACCCCTAGTCAGAAGGGATAAGAGTCAAAATCTATAATTGAGATGAATATAGTGTAATTGAATCGCGATTGAATTGAAATAAATTTATTTAAATATAATATAATAAAATTATTAAATATGTAATGATAAGTGAAACTCAAAGTGATACTGAAGAAAAAATATATTGGGTTGTGAATATATAATAATTTTTATAAAATAAAAATTATTTTAAATTAAAATTAAATTTTACATTGAGATAAAAAGATCCAATCAAACCTTAAGACATCAGCCACCATGATGAGGCGGCTTGAGGAAGTCAGTGCTTTTGGCACTTGGCTTTGCTAACCATTAGGGATGTTTATTATTTGGTTTTAATGGAAAAATTGAATTGAATCGATTCTAATTTTGATTTTAATGAAATTTAATTTGGTTTGATTCGGTTTTAGAATTTATATAAAAATTTGATTTGATTTTCAGATTTTTAAAATAAAAATTGAAAAATTAAAAAATGGAATTATGTTTTTAAAATTATAAATATATAATTAATATTAAAATATTGTTATTTATTTATATAAATTATATATTTTAAATTTTGATTCGATTTTGATTATTTCGGTTTAATTCGATTAAAATTCAGTACGATTTTATAAAAATTTCAGTTTGATTCAATTTTGTCCAAAATAAAACTATTAATAATTGAGTTTGGGGTTTTCATCTTTGCAATTTGCATTCGTGACGTAACTTTCTATTAAAATATTTGGACTTTAATTAATATTATATTTTATATTGAATTTGAATTGTAGTTTATGTTAGACTTTACTTGTTTGAGTTTAAATTTATATTGAGTTAATAGATTTATTAAAGGAGGCACTCAATTCAGTCCAGAACCGAATCGAATCGAGTCAAACTGAAATTATTTCGATTTGATTATATCAATTTTTTTTTAAATTTCGATTATGATAAAAAAAAACCGAATTTAAAAATTAAAAATCGAACCGAAAACCGACTACCAATCATGATCATCACTTTTTCATTTCCATTTTTCTTTTGGTTTTTGAGATATCTTTTTTAATTTACTTTATTTTGCGTAAGCTAATTTTGAAAGTGTAAGTAAATAGCGATTGGATTGAGATGAATTTAAATAAATATAATAAAAATTATTAAGTATGTGAGGTCAAATGAAATTTAAAGTGAGAACAAATAAAGAAAATATTATGTATAGAAAATATATAATAATTATTAAAAATAAAAATTAGTTAAATTATTATTATTAATTAAAATGAGCTTTAAATTAAAATAAATTGCAATCCAGATAAACTCTGTTTCTGTTACCGACCATGATATCTCCTTATAATATTTTGACATAGTAATTATGAACGCTATATTCATTAGAATAATGCATTCTTTACTGTCTCAGATTTCGAACACTATTCTCTCTATTTAAATTTAAATGTCATTTTATATTAAATCATAAATATTTTTATCATAATTTATCAATTTACTCTTATTAATTAAAGCAATAAATAGAAAAACTCATAACTATATTATTCCTGTTAAGAGGTTAAATTGTAAAAATTTAAATAAAAAATATAATAAATAAATATTCAATTTCAACATCTCAATATAAGGATATGATAGATGAATATTCAATTACGAAGGCTGGAGAATCACCTAACGAACGTTACCGGTGGCGGGTGTTTAGAGCATGTGTCCGATGATTGATTCGACAAGAACGAGAGAGCCCTAGAAGTGTTCTCTTCTTTGATGGCCTATAATAGTTCAATCGGTTGAGAAGTGGAAGGTAATCGTTACTATTCCCTCCAAACTTATTTATTTATTATAATTAATTAATTTAAACAATTTAAAAAAATTAATTAATTTTTTAAATTTATATAATATTATTTATATATTTTAAAAGTATCATTTAATTTAATATTTTTTACAACTGTTTTTCTAGTTTTATTTGCTCAACTTTCTTTAATGTTATTACACTTTTATATTTTAAAACTATTTAATACAATAATAGAGTTTTAATGTGACGGATAAAAAGAGATATTAAATTTTTTTAATTGTGATAGATAAATAGAGATAGATAAGGTATTATTGTTACTTAATAAAAGTAAATTATCATATTAAAAATATGAATTTTGCCTTTGATCTCATATTTTTAATTTGTTAAAACAAAAAAAAAAATCTAAAACATATCTTTATTAAAAGCAGAAATAAAAGCTGTATTTAATTTTTCACACAAACTTCAATCCAACCTCAAACTAAAACAAAAAGAAAAATCAATTTCACATAAGACCAAATGCAAATTAAACCACAAAATTAAAATTTACCCTAGGCAAAATACAAGATTTAAAAAAATATCTTAAAGAATAATACAATAATATTTCAAATATTTAATTGATTTGATATGAATAAAGTCTCGACTTTAATTTAAGTAAAATTACACATTTCTTTTTCCCATCTAAAAGCATCTCAAGACCTGCGTCTCATCTTATAACATTTGCAATCTATAAATCTGCTGAGCAAATTGCAAGAGATTATTAATCATTTTAATTCAGAAGGATGGTTCTTGGCCCCCAATATAGTACAGGCCAGAGGGTCCTTCATTAGAGAGCAGAGCTAGCTTCACTGGAACTTCAGCACCTTCCTCAGGAGTTAGCAAGCCAGTACTGAAGCTCAAGTCTGTTTTGACATGGCCGGGGCAGACACAGTTGATACGGAAACTTCGGTGCCTTCTTGCCAAAATCCTTGTATGTGCATTCATGGCTATTTTTGACATAGTGTAAGCTGGAAGACATGGAGGCCAGCCTTTGGTTTGCAGCAAACTCTCCTTCAAGTCCTTCAAGAACTCATTCAGCACCTCATCTATTCTTTCTTCAGTAAGGGTTTCGACATCGCTTAACACATTGGTAGCCCGTTCATTCTTCATAAACTGAAACGGGGAAAAACAGTACTCCAATGGTGCTATCATACATTCCACGAAAGTAAAAGTAAGAAATGGGAATGGGGAACTTCAAAATTCTTTTCTGGAGACAAAATGTCCTCAGAAATATTCGAAATTGTACCTGCAAGCTTCCCATCACGGAGGAAACATTTACAATCTTTGGTGAATCAGACACCTGGAGGAGAGGTGTAAATGCTTCAACCATTCTTTTTGCACCATAGTAGTTTGTCTTTAAGCACTCTTCAGCCAATTCCTATGTCTGAGTCATAGCCTCAAAGTATAACCGGGTCTTACTAGGAGTCCTAAGACATCAACAAAACATACTTCAAGTTGGAAGCTGAATATATTACTTGATCCTAGGAGAATATTAATAATAGAACTAATCTGGCCTACCAATTCCCTACTTCCTTGCTGAAATTTTCACCTTGAAAAGCTCCAAGCATCGCGGCATTATTCGCCTGCGTGTTCTCATAAATAAACAGAGTATACAAAGAAGAAGAAGAATCCTGCGATAATGGGGGGCGAGGAAATGCTTACCAGAATATCAAGTCTTCCAAACTGGTTCCTGATGAATTCAGCAAGGTTGGCAATGCTGGATGGGTCAGTAACGTCAAGCTGTTGAAAGATCACATTGCCGGAGAGTTTCTCCAGGAGTTTCTTGCGTTGCTCAAGAGCACTTTGGCCCCTTTTGACATCTCTGGCTGTGAGCACAACCATCACCCCTTTCGAAGCTAACTGTCTGCAAATTTCGAAGCCGATTCCTTTGTTCGATCCTGTGACAACTGCATATCTATCAACACTGGAGTTCATTGTTGCCGTTGCTGGTCCCTGGTAGAAACTGTGATCACACGAAATTCAAAAAAGAATGAAAGATTTCGAGAGAGATTGGAATTGGTACTTTCGATGTATGGATTGGGGTTGATGACTGTTGTAATCAAGGCTGTGGTGCGGCTGTAGATAAGTCGAGATTTTCCTAATTCGTCGTTGGCAATCTTTCTTATTTGTACGAAAGAAGATAATAATTAGTTTGAGATGAATTTTATAAAAAAATATTAAATATATAAGATCAGATAAAATCTAGATAAGAGAATATGAAGTGTTGAAGGTATGTGATAATTTTAAAAATACAAAAAATTACATAAATTAATAATTGTTATGAATTATTGGAATTTTTATTAATTAGTGGGGGCTCCACTAATTATGAATTTATGTGAATTATTATAGAAGATTTTTATGGATGTCTACCATTTAGTGGAGACACCACTAATTAAGATTAGTGGAAGATGATGTATGCCATGATGTAATCCACTAATTAGAACTCTATAAATAGAGTTATTATCTAAGCTTGTAATACACCATTATTTTGTAAAAGAAAGATTAGTGAAAGAAAGATTAGAGAAAGAATTGTGAGAGAAAGAAAGAGATAAGTTTGAAGAGAAATTATTGTGCAAATAATAGTTAGAATTTTCTTAGTGTGTAGTGTGTAGATTTTATTCTAACACTACCCTAATTTTATAACACGTTATCAGCACGAGTCTCTACCGGTACAAAAGCCAGAAGACTAAGCACGAATTTCTGCCGTTACCAAAGCCAGAAGACAGGTACGCATTTATTGATCTCTATGGCTAACATCGCTAAACTCGAATTTGTAGCCCTTGATATTTCTGGAAAAAATTATATGTCATGGGTTCTCGATGCAGAAATGCATCTAAATGTTGAAGGCCTTAGTGAAACTATTCAAGCAAATAATAGTGCATCTGCACAACACAAGGCTAAAGTTTTGATTTTTATTCATCGTCATCTCGATGAAAATTTGAAAATGGAATATCTTACCGAAAAAGATCTATATGGCCTGTGGGTAAATTTAAAAGAAAGATTTGACCACCTGAAGATGGTCGTACTACCTACTGCACGGTATGAATGGTTGCACCTGAGGTTGCAAGATTTTAAAACCGTGAATGAATATAGCTCTGCAATGTATAAAATTACAACTCAATTAAAATTATGCGGAGAAAAAGTGACTGATGAAGATATGTTGGAGAAGACATTCTCCACCTTTCATGCCTCGAATATTGTCCTGCAGCAACAATATCGAGAAAAGGGGTATACAAAATTTACAGATTTAATTACTGCCATCCTCATTGTAGAGAAAAATAATGAGTTATTATTGAGAAATCATGAAGCCAGATGAACTGGCTCAACAGCACTCCCAGAAGTGAATGCTGTTGGCTCCAACAAAAGCCATCGTTATAGTCGTGGTCGTGGTTATGGTCGTAGACACGCTCGATATTTTCCTTATCACAATTATAATCAAACTGTGAGAAATATTGACCACCTGAAGTGGAACAGAAAAGATCATAAGGGAAAAGAAAAATAAATTGAAGAAAAGCATGAGGATATATGTTATATATGTGGCATGAAAAGTCATTTATCACGAAACTGTCGTACGACTAAGCATTTAGTTGAATTGTATCAAGTTTCATTGACAAATAAAAATGTGGAAGCAAATTTTTCTCAACATCCAATAAATAATGTTGAGGATGATGATATTGATCCTGAAAATCTTAATATCAATATTACCCATATGGATGTATCGGATTTTTTTGAACACCCAGACGGTAGGATATACCATTTAATTGGTGATGGCAGTGTCCAGAAAAACTAAAGCCTCACCTTGATATTTTTGTATTTTCATTTTCATTCTATTCTAATAATATTTACGTTTACATATATATATTTGTGTTCAGATGGCTATTGTTAATGATGATGTATGCATTATTGATAGTGGAACTATACACACCATACTAAAAAATGAGAAATATTTTTCTGATCTCAAAATGGGAGAAATAAATATTTATACGATAAACGGTAGTACAAATGTAATTGAGGGCTCCGAAAGTGCTAGTATATTTTTGCCTAAAGGAACAACAATTATTATTGATAAGGCACTATTTTCCTCAAAATCCAGAAGAAATTTATTGAGTTTTAAAGATATCCGCAGAAATGGGTATCATGTTGAAACAAATGAGGAAAATGGGATTGAGCATCTTTTTATTACTCAAATGCATTTGGGTAAGAAATCGGTATTAGAAAAACTGCCGTCTTTTTCTACTGGTCTATATTTTGTAAAAATACGTACAATTGAAATTCATCATCTAGTAAACCAGAAGTTTACTGATCCTATTACTTTTAGCATTTGGCATGACCGGTTGGGTCATCCGGGATCTACCATGATGAGAAGAATCATTGAGAATACACATGGTCATCCTTTAAAAAATAAAAGGATATTAACATCAGAAAAATTCGCATGTACTGCATGTTCCCTAGGAAAATTAATTGTTAAATCATCACCAGTAAAAGTAGGAGCTGAAAGTCCTACATTTCTCGAACGGATTCACGGAGATATTTGTGGACCTATTGATCCATCATGTGGACCGTTCAAATATTTTATGGTCTTAATTGATGCATCATCCCGATGGTCACATGTATGTTTATTATCTACTCGCAACTTGACGTTTGCAAGATTACTTGCTCAAATAATTAAATTACGAGTACAATTTTCGGACCATCACATTAAAAATATCCGTTTGGATAATGCTGGTGAATTTTCATCACATGCTTTTGATGCATATTGCATGTCAATTGGGATTAATGTTGAACATCCTGTAACTCATGTTCACACACAAAATGGTCTTACTGAATCTTTGATTAAACGATTACAATTAATTGCTAGACCATTATTAATGAAAACAAATCTCCCAACATTTGCCTGGGGACATGCTATTCTACATGCTGCAACACTTGTACGTATAAGACCAGCTAGTTATCATAAATTCTCTCCTTTGCAATTGGCTTTTGGGTCAGAACCAAATATTGTTCGTTTAAGAATTTTTGGGTGTGCTGTATATATTCCAATTGCACCAAACCAACGTACAAAGATGGGTCCTCAAAGAAGAAAGGGGATATACGTTGGATATGATTCTCCCTCTATTATCAGGTATATGGAACCCCCGACAGGAGATGTATTCACGACGAAGATTTGCTGATTGTCATTTTGATGAATCATTATTCCCTAAATTAGGGGGAGAACCAAAACAACATAAAAAGGATCATGCTTGGACAACATCATTAAATTATCTTGATCCGCGCACAAGCGTATGTGAACTTGAAGTTCAAAAGATAATTCATTTGCAAAGCATTGCAAATCAAATGCCAGACACTTTTGTTGACTCCAGAAGAGTTACAAAATCGCATATTCCAGCTATAAATGCTCCTATTCGAATTGAAGTTCCAACAGAACAAAATATTATACCTATAGCTGCTGAGTCAAAAACACGCCAGAAGCGTGGCCGACCTCTTGGTTCTAAAGATAAAAATCCTCGAAAGAAAAGAGGATTAAATGATCCAGAAGATCATATTGAAGAAAAGAGTGATAAAGACCAAGAGAGAACTGATGACAAAGAACCAGAAGTTGATGAAAGTAACACTGAAATTTCTATCAATTATACCACTTCCGATAGAAGTTGGAATCGGATAGAAACTGTTATTGATAATATATTTGCATACAATATATCTCTTGATGTTACACAGGATAATGATGATCTGAACCAATATCAGTTGATGAATGTCGGCATAGAAAAGATTGGTTGCAATGGAAAGATGCGATTCAATCGGAGTTAAATGCAACGACAAAACGTGAAGTTTTCGAACTCGCGATCCGAACACCGGAAGGTGTAAAACTTGTTGGCTACAAATGGATATTTGTGCGAAAGTGCAATGAAAAGAGTGAAATCGTTCGATATAAAGCGCGATTAGTAGCCCAAGGTTTTTCACAAAGACCAGGTATTGACTATGATGAAACTTATTCTCCTATTGTTGATGCTATTACACTCCGATATCTTATCAGTTTGGTAGTACATGAAAAGATAGATATGCGCCTATTAGATGTTGTCACTGCTTACTTGTATGGAAATTTAGAAAATGATGTTTACATGAAAATTCCCGAAGGATTTCATATGCCTGAAGCATATAAACATTATCCTTGTGAAAATTACTCTATCAAGTTGCAGAAATCATTATATGGCACGAAGCAATGCAGGCGCATGTGGTTCACACGTCTTAGTGAATATTTATTGAAAGCGGGATTTAAAAATGACCAGGTATGTCCATGTGTTTTTATTAAGAAATCTAGTTCTCAATTTGTGATATTAGCTATATATGTTGATGATATTAATCTTATTGGAACTCCTGAAGAGCTCCAAGAAACAATTGATTATTTAAAAAGAGAATTCGAAATCAAGGATTTTGGTAAAACCAAATTTTGCCTTGGTTTACAAATTGAACATCTGGAGAGTGGAACATTTATTCATCAATCAACATATACAGCAAAAGTGCTAAAAAGATTTTACATGGACAAAGCACATCCATTGAGTATTCCAATGATCGTCCGATTATTAAATGTGGATAAAGATCGTTTTCGACCTCAAGAAAATGATGAAGAACTCCTTGGTCCTGAAGTACCATATCTCAGTGCAATTGGTGCATTGATGTATCTTGTTAATAATACACGGCCTGATATTGCTTTTGCTGTCAATTTATTAGTAAGATTTAGTTCTTCACCAACACGACGACATTGGAATGGAATTAAACAAGTCATTCGATATCTCCAAGGTACAATTGATCTCGGATTATTTTATTCAAATAAAATCAGTCCAACATTGATAGGTTATGCAGATGCTGGTTATTTATCTGATCTACATAAAGCACGTTCTCAAATGGGCTATCTATTTACGTGTGGAAATACTGATATATCATGGCGTTCTACGAAACAATCTATAACAGCTACTTCTTCAAATCATGCTGAAATTATAGCCATTCATGAAGCAAGTCGAGAATGTGTATGACTAAGATCCATGATTCATTATATTCGAGAAAGTTGTGGATTATCATCAATCAAAGATATTCCAATTCCTCTTTATGAAGACAATGCAGCTTGCATAGCTCAATTACGAGGAGGATATATTAAAGGAGATCGGACAAAACATACTTCACCAAAATTCTTCTTTACTCATGAACTCCAGAAGAAATGTGAAATTGATATGCTACAAATTCGGTCATGTGATAACCTTGCAGATATTTTCACGAAGACTTTACCGACTGCAACATTTGAAAAGTTGAGATATAAAATCGGTATGCGTCGGTTTAAAGATTTAAAGGAATCATCTCATCAGGGGGAGTAATAAATAGACATATAGAATAGTGTACTATTTTTCCTTCACTAATTTTTTTTTCCCACTGGGTTTTTATCTAGTACGGTTTTAACGAGGCATATTCTTTATGTAATGGATGGACATCCAATGGGGAGTGTTATGACTTATTGAAATCTTTATTAATTAGTGGAGGCTCCACTAATTATGAATTTATGTGAATTATTATAGAAGATTTTTATGGATGTCCACCATTTAGTGGATACACCACTAATTAAGATTAGTGGAAGATGATGTATGCCATGATGTAATCTACTAATTAGAGCTCTATAAATAGAGTTATTCTCTAAGCTTGTAATATACCATTATTTTGTGAAAGAAAGATTAGAGAAAGAATTGTGAGAGAAAGAAAGAGAGAAGTTTGAAGAGAAATTCTTGTGCAAAGAATAGTTAGAATTTTCTTAGTGCGTAGTGTGTAGATTTTATTCGAACACCACCCTAATTTTATAACAATAATATATTTAAATTATAATAAAATTTTAATTTGTGATATAATTAGAAAATTGCAATCCAAATAAAATCTAAATAGAGTCATTGAAGTACTTACTCCAACAACACTATCATTTTTTCGATCATACCCCCTTTGAACATTTAAAAGCTTCTTCCAGATTCAAAAGGTGAATAGCAAACTTTTGGATCGTTCCGCTAGAAGTTCATGAATATTGTAGAAAAACCTAGTAAGTTTATTTTTTAGTAAATTACAGTAATAGCTTCCCTTTTTATCAGTAATATAAGACAATACTTGGACGACATCTTCTGCGTCACCAAACAATGTCCTAAGCAAGAGATCATCCTTACCTTATGGTACCACCAAAACCAGGACTTATACGTGGTCTTATTTACAACCCGACTCAAAGCATATCAAAAAGCTCCAGCCACCAATGGAATTCTCTATGCCAGAAGCCATCGGTTGCTTCACCAGCCACGGAAACTTCCGCCAAGTCCTTATCCAAGCCTTCCCTTGATCGGACATCTCTACTTGCTTAAGACCCTTTCCTCATGAGCCCTCTGAAGTTGCCAAAAGATCTGGTCCAGAACCTAGACATTTTCTACTGTTGTCTGATCAAGTAAAAAAGAATTCTTAGTAAAAAGATAAGAAACTGAAAAACTTCATTAATTTACTTAATCCACCTCATGACATTTATGATCTATCTGTAGAAAAAAAAAAAAAACTATCAAATTGCAAGGGTTAATGAATTATTTTGATTCAGAAGGATGATTCTTGGCCCCCAACAAAGAACAGGCCAGAGGGTCCTTCATTAGAGAGCAGAGCTAACTTCACGGGAACTTCAGCACCTTCCTCAGGGGTTAGCATGCCAGTACCGAAGGTTATGTCTGTTTTGACAAGGCCAGGGCAGACACAGTTGATGTGGAAACTAGAGTGCCTTCTTGCCAGAATCCTTGTATGTGCATTCATGGCTGCTTTAGACACAATGTAAGCTGGTAGGATTTTAGGCCAGCCTTTGGCTTGCAGCAAACCCTCCATGAAGTCTTCCAAAAACTGGTTCAGCACCTCATCTATTTTTTCTTCTGTAAGGGTTTCAACATCGCTCAACACATTTTTAGCCCATTCATTCCCCACACTCTGAAATTAAGAGAACAAATTTCAATTTTGTCGTTATGTTAATATAGTTCTCAATCTATTTTACTTAATTATTTTCAATGCACTACGATAAAATCCGATGAATATAATTGCATGTCGGTTATATATTAGTTTTGAGCGGGCAAAACAATCAATCTACTATTACTCTTTTGTTTCAAAACAATTCTTTAGTTTTAAAATAGTAAAATAATTGCTTTGTCCCTAATAGATTAGACATGCCACCAATATATCCTCGACCTTACCAAATTCTCCTGCGGTAGGATCGAAAATAACCAAAACAAATAATAAATAATGGACTAAATTTTTGAAGAACAAAATGAGGGCTATGCAAATAATTCGTGAAGGAATTTTACAGAAAAAATATGAAATTAATGGTAAGTACCTTCAACTTTCCTCCCATGGAGGAGACATTTACAATCTTTGGTGAATCAGACAACTGGAGAAGAGGTGAAAATACTTCAATCATTCTTTTTGCACCATGGTAGTTTGTTTGTAAGCACTCTTCTGCCAATTCATATGTTTGACTCATAGCAGCCCAGAATCGGTACTGGTTATCGGGAGTCCTAACACATCAACAAAACATGCTTAAAGCAGGGAACTTGAGACTGGGAGAATAATAAGTAACACAGAACCAATCTCGCCTACCAATTCCCTGCAACCTTGGCAAAATTTTCATCTTGAAAAGCTCCTATTATCCCAGCATTATTCACCTGCATATCGTCACAAATCACAGAGTATTACAAAGAGGGAGAAGAAGAATCTTGGACGAGAAAACACTTACCAGGATATCAAGTCGTCCAAAATGGTTCTTGACGAATTCAGCAAGGTTGGCAACGCTGGATGAGTCCTTAACGTCAAGCTGATGAAAGATCACATTATCGGAGAGTTTCTCTAGTAACTTCTTGAGTTGCTCAAGAGCAATTTGGCCCCTTCTGACATCTCTAGCTGTTACCACAACCATCACTCCTTTCGAAGCTAGCTGTCGGCAAATTTCGAAGCCAATTCCTTTGTTCGACCCTGTTACCACCGCATACCTATCAACCAAATGGAAAATAAAACAAAGATTGTCAAAGAGATTGGTGAGAGAGATTCATCAGACAATAAATTGTGTGGAATTATGAACAAGAGGAGCTCCTATTATCAAAATAACCTCTGTGAATTTTCCATGGAGCTTGTTAAATGGGCTGACGGAGAGCAGATCAGTGAAGCCGGTTATTCCCTATCGGTGATGTACTAAGAGCTGCCCAGCAAATGCTGGTTATGGGGAGGTCGAACTTGGCTGCATGGATTATATATAGCAGCCCATTTGCTCAAATAATTTGGAGCCAATATTGTGATGGCAGTTATTAATCTAGCTGTATTAGCCTAGAATTAAGGATATAATTTTTGTTGACAAGGAACCCGCAGCCTAAAGGGATATAATCTATGTGATATAATCTAGGTGTATTAGCATAGAATTAGGGATTTTATGGAATTCTTCCATTTCTTACTCTAATTCAACTAGTACAAATTTATTCTCCCCTACTATAAAGATACACACAAAAATATATTCTTTCATTCACCCCTTCAAATCCTATGGCTGTATCTAAGCTATGCTATTCCGGTGGCACCATATGGTGGAAGTACCGAATGAACGGCCGATTCAAATTTGTCTGGTTCGGTGGCCTCATTCAATGGAAGTGCCGAATGAATGAGCCAGTGAACGATGATTTCCTTCCCAATTCAGGTTGTTGATAAAAACAGAGCCTATACATCCTGGCATTTAGGATACTCAGCTTTTTGCAATACTGTCAAACATGGTAATATTGTTATTCTTGTAATGAACCAATTTGTGGATTTTTGCATACAAGAGAGAATCAAACTCACTAAATTTATTATTTAATAAGGAGTATTTTTAATTGAAATCACATTATGTCATGAGTTAAATAAGAAGAGAGACGCCATTAACAGGACTAGTAACTGGTATTTTCTATATAATATTTGAGCATTCCATCCCTGATAATTTCAAGTTGTGATATTGTGGATTAACATCTATTCAGGTAGGAGCATCCAAATCATTAAAATTTTGTAATTCTTATCAATTAACGTAGTTTCATATATAAATTTCTATTTTTATCTCACTATGTATGAACGGTGACTATATTTAGTAGATGTGTTTTGTACTATAATGTAAGAAATTGTCATTTACATTCGTTATTTTTATCTCATCACCATAGAGTAGTTATTATTTTTGTAGATATATTATGTTTTGGAACGCAACATTATACTTATTTACTAATCATGATCACTGAATTAGGTATAGTATGACATATAAATAGTTATATATAGCGTTACTTGATAAGTATTGTCAAGTATCTATCATAAGTTTTATTCAATTTTCCAATTTGTTAAAGTTGTCTTATGCACATAAATATTTTTTAGAAATAATGAAATAAAAAGTTAAAATTTTACACTAGAAATTTGATAAAGAGTTCATACGTCTAAAAAATAGGAAAAATGGAGTTTAAAATCATGAAAAAATAAAATTGAGAAATGAAAGATTAGTCCTTGTAGAAGGTCTGGAAACTGGAGGCCAACGGTTTCCGGGTCGGCCTATGATTTGTTACGTGCAGATGAAGAGGGAAAGTCAAGTGAACCAAAATTGCAAATGGTAGTGTAGAAAGCCAAGAACCATTTCACCACTTAGAACCTCTTTTCTGCGGTTCAAAAAATTTGTGCAATTTTCAAATTAAAAATTAAGAACACCTTTATACTTTTCTTTGCATCTACTAATTCAAACCCATATTCAACCAAGATAATAGAAGAACAGCATGAGAAGATATTTGAATGTTTCTCTAAACAATCAAATATTGCATAGTTTTGCTAAACCTTCATGAATATAATAGAAAAATCCAACTAGTTCATTTTTAACAAATTATCACCCCTCTTTCTTTTCACATTGAGTCTTTAACAATTTCTTGGGTGTTTCCCATCTCTTTCTCTTTGGGAGAAAGTATTTAAAGTCTAAATCCATCAACTAAGTTTATTGAAAGACGTAATTCTTAGCCAATCATAATTTTGATTAGTAAATTATGATTCTTTCTTATTCAACTTTGCTTTTGTTACTCTGACCGATTAGCACTTGTCTATTCAACTTTCACGACTTCAGAAATTAAGTAGTGAAAGTGCTATTAGTGTTGGGGAACAAAGGACAGACAGGGGAAACGCACAAAATGGACAAACATAGAAAATAAGGCAACAACAAACAAATTGAACAGAGCTTCAGTTTAAAAAAAAAAAAATCCTGCAACCCCTTCTTCTTATCGAACCTCGCACTTGAATGAAAAAATAGGAACACCAAGGAAAAATGAAATGGCAATAATAATGGAAGCAAAAAAATACAATCAAGTATAAAGTAAGATACACTAAATTTTTACGTAGAAAATCTCTTCAATGTAGAGAGGAAAATTATTATTCTTGAAAACTATTAGTCACTTCTCAAGATTTTTAATTATATAAATTCGAATTTAATTTTATTCTAACAAAGTACAAACCTTGATGTTCAGGATGGGATTTAAACTCCCAACCTGATATCCAAAGATTATTCTACTTTATTAAGTGAGTTATTATGTCAGCCCACATATGTCTTTCTTTAATGGGCTTATTGGGCTATTGTCTTATTTAATTAGTGGGTTAGGATCCAAAAAGCTTGATAGTTAGTATTATAAGTTACGTGACTAAGTTGTAATTATTTTATTTAGGAGACTTTTATTAATTACTTAATTATAGATTCAATCTCGTTCTTAACAGTTGTCTTTTCCAGAAGGTGTTCCAGAGAGGGAGAAGAACTGGGAGAGTGGTGGTTCTGAGAAGGGATAAGAACCTTCAGCATCAAACCCTGGTAAGATGGTTTTCCACTTGTCTTTAATGGTATCAATGGCATAGTAGTGGTGTTTTGATCATGAATTGAAGGTACTTGAGTGAAAGCTTTAGGAGGTTCTAATAGTTTGAATTAAATAGGTAAGGAGATTTGAGTTTTTTGCGTTTTGGTTTATGGTTATTGTTTCTTCCAAATCAAAGGTGTTCTTGAATTCTTTATGAAAAATATTATTTTGAATATATGAAAAATGATATTGAGCATGATATGTTTAGTTGTTAAATTTTGTTTTGATGTTGTGAATGGAATTTATGAGTTTAAGTTGGGTTCTATGTTTATGTTTTGATTTTGATTCATGAGAATGCTGAATTGCTTGCGGGTTGTGCTTTGATAGGGAATTCCCATCTGTATAAGCTATAAAGCCCTACTAGAGAGATACAATACCTAGGATAAGTGAAGACCCTTTTTCAAATGAGATATAATAATTAAGAGATTGATCAGTTAAGCCAAACCAAATCCTCAAGCATAAATTATCTTCGTGAATTAAGTTATATTTAAGTGTGTGTGTGTCTATATATATATATATATATATATATATATATATATATATGTTTTGATGATTTTTGGTGCTCTGAAAGTCACGTTCGCTCATTCCCTAGAGTGCACCCGGCGCTGGCTCCCTCGCTCACGACCGGCACCGTCTTCACACTAGCCAGTGCTGTGCTTCTCTCACTTGGCGCCGGGTCCCCTCTACTTCGATTCCGACGCCGATTTTCTTCAATTGAAGCGATAGTCTTCTCCCTTGATATGTTTGTCATTATTTTCGTTGAATAAATAACACCGATTTGATATTCAGGTATTAGTTATGCCTCATTTGATTTAGTATTGAGTAACGTTAAGAATTCATTGTTCCTTCTTATTGGGAAGTATACCCTCTTAGACTAGATTTTTTATGTAAAAAATCGAATATTTTATTAAAAGAATTGATTTTCAAAAAATCGTTTGTGAATTTATTTTTGTGCACGATGTCGTTTGGAAAAGACCCATTGTGTTTAAGTAAGTGGTCTATGTGAATGGATGTCTTTCACAGTAAGGTATGGATCACGGGTTACTTAACACATAAACATTCGTTCTTAACCGATTGATGAGAATAGAAATCTCATCATGTCTAGGTTATTATGTTGTGAATTCTAAATGGGGAATGGCTTACCTTTAGTCAGTGAGTAGTCCACTCACTTCATGACATAAGCGTATTTCGAATATGTAGAACAGGACTTGTAGTAGTGGTTTCTTAAAAGTACTATATGGTAGAAACCTAGACTACGACCGCTACAGCGTGGACTTGTACTCTACGACTTGAGTATGAGTTGGTGGTCTGACGAAGCTGGAAGCATATACTTTGAAATGCTATAGTTGAGGTTCTATCGTAGGGCCAATATACTTGCATGTTGGGTATGTGTGACTAGTTAGTTAAGACAGACTTATACAAGATAGTTTCTATACTATATCGCCCCTTGTGGTTGTCTGAATGATCTAAATATCCAAGGCCCTGAGAAACATGACTTGGATGTTTGCTTTAGCGTAACTCCCTTGGAAAGCGAAAATACTCCAGGAAGTCATGGATCATTGGACTAGAGGCCTAAGGATGGTAGATGTCATTTAGAGAGGTGTTAGTATACTTCTTCCTCTCTAAATGTATGACGATGTATAAAGGGGTATTTTAGTCATTACACTTGTAGGTCGGAGACTTTGCTAACGCAGCATTGTCCTTGGGGTCAATATTTTCTTATGGTGATATTAGAAAATATTTAAAATGCAAAATACAGCTATTTATATAGTAAGGGTATTTTGGTCATTTTAGTGACTAAGGTGATGTGTCTTTTTGGTCCTCAGAATAACCCATAAGTCCTAATTAATTTTGGATTGAGGAATTGGTCTCGGTTAAAGAGGAATATATACTCAAAATGTTACTTGATCCAATAGTGGGGTTTCTTGTGAGAAAGAGAACTTGTTGTGGCCAAATTATAATTAGTTATAATCAGGGGGTTCCAATTGCAATTAAAGAATTATTTGGAATTCTCAAGTATGGTTTGTAGAGGCTTTTGGTTATATGAAAGGTGGTTTTATTGTTGTCAATTTCGTGGGACTTCAATAGTCACACAAGGAAAATAAAGACATGAAAACCAAAGGTCATATAATCCAAACTACAAGAAACCAAAGGTCACAAGAGATTGTATAATGATATGATCATGTTTTGGTTCTCTTGACTAACTTCTCACTCACTCTCTTTCGTGTGTCTCTCCAAGAGAAGCACAAAGGGTCTTCTTCATTATTCTCTGGTTTTTTTGAAGAACAAGAAGAAATAGATAAACCCTTGCTACTATTGTTGTCTAGCGGCTCATCTTTTGGTTCACCAAGGAAAGTTGAGAGGGTTATTCTCCTTAAGTTTTTCTTGTTTATCAGAAACAAGGAGAAGGTTGAGAATATAGTATCACTCCTCTTGAGATCATTCCTCTTCACCCTTTTGTTTCACCAACAAGAGTTAGGCAGTGAAATATTTCGAGAACCGGGAAGCTTTGGCATTCATTGTTCATACATACCAAGACGGAGTAGGAGGCTTGCAGGGATTGCATCAGAGGCTTCCACCAGCACACCTACCCCGGTTGCACACGTTTCGGTCCAGCCAACCCTTAGAACGAGGAAAAGAGGTAAGAAATTTTCAAACCTCGGAGGTGGAACAGAGGGCAGCCGGAGCCGGCGCCGGCGCCGCCTCTGTTCTGTTCCTTGTTCTTGAGTTTTTTCAGTTTTTTTTGTTGTTCGCTTCCGCTACGTGCTCCGTGTTTTCCCGTTTTTCACACCTTCACTCCTATCCTCCCTTTTGTTTCCTTGTAGGAGTTTTCCGATATCTTCATATGGTGTAACCAACCCACCAAGAAGATATTCTAAAACCCCAATAGTTGGGTCCTACCATAATTTCTAAGCTATTTTGAACAAACATTTTATAAATGTATATGTATATGTAGCATGCTTAATCCTAAGTAATCCAGATTTCCTTACTGAGCTAATGAGTTCCCTCTTTATTCAACATTTTGTAGGTTCCCAGTTAGACAAGGATAAGTTGGAAGAATGATTTGAAGAGGACCTAAAGTGACTAGTTGGTTTTCATTTATATTCAGTTCTAGTATGCTTGTTCTGGGGTTATTGAATAAAATTGAGAATCAACATTTATGTATATTTTGTTTTAGATTTAAAGACGATATAATGATATTCTCTAAATATTACTAAGATGTTATGTTTTGGCTATTTATGGTATGTAAGAATTCGACATTTCCTGTTTGGGGTGTTGCCATGTCACCCTCAATTTCGGAGCGTGACATATTCTGCAAAAGTAAAGATGTAATTCTCAACCATTATAGTTTTGGTTTAGTAAACTTTGATTCTTTCTTATTCAACTTTGCTTTTGTTACTCTGACCGATTAGCACTTGCGCTGAATATTCTGCTTTCACGAGTTCAGAGAAACTTTTCTATGAATTGAGTCCACGTAGATCAATTATTTTAAAATATTGTATATTTTTAAAAGTGTACAATTTTTACTACACGTGATACTACATTCAAAACATTTGGTCCAGGTGAACCGGATTACCTTAGAATTTTCACAGAAATTAAGTAATGAAAGTGTTATTAGTCCGTCATTGCTTGTCTTCTTGCTTCGCCAAAACTAGGACTTATCTGTTTGTCTGATTTATAGTCCGGCTCAAAGCATTTCAAGAATCGCATCCATCAATGGAATCCTTATCCTTGTTTCTTTCATTTTTGCTCTTATTACTTCTCTATGTCTTAGCCCACCGATTGCTTCACCAGTCACGGAATCTTCCACCAAGTCCTTTTCCAAGCCTTCCCTTGATCGGTCATCTCTACTTGCTCAAGTCCCCTTTCCACAGAGCCCTCTCTGAAGTTGCCAAACAGTATGGTTCGGTACTTTACCTCTGGTTTGGCTCTCAACCTGTCGTCCTCGTCTCCTCTCCATCCGCTGCGGAAGAATGCTTCACCAGGAATGATATGATTCTTGCCAACCGCCCTGCCATGCTTGTGGGGAAATACATAGGCCAAAATTACACGAGTCTGGTTTGGGCATCTTATGGCAACCATTGGAGAAGCCTTCGTCGGATCGCCACCATTGAACTCTTATCCTCCCACAGAATCCAGATGCTATCACCTATTCGAATTGATGAGGTCAGAGCACTAATTAGTGGACTCTTTCATGCCTCTGCTGGGAATTTTGAGAGCACGGTGGACATCAAATCATCACTGTTCGAACTTGCCTTCAATGTGATGACGCGGATGATTGCTGGAAAGAAATACTACGGGGAGAGTGTGGAGAATTTGAAAGAAGCTAAAATGTTTCAAGAGATTGTAAAAGAAATGGTCCATACGGCAAAACAGGCCTTTGTTTTGGATTTCCTGCCATTCATGCGGTGGTTTGGATTTGGAAAGGTGGAAGACAAACTCATAGAACTATACAGAGAAAGAGACAAAATGATGCAAAATGCAATAGAGGATTGCAGAAGGATGGATGCCGATGATGGCCTTTCAACTAATCCTCAAGGAAGGAAAAAAAACATAATCCAAGTGCTCTTGTCCTTGCAGGAAACAGAACCCGAGAGCTATCCTGATGAGATTGTCAAAGATCTCCTTGCGGTAAGGATCCTTCCACTGTGCAGCACTGAATTTACAGTATTCTGTTACTTGTATGGTGTATTATTTTGCTGAACATGTTGACCAAAATATCTCGCTTCTGCCCTCCAACCCTTATGCTATCACATAAAAATAAATTTCAACCACCGAAATTTTAATCAACGTGGGGTTAATACCAATAACGGGAAATGACTCCTCTCAAATACTCATGAACTTGGACAATCATAAGATGGCATCAGCATGCGTAACACATTCGTGCAATCTAGCTGTATTAAATTGCATAGTCCTAATTTCCTGAATTATGCGTACCATTTCCACAGGTTTTGTACCAAGCTAGTACTGAAACCACAGCTACCACAATGGAGTGGGCATTTTCGCTTTTGATTAGCCATCCAGAGGTTATTCAGAAGGCACAGGCTGAAATTGATACAGTTGTTGGAAACAGTCATTTGATAGAAGAATCAGAGGTGGCTAAACTTCCCTATCTACGTTGCATCATCAAAGAAACTTTGCGTCTCCATCCACCGGTGCCGTTCCTACTGCCTCATTACTCCTCAGAGGATTGCATAGTCCAAGGTTTTCGCATCCCACGCCGAACTACATTATTGGTGAACGTATGGAGCATACACAATGATCCCAAGATATGGGCAGAGCCAGAAAAATTCAAGCCTGAGAGGTTTGAGGGCTTAGAAGGGTCCAAAGATGATTTCAAATTCATGCCTTTTGGTTCAGGGAGAAGGGGATGCCCTGGGGAGACCTTGGCCATGCGCAGCATTGGATTGGCATTAGGCTCTCTGCTCCAATGCTTTCACTGGGAAAGAATTACTAAAGAAGTAGACATGACTGAAGGAAGTGGATTCTTTGCATCGAAGACTCGGCCATTGATGGTCAGGTGTATTCCACGTCCAAACACGTTGAGCCTTCTGTCTCAGATATGAGATTATAATGTATGAATTCCAGCGTTCTTTCATCTAATTTGTCTACTCCGAAATTTTCGGATATTGAATAAAAAGTCTGGAAGATAGCTTTAATGCATGCTTTAAATTGCTGACCTATAAGTCCACTATTCTGTTGCCCACTATGTTTTTGGCCTTTACATATATAGAGCTCTCTGTCAATCCATCTATTAATATCGACTCCTAGAGTCTCCATTCAGAGTGTCATTTACTACTAAATCAAAGCTTTTCCAGAACTTTTCTTATTTAATGATTTCTACTGCAAAACCAGAAGAAAATGGTGATCAGGAACGAAAAGACAGACAGACAGTAGAAAGCCCCTAAAAGCAGCCATTCTATAGCCTTCAGGAAAGACAATTCCTTTGAGCAGTTCAAAATTGTATTCTTTTTGTGTTTCACAGCTTCAGTAACAATGTTGTTCTAGTTTAGCATTTTCTTCGAGCAATGCTGCAAAAAGAAAAAAAAAAAAAAATGAAACATAACTTTGATAGTTCATTAGCTAACGTTTAAGAGACACAAACAGAGCACCCAAATCTCCCAGCTCACGTTTCATACCAAATTTAGCTTCTTCAGCTTGTGCTTCATCTTCATCGTATGAAAACACCACGGTGGGAGAAGGGGAGAAAGGGCAATGCGGCAACGAGGGAGGCAGAGAAAAAATGGAGTGTAACGGTGGCGTCAAGGAAAAGAGAAGCGGAAGGTGCGGCAGTAGCAGAGATGGGAAATTAAAAATGGAATATTTGGAGACATGGAAGAAAGGAAAAGATTTGGAGGTGGAAGGTTGAAAGCATTGCCGTCTCACCTTTCCCCTCGCTCCTCGCCGCACCTTCCCTCTTCCTCTGATACTGCTGCCGCCACCCTTTCTTCCTCATCAACAATTGACCTCTCTCATCCCTCTCTCTACACTTGCAATGACACCTGGGCCGACTCGTACAGTTTCGGACCGTGTCGAATTGGTCTGTGAGTCGTGCGAGCCGATCCGTCTTGGGCCTTAGGCCTGTGAGATTTGCAGGTTGACCGGGCCGATCCTGGATCTTAGTCTCTCATTTTTTATTTTTTTATTTACTTTGATTAAAAATTTTAATATTTAATTATTTTATAAATTTTTTATTATAACTTAAATAATGTTATGAATTATTGGAATCTTTATTAATTAGTGGATGCTCCACTAATTATGGATTTATGTGAATTATTATAGAAGATTTTTATGGATGTCCACCATTTAGTGGAGACACCATTAATTGAGATTAGTTGAAGATGATGTATGCCATGATGTATTTCACTAATTAGAGCTCTATAAATAGAGCTATTCTCTAAGCTTGTAATACACCATCATTTTGTGAAAGAAAGATTAGTGAAAGAAAGATTAGAGAAAGAATTGTGAGAGAAAGAAAGAAAGAGAGAAGTTTGAAGAGAAATTCTTGTGCAAAGAATAGTTAGAATTTTCTTAGTGTGTAGTGTGTAGATTTTATTCTAACACTACCTTAATTTTATAACACGTTATCAGCACGAGTCTCTACCGGTACAAAAGCCAGAAGACTAAGCACGAGTTTTTGCCGTTACCAAAGCCAGAAGACAGGTACGCATTTATTGATCTCTATGGCTAACATCGCTAAACTCGAATTTGTAGCCCTTGATATTTCTGAAAAAAATTATATGTCATGGGTTTTCGATGCAGAAATGCATCTAAATGCTGAAGGTCTTAGTGAAACTATTCAAGCAAATAATAGTGCATCTGCACAACACAAGGCTAAAGCTTTGATTTTTATTCGTCGTCATCTCGATGAAAATTTGAAAATGGAATATCTTACCGAAAAAGATCCATATGGCCTGTGGGTAAATTTAAAAGAAAGATTTGACCACCTGAAGATGGTCGTACTACATACTGCACGGTATGAATGGTTGCACATGAGGTTGCAAGATTTTAAAACCGTGAATGAATATAGCTCCGCAATGTATAAAATTACATCTCAATTAAAATTATGCGGAGAAAAAGTTACTGATGAAGTTATATTGGAGAAGACATTCTCCACTTTTCATGTCCTACAGTAATAATATCGAGAAAAAGGGTATCTAAAATTGACAGCTTTAACATGAGTTATTATTGAGAAATCATGAAGCCAGATGAACTGGCTCAACAGCACTCCCAGAAGTGAATGCTGTTAGCTCCAGCAGAAGCCATCGTTATAGTCGTAGTTGTGGCAGTGGCCGTGGTTATGGTCATGGACACACTGATATTTCCCTTATCACAGAGAAATACTGGCCACCTGAAGTGGAACAGAAAAGATAATAAGGGAAAAAGATATTTCCATGAATAATAAGCATCACATCTTTTATTCATATCACTAGTGTTCATTTGAATTTGAGGATACATGCTTATAGTTGCTCTTTTGTAATTGAGCTGACAAATGTAAGATGAAGGTTTGCAATTGTTCTTTTTCAATATTTACATTAGAGGAAGACAAACAATTAGTAATTATGGACTTCAACTCCTCTTTTTCGACATCCTCCTCCTTTTCTTTTCCCTTTGAGCCAGCATCGAGACTAGCAGCAGAATTAGCCGTAAAATTACTGCGAAATGAGTCTTGGGATTTTATGATCTCCTTAAGTTTATTATAATTAAATTTCTTATTCTATTTGGCCTTGAAGCATGCTTGTCTCAATTTCTGTGTTTGGTCCTCTAACTGCGTATTAGGACTTTCTTCCACCAACTGTTTTTCACATTCCAGTATCGCAATGGCTTCTTTCAACTTCTTCTCAGCCCATATGTCCTCCTTCTTCTTTATTTTGCATCTCCTGTAAATCGAAGTGATATCATCGGTTATTTACTTATAAATCTTTCATAGTTTCATACTTGCAAATTATAAGTATGTATGAGAGAGAACCTGAACATTCTTGATTATGGTCTCCAAGCTCACCAATTTCCTGTGAGGCCATCGACGAATTCCTAACTCCCTACATCTTTTCTTGAGACGGGTTATGCCAATATTCAGTTCTTTGGCTGCGCTCTTGATTGGTAGGTAAAAGTACTGCGAAATTGTTTCTCTTGATAGTGTCGGGGAGTTATTGCCCTTCTTCTCTCTCTGCCTCTTAATCATCTTCTTCTCCCCAGGAATTTTGTCTGCAATAATATCTTGAACTTCGATATTATGCATTTCATGAGTACTTACTCCGACTTCGTTGTCAAGACCACTCATTATTTCTCCTAGAAAAGGAAAATAATATCAGTAAAGGTAATACCATTCAAAATCCATGTTTAAATGTATAATAACCTGGAAACATATTCTGGCTTTGTTCAAAATCCATTAGAGAGTAGAAAGGATCATGCACAAGCATATCCTCATTCAAAGGAATAGCATCAAGAGGAACAATGATCAAAAGCGAGTCTCTTGTAGGGGCAGATCAACTTGGTCCAAAGCAATATGTTCAAAACTTCCACTGATTTACATAAAAAACAAACCAAAAGAGAGTTTAATTTCATTATCAAGCATACTAAAAACAAATGGAAGCCCTCAAAGGTATCTCACCTGAAATTAGGAGGAAGCGGTTGGTTTGGAAAGGAAAACATATCAAAATCTTCTGCGTTCGAATTAGGCAGAAGCGGTTGGTTTGGAAAGGAAAATACATCAATATCTACTGCAGAAACCGAGTCAAAATTTGACCATGTCTCAAATGAATTACGAGTCTCCATATCTGCTTTGTGATTTTTGTTTTTGATGTTTACTAATGACTGATAACTGAGATATATATCGATACATATATATATATATATATATATATATCTGTATGAGGAGGAATAAGAGATAGATGGTAGGTAGAGGGTCGGAGGAGAAGAAAAGATAAGAGAGGAAGAGGAAAAGTCGGTACCGGGAAGAGTGAAAAAAAAAGGAGATATTTTTCTTGGCATTTCCTGCTTATCATCATTTTCTTATATTTCTTTTCTTATTCTCTTGTGAAATCATTATTCCCTAAATTAGGGGGAGAACAGAAACAGTACAAGAAAGATCGTGATTGGACAACATCATTAAATTATCTTGATCCGCATACAAGCGCGTGTGAACTTGAAGTTCAAAAGATAATTCATTTGTAAAGCATTGCAAATCAAATGCCAGACGCTTTTGTTAACTCTAGAAGAGTAACAAAATCGCATATGCCAGTTATAAATGCTCCTATTCTAATTGAAGTTCCAACAGAACAAAAGATTTTACATATAGCTGCTGAGCCAAAAGCATGCCAGAAGCATGGCCGACCTCTTGGTTCTAAAGATAAAAATCCTCGAAAGAAAAGAGGATTAACTGATCCAGAAGATCATATTGAAGAAAATAATGATAAAGACCAAGAGAGAACTGATGACAAAGAATCAGAAGTTGATGAAAGTAACACTGAAATTTCTATCAATTATACCACTTCCGATAGAAGTTGGAATCGGATAGAAACTGTTATTGATAATATATTTGCATACAATATATCTCTTGATGTTATACAGGATAATGATGATCCTGAACCAATATCAGTTGATGAATGTCGGCATAGAAAAGATTGGCTGCAATAGAAAGATGCGATTCCATTGGAGTTAAATGCACTGACAAAACGTGAAGTCTTCGGACCTGCAGTCCGAACACCAGAAGGTGTAAAACCTGTTGGCTACAAATGGATATTTGTGCGAAAGCGCAATGAAAAGAGTGAAATCGTTCGATATAAAGCGCGATTAGCAGCCCAAGGTTTTTCACAAAGACCAGGTATTGACTATGATGAAACTTATTCTCCTATTGTTGATGCTATTACACTCCGATATCTTATCAGTTTGGTAGTACATGAAAAGATAGATATGCGCCTATTAGATGTTGTCACCGCTACTTGTATGGAAATTTAGAAAATGATGTTTACATGAAAATCCTCGAAGGATTTCATATGCCCGAAGCATATAAACATTATCCTCGTGAAAATTACTCCATCAAGTTGCAGAAATCATTATATGGCCTGAAGCAATCTGGGCGCATGTGGTTCACACGTCTTAGTGAATATTTATTGAAAGCGAGATTTAAAAATGATCAGGTATGTCCATGTGTTTTTATTAAGAAATCTGGTTCTAAATTTGTGATATTAGCTATATATGTTGATGATATTAATCTTATTGGAACTCCTGAAGAGCTCCAAGAAACAATTGATTATTTAAAAAGAGAATTCGAAATCAAGGATTTTGGTAAAACCAAATTTTGCCTTGGTTTACAAATTGAACATCTGGAGAGTGGAACATTTATTCATCAATCAACATATACAGCAAAAGTGCTAAAAAGATTTTACATGGACAAAGCACATCCATTGAGTATTCCAATGATCGTCCGATCATTAAATGTGGATAAAGATCTTTTCCGACCTCAAGAAAATGATGAAGAACTCCTTGGTCCTGAAGTACCATATCTCAGTGCAATTGGTGCATTGATGTATCTTGCTAATAATACAAGATCTGATATTGCTTTTGCTGTCAATTTATTAGTAAGATTTAGTTCTTCACCAATACGACGACATTGGAATGGAATTAAACAAGTCATTCGATATCTCCAAGGTACAATTGATCTCGGATTATTTTATTCAAATAAAACCAGTCCAACATTGATAGGTTATGCAGATGCTGGTTATTTATCTGATCCACATAAAGCACGTTCTCAAACGGGTTATCTATTTACATGTGGAAATACTGCTATATCATGGCGTTCTACGAAACAATCTATAGCAGCTACTTCTTCAAATCATGCTGAAATTATAGCCATTCATGAAGCAAGTCGAGAATGTGTATGGCTAAGATCCATGATTCATTATATCCGAGAAAGTTGTGGATTATCATCAATCAAAGATATTCCAACTTCTCTTTATGAAGACAATGCAGCTTGCATAACTCAATTACAAGGAGGATATATTAAAGGAGATCGGACAAAACATATTTCACCAAAATTCTTCTTTACTCATGAACTCCAGAAGAAATGTGAAATTGATGTGCTACAAATTCGGTCATGTGACAACCTCACAGATATTTTCATGAAGATTTTATCGACTGCAACATTTGAGAAGTTGAGATATAAAATCGGTATGCGTCGGTTTAAAGATTTAAATGAATCATCTCATCAGGGGGAGTAATAAATAGACATATATAATAGTGTACTCTTTTTCCTTCACTAGATTTTTTTCCCACTGTGTTTTTATCTAGTAAGGTTTTAACAAGGCATATTCTTTATGTAATGGATGGACATCCAATGGGGAGTGTTATGAATTATTGGAATCTTTATTAATTAGTGGAGGCTCCACTAATTATGGATTTATGTGAATTATTATAGAAGATTTTTATGGATGTCCACCATTTAGTGGAGACACCATTAATTGAGATTAGTTGAAGATGATGTATGCCATGATGTATTTCACTAATTAGAGCTCTATAGATAGAGCTATTCTCTAAGCTTGTAATGCACCATCATTTTGTGAAAGAAAGATTAGTGAAAGAAAGATTAGAGAAAGAATTGTGAGAGAAAGAAAGAGAGAAGTTTGAAGAGAAATTCTTGTGCAAAGAATAGTTAGAATTTTCTTAGTGTGTAGATTTTATTCTAACACTACCCTAATTTTATAACAAATAACACTATTTTTTTAAAATTATAAAAAAGTCACCTTGAAGTGGTGGGGGGTTTAGCTTGGACCCCTACCTATTTTATTAATTAATAAAATAAAGATTACATAAGAGGGGGATTTGATGCCTAAATCTCTTAAAAATATTACAATGATCAAAATTTAAAAATAAAATAAATATCTTAAAAATAAAATTAAATACAGAAAATTACTTATCCTAAATTTCTAATTATTTGAATACTAAACTAACTATTTGGCTCACCCCATTCATTATCTGAGTCATCATTAATAATTCACGAATTAGTCGTTCTATCGTCAGCTGCGAACCAACTATTGCAACACATTAACATTTCTAATGTATGTGGTGCCAATTGAGATATTTTTTTCATCGATTGTTCAAGCGCTCTCATTGAAGATGCTTTCTGATGGCACTGTGGAGACATGTGGTGTCAAAAGATCGCGTATTATTTTAGATAAAATGGGATATTGACTTACATGAACCTTCCACCAACTACAAATATTAAAATGTTGATCCTCATTTTCTACCAAGGGTTACATCTTGTAAATTTCCATCTCGTTGTAGGTGGTAGATGATCTTTTTTTTGCGCTTCATAATATCTCATGGATTAAATACTGATGAAATTGAGGAGGTAGATTTTCGTGGTAGTTAAAAGTGACTGTTAGATGATGATGAAGCTTGCCTACTTAAATTAGGAGAACCAGAATAAGAAAAATCAAACTCATACAAATTATACATGTCAGATAGAGTTTTAACCGTTTTATCTTTTATATATTTTATTATATATTGTCTAAGTGTTTGTGATTAATCAAAATTTAATGTTTCATATAGATATTCAATAATAATATGAAATCCAACTATTTTTACTTAAGGATCCATACACAATGCTATACAATATAAAATAGGAATATTTTCATAATATTTTTTATATTTTTCAAACATATTTCTCATAAAATAATCATATTGGAGATGGTTTATATACTCACAAAAAATATATGCTACCTTAGCAAGTGTTGAAAGAATATGATGAGCAGTGGGGATAATAAGATCCCGATAAAAGTTTAGTTGCTTCTTTGAAAGTAAATAAAAATGTTGAAAGTGTAATACAATTTTCAAAATGAGTTTTAGTTAGTTGAGATTGAAAATTATTACTATTACAAAATTCAATAAGTTGATTTTGAAAAGGTATAGTACTTTCAAACATATCTAAAGTTGAATTTCATCTAATTTTACAATCTAATCTAATTTTTTTTTAAAAGATACACCTTGTTCTCGGTATAAAACCATAAAATTTTGCTGCCTAGTTGGAGAAGTTTTAATAAATAAAACAATATTTCTAATTATATTAACAATATCATCAACATATTTATATCATTACTTAACACACAAATTAAGTATATGACAAGCACACCTAGTATGAAATAAAATACCATTTAACATAGGATTTATAATATTTTTCAAAATTACTATGGTAGAATCATTATTTGAAGCATTATCTAAAGAAATGGAAATAATTTTATTTAAAATCCTATATTCACGACATGTTTGAGTAATCATTCTAACTATACTACTAACTACATGAGGATATTCAAATAATTTTTTTTTTCGTACTAACCAATCATCATTTATCCAATGACATGAAATGCACAAATACAACTCATTAGTAATTGTAGTCCAACCATCACAAGTAAGAACAAATATCCAATTACAAGAATCAAACATAGCAAGTAGATACTCTTTCATTTCTTTATATATCTTTATTATATTATTTTTTAATTTTGTTCTAGGAATCCTTTTTTATATTGGTTGACAATTGTTTTGCATGTATTGTTTATAATGTGAATTTTCTACAAAATTGAAAAGTAATTTAGTTTGAACAATTATTTTAGCAAATTCACTTCTATTTTTTCTATGATCGTATTAAAAATTACCAATAATTTGACCTCATATAGTATGGATTTGTTATTGTTTAAGTAGATTTTCTAACCAATCATTATGTGATATTTTCATATGTCTAACTAACGTTCTCGTCTCTCCTCTCTTCTTATGTACATATACCACCCTACAAATTTTACATATTGCCATATCATTATCATTATCATTTTCAAAAAGATTTCAAACCATAGATGTTTTTGCTTTATCTATAACATCCGCAGTTTCAACATCATCCTGACCTATATTAGATTCATTAGGATTAATAGTTGGAGTTAGTTGTGACTGTGAAATACTAATGCTAGGCTTAGGGCCTTCATCTTCATTATCTATTTCATTGTTTATTAAATTCAATGCTAGATCTATATTGAAATCAAAATGTGCAGAGAATTGTGATGAAGAAAAATGATGATATTGATTTGGATTCATTATTTCTAAAAAAAAAAAATCAATCAAAATTCAAAAAAAGTTCAAAAAAAATAAAATAAAGTATTAACAAATAATGAAATAAGAGAATTGAAAATTATAAATAACAAATTAATTTAAAAATTAAACAAATAACTAAAATAAATAAATAATTAATAAAGCTAAAAAATAAAAATGTAAGATTAAGAAATACTAACTAGTTGATGACCAAGAATAACAATACTTTGTGGAGCTTTATTTCTTATATCCACTATTCCGCCATTCAAAAATATTCCACAATATGAAGACTTTCTTGATAAATTAAAAAAGTATATTAAAAAATAAATTATATTTTAACACTTTTTGTAGAGAAAATGAAGAGATTTGAGGATTATGAAAGAAAGATGAATGAAAATAAGAGAGTTTGAAAGAATTGGAGAGAGTTGGAAAGAGTTAAAGAGTGTCTGATGAGTTTTGGGGTGAATTGGGAGATATTTATAGAGTTTTGGAGGTTAGGGGGACAACCTAACCGTTAGGGACTAAATTGGAAAAAAAAAAAAACATAACCAGCTGTTTTATGAATCAAAATGAATTTTTTTTTTTTTAGAGCCGTTGTTGTAACGACTCTCAAGCGTAGGCCGGCCCATGGCTAGCTAAGAATTTTTACCCTTGGCCCGGATCGACCCTAAGACTAGCCCGAGAAACAATAGTCGAATCGACTTTCGGGAAGAGTGGATACGTCAGCTCGACGGGGTCGAACTGACCCACTTGCCAATGCTACTCTGCACTACTACTATTCTCCTCCACGTCTTTCCTACGCCACCGCTCTTCTTGCCACCTCTATTTTGCAACCTCTATTCCCATTGGATCTCTACCCCCATGATCTCCATCCCTTTTTCACAATAACCTACTAACTTTTTTTTTTCTTTTGACCTTTCTCCTTTCTTTGAGAGAATTAAGAAGAACATTGATTTTTCTTCTATCTTCAGACCTAAAACAGCGGCAAGGGAACACAAGGCTTGAAGACCAAATCGAGAATACAAGCTTTCATATTGAGCGAAAATTCTAGTATGCACCATGCATCGTAGAGTTGTACGCATGTAATAGTCTATAAGACTATATTGCACACAAGAATTTTCTTGAATGGAGGGGTTTTAGTATTTGGCTCGATCTTCATCTCCTATATTTTTTTTTTAAGGAAAAAATTTACTTTACTATCTCAAATATAATCAAAATCTCACATTGTTATCTAAATTTCATTTTAAATCTAATTACTATCTGAATTATGATATTTTTTTTCCATATTGTCATCCAAGCTCCTTTAATCCTTAAATTAAGTTAGTTAATATTGTAAATTAAATATAAAACAATATAAATTTAATCAAACTAATTTAGTCTTTTTGTTCTTTAAGTTAGTTAGATGACAAATTTACTCTAGCTTATTTAATTTATCATATTAACTAATTTAATTTAATTTAAGGGTTAGAGGTGCTTGGATAGTAATGTGAGAAAAAAAAAAATTATAGTTCAAAAGACAATTAAATTTAAAATAAAATTTAAATAACGATATAAAATTTTAATTATAGTTAGAATGATAAAGTGAATTTTTTTTTCTCCCTTGAAGTTTTGGCTTTTGAGTTGACTCAAGGCATTTGTTATGTTTTCTTAGGTGTAACATAGACGTTTTGATTGCTCCTCTTATTATTATCCCTCTCTAAATGATTTGGACGGAATTCCGATTGATAGGTTGACTAGTCAAAATTAAAAGTTGATGGAATAATATGTAGATTGCCTTCGATTATGAGTGGTTAAAGTAATTAACACTTAAACTTGTGAAACCACTTTACGATTAGAATTAAAAATAAAATTTTTTGATGATGTATGAATTGGTTTTATATTAAGTTTTTTGGAGTGAAAGATGTTACTATTTCTTTGCATAAAATTTTGTCATTAAATTTTAATTATTATTGTACATACCATAGTGAGTTATGTTTTTGTAGTTCGCCTCATTGATCTTTATAGGAATGGAAATTCTAGTATAGATTCAATCTATGTAGATTACATATATTTAAATATTATATTTTATGTAGTAAAAATTATACAATACAAATTTTTAATACATATGATTCACGTGTGTACATATTTAAGAATTTCCCTTATAAGAAAGCCAAGATGCTTGGCCTAAGTCTAAACGTAATTCAACAAAATGCCTAACTTAAATTGTCGGTGCATTGTCCCTTGCTTCAACACCCTTCTTGGATGGTCCTTTGTATTTTGCAATTTCAATGATGGATGACGCGGAAAACAAAAATATAATGTGGGTTTGGTGATTTTTAATATTCTTTCCGTCCTATAATATAAGTCCTTAGAGACTATTTTTACTGTCCCAAATTATAAATCGTTAGAAACTTTTCAATAAGGTTTTAAAACTATTTTTATATTTTTATCCTTATTTATTATTCTCTTTCCCCCTCTTTGTTTCTCCTCTCTTCTATTGTTTTTAAGACATTTAAATAGGGGTGTTTTAGGAAGAAAAAATTATAAAGTCACCTTATTTTTAAGAATCTTAATATGTGTGAAATTAAGGTAAACGATTTATATTATGGGACGGAGGGAGTATGTGTTTAGATACTTTTTACAGTCAAAAGTGATTTTAACGGTCAGAAAGATTGTTGTGTTTGATAGAGAAAAAAATATTATAGTGATTAAAGTGAAGAGTTATTGCTCAATCATTGTCGCTTTCTTCTTCCATGTTGATTTTTCCCCCCTTGTTATACTCTGGCCATATATTTGTGCAATTGCTTACGAGAAGATGTCATGAGATAGCACCTGGATTTTGGAGGGTTGAGGGTTATGATATAAAATCATATAATTTGTTGATTTTACCTTTATCATAGAAGGACACATGAGGCCATCGCATTTGGGACAGGAACATAAAAAATTAAAAGAAAAAAAATAGATTTGGGATAAAAAAAAGTTATTTGGAAACTATCTTATGCCAAGTAAATGCATTAGAGACTAATTATTTAAGTTTATCTTTTTAATTTTTTTTTACTTAACACGAAGATTTATAAAATTTTTATTAAAAGCAAGTTGTCATATGAATAATATGAATTTGCTTTTGTTCTCGTACTTTTTAATTTGTTAAAACAAAAACCCTAAAGCATATGTTAGATTCTCTTTATTAAAAATAAAAAAGCAATTTATTTTTTCATACAAGCCTTAATCGGACATCAAAGTAAAAGGGAAAAAAATTAATTTCACACTAGACCAAATATATATATATATATATATATATATATATATATATATATAAAGCCAAATGTGAGAGCTATAGTGTTGACATGTGTTATGTGTGAGAGCTTGACACGTGGTAGAATAATGGCTGAGCTGATTTTGCTGTCTTTCACCACTTTTCCACTCGGCTTTGTTCGGCTTCTTCTTGCTTTTCTGATCGGCTTCTTCTTGCTTTTCTTAGATACAATGCCTTTGACTCCACCGGCTACCTCTGGCTTCTTAATTCTTTACTCGCATACTTTCTCTGTGAGTGGAGTGCTTTTAATCTTCTCAAATTCTACGTCGCCCCTTCGTTTCTTGTATATTATCATTGTTTGTCTTTCATCATTCGAAGAATTTGCAATGACACAAAACTCAGTAGTTGAAAATCCCAGATCTGTGACGACTCATGACTTCCACGATTTTGTGTGTTCTTATCTTCTGCTATTCAATCGATCGTATGCTGATATGCTTTTAATGCTCTTTGATTCTTGATCATTAACTGAGTTCATTTTGGCTTTGTGGCCACATTCAAAGTTCATCATTGGGTAAGTGTTCATTTTAGCTTTGTGACCAGATTCAAAGTTCATCATTGGGTACGTGTTCATATCTTTGTTACTGTTGGTGCAACCAATAGCCTATATCAGTACCCTATATTGATTCGTTTGTTATATAATACACCATTAGGTATTCATAAGCCAAAAACACAATAACAGAGGGTAACAGAGGGGAATTTTATTATCTTTGGCAAATTTGATTATACTTTTCTGCATCCTCGGTTGTGAAAAATGTCAAAAGACAGATTCCAATTCGTCTACTTCAATGAGTTAGCAAAAGGAAAACAAGAAAAATGTGTTTTATTTAGAATCATTCGATTGTGGGATACTTATAATGCTCAAAGAGCAGGAGAGATTATGAGTGTTGATTTTGTGGCCTTGGATGCAAAGGTATAAGCAGGTATAAGTTTAGCTGATAGATGATATGATGATAGATAATTCATTATTGTGCTTTTGATATAATGCTTAAAAAAAAAAAATGAATGATGTTGTTATATTTTTCTACATGCAACTGTCAATCGTTAATGTTATTTGCGATGTATATGTTGTTTTATTGTTATTTTTGTTTGTTATGTAGGACAATATGAAGCACTGCACGATTAGAAGCAAATTTGTTTCGGATTTCCATAATATTATTCAAGAAGGAAATATTTACATCATGAAAAACTTCACCCTCCAACCACCTAGGCCAAACTACAAAGTACTAGATGAGAATTTACAGATTCTCATTGATAGAAGCACATACACAGAGGAATTAAAGGATGAAATACCGTAAATAGCAAGGCACAAATTCTGTTTTGTGCAGTATAAATATATTGAAGCTCATGCTGGAGATATCACACTCTTAGTTGGTAATTGATGAATGTCATAATATTCTATGAGGCTTTCTTTATCTTGGTTATGCAAGGATAAAGATATACGGAGCCACCTACCCATATATTTTTACATTGTATACTTATGTGATTACTGCAGATATCTCCCCCCCTCCCAACCCCGTCCTCGCTCCCCCCTGTCTCTCTCTTTAACTCTCTTTTTCCAGCATATTTACCTGCCTTTTAATTATGTTCTCTGCCTGCATTGTTATTAGGTACTCTCATTCCAGAATTCAAGTTTTTCCCGTACCTTTCTTAAGATATTTGTGGACTGTGTTTGAAGTTAACCCAGCATTGTACCTTTAATCATTGTTTGAGTTCTTGAATTTGAATCCTTTAAAGTTTTGAGGCAGTAATTGTTTGTACTGCATAGAATGAATTTGTGTAGTATGCATTTATTGAAGCTCATGATGGAGGTATCATACTCTTAGTTGGTAATTGATGAATGGCATATTCTTCTGCCAGGCTTCCTTTATCTTTAATTGTCTTATGTTAGCACATTTACCTGCCTTTTAATTTTGTTCTCTTCCTGCATTGCTATTAGGTACTCTCATTCCAGAATTCAATTTTTTCCTGTAGCTTTCTTAAGATATCTGTGCACCGTGTTTGAAGTTAATGGAGAATAGTACTTTTAATGATTGTTTGAGATCTTGAATTTAAATTCTTTAAAGTTTTGAGCCACCAATTGTTTGTACTACATTGTTTCTATAACACCCATACCTGTTGGAAATATGACGCACCGGGGGCTGCATGCAACTTTGAATTGTCCTAGGCTTTTCTGTAGCTTAACAGCTAATGAAGGTGAATGTGTATGATTATGGATAGTTGTCCACAAGTAAAATTGTAGTGATTTGTCAAATACATAAATAAATAAGAATAAAATTGTAGGCAAGTTTCTTCCTTCCTTTTTCTCAGTATTTACTTGGATGATAGACCTGCACTTATTTCATGGGCCACTGCATTACCCCAGCTTAACTTGCTCATGTTCTATTTCCTCTCTTAGTTTTTTGGTAAACTTGGAAGCCCCTGACCCCGTATGTTAGGCTGTAGTTTGAGATGTACCTTCAGCCTCTAAGTTGCAAGCCTTTGTTTCTACCTTACCTTAAAGGCTGTTGGACTACCAAGGTAACCTTACCCAGTTGGAATGCTTTAAATAAGAAGAAGCAAAAGGCCGGGCTATACTATAGTAGATACATTTGTTCACTCGGTATAGATTTGTTTTCTTTACATTTGGAAGCCAAGACAACCTGTGTGAATTGATATACATGTTTGTTGTGTGAACTCTATGGCAGATGCTATTGGAATGATAATAGGTGTGTCACCTATCCAACAAAGGTCTCGAATGGGAAACCAAGTAGATTTACAGTTTGTCACAATCAAGAATTAGAAGTAAGAATCTGCTATGATATTGTAAATATACATACACACACAGATATATAATTCTGATTGAAGCCGTTTCAAAATGCAGGGGACAGGATATGTGTGTGACACTCTGGGGAAGCAATGCAAATGTGATTCAGCACATAGATGTGCTTTCTTGCCAAACAGTGTAGGTTGTTGTTTTGACCTCAATGATAATAAAAAATGACCAAGGCCAACCATCAATATCCAGTAGCAGTGCAACAAAGATCTATGTTGATCTGGACATTGCAGAAGTTGAAAGCATCAAATAGAGGTGATCAAAAAATTTGCAAAACAGTGCAAAACCAAAAAATGCAGAAATGAATTTAAATTAACTGGATACTAATCTGTGTTCTCAAAAAAATATGAAACAGCTGTGAGAAGCAGCATAAAGGTGAAATCACAATAGAGTTGTCAATAGGAAACCCTGTGTTAACTGCAAAAGTACTTGAAGAAAACAAGAGAACTTTGGCCGAGTTGCATGAATTGATCAGTGACGGAGACAAAATGGTATTGTTTCAATTTGTTTGAGAATTTGTTCCATTTCTTTCTGCTATTATATTGTACAACAAAAAACACTGAAGCCCACATATAAAAAAACAACACTGCTGTCTTTGACAGATGAGTCAAGAGAAATCATATTACTGCAGCATTACCGTGTTGGACATTGAAACATACAACGGATGGAGGTACAATTCTTGCATAAGATACAGAAAGAAGTTGAAAGCTTATGGAAACAAATTGGCATGTGAATAGTGCATTAGGACAGAAGATTACCCAGACACGAAGTTATTATAAATAGCTATTGAAATCTAAATTCATGAACTGAAGATAACAAAAATAGAAAAAATAAATGCCTAATATCTTTTTGTTGCAGGTATTGAGTGGAGGCCATTGTTGGTGACCACACAACCCAAGGGCAATTTATTTTCTTTGATAGAGATGTTGAGAAGATTGTAGGGATGCAAGCAAGTGAACTAGCCCTCACCATGGCGCAGGTATATCCATTTCGTATTCAAAAGAAAACCTATAGTTAGAGTGTCCCTCAAAACTGTATATTGTCATATAGGAGAGACTGCATGATGCCATACCTAGACCATTGAAGAATATGATAGGCAATACATATATTGGCCAAGTAAGATTTAATGAGCAAACGAGAGGATTGCCAAGAGAAAGTTTTAATGTGAACCGAGTTCATCATGTGTCGGATATTGTTCTGAAAAAAGAACAAACAAAGGTTAGTAATATGAAAGTTATCGCCGTGACTGCTTACCAAAGAAACGGAATTGGATATGCTGAGGGACATTTTACATGCAAAAACCGTGCAGGTTGCTGAGGAACATGGAATAGACGCAGAAGCAAGAGAAGCTGATAATGTGGAACAAATGAAAACACCCAGCAAAAAAGACACAAAACGAAAATTCATTGCACGGTATGAAAAACAAATGCCACCGGTGATTCTCCATTAGATATTTAGATTCTGACTACAACATTTTCTTTTATAGGAGACAGCCACCAGCAATCAACAAAGAGATGGCAGACACCGAAACAAACAAGAGATTGAAATCTGACTAAATAAAGAATAGAAGAGAAACAAACTGTAGCATTGTGGACAAAATATTTTGTTATTATGATTGAATATTCACAACTTTATCTACAATTTTAATTTCCCCTGTTATTTAATTTACAACAGTCATTTGCTTAGAAGAATCCTTAGAATTGTTTTAACTTGCTTGAATGATGTTATTAAATGACCAGGGCACATGATGTTTGTTAAGTTCACTTTTAAATTGATGAAGTCTTTTGATGTTGTGATACTGTGGTGGCTTATGAATTGTACTGGTGTCACTTCTTTATGCACAATCTTTTCAAGCAGCTGAAGAACATGGAACAGAGACGGAAATAAACAAACGGGTGGTGGACTCTCAAACAAAGAAGAGATTGAAATCTTACCAAAGAAACAATATCAGAGGATCAAAGAGCACCAGTATGGAACATGCTGCAGAATAATCTGAAAAAAAATATTTTGTTATTATGATTGAATATTATAGTTACAATAGTCTTTTGATGTTCTCATTTCTCTACGAAACAACACCTGCAGAGTATAAGATGCTGCATGGTTCTAACTGCAATATTTTCTTTTACAGGAAATAGAAGACACTAATAAACAAATAGCTGGCGGACTCTCAAACAAAAAAGAGATTGAAATCTTACCAAAGAAATAATATCTGAGGATCAAAGAGCAGCAATGTGGAAAATGCTGCAGAATAGCCTGGAAAAAAATTGTTATTATTATTGGATATTTACAACTTTAACCATGACCAATGAAGGTGTCTTCATTGTTATTTGGAATATAGATAGGGTTTTTTTTTTTAATCGTAATAGTGCATATGAAAGATAGTTAGGGAAACCGAGGGAAGTTTATGGTAGCAAAGACAAGACTCCATTGTTAGAAACTCCTTTTTCTCCCTGATTCTACTTATTCGAAGATCGAGTGCAATGACCATTTATGTGGTGGCATTGCAAATGTAAATAGCCAGATTTCTGTTGTGTATATGTGCATTGCAATGAAGAGTGTTTTTTTATAAGGTTAATCTGTAAAGCCTTTTAACTTTAAATGTGATTGGTGCGACTTTGGAAAATGCAATTATGTCATATAAGTGAACCTGTGAGTTCAGTTTTTAATTGTTTATTGTGTTTGGTTTCTAATAAAACTATGACTTTGGTTGCTATTATTACACTTTTGTCACATACTTCTGCAATTTTTATCTCATTTTTTGTTATTCAATGAAAAGCAATTGATGTTTTATATCACTCCTATGTTATTTAGGGCCCTATCTGGTGATTTTATGCCTGAATTTTATGTTTGCAGATCCGGCCATCTATTCTTGAAGGATTCAGCAGGAATTTTGCCAATTTGGTGTCTGCATGGTTCTTGCAACCAAAGATGAAATTATACATCTTTCTAATAGATGTCTTTTTTTCTTTTTTAAGCTTTAGGACATCGTTGATTGCTAGAATTGCATATGCAAATCTCTCTACCTTTTTATCAGAAGAATATGATTTGCCATGCATGTGGAAAGATGCTTGCTAATGCCATCTGCACACAATCTTCTTTCGTTTCATGGTTATAGCACTTGGTTTAACTCATATGAGAAAATTTTTTTCCTACTCTATAAAAAATGCAGAGAGAATACAAACATGAAAGGTGCTGGTTCCAAGTTTACATTATCAGGCAAAAGAGAGAGAGAGAGAGAGAGAGAGAGAACTATTGGTACTCAAGCTTTGAAATTTGGAGGCAAATGATCAACGAAATCTTATTTGAGAGAAAAATATAAAATGCCTTTTTTTGGGGGGTGGGGCTTATAAACAAAACAAATAACTTCAAAGAACACTTCTGCTTTGATTTTTGTTTTGTTTATCGTCTATGGATAACAAAATGTGTTTGGTTGAGCATCAATTGGCAATTGCTGGGTAGCTTCAAGTTAATTATCTTTGAGTTTCACCATTTCTATTACTGATTACCATATAAATAGGTGTCATCCGTCCTCTTTTAGATGGAAATCAAATTTACATTTTTAACTAATTAGAGTCCTGCAGTTTCTCTTCCTTTCCTTTCTGATGAACTTGGCACCTTGCATATCAGTTTTGCACCTAGATGAGGTTGTGATAAAGCTAAGTTGTTCTTTCCCTATTTGTCTTTAGCAAGATAATGCTAAGCAAAATATCAAGGTTTCTCAAAGCTAAAAAAGCTTCTGGGAAATTTCAGCTCCAACTTTTTAGTTATTTTAAAAGTTAAAAACAAGTTATTGTTCGGCATTTGAATAGGCATGTCATGGGTAATTCAAATAAATCAGTATGTCGGAAGAAATTTGAGTCTAAACATAATTAAAGAAAGTGCACTTCTCATTAATGGACAAATTATCTTATAAAATAACAAAGATGATGGCATATCATCATCATTGCAATATATAAAACAACAATTAAAAAGAAAGTAAACATTCCTTAGATTACTGTCTTCTTTTTCAACATTTCAGGAAATTAAAACATCTTAAGTTTATCTAATTATATCAATAACTTCAGTAGCCCCTGCAGAAGAACTTTCCACATCTACCACTTGAACGTTGTAGTACAACCAAATAGTAATTTTTGGTTCTATTGGCAACTGAAACTTCCGTTTGCTAATGTAGTGCTTGAACAATTCCTTATGAGTGTGGTACTTATTTTTAGATTCAACAATAGCAACAACAAAAGGTTGATAGAACTTCACATATGAATCTATTTTCCGCCCAGTCTCTCCAGCCTCCAAATATTCTTCATTCAAAAACATGATTGATAATGGATGTTGTAATCCATGCACATGAAATACCCAAGGATGGGAATCAATCCACCAATTGCAGCTGGTCACAGCCTCACTCATGACGGTTGTAGACATTGGAATAAAAGTTTCAACATACTCATCAAACTCATATGTAGCAGCATGCAAAACCATGCGAAGTCTATTTGCTCGCCTAACAGGTAAGGCAAAATATGGTCTATGAGACTGCAGTTGCTCAGTTGATAAAACCATTGTTTCTGCTATAAATGGATGAACACATGGCCTGCCCACCAATGTATGTTCAATAGGCATGCCATTGTATAACTCCATAATAAAATGAAACCAAAACCACGACAAACAATGAACAACACTCTATAAATATCTATATATTTATAGGAAAATAGATTACTGACATAATTAATGCATCTCTTCAAATTTCTGAAAATATAGTCTTTTAAAAATTTATTTTTTGCATTATTTTCCCACAACCAAAAAAACCTTCCAAATGCCAACTATTCATCCAACAAATACCACATCATTTATCCTTCCATACCAATCAGATTTAAAGGGTGAAGTCCTTTCACATGAAAACAATGGATTTAATAAATATTATAGGATGCAATTCTGATAACTGAATCAGCATTCAGATGCATTCTATATTAGTTATCTACACGTAATCCAAGAAATGACCCTTCATATTATTTATTTGATGAATGTTACCAGATTCATTGTACACAACACACATGTTATATATCTTATAGCTATTGTACCTCTGCGGAATCCGTGCTTCAATAAATGGTATAATGCAAATTTGGATTTTAGAAAGCACATGGAAAAGCTAAATAAATTATTGAAGCAACATAGGATAAATAACCAAAACAAATACATAAATATTGCCCACTCAATTGCATATACAATGCGCATAAATAAGCACACTTAACAACTTTTTTAAAAACCACCAAATCTAAGCAAAAATATTAAATCGTACTCCTCTTGCTACAAATTACAAAGTGCAGGCACGTCAAGGTAACAATACAAACCATACATGTTAACACTCAACAACATACAAATATTGATGTCCACCTTCAATGACCCAAGTGCTAACGCTAACTTCCATATGCGTAACCGAGTTATTTGGACATGAAGCTATTTTCCTAAGATAAAAAACAATAGCTGAAGGTACTACTATCAATACACTTTGATTAATATGCTGTATGAATTTATGCAGATTCATTACAATAGGACAAGGCAAAAGAAAATAGATTACGAAGAAAGGAAGCTTTGGACAACAAAATGAAACAACCTTATTCTAATAAAGTTAATAAAAGAAAAAGAGATCCAATATCAAAAAGCATATCTTCTACTGATTTCCAAATGCAAGACATACATATAGGTAACGTTTTTTATTAATGGAATACTTTTCAACAAAATTTCGTTATAGTTATACAGTTGATACTGAACAACAAATACAGCAAAGAAAGCAATGATGCATAGAAAACGGAGGATTGATATACGTAGAGGAAAACAAAAGGTTCATTCCCAGTACACTGAAAAAAATGATGCAACACCTACCACAATGTTAATGAATATTCGAACAGGCAACATTTATACGACAAATTTTTTTGTCATATGTTATACATTATGGGTAATATTAATCTATACCTTTTTTATTTATCATATCAGGCCCGAAAACAAACTATGTATCATATACTGCAAATAATAGCTAACTAATTGATTATTTCATATCAAATCAGATTCTTCAACAACCCATGTGCTACATTATGGATCTCATACGTTTCAATGCACGCATTGTAATATTCTGGGAGCAAGAGAAAATCAAGGGCCAACCAAAGAGACTGTATCCAAAATTCAAATTATGTTGTAAACAAGGAAGAGTCCGACTACCAAAAAGGAAAGATCCACCTAAGCCTCTAAAGAGTCTGCTGATAGGAATAAATGATAAAAATCAAGGACATTCATAGAAAATATCAAAGCATACAACTCAATGTTCTCAATGACTTCTATGGGTGCAAAAGTTGATGATAAAGTGAATGAAAGAGCTGGACCGTATATTTATAGAATCAACAGTGAAAATTATCATAGACTTGGGTCATTAATACCGACAGATGGAGTAGATGCACATTTTATCCAACTCTATTTTCATGATACAAAAAATGAGGTCCAGAACAAAATTCAAGCAGTGAACAAAAGACAGCATAACATGAAAATAAGAGCCGACATCACACAACAACTTATATCAATGATCGATACTACGAATGAGTTGGTGAAAGTTTTTTGAATGGCTAGAGATAAATACTCCACAGGAGAAATACCCAATTTCAAAATCAGATTGCATCATAGCAGAGATTTCATAGTAAGACAGTATGATGCACCTAGAGCATCAGAAATTGCGACTCTAATTGTTGGGAATCTGAATAAAACAATGAAAGATCGTGACATCATTGTAGAGATGAAATCTGAAAATCTACAACGAATAAGCTATTTGCATCATTCTTTCATGGCTATGCAATATCCATTACTTTTTCCATATGGGGAAGATGCATATCATTCGAAAATCAATTATGTACAAGACAGATAGAGGAAAAAAATAAAGAGATCTTATGTAACAATGAGGGAATACTATGCACATGTACTTCAATACAGATGCAGTGAAGGAGCCACTTTGGTTCAGTCAGGAAGGCTATATCAACAATTCATTGTAGATGCTTATACAAGCATTGAACAGGCAAGGCTAAAATGGATTTCAAAAATCAAGGCAATTTGCGAACAAAATTATATAGAAATATACAAGATGCAATTGACCACGGTGATACAAATTCAAGAAAGATTGACAAAAGAACAATACTACCATCAACATTCACTGGTGGACCTCAGTATTTGGCTCAGAACTATCAAGATGCTATGGCACTATGCAGATTCTTTGGTAACCCAGATTTATTCATCACATTTACTGCCAATCCGAATTGGCCAGAAATAACAGACCTCTTAAATGAGATATCCGGCCAATGACCAGAAAACCGGCCTGAAATTGAGGTTCGAGTATTCAAGATGAAACTTGATGATATGATCAATGACATATTAAAAAACAAAATTTTTGGCCAAGTAGATTCAGGTATATTACTTCAGACAAAGATATTTGCAAAATTTTTGCTTTAGAAATTCTATGTGTATTTGTTTTAACTTACCTTTTACTTTTGTAAAATAGTTGTATACACAATCGAATTTAAAAAACGAGGACTACCACATGCACACATTATAGTTTGGCTACATCAAAGTTCAAAGAACAAACCACCTGAAGAAATAGACAACATAATATCAGCTGAAATTCCAGATCCACTTACTGATTTCATTGCCTACAAAAGTGTCACAGAATTCATGATGCATTGACCATGTGGAATTGGATACGAGAACTCACCATGCATGGTACAAGGTAAAATTTTCTTCAATGAACCAATATCTGAAAAATAGTACATATTGTTGGTTAAAATCTAATACATTCATTTTTACATAGGACACTGTTCAAAGCATTTTTCAAAGTCTTTTCATAACAAAACATCAATTGATGAATCAAGATATTCTATCTACAGAAGATGAGATACATCTATAACCATTGAGAAGAATGGATTCTTCCTTGACAATAGATTTGTAGTCCCATACAATCTTCATTTATTACTTAAATACCAAAGCCATATTAATGTTGAAATATGCAGTCAATCAAAAGCCATTAAATATTTATTTAAATATCTCAACAAAGGTCCAGATAGAACAACAGCTGTCATAGAGAAAAATCAGGCTGAAAGCAACAGGCACGTTGAATCAGAAGCATAGAATTTGAATGAAGTCAAAACATTTTTGGATTGTAGATACATATCAGCATGTGAAGCATCCTGGAGAATATATGAGTTTGATATTCAATTTCGAACACCAGCAGTCCAGAGATTGGGGTTCCATCTTCATGAAGAGCAGAATATTATATTTAATAATAACAGTTGTCTTCCTAATATAGCAATGACTGAATATGCAAAGAAGACAATGTTTACAGAATGGTTCAAAATGAACAAGGCAGACTCAAATGCAAGAAAGTTGAAGTACGCAGAATTCCCACAGCATTATTGCTGGTATAGAACAGAAAAAGTATGGAAAAAGAAGAAAAGCAAAAAGTGCATTGGACGAATCACCTTCGTACATCTAACCTCAGGGGAAAGATACTATATGCGAATGTTACTTAACCATGTCCCTGGACCTAGAAGCTATGAAGAAATTAGAATATATGATGGGAAAATATATTCAACTTTCAAAGAGACATGCTATGCAAGAGGTCTACTGCAAGATGATAGAGAATGACACGAAACGATTGGTGAAGTAGCTCAATGGGCAACAGGATGCCAACTACGCGATTTATTTGTCATAATTCTTACTTTTTGTAACGTTGCAGATGTCAAGAATTTCTGGGAAGTAAATTGAGCAAAAATTAGTGATGATATTGAATATAGACAAAGAAAAGTCCTTCGATTTCCGTCTTTACATCTCTCAAAAGATCAGGTCAAAAGCTATACGTTGAGAGAATTACAAATTCTACTTCAAAAGTAAGGTCGAAGTCTAGAAGAAATAGAAGGAATGCCTTTGCCAAATCAAGAGTTGTTGAATGATCTACAAAACACATGCATTAGAGAAGAAATCATATCTGAGACAAATATACTGAGAACAGAACATGAAGTTATGTATGTACAATTAAATGCAGAACAAAAAGAAATATATGAAAAGGTCATAAATGCAATTGATTATAATAAAGGGAATCTGTACTTTTTATCTGGTTATGGAGGCACAGGCAAAACATTTCTCTACAAAACAATTATCAACAAGCTCAGATCAAAATCACAAATAGTCCTTGCAGTATCATCATCAGGTACTACTTTTCTTATACATCCCGCAAAATTATTTAATTGTCATTCACATTCTAACATCTTCTTTCCTAATGCATCATTTTTATGACAAACTGTTATTTACAACGTTGAACAGGGATTGCATCGTTACTACTACTAGCTGGAAGGACGGCACATAGAAGATTCAAAATTCCGCTTATAACCTTAGAAGACTCTACATGCTCAATAAAACTAAATACTCAGCTTGCAAAATTAATAAGAAGAGTAGTACTTATAATTTGGGATGAAGCTCATATGAATTCAAAATATGTTTTTGAGACTGTTGAAAAAACACTCAAAGACATACAAAGAATGGTAACAAATTTCAATGAGAACAAGCCTTTTGGAGGCAAAACAGTGCTATTAGGGGGAGATTTTCGTCAAATTCTTCCTGTTGTACCAAGATGTCAAAGAGTTGATATAGTGAATTTGACACTCAATCAATCAGAGTTATGGAACCACTGTGAAGTCCTTACACTATCCGAGAACATGAGGCTTAAACAAGGAAATGAATTACAACAATCAGAGGCTGAAGAATTAACATCTTTTGCCAATTGGATACTAAGAATAAGAGATGGTCCAGAACCTGCAAAGTGTAGAGGAAATAATAATGAACCTACATGGATCAAAATCCCAAGCAATTTGATGTTAGAAGCCAATGGTGATCTAGTGGAAACAATATTCAACTCTACTTATCCAAATTTTCAAGAAAGGTACACAGATCCTAGCTACTTGATGGATAGAGCAATCCTAACACCAAGGAATGAAACAGTTGAAGAGTTGAATAATTTTGCTTTGGAAAAAGTATCAAGATCTGTTACTGAATATATAAGTGCAGATAGAATAGACAATGTCATAGGCCCAATGAAAGATGCAGAAAATATATATTCAACAGAATACCTAAACAGCATCAGTTTTCCAGTATGCCTGCTCATGTTTTACAAATTAAAAATAACGTGCCTATTATGCTATTGAGAAATGTCAACCCTAGAAAAGGATTATGCAATGGCACAAGGCTAATTGTGACACAAACAGGTAAAAGTGTCATTGAAGCACGTATCATTTCAGGTTCAAAAATAGGAGAAAAAGTATGTATACCAAGAATAGATATGTCTTCGACAGATTCAAAGATTCCTTTCACAATGGCAAGAAGGCAATTTCCAGTGAACATATGCTATGCAATGACAATCAACAAAAGTCAAGGATAAACTTTGTCGAATGTTGGACTGTACTTACCAAAACCTGTGTTTTTCATGGACAATTGTATATTGCACTTTCAAGAGTCAAATCGCCAAGAGGAATCAAAATCATGACACACGAAGATGACCTAGAATTCAAGTCATATACACAGAACATAGTGTATCAAGAAGTATACGATCGACTACCAAAGGTAACTTTAAATTCAATTTTATGAGTTTCTAACACTTCCAATTCTATTTTCACATATTAATTCTAACAAACAAAATAACTCTTTTTAAATTCAGGCTGCAAAATACACATGATGTGATCCAGTGAACAACAGCTCCAGAATAATGAAGAATATAGTTGAAGCAATGCAGTCAGAGAAAAAAAGTACAATATCCATAGAATTGCCATAATGTCAATTTTATAAAATAGCTTTTGTTACCTTTGTGATTATTAATAAACCATCCTTGCAAGACGGTAAATTATTGACAAACATGCTTATATTCATGCCAAATATACCTAGCATATGATGAATTTCAAAAACTTCATAGCATTCCGAGAAAGAAACTAGGCACACTCGCTACGAAAATATCTATATTAGCTCCCGCTGAGTCAATAATTGCATATTCTGATTCAATTGCTACAAGTCGGTACGAAGACAAGAAGACGATTCACCTCTAGAGAAATCTTCTCTTCTTATCCTTAAAAAAACTTTATCTTTAAGTCAATTAAGCCCTCAAGGGAAGAGAGAAAAACTTGGTTTTAAATTAAAGAAAAGCTATCTTTTGGTTCCACCATCTATTTAAAACAAATGGTTTCCAATATATTTACCACAAAATTAAAACTCTTAACCTCATACAAAAACTTAATAACCAATTTATATGACTCATAATTCATTTATACTAATTAGAAAAAAAAACAAACTTTCATAAAGTACTTTTTGTGTAATAAAAAACACAATTAAGTTATTGTGCATCATACGTGAGTTTTTGATGATAAACCATCGTCGCAAAACACCAAAAGGTTCCTCGATCATGCTTATATTGACGCCCAATATACTTAGCACAGATGCTAATAATTATTACATTCTTTTACAATTGTTTCACTAAAATTTCTAACAACTAGCACTTTTGTTAAAAAAAAAAACAAAAAAAATACCAAATTTTTTCAAATAAAAACGCTACTAGAATTATAAAAAACAAACTTTCATGAAGCACTTTTTGTGTAATTAAAACCACAGTTAAGTTATTGTGCATCATACGTGGGCTTCTGATGGTACACCATCGTCGCAAAATACCGAAAGGTTCCCCAATCATGTTTGTATTGACGCCCAATATACTTAGCACATATAGAAATAATTAATACATTCTTTCACAATTGTTTCACTAAAATTACTAACAACTACCACTTTTTTGTGTTAAAAAAAAATACAAAATACCTTTTAGAAATCAAGCTGAAAACTACAGACACCATGAATCAGAAGCACACAACTTTCATGAAGCACTTTTTGTATAATTAAAAAATAATTAAGTTATTGTGCATCATACATGGACTTCTGATGGTAAACCATCGTCGCAAAGCACCGAAAGGTTACCCAATCATGCTTATATTGACGCGAAATATACTTAGCACATTTTCTAATAATTATTACATCCTGTTTCAATTATTTGACTAAAATTACTAACAACTGGTCTCTAACAGCCTCACCTTCATTAAAAAGTAAATATATAAACCATGGCAAAGTGATATAACATGCATGAAAAAGAAATATACCACACAATGCAAAACTCCTATAACTTGCTTCTACTGGAAAAATTGCCAATGCATACATTCTGTTTCAGCTACAAAACAGAGGAATTGAATACAAGGTTCAGTATTCCCGTCATATCCTTAGCACACATACAACAAAAAATCAGATTTTTTTCAACTCACATACTTAAAACATAATGAAATTGCCAAAGATTAACCCAACTTCCAAAAGCAATAACCTAAATTCCCTACTGCCTTTCGAAAAATTTCACCATCAATTTAAAGCAAATGGTTTCCAATATACTTACCTCAAAATTAAAATTCTTAACCTCATACGATAACTCAATAACCAATTATATGATTCAGAATTCATTTATACTAATTAGAAAAAAAATAAACTTTCATAAAGCACTTTTTGTGTAATAAAAATGACAGTTAAATTATTCTGCATCATACGTTGGCTTTTGATGCTAAACCATCATTAGAAAACACCGAAAGGTTCCCCGATCAAGCTTATATTGACGCTCAATATACTTAGTACATATGCAATAATTATTACATTCTTTTACAATTGTTTCAGTAAAATTACTAACTAGCACTTTTTTGTTAAAAAAATAATAAACAAAAAACCACTTTTTTTCCAAATAAAAACACTACTAGAATTATAAAAAACAAACTTTCATGAATTACTTTTTCTGTAATTATTACTATAGTTAAGTTATTGCGCATCATACGTGGGCTTCTGATGGTAAACCATTGTCGCAAAACATCGAAAGGTTCCCCAACCATGCTTATATTGACACCAAATATACTTAGCACATATAGTAATAATTAATACATTCTTTTACAATTGTATCACTAAAATTACTAACAACTAGCACTTTTTGTGTTAAAAAAACTTACAAAATACCTTTTAGAAATCAAGTTGAAAATAACAAGCACGCTGAATCAGAAGCGCATAACTTTCATGAAGCACTTTTTGTATAATTAAAAAAATAATTAAGTTATTGTGCATAATACGTGGACTTCTGATGGTAAACCATCGTCGCAAAGCACCGAAGGCTTTCCCAATCATGCTTATATTAACGCCCAATATACTTAGCACATCTTCTAATAATTATTACATCCCGTTACAATTATTTTACTAAAATTACTATCAAATGGTCTCTAACAGTCTGACCTTCATTAAAAACTGAAGGTATAAACCATGCCAAACTGATCAAAAACTAGCAACTACCACTTTTTTCTTCAAAAAAAAAAAAAAACACAAAAAACCTCATTTTTTAAATAAAAAGCTACTATTGGTGAAACATATTACAAATAAATTCCATTTCACAAATAAGTCTCATTGTTCAACAACATACAACTTCTAAATTCATTAAATTCACAAACCTTATACCGCATCTAACCTAGGTCAATTACCTTATCCATTCTTCTTACTATACAATAAACAGGACAATAACTTAAAAAAACCTCATTGTAGAAATCTCACATCCAAAATATTCTAACAAACACACTATTATCCAAAACAGTATCCAATGAAGGCCAATAACATCCTCCACTCAAAAACTATTTTAGAAAATATAATATAAAAAATAGTACAATTACATTAAATTGTGCATCATACATGCGTTTCTGATGGTAAACCATCGTCACAAAACAACAAATGCATCCCCAATAATGTTTATATTGATGCTCAATATACTTAGCACACATACTACAAAACAACAGGTTTATAAAACAATTAAGATATTGTGCATCATACGTGGGCTTCTGATAGTAAACCACTGTCGCAAAGTACCGAAAAGTTCCTCAATCATGCTTATATTGACGTTCAATATACTGAGCACATACTATTGCTGAAACACATTACAAGACAATCAGATTTCACATAGAAATCTTATTGTTCAAGCACAAAGAACTTCTAAACTAATGAAATTCACAAACCATATACCACATATAAGTTAGATCAATTCCCTCATCCCTTCTTTTAACTATACAATGAACAGGACAATAACTTAGAAAAACTCCATTATAGAAATAAAACATTCAAAAGACTATAAAAAGCACACTGTCATCAAATACATTATACCATGCAGCCCAGCAACATGCTCCAATCAACAATTGCTCTAGAAAAAAAAAAAACCATCACAATATAATTACAGCAAATTGTGCATTATACGTGGGCTTCTGATGGTAAATCATTGTCACAAAACACCGAATGGTTCCCCAATCATGCTTATATTGACGCCTAATATACTTAGCACACAATCATTCCTTTTTTTATGACTTTGATAATGACTTCTAAACAACTAACCCTAACTACTAAACTCATGCCATAACCTCTTAATAACAGCAATGCAAAAATAAAATAACCAATACTCAATTACGCCCAACATAAGGTAGCAAATTATAAAACAATACATTACCATTCAAGCCTCAATTTTCAACAAGCTACAGCCAAAACATACACTTCACTCTATTTTCAAAGGCAATAATTGAATTTTTGCTACACGTTACATACCTATTTGACATATTTATTCCTAAGTATGCACCACTGAAACCATTTAGAAATTTATGGCCGAGGAAAAAAAGGCAGTACTGGAAACCTTCTAAAAAAAATATATTATTCCCTCTCCCCTCTGGCAACAACAAACCACTAACACACTTTTCTGGAATTTTACTTTTCATAGATTTCAAACACTGCTAAATGTTATTCAGTTAAAATGTCACTTAAAATGAGCAAGTAAAAAAATATATATTTCATAAGAAAAGCCACAAATCTCAACTGAACTACAATCCAAAATTCTGCACTTAATTATGTGTTTACTAGATAACCCAATATGCATGTCCATGAATTGTGCGTCATATGTGCCCTTCTGATGGTAAACCATCGTCGCAAAACACCGAGTGATTGCCCAATCATGTTTATATTGACGCACAATATACTTAGCACACAATCATTCCGTTCTTTATGACTTTGATCATAACTTCTAAATAACTAACCATAACTACTAAACTCATGCCATAACCTCTCAATAACAACAATGCAAAAACAAAATAACCAATACTCAATTACATCCAACATAAAACAGCAAATTATAAAACAACACATTGCCATTCAAGCCTCCATTTTCAACAAGCTACAACCAAAACATACACTTCACTCCATTTTCAAAGGTAATTGAATTTTTGCTACATATTACATACCTATTTCACATATTTAATCCTAAGTTGGCAGTGCTGAAACCATTTACAAATTTATGGCCGAGGAAAAAAAGGCAATATTGAAAACCTTCTAAAAATATATATATATTCCCTCTCTCCTCTGGCAACAATAATCCACTAACACACTTTTCTGGAATTTTCCTTCTCATAGATTTCAAACACTGCTAAATGTTATTCAGTTCAAATGTCACTTAAAATAAGCAAGTCAAAAAGACGATTTCATAAGAAAAGCTACAGATCTCAACCAAACTACAGTCCAAAATTTTGCACTTAATTATGTATTTACTAGACAACCCAATATGTATGTCCATGAATTGTGCATCATACGTGAGCTTCTGATGGTAAACCATTGTCGCAAAACATCGAATGATTGCCCAATCATGTTTATATTGACGCCCAATATACTTAGCACACAAACATGCTTTTGTTCAAGACTTTATTCATGACTTCTAACCAACTAACTCTAACTATTAAATAAGAAAAGCCAGAAATCTCAACCAAACTACAGTCCAAAATTCTGCACTTAATTATGTGTTTACTAGACAACCCAAATATGCATGTCCATGAATTATGCATCATACATGAGCTTCTGATAGTAAACCATCGTCGCAAAACACTAATTAGATCCCTAATTATACTTATATTAACGCCCAATATACTTAGCACACATACCAGAAAATAGCAGATACAATACAATTACAACAAATAGTGCATCATACGTAGGCTTTTGATGGTAAACCATCGTCGCAATAGACCGATTGGAAACCCAATCACGCTTATATTGACGCCCAATATACTTAGAACACATACTACAAAATAGCAAAATTTATTGAACTAACATGCTTAAAGAATAATGAAATTAACAAATAGCCAATAAACTAAATTCCCCAATCCCCTCCCCAAAATTTCAATAATTAATTTTAAAAAATAACTCAAATATGGAACTCATGCAAAATGTCGACCATCAACAACCAGTAGTTGCTCTCTCAATATCCAAATTCAATAATGACACAAACAACTGTTTGTGTCTGCGCACAACCATCTCCGATTGTATACCTCTAACAGCCTCACCTTGGTTAAAAAATGAAGATATATACCATGCCAAACCAATATAAAATGTATGAAAAGAGAGTATATCAACCTATGACATTACATACATTTTGTTTCACCTGCAAAAGGCAATAAATTGAATAATAGTTTCAGTATTATCCTTATAAAACATAAAAATAACAAAATTTGGACTGGAATAACAAAAGGTATTGTATTTTTGCAATAAGACAAAATTTTGCTTTAGGTACAATTTTGATTTGCATAATGTGTTACCCCCAACAGCTTTCAGTACAAGGAGTGATCAGATTGGGAAAAAGAGCAAAAACAATTACACTAGGAAATAGAATTCCAACTGTGAAGACAAAAATTACCTTTCCACAGCCTTCATGTGAGCATACAAAATCTATCTCTCCCATATTAAATAAGAAAGTTTGTCTTCAGATTTGAACTATCCAAAAATTTCTGCAAAATAAGTTAATAATTCAATAACAAAGCAATTACAAGCCAAAGAAAAAAAAAAAGGACACTGAAGGATTGGGAGAAATTGCAAAGCAAAGCTCATAATGCATGCTTCATGAAACATAATAAATTTGAACAATTGATGCCATAAATTGAAATAAATTCCCGAGCTCAACAGGAAACATGACTTTCCTCAAAACTAAGCAGTCCATGAAAACATTTCAAAATAAAAGTCAAAATTAAAAATGTTATCTTGAAATACAAGTTGTCAAAAAGAGACAATTGAACATGAGGTCAAGGAAAAAATAGTGCTCTAATTTGAGGGAATCTCACCATAACATAAATTCTCTAATATAGCCCCTCAGTTTGAAACTAGGGATCTGTACAACATCTAGTTTGGGCACTGCAATTTTGGCCCAATGTTATTTCAATGAGACAAATAAAGTCCAATATATTAATAATGGAAACATCATTTAAGGCATTGGGGAATCTTTTATAAAACTTCAACCAATTACAATACGTAGTTACTTCATTGTGCTACCTAAAACCTACAATAACCAATTTCTATTCCAATTTCCACCACTGTAATGGAAAAGAAAATAATAGATGGACCAGTAGATTAGATGCCTTGGCATCTCTATTACTCTACTTCACAAATTCCACATATCCTGAATAATTGTATTCCAGAAGATAAACCGCAACATAAAGAAAAATAAACAAAGGCAAAACTACCAAAAACATCTTAACACATTAACTGAAACTGTTCAAAGGATGCAGCAGAACCTAGGGTTCTCCTACACCATAAGCATGCAACAGGTCAGACCCTTGGGAGAACACTTATTTTAGCAGGACACACCACATGGAATATATAGCTTGGTCATGTTGCAATAATGAGGGATAAAAAACCAAATCATACAAAAAAATAAGACAGGAGAAAACCACATTTTCACCTAAACCAAACGATGGTATCATTCATGTGTATGAACTCGATTAAAAAACATAACAACAAAAAACATCCAAGAAAACCATCCGACTGTAATCAACATCTCATTCACAGAATCAAGCGGAAAACAAATTAAAAAAAAAAACTGCTTCTGCTAAAATTTATTACAAGAAAATCACATTTATCCACAAAATCTTACCATTGAAACAGAGATAACTTCAAAGCTGATCCTACGAAATCCATCAACAAAATCTGCCCCTACTTCTAAGAAATGAACACTTCGCACAAAGAATAACAAACCCCATCACTAAGAAACATCCACATTGCATACAAACTATCAGACTCGCGTCGAAAAACAAACAACCCAGAAGAAAAACCCTAGATCAAAGCTCATAGAATCGAACGGAAAAAAAAAATATGAAATCACGAATACAAAATGCAAACGAAGAAGATAAACAACTGTTGGTTATAATAAGATCTCGGATCTGAGCAAACAAACAACAAACCCAAATGACACCTGAGAGTATTCAACCAGAAAGAAACAACATGGCGAAGAAAAAATGACAACAGCAAAGAGAACACCCTGACCGTTCTTACAAGATCCGGATGTCAAAAAAAATTCAATCTAACTAAATCCGAAATCCAAACGTCAATTAAATCTACCAAATTTGACCCTCCGACATAAAATGCATTAAACACTTCCAGATACCAACAAAATATCCAACTTTAGCAATTCCAAGTAATAGACTTCATTGGACATCGGGATCAAATAATGGAGTACCTAATATCCATTGGACATTGTGTAAAAAAAACCCAAAACCAAATGACCTTAAAAAGCCCAACAAGTAATTCACAAGTAAAATAACATCCTGAAAAACTAAAAAAAAAAAAACGAATTTGAATTTCAATACATAAATTAGTAATTATATATTTTTTATATATATATATATAATATTAATACATGAAATTTGAATACAAAAAATAATTTTTCAAGGAGATTCCAAATTCCACAAATTCTAAGCATATTCCAATTCTTAATAAAAAAAAAGTTTGAAAAAATGTTAGTCAATTGGAAATTGGAACCAAAAAAAAGTTAAACATTTGATATCGTGATAAAATAAGACATTCATTTATAAACCAAAAAATTAACCATATATATAAATATATATATATATATATATTCATCATATTTAAAAGCATAAAATCCAAAAATATCTATATTAAAATATATTACATCACAAAACTCAACAATAACATTTTCAAACAAATTATATATGCTCATAATGCTCATAATAATTTAGGTGCAACTAAAAAATAATAGAATCTATAGAAATATAAAACAATTGAATTAACATAATACTTTTTATATATAAATTAAAACTTCTCATATTATTGTAAGTCATTAAAATCTATTAGAATTTTAAAAAAAAATTACTTATCCCGAGCAATGCTCGGACCTCTGACCTAGTACAAATTAAACCACAAAATTAAATCTTACTTTCGTCAAGATGCAATATTTTAAAAAATAATTTTTTTAATATTTAATCGGTTTAATATCAATAAACCTCAGCTTTAATTAAGTAAAATTACACATTTACAACACTTTTCTTTTTCCCATCTGAAAGCGTATCATCTCATCTCTTTTGGTATGCAGCTCATACCATTCGCAATCTATAAATCTGCAAAAACTTAGCAAATTGCAGGAGGTTATTAATCTTTTTAATTCAGAAGGATGATTCTTGGCCGCCAATATAGTACAGGCCGGAGGGTCCTTCATTAGAGAGCAGAGCTAGCTTCACTGGAACTTCAGCACCTTCCTCAGGAGTTAGCAAGCCAGCACCGAAGGTTAAGTCTGTTTTGACATGGCCGGGGCAGACACAGTTGATACGGAAACTAGGGTGCCTTCTTGCCAAAATCCTTGCATGTGAATTCATGGCTATTTTTGACATAGTGTAAGCTGCTAGACATGGAGGCCAGCCTTTGGCTTGCAGCAAACCCTCCTTGAAGTCCTTCAAGAACTCATTCAGCACCTCATCTATTCTTTCTTCAGAAAGGGTTTCAACATCGCTTAACACATTGGTAGCCCATTCATTCTTCAGAAACTGAAACGGGGAAAAACAGTACTCCAATAGCGCTGTCATACATTCCATGAAAGTAAAAGTAGGAGATGGGAATGGGGAACTTCGAAATTCTTTTCTGGAGACAAAAGATGCTTAGAAATATTCGAATTTGTACCTGCAACCTTCCTATCCTGGAGGAAACATTTACAATCTTTGGTGAATCAGACAAATGGAGGAGAGGTGTAAATGCTTCAATCATTCTTTTTGCACCATAGTAGTTTGTCTTTAAGCACTCTCCAGCCAATTCATACGTCTGAGTCATAGCCTCCCAGTGTTTCTGGTTCTTACTAGGAGTCCTAAAACATCAACAAAACATACTTCAAGCTGGGAGCTGAATATATTACTTGATCCTAGGAGAATATTAATAATAGAACCAATCTCTCCTACCAATTCCCTACTTCCTTGCTGAAATTTTCACCATGAAAAGCTCCGAGCATCGCAGCATTATTCCCCTGCGTGTCCTCATAAATAAACAGAGTATACAAAGGAGAAGAAGAATGTTGCTATAATGGTGGGCGAGGAAACACTCACCAGGTTATCAAGTCTTCTAAACTGGTTGCTGAATCGGCACTGGTTATCGGGAATCCTAACAAATCAACAAAACATGATTAAAGCAGGGAACTTGATACTGGGAGAATATTAAGTAATATAGAACCAATCTCTCCTACCAATTCCCCGCAACCTTGGTGAAATCTTCATCATGAAAAGCTCCTAGTATCCCAGCATTATTCACCTGCATATCCTCACAAATCACAGGGAATAAGAAGAGGGAGAAGAAGAATGTTGGACGAGAAAATACTTACCAGGATATCAAGTCGTCCAAATTGGTTCTTGACGAATTCAGCAAGGTTGGCAATGCTGGATGAGTCCTTAACGTCAAGCGGATGAAAGATCACATTGTCGGAGAATTTCTCTAGTAATTTTTTGAGATGCTCAAGAGCAATTTGGCCCCTTCTGACATCTCTAGCTGTTACCACAACCATCACTCCTTTCGAAGCTAGCTGTCTGCAAATTTCGAAGCCAATTCCTTTGTTCGACCCTGTGACCACTGCATATCTATCAACCAAATGGAAAATAAAACAAAGATTGTCAAAGAGATTGGTAAGACAGATTCATCAGACAATAAATTGTTTGGAATTATGAACAAGAGGAACCCCTATTATCAAAATAACCTCTGTGAACATGCCATGGAGCTTATTAAATGGGCTGACGGACCGCAGATCAGTGAAGCCGGTTATTCCCGATCGGTGATGTACTAACAGGTGCCCTGCAAATGCTACCTATGGGGAGGTCGAGCCTGGCTGCATGGATTATACATAGTTGCCCGTTTGGTCGAATATTTTGGAACCAATGTGTGATGGCAGTTGTTAACATGTTAGTTGTCAATCTAGTTGTACGTATTAGCATAGAATTAGGTAGGATATAAATTTTTTTTGACTAAAGGAACCGCAGCCTAGTTGATTAGGGATACAATCTAGTTGATATAATCTAGCCGTATTTTCATTTATTAATGTAATTCAATTAGTATCAATTTATTCTTCCCTCTTATAAAGATACACACAAAAATTTATTCTTTCATTCACCGCTTCAAATCCTATGGCAGTATCTAAGCTATGCTATTCCGGTGGCACCATATGGTGGAAGTACCGAATGAACGGCCGATTCAAATTTGTCTGGTTTGGTGCCGAATGAATGAGCCAGTAAACGATTATTCCCTTCCCGATTTGGGTTGTTGACAAAAACAGGGCCTATATATCCTGGCATTTAGGACGCTCCCCTTTTTGTAGTACTGTCAAATATTTTTTTGGATTGCTAATATTGTTTTCCTTGTAATGAGTCAATTTGAGGATTTTTGAATATAGGTGAATCAAACTCGAATCTAAGAAGTATTTTCTAATGAAATAATATTTTGTCTTGAGTTAATAACACGAGATCTGTCATTAGGAGAGCAAATAACTGGCATTTTTTAATAATATTTGAGGATTCCATCTCTGATAATTACAATTTGTGATATTGTGGATTAAGGTTGGATCATCCAAACCACTGAATTGTATCACTATATTTTTTCATTTCACTACATACGAGTAGTAATTATATTTAGTGGATGTATTTTGTTCTGTAAAATAATAAACTCACGCTCTCTATTTTTTTATTACCATCATATGAGTAGTGACTATATTTAATAAATGTGTTTTATTCTAGATGACAAACATATATTTACTTATCATAATCACCAAGTTAGGTATAGTATGATATCTAAATAGTTATATATAACATTACTTGATAAATATTGTCAAGTATTTATTATAAATTTTATTTAATTTATCTGTATGTTAAAGTTGTTTTATGCACGTAAATATTTTTTAGAAATTATGACATAAAAATGCAAATTTGATGAAGAGTTCAAACATAAAAATAGGGGAAATGGAGTTTAAAATCATGAAAAAAGTAAAATTGAGAAATCAATGATTAGTCCACGTAGAAGGTATGGAAACTGGAGGCCAACGGTGTCCAGGTCAGCCTATGATTTGTTACATGCAGATGCAGATGGGAAGCCAAGTGAGGAAGTGCTTTGGAAAGCCAACGACCACTTCACCACTGAGAGCCTCCTCATAGAGACTCGGATTTTTTTTCTTTTTTGGGCCTTTCTTATTTGAGTTTTTCTTTAATTATGTTAGTAAGTTTAGTCCATATGTTTAGGGGTTATTTTACGAGGGTCAATAGTCTAATAAGAAAGATCAGTTACATTCTGGGATTTAACATATGTTGTTTCTGGCAAACAAAAACGTTCTTGTGGAGATAGCTTTGGAAAAAGGGAAAATCAGTGAAAGAGGAGAGCTCGGTGAAGAGATTGTGTTAGATGTTTTGAATCTAGGTAAGTCTTTTGATATTCGTACTTTGGATCGGGTTAATTTTCGCTTAGGGATGGATTATTGTTGAATTGGATATAAGGGTTTGATTTGGGGATTAGTTAGAAGGTTGGCAATTGATTGTGTTTTTGGATTCTTATAGACAATTAGATACATTGATTGTGGATTAGTTTGGTCTCTGAATTGTCTGGTAAGGGATTTATGATTTTTCTACATTTTCTGACTTTCTGGTTTTTGAATATCAAATTATGAATCTTTAGCCAATGAATGTTATTTTCGTATCACTAAATCGTCGGATTGAGCATGATATATGTTTAATACTTTAAATATTGTGGTTGTGTGGATGAAATTGTACAAAATAAATTCTGTTTTGAGTTAGTATCGTGTTATGAAATTAATTGATACTTGAGTTAGTTTTGGGGGAATTCCTAATCTTTGTTATAAGGCCCTTGGTTAGGAGGATACAATACATAATTTTTAGTTATAAGGTCCTTGCTAGGGGGATGCAGTACCTAGTTTTAGTTCAAGCTCTTCTCCTAACGGGATATAATAGTTAGGAGCTAATATTAGTAAACTGAAACATTACACTCAAGCATGTCTCAGATTCTATAATATGTTATGATTTAGTTACGTTTTGGGTGTGTGAGTTAAGTTATGTTTTGTTAAAAATGGTGATTGGTTGTGTTCTCTTTTTCTGTTATCCGTTTGGGGTGTTGTGAATCTTGTAAAATCTTAAAACTAGCCAAATTGTACTTTGGTTGCTCTGCATTTCAGACTTCTGCTTGCCTTTCCCGAGAGGACCCGGCACCGGCCTCGCTCTGGAATTCGACATCTTCGCTCGACCGGCGAACCCGGCTCCATCCGTGATCCCCTCACCCAGCACCGGCTCCCCTCTAATTTAATTCCGGAGCAAATTTTCTTCTATTGAAGCGATGGTCTTTCCCCTAATATGCTTTTCATTATTTTCACTAAATAATCAACATTGGTTCGATATTCAAGTATCAGTTATGCCCCATTCGATTCAGTATTGGATAACGTTAATGATTCATTTTTCTTCTTTCCCCCCTCCTATTTCCTTGTATGAGTTTTCGAGATTTTCATATTGTGTAACCAACCCACCAAGAAGATGTTCCAAAACCCTATGAGTTAGGTACTATAATAATTTGAAAGCTATTTTGAACAATTATTTTATAAATGTATATGTATATAAAGCATGCTCAATCTTAGAAAAGCTATATTTTCCTTGCTGAGCTAGTAAGCTCACTACTTTTTATTACCATCTTTACAGGATATCAATTAGAAGACGAAGAGTTAGATGAGTGGTTTGAGGAAGATTGACAATGATATTTGACTGTTATTTTTGAATTTTTGGAGTATATTTATTGATTTGAACGGTTAGGATGTTTTGTTAGACTTTAATGGTTTTGATGGATTTATGTCTGTTATGTACTTAGTAGGTTATGTAAATAAATGTTCAGTTGGGTTGCTTAGAGTTGCTTACGAATTTAAGTTTTTAGGAGTGTGAGTTTGTATGTATGGGTTATTGGAGTATCAGAGTAGTACAATGGAAGCGTGGTGGATCAATTTAAGGTGCTAAGGGTTTGGCCTTCTAATATGGGAATGCTATCGTGTCATCCCCGGACTCGGGGTGTGACAACCTCTTTTCTGCGATTCAAAAAATTTATGCAATTTTCAAATTAAAAAATTAAAAATACATTTATACTTTTCTTTACATATACTAATTCAACCCCTTTCTTGATCAAGATAATAGAAAAATAGCACAAGAAGATACTTAAAAGTTTCTCTAAACAATTAAATATTGCATAATTTTGCTAAACCTTCATGAATATAATAGAAAATTCCAACTAGTTCATTTTTGACAATTATAACCCCTCTTTCTTTTTGCACTGAGACTTTAACAATTTCTTGTGTGTGTTCCATCTCATGGGTAGTAAGTATCTAAAGTCTAAATCTATCAAACAAGTTTATTGAAAGACATAATTCTTAGACGATCATATTTTGGCTTACTAAATTATGATTCTTTTTTATTCAATCTTGATTGTATTATTCTGACCGATTAATACTTGCATTAGTTATTCTGCTTGTTGATATCTTCACAAGTTCAAGTGTTAGGCAATGAAAATATTATTAATCCATCATGTGTTTGTCTTGTAAGGCTATTAGTTTGTCATCTATGTCTTCTTTCTTCCCAAAATCGGGGTTCGTTTGTTTGTTTTATTTATAACCCTATCCAAAGCATTTCAAGAATTGCATCCATCAATAGAATCCTTATCCTTGTTTCTTTCATTTCTCTTATTAGTTCTCTATGTCTTAGCCATGACTTTTTGATACGTCTGGCCCAATTTAGGGTAAGAAGCATTCATCTGGCCCAACTTTTGAAGGAATTCATCAAACGGTTTGGAGGCATTCTATGAATGCGTTCTAACTAAATAAGAATGCATTCTCGAAATGCATCCTTCATGAAGAGAGTGAGGGAGAATGAAGAATAGTCAGATCTAGTGATTGCAAAAGGGGAAGAAGAAGAATGTAGGGGAAACTTGAAGATTGCAATGTTGGAGTTAGAGAGAAAGTGTGGATTTTGGAGGCTCAATGTGTGAGAAAAAAGAGAGCAAATGGCTATGGAGGTTTCGGGAGTTGGGGAATTATGATGTTGAGATAGAACGCATTCTTGAAATGCTTCCTTATTTACTTAGGACATATTTTCAAAATGCATTAAGACTATTTGAGGATTTTCCATATGTGTTGGGCCAGATAATTCTTTTGGACCTTAAATTGGATAATTCTTATCAAAAACACCTTAACCAACCGATTGCTTCACCAACCACATAATCTTCCACCAAGTCCTTTTCCAAGCCTTCCTTTGATTGGCCATCTCTACTTCCTCAACATCCCTTTCTGCAGAGCTTTTTCTAAAGTTGCCAAAAAGTATAGTTCAGTACTTTACCTCTGGTTTGGCTCTCAACTTGTTATCCTTGTCTCATCTCCATCTACTGCAGAAGAATGTTTCACCAAGAATGATATCAATCTTGCCAATTGTCCTGTCGTGCTTATGGGGAAACATGTAGGCTAAACTTATACTAGTCTGGTTTGGGCACCTTATGGCAACCACTAGTGAAGCCTTCGTCAAATCGCCACCCTTAAACTCTTATCCTTTTATAGAATCTAGATGCTATCACCTATTCGAATTGATGAGGTTAGGCCCTAATTAGCAAACTCTTTCATGCCTCTAATAGGAATGAAGAGAGCACGATGGACATCAAATCAGGACCGTTCGAACTTGCCTTCAATGTAATGATGTGAATGATTGCTAGTAAGAAATACTGCGAGAAGTGTGGCGAGAATTTAAAAGAAGCTAAGATGTTTTAAGAGATTGTAAAAGAAATGACCCAAATGGCAAAACAGGCTTATGTTTTGGATTTCATGCCATTCATGCGGGAAGTGTGGGGAGAATTTAAAAGAAGCTAAGATGTTTTAAGAGATTGTAAAAGAAATGATCCAAATGGCAAAACGGGCTTATGTTTTGGATTTCATGCCATTCATGCAGTGGTTTGGAAATGGAAAGCTCAAAGAGAAACTCAAAGAACTATACAAAGAAATAGACAAAATGATGCAAAATGTAAATTGCAGAAAGAGGCATTAGGAATAGGTCCTAAGAACAAACTAAAATTCCAATGGTAAAACCACACAAAAAGATAACAAAAAATAAAAAGAATAATACTACAAAGAAAAAAATAATAAGAGAGAGACAAAATTTACGTGGTTTGATCAAATGAATACTAATAAACACCAATAATATAGAATAAGAGAACAACAAAGAAACAAAAGCTTAGATAAGCTAATGCACTATTGTGCTTGGTGTTGTGTGTTGAAAGTCGAAAAAAAGATTTTATTTATAAGGCCACAAGGCAGCAGTAGGTGAATTGGTGTCTGATATAGGACATATGGATACAAAGCATCCCTTAACAAATCTTTATTTTGATTTACATCCCAAACTCAACATAATCATTTTACTCCACCTTCTCCACAGAAGTGTAAAGACCATAAATCATGGATAGTGAATACCATTCAAGTCTAAATACTCTTGAACAACTTAATAACTCCATATATTTCTTTTATAATTGAGAATACATGTGCTACTAAATAGAAGAAGTTAACTTGAAGGACTAGAACTACCAATTTCAAGCTCTACCTACCTTACATACTATCTTTATTTGTACGAGAAGAATTAAGACACTTTTTTGGAATTTAACATAGACAATTTATCAAATGTAATATTTTTGCTAATTACAAATTTTGATAATTTGGTATTTAGACATCATAATCTGTATCTTTTCACCTCAAAAACATACTTAAGGAAAATACATTTTTCAACTCTAGGCTCTAATTTGCCTTCATTTATATACATGTATACTGGATACCAAAAAAATTTTAAATCAAAGTAATTAGCAGTCATACTTAACCAAATTTCCTCAAGAGTTTTAAAAGTAAGAGCTGCAAAAGGAGCGCAACAATTGAAAATGTAACTAGTAGTATAAACTACCTTGGCCCAAAAATCTTTTGTCAATTTTGCATTTGAAATCATACAACATGCTCTTTCCAAAAGAGTTTTGTTTATACATTTAGTAACACTATTTTGTTGAGGCATTATTCTCACTGTATGAGGTTGAATTCATCAAATTCTTTTTCATATAATTTCATACCATTATCTGTCCTCAATCACTTGACATGTTTATGGTCTGTTTCTCAATTAAAAATTTTCATTGTTTAAAAGTTAGGTAAATATCACTCTTATGCTTCAGAAAATAGAACCAAACTTTTCTTGAATAATTTTCAATGAAAGTTAACATGTATTTAGTATCACTTTTAGAAGGAACACGAAATGGACCCTAAAGATTTGAATTAATATAATTCAAAATAACTTTAGTCCAGTAAATTACTGGTGAGTTAAAGCTAATCTTTTTCTACTTTCCAAATATAAAGTGCTCACAAAAGTCTAATGCCCTGATATTTGTCCACTAAGAAGGTCTCTCTTACTCAACATATGTTGACCTTTTTTACTAATGTGCCCCAAACGCATATGCCATAAATTGGTGATATTAAAATCAGACAAATTTGATGTAAAAATTGCAACAAAACTTATTATTGTAGTTTCCTACAAAGTATACAAACTACCAAACCTGCAACCCTTTGTAACAACAAGAACACCTTTACAGACTTTTATAACTCCATCTTCAATTGTATATTTATACATAAGAGCCTCAAGGGTGTCTAAAAAGATGAGAATCTTTTTTAAATTAGGAAAATGTTTGATATCAGTGAGAGTCCTCACTATACTACCGTTCATTTTAATTCGAACTATGTCCTTACCCATAACACTACATATAGCATTATTACCTATCAAAATAACTCCACGTCATAAGTTTTATAAGTGAAAAATAAATCCATATTGGAACACATATAGTAAGCATAATTTGAATGTAAAATTTATTCATTTTTTAACCTTTCCTGTTATCAGTAACAAAGAAAATATTTCTTTCATTCTCATATGTTACTATACTAGTTTTGGCAACATCAATAGATATTTTTTTTATCCTTATCTTTATTTTTTAACTTAAAGCATTCAAACTTAATATGTCCTTTTTTAAATAATTGCAAATCAAATTTCTATGTCAGGATTTGAATGTAGATTTTGAAATGCCGCTGATATCATTTTCGCTGGCTTGTCCTCTACTCCTTTCAAAATTAAACTAACCCTATCCTGAATGTTTTCCAAGAACAAACCGAAACACCAAAAGTAAAACCACACGAGACGATAATAAAAATAATAAAATAATAAGAAAGGAAATAAGAAAGAGACACAAAATTTATGTAATTCAATCAAATGAACACCAATAAATACTAATAATACAAAATAAGAGAATAATAACGAAATAAAAACTTAGATAAGCCAAAGCACTCTTGTGCTTGGTATTGTATGTTGAAAGCCTAAACAAAGCCTTTGTTTATAAGGCCACAAGGCGATGGAAGGTGCATTGGTGCCCGACGTGGGACATATAGATGCAAGACATCCCTTAATAGGATGGATGATGATGGTGGCCTTTTGACTAATTCTCAAGAAAGGGAAAAAAATAATAATAATCCAAGTGCTCTTGTCCTTGTAAGAACCAGAGTCTGAAAGGTTTCCTAATGAAATTATCAAAGGTCTCGTTGCGGTAAGGATCCTTCCACTCTTCCACATGCACTGAATTTACATTCTACTATTACTTGTATTGTGTACTATTTTGTTGAGCATTTTGATCAAAATATCTCGCTTATGCCCTCCAACTTTTCTGCTATCACGTAAAAATTAAATTTCAACCACTAAAATTTTAATCAAGACGGGTAATCTATCCATATTCCTTTCAAGTACTCTTGAATCTGGACAATCATAAAATGGCTTCAACATAGGTGAAATATTTGTAATATTCCTACAAATTAGTAAGTACCACCAAATCAACACTAAGTAAACCTATAAAAATTAATGAAGATTATTTAGAATGTTCATTAGTGAAATATTTGTAATATTTTTTAAATCACTTGTTACTTTTGAGAGAAATTGGTAATGAATATGTTTTCATAACGAAATATCGATAAAAATGAGGAAGTTGCTACTTTATTACTATAAATGATGAAATATGTCGCTAATCCCTCTCAGTTTAGAGAGTGATTAGCGAGTGAATTTATACAGCAAGTCAGTGAGGGAAATAAAATTAGTAACTTAAAATAACGCGGACATTTTTAGAGGGAATCTGAAAATCAAAATTTACGACTTTAATCCCTTTCAAATCCCATGCAATTAGCGAGGGATTAGCAATGGAAACTTCTAGCAATGGATTCAGTAAAAATATGTCTCTCGTCAAAAATTAAACTGATCGTCGCTAATCCCTAACTAAATCACACCAATAACACCCAGTCCCGAGGCTTTCTTCTTCCTTTCTTCCATTTTGTGATCTTTTCCCCTTTGCTTCGACAGTATTTTTCTCACCACCAACGGCATTTCTTCAATACAAACTCTTACCCTTCTTTTCTTATTAATTTCTTTTCCTTGTCTCTTCCAGCAAGCCTCCTGCTAATTCAGTTATCTCTGTTGTCGTCGGCCTTTCGCCTATGGACGACCTCCGCTACCGCCACTAACGTCGCTACCTGATATCTCGGTGCTGTGGCTCTAGTCTAAAGGTAAGTTGGGATTTTAGTTATTTTAGATTCAAAAAATTTGGTTGTTTAATGGATTGTCAAAAATTCTTCGGATATTGGTGTTGAATTTTGAATATACATCTATCATATGTTTCGAGGGAAAAGTATAATGGTGGACATTTTGGAATTGCCCAACCACCATTAAGTTCACTCAATTGAGTGAAAATTGTGTGAGGAAGAATCTGCCAAGCAACAGTGTCTCGCGGCCAAAAGAGAAAAAAAAAATTGTGGTGGCATTGCTTTCTCTTTCTCCCCTATGTTACAGCTTCTATGAACCAAAATTATTGGGGGATTTTAATGATTCTCGATTTGTTGAGGTTGCTACTTGATTTCTTAAATTTTAGTTGCAAAGTGCTCTGTGAACTATTATTTAAACGGCTCTTCTGGTTTTTGGGAATTTTGGACTTGATGTTGAATTGTAAGATGTGCTAACTACCTTGTCGAATTTGTTTTATGTTTTGGGATATGGGATTATGTTGTGTTCTATTAATGTGATGAATATTGAAGTTTTTGTTTTGGAAATATTGAATTAGGTTGGAATTGCCATGTTTTTTGGGGTGCATTTGAATTTAAACTCATGGTTTTTACGTTGATAAAGAAAAAAAAAATTGTGTGGTGAATTTAAATTCATAGTATGTGGAAGATTTTGAAATGCTTTTGCTTAGTGAAGTTTGGGATAAAATGTTGGATTGGTTGAGTTAGCTCTATTCAAGAGAATATGCACTTGTTGTTTTGAAGTTCGCTTAGGATATAACTGTAGCTCTATTTGAGACAAAAAGAGTTCAGGACATCACAATGGTTCATTTGATATAAATTTTGTTGGAGAAATTTGCAAAATAAGAGATTAAGTTCATGAGAAGAATTTCTGTGTTTTCAAGTTGTTTGGTGTTGCTATGTTAATCAGCTGCTCAGGGTATATTTTGTGTGTTCTTAGCTTCCATTTGGTGTGTTTTGAAGTGAAGAAAAAGTAGAGAAAAAGGGTAAGGCAGCTAATGCAAGGTTGATGTAAACTTGGAAAACAAAGCTGGACATATGGACTAGAAGAAATGCTGAAATGGTTTTGTTTCATAGTTTGCAGCAATTCAATTGTTGTGTTTGTAGGGTATTGAACTAAAGTAGCTACACCTAATTTCACCCTGAAGTGGTAGAAAATGTTGAGAGTTGGTTTTTTGGGGTTTTGAGAACAAAAGAATTCACATAAATAAAAGGAACTAAAGCTGCCTTTGTAAAATGCTATTTACCGCTTTTATAACCATGCCTTGTTTTAATGTTTTTAAGAAAGCTGGGTTAAAGGGATGGCTATTATCTAGATACTATATGGAAGGAAATTATAGATTCATGAATTAACTATTATCTAGAATGGAGGACATTTTATATTTTTATACAGGGGCAAGTTCATCACGTAACATGTTTCATAACTTTCTTTTACTATGCACCTGTCATGCATCTGTCATTCTAAATTAATAAGGGTATATCTCATGGACAAACTATATATCTTGTAGCTTCTTTGTGTTTTATGTGTTTTTTGTAATGAATGTTGGGTGAATTGAGGAGGCTTAGTGCCTGGAAAACGTTCAACTTATAGGGAAAACTTTGTCAAAATTTTTCTAAAAAATTTAGAATACATAAGTTTAAACATTTTTTAGAGTTATGACTTCAATAGGAAACTCAATATGGATACTTGATAGTTGATAGAATTTTTACGGTATCATTATTCAATCTTTCTTCCATAATTCATAACGAGTATATTAGGGTCATTGACCTCCACAATCACCAAGGTTCTTCATTCAAATTATACATGTGTTAATAAGCTACATGGTTATGGCAGAAAAAGATTCGAAGCACAAATTACATATACCTAAATTGTAAAGAGGTTTAACCATACATTACGTAAATATACTTATTGCACATTTCTCAATTTGTTACGTCAATATTTAGAATAAGTATCTTTATGTGTTCGTTTTGGTCGTTTTAGGAAATTAAAAAACGACTTGCAATTACATGTGCCGAGTATAAAAGACCCTGAGATAGGAGATTAGAGTCGGAGTGTGCTAGATGATTTAGGACTTATGTGAGTTGAATAAATAAAAAATGGGTCTTATATATAAATTACATTGATAATGAAAGTATATTAACACTTTGTTTTTGTTAGGTTCATGATCCACAAAATCAAGAGACTGATCAACATTTAAAAAGCTTGGCCTAGGGACCTTCGAGAGAAGTGAAATACTTCATGGCTATTTCATAAATGGTTTTAGGTTCTATACACATGGTCAGTCATTTGAAAAAAAAAACAATCAATAGTGGAGTTTGTGTTAAAGGCAACGGAGATAGTGGCAACGATTATTATGGAGTATTGAAGAGATTATCGAACTTCAATTCCCTGGGACTCCTTGTTTAAAAGTTGTACTATTCAAGTGTAATTGGTTTAATCCAATGTTAAATTGGGGTATTAAAATTCATCCTCATTACAAACTTGTTGACATCAGCTGCAAGAGGAATTACTCAAAACATGTTGAACCTTCAGTCTCGGATATGAGACTATAATATATGAATTTTCAATATTTTTCCACCTAGTTTGTCTACTCCAACATCTTCGGATATGGCATAAAAAGTCTGGAAGATAACTCAAATGGATGCTTTAAATTGCAAACCTATAAGTACAATATAGCAAATCGAGAGCATTTTATGTTGCCCTCCATGTTTTTTGGCCTTTGTATTGAATCCACTATGAACCCATCTATTATTATCGACCCATAGAGTTTCTCTATTCAGAGTGTCATATAATAATAAATCAAAGCTTTACCAGAACTTTTTCTTATTTACTGATTTCTACCGTAAACTAGAAGACACTGGAGGTTAGGAAAGACAAAGAATCAATAGAAAGCCAGTACACACTACTGGAAACTGACCTATCAGTCACGAAAAAATCCATGACTGGTCGGATGAAATCCACGACTGATTGAACTAAGCCACGGAAAATTTTTCGTGGCTAAAGTCGACATCAACCACAGAAAATATTTCCGTGGGTGATTAGCCACGGAATATTTCGTGCCTGAAAAAATAAATTTCGTAACTGATTAATTCAAAATAATTAAAAATTATTTAATTCAAAAATTAGAAATCAGCCACGGAATACCATTCTGTGGGTGATTAGCTATGGAAATTGTCGTATTTGATAATAAAATTCCGTGGCTAATTTAATAAGTAGTAATAATAATTTATTTAATTTAAAAAAGTGATCAGCCACGGAAATAGTTGTCGTGGGTGATCGGTCACGAAAATTTTCATAGCTGAGTATATAATTTCGTGATTGATTTAATTTCATATAATGAAAATTTCTTTAATTGAGAAATACTTTAGCCACAAAATTATTTTGTGGCTGAAATTATATTTGTGGTTGATTCAATCAGCTACCAAATATTCCGTGGCTGAATTTGGTAATCAACCACGAAATTTTGTGGCTGTTTATGTGGCAAAATTGCCAAAAAATCAGTCATGAAATTTTCGTGGTTGTTCCCTATCTGATTTTTCAACCTATTTACATGATATACACATATCAAGGCTTACCAAAATCCTATAAACATACACCCAACATATCAACAATCAAACTCCTGTAACCATACACCCATCATAACAACAACTAAACCCCTGTAACCAAACACCCAACATATCAACAAACACCAAAGCTACAAAGTACAAAATAGAATAGATTAACAAACAAACTAAAGTCTAACAATATCCAACTCCCACAAGCAAATAAGGCATCACAAAATGATCTCCACTACAGAATAGTAATAAGTATGTTGTGACAGTCGATAAAAACTAATCTATTATATAGATGAAATTTTCAAAGCTACAATCATGCATCATCATGAGTCCTCTCATTATCTATGGCTCCTCTAGATGAGCATGATTCTAAGTGCACCCGCATCGTGCCCATTATCTCATCCATTTGACGACGAGAATCAAGTATGAGTTGCTCCTGACACGATATCTTCTCAGCATGATTTGCTTGCATCTCTTGCATTTTGTGACCGTAATCCTCATGCAGCTCGTGAAGGACTCTGTGATTAACATAGCCAGTCCTTGCAGATATGCTACATCCAGACCTTGAACTTAGGAAAGGCTGACATGCTGAACCAAGTCCGAGAACACGTCCTTTCCTTACACCCCCAGCTGTTGTAAGCATAATGTTATCATAATCAACCACTGGAGACTCTAGTACCAGGTTTAACAGATGTCGAGGCTGTAGAGGAGACTTGTGTCTCTACCTCCTCAACCATCCTAGTAGCTTGTTCCTAAAAATTGAGTCAAGATTTTAGAAGGAATCAATAAGAATTCAATGAAAAATATTAAGTCAAATATACTATAATAATAACTTACATAAAGATTTCGATGATATGGTGTGATGAATTCCATCTTCCCTTCAACCTCGTGTTGATGTAACTCTCTGTGAAGCTCAAGAGTATTTAGTAGAACACCACCATTCTTTGCTACCTGCAATAAATTTGTATGGTATTAATTTCTTTATGATTTAACTTACTAAGTATTCATATACCTAAAATTTATTCGACACTTATAATGTGATATGCATGTGCGAGATGTGGAATGGGCCCGTCCGTGTGCATGCATAAGGCATTCTCTCCCTGGTTTCGACGATTACGAGAATTTTGCTCTGATCGTGCTAGTGTCTCTGGCCTCTGTCAATATGCTACCATAGCATCAAACACATTCTCAGGTATCTATAGAAGTTTAACTCTATCTTTCAACCATGCCTTTTTGGCTGAAGTAATAATCCCTCGGAATAGCTCTCCCGCCTTGGAGTTCTAAGCTTTTCTGATCATTTCACTATCATCTACCCTCTATCTATATCGTTTCTACAATAAAAAGAAATAATGTAAGATACTTCAACTCAAAGTTTTATAAGAGAGCAACAAGATCACATAACATTTAATTATTAAACACTTGTCTCGAATTCTTGAAACCAAGTATTCTTCGTATAAAAATCTACATGCAACCCACCTATTGTGTGGGACATCAAACTTCAGCTTGATGTAGTCTAAGATGCAGTTATGAATTTTATACTAAATCTCTATAGGTCCAAACCTAACACAAAGACATTGATCAAAACTTAGAGTTATTCAATAAAAAATATTGAAAATATAGTCTGAATTGTGGGTAAAATTTTATATTTTTTGTAAACATATATGGTATACTTACACATTATCACTCCCTAGAAGAATGTGTATCATGGGTCGCTGCGACGAAGAAGGAATAGAGCAAGGGACAACAGAAGTAGTAGAATTATCACCAGCAGCAATGCTCCCATCTAATGGAGGATTCTGTGGAGTCTGTGACATTGGAACATTGGAGGTAGATGGGGTGGGGTGCTCAGAATGAAAATATGAACTACTCCGAGGCATATCTGCAAAGCAAATGATTTGTTAGTTTGCAAATTAAAAAATAATATACAATAATATATGTAAGAAAAGTAAAAGATATGAAGATGTAAAAAGAATATTTTACTCGTCCTCAATTTCAATCGATTCATCGGCATCATCTCCCTCATTTTCGGACTCATATTCAATCTCTTCATCGGTAATTTCATCATTACCATCATTCCCAATGATATCCTCTTCTCCTGTAGCATCCCAATCACGTAGAGGATCAAGTTGATCATCTTGAATTTGTAATGGTGTGCTAATAGAATAGTCATTTTGATAAGCGCGTTCAACTTGTGAAACATCAAAAATCTCTCTCGTTTTAACGTGAAAAACAGCCCACCAGTCACGCATATCACGTGTACTCGGATATAGAACGTAGTATACCTGAATTGCTTGATAGGCTAGTACAAATGGTTCGTATTTTGGCCACCTTTTTCTATGATTTATTTCCACCAAACTGTATCTTGGATGAACTTTCATATTGTCACGAGATCGTGGATCAAACCATTCACACTTAAATAATACAGTGTTCTTCTCTGGCAAGCCAGGATATTGTACACGAAGTATTTATGGTATTAATCCATAATAATCTCCTTCAGTTGTTGATTGAGCATAAGTCATGCCTCGAATGCACACCCCATAATTCATTGTTGATCTTCCTTCTCCATGGCTCATGGTGTGAAAACAATATCCATTAATATAGTAAATAGAATATGCTTCAACTGTCATTAAAGGGCCTCTTGAGAGATCCTTTAAAAGTTGATTGTCAATATTATTCTCAGTACCAAAACCTAGCCAAATAGTTTAATATTAGTACAATAAAGAGTAGAGACGTGATAATTTGCACAAACATGACATTACATACATAACTACAAAACTAGCTAGCAAAGTGAGTCTCGATCTCCTTGTTAATGTCACGATGTCCGATTTGTGGACGATGGGTGTGCAATTGATGCAATTGATCAATAAACATACTAAAGTGATAGTATAAAAATAACTTAGTATATATTATTATCGCACTAAAGAGTTAATCTCTAGTAAATTAGAGAAATCATCTGTAAACTCAGCTTTTAATGAACCTGATAAACGGTTCCACCTCTGAACAATTCAGCAACACATAAAGATGGGTAGCTTTGTATTCCTCATCAGTAAGCCACCGCATATAAGATCTACCTGCTGACTATCCCGGTAAACTAAAAATCGATAATTATTTGCAGAATGGCTGATGTCATCGCCATCATCATGTCGACTTGGACGTCTACTTTTTGTTACCACATGCGACTCAAAATAGTATGTTGTAAAGTTAGAAGCCTCTTCAACCAAGGAAGCATTGACTATAGATGCTTCAACTCTTGCCTTATTTCTAATCTTCTTTTTCAAATGATAGAGGTATCTACATATGGTAAAAACAATTTAAGCATTGACAATAATACGAAGAGATAGAATTGGAAAATGAACTTTTTAGATAGTAGTGTTTTATGAACTACCTTTCAAAAGGAAACATCCAACGGTATTGAACTGGACTGCACACACGAGCTTTTTATGATAAATGAACTGGAAGATGCTCCATTGAGTTAAAGAATGCGGGTGGAAATATTCTCTCCTACTTACATAATATAACATAAATATTTTCCTCCAACTCTCTCATCTTACCCACAGTCAACTTAGTGGCATATAAGTCATTAAAAAACATGCTAAACTCGGTTAAAGCATTCCAAATCGACTCTGACAGCATTTATCTGAAAGCAGTAGGTAATAAACGCAACAGGAAAACATGGCAATCATGACTCTTGGTGTTTATCAATTTAGACTCCCGGATATCAACACATCTAGATAGGTTCGATACATAGCCATTAGAAAATTTTAAATTCTTTATCCACTCAAACAAAATGCATTGTTCTTGTTTGGAAAGACAATAAGTTGCCTTTGATCTAATGCTTTCTTCGGGGTCCAATGCCAATTCTTTTCTTTGACATAGTTCTCTGATGTCATAATGAGCATTTAGGGTATCTTTTGTTTTACCTTTTACATCCAAAATTGTGTTAAAAACATTATCAAAATAATTTTTAATTATGTGCATGACATCTAAGTTGTTTCGAACAAGCAATGAAGACCAATAAGGGAGTTTCCAAATTATGATTTGTTTTGTCCAATTGTGACTGCTAAGATATTCTTCGGGAGTGCCGTCACCGCCAGTATCAGTAACCTTGGTAATATTTTGAATTCGTTGCCAAATTTCTTCACCTATGAGCCTAGGTGGTGGCGGATCGTATTCAACATGATTTTTCAAAAAGTTGGTCTTGTTTCGTCTATACGGGTGATCCCGTGGGAGAAATTGGTGGTGAACATCAAAGAAACATATTTTTCTTCCATGCCGAAGTTGAAATATCTTACTCTTTTCCATACAAATTGGGCACGCCATGTGCCCGAAAGTTGTCCACCCGGATAACATCCCATATGCAAGAAAGTCTCCTATTGTCCACATAACGTAGCCCGCATATTAAAATTACGCTTTTATAAATATCATACGTTTGAATACCTACACACCAAAGTGATTTAAGCTCCTCAATAAGTGGTTGGAGATATACATCAATCATCTTCCTAGGATCTCTTGGTCCCGGGATTACCGATGCTAGAAACATGTAAGGTGTCTTCATGCATATCCAATGTGGCAAATTATAAGGGGTGATAATGACAGGCCAACAAGAATATGACTTGCCAGACATACCAAAAGGTACAAACCCATCTGCACATAATGCCAATCTTATATTGCATGGCTCATATGAGAAGTATAGATGTTTTATGTCGAAATCCTTCCATGCTTCGCCATTTGATAGGTGATTCATTTCATTGCTTTGTTGCGTATGGTATTTGTGCTATGTCATATGCTCGACTATTTCTTTTGACGCATAAAGCCTCTGAAGCCTCGGAGTAATGGGTAAGTAATGCATCTTCTGATATGGAATATGTTTGGATTTTTCCAAAATTCTTAGCTTGTATCAGGGATGATTGCAGAATTTGTAGTTCATTAACTCCTCATCATCTTTCCAAAAGAGTATACATCCATTGACACGTACATGAATCTTCTCAACTGGCAACCCAAGAGCTTTCACAAACTTCTTAATCTTGTAGAAATCATCTGGCACTTTGTTCCCATCATCTGGTAGAATTTCATTAATAAGACTGGCCCAATGGTCGAAATGAATATCTGGCATATTCTGCTCTGACTTTAAATGCAACATTCGTGACACAACTGACAACTTTGAATGTCGTACACAACCTTGAAACAGTGGCTTGTCTGCCTTATGCAATAGATCATAGAATTGTTGTGCATTAAGATTCGGTGCTTTCTCCTCGATGTTAGATGGACCCACGGCCCAATTATCGTTGAAGGAATGACCCACGGCATCATATACCATTTCTCGATACCTATTTGTGGTTTCATGATGGTCTGACACTACATGGGGCAGTTCCTCTGCATGGGTTTGATACTCTTCTCCATGTGACGTCCAGATAAAATAATTCGGTATAAAACCTTTGTCTAGAAGGTGAACATAACAGTTTTCACGATTTTGAAATTTCAGAAGCTTGCACTGAGAATAAAGATACCTTGTCATTCCACTACGAATGAACTGTGGTTGCGCACATGTAGCTCGGATGAACTCGTGGAGTCTTTGTGTAAACTCCTTTGTTATGCTTCTACGACTTAGGAGAAGTCAATTATACATCCAACTTCTATCTCCATTCATTTTAACTGACTATATGCCACCTATTCGATTATGATTTATAAATTGTGTAGCCATAAGTTTAGTAGTTTAATAAGAAACTATTAAACAGTTTTCAAACATGACAATAATTTTAAGATACTCAAAAATATTGATACAAATTTTCAAAATATTCATGCATAAAGATACAAAGAAACAATGAAAATTAATATGAATGCATACTTATGATAGTTGTTGATCTTAAACTAATATGAATCTTAGCTATCTTCCAGCCTTTTTTGCAAGATAAAATTGTTTTTGGCTTTCATTACCTATAATCTATTAGGTTGAACACCACAACAACATTGACCATAGTCGAGACAATTAGGTAAATTCAATGTATTTCTAAGAAACACTTTAAATAGAAAATATCAATGAACTCATAATTATATTACATAAAATAAAATGAAGGTGAAATTAATACAAAATGAAATTATAATTGAACTGGTTATAACTTAGAATGTTTTTGAAGAAATGATTACAACTAAGTTGTTAAATTTTGTTTTTTTATTAAACAATAAATATGTTTTTCTTTATATTAATAACTAATTCTCAAACATCTTAAGCTACAATTTTTCACTCAACCATTGATTATTAACTCAATGTTAAGCAATTGATCACGGTTTGATTGTCATTTCCAGAAGGAAAATGAATTCACTCTCTCTAGAATATACATTTGTCATTTTACTCTTACGAACTTTAAAAAAAGTATGTGTATATATATATATATATATATATATATATATATAATAATAATAATAATAATAAGTATTTAAAAACGTGATACATATTCCAGTCCCTGTCTCGACCAAGAGCATTCATAACTAACAAATTACAACATGTTTTTCAATGATTATTTTTTTGAAAATTTTCAAAAATCTTGAGGCTTCTACAATTCAAAAATCATGACAAAAAGTAATCGAAAAAGGGGATTTACGGGGGTTCAAAATTAGCTATTTGTACAGGGGTTCCTGAACAGATTGCAATGTTTTGGCATAAAGTTCACTAAATTGAGTTTTCTTTACTTAATCTATACAACATTTACATCTCCCTAATCTTAGCACCTAATACAATACTCAGGGACTCAAAATTAATCAAGCCATCAACAAAACTCAATTTACGAACATGTCCCAATTCAGCTCTAACACAAACCCGCTTTCCTCTGTTTTTAACACCATCAATCAAACTCCTCAACCACATCAAATTCTTTCATACACCACATATATAACCACCCACACATAGTCAAAGAAATGAAGAAAAAAATTCAGTTAAATGTATTAAAATGCTCCCATTCAGTTAGATATCCAGCTATCAACATATTCTACTTAATCTCCATCTATCCACATTACACACTCTAAAATGCACACTTCGAACACACATTACACACACTGCTTACAGACCAAAGCAGTACATTTTACATATAGTAGCACCCATTACAGGCAGACAGGACGATTCAAAGTAGAAAAGCAGAATTTTAGAGTGTCCATTTTATCGGCAGACAGTACATTGAAGCGGCAAACATAATTTTGGAGTCTACATTTTACCGACACCCATTACCGATAGACATTACATTTTACATCAACACACATTACACACTACTATAGAAATGCCGATTCAAAATAGAAAAGAAGAAACCTTCGAGCAGAATGGCTGTATCGGGACGGGTTGATAAGCTACCTCTGCACGCAGCTGCGAATGGCTGACGGGGACGGGGATGGTGACAGAGCACACGGAGTACTGTGGTTGTGGCAGAATGGCAAAGAAGAAAAGCTGGCAGTGAATTGGCTGATGGGGATGGCGATGGCGACACAGGAAACAAAAGGAAATGGGTGTGGTGAAAATGGCGAAAAAGAAAATTATGGAATTAAGCAAACGAAATTTGGTTGAGGGAATTTGATTTTTCAGATCAAAGGGCACAATCTGTGGCTATTTTGTAGCTATAGAGCCACGGATCACCAACGACATCATTAAAAAAATTTCAAAAAAAGACGTGGCTGATTCGTAGTTGATTTGCTATGAAACAGCCACGGCTATTTTTACAAAATTTTTTTAATTTGTAAAAAAAAAAAATTCGTGGCTGATTCGTATCAAATCAGATGCGAATCAACCACGATTAGTTTTAATAAACATAGATTTTTTTTAATAAATGTCGTTGCCGATCCGTGGCTAATTGTTTATTTTTGAAATTTTTCTGTGGTTGAATCGTAACTGATGTCACATGGATGAAACACAATTAATTTTGCCAGCTTGGAAAATATCCATGGTTGATTCGTAGCAAATTAGCCACGGATTAACCACGAATAATTTTCATATTTTAATTAAAATTTTTTAAAAATTCGTGGCTGATCCGTATGTAATCACATACGGATTAGCCATGGATTTATTCTTCAACAGTGCTGACCGGATTCTCCCACACATCAACCGCAAATCAACAACAGAATTTAATTCGTGTCTGATCCATGGGTGTTGTGTTGGTAATCAGCTACACATGAATTCCGTGGCTGATACGCCATTTTCCAGTAGTGAAAAAGCAAGCACTCTATAGCCTTGTGGAAAGATAATTATTTTGAGCAAGAGCACAAGTTCAAATTTGTATTCTATTTGTATTTCGCAGTTACAACAATCGTGCTATTTTAGTTTTGCATTTTCTTTGAACAATGGTGGGAAATTAAAACACAACTTTGATAGCTATATGTGTAGTTTTACTATGAAATTTCACGATTCCTTAATATGTGTGGCTTTAGCAATTACGTCATTTATTTTTGGATGGAGGCAGTACAATTTAGGTAAGTTCTAATGTACTTTAGTTAATGGATGATGGAGTTGCAAAGACTCTATAATGATACTCCAGAAGTGAGGAAATTGTGCCTTATCAAATGATTGTTTCCAACAATAGAATTAATTTCAAGCTGAACCCTTATCAAATTAAATCGAACAACTCGATAAAAAGATCAACTTGAGTATACCCTTCCACTCAAGAACAGATCTATAGTTTTTCCACTCAAGAGAGGGCACCCTTAAACTTTTTAAAATTGTTGATTTTATCTTAATAAAATTAAAATTTTTTATATAAGCCTATTTAAATTTAATATTTTGTCCCTAAAAATTTTTCAAGACTTATCTTTTAATACTTTCTTTCATGTAATTTCCTCTTTCTCCCTCGCCCAACCTCCGTTTTCTAATTCTGCCATTACTTGCACTGGTTATTCAACTTGTTAATATGTTTGCAAGTTTGACTATTAGGTAATGTAAGTGCTATTAGTCAATCATATGTTTGTCTTTCCCGGTTATTAGTTCATCATGTATTTTATCTTCTTGCTTCACCAAAACTTAGACTTATCTATTTGTCTAATTTCTAACCTAGCTAAAAGCATCTCAAGAATTGCATCAATTAGAATCCTTATATGTGATTCCTCAATCCTATATGGGGTTGGGATGAGAATTTGAATGGAATAAAAGAATCGGCCTAACTACCTATTATCAATTTAAAATATCCATTTTAGCCTAGCAAGGACGAGTTACTAAAATGTAAATACACAACCCAATTTAATTTGGGTGACCGGCCTATATTGTGTTTTTCTTATTATAGTCCATAGTCTTTGGAGGTCATGAGAGATTTAGTTAACTTGAATGGATGTGTTAGTTATTTAGTATTTTTGAACATTAAACTTATGTCTTTATCTAAACAACTTTCTCTGATTTTTGTCATCAATTACACAGAAAGATCATTTAAGGGTTCCAAACTTTGGGGGAGAAAGCTCTGAGTTTCTTCAATCTTGAAGGTGAGTTCTATGGGTTTTGATTCTTAATTCAGTTAGAGAATGAGGATTAAATATTAGAAGGTTCTCTTTCTCTTTATCTCTGGGATTCTAGAAAATATAGTTAATTGATTCATTGGAGTGTTAGTTTCTTTGATTGATTTTGGTATTGTATGGTTTGATATTAGGGAGCGATTGTGTTAAGTAATTGGTTTGAATTGAATATTTTAGTTTGACTTCTAAGATAAGTGGTTTTGGCATCTTCTATTTTTTTAGAAATACTATGAATTTTATTTTTTGTATAAATTGGGAATTGAGTTTGGCTATTTTGTTTGGTTTGAACAATATGGTCATATGTGTTTGTGTGTGTGATATATGTAATGGCTCATAGGTCTAGGAGAATGGGGGGACGAACATGTTCTAAAACTTATGTGTGACTAAAATCCCTCTTAGTCAATAAGAAATCTCAATTTGGCCTCCCTAGCGGGATAAACATTCAGGATTGATATAAGTGATCCTCTTTCTAATATGAAATTTATGAGCATGTGTTTGTTTGTTTATGTGTATTTTGACTTTGTAATGTTTGAAAAGGGAAAAACAAAAAGAATTCTGAAACATTATTATGTGTCTGTATGTGTGTGTGTGTGTGTGTGTGTGTGTGTTTATTTATTAAAAAAAAGAGTGCCTTAATGATGGATAGAATTGAATTATTTTTTTGTTTTTGTTTTTTAATTCTAGATTTAAATTCGGCTTATTGAATTTGTTTACTAAATTATCTTAGCTTTTTGGAATTTTCTCGTCACTGAGTTTCGGTGTAGGGTAGAGTTTTGAATTGATTTCATCCCTTGAGAGGGAAAGACTCCAGTGTATAGGGAAAGAAAATCAATGTTCAGAACTTTCATTTGTTTGTTGATTTGGAAGGAAGAGGAAAGAAAAAAACGAAAATACTTTGTTTCTGCAACTTCAATTGTCGTGGGAGCGTTGTTGGTGTGTGGCATTTTTTGGTTTCGTGGTTCTCAGTTTTCATCAGTTTTGGTGGTGTGCACTAACAGTGTTGTGAGGTTTGATTTCCACAGTATTGGTGTGTGACATCGATTTATTTTAAAATTTGGTTGTACTCTTAATTTATTTAAAATTGAAGCTATGCAAAAATACATTTCTATCTAGCTATTGGGTATCTCCCAATGTGTTTCATTTAAAGATATATTATATGTAACTTACTCATTTCCCAAAAAAAGATATTTGGACTACTTATTCAGCTAGTGTAGCTCACTTCATTTAACATTTTGTAAATTTTAACCAGGAATATGATGAGAATTATGGTGATGGATGGGATTAGATTGTGTGCTTATAGATTGATTGGCTTCTCAGGAGTTTTCTTTTATTTATTTTTACTTAGACAATAATAAGTTCATTATTTCTTAGTTGAGAATGAACAAGACAATTTTTGATATTAATGGTTTTATCTTTTATTCATGGGATTTTATTGTAAGACTCAAATGTTTTTTCCTAGATGTATACTTTATTTGGAAATAATTAGTTCCATTAAAGTTACTCTTTGGGTTAAAGGCTTAGCGTTTCCTTGAAAATGTCATTGTGTAGCGGCTCGGGTTTAAATTTGAGTTTTTTTCGAGTCCGGATTTGGGGCATTATAGTGAGTATTGCTAGGCCAATAGTAGCGTTCATGAGCTTTCAGGTATGGGGCATGACATTTGGTATTGGAGCCGGTAACTAGCCCTTAGTATGATAACTAAGTATTGTGTCGTATGTGGTAGAAGTCACTTCTAGAATCTCATATTGCTTAGTTGGTCTTAGGTTTCACCCTAAGTATAGGCCTAACGTGGATGTTTGGGCCTTAAAAAACGGTGAATGTAATACCTTAATCATATATAAGATTGAAGTGGGAAGTTTGAATAATATATAAAGATAGGTCTAAATATCTATTATCTACTTGGGATATTTATTTTGACCCAATAAAAACGGCGACCAAATAGTTGACCAATGGTACTGCCAAGCCTATAGATGCGTTCTCAGAGTCACAAGTACAGTGTGTGACATTATCTTTGTTTCTTTTATTTTTTCTCTTATTAGTTCTATGTGCCTTAGCCCACCAATTGCTTTACGAGTCACGAAATCTTCCAACATATCCTTTTCCAAGCCTTTCTTTGATCGGCCATATCTACTTTCTCAAGTGCCCTTTCCATAGAGCCCTTTTTGAAGCTGCCAAAAGGTATGGTTCAGTCCTTTTTATTCTTTATTAACAAGAAGCATTAATTTAACTACCTCCATATGTGCTTTAATAGGAGTTCAACTTACAAAAGAAGGCCTATGAAAGAAAGACCAAGAGCAACCTTCTTTAGTACATGATTAGATAAATACCACACTATCAGTTCTTTTGAGAGGATGCTTTGGCTTTGTTGTTAGAGACTCATATGAACTTCCTTACTGCCAAGATTTGCCAAGGGCGTAGGTTGAAGAAGACCTTCTTAGCCCACCTAGACCAACCATCAAACAAATTCTAGGCTGAGGCTTACCGAACAATCGTTAAGCTTCAATAATTCCTTTCAGTGGTATATCAAGAAAAAATTCTAAGTGGGGTCAATAAATAACTTATTGGGAAAAGATATAGACATAAAATAAGAAGTATATCTATATTTATTCTACAATTGTCCACAACGGTTTTTCATATTTTGAAACAGTTGCATAATTGCCTCATTATCAACAGTTTCAAATACATCTTTTTCAATATATGTAATCAAGCAATCATTCATTAAACTATCACCCATTCGGTTACGCAATCTATTCTTTACTATCTTCATTACTAAAAAACTTCTTTCAACACTTGCAGTCGCCACGAGTAATGTCAAAGCCAATTTTATAAGTAGAAAAACTAATGGATACACAATATGTTTCTTTGTCTCCACTAAATTTTCAGCAAGATATCCAATCTCCTTGACATTACAAAACACCGGTTAGAGCACATATCAAAGATATAAGTTTCAAGTTGACTATCAAGTGCCATAAGATCTACTCTTAAAAATTCTGAAGGATAAAACTATGCCAAACAAATTAGTTTTTCCTTGTCAAAAGCTGAAAATAAATCATTTGGATTGAGGCAAGCCACACAAAGAAGCAATTTAGTGCTAATTTGAGTGAATCGGTTGTTGACATAAAACAAATCAACTTGATAATGATTTGAAAAATTTGTAACTTTACGTCGTGATCTTCCTAGAACTACATAAAAGCCATTCATACTAGGAATCATAATCCTATATTTTTCACAAAATGAAGAAACTTCAACTAGTAAAAGATCTCATTCATCATCTCTCATCTTTTGTTGCCGTTGTTCGGCTATTTCAACCAATTCCATAGCATTCACAATATCTTGATCTTTTCTTTGCAAGGTTTTTGACAATTCATCTATGATTCCTAATACACTCTTCATCAAATGTAGGGCGAAAACAAAATCAAAAGATTGAATCATTTGCAATAATGACTGAGCTTCAACCCTATGTTCAAAATTCAAACCAATTTCAACCACATTGTCAAGCACATCAACAATAGATGAAAACAATAAGATAATGTTGAGACACACCATAGTGAGATCCCCATCGAGTATCACCGGCACATTTGAGGCTCATTTTTTTATTTAAGCCTTTTCCACTTCTAAGTTCACCACTTTTGTAAGGCCTTGAAAACTTTGATAGCTTGACTTTCTCTAAGAATATCATAGTGTTTGCATAAAGCTCCAACAACATTTATTCAAGAACTAATATTCTGAAAAAGCGAATAAACATAATCTTCATTTTTTGCAACAGCTACAAAAGTCAACTGAAGTTGATGAGCAGAGCAATGAACATAAAATGCAAACTCATTTTCCTTCAAAATCAAACTTTTTCAACCATTAAATTCACCACGCATATTGCTAGCTCCATCATAACCTTGTCCACGTAATCTAGACAAACTCAATCCATGCTTGGAAAGTAATGATTCAATTGCTAGTTTTAGTAACAAAGCAATAGTATCAAGAACGTGCACTATACTCAAGAAACGCTCAAATACACAGCCTTTTTTGTTCATGTAGTGCAATATAAGAGCCATTTGTTCTTGTTTGACATATCACGAGATTCATCAACCAAAATAGAGAATAAATCTTCTCCCAAATCATTAATAATAGCTTGTGTTGTCTCACTTGCTGCAGCATTTATAATGTCATATTGAATATCAGGAGCAATCAATTCCAAATTGTTTGGAGCATTCTTCAAAACAACATCATTGATAATTTCATTATGATAAGCCAGAAAATGTAAAAGCTCAAGAAAGTTTCCTCTATTTTTTATTCCTTTGATTCATTATGTCCACGAAAAGCTAGCTCTTGGTGCAAGAGAAATTGAGGACAATCAACAGAAGCAATCAACCTATTACGATATTCAATTTGAGCTTGCTTTGATTGTTTCAGCAAAATAGATTGAATATGTTTACCTTGATTCATCAAGTCTTCACAATTTTTAGATGCTTGATTGTGAGCACTATTAGGGCCTGCAACATGAATTTTGAATATCTCTTTCTTATTCCAAGTATTAAATCCTTCAAGAACAAATGAATCTCCAATTCCTTTTTTTCCATTATATTGTCCAAAAAGATAACAATATAAGCAAAAAGTTGCATACTTGGATATACTATACTCTAACCAATTGCCATACTCATCAAACCAATTTGGATTAAATCTACGTAACACATTACTTATACTTCTTTGTGAAAAAGCATGCTTACGTGGTTGAAATTGTCTCCTTTGCAAGTATTTCTTTCAAACATTATCACGATCATTAGGAGAATAGCTCATAATTGAAATACGAAGTCTTGGATCTGATGGAAAATTTTCTAAATCAATTTCAATGTGAACTTTCTTTCAGCATTGTTCACTAGTTTCTTGAGTAGAATGTGGTTGATCCAATGTTGATTGCCTTTTGAAATATTTCTCCAAAAACTAACTAGAAAAAAAATATATGTTTAGTAACATTTATAGACTTAATTTAATTCAGATAGAATATTCGTAAATTAAGAATAGCTAAAATTACCAAAATAATGATATTAGAAGTATAAAATTTCTCAGTTTTTTTTAACAAGTAATAGTAAATGATTAGTTAATAACTAACAAGATTTTTAAATTTTAATAAGGATGATAAGATTTATCCCTCGATAATATTTAATCTAAATTCATCTAACATTCATTCTTACAATATTTCAATGCACTATACACTTAAATATATATTGAACACAATAATTTAAACTCAAGTAAATAAATAAACTACTATAGAATTGAGATAATGAGCTAATGAATAACTATTAATCACAAAATGAAGTAAAAGTACTACTCATTTTCAAAAAAGATTCAAATTTTATGTCTTTACTTACTTGTGAGAGATGGGAGAAAGCAGCACTTTTGTTCTTTCTTGGCATTAGGAAGGATTATGGGTCCTAAATCTCTTTTATATATAGGTAAATAAAAACCCATTTGACATTTTTGAAAGTAACTAAAGGTTAGAAATGGCAATTGAAGAGACGAAAGCTTCCGTTGAAGAAAAGAAGAAAGAAGAGGTCTTTCACACACACACACCCTAAAAGAGGGCTTTTTTTTTACCCACTTTCTTCTTTTGGTTAAAAGTTAAGCTTTTAATAGTCAAAATTTAAAAAAAAAAATTGACCTCTACATTTTTTTTAAGTGGGGTCAAATTATATATTTTTTAAAAAAATTATATACATCCTTAGGAGATTTTTTATTCAAGTGGGGTCATTTGACCCTACTATGTAACACTTGACTACGCCCCTGATTCCTTTATCCCGATATCACGAAAGAGTTTTTTGTAGTTCATCCCATTGCTCTCTATGGAAGAGCCAAGATGTTTGACGAAGTCTAAAAGTTATTCGACAAAATACCTAACTTAAATTGTGGATGCGTTATCCTTCCTTCAACTCTCTTTTGGCAACTTGGATGGGCCATTTGTATTTTGCATTTTCAATGATGGATGACATGGAAAACAAAAATATAATGTCAGCTTGGTGATTTTTAATACGCTTTTAGATACTTTTTACAACAAAAAATGATTTTGGAGGCCAAAAGGTTGTGTTTGATAGAGAAAAAAATATATAGTGGCTAATGTTAAGAGTTATCACTCCAAATTGTGTGGTTTAGAATATTGTCGCTTTCTTCTTCCACCATGATCCATTTTTTTCTTGTTATGCTCTAGTCATATTCATGCCCTCCATATATTTGTGCAATTGTTTACAAGAAGAAGTCATGAGATAGCACTTGGATTTAGGAGGGTTGAGGGTTATGATATAAAGTCAAGTTATAAGAGATGTTTGAACACGAGACATAAGAGTAGAAATTTTAATATTAATTATCTTGACTAACTTAAGGGATGTATTGAAAACTTATTTATGATAAGTAAATGTATTAAAGAATAATGTTTTCAAAATTGGATCGGACATCGAGTTTGAAAATTTATTAGTTAACGATTTAATAATCTAACCGTAATTAAATCGGTAATATTATAATTTAAAATTTAATATTTTAAAAATAAAATTAATCAATAATATAATGTCATTCAAATTCATGATTAAAAGTAATCATTCTTAATTTATAATTAATAATCTAACACACAACAAATTTTAAAGTAGTTTATTGAATTATATAATTTAATTTACCCCTAAAAATTATAAAATTTGCCCCAATTTTTTTTTAAACAATGACTGGTTCAATGTTAGACCGGCCAATCTAACACGATTTACACTATCCAACGCAATTTTTCAAACGATCGAGTTAAACAAACGAACCAAACCGATTGAGGGACCGATTCACAGTCTGACCGGTTGGTCTGGTCCGGTCCCAAAAAGCTTGTTAGGGACTATTAATTATGCAAAGTTATCCTTTTTTAATTACTTTTTTACTTAGCATGAAGATTTACAAAAAAAATTTTTAAAAGCAAGTTGTCATATAAATAATATGAATTTTGCCTTTGTTCTCGTACTTTTTAATTTGTTAAAACAAAAAACCTAAAACCTATATTAGATTCTCTTTATTAAAAATTAAAAAAAAGGGCTGTTTAATTTTTCACACAAACCTTAATCGGACCTCAAACTAAAAGGGGAAAAAAAATCAATTTTACACTAGAACAAACACGAATTAAACCACAAATTAAAAGTTATTTTCAGCAAGATGCAAGATTTTAAAAAAATAAAAATAAAAATAATATTTTAATATTTAATCGGTTTAATATCAATAAACCCTCAGCTTTAATTAACTAAAATTACACACTTATAACACTTTTCTTTTTCCCAACTAAAAGCATCTTATCTCATCTCTTTTGTTATGCAGCTCATAACATTTGCAATCTATATATCTGCAAAAACTTAGCATTTTGCGAGAGGTTATTAATCATTTTAATTCAGAAGGATGATTCTTGGCCCCCAAGATGGTACAGGCCAGAGGGTCCTTCATTAGAGAGGAGAGCAAGCTTCACCGGAACTTCAGCACCTTCCTCAGGAGTTAGCAAGCCAGTACTGAAGCTCAAGTCTGTTTTGACATGGCCGGGGCAGACACAGTGGATACGGAAACCAGGGTGCCTTTTCGCTAAAACTCTCGCATGTGCATTCATGGCTATTTTTGACATAGTGTAAGCTGCTAGAAATGGAGGCCAGCCTTTGGCTTGCAGCAAACCCTCCTTGAAGTCCTTCAAGAACTCATTCAGCGCCTCATCTATTCTGTCTTCGGTAAGGGTTTCAACATCGCTTAACACATTGGTAGCCCATTCATTCTTCAGAAACTGAAACGGGGAAAAACAGTACTCCAATGGCGCTATCATACATTCAATGAAAGTAAAAGTAGGAGATGGGAATGGGAAAGGGAATGGAGAACTTCATAATTCTTTTCTGGAGGCAAAAGAATTTGTACCTGCAACCTACTTTTAAATTGGAGACAAAAGAGTTTAGAAATATTTGAATTTGTACCTGCAACCTTCCTATCCTGGAGGAAACATTAACAATCTTTGGTGAATCAGACAACTGGAGGAGAGGTGTAAATGCTTCAATCGTTCTTTTTGGACCATAGTAGTTTGTCTTTAAGCACTCTTCAGCCAATTCATATGTCTGAGTTATAGCCTCCCAGTATAACTGGTTCTTACTAGGAGTCCTAAAACATCAACAAAACATACTTCAAGCTGGGAGCTGAATATATTACTTGATCCTTGGAGAATATTAATAATAGACCAATCTCGCCTACCAATTCCCTACTTCCTTGCTGAAATTTTCACCTTGAAAAGCTCCAAGCATCGCGGCATTATTCACCTGCATGTCCTCATAAATAAACGGAGTATACAAAGAAGAAGAAAAAGAATCTTGCGATAGTGGTGGGCGAGGAAACACTTACCAGGATATCAAGTCTTCCGAACTGGTTCCTGATGAATTCAGCAAGGTTGGCAATGCTCGATGGGTCAGTAACATCAAGCTGATGAAAGATCACATTGCCAGAGACTGTCTCCAGTGATTTCTTGAGTTGCTCAAGAGCATTTTGGCCCCTTTTGACATCTCTAGCTGTGAGCACAACCATCACCCCTTTCGAAGCTAACTGTCTGCAAATTTCGAAGCCGATTCCTTTGTTCGACCCTGTGACAACTGCATATCTAACAACCAAATAGAAAATAAAACAAAGATTTTCAAAGAGATTAGTAAGAGAGATTATTATCAGACAATAAATTGTTTGGAATTATGAACAAGAGGAGCCCCTGTTATCAAAATTACCTCTGTGAACATGCCATGGAGCTTATTAAATCGGCTAACGGCGAGCAGATCAGTGAAGCCGGTTATTCCCGATCAGTGATGTACTAACAGGTGCCCTGCAAATGCTGCTCATGGGAAGATCGAGCCTGGCTGCATGGATTATATAGAGTTGCCCGTTTAGTCGAATATTTTGAAGCCAATGTGTGACGGCAGTTGTTGACATGTTAGTTGTCAATATAGCTGTATTAGCGTAGAATTAGGTAGAATTAGGGATATAATTTTTTTTTTTGAAAAAGGAACCGCAGCCTAGTTGATATATCTACTAGATTAGGGATATAATCTAGTTGATATGGTCTAGCCGTATTAGCATACAATTAGGGATTATTTGGAATTCTTTCATTTCTTAGTAGGGATGGCAATTTTTCCGTTTAAATCGGGAACCCGATCCGACCCAGCTCGGTTGGGCCGGGAATTTCCCAATTTAAGTGAGAACGGGTTGGGGGCGGGCTTCATTCTTCAGCCCGCCAGTCGGGGACAGGAATTGCATGATCCCCGCCCTCAATCCAGCCCTCCCGGCCCGCTTTACATATATTTTATATTATATATATTATATAAGTAGATTATATAAATATATATATATATATACACATATATACATACATGTATAGGTGAATTATATATGTGTTATATATGTATACATACTATATAAATATAGATTATATATATTATACATGTATACATACCAATATATATATATATATGCATTATATAAATTATAGATAAATTATATATATTATATATGATTATATATGTATATGTATATAAAATAAAATAAAATAAAAAAGAAGAGGAAAAAAAGAAAAAGAAAAAATTTATTAATTATTAATTATCAATTTTACTCTTACTAATCTAGTGATATGATAAATACGTAAATTATTGGAAACCACCACAAAAGTTTTCTATACGATTAAAAAGTTTTGAATAAAAATATATTGGAGGTAATTTTTTTTTAAATCTTTATAAATATTTCCGGTCACTTCCCTGCTGGGTCGGGACCGGGGATTGTTTTGTCCTCGACGGACCGGAGGCGGAGATCCCCGCCTTTTCCCATAGTGGGAACAGGTCGGGAATGGAGAAATGGGAACATATGTGGGGGCGGGACCAGGATTTCTAGTCCCAGCCCAACTAGACCCCGTTGCCATCCCTATTTCTTAGCCCTTGTTTGGTTCGTGGATGGAGAAGGAGAGGGGGAAGGGAGAAGCACTTTTTACTTCCACTAAGGGAAGTAATAGCATTTACTTTATTTTATTAGGGATGAAGGGAAGAAGAGGTGGAAAGAGACGGAAGAAGAGAGAAAATAATTAATTTAATTTATTATTTTTTTCTCATTATCTATTTTGTTAAAAATTTTAATATTAAAAATGGGGTCAATGTTTTTATTATTGCTCCCATTTTATTTTTTCTCTCCCAATCCCTCCAGATTGGGAGGGGAGGAAATGCTGATATGGAGGGAGAGTGGTACCCCTTCCTGATTTACTTCCCCTTCCCATCTACATTTAACCCAACGAGATAATTGTATCATTTACCTCTACATTTACTTTCTCTCATCATTTACTTCCACAAAATAGTCCAACCAAATATAGCCTTAATGTAATTCAACTAGTATCAATTTAGTCTTCCCTCTTATGCAAAAGATACATACAAAAACACATTCTTTCGTTCATTCCTTCAAAACCTATAGCAGTATCCAAGCTATGCTATGTTAGAATATGTTGTATTTCAAAGGGTCCTTAATTCCACATTAAAAGTTTAAGAAAGTTTTAAACAATATATATTATATTACAAAGAGTTAGGCTTGTAAACATCTGGAAGTAATAGGGGTCTTGCGCACATGAATAGGATTGGAGCTTTGATAAGATCGTCCGATGTTTAACCGAGTATATCACACATGTTTTGTTTCCTTTTATTTTCCTTTTCTTAAATTTATCTTATTCAATAAGATTATCAAATGTTTGACTGAATATATCTCATATCTATTCCATTTTTATTTTCATTTTCTTAAATTTATCCGATTCAATAAGAATGTCAAATGTTTGACCGAATATATCTCATATCTATTCTATTTTTGTTTTCCTTTTCTTAAATTCATCTGATTCGATAAGAACGATGGATGTTTGACTGAGTATATCTCTTATTTGCAGCAACAACATTATTACTTTCCTGAGTATTTTTCTATCAGAACGTTCACATTATCTGTTTTCACTCTCCGAATATCTGCAACCATATCCATAACAACTTCTGATTGACTATTACAAGGCTTCTCTATAAATAGACAGTCTTCTTCCATGCAAATAGGTATGACTGAAAAACAAAATCTCTCTTCCACTATTATGATATCCTTCTCCTTTTTCTTCAATAGCTGGGTTATTTTATTAAATTTTTTGTTATTCATGTATCCCACTATTTGTGAAAGGGCTTGTTTTATCCTAGTGTGGTGGCCAAAATAATCTTTTAGGATAGTACTATCACAACTCAAGCTATTATTGCTTTTATGCTCAACTTAATTTTTTTCAACATATTCCAAAGAACTATGACTTCATCTAATACTCCTGCTACTACCAATGTTCCTATCTGCGGAGATGGTTCCACTATCGCCATGGCTTCTATACCTTCAACACAGCTATTTGTTGTTCCACCAACCAGAATACCACTTCCTGTCATGTATGCCAAACCATTTCCTGATGTCTCCAACGTCAAAATTTTTGTTGAACAAAATTTCAAAAAATAGTAAGAAGGAGTTTACTATTTACTCAACCTTCATGAAGTTGCAGATGCACTAATCGAGCCCAAACCTCCACCAACATTTTATTCAAAAGTTCAAGAAGTTTGAATTTATGAAAATAAGGTTTGTAAACATACTATTTTGAAACTTTATCTAACAATTTATTTGATATCTATACACCCTACAAGGAACTAAGAGTCATTTGGGATTCTCTTGTCAAACAATACATGGAGGAAGAGTTTATCAAATAAAAGTTCATAATTGGATCGAATACTACTAGTAGAAAATGAATAATGACAAAGAGATAAAAAACACAAGTTAATGATTATTAAAAGCTAGTAGAAGAGCTCAAAGTTGAAGAGATAATACTACTAGAAAAATTCATTGCAAGTGATTGAAAAATTACCATAATCTTGGAATGATTATAAGAATTATTTGAATCACAAGTACAAGTCTCTCTCCTTGGACGAACTCATGATGTACATTCTGATCAAGGACACTAAAAAAAAAAAGAAAGAAAGAAAGCTAATGCTGTCAAAGCAAAGAAGATAGCATTGAAGGTAAATTTGATACAAGATAATTTTTCTGAAAGGTACGACAATAAATTCCATGATTACAAATCCAAAATTTCTTTCCCCAACTTTAAGAAAAAGAAAGCCGCTTATTTTATTTGTGGAAATCTTGGACATTATGCACCACAATGTAAAATAAGAGTGAGAAATGACAAACCTCCTAAACCAAACACCAATATAGTTGAACGAGATGATGTTATTGCTGCAGTCATTTCTAAAGTAAACATTATCTCAAATATTAAAGAATGGGTGGTAGATGATGAGCTACTTGACACATTTGTGTAAATCGAGAAACTTTTTCCTCTTACAAATCTATAAGAGATTATAATGAAATAGTCTACCTTAGAAATTCAAGAACTACAAAAGTTCTAGAATTGTGCAAAATTCTTTTAAAACTTACTTCTGAAAAAACTTTAGTGCTTAATGATGTACTGCATGTTCTAATTATTAGAGCTAATCTTTTCTATGTGGTTTTATTGGGAAAAGTTGGTGTAAAAATGTCTTCTGAGTCTAACAAAATTGTCCTGAGTAAAAATAATATTTTTTTAGAAAAGGATATTGTAATCAGGGACTTTATTGACTCATTTAATATATGGTATCCTAAATTAGAATATATTAATTTTGGTTATCTTAAAAAAAATTGCAATATCTTGGTTTTATTTCTAGGATTGATTCTTCTTTTATACAAAAATGTTAAATATGTGTTGAGGCTAAAATAACTAAAAAAATAAGTTTTTTTTTGTTAATACAGAAACAAAATTATTAAACTTAATTCATACAGACTTAGGTGATTTAAAGCAAAACTATGACTAGAGGAGATAACAAATACTATTATATAACTTTTATACATGACTATTCAAGGTTCACTAAGTTATATTTACTTAAGAATAAAGATGATGTCTTTAGTGTTTTTCTGTCTTATAAAACTAAAGTAGAAACCAACTTAACAAGAAAATTAAGAAATTTAGATCTAATAGAGGTGGAGAATACTTAACTTTAAATGAATATTGTGAAAAAGAAGGTATTATACATGAAGTAACTCCGCCATATTAACCTAATCTAATGGTATAATTGAGAGGAAAAACAGAACACTTAAAGAGATGATTAACTCTATGTTGGTTAATTCCTTTGCACCTAATAATTTATGGGGTGAAGCTATATTATCTACATATCACTTACAGAGTAGGATCCCATATAAGAAAATTAGAAAGATACTGTATGAATTATGAAAAAGTTAAACACCTAATTTGAAATATTTAAAAGTATGGTGTGTCTTGCTAATATTATGTTGCCTAAACCTAAGAAAAGGAAGATAGGTTCCAAAACATCTTATTATATGTTTATTGAATATGTTGAATATGGTATTGCCTATCGTTTTCTTATTTTGAAAAGTGATGTACTTGATTGTAATAAAATTTTTGAAACAAAGAATGTTGAATCCTTTTAACACATTTTTTCATTTTCTGATAAGAGTTCTCATGTACATGCTAATAGAGCCTTTGAGGATACTAGCAAAGAGTTATTCAAGAGTAAAAAGCTAAGAAAAGAATCATCCTTTGGAAATAATTTTTATACTTACTTGATAGAAAATGATCCTTTAACATTTTCTGAAGCAATTTCTTCTTTTGATGCAAGTTTATGGAAAGAAGTAATTAAAAATAAATTAGACTCTATTTTACAAAATAAAACTTGGATATTAGTTGATTCACCTCTTAGGGCAAGGCTAATTGGTTGTAAGTATATTTTTAAAAGGAAATTTAACCATGATGGCTCAATTAATAAATATAAGTTCGTTTGGTAGCCAAAGTGTTTACTCAAAAATAAAATATTGACTATTTTGATACTTTACTCCAGTAACTAGAATTGTTTTAATTTGAGTTTTATTTGCCTTAATTTCAATCCATAAACTTTTCATACATCAAATGGATGTTAAAACTACTTTTCTTAATGATGATTTAGAAGAAAATATTTATATGACTCAACTTGAAGGGTGCGTTAAATCCGAATAAGAAAATAAAATTTGCAAATTACTCAAATCTCTTTATGGTCTAAAAAAAGCTCCTAAGCAATAACATGAGAAATTTAACTAAGTGTTGTTAAGTAATGATTGTTATATGTTAGAATGGATAAATGTGTATATAATAAAGTTGTAAATAGTGATTGTATTATTATTAGTTTATATGTGAATGACATGCTTATATTTGGTACTAGTTTGAATGTTGCGAATAGTATTAAATTGTTTTTAACTTTTCATTTTGATATGAAAGATATGGGTGAGGCAAAAACAATACTAGGTATTGAAGTTATAAGGAGAGTTGATGGTATTATGTTGTCATAAGAATATTATGTTGAGAAACTTCTTAAGAAGTTTGATAATTATGATATGACATTTATAAGCACTCCTTATAATACTAACTCTCAATTGAAGAAAAATTATAGTCATCCAATGGCACAATATAAATATGCTCAAATTATTAGGAGTCTAATACATTTAATGAAATCCAAGTCATGAGCGTTGGTTTGTTTTAGTAAGAATAATGAAGTATTTGAGAGAAATCATAAATTATAGTATTCTATGTGGAGGTTTTTCTACTATACTAGAAGGATATAGTGATGCAAATTGAATCTCAAACATAATTGAGTTAAGATCTACTAGTGACTTTATTTTCAACCTCAAAGAGGATGCAATAGTATTGAAGTCATCCTTGTAAATAATTCTTGCAAGATCTTCTATAGAGTTAGAGTTTGTAACTCTGGAATTAGCTAGAACTGAAGCTGATTGGTTAAGAAATTTCTTATCTGATATTCTTTTAGGTATGAAGCCTACGCCCTTAGTATCCATGCACTATGATTTACAAGCTACAATTCACATTACCAAGAATAACTCATACAATGGGAAAAAAAAATTGATGCACAAAATTGAGACATGAAATCGTAAGGCAGTTGCTAAGAGATGAAATAATTTCTATTGATTTCGTGAAGTCAAAAGTGAATTTGTCTGATCCTCTGACTGAACCTTTGAAAAGAAAGTTAATTTTGAAAACATCAAGGGGAATGGGACTAAAGCTAATTGAGTAGTCGATTTTGATAGAAACCCAACCTATGTAGTTGAAGATCCCATGAAGTAGGTTTATATGGGTAACAACAAGTTAAAATTGACACTGAAAGCATTAACATTAAGTTCCTCTTATGGTGTGTGAATAGTGCTTATAACTATAATTTGCTAAATAAGATTGAGTTAAACTCTTAATAGATTTATATCCCTTATCGATGTTGTAGCTAAACAGCGTACACTTGATGAATTCACCAATGTGACTATAGAGTGGTGTTGTTTCTATGAGATGATTATTAGCTAAATCTCTAAAGTACTCATGAATAATTAGATACGTGCATGGCCTGTTTAGGTAAAACAGCAATGAACGGCAAAATTTTTGGGGTAAATTTGTAAATAGTAAAATTTCTAACTTAGTTTAAGAGGTTGTTGGTTCTAGAAGTTATAAGCATACTAATAACTATGTATGTTACATTTTATTATTCTATATTTGGTTCGTAGTTCAGAAGATACCAAATTTAAAACTTTTATCCATGAATATAATCCAATATTTCTTTGTTCTCTTTCTTTATTGGATCTTTTTGAAATATATAGGCGATTGTTTGAATATGTTATATTTCAAATGGTCCTCAATCTTACATTGAAAGTTTAAAGAAGTTTTAAATGCTCTGTATTATATTACAAAGAGTTTGGCTCATAAATATTTAGAAGTAACGGGAGTCTTGAGCGCACGAGATGAACCAATCCAAGTGTTAAAACGATCGATTTGCCCTTGCCCCTGCCCAGATGGGGTCCTATAGTGTTTCCATTTATTTTCCTTTTCTTAAATTTATCTACAGCAACAACGTTACTTTCCCTAGTATTTCTCTATCAAAATGTTCACATTATCTGCAACTTCAAAAATATATCTCTTTGAATATCTGCATCCATATCCATAACGTTCTAATTGACCAAGTTCAAAACTCTCTGATTTTTCTCATGTGAACATTGCATGACTTCTCTATAAATAGACAACCTTCTTCCATGCAAATGCATGTTACTGAAAAGACAAATTCTCTCTTCTTCTACTATTCTAATATCTTTCTCTTTTTTCTTTAACAGTTGGGTTATTCTATTAAGCTTTTTGTTGTTTCTGTACCCATCTGTTCGTGGAATGACTTATTTTATCCTAATATGGCTATCAAAATAGTCCTTTTATGCTATTCTAGTGGCACCATTGGTGGAACTTTCGAATGAACGACCAATTCAAATTTCTCTAGTTCGGTGGCCTCATTCAATAAAGTGCTGAATGAGCCAGTAAACGATGATTCCCTTCCCAATTTGGGCTGTTGATAAAAACAGAGCCTATACATCCTGCCATTTAAGATACTCCACTTTTTCGAGTACTCTCAAACATTTTGTTCGATTGCTAATAGTGTTATCCTTGAAATGAACAAATTTGAGGATTTTTTTAATATAGGTGTGAATTAAAATCGAATCTATTATTTGGCAAGAAGTAGTTTTAATTGAAATAACATTCTGTCCTAAGTTAATAACGCAATATCCCTCATTAGGAAAGCAAAAAACTGACATTTTTAATAATATTTGAGGATTCCATCCAAGGTGGACCTAGGACTAACTCATTGGGGTCAATTGATGCCTTTCTCATCAATTTTTTTTTTTTTACAATTTTTTTAATAATACTATTAAAAAATCTAGAAAAAAAATCGTTTTTCATCTTATTTCGAAACTTGATTTTTACCATATTCATAACTGAAAAAAATTGTTTCGTAATAACTGTAGAAATTGAAAAGGTAAGAACAACGGTTACTTCATAATATATATAAATTTTAAACTTTATTATCTTGATTATCTATTGATACAATTCAAATATAGTAAATAACTTTTCAAAATCAACAATTCCTACCACATGATGAAAATAATCAAATTTCATTTTTAATTTTATCATTTCACCTTCAATAAAATCTCGCATTCAATAAATTGTTTTTACTTTTACATTATTATAAAATTAATTTTATATATTTGGAGGGGCCAATTTATTTTAAATTTTAAATATATATTATACATACATATGTATATAGTTTTTTTAAAATTCATGCCCCCTGCCCCTATATGTAGGTCCACCTCAGAGATATTATGGATTAAGGTTGGACCATCCGAACCATTGAAATTCTATAATTCTTATCAGGCAATACAATCTCGCATATAAGTTAGGGTAAAATATGTTAATTATTCTTAAATTTTTATAAATTTTTATTTTTACCTTTGAACGTTAAAATATGTGATTTTATCCCTCAAACTTTTAAAATACTTAAAAAATAACTCTTTTAACAATAAAAGCTCAAGTACAATACAAAATCACCAGATTTTAGCACTCATTTCCCCTTTTTTATTTCTAAAATATTATTCTTCAACTTTAATTTTACTCTCTTCTCTTCGAATTTCTTCATTTATCAACAACAATTTTAAAATCTAATTTCAAACCTTTTATGCAGCTCAATAAGCTTGATATTACTCTTTCGCACTTTTTTGAATCTAACCATACAATAAAAATAACATATTTTACCCTTTAATAAACAAAATTAAAACATAAAGATGAAAAAGAAAAAAAATCGATCCAGTTATTGACGAATAGTAATTTTTTTGGTATCTTTACAGAAATGAAGAATAAATTTGAAAGTAGAAGTGAATTACAAAAAAAAAAAATCTAAAAAGAGAAATGAGAGACAGGCAAGTCGCAGTAATCTTTTCTTGTTATATATAAAAGTTATTTTGTAAGAATTAGAAGGATGACACCACATTGTGAGAGTTGAATGAATAAAAATACCAAAATAAAATAGGTTATGTAGAAATCATGTGATGAACTTCTATGAGCACTTAAAAGTTTTAATTGATAGAGGAACTATTTTTTAGATTTTTTAAAAGCTCGATGATTAAAATCACACATTTTAAAATTCGAATATGAAAATTAAAATTTATAAAAATTTAAAGGTAACTGATATAGTTTACCCTATAAATTACAATTTTCATCTCACTATGTACAAGTAATAACTATATGTAATGGATGCGTTTTGTTCGGTAAGACAATAAACTCACGCTCACATTTACTATTTCTGTATTATTATCGTCTGAGTAGTAATTATATTTAGTATATGCGTTTTATTTTAAAAGATAAACTCATATTTACTAATCATAATCACCAAGTTAGGTTTAGTATGATATCTAAATAGTTATATATATATATATATATAGTATTACTTGATAAATATTGTCAAGTATTTATTATAAATTTTATTTACTCTATTGGTTTGTTAAAGTTGTCTTACGAACGTAAATATTTTTCAGAAATTATGAAATAAAATTTTAAAATTTTACACTAGAAATTTGATAAAGAGTTCATACATAAAAATAGGGAAAATGGAGTTTAAAATCATGAAAAAATAAAATTGACAAATGAATGATTAGTCCTTGTAGAAGGTGTGGAAACTGGAGGTCAACGGTGTCCAGGTCGGCCTTTGATTTGTTACGTGCAGATGCCGATGGGAAGCAACTAGCAAGGGTGGCAAAATGACAAAAAGTACTGTGGAAAGCCAAGGACCACTTCACCACTGGGAACCTCTTTACTGCGGTTCAAAACAATTGGGCATTTTTAAAATTTAAAATTGAAAACACCTTCATACTTTTCTTTAGATCCACTAATTCAACCCCTTAATCAAGATAATAGAAAAATAGCTTGAGAAGATACTTGAAAGTTTCTTCTCTAAACAATCAAATAGTGCATAGTTTTGCTAAACCTTCATGATTATAATAGAAAATTCCAACTAGTTCATTTTTTAACAAATTATACCATTATTTTCTTTTTAAACCGAGACTTTAACGATTTCTTGTGTATTTTCTATTTCATTAGGAGTAGGTATTTAAAGTCTAAATCCATTAAACAAGTTTATTGAAAGACTTAATTCTTAGTCAATCATAATTTGGTTTAGTGATGTTCCTTAAATTGATCAAAATAGTTAGTGTTGAAATTTTTATATTAACATTTTAAGTTTAAATCTCTCCTAACATGAGTTTTATATACACTTTCAAATAATGACTGCGAACCTTAATTAAAAAAAATTTAGTTTAGTAAATTATGATTGTTTGTTATTCAACTTTGCTTTTGTTACTCTGACCGATTAGCATATTTGCACTAAATATTCAACTTTCACGAATTCAGATATATAATTAAATAATGAAAGTGTTATTAGTCCATCATCTGTTTTGCGTTGCAGGGCTATTACTTCGTCAGCTGTTTGTCTTATAACAAAGTCTAAAGCATTTCAAGAATTGCAGCCTTCAATGGAATCCTTATCCTTATTGCTTTCATTTTTGCTCTTGTTACTTCTTTATGCCTTAACCCACCGATTGCTTCAGTCACGGAATCTTCCACCAAGTCCTTTTCCAAGCCTTCCCTTGATCGGCCATCTCTACTTGCTCAAGTCCCCTTTCCACAGAGCCCTCTCTGAAGTTGCCAAACGGTATGGTTCGGTACTTTACCTCTGGTTTGGCTCTCAACCTGTTGTCCTCGTCTCCTCTCCATCCGCTGCGGAAGAATGCTTCACCAAAAATGATATCATTCTTGCCAACCGCCCTGCCGTGCTTGTGGGGAAATACATAGGCCAAAATTACACCAGTCTGGTCTGGGCATCTTATGGCAACCATTGGAGAAGCCTTCGTCGGATCGCCACCATTGAACTCTTATCCTCCCACAGAATCCAGATGCTATCACCTATTCGAATTGATGAGGTCAGAGCACTAATTAGCGGACTCTTTCATGCCTCTGCTGGGAATTTAGAGAGCACGGTGGACATCAAATCAGCACTGTTCGAACTTACCTTCAACGTGATGACGCGGATGATTGCTGGTAAGAAATACTACGGGGAGAGTGTGGAGAATTTGAAAGAAGCTAAGATGTTTCAAGAGATTGTAAAAGAAATGGTCCATACGGCAAAACAGGCCTTTGTTTTGGATTTCATGCCATTCATGCGGTGGTTTGGATATGGAAAGGTGGAAGATAGACTCACAGAACTGTACAGAGAAAGAGACAAAATGATGCAAAATGCAATAGAGGATTGCAGAAGGATGGATGCCGATGATGGCCTTTCGACTAATCCTCAAGGAAGGAAAAAAAACATAATCCAAGTGCTCTTGTCCTTGCAGGAAACAGAACCCGAGAGCTATCCTGATGAAATTGTCAAAGGTCTCCTTGCGGTAAGGATCCTTCCACTGTGCAGCACTGAATTTACAGTATTCTGTACTTGTATTGTGTACTATTTTGCTGAACATGTTGATCAAAATATCTCGCTTCTGCCCTCCAACCCTTATGCTATCACATAAAAATTAAATTTCAACCCCTGAAATTTTAATCAAGATGGAGTTAATACCAATAACGAGAAATGACTGCTCTCAAATACTCATGAACTTGGACAATCATAAGATGGCATCAACATGCGTGACACATTCGTGCAATCTAGCTGTATTAAATTGCACAGTCCTAATTTCCTGAATTATGCGCACCATTTCCACAGGTTTTGTACCAAGCTAGTACTGAAACCACAGCTACCACAATGGAGTGGGCATTTTCGCTTTTGATTAGCCATCCCGAGGTTATTCAGAAGGCACAGGCTGAAATTGATACAGTTGTTGGAAACAGTCATTTGATAGAAGAATCAGAGGTGGCTAAACTTCCCTATCTACGTTGCATCATCAAAGAAACTTTGCGTCTCCATCCACCGGTGCCGTTCCTACTGCCTCATTACTCCTCAGAGGATTGCACAGTCCAAGGTTTTCGCATCCCACGCCGAACTACATTATTGGTGAACGTATGGAGCATACACAATGATCCCAAGATATGGGCAGAGCCAGAAAAATTCAAGCCTGAGAGGTTTGAGGGCTTAGAAGGGTCCAAAGATGATTTCAAATTCATGCCTTTTGGTTCAGGGAGAAGGGGATGCCCTGGGGAGACCTTGGCCATGCGCAGCATTGGATTGGCATTAGGCTCTCTGCTCCAATGCTTTCACTGGGAAAGAATTACTAAAGAAGTAGACATGACTGAAGGAAGTGGATTCTTTGCATCGAAGACTCGGCCATTGATGGTCAGGTGTATTCCACGTCCAAACACGTTGAGCCTTCTGTCTCAGATATGAGATTATAATGTATGAATTCCAGCGTTCTTTCATCTAATTTGTCTACTCCGAAATTTTCGGATATTGAATAAAAAGTCTGGAAGATAGCTCTAATGCATGCTTTAAATTGCTAACCTATAAGTCCACTATTCTGTTGCCCACTATGTTTTTGGCCTTTACATATATAGAGCTCTCTGTCAATCCATCTATTAATATCGACTCCTAGAGTCTCCATTCAGAGTGTCATTTACTACTAAATCAAAGCTTTTCCAGAACTTTTCTTATTTAATGATTTCTACTGCAAAACCAGAAGAAAATGGTGATCAGGAACGAAAAGACAGACAGACAGTAGAAAGCCACTAAAAGCAGCCATTCTATAGCCTTCAGGAAAGACAATTCCTTTGAGCAGTTCAAAATTGTATTCTTTTTGTGTTTCACAGCTTCAGTAACAATGTTGTTCTAGTTTAGCATTTTCTTCGAGCAATGCTGCAAAAAGAAAAAAAAAAAAATGAAACGTAACTTTGATAGTTCATTAGCTAACGTTTAAGAGACACAAACAGAGCACCCAAATCTCCCAGCTCACGTTTCATACCAAATTTAGCTTCTTCAGCTTGTGCTTCATCTTCATCGTATGAAAACACCACGGTGGGAGAAGGGGAGAAAGGGCAATGCGGCAACGAGGGAGGCAGAGAAAAAATGGAGTGTAACGGTGGCGTCAAGGAAAAGAGAAGCGGAAGGTGCGGCAGTAGCAGAGATGGGAAATTAAAAATGGAATATTTGGAGACATGGAAGAAAGGAAAAGATTTGGAGGTGGAAGGTTGAAAGCATTGCCGTCTCACCTTTCCCCTCTCTCCTCGCCGCACCTTCCCTCTTCCTCTGATACTGCTGCCGCCACCCTTTCTTCCTCATCAACAATTGACCTCTCTCATTCCTCTCTCTACACTTGCAATGACACCTGGGCCGACTCGTACAGTTTCGGGCCGTGTCGGATTGGTCTGCGAGTCGTGCGAGCCGATCCTTCCACTGTGCAGCACTGAATTTACGGTATTCTGTACTTGTATTGTGTACTATTTTGCTGAACATGTTGACCAAAATATCTCGCTTCTGCCCTCCAACCCTTATGCTATCACATAAAAACTAAATTTCAACCCCTGAAATTTGATAGAAGAATCAGAGGTGGCTAAACTTCCCTATCTACGTTGCATCATCAAAGAAACTTTGCGGCTCCATCCACCGGTGCCGTTCCTACTGCCTCATTACTCCTCAGAGGATTGCACAGTCCAAGGTTTTCGCATCCCACGCGGAACTACATTATTGGTGAACGTATGGAGCATACACAATGATCCCAAGATATGGGCAGAGCCAGAAAAATTCAAGCCTGAGAGGTTTGAGGGCTTAGAAGGGTCCAAAGATGATTTCAAATTCATGCCTTGTGGCTTAGGGAGAAGGGGATGCCCTGGGGAGACCTTGGCCATGCGCAGCATTGGATTGGCGTTAGGCTCTCTGCTCCAATGCTTTCACTGGGAAAGAATTACTAAAGAAGTAGACATGACTGAGGGAAGTGGATTCTTTGCATCAAAGACTCGGCCACTGATGGTCAAGTGCATTCCCCGTCAAAACATGTTGAGCCGTCTGTCTGAGATATGAGACTAAATGAATTTCCAGTGTTCTTTCATCTAATCGGTCTACTCCAACATCTTTGGATATGGAATACAAAGTCCGGAAGATAACTCTAATGCATGCTTTAAATTGCAGGCCTATGGAACTCCTTCTCCTGTCAAGTCCAATATAGCAAATCGAGAGTATATTCTGTAGCCTTCTGGATAGACTATTACTTTCAGCAAGAGCAGAAGTTCAAAATCGTATTCTCTTTGTATTTCACAGTTTCAGTAACAATCTTATTATAGTTTAGCATTTTCTGTGAAAAATGTTGAGGGAAAAAAAAATTTGAAACCCAACCTGGATAGTATTAGCTAACGTGTAACAGACACAAACAGACCACCCAAATCTCCCAGCTAACATTTTATACCAAATTTAACTTCTTCAGCTTGTGCTTCATCTTCATCGCATAGTTGTTCTGGAAGCAGTACCAGGTGGAACGCTTCAGTTACTGCTTCAGTTAATGTCATTCATTACAATATAGTTAAGTTCTAATGTACTTTAGTTAATGGACTATGGAGTTGCACGGTGTCTTTAATGATACCCCAGAAGAAAGTGGAGCCACTGGCTCCGATTCAGGTCAACTATCAGACGATTGTTTCCAAAATCAATTTCGCTGAGCCTTTTCCATAGCCACTGGATGGCTAAGCAGTAGTAAACATGTGTACCCCCCCTTCCCCCCAACCATTGTACTGGCTTGCTCAAGCATCAGTAGCTATATATATGTGTGTGAGTCTATATCTAACTTCATGGAAGAACAAACAGAAACCAGAGTAGATGTATAAAGTATTTTTCATTTCAACGAGCGCAAGATTACACAAGGCATCTCATTCTTTAAAAAATTATCTAAAACAATTAGGTAACATCTACCAAGCAAACCTCATCCTTTATCTCCTGTGGATGCATCTGTAACAACCCAAGGTGGTCAGAGACTTGTAAAATCATTCATTCAAAAATTATCAACAAAAAGGAAAACAAAAAAACTTGGAAAATTGTCAAAGTACTAAGCTAATCTAGATCCTTGCTGATCTTCATGTGAGGCAGGGGCAGTCCAGTACTTCTTAATCGCAACTAATAGTTTCTCCCTCTCATGAGGGCCACCTTCATGGTCTACCAGTCTGCTTTCCCATTGAAGTCCATCCACAATGCTCTTCACATTCACTAAAACATCCACATCATCTCGGATAATAACACTACCTTGTGGCCTTAGTATTCTGTCCATTTCTAACAGGATCACCTCCATGTCACATCTGTTATACATAAATAGGAAAGAATGATAAGGAAATTTATGGCCCTTGCAGTTAATTAGTCAGGAGGTCAATGTTAAGGCTCCCTCCTCATACTCTATTTAATTTTATTTAATAAAGAGGTAGGGGTCTTCCTAACCCCACCCCCCCCCAACCACGGCACTGGTTGCTTTAAAAAAAAAAAGCTAATTAGGATCACAAATTGTCACCTCTCCTTGTAGAGGCTGAATACTGAATCAGCATGAATGAAGTCATAAGTTCTTGGATAAGTAGACATGGCTTCACACCTAAGACAAGATTAGTTTATCAGTTAAAGCAGAATTTTTGAATGGTGTAATACTTATATGTCTAGACATGATGACGAACATATGCAATCCCTTATGGCATTACGAGGATCTCTCATGATGCAGTCAAGAAAGCATACCAGTTCTGATATGTCCCAATTAGTCCACGCTCATATATTACTCCCAGGGTGTTCACTTCTGCCTCAACAGGAACAACATTCATAACCCATACTGGATCATTGATGAGAGCAGCAGCTAACCCTCCCAAGTATGCATTCATATCAAGCAAGTTTCTGTACCTTCCAGGCTCTGCTAACTGAGAGTCAACAGCCTTGTAATGTGCAACTCTTTTCTTCCACAATTCGGTATTCTTTTTAAAGATTTCCGCTGTAATACCATCTAGACTTCCCCTAGCAATTCTTGGAGGTATAGCTATCAATCTCTCTGGCCAATTTGCCAGCTGTCCTCCTGCAATTTCTTTAATGTCTGATACTTCAGGCAGAGGGGTTAAACATGACTCCATTTTAGTATACCTGTAAAGAGCGAGTTAATAATATGGGATTCGACAGGCTCATAAAATTTAGACATTGGATACATAATTCAGCCAAAAGCAAATATTTCAGAATGCTCTTGACAGAAAATGATTTGCCATAGCTCAATGGCATTCCTCAGCAAGCAGGTGCCAATATCATGATCATTTATGTTTTATAATAATAAAAAGGGTTTTCATGTTTTCATTGGTTACTGCCTTTAAAATTTGTGAATCCCATAGAGAGTTGAAGAAAAGCTTGTCATATAAAGGTTATTAGATCTTGAATTCTGCTTTAAAAGAAAACCACAATTACAAGAAAAAATCAGTAGTATACAGATGTGCTGACAAAAAAAAACTTATTCCATGACCCTTTATCATTGAAAATGAAAACCGAATATGCAGAAGAAATAATTCAAGGAAATACAAAATTACCATGCTTTGTCTGGCTCCCGTGACTGGCAGAATTGGGGTTTCCTGAACACTTTCCTGTTTATTATACAGTGCTTATGATTGGTAGGCTTCTGCCAAATGGCAATATCATTCTTCTGTGCCAATTTCTTCCAGCATAAGCTTCTTGCTACATTCTCAATTGCTTCTTGCTCTGCTTTCAGATCTTCAGGCTTCCTGTCCCAGCCTTTCCAGTGCTTTTCCCAGTTTACAGGTGGTCCAGATAATATCCAGTAACCACCAGGCCGTAAAACCCGATCAACTTCCATTAAGTACAGCCCATCTGCCCAAAGTAATTTCAAAATTTCTGTTGTTATTTCTGTGCTTTTGAAAATAGAGTGAATTCTGAACTTTAAGATATCTAGATTACCATACTGGCCCCATGGGATGAGACACCGAGAACAATGGGCCATATCAAAAGCTCTTGAAGGGTAAGGTAGCCTAATGGAGGCAAAAACGCCAATTAATGCAGGAACTCCTCGCTCAAGAGCAAACTGGACTTGTGCTACATGTGTGTCTCTTGGAGCAAATGACACGGTCAGTATGTCTCTGGAGAGCAGGTAGGCACCCCAACTTGCAACCTAAAAAGGCAAGAGAAAAAAAAACTATTCATTGCAATATTGACATTCAAGAACTGATAGCGCTCTCCAATTAATGAAAACTATGCCTTCAGTCTCTTCTACCCCCATAATCCTCCAGCATTCAAGGAGTCCTTACGTTCATCTAATTATTTTAGATCACCATATTCGTATGCATAGGATTCCAATAATGTTGCTAAAGACGACATCAAGACACTAAACAGCCTGATAAGTTGTCTAATTGAGATTAAAACGAATTTCTAGAACCAGAAGAAAATTAACAAGAGCTGAAAAAACAAGAACTTAAAAATTCACAAAACGATTTCACTTGAAGTTTCCAAAATGGAGAAGCCTATGTAAGACAGACTTTCCTCCACATTTGATTCTAACACAATACATCAACCGACCATTACATATCCAAAAACAAAGGCAACGAAGTTAAGGGCAGCTTCAGCAACTACCAAATGACTTTCATAATTAAAACTCTAGAAGAGCTTGATAAGGCTTTGTCAACTAATTCTTTTATAGTTGAAAATGACGCAGTACTTGCCTTCTCCTCTAATAGCAAGAAGACAAAAAAACACAGTCGTTTACTGGTGTTCAAATGGCATTTGCTCCTAATCAGACAGAGTTCTGCCAATTCCAGTATGCAGCGCAATTTAGTTCACCAGCTTTCAACACAGATTCAACCTCTACATTAAATACCCTTCATACCTTCTACCAGCCTAGCACATTATTACCGACACAAGATTCAACAAACCACGACCGGAAGTAACCGAACACAAAAAAGGGAACTGTTGCAGTAAATATTGGAATCAAGAAGGTTCCTTCCCATCTGTGTACTCTTCACTTTGCCATCTTTAACAACAGCAGCAAGAAAAGATATCCCAGAATTTATTTCCCAATAATTTTTTGTGTTCTTCAAGTGTAACTGAAGGAACCACGTTAATTTCATGGATGCATACGTCCACCAATTCTAGAAACTAGAAATCTTCCTATACTCGCATTCCTGTCAAATCCCAATCCCCAAAAACACCGGCTTTCTAATGAAATTATAAAAAAAAATTAAAATTTTTTTAACGGTTTAATTTCTTACAAGGTTCTTGAAAGGTAAACTACTAACGTAAGACCAAGTAAGAAAATGTCCTTTAAAAACAAAATTGAAAAAGTCAAACGTCAACTCTATTTAAAATATGCCCCCCTCAAACACAAACACTCAGCAAACGGATTAGCACACAAGTGCCAAATTTAAAAATGGTCTTCATTCTCATACTAACTGCCAGCCCCTTTAATTTTATAACTCATCCCATCAATAAAATTAATTAATTTTTAACAAAATTAGTGTCACAAGTTTTCCAAATTATTAATTTATATCACAAGGTGTAGCAAAAATATTATGATCAACGGTTATAATATCAAGATTACTTAACCACAGGAAAAAAAAAGGGAAAAAACTTTTAACTTAACAAAAGAGAAAATAAAAAAATAATTGATAATTTGAAGAATAATAGCGTACGTACTCCGCAGCCGGTGTCAATTGCCGTCCTTATAGAACCATTCTTTAGATTGATTAACTTTCCAATGTCGTCGATGTAAGCGTTGGCGCCGCGTGGAAACATGGTTCCACCACCAGGGAACTTGAACCGGTCGCCTTCAAACCGGACCCAATTCTGACCGGCCTTTTCTACCGTCAAGTGCTTATGTGGGACGTTAGCATACCAAACCATGTCTCGGCTCTGCGGCCACCGGAAGGGCGTCTTGTACCCGTAAGGCGCCGGGATTCTACAGCTCAACACCTCGTCCTTCGTGGGGCAATGTCTTTCTCGATATACAAGCATCTTTCTATCGAACTTCAATGATCTTTTGGCGTCTTCGCACGGGGTGTATTCCGATAATTCTGCGCTGCATGAAGGGAACTGTTTTACACGCGCCGTCTCTGGAAGTAAGACAAGGTCTTCGGCGGTGTGGTGGGGCATGAAGTCGAGGGAACCGTTGGGAGTGCTGTCACCGGTACTGAGGTTGGTCGAGTTTCTCAAAGGATTGCATGGGATACCAGGGAGGATGATGGCGGTTGGGTTGGCGGGACCGCTTAAGCCGCCATGCTGCCAAATTCCGATGAGGTAACTTAGAGAACAGAGAATTGTGATCGTGGCCGTGTAGTAAAGGTTGGTTTGCTTTATTTTCAAGGAAAGGTACTGAGGAAGGTTGGCCCAAGTCGCCATTGGCACCAACTCCCAAGAAAGAAATGAGATGATGTATCGTTTCTACTTCGTTCTTGTCTTAGAAATCTTTACATCTAGAAAGAGAGAGAGAGAGAGAAGAAAACGTCTGTCTAATGTCTATTCTTTGAATTGATGCGGACAGAATCACAAAGATGGATGCTTTAGACAGAAAGACAACTAATCAGGGACCAATCAGAAATTATCAATTAAAGAGTAACCGGAGTTTATCTCATCTCTCTATGCTATTAATTATCTGGTCCAGGGAAAGGAAAACAAAGGGTCGCCTAGGATGAAGACCTTGGAATTACGACGACAACTGAATTTTGGGAGGTGCTATCACGGGGTTTAAGGTGGCTATGGAGGAAAAGGAAGAGCTGGTCGATTTAGGAATGGATGAAGGAGACAGCCGTCACGCGCTGCCGCTCTCCCGTGAAAAATAGTCTTGGCAATAAGGAAGGAAGCTAGTTGCTGCCTGCGGGTGGGGGCGGGTTGGAGTGGTAGTGGGGGATTGGGGGGCGGCTGTGGAAGGACGATAGAGGAGCTCCTCTCTCTGTGACAGTGTGAATATCTGGTAGGAGGTATTTTTGTCTATTGCCTACAGCAAGCAAAGAATATGGATGCACTCATACTCATAATGGTATGGAATTTCTATCGTTGCCTTACTTGCTGGAGGAGAGTTTCATTTTTGCCCTTTTTCCTTTTTTAAAATTTTTTTAATTCCCTAAAAATTACGTTTTATTTTGCAATTATCCAATTGTATTAGGTAAAGTATTATGTTTTTAAAAAATTACATTATATATTATTTTTCAAAATCAATGTTACGTCTATTATTTTTTTTAAATTATATCATTCATACGTATTCTTTTTATTTTAAAATATTTGTCATTATTATATAAATTATTTGTACTAAAGAAAAGATTGAAAAACTTTTAATGAAATTTATTTTCAAATTTAAAGACCTATTAATATTATGATTTAATAAAATAATAAATAATAAAAGCATATTAATTGAAAAAATAATAAATGTATTTTTTTTAGATACGGAGCCAAGGGGGGAGGGGGTGGCACTCACCCCCCCCCCCCCAAAGATTTTTGAAGATTCCTTAGATTATATTAACATAGATTTTTTTTACCCTCAATATTCTAACACTAAAGGTTTATTAAAAAAAATGTCAAATTCAAGATTTAATTACTATATATTGTCTACATTTTTAGTAATTACTATTCTCTTAAACTATTATCTTTTGCCTAAACTTTTAATAATTATTATTTTTCTTTTTCATTTTTAGTTTACTATTCTCAATTTAAAATTTATCTCTCGTGATTTCTTATTGAAGAAAGTACCAATTAAAACCAACTACGACGTAGTTATGTTAATAAGTCTTTTTATTCTTTTTTTTATATATTATTTTTTGTCTGTTTCTTAGCATTAAAAATTCTTTTATTTTTTTCCCTTGTTTACGTGAATGACTCTATAATATAATTTGTTTATATTTTTATTTATATTATCGATTGACCTTTTATTTAAAATTGAGATTGAATAATGTCTCAATTTTAAGGAACATTATATTATATTATACACTTTTTAGGTTTTATATTGAATTTTGAATCTATTTCGTATTAAATATATAAAAATAGCATTAAAAGTATATTTATATTTTTTGTGTTCTTTATTTTTCAATATTTGTATTAGGATGAACGTTTTTTTAATGAAGATCCTTCTATTTAGTGATTCATTCTTAATCTAAAGTCTAAGAGTTTCTTTTATTTTTTGTCATAAATTAGATAATGAAAAATATATTATAAACTTTTATTTATAAAATAATTCTTTTATCTTTCTTGTAATTTTAGGAGGTTTACTTATTTTTTATCTTAACAAATTTACTTAATTTCAAGTTGTTCATGCAATTAAGTATAGTGAATAAAACTGTAAACTCCTTTTTTTAAAAAAGACCTATACAAAATGGGATTGAAATATCTCTTTCAAAACAATATTCAAGTAATGCTAAATCTTCCCATTTAGCTTCCATGGTAAATCATGATCAACATGGAGCAAAAGCATCAATATTGGAGTCAAATGAGTGTGAAGCATTATCTATTGTGCATGATTTTGGAGACCGTCATTAATATGAAGTTATCCTCTAAATCAACAAGATGAGATTCAACAATCATCTAAATTCTTCATAATATTAATTATATATAAAGAATCAATTTATTTACATAGTTAATATTGAAATTATAAATTCTTATCCCTTAAAAAAAGTTCTAGTTCCGTCCTTGTTTGATTTCATAAATGAAAAAATTGAAATATAATAAGTCTCTAAAATTAATAGGTATTTTAAAACAAATTGAGTATTACTATTTCATTAAATTATAATATTAATTAATTTTTAATTCTCAAATTAGCTCTATAATTATTAGTAAGGTAATTTAATCTTTTTTAAACTCAATCAATTTTAAAGTTTCATTTGAATGTACTTAAATTGAGATTATATTTAATTTTTCTTTAAAAAACTATAACATAATTTTAAATTTTATAAATTTAAATATCGACATTATGATCTATTTAGAGTGATTAATAAAATTATTCGTATTTCCCAAATAAGCTTCATCTAGATAAAAAAAATAAAATAAAACAGTATTTTAAAAAAAATAGTTGCAATTAAAATTCAAAAGTAACACGTATTTGAAAACTGATAAAACATTTGTTTTCACTCTTTATTTACACAAGTCCAATTAGTACTACTACCCCTTGTATTTTAGTTGGTTAGAACATGGATCTGATGTGACTTTGGAATCTGATTACTTTCCTATGTGTTTCTTTGGGTAGAGAATCATAAATATCTTAGTGCAATTTACTTAAAAACAAGTAGTCTATTTTCAATCAATTTGAGTAGCAAAGAAACCAATACCACTTTTAATTTTGTTTTTTTTAATTATTTTCTTAATGGATGTGTATGTACCTTTTGCTTTTTTTCTTTTTTTTTTTTTGACGTATTTATATAATATAAAAATTATAATTTTATCCAAAATCATCCGTTTAATTAGTTATGTGTTTGTCTTTGACTACTACCTTTTAAAAAAATATATTAATAAAGAGATAAACAATTTCTATCTGAAACTGGACTGATGTTTCAAAAAATGTTTGGTTACTACCCCTAGTTGTGATATATACTGGGGAAGCCATATGCAAATGGAAATTTTTATATGGACTCAATTCACATAATTGAAGGGCATTTATATTTTGTATTTCATACAATACAAGTTATATAATATAATTTAATAATGTATCTAGTTTACATATACTCGGGTTTACATAAGAATGTTTCATAAGCAAAATGTATCTCGATGGGCAAGAGCCTATGCTGGCCTTTTCTGCATCAATTCAACTGGTGAATCATGAATTTTGATCATAGATTATTGTTATTGATCAAAATAATATATGTAAAGTGGGTCGGGCTGGATCCCCGAATTAAGCGAAAAAATTATCATCCCTAAATTTAAATATTGACATACGTCAAATTAATTTAAATTTTATAATTAAAATTTAACTTGACTCGACATATTTAGATTTGTCTTTAATCAATAGAGCACAATAACGATTGTAATAATATTATGAAATATTTATCTTGACCTCAATTATACTAATACTTGTCAAATATTCTTACTTTTTTTTTTTTGTTGGTGGGAATAAATGTACTTTAAATTATTCTTTCCTTGTGACCTTAACACTTATGCGACAAAAAGGAATTTGATAATAAAGTTTGTCTAAATAGGAATTTGAATGGCAATACAAATTCTAAAAATATTTGCTACTTTCTTTTATTTTTTCGTATTTGTAGCAATCCATTACAATGACTATTATAGTTTCATTTATTCCCAAATTTCTTCTTTTATTCACAAATATAAATTGAAAATGTCATTTAAATAATAATCGAGAATAAACGGAACTTTGGTTAGACTAATTTTTGTCCTTAATGCAACGTCTTACTCATTCAACTAACATTATGTTGTGAATTTGATTCAAAATAAAATCAATAAATATAAAATTATAAAGTAAAGATACTAGAAGAGGAGAGAAAAGAAAGAATCACTTATATACGATTTCATTGATGGTTCGTTTGTTTACATATGACCCTTATTTATAGAGGTTTCGATACATCATCTGAAAGGATAAGAAATGAATTTAATAAATGCTATCTTATCTTATCCATTAATAACCCTAGAAAAATTAACAGTCATATTATCTTCAAGATAAATGAATAGAATGAAGAAAATGAACAGCCACTTAATATTTTCATAACACTCCCCCTTGGATGTTCATTTTCAACCACTTTAAAAAATACTTCGTTAAAAACCTTCGTAGGAAAAATCCCGTGGGACAAAAATTAGTGAAAGAAAAGCGTGCACTTTCCGTTCTAAAGGGAATACTGCCTCATTAAAAATTTGACTAAGAAAAAACCCAATAGGAAAAAATCTTAGTTAGGGAAAAAAAGTACAATATATATACTCTACCTCTTAATAACATCTTTAAGATGACTTTATTTCTTTCAACCTACGCATTCCAATTTTATATACTAATTTTTCAAATGAAGCAGTCGGCAATACCTTAGTGAATAAATTTGTCAGATTATCACATGATCAAATTTGTTGCACATCTATTTCACCTCTCTTCTGGAGTTCGTGAGTAAGAAAAATTTTAGTGAAATATGTTTTGTCATATCTCCTTTAATATATTCACCTCTTAATTGAGTTATACAAACTGCATTATCTTTATAAAGAGGTATTGAAATTTCTTTTTCAAAAGGCAATTTACAATTTTCTCGAATATAATGGATCATTAATTTCAACCACACACATTCTCGTTAGTTTTTAGCTAATTCTGGTGGTTGTCATTATTTATTGTAACTTTGTTATGACTATTGCGATCATAATGAATATTTTTATCACGACCATATATTCGTCTACGGCCACGGCCATATCCACGACCACGACCTCTTCCAGGGCCAAAATTACGAGTTCTAACATCATTCACTTCTGGGAATAGAGTAGAATCTATTGGTCGAGCTTCATGATTTTTTATTAATAACTCATTATTTTGCTCAGTTACGAGAAGATAATATATCAATTCTGCATACTTCTTGAATCCCTTTTCTCGATATTGCTGCTATAGGAGTATATTCGAGACATAAAAAGTAGATAACGTTTTTTCTAACATATCCTCATCAGTAATATTTTCTCCACATAGTTTTAGCTGCGAGCTAATTTTAAAAATAGCAGAATTATACTCACTAACGGATTTAAAATATTGTAATCGCAAGTGCATTCAGTCATACTGTCTTCTGGTGATCAAACCTTTTTTTCAAATTAGTTTACAAAATAAGTGGATTTTTCACGGTAAAATATTCAACCTCTAAGTCATCATGAAGATGATGGTGGAGAAAAATCATAACTTTAGCATCATTTTGTGATGATGATGAATTTTCTTCTACAATAGTATCTCCAAATCCATTGCAACTAAATGTATTTTAGCATTTAGTGTCCAAGATAAATAATTTTTTCCAGTAATATCAAGAGTTGCAAACTCAAATTTGGTGAGATTTGCCATGTGAATAGAAAATCAAATAGAAAAAGTGCCTACCTTCCTCTTTTGTTCTAGAAAACTTAAAAAAAAAAATCAGACTTCTTGATTGTATGGATCGAGAGAGAATTTCGATGGTGTTGGCTTGGTTATCACCTTCAATAAAACAATTTCAATAATGTCACCGTAATTATAACCTTCAGTAAAATAAATTCGATAGAGTCTCGTGTTGATAACGTGTTGTGAATTTGATTTAAAATAGAATTAGTAAATATAAAATTGTAAAGTAAATATATTAGAAAATAGAGAATCGTGTAGATACGATTTCATTGATTACTCGTTTGTTTACATATAACTTTTATTTATAAATGTTTCGATACATATGATAAGAAGTGAATTTAATAAATACTATCTTATCCCATCCATTAATAATCTTAAAAAAATAAATAGTCACATTATCTTCAAAATAAATAAATAAAATGAAGAAAATGAACCGTCACTTAATATTTTCATAACACATTATAAATGAATTAATTTATGTTTTTACTTATTAATATTAAAAAGTGGGGAAATATCTGCCTAACTTGTGGTAGGGGCAGTTTGAGCCGGTGGCCGAGGGCAGATTGATGGGGCCCACGGAGATAGAGAATACTAGAGTATTGATGGGGGTAGCATTTGACTTTCATTTTTTAATAGTCGGAGACAGCAAATAGTCAAAGCAAACACCGCCTAAGGCACGTTGCTTTGATCCGCAATTCCCCAGAAACCAATTTTTTTAATTCAGATGCCACCTTAGCGACGGGCACGGCGCATTGTATTAAAATCCGCAGCGTCAAAAGTAATTATTATTTTTTTAAAAAACAGTAGTAATTATTTTTTATAATTAAGATTAAAAACAATTATTGGATGCGATAATTATAAAGGTGAACGTTTTTTTTAGATAAAAATTATATAAATTACTAATAATTGACATATTCTGCTATAATTTAAATATTGAAAGACGTTCAATTTTATTTAAACTAAAACGAGCAATTTCCTCTGAGTGAAAATGCACAACTAATTACGACAAAAAATAAATTATTTTTTTTCAAAATTAAATCGTTCGATAATAAATACATTTTTTTTATATATTTAACATGAAATGTTCAAATATTTAGGAATAAATATTTTTTTATAGCAGATCCAATTTGTATTAACTTATGAATCTTATTATTAACTTCTGATATAGTAAGTTATTCCTAATTAACTATTATATTAAAAATTTTGTACCAAGTCAAGATGATATATTCTTATTCGAACAGAGTAAGTATAATTAAATTATAAAATTTTTAAAATATTTATATAAATTTACTTTTTATACATCACATCTATAAAAAAATAAAAATTTAATGTGTAATACAATTTGTACAAAATTTTAAATGCAATAATAGAGAAATCACTTTATTTGATCTATAAAATTTGAAACTTGTAATATTTTCATCTTAAACAATTTTATTATTATTTTTATAATTCTTAATAAAATTATAATGTATTAAATAGTTTTTAACTATCCTTTCTAATATAATATATTAAAAAGAACTATAAGGGTAACTTTTAATTTTATTAATAATTATAACAGTAAAAAAATATTATAAATTTTGAATTTTAAGAATTAAATAAATTAGTTTATTTAAAATAAAATCCATATATACTCTTTTTTTTGGGGGGGGGGTGGTGCGCGGGGTCTCTTTTTCTAAATACAAAAAGGAGAGGAAGGGGTGAACTATTATAAGGGCATTTGTGAATTACAATGCAAGAAAAGTGTCCATCATCAAAACAGATACGATTGGTTTGCTAAACTTGGAATTTGGAAGTAGATCTTTGGACAAAAGGTGAAAAGGTAGGACCACGAAGAAGATCACCTGCTTTTAGAAGAAGCATGTGCATACACCCCCTAACTAACATGTCTGTTGTCTAATGTCTTCTCCATGTACTGTTCAAACGTTGGTAAACACCCAAACAACGTTATTTATTCGAAGGACAGGAAGAGCTGCCCAACAAACACAAGCTATTGGACTAAACCATGTACCAAATGTCCTTACCAGCCAAAACTACCGTTGACATTTTTGAAATCCTAAAGTGAACTCGTGGATCAAACTATTTTAAGTGTTATTATTTTTATTTTATAAAATAAATCGTTTTAGATTTATGTATAAAAATTAAAAGTTCATAAATTTTAAATAATTTTAAAAATACTCTTAATAAAATCTTTGTTTATTTTAGTAATTGGAGAGAGTTAGATTATAATTAGTAGGAAAAGAGATATTGTAAAGAGGGGTAAAGTTGAAAAAAATAATAAATTTTTATGAAACTTTATAAAATAACTTATATTATGAAAAAAAATTTTAAATCTTTTCAAATTTAAAACGACTTATATTGTGAATTAGAAGTAATATATTACATGTAGTGAAAATTATACATTTTTAAAAATGTATAACACTTTAAAATAGATAGTTTATGTGGACTCGATTTATACAAGAATTCCTCTTGACATTATAAATCTAGAGAAAGAATCAATAATTTGAGATTAAAGGAAATAAATTATATAAAAATAAATATTAAAATATTGTTTTATAATTTTAAAAATTTTTAGAATACAAAATATAAATTTTAATTAGTTTTTTAAATATAATTTTATTAAGACAAAATTAAACTTTTTAAAAATTTCGGAGGGACGGGACACCAAAACTTGCACCCACCTCCACTTTTTAGCCGTCTATGCATGGATCCATCATTTCAAAATAGCAAATTGATTACTATAAAGTATCATTACATTGTTCTTTTTAGCTGTTGTGTTTTGTAAATTTTGTTAGTTTAATATATATCAAGCACAAACTCAACATCTTGAATTGAAGAATAAATTTATAAGAAAGGAAAAAGTAAAAAAAAAAAAACAAATTGTAATTTTAAAAAAATTTGAAAGATAAAAAGTAAATTTATACAATTTTCGTAAAAAGAAATCTCTATAGTATAATACTTTCTCTGTACTAAAAAAAAATGTCAATTTAACAAATGACATACAGATTAAAGAATTGTTAAAATTTATATAATTATAAGTAGAAAAAGACTATTATATCTAAAGAAAAGTAAACCTTCATTAATTAGATTGAGAATATATACATATTTAATGAGATCAATTATTTATTAAATAATTAAATAAATAGTAAATTAAGAATATATGATAATAAATACATTCTTGATTTGTAAAATTAAAAAATATTTTAATATAATAAAAATAAAAAATTTTAATATTTTTTTAAGACAAGAAGAATATATTAATATAACGAGATGTTACCCGAAGTCAAAAGACAAAATTCACACGAAGAGATAGTATTTTTTATATAGTGATAATAAGAGATATCATATATTATTTCTAAATATTGAAAACAAAAACTTAATGATAACAACAGACAAAGCTATCACATTCAAATATTTAGAAATAAAAGAAAGAAAGGTTCGAGACGGCAAATAAATAAATCACGGGATTGGAGCTACTATTCTCCCCCATTCCTGTCGGTCAAAATACAAGGGTCCACGTGAATTTTACAATCAAAACAAAAAAAATAGTTGGCTCTTTGAAACTCCCCGGATATGGTTTGCATTAGCCACCCTATTTCAATTTAAAATTTTATTTTAATTTAAATAATTATTATTTATCGAGATATCATCTTTTCTCTTTTTTATTTTACTTAAACTTTACTTTGATATAATATTTTTAATAATTTTTATTATATTCAAATTAATTCATCTCAAAATAATTTTTATTTAAACATACTTATCATCACTTGTATAATCTCAAAAGCATAGATCTGAACATCGGACCAGATCGGTCAGTTCAACTGATTGAACTTGAAATCGATTATTTGTTCGGACCGATTGTATCTTATACATTGGGGAGTATAAGAACTGATAAAAAATCGTTCGAACTGGTCAAAAATTGATCAAACTGGTCAATTTGTTATGATTTTTGCAATCCATCGATTTGATTAAAATTACGTTGTTTTGGATAACTACCAGACACGAATAGTAAGAGAAAAGAAAAGAATTAATAACTAATGTCTTGTTATTTTCTATATAAATTTATGTCTTGAACCTTTTGATAAATAACTAATTTGTTTTTATTTAAAATTTATTAGATTTAAGAGACATTTTTTTATATTTTCATTATATGTATATCTAATAATAAATAATATTTTTATATAAAAATAATATTAAAAAATATTTAATTACATTCTGATTCAATTATGATTAAATCTGTAAATCATTGAATTTGTTGTTTTACGATGACCAATAAGGTTTTTAGAACCTTGCTCCGGAGTGATTGGACATCTATACCCCTTTGGGCCAAGCAAATTAACTGAATGACCTTGAGTCGCAATAAAATTTCCGAGGCGGAAGCCCGTCTCTGTAGGCCCCATTTTTTATGGTGGAGTAGGGCTAGGAAAGCCCAAGGCAACAATTAGCACAGGCCCAAAACTAAGGCATCTGGTAGCTTTTGATGTTGATCCCGAGAGGACTTGCAAAACCTATATATATAGTTTTTAGGCAAGAGGGGTTTTAGCGCTGGGAGGCAGGGGGTTTGAGAGTGAAAGTAACCTGAAAAAGATCCTTTAGGGGCAGCTGAATTCAAGAAGATGGAGCACGACGATGGTGATAATATCATGGGGACGATAGAGCACGAAGATGTCACGGATATTGGGTTCTCTTCTCTTCTCTATTACATATAGGAACCAATTAAATGAAATAAATCTGCACAGTGTGTTATGTTTTGATGGGCTTTTAACTATTTCCTAGATTCTGTTTATTTTGTTGTATCTGTTTCATTGATCTTTTAGCATTTTATCATGATTTATTAGACCTGTGTTGCATTTGATGGCAGAATTAACATAATCTGCTTTGAGGGTTGCTGCAGTGGGGAAAACTCAAGGATCGTTTGCGAGGGAAATTAGAAAATTTGAAGAATTTGTTATCTAAGGATAGTGGCATTGCAATTCCCAGATACCCATTTCCTCTTAAAAATTCAATATTCTATTCTAAAATTTAATGAATCACAATTAATATTTCATTCTAAAAGTTAAGGAATCACAGTTGATCGTTTAACAATTTTACTATTAAGGTTAAGAGAATAAAAAGAATGTGCATTGCTATTGCTGCTTTACTGATTCAAGTCCACAGCTAGGCAGTTGCAGAGTATGTTGATCGTAAAACATCCTAAAAATTTGTCCTTGACCAATCGTCCACTGATTTCTTGATTAACTGCACGTTATTGATCGATAACTTTCTTTCAAACGCACCATTGGGGCACGGACATGCTTCTATAGTACTTTCTCTACTTGCTCGCATGCTTTTGATTTGATGAAGGAAATTTCCTGATCAGTAGTTGGAATTGTTCATTATTGCATCCATTTCCATACCTTATTTTTCTTCCAGTGGTATTATTTTAATCGTTTGAAATCACTCTCAACCTTTTTCCTGCAGAGAGGATGAGACCAGAGAGGATGACAATGAGGTAAAGAGGTCCAGAAATAAATAGCTCTGATATGTATGATGTGTTTCATTTATTTTGGCTATTGTCATTTTGAATATTTGTAGGTTGGTCAAGTGGAGGATGATGACAGTGACAACAAAGGCCCAGAAAAGGAAAAAACCCAAGAAGATACAACGGGAGATGAAGTGGACAGAGGAAAAGAATCAGAAAAAGGGAAGAGGAAAACTGATAAATATATGACTAAGTATGAAAGGGCAAGAATCCTGGGGACACGGGCCCGGCAGATCAGGTCACTTGTCAATCTGAAATTGTTGTAATTTAAATTCATCTTTAAAATTTGGTTGACATTAGTGTCACTTTCTTAAACAGCATGAATGCCCCTGTGATGGTTGAATTGGAAGGCGAAACTGATCCACTTGAGGTAAGATTTTTCACATGAAAAGAGCAACAATACTTCTCTTTCACTTATACAAGAAAACTAAATTACAGATATGCAATATTCTCAAACATGATGGGGCAAACTGCACGGAACAATATATGATTTATGATTGAGTGGCAAACTATATGGAACACTATATTATATGATAGTATAATGACTTTTGAAAAATTTTTGGGAGAGCAAATAGTAAACTTTAGAAGAACTTTTCCAAAAAAAAACTATTTTTTCAAAAGAAAATATAAGAACGAAAAAAAAAATTTGTGGGGTGGGGTGGGGGGGGGACCTCAGTTCCGTCCATATACTATAGTACAACCTAAACTGATTCTGAGAGGGTGGTGGTATGCGGCAACTACTTGCAAAGTCTTATGTCATGCTTCATCATGCATATGAAATGAGATGAAATCTGAAAGGTTCTTTTTCCCCAAGTAAAGCATATCTAATGTTTGGTTACAAAAGAGTAAACTGTTGTATGCCGCTACTTGGTGCAATGATACAAGATTTTGCACTTGTAACTTATTGCATGTGCCTGTGGGGTTTTTAATACCATTCGATCGGACATACATACGAATTTTTTTGATTCAAGCTTCAGATTTAGTTTTACTTGTATACAATTTTGCTGCATTGTCATTTGCAAATGACAAAGGACTTTATATCTGCATTATGCATTGTGATTTATTCTCTACTGTATCCATGTCTTTTGTCTTTGTTGTTGCGTAGTATAGTATCTTATATCTCTTCTGATTGTCCTGTTTCTCTGTCTCCGCAATTCTACACTGTGACTTGTTGATGTAGATTGCATTAAAGGAGCTTCAGCAAGGAAAAATTCCTTTCAGTATAAGGCGCTACCTGCCTGATGGAAGGTAAGGCTTTTGAATTGAGAACTGTGTCTTTCTAGCATTAGCCAGTAATTCAATTGGAAAAGTGTGAAACAAGACTTTTTACCAGCTTATACTGAAAGTATCTGCAGTTATGAAGACTGGGGTGTCGACGAATTAATTGTGGAAGATTATCAGCAAGGTGGCAACTTCAAAGGTGGAAGAACATCTGGATAAGAAACTGTGACTACTCTGCAAAGTCAATGTAATTCCCCTCAACTTATGTGTTTAATTTATTGACTTGTAAGTACCGATGTTATTATCAGCTATAGGATCTTAGGATCTTGATCTGTTATCAGAATTTACAAGCATAGAGCACTGAGTTTAGTACTACCTTTTGAATATGATTATGCTTGTTTTTCTGGTGATGCTGATTGCTGAGTATAACACTGCTGCACGGAAAGGCATTTAGATTGGCAATGTATATTTCCATGATTGTGTCTAGGCTTGTTACTACATTCTTATCAAAACCCAACAAACATATCAACAAAAAGAAAGTAAACGTGACCTGAAATGGATATGATGATTTAAGTGTCAGTGTTAAGCAGACAAATCAAGACAAACCAACCTAAACGATTCCATACACAGGCAGATAGAGACCCAAGGCCACTAGCAAATGTTGTATGTTTTGCTGACTCTGCTGGCCGCGTTGGTGATGGCTTCAAGAGCCACTTGTGGGCTGGGGTCTGGTGCTGAGTCATCTCCACATGTAGAGGATTGGAAGTTTGCTAATGATGCTCCGCGTCGATTGCCCAATGGCTCATTAGGGTCGAATAAATAATGAGAACAATTAAGGGTAGCAATCGTGTCGTAGGTTGGCGAGTCATGTCAATTTGAGATAATTATACTCAACAGGCCAATTCGAACCCAACTTATTTAATAAACGTTGTCGTGTCAACCTATTTATTTCCGTGTCGTATTTGTATTATAAAACGGATTAACACGATTAGACACAAAAATTAAATAGATAATTATTAAATTTATCAATCCAAATACTTACTAAACCCATCAATCTGTGCACCATTACATAAAAAATTTTACAAAACTAAATCAAATCATATAAAATTTAAAAAAACTAATAAAACAACCCATAAAGTCATAAAAACCAATAATATAACAAACTATCCCATCCAACATTTAGAGATTTTAATAAATTCATAAGATTTAATCTTAAAAATCTAAACAAATGTAGTTTTGCAATAAAATTGGATTGTTCAAAAAATTATTTTATCTAACTAAAAGTCATTGTAATAATATTATTATTATAAATACTAAATAATTATTAATTAAGAATGATTCATTTACTGTATATCAAGTAAATAGTCGCATTAACATCATTTATTTTCTTAAGAGGTTTCATATAATTAAATAAAATAGACACATAAACAATTCAATTAATTCATATAATAAAATTTAATTCAATTAATTCATGTAAAAATTTAAATTATCTAATTTTTTATAGTGAAGTCTGTAGGGTATTACAAAAAGTATTAAATATAAATATTAAAAAAAGTTAAACGGGTTCGCGGGTTGAAACGGGTTGAATCCGTTTATGACCTGTACACGTTTAAAGTTAAACGGGTCGACCTATTTCGACCCGAACCTGCGAAACTCCAACCCTAACCCGCTATAACCGTGTCATTTTCATGTAGTGTTGGCGAATCGTGTTCAATAGTACCGCCCCTAAGAACAATGCTTGAGCAATAGACCAATAGTATAAAGGCCACAAAAATAAACATCCTAATCCATTCTGCTGGTAACTTATACCGGTTTTGGTCACTTATAGGATTTGTTTAGTAAAGGAAAGTAAGGGTTTGGAATGGGAATCCAAAATTGTCATAAAAAAAAAGTCACTTTTTCAATGAAACGGAAAAGTGCAGTCCTAAAAGGAAAAACAACGAAACCTTTAAACCGGCCATTGGAATTTCCAAATGCCACCTCTGGACGTTTTCTACCACTACCTCACAAGGTAAATCGCGATTTGATTCTTAAGAACTTGAAAGAATGGGATTCTTATATCTGACCACTATTGCCTCACAAGGTAAATCGTGATTTGATTCTTAACAACTTGAAAGAATGGGATTCTTATATCTGACCTTAGGTAGGAATCTAATTTTTATCAATCTTTTCAAATCATTAACATTCATCAATTCCTTTAAATCACTAAGGCAACGATATGATATTTAACAACAGAATAAGTTAGATACAGACGGAAAGAAACAATAGCTGTTAAACTTTATATGTACAAGAGTGTGCAAAATTTATTATCCGTAAATTTAAAGTCTAAGTAAGTATATAGTTAAATTTACTTAATTTTAATTATAAGAATTAAATTTGTAAAAGATCAAATTGTTTAAAATAAATTATATAAATAGATTATTTTTTTAATAAAATGACACTATTTCAAATATTTGCATGTCACTATAACGGATGTGCGGGGTTTTGACACACACCATTGGGTTTCTAATTTCTTGAGGATATATTTAGAAGCCATCAATTTTTTATTTGTTGTAGCTGTCTTTTTTGAAGTTTATGGTGGTGTTTCTTCATCTGTGAAGACATGAACCCTTTCCAATCCCAACCACCATCCATGTACAAATCAAGACCCCACAAAATTTGAAAAAGAAGAAATGAGGAAAGGATTGGTGTGTATTTAATGTATTTGAATGCAAAATTAGCTGGATTAGTACTCTTAAATAAACTTCATTTATACACAAAAGCATTGAATCAGTCAATCTCTTTCAAGTTTCAACACATTGGTGTAGCTTAATCAAGAGTAAATTCCTTTATTCTTGTACCATACTCGTTTTGTCCTGAATAGAATGTGTATATTTCTATTTTTAGATATTTCGACATAAATACTCATTCTATCTTAAAAACAATGTCAATTTAGTAAATAGTACACAAATTAAGGAATTGTTAAAACTTACTCCATCCGTCCCATTTTATCCGTCCACTTTAACCAATTTACAAGTTTTAAGAAAAATAAAATTTTTCGATTAATTAATTAACATTTCCTATTTTACCCACAAAGAATCTCTCTCTTTATTAAGGAATAATCAAATTCCAAAGTTTTATGTGTGATAAGCATATTTAATTTAGTTTCATTTTCCATTACAAGTGCACAATATTTATTGTATTAAAGAAGGGTGTTTGTGAAAAAATAACAATTAATATTGTCTTGATTGGTAAATGAAACAAATAAATTTGGACAAAAAATTTAGTTCAAATGGATAGATAAAAAGGGACAGACGGGGTATATAATTATAATAGAAAATAACTATTATATCCCTAAATAAAAGTAAACTTTCATTAATTAGATTGAGAATAGACACATATTTAATTAATCAAATATTTATTAAGTAGTTGAATGATGAGTACATTAAAAATATATGTAATAAATGCATTTTTAATTTATAAAATTGACAAGTATTTTAATATAACAAAAATAAAAATTTTTGACATCCTTTTTAGGACAGAAGAAAATTATCCTGTTTTAAGGATGGAATAAGAAACTTTGTGTTGGTATAAGTTATAATATAAAGATAATATCATATTTTTTGATTTTTTTCTAAAAGGGTGAAATATAATATTTTTAAAAATAAATTTAAATGTTTTTAAAAATCTTGGGGGAGGGGGGAGGGGGGGGCGCCACCCGAGGTCCCCCTATATCCATCCTTGCGCTATTTTATATTTAAATTTTCATAATAAACTTTATTCATATAAGTAACTGATGTGTTGCTAATAAATGACTCAGAGTCTAAATACTTTGATAAATCTTTCGATTAAGTTAAAATAAATCATTTAATTTTAAACTAAAAAGTAACTATGTCATCATTAATTAATAAGAATTAAGGTAGATCATATCCTAAAAAACTTCTTGTAAGAAACAACAAATTGCTACTCTGTCTGCTTAGATTATCTGTTATATTTCTAATTTAATTTTGTTTCAAATTATCTGTCTCTTTAGGAAATAAGATTTAAAATTTTAAAATTTTTTCTATATAATTATAATCTATTTTCTAAATATATTAAATATTTTTTCTAATAAACTGATTCTATTTAAATAATAGGAGAGAGAAACAATTTAAAATATATTAAAGTTTTGAAATTTGAATACATCTTAAAAAAGTGAGCGATAATAAATTAAATTTTAAGGATAAAAATAAAAAAAATTAATTAACTAAAAAATTTACTTATCTTAATTATTCGTATAATCAGTTAAATGAGACAAATAATTTGGGAATGAACCATCATTTTATTGTATTCCCCTAATACATTTTTCTAATAGAATGATGCAATGGAAAGCTTCTTCTAAGTAAGTACAATGGGCTACTCATTATCTTGTTGCCCCATTATGATCAATTGGTTTAGCCAATAAACTACAACATCCTTCATAAACACTTCATTTCTTTCATCATAAATACTAGGTTAATATCCCTAGCATTGCACGGATTGTTATGTTATTAAAATTTAATATATTAATATTAAATATATATTATTAATTAACTTAATTAATGATTTAATTAATTAAGATTTTAAAATAATTTTAGATAATATTCAAAGAATCACACATTTTAATGTATTAATATTATATATATATATATATATATAATATTCAAATAATCACATATTTTAATATATTAATTTGAATAGTATTCAAAGAATCACATATTTTAATGTATTAATATTAAATACATATATATTTTATTAATTAATTTAATTAATAATCTTATTCCAAAATCTATTAATTAGTGCATGTATTTATCTATTATTTTCCTAATTAAATCTCAAGGGTCATGTAAATGAAAAGCCATTTATAAATTCATTGGTTCTGAGTAATTCAAGTTAAATTTCAAAGAATAACACATTTCAATGTATTAATATTAAATATATATAAATATATATATATATATATAATATTCAAAAAATAATAATTTAGCCACATGTCACCTTATGATGTTTCCACGTGTTGTAATTGTATGCTTCATCTTCGACGGTTCTGAGTAATTCAAGTTAAATTTCAATATATACTTATGATGCTTCACGTGTCGTAATGGTATGCTTCATCTTCGACTTTTATATATAAATTTCCAACATTCAAACATTTACCTATTTGGGGGGGGGGGGGGGGATTTGTTGACTTTGACCATTTTAATAGTTCAATGTTGAAAAAACTAATCTTATATCTGTCTTCTAAACACATTAATTAAACATCGCTTTAGAGATAAGAAAGTGACGTTTAAATAAAGCATAAACAATGAGTTGAAGGTAATGTTTCATCTTACGGATATTATATTAAAAATAAAAACTATAATAATCATTTAAATTACATAATAAATTATAAATTTAATTTATATCTATTCAAAAATAAAATAAAAAAATTTAAGTTCGTGGTAGAAATTAAATCTAAATTTTTAAGGTGTGGTTGGAAAATAATTCTTCTTAATCTAAAATTTCATTTAATTTAAAACAATATTAATTTAAATAAATTTTATTTTTCAAAAAATAATCCTATTATGACAACACATCATATCTTCTCTTTTTTTTATCTAACTTGAACCTCATTTTAATCTCATATATTAATAAATTTTTATTATATATAAACAAACTCATGTCAATCCGTAAGTAGGAGAGAATATTGCATGTCACATCCTACAAGAAAAAAAGAAAACTTTAACAAAAGTAATAAAAAAAACGTATATAAATAAAGAAAAAGGTTGCGAGACTGAATATTGGCTAAGGTTTTTAGGTAAAATTAGATAGTTACTGAATTGAATTAAGTTTGTGAAAATATAATAAAAAATTATTAAATATGTGAGATAAAGTAAAGTATAACGTGTAATCAAAGAGAGAGAATATGATATATTAGAGTATATAATCGTTTTTTAAAAATAAAAATATAAAAGATAATAACTTTTAAATTAAAGTAATTTTATTCCAATCCAAATATAACTAATTTGTGTAGCAGTAAGAACTTAAGTATTAGAGTGCGTACGATAGAAATAACGACTAAAATGCTAAATGCTGAGTTTTGGGATTAGAAAGTGAGAAAAACAATATTGATTTTGACAGAAAAAAGATGATTAAAGATCCTAAATCACTATTGGTAAGAAATGTTGTTATACCTGTATTTCAATTTTCAACTAGTCTATTAAGACATAAAATTACAAGTAAAAATAATAAATAATAAATTTACAATAAAATTTATTCATTCTGTTTTATATTATTTTATATTTTAATCATCTACACATAGATTAATAATATTGAAATTAATAAGTATTTTTTTTATATTTTTAAATTTACCCATAATAAATATAACTATGAGTAATCATTTACGATTTTTTTAATCTCTTCATTAAATATAATTTAATTAAATTTAAGAGTAATATTAAAAAATATTAATCATTGTATGAAAATGTGTAAATAATTAAATATTATAAAATAAAATATAAAGGCTAAAATGTCAAATAATATAAATTCAATAGAGTAATTGATAAGAACAAATAAATATACATTTATTGTACATAAATAATAAAAATACAAGTAAAGATAAAAATAATGAATGTACAATAAAAAATTATACCCTTCGTCCCTTTTTATTTGTCCATCGATTCACAAATTTTAAGAAAAATAAGATTTTTTTAATTAATTAATCAATATTTTCTATTTTACTTTCAAAGAATATATCTCTTTATTAAAGAGTAATCAAATTTTAAAATTTTATGTATTGTAAGCATATTTAATTTATTTTATTTTTTACTATAAATATACAATTACTTACTGTATTAAAGAGGGATATTTGTGAAAAAATAATAATTAATATAGTCTTATTTTATTAATAAAATAGATAAATTGAGATAAAAATTTTAATTAAAATAGATAAATATAAAAGAACGGAGAGAGTAATTGATAAGAATAATTCATCTACCCTTAATAAAATAGATAAATTGAGATAAAAATTTTAATTAAAATAGATAAATATAAAAGAACGGAGAGAGTAATTGATAAGAATAATTCATCTACCCTTTGATAGTATTTATTATCAATAATAATTTCCAAAAAATGAAGTGTTTTTTTTTTCTTTCTCATAATAAGCAATTGTGCATTATCCGAATTCCACAAGCATTTTATCCAAACACCAGTGAGCAGCCAAGTGGTCATTGATATTTATAATTTAAATAATTTCTCTGCCAAGTGGCGTCACTCAAAAGAAAATCTCAATCAAATTTCATGGACTACTTCACTCACCTTTCTGGAGCGTGCAAATCACCACCTTTATCCAAATAAGACCAGGAGAAACGTCAATGCATTCCCACCTCCCCCTCGAACAAACTGCTACAGAACCTCGAAAAGACATCACCTGATAAGTGATAAGCACAGTGGCCTGCTTATCATACCAAATAGCCACGCTCCACCAAGCGCGTTCCTCACTTGCTTCCCCACTTCCACGTTAGACTCGATAAGAATAAGATCTCCGTCCTCTCCTTTTTGCCTTCCCCCACCATGTCGCTCCAAAACAGCCCCAAGCTTCCACCAGCAAGGCTACAGCCTCTCCCTCTTCTCCTCTTCCAACCCCGACCACCAGCTTGTCTTCTACGTGTCCTAATATGAAGAGCCTGTAAGGCTGCTCTGAGTCAGCAGTAGTTATCAAACAAGCCTCGCATATATATACTCCAGCAGTAAACAAATTTCACCCCCCGCCATAAATTTCACCCATTTTCGGGTTTTCATGCAAAGATGGGTGCTAATGTGTCTTCCATTGAATCAGAGCCTAATGGGCCAAAGGCTAAACTCAGTGACTTACCCGAATCTTGTCTTGCTTTGGCGCTGTCGTTCCTGGAGCCGCCGGAGATCTGCCAGTTGGCCCGTCTCAACCGGGCCTTTAGGGCTGCTTCATCTGCTGATTTCATTTGGGAATCCAAATTGCCTTCCAACCATCTCTGTATTCTCAAGAAATTGTTTGATGATGAGTCTTTTGCTCATTTGACCAAGAGGGACATTTATGCGTTGCTCGCCGAACCCAACCCTTTTGATGGTCGCCAAAAGGTTTCTGCTTTCTTTGAGTTTTCTTGTCTTTCTTTTTGTTCTTGATACGGTTGAAGTGCTTTATGTCGTGGCTTGCACTTTTTCTGGTTAATAGAAATGTGTTTAAATTATTTTAGTTTGAATTGTTTGGTACAGGAGGTTTGGATTGATAAGAGGACAGCAGGAGTGTGCTTAGCAATCTCATGGAAGGCGATGACCATAACTGGGATTGATGATCGGAGGTATTGGAGTCACATTCCCACCGATGAGTCTAGGTGAGTTTTACAAACACAGTCACAGATATGTTATCCTTTTTTTTTTTCTCTATCAAATGTAGTTGGAAAAACACGCATATATGTGAGAGTTTCTGGTTGTCTGTTTCTGATTTATGCAGTAGTTTCTAAAAAAGCTTAACAGAGCCGCAGATTTTTTTTTTTTTTTTTTTTTGGGGTTTAAGGTTTGAGGGGTCTGTGACTTACAAGTGACTTGGAGTAGCCTATAAATATCTTTTATAAATAATTCCTTTATCCAAGGAATTTATATGCATATATGCAAAAATGGTTCTGTGTATAATATCCCTTACTGTTTCTTCATACTTATTAGTTCTTACATCAAAAGGAAATGGTACTATGCATTTGCCTCATGAACTCTCTGATTATGTGAATAGGTGAAAATTATAAAACTGGAAGAAAGAAAAATATTAACAGCAAATGGAGTCATTTTCTCTTTGTTGCTGCAAGATCTGAAATTTGACAATTTGTCCCCGCCATTGCATTGATGCTAGTTGGTTCACACCTGTATCTTGGCAAAGGCATCAGTTGTCTCGTGAATACACGAGAGATCCTCGTGGAGATAAGACAGGTGTTTTCATGGAATAGACGGTTAATTGTGTGGTAAAATGGGAAACGTTTAATAAAATATTTAAAGAATTTTTTATTGAGACAGCTTAAGAATATGAGAAATTCTTAACATCATTCTGCTGTCACATTTCTTGCATTATTCCATTTTAGATGCATGCACACACATAGGTAGGGTCCACGAGTAGCGTTTGGCAAAAGCTATGTAGGCGTGGAAATGATGTGTGCCATTTTTTAGAAAATACTTCTAAATATTCTCTAGTATATGCAATCTTGGGATGTGTGTGTTGGGAAAAATAAAATATCCCTTTATCCCACTCTACCTTTGAAGAAACAATAATAATTAAGCAACTATAAAGAAAAATAACCAGGATTTACGTAGAAAATTTTAAAATCGGAGAAAATCCACGGTCGTTGTCAAAAGACAATCGAGAAAAATATTCACTAGGTGGAAAATTATTACAACCCCACAATATCAAATACAATATTTTTTTCACACCCCAAACCCAGAAAAATACCTAGAGAGTACCCAAAAAATTTTTCCAAACCCTCAAACCCTCACAATTTTTCCGAACTTTTGCTCTCTACATCGAGAGCTTCTCTCTTTCGTTGGTGTTGGTGTGTCTTGCCTCTTCACCGGATGCCTATTTATAGGCCAACGTCTTCAAAACATTGCATGTGGAGTGGTTGTGTTTCATTCTACCCACTCCTTCTCCAACCACAAAAAGACAGCCTATTTGTTTGATTCACTTGGCACAACAATCTCCACCTGAATTAAACAAATATTTTGCTACCAAGACGTTATCATACTCCACCATAAAGAGTATACCCACTTGAAATTAACATCAACTTCAAGAATTTTGCCTCGGCTCGTGTCGACAATTATGGTGCAACTTCCATACGGATTTTTCGGAAGTTCAGTAGCTATCGAAAGTTCTTTATTCCACCACACACCTTGCATAATCATCAACTAATGCCCGTGTGCAAATTCGTGGACATGCTACCAATCATACGTCCTCTTTCATGGCATCTCCAGTGGTAGCAATCATGCCATGAAGACATATATTTATCTTCAAAACAATTCATCATCTCCCTCTACTAAGAAAATGATATTGGTAACATTATCTTCTTCGTTGGAGCTATTAGCCGAACCAGCTCCATCCGTCTTGCAATTTTTCTCAACATCACATTTAGTTGCTGGCATTCTTCCTACGATAAGTAGATATTAATACTCCAATAAGGCTCTGATACCAGTTGTTGGGAAAAATAAAATATTCCCTTTACCTCACACTACAGAGAAAAATAACAAGACAAGGATTTACGTGGAAAACTCCAAAATCGGAAAAAAACCACGGCCGTTGTCAAAAGATAACCGAGAAAAATATTTACTATGTGAAAAATTATTACAACCACACAATATCAAATACAATATTTTTCTCACACCCCAAACCCAGAAAAATACCTAGAGAGTACTCAGAGAATTTTTCCAAACCCTCAAACCCTAACAATTTTTCTGAACTTTTGCTCTCTACATCAAGAGCTTCTCTTTTGTTGGGGTTGGTGTGTCTTGGCTCTTCACCGGATGTCTATTTATAGGCCAACGTCTTCAAAACATTGTGGTTGTGTTTCATTCTATCCACTCCTTCTCCAACCTCACAACCTATTTGTTTGATTCACTTGGCACAATAGTGTGTCCCAGTGGATGATGTTTTAATGAACTCATGTATTCCGATGGAGGAAGCTGAACTTCTTATTATGAATTCACTTAGATAGTAATATGTAAAGGGAACACCAGTTGGAACTCTCTTCAAGATTTTGCCAGGTAGATTGACGTACTTTATTTGGATAGAAATTTTTGCTTTGGCAGTCTGAAATTGCTCTGTTTTCTTGTGGTTTAACTGCAGTTATGCATCTTAATGTTGAGTGATTGGGGAGAATATGCTTGCTTCCTGTAAAATCTTCAGGATTACAACTGAATATCTTACCTTTGTGACATTGGTAGATGTCTTTCAGTAGACATATTACCTATGCCAGAAAAGAATTTTTAGTTTTATGGTAAATAGGGAAACAGGCATCCTTGCAGTGACACCACTCATGCACTTCAAACAGGAAACATGTCTGCGACAAATGTCTTTTCCATTCTCCTACAATGATTAGCATAGAAGCAGTCAAGGAGGAGCCAAGAATTGGCTTTTGTTGGATTATGGGTGCTAATTTAATATGTTAGACCTCTTTGGTTAGGGTAAAGTTATCATTGTGTGTTTGCTAATTGTTTTTACTGTCAAATTCTATTTTCTGAAGTCTGTGTTTTATGAGTTACCGGCTTTTTACTAGTTACAGAAAGAAGAAAAAGGAAGTCAATGGTTTTTGCATTTGGTGTGAATTGAGTGGTGTCTGTGTATCTGAAGTTCTTTACAAATGTTATAGCTGTAGCATTCTGTTTGTGATTTTTGCCAATTGTGAGTCTTATGCTAAATGATCTAACCATTTGCCTTATCCTTCATGTAGGTTTCAAACAATGGCCTATCTTCAACAAATCTGGTGGCTTGAGGTGGATGGGAACTTGGAGTTTCCTTTTCCAGCAGGTACATACAGTCTTTTCTTCAGGCTTCAGCTTGGAAGGGTCACCAAACGACTTGGTCGACGGGTTTGTAATACTGACAACATTCATGGCTGGGATATAAAACCGGTTCAGTTACAGTTAGCAACCTTGGATGGTCAGCATGCCACAAGCCGGTGTGTGCTTGATAATCTAGGAAACTGGGTGAACTATCATGTTGGTGATTTTGTTGTTGTGGATCCCAATTCAGTCACAAAAATGAAGTTTTCACTTACTCAGATTGACTGCACTCATAGCAAAGGTGGCTTATGTCTGGATTCTGTTCTAGTTTGTCCTAGTACCTTAGGAAAACATCTTCAGTCTTCATATTAGTTGATGAGTAGAAGTTGCAGGTCATAGAACTGTTGTTGCTTGATTGCCCTTTAATCAGAATAGACACTGTAAATAGATTGTTAGACTCTGGGGTGATAGAGCGTTTTTGTTGGGAAGAAGCCATCTTGTTTCAGTTTTGCCTAGCTTTCTTCTTTCTTTGGTGGGCTAGAAATTTTTGTCTGTGTAAACAGTTCCTGTAAATAATTTGAGGGGTTGCTAGTTGGTTTTCATTTGACAGAATGCTGTATTTTTCCTTTCTGTTTGTTCTTGTGCTCTTGGTGATGCCAATATTTTGATCCTTACATATGGACTTTCTTCTGCAGGACCAAAACGTGCCAATGATGAATGATAAAGGAAATTGCTTAAATAGTAAATGTTGCTTCATAATATTGGCTTCTAAAAGGCAACCTTGTCTTCTTATGAAAACTGACACCAAACATTGGGTGAACCATCTTTGCCTGGCAGAATTCTGCTCTTATTTCAATGAAACTACGAGTGAGAAGCTGGAGTGAGAGTGCTCAAGGATTTTAGAGGCTTAATCAAGGTCACAGCAGTAAACTTGAGTTTGTGATATTCAAAAAGGCATAGCGAAATTTTGCAAACTCACACCAATAAACTTCAATAATAAAAATTGATCGCAAAAATTAGCGTTACAAATATAATAGTTTTGTAAAACATTATCGATTGTTAAATTATTTTTAAATTGTTATTTATCATTAAATAATTAATATCATAAAAATAAACTTAATAAGTCCATATTTTGGTAATTATGGACTAATCAAGTGAATATAACTATTTAATTTAATATCATATTTTTCGATTTTATTAAAAATTTATAAAGATGGAAAAATATTTTGCAATAGTTGCATAGCAATTTTTTCAAGCAATAAATAGTTTTTTATATTTTTAACCAAAAATAAAGGTTCTTGTCATTTTGGACTGAACTAAAAGAAAATTAGAACCTTTAAATTGAGTATTTACATACTATAAAATAAGTAATTATTACGAAAATATTTTTATATATAAATACATATGAGTTTAGATTTATAATATTGAACATGCAAGTCTAAAATAAAATAAGAATGTACCTTCCAATAAAAATTGGGCTGCCCTTCTAACTCGTGACCTTTCTTTACAACCCGGCCCAATCCCATTCTCAGCAATTAAAGTACCATCCATTCAACTTAAAGTAACCAGCCGAGCTTTTAATATGATCAAAGTCAATAAGAAAAAGAAAAAAAAAATCTAATTTGATATATAAAGATTTTATTTATATGACAAATATATTTCACTTTTTATTTTGTTTTTAAACATGCTTTTATAATATGGTTCTATAAATAATTTTTTAAAATCTTGATTATTATATTTATACGATGGATTTATGTCACAATAATAAGCTCGAATTTTTTTAAAAGATAATTATTAAAATTATTTTAGTTTTTATAGTTTTTGACGGAAAAAAGCAATGTTTCGAAATTGAATTGGCCAATTGATTGGACCGATCATACCGTAAATTAATACTCTTATTAGTTCAATTTTTTATTTTAAGTTATTTTTTAAAAAATTGCATTAAATTTTGTGAATCGGTTTAAGTCGATTGGTCCAACCAATAAACTATTAAACCGGCCAATATATTACTAGTCAAATTGATCTATTTCAAAAAATAAATTAATGGTATAAATTTTGAAATTATGTGTTATTAATAAATTAAGAATTACTATTTTTAATTTTGTAACTATGAAGTGTTTGTTTTATTTAAAATTTGTTATTTCAATACATTATATTAGAGTTTATTTGATAACTCTAATTCAGTACTTAAAATTAAATAAATTAAGTACTTATTTATTAAATATTTTTTATAACGATTAATATTAAATATTTAATTAATTAAGTATATTTAATAACAAATTTTTATTATTATTTAATTAATTAAAACGAAATGAAATTTTATTTTAAATTTTAAATGAATTGAAAATTATTTAAATTTGAAATCTAAATATATTAAATACTCATCTAATTATTAATATTTTAATAATAAATCTAAATTATAATAAAATATAATATAATATAAATTATAATTAATTAAAACTTCATATTCAAACTTTAGATTTTAAATTCAATCTTCAAATTTTAATTTTTAAAATTCAATACTTAAATATTTAAATTTCAATTTTATCAAACGAACTATTAGTTATAAACTTAATATTTATACCTTTAATTATAGACTTCAATTATATTATATTATTAATTAATTTTATTTTTTATAATAATTATATTTTTAAATTTTAAATTATAATATTATCAATTTAATTATAATTTAATTATGAATTAATGGTAATTAGATTATTAAACTATAAACAAATAAAATTTTCCATTCTGATCTAATTTTGAAAAACACATGTAAAAGTACTAATATGCCCCCAAAAAAAAAATGGTGTTGCGACCTTTATCTCCCGTACATTGTTCTTCACGAACACTGAGGACTTATCATCGTAACAATCTAACATAATCTAAGCCGCCCCCGAATTCCAGCTCAGCCCCCAACCCCAAGCCTTAGCCAATACATTTATAGGCGGAGTCGGATATACATTTGCCACGTATATTTTTATATACTGTATACAATACATATATGGAGTATTAAACACCTTCTCTCTGTTGGGTTCTTCAGACTCACGCTTTTGCTTCCCTCAATTCCATAGAAAGGTATGATGCTCTACCTTTCTTCGTGGTTTTTACTCTACATTTGTGTTGGAATGACTTTTTTGTGCCTCAACCCTCGCTATGCACGCAGGAATAAACTGTGTGTGAACAGAAATGTAAAGCTACAATTAGAAGTAATCTGGGTTTGCGGTTTACATGGATGTTTTCCCCCGGTTGTACAAAGCTAATTTAGTTGTTGCGTGGGTTTCTTCAATTTTGAACTTCGTTTCAATTGCCGATTTTAACAATTGTTTATCGTTTCTGTAATAATTATCCATTCGGGTTTGTTCCTTGTCCTCGTTTCCCCCTTGTTCCTATGATCTAAGAGCTGTAATTTAATAACCCAATTGTCTCTATATGGAAATTTTTTTGATTTCGTCGAAAGATGGAAACTTTAATTCTATACTTATTGAGGAGAAGGTATTCTTTCTTTTGCGAAGTGAAAGTTCATGTCTTGGAGATCTAAGGCACAAAAATGTGTGTGTTTGGTTGGGGATTTTGCTTCTCTTGTCTTTTTTGCTTTTGATTTGAAATTTTAATCTTCCCCTTTCCATCTGTTCAAATTTTCTGGTCGCATGGTTCTTTCTGGGTCTTTTTTGCTTTTGATATGAAAATTTAATTTTCCCCTTTCCGTTTGTTCAAATTTTCTTCTTGCATGGTTCTTTCAGGTCCCGGGGCTTGTATGAATTGGCGGTGTAACTTATAATGGAGCATGGTATTGATTTCTTGCAATGCCTGGAAACTGATATGGTGCTGATCATCTTCAGTTGCTTGGATGATCCTGGCGATCTAGCTAGAGCTAGTATGGTCTCACGCAATTGGAGGCATTTTGGTGAGCTATAAAAGTTGAAATTTTGCGTATACCATTTTTTTTTTATATTAGCTTTTCATAACTTGTTTTCTGTGTTTATTTTGGTTATACATATTCATTGATGTGATAGTGTTTGATTGCTTTTTCTTGACTCGATTAGTCTGGAAATTATTCTTGGTCAACGGATGCGACAATTGCTAGTTTATATTTATACCGTGACATTCTATTACAAGAAGTTTTATTGTAGTTACTCAGATATAGTACGGTTTTAGACTTGTGACTTGTCTCTGGGAAACGGGACAGAGTTATTCCTATATTTTAGAAACTTCTGTTTGCCTACCGTCTTTGGTATGCACGCTGATAGCTAGCAATTTTTAGTCTGATGATGCATTGGTCTGTGCAACTTATGATTCCCCAATTCCTGTGGATTGAATGCCCATAACTGCTGGTTTAGGGTGTGATGATTGTAAAGGTTGTAATAAGTTCTGCCAATAAAAGGAAACTCCATTTCTGCCGATGGCCCTTTTTTCTTTGAATTTCTTCTTTGGATACCTCAAGAGGAATCTACAAAGTTGCTTGTTTGCTTTTGCTGGAATTTTGGATTTCTGATTCTCTCATTCTTTTGTCCCCTGGAACTGATTTTCACATACATGCATGTTTCACCCTCTTAGAAGATTTTCATATGCATGCATGTTTCCCCCTCTTAGAATGTAATGATGAGATTAACCTAAAAATGTATACTCAGCTGTGTATGCTTCATATCTGTGCATAACTAGTATCCCTGGACTAATTGTGGAAGTAGTTAGAAGAATTAAAGCTTCAATCACAGTGATGGAGACTTGCAAGGTGGCATTTTATTCTTATTGAGTATGGTGACATCACAGTGCTTAGTTACTACCTAGTGTATGCTTCTTGCTACACTGTACTCTTTCATGGGCCATAGTGGATACTGGAAATGGGATGCATCTTTTTATTATTTTATTATACTTTGTTGGAGGTAGATCTGCATGACATATAGCTTTCAGACATAAAGCTCTATCTAATTAACCTCACTTGTCCATTTTTCATCTGTTTTGGTTTCCGTAAGTAGTGTTGACCTACCTTTTTGGGTTTGTCCACCATTGCCTACCCCCACTCTGTGCATAATTGTTGGAAAAGGAAATAATCTATGACTTTGAATTTTAAACTTCTGGACTATTTTCAAATGTGAAGAGGTTGATTCTATTGTTTTGGGTGTTTATTTGTTTGCTAATGTTTCTCCTCCCTTTGTCTTTTATTTAACTTTTTGTTTGCTAATTGTTCTCATACCTTCCTTCATCTTTTTTTATTTTTATTTTTTAATTTTTAAGTGTTTTGGTTTTAAATCTTGATGTACTTGTCGTACATAAATCAGCCTGAACAAAGGGTGGTTGCATTGATAATGACAAGCGAAAGGGTTAAAAACACTGTGTACTTCATAATATTTCTTGGCAGATAAAGTAATGCCATTTGAAAGAGAATATCAAAGGAACTGCAATGCATAGAGAAAGCAGAGGGAAATGGAATGAGAGGAAGAAGGGAGAGAGAAGGAAGAATGTGCAACCAATTTGTTATTTAGTATCCTTCAACGGAAGCCAAGATATGAAGTTAAAGGAATAAAATCTTCCCCATTTGATAAGTCTGGCACTTCTTATATTCAGATAAAACAAGTATATGCATTATGTGATTCTCTGTCTATATTGTTTTCTTTTCCTGGGATTAAGATGGGCCTTACCAAGCAGAGGTTTAGTTTCCATCCGCCTCCCCCAATGTAATTAAAAAAACACATTCTTTTTATTCTTAAAAAAAAAAAAAAAGAACCATCATTTAAAATTTTCTTGCTTCCTTTAGTTAATATCTTGAACTACTAGTCTGCTACCCTTGATCGGAATGTAGATTGAGTGTGCAGTGTGATGCTATTGACCAGAATGAGTTTTGAGTTTTGAAGAAGAATGATTTGGAAACCCCCCTGAATAGTTGAACATCTGAATTTGTGCATTGTTGCTTAGTGCAGATATTTCCTACTGCTGAAGTTTATATGTCATTCAAGCATCTGTTTTGGGTTCCATTTTATTGATGTTAATTAGCTCTTGATTTGGAAAACTAGCTGTTTGATAAAGGTCATATAGTCTTGAATAGGTATTCTATTATTTAGCAGTTTAGATATGTTTTTCTAGGTATTTCTGTTGCATTTATGCAACCATATCTGTGCTTTTCTAACTTCTACAGGATGACTGTAAGAAAGATAATTTTAGCTTTTCTAATGAGTTTTGTTTCACAGTGATTGCAAATAAGCTTTCTAAGGAGCTCTGTCTGCAAATGTTCCCTCAATTTTCGAGTATTGTGCGCATAACTGAACCTGACTGCAGAACCATAAGGCTATCAGATGCTGGATCTAGCAAGTCTATGGAATGGACTATCCTAGAGAAAGAGCACAAAGTTTATGCTGCACTTCATCGCGCACTTATAAAACTGAGATCCTCTCCTGTAGATTGCATATTAGATGCAATTAGTGCTTCCAGCACAGATAATTATCCTGATGAAAGCATCATTAATACTCTGGATCCAAGGGACAGAATCCTCAGAAGTCCTTCATACTGGTCAAGCAAGGGGCAAAATGATCCTAATGTGCCAGAAACACTAATCTACAAGTTAAAAGCTGATCTTTGTGTTGTTACTGAAATTGACATACAACCTTTTAAAGGTAAATATTCATATTCCTAGAAATTCTTTTCTTTTACCTTTCTGAGTATTTGTATCTCTTCTACCTGTAGTTCCACTGCCAAAATAAAAACTCCATTACCTAAGGCATTTCATTTATGCTGTTATGTTATTCTTTTCAGCGTTTTTCCAGACAGGTGACCCAATATACTCTGCCAAATCTGTGAGATTCCGAATGGGCCACCTCAAAAACCAAATGGAGATGGAGAATTGTCTTTCATACTTGCCATTGCAAGAGCCAGCTGATGACAAGTTCGTATGGACATACACTTCTCAAGAATTTACAATGACTCAGGTAAACATCGTATTCGAAGAAGATCATCTGTCCTCCTTTCACTGTATATGTGTGTTCATGAGTAATGTATTATTTTGTTTTTGTGGAATGAGCAGCCTATTCATCTTGTGGTCTTTACAAAGGACAGCGTTTTGATTTCATCAGTTTAATACATTTGCTCTCTCTTTGTTGAGGCCTTAGGAGTAAAAGAGAATCAAGACCTTTTTTTTTTGTTTTTGGGGGTTGGTTGGATTATGTTGAAAGCTTGAATAACTTTTTTACAAGCAGGAAAACCGCTTGCAGCATTTCAAGCTTCCAGAACCTGTTCTTTGCATTGGAGGATTTCTGCAGATCGAGCTGTCTGGTAGGGTTCAGAGGCAAGAAATGGATGGCTTATTCTACATATGGTTAGTGCCAAGTGTCTGTCTTTGTTCAAATATTAAGGGTTGGAATCGATGTTCAAATGTAATGATGGTGAATGTAACATACCCAACTTTTTCCCTGTAAATGATTTTATCATTTCCAAAGAGTAGTTTGTAACTGTTGTCGTGTATTTTTTGGTATTACAAGGTCAGTTATAGGAAATAAGAAGCAATCTAATCTGATCACACACTTCTGTGCAGTGTCTCTCATGTTAAAGTCCTGGGGCAGCCCTTGTCTCCAGCATTTGGCATAGAAGTTCTTGAACCATCCGGGAAATTCTTGTTGAAGTACTTCCCTGATGCTCTTTCTCGCACACTGCAAACCTCTACCAATGGCAAAGGTCCCGAGACTCCAAATGTGCATCTACTGACGTCAGAAGAAATGTTTTGGGGACGTGTAGGTCTCTTGCAGTATTTGGTGGGTGAAAACCAGCAAGATGATGATTCCATTGATGGGGACGATGATGAGAATGAAGTGGATCAGTTTGCTCTGTGATCCAACATTTTGGTTTGTTGTCCTTTGTAATTTTTCCCTTCCATGCAGAACATCTTCCTTGGAGCTTAGCTGCTCCATGAGAAACTGGTAGAAATTTGTCCTGGTTTTGTTGTAAAAGCTGGAGAAGTCTTGTAAATGCGTGCTAAATGTGCATCTTCAGTGATTGACCTTATTATGGTATAACTCCTGGGTATTAAAATTAACAGGATCTCCAAAAAGTGAAAAGGATGTATTTGGACTGATTCTCAAAATTGAAATGTTTGTTTTGATTTTGAGAATGAAAACAGATTCAATTCAAATGATCTTTCATTCTCAAAATGTGATATTCGCTAAAAAAGTTATAACCCTTTTTCTCTTTAGTTTTATAATTTACAAAATTTTGAAAATTTTCGTGTCAGGTTTTCGTTTATCTATTAGATGAAAATGGGTGATCAATCATCTTTTAGAGCAACAAATTGTGGCAGGAAGATGGAGTACCTTTTAATTGTTCGTATCTTTGAATAAATTCCATGGAAGGAAAATGGATCACTTTTGGATAAAAGTGTGAGCTCTGACAAAATAGATACAGAACCAGAAAGCCAATTTTCTTGAAGACAGCAGCAGCAATTACGCTTATTGTGCAAAATGGAGTTCCAAGTCGACTTAGAACCATTTGACTCTTAATATTACTATGAGCAAAAGCAGACCATAAACTTCAAGTTCTACATAACAAAACAATCAACACTGTTTCCATGTAATCCTTTAAGAAAAGCCAGTGCTCTATTATCACAAATGATAGAACCAGATGAAGAAATATAAGAGTATGGCTTCTGATTAAGGTGAGCCTGATATTGCTGGGTAGCATTCTCACAGTGGTACATCAACGTTGTTTCAACTCTTGTATCAATAATTATTTTGCAATAGCATTGCTGCCGGCAAGGAATAAGGATGAACCTCCTCTCAAGTTGCCTTGGCCTTCGGTGGTGATGGCAGCAACTGGACCACAAAAATAATATATGTCAGAGCCATGAAAAAGAATGACATGTGCAGCTTGGCTAAAATAGCAAGGAAAACGCAAGCGAAACTTATGTCAGATGAACCAAAAATAAACAGGAGAAACATATATTTTAAAAAATAATATAAATTAAATGAATTACAATAAGAAGAAAAGAGAAAAAAAATTGTATGAGTTAAAAAAAATAAGCAAAAATATGAATTATAGAAATTACAAGAAATGGGAAATAGGAAAATATTTATATGAGCCAAAAGAAAAGGAAAAAAAATATATCGTCAAGAAAAAAATGTTAGTTAGATGAATTACAAGAAAAAGGAATGGAGAAAAAAAACTTTATGAGCTAAAAGAACTAGGAGAAAAAATCATTAAGAAAATATTATAAATTAGAGGAATAATAAGAAAGTAAAGAAGGAAAAAAAAATTGGGCTAAAATAAATGGAAAAAAATATATCATTAAGAAAAAGATTGAGTTAGATAAATTACAAGAAAGGAAAAAGAGAAAAAAATTATGAATTAAAAAAAAAAGAAAAATATATCCTCAAAAATAAATATGAATTATTGAGATTATAAGAAATGTGAAAAATGAAAAAAAAATACAATTATCTCAATCAAAATTCTCAAAAATTACTTTATTCAATTTAGTCCTTATAAATACGAAAAGTGTATCAAATTTATCAAATTTAATCCTTATAATTTGATACATTTTTTCGTATTTATAATGATTAAATTAAGTAAAGTAATTTTTGAGAGATTTAATTGAAACAATTTTATACTTTTGAGGACTAATTTAAAAATTATTCATATAACTATTTGATTCAATATCATAGTTTTCAATTTTATTAAAATTTTGTAAAGATAAAAACAGATTTACCAATAGTTTTATAGTGATTTTTTCGAGCAGTAAATATATTTTCATATATTTTAACGAAAATGAAAGGTTCTTGTCATTTTGAACCGAACTAGGAGGAAAATAATACCTTTAAATAGAGTATTTACATACTATAAAATAAGTAGTCATTAAGAATATATATACACACACATATATATATATATATATATATATATATATATATATATATATATATTCGGACTTATAGTAGATTGAACGGTCCCAATCGAGGTTGATCCACCAAGAATGCCCCTTCCAGAAAAAAAAGGGCTGCCCTACTGACTTGACACTTGTTTCGTTAACCCATTTAGCTACTTTTCTTAGCAAATAAATTATCATTCATTCAAGTTAAATTATCCATCCGAGCTATTAGTATGATCTCGGTCAATAAATTTTTTTTTTAAAAATCTATTTGATACATAAAAATTTTATTTATATCACGAACATATTTTCACTTTTTATTTTTTATTTAGCACTTTTTTTATAATATAGTTCTATAAATAATTTTTTTAATTAAAAAAATATAAGCATGAATTTCTAGAAAGATAATTATTAAAAATATATATTTTTTAACGACCTTTGCTATGTCAGGGGAAAAAAAAACAGCGACATTTAACTTCCATTCGTAATATATAGCCTTTGCAAATCCTCGAGGACCTATCATCGTAACAACCCAACAATATCTAAGCCTTCCTTGGATTTCGCCCTAGCTAGGGATAGTAATGTCCCTACATAAATTGGGAATCTGAGCTAATCATGTAAGATTGGAGATTTTTTTATTTTAAACAGTTATGAAAACGAGGTCGGATTTCATTCATCAGCAGGCCAAATAAGGATGGAGATTGCATGATCCCGTCAAGTTTCGATAGACCTCCATTTTATATATATTATACACACATATATATATATATATATATATATTTTCTTATAAGTTTATTCTACTATTAGACTTCATCTTGAAGCATTAACTTACTACAAATAGTTTATCATATAATATTAATTATTGTAGATCAATGTAGTTAAGTACTACAAAAATATTTCAAATCTAGTTTGAAATAAATATGTAAATATGAATAAAAATATTTAGTACAAGATGTATAGTTACTTATGTCCACCATGATATAAAAGAAAAAAATGTTTCAATCCATATATATTATTTATCTAAATAACTCATCATTGAATATAATTTGTATTAGAGTTATGTCCTAAAACCAATTCATTTGTATCATGTATTTTGCATATTTATTTAATAAATGTATTTTTTTATCTTTTAATTTATTTATTTCATATATGTATATATATAAAATTGATAGATAAAGTCTCAAACGCAATGCACAGTGTTAAGGAAATCACGATAAAGATCATGATGTGAGATTCTTACTACACTATATAATACTTGTACTTAAACTATCCCTAATCATAGTATTAATAAGATGGGATATCATTAGTGCACCAAGACTAACACATGTTAGACTTCTTGATTGGATTAAATAGTGGTTCTTACTTCCATAGGTATTGTGATACTCAAAATTAACATGTGGATACTTATTACATAAACATATACATTGGGTGATCTTATTATGAGATAATCATATATATTTAATTAAAAATCCAATTAAATGCATCTCATGTGCATATACAGAGTTTAATATCTCTTATCTTTTATTTAGGTCATTTGTATCATAACAATAAACTTGAACCTATGTAACATTTTGAAATCAAACAAGCTAAACGAATCCAATTTCATAGACTAATATAGAAATTTGAGAATCGTTCTCAAATTGAAAATTTTGTTTTATATGCTAGATGCTCCTATTATATTGCCTCCAGCTAATGATGCTCTGGCGGAAGTGCACGAAGTCCACAAAAAGTACCAAGAGGACAATGACACAACATCTTATATCATGTTGGCGTCAATGGCCTCTGAACTTCAAAAACAGCATGAGCATATGGATGCTCTCATACTATTATCTTCCATATGAAGGAGTTGTCTGATAAACAAGTTAGGACGAAGATATATGAAATCTCTAAATAGTTGTTTCGTTCTAAAATGGTGAAAGGAACTTCTGTGCCCTCTCATAGACTAAAAATGTTGTGAATGATTGAAAAGCTTGGCTTGGTTTTAGTATGGATCATGAATTGGTATCGCATTAATTCTTTAATCTTTGCCAAATAGTTTTTCATAATTTGTAATAAACTACCAAACGAATAAGATTGAAAACACCATGACCGAGTTAATCAACCTTCTCAAGACTGTGGAGTCTTCCATGAAGAAAGAAAATAATACAATCATATTGGTTGATTCTTCAACTTCTAAGAAGAAAAATATTTTTAAAAAGAAGAAGAATCTAACCAAACCAAAAGGTAGTGTGAAGAAGAAAGAGACAACTACCGAAGGCCCATTTCATCATTGTGTCAAGATGGGCTATTAGAGGTGTAATTGCAAAAGCTAATTGGAGATCATTAAAAGAAAGAAGGAGAAGGAGAAATTTACAAACACTTTTACTTCTACTCCTAATATGTTTATGATTGAAATCAATACTATTTTTAATAATAATATATATGTATTGGATACTAGAAGTGAATCTCATTTGTACAATAATTTGTAAGAATTAAAGAGCAGCAGGAAGCTTGAGAAATGTGATGTGGAACTACGTACTGTAAATGAAGTAAAGGTTGTTGCACTTGATGTAGAGACTTATCATCTATACTTACTTTTCAGATTGATTCTATAAATTACAAATTATTATCATGTTCCAATTTTATTAAAGAATATTATCTCAATTACTAGTTTAGACATGGTTGGATATCATTTAATGTTTGAGAATAAAAGTTGTTATTTTTCATTAAATGATATCTATTATGGTACTACAACTTTGATGAATGGTTTGTATATTCTAGACTTGAAAATCAAGTTATCAATATAAATAATAAAAAATAAAGAAAAGATAATATGAACCCATCTTACTTAGGGCATTGTCGTTTAAGCAATATAAATGAGAATCACGTTTCTAAGTTGCACAAGCTTGGTAATTTAGAATCATTTGATTATAAATCATATAATACATGTGAATCATGTCTATTTAGTAAAATGACTAAGACATCTTTTTCTAAGAAAGGAGAAAGTGCTAACTAATTGTTAGAACTAATATATAGTGATGTATGTGGACCAATGACATTGCAAATAAGAGAGGGTTATTAATACTTCATAACTCATATCAATGATTATTCTCGATTTGGTTATTTGTATTAATGAAATATAAATCTAAAACCTTTGACAAGTTTAAAGAATTCAAAAATAAAATAAAGAAACAATTTAGTGAAAGTATTAAAACTCTAAAATCTAATCGATGAAGTGAATACATAAGTTAAGAGATTTAAAGTTGTCTTAAAGATAATGAGCTATTATCTATATGGACTATGATGCATACACTTTAGCATAATGGTGTATCTGAAAGAAGAAATTGAAACATACACCTTAGTATAATGGTGTATCGGAAAAACGGAATTGAACCCTATTAGATATAGTTTGAACTATGATGGCTTTTGCAGATTTACCCAAATCATTTTGAGGATATGCACTGGAGACTGGTGTTTATATTTTAAATAGAGGTCTATCCAAAATAGTTGATACTACCCCATATGAGTTATTTTTTAGTAAGAGACTAAAATGAGCTTACTTGAGAATTTGAGGATGTTCTACTTATGTGAAGAGGATAAAATCAGACAAAATAGAAGATAAGTCTGATAAGTATTTGTTTGTTGGATATTTAAAAGAATCTCATTGATATTATTTCTATCTCCCTACTGAAAACAAAATATTTGTTTCAAAGCATGCAATTTTCTTAGAGAAGTAATTGGGAACAAAGTTGAACTTAATGAAGTTCAAGAAGAATAAACAAATAATGATCAACCGGTTGATTCCGAGTCTATTGACAAAATAGACGAACCTTCAAATACGCAAGAATTTTGTAGGTCAAGTAGGATACATGTAGCACCTAAGAGATGTAGATTTTTTATTAGTGATCACAATGACATATTACTCATAGAAGAAGGTGAGCTTACCACTTTGAAGGAAGTTCTGAATCTGACAAATGATTTGAAACTATAACGTTATAAATGGATTCCATGTATGACAACCAAATTTGGACTTTGATTGATTCACCTAAAGGGATAAAACCTATATGGTGCCAATGAGTCTTCAAGAAAAAAACTGATATGAATGGTAAAGTGATTACCTATAAGGCACAATTGGTAGTAGAAAGTTATCGTCAACAACAAGGTATTGGCTATGAAAAAACTTTTTCACCTGTAGTAATGTTGGAATCCATAAGAATACTCCTAACACTTTTCGCTCATTATGATTATAAGATTTGACAAATGAAAGTAAAAATAGCTTTTTCCTTAATGAAATTCTGATTGAGGAAGTGTACATGATATAACCCGAGGATTTCACATCTAAGAATCACATGAAAGAATGCAAGCTGTAAATATCCATTTATGGATTAAAGTAAGTTTTTAGGAGTTAGAATATCCGTTTTGATGAATAAGGAATTTGGTTTCGTACAAAATGTTGATAAACTTTGTGTATACAAAAAAGTTAGTAAGAGTGCAATTGTTTTTCTATTGCTATATATAAATGACATATTACTAATAAGAAATGATGTCTCTACTCTTCAATCAGTCAAGATTTGATTGTCAAATAAATTCTCCATGAAACACATTGGAGAAGCAACCTATATTTTGGAAATAAAGATTTATAGAGTTAGATCAAAGACGTTGCTTAAATCTTTCATAGTCTACATATATAGACAAAGTGTTAAAGAAGTTTAGTATAAATCAATCTAAAAGGGGATTTTTACCCGTAACTCATAGGGTAAGCTTTTCAAAATCTATGTTCCCAAACACAAGATGAAAGGGACACATGAGTAGAATACCATATACTTTGATAATTGGATTTATCATGTATGTTATGATATGTACTAGGCTTGATATATTATATACTCTTAGTTTGACGAGTAAATACCAAATCTGACCTTAGAGGAGGTCATTGGATGGCTATCAAGAACATCTTTAAGTACTTAAGAAAAATAAATGATGTGTTTTTTGTATATGGAGAATGTGATTTACACGTCAAATGTTATACTAACGTCAGTTTCCAATCTGATAAGGATGATGACAAATCCTAATCTGACTATGTATTCATTTTTTGTGGCGGGGTAGTTAGTTGAAAAAATTTCAAACAAGATACAACTGCCGATTGGACCACTGAAGCTGAATATATAGCAGCTTCTGAAGCAACTAAAGAGACGGTTTGGATCAAGAAGTTCACAACGAAATTAGGAGTGGTACCTAACATTGTTAATTTAATACCCTTATATCGTGATAATAATGGAGTCATTATACAAGCAAATGAACTACAATCTCATCAATGATCAAAGTATATACTTAGGCACTATTACTTAATTTGTAAAATCATTGATAAGAAAGATGTAATGATAGAGAGAATTCTTGCTGATCAAAACATAGTTGATCTACTTACTAAAGCATTACCTTAAAAAAAATGATAGTCATATTCAGTCATTTGGTATTCAATACATGAATGATTGGATCTGGTGTAGGTCAAAGATTGTTAGAGTTATATCCTAGAATCAATCCATTTATACCATGTATTTTGTACATTTATTTAATAAAGGTTTTTTTTTCTTTCAATTTATTTGTTTTCATATATTTGTGTGATACATAGAATTTCTAGCACGATGTACAGTGTAAAAAAAATCATAGGAGAGATCATAATGTGAGATTCTTACTATACTATACAGTACATGTACTTAAACCATCCCTAGTCATAGTATAAATGAGACATGATACCATTAATGTACCAAGACTAGCACGTGTTAGACTTCTTGATTGGATCAAGCGGTGGTTCTCGACATTGTGATATTTAAAATTAATACGTGAATGCTTGTTACATGAACAAGTATATTGGATGACCTAACTATGAGATAATCATACGAACAACTATTTAGTGTCAGTGATAGAATTTCATTATAACAAATGTGCAAGTATCCTTAAATTTGAGATCTCCAAGATACTTTATTTGCTGAGTATTGTACCTTAACTATTTAGTGTCAGTGATAGAATCTCATACGAACAACTATTTAGCGTCAGTGATAGAATCTCATTATAACAAATATGCAAGTATCATTATATTTGAGATCTTTAAGATACTTTATTTGTTGAGTATTGTATCTTAATTCTAATATTTGGAGTCTCATTGGAACCGCCTATGTGATAGATATTGAGTACAACGTAAAGTAAACGAAAGTAATTAAAAGAGTCAATAAATGATTTATCACTCTTAATAGTAGGGACGTATATCACACAGTCACATGTAGGAAATCATTACTCAAAAAATATTTGACTAAGATAATTATGTGTTGGAAATAGTTTCAAATGATATACATATTGAGTAATCGATTTTGGAACAAGTACTAATAAATTAGGATTAGAATTAATTATATTCTAAAGGAAATTTGTACTAATTTTATACTCTAAACCAAATAAGATATAGTATGATGAAAGAAATTTATTACACTGATATTTTTCTATTGAAAGATTCATGTCAAGTTATTTGACTTTCTGGATTTTTTGGTAGTCATGATGCATTGTTAGATGCTGCTCGTGATCTGTTAAATATGAATTTATTAATTAAAAAATTAAAAAATTAATTTTAATTAAATAATAAACATTAGAGGAGGATGAACAAGGTTTATGACAAACAAATGCGATTTAAAAAATCTTTGATATCTTTTTTATAAAGGTCGAACAAAGTGAGAGTTCAAAAATACAGACTTGAATGTACTGCTAAAGAACTTTCAAAACTCCTCTAAATGATGAAAAGAATATCTATACTTAAAATAGGTAGAAAAAGCAATAATAACAGATTCACCCAACTATATAAAAGTTTTTGATCAAATTAATGAATGTAAGGAGGAGTAAAATCTCTCAAGTTGGAAGAATAGTAAAAGCACATGTATAAATATCAGTTTAATTTCATAGATGTAGGAGTGCAGATATGAATCTTTTAAAGTACCATTAAATGGCGAGAAGATGGTTTGTTTTAAAGATGGGCAATTAAGGCATTAAATATAAACTTTCTGTAGAACACAAAGGTCTTTAAAATTGATCAGCAATTGCAGAGATTGAGATAACATTTTTTGATGTAATGATCAGTAAAAATGCAGTGATAGAGTGTGGATGAAATGCAAAAGAAAATACCCAAAAATTTATAGTGGTTCGATCCTTAATTGATCTACATCCACTACCTTAAGTACCCATTTAAGGATTTCAATATAATCACTAAATTTTTTTTTCCCAAATCAATGGTGGTAGGTTACACCAATATTATATAAGAGGATCACTACACTTGATTTTACACCTAACCTCTACAAATACATAACCAAGGCTCACCATAATTGGGTTTTACACCACAACCTTGTGTTGGGGATATGCCCTAGAGTCAATTTGTACTTATACTATTGTCATTATGTTTTATATAATAATATGAGGTTTTCTTTTCCATGAACAGTGAGTTTTGTTTTGTGGTCATCAAGTACGTGACTTGATAGTAAAACCCTACAATGAATACAATAATTATTCTAAAACTGTCCCTGATCGATTATTATTATTGGAATAATAATAAATTAAGATTAGTATGTTTGTGACTTGATGGCTATGTTTTACTGGCCATGGATATTTGTGATATCGAGTCAAGATATAAATAAATGTTAGAGAACATTGTATTGGACATGACCCACTGTGAGAGTACTTCATGGAATATGTCATAAGTACTTTCTAGCCATAATAATATTGAAAGTCCTTCAACCTAAATTCATCATAGTTTCCTACTTGATAAATTCTATATTTTGACATTGTCTAAAGTTGTCTTTAACCAGACAATAAATTAGACTAATGTTGGATATAGAATAAATCAAGGAGAGGAATACGATTGATTGTGAAGGAATTTGTCCCTCTCAATTATGGGAGAGATATCCATGGGCCCCTTGATAAGTTAGACTGTTAAAAATGCATGGTCGTGCTCAAATATATCAATCTAAGATATTGATATCATTTGTTTGAACAGTCTACTATGAAATCAAGAAATAATTGATTAAGCTTAATAAGGATGACATGCTCCGTGCCTTGTGCTTAATCTGGATATCGTGTGACAAAAGGACTAAATATAAAATTATGGTTTGGTTCAAAGAGATCACCGATCTTCATTTAACCTGGATAGTTATAATATTTTGTTAGAAACCGCTTATAACTTGTGGGCCATTTAAATATGATTTATGCACACTGCCAGTGTTAAACGAACCTATAGGGTCACACAATAAGTGAGCTTGTTAGGTTATTTTTCTGGTGACCAGATTCGATGAATCTAAAAATATGTCTAAGTTAATCGTACTTAGAAAATTTACCAGATACAATGAATCTGGAAATATGTCAACATTCGATGTATCTGGATGATGTCCAGATTATAAGAATCTGACTCGATAAATTAATTAGTTAAATTACCGAGATAATGACAGAATCTTATCATATCAGTTTTAATTTAATTTGAATTTAAATTAGAATATGATAAGATATTATTAGAGTTGGACTCTAAGAGGTTCGGGGGTTTTTAAGAAAACCCTAGCCGTCTTTTCAATAGTCAAATTTTCGGTTGAGAACATTCGTGCCATTCTTTACCAGAAGAGAAAAAAAAAACCTCTCAAAAACCCTAGGCGCTAGCACTCCCCGGGTATCGATTGAGTTCGTGGTGTTTATCCGATAGAGGACGTTCGCATACTGCAGTGTCTGGTGATTGTTCGGGTTGAACGTACAACAGCGCAATCAGAATCAAAGGATTTCGATTACAGCAATCAGAGGTAATTCTTAAACCTTAGATTTTCTTAATCGTTTACTTGGGTCATCGGGAGGGATTCGTGGATGTTTTCTGCGTTTAGGAGTCCACGAATTATAACACCTTGTTATACAATAAATCACATAAAGAAATGCAGAAATAGCTCACAGATTGAGCAGATATTAACAGTTTAAGCACCTGTACCTTTTTTACCTTTGGAACAATTTAATTTTACTTTAAAGCACAAAAAAAATGGAGGTTTATGTTTTCTAAAGTGTAGGAGTGTTTTTGAAGAAGATAGTACCAAAATATACTTTAAAATCAAGTTTTGAAAGCATTTATAGAAGCAAAAAGTAAAGCTCAAACGGCTAGAAATGGCTAATTTCTCGCTGTCAGATTTTTTAGAGTTTTAGACTCAAAAATCGGACTACGTCCAAAAAGTGAGTCAAAAATGGTACTTTTCTAAGCAGAAATATTTTGACACCGTTCACAGAGTTTTGAACGAAGTTTTTTTATGCAGAGCCATATAAACTATTCAATTTAAAATTCTAAAGACTTAATATTTTGAAATCTTTTTGTTTGTGTACTTCAAGGTATAAATAAATTGAATCATAATGTAAAGAAGATACATGAATTTACACAATATACCTTAACAAACGATTCCTAATCTATGATTCTTCTTAAGAGCTTCTTGGTATGCAATTTCTTAAACTTGTCTTCTACTTTGTTACCCATTCTTGGATTCTGTTACTCAAGGGTTGCTTAGTAATCTCATTTGCATGTTTTGAAAGAATTAAGGTCAAATATATCCTATCACATATAGATAACACAAGTTAATTCTCATCAATATTTGTCATAAGTCAAAATATAGGAGAATGCCCTTAGGGCTAACATTAAAATTAATAAGTTTGCTCTAATTATTAATTCTATAATGATTAAAATTAATTCATGCGTTGCTACCAATAGACTAAAAAACTTAATAAGTCATACACAATAAAGAAATTAGTACTCAAAATATTATATTATAATATTATTGGATTAATTTGTTAGAATAAATAGTTTTATGGGTGAATTATAAAGTGGTTATAATTATTGGGTCAAAATTATAATTATTAAAACTTTATAAGTTTAATTGTAATTATGGATCCAAAGCCTATTAAGGAAAATGTTTCCTATGTCTGTTGTGCATGGTGAATGTATAAATATGATTTATATAGATGTGAGATAGACAACACAAGAACCTTTTCTCATTCTTTTCTTTAGAACAAAAATAAAAAACCCTACGCTGCCGAAATAAAAACCCACTAGCATCGGTTCTTGGTGCATGACTTGCGTATGTTCCTCGTGTGGATCAATATTAGAGAAATTTCTATTTTTGAAATTTAGTAGTTTGTGCCTTGGACAATTTCCAGAGGAATTTCGTGGGGAGAAAAATTTTTAAAGTTGCTTTTTTCAAGTAATGAAATTTTTTTCTTTTCTTTTGACCCGTTCAATTACATATGAATGATCCTATTGCGTGGATTTCGTTTTAATTTCTACTACGCATTATTTGATATTACATGATTAAAATATAACAATTCGTACATAGTTTTTGTTTTGGTTATTAATAATAGTTTCCTATCATTCTAGTTTATTTTCCTTGTTATGAGAATTAAATATTCTAATTATTAGAATAGTCCATAGTATTAGTCGAACTAATAGTAATTACATAAGGATTCACATCATTGATAATATTATTGTGAATTATATTAATTGGCAAATATAATTATTTTAGATAGAACAAAACTTTAACCTTTTAAATTTAGCAAGGTTTCACTTGATAATTGGCCTTAGATCTTACCATTCAACTACGCAAATCACATTAATCTAATCTAACCTAAAGTCTCAAACACATTTTTTTTAAAAAAATATTAAAATCTACAAATATACAAAATTTCATACTCTTTAGCAGAAAGTGATATTTTGGAGGTAATATAATTGTTTTTCTCCTCCATTGAATTCAATTAGATCTCTTCTCTTTACAAATATAGTGAAACTTTTGTCGTCTGTTCTTTTTGTCAGTCTCATAGACACATTATGCAAAATTCTTGTAACATTCTATTGCTGAAGGTTTTAGTTGCTCAAGTTTTGCCATAACCATCCTGGTACTAACCTTGTTTTTATTCAACTCCATACTGATAGAACTGGTGTATGGGGAAACTTTAAGCCCAATTTCTCATTAGGCCCTTGATTCTCCCTTGGGTCCTCGTTGGATCAGGGAATATTTTGTCCCTGACAGGTGGGAGCAGGGATATCCACCTTTTCTCATGTTAGGGATCAACAGGAATTAGGGATGAAAATTTTTCTATTTAAATCGAGAACCCGACTCGGTTGGGCTGATGATAATATTATTATAAATTATATTAATTAGCAGATACAATTATTTTAGATAGAACACAATTTTTAACCTTTTAAATTTAGTAAGGTTTTACTTGATAATTGGCCTTAGATCTTGCCATTCAACTACGCAAATCACATTAATATAATCTAACCTAAAGCCTCAAACACATCATTTTTTTTTTCTAATTATTAAAATTTACAACATATACGAAATTTTATTCTTTTTAGCAGAAAGTGATATTTTGGAGGTAGTATAATTGTTTTTCTCCTCCATTGAATTCAACGAGATTTCTTCTCTTTACAAATATGGTGAAGCTTTTGTCATATGTTCTTTTTGTCAGTCTCATAGGCACATTATGCAGAATTCTTGTGACATTCTATTGCTGAAGTTTTTAGTTGCTCAAGATTTGCCATAATCATCCTGGTACTAGCCTTGCTTTATTCAACTCCATACTGATAGAGCTGATGTATGGGGAAATTTTAGGCCTAATTTCTCATTGGGCCCTTGATTCTCCCCTGGGTCCCCATCAGATTGAGGATTATTTTGTTCTCGACAGATTGTGGGTGAGAATATCCACCTTTTCTCATGTTGTGGATCGAGAGGAATTACGAATGGTAATTTTTTTACTTAAATTAAAACTCGATCCGATTGGGCGGAGGATTCTCCGATTTAAGTGGAGATGGGGATCGGGGGTTGGTTTCGTTGCTCAACTCGCCAAGCGGGGGGCAGGGATCAACCCCATATATATAAATGTGTGTGTGTGTGTGTGTGTGTGTGTGTGTGTGTGTGTGTGTGTGTGTGTGTGTGTGTGTGTGTGTGTGTGGAGATTATAGATACCTATATTACATATATAGGTATTTATAATCTACCTATATATATGTGTGTGTATTAACACTAAGGTTCAAATACAAAAATTCTTTACATTTTTTTGTAAGCTTATTCTATTATAGACTATATCTTGTAGCATTAATTTACTAAAGCAATTTATACTATAATGTTAATTATTATAGATTAATATAACTAAGTACTACCAAAACATTGCAATGCTAATTTGAAATAAATATGTGGGTATGAATAAAAATATTAAGTAGTGTAAGATGTTTAGCTAATTATGTGCATCATGATATTGAAAAAATGTTTCAGTTTTTATATATTACCTACCTAAATAACTTATAATTGAATATAGTTCGTCTGCAGTTTTTATTTTTGGTTATTAATAATACTTTCCTATCATCTAGTTTATTTTCCTTGTTATGAGAAGCAAATATTTTAACCATTAGAATAGTCAATAACATTACTCAAATTAATAGTAATTATATAAGGATTCATATTATTGATAAGATTATTGTGAATTATATTAATTAACAAATAATATAATTATTTTAAATAAAACACAACTTTTAACCTTCAAAATTTAATAAGGTTTCACTTGATAATTAGCCTTAGAGCTTGTCATTGAACTAAGCAAATCACATTAATCTAATCTAAAATAAATCCTCAAACACATCATTTTTGTAATTATTAAAACCTATAACATATATAAAATTTCGTGAAAAGCCTTTGGAGGGTGTTATTTTTTGCAATATTCCAAAATCAATGGATTTCACATTTTGAAGCAATTTAAAATATCATACAGTTTGCATTTATTATGTTTTTTTTTTTACTAGAGTTACGAGAATTTAAAATGTCACAAGAATTAAAACTCTAATAATTTATAAGATTTCAAAATTGTATATAATAGTTTTATATTATTTGCAAATAGAAAATTAAAATTAAAATATTAAATTTTTGAACAAAATTATGTTAATATTAATAGTCATATTATAAATTTTGAAGGTGGTGGTGATCGGGAAAGAGAGAGGCTTTGTTAGTTAAGAAGAAAGAGGGAGGATAAATAAAATAAAATATAAGAGAAGAGGAAAAAGCAAAAAGAAATGGAAAAAATTATAAATTTTTAATTTTACTCTTACTAATTTAGTGATATGATTAACACGTGAATTATTAGAAACTTATTGGAAACTGCTATAAAAATTAACGGAATAATTAAAAAGTTTTGAATGAAAACATGTCGGAGATAAAAACTTTAAAGATATTCCTAGGTTGTTGGGCCAAATCAGGTCTCTACTTATGCGTTGGGTTGGGACTGGGGATTAGTTTGTCTCCGATAGGCTAGGGGCAAAGATCTTATCTTTTCCCATATCAAGGACAAACCAGAGATAGAGAGATGGGGTTTATACAGGGACGGAACCCAAATTTTTAATTCTCGACCCACCTTGTTACCATGTCTAGGTGGAATAAGGGAATGCGAGGGCCAAGCCGATTCCTCGTTGCCATTCCTGTCCCCAGTCGGCTAGCCCCCACGCAATACATTTTTAGGTGGACATATATTTGCCATGGTAGTGCTAAAGGGATCAAATTGAGTCACAATAAATGCGGCTCAAAAGTAGTTGAAAATTATAAAAAACTCAATATATCTTTTATTGTGTTAGAGGAAAATTCACATATTTCCCTCCAAAAATGTTTCCCTCCATTGTATTTTTCCTCTTCTCATATTCCCTCCTCTTGGATTTTACGTGTAATATTTCCAAGACATTTAGCTCTCATGAAACTCTTAGTTCTATACTATTCTGTTAGATGAAAACTCTAACTATTATATATAACATTTTGTTTCTTATCCTTCAATACTATTCTGTCATATAATCATAGTTGGCACTTATTCCTTATTTTATCAACATAGCACAATATAGTTGACACTTTCATCTTATATTGTCAACTAATATAGAAATATATAGTTAATTGGAAGATATAATACAAGAAGAAATAGAGCATAATCAGGAATACATATTTTAAAAGAAGAAAAATATGATAAATGCGAGACTTTTTCGTTTATAACATTGTTTAAAAGACTCAAAAAGTGATTTTGGTGTAACATAATTATCTTTTAGAAGGAATACATGTCACGATGTACAATTATTTTTCAATTCGTGCAAAATATTACTACTAACATAAGGCTCCAAAAGTTAAAAAAAGACTAATATTAAAAGAGAGAATTTTCTTTTTTTTTTTAAATTACTATCACAATTGTAAAAAGAATATCACGACATTTATTGGAGTATGACTTGAATCCATACCTTACAATTATAAGTGAGACCACTTTACTTCTAAGTAGGAATTTTTTAGAGGAATCTATTTTGAAAGGAAAATATAGTATAAATTTATTTTTAATTATTAAGATTGCCTTATTTATATAATCTAAATATTTTATTATATATATTAAGATTTTATCTTATTTATCATCTAAATTCTTACATAATCTAAATTTTGTCTTATTAATGACAGTATTTGTATATAAATATTGTGAATTAAAATAAATGGCCGCATGTGATTATAAAAAATAGATAAATACAATAAGAGAATATGTTAATATAACTTAAAAATATTTTAAAATATTAATGTTCATAAATAATTTAAGTAATAATTACGTTCATCATATTTTATATGAATTTTTATATAATATTTGTAAAAAAATTATAACAATATCCATCTGAAGTGTCGTATTTAATTTTGAATAGATTTAATGTATATTATTTTATTTTTATCATTTTAAATTAATGACAAAAAAATCTTCATAATTCATTATTAAATTACCAATTATTAAAAGAAAGACTTTTCTTATTCTTTTAATTGTAATTCATTAGTAAATTACTAACTAATACAAAAAAAAAGTTTGAACTTCTATTAAGCTACATAGCCTGAGTATGTTAGCACACCATCATCAAATGTTTTGTCATTGACACTATCACGTCATATTTACATTTTCTCGCTATCCCATAACCGATAATAATATTTACAACAAATAACTCATTAGATATTTGTATTTTGATTTAAATAATGCAATAATTTACGCATTCTTGCCACCCTTGTCCAATAATAACATTCATAATAAATATCTCATTAGATATTTTTATTTTGATTCAAATAATGCAATAGTTTATACATATTTTTATAAAAAATAAGAAATTATATTCAGATAAATGTAATATAATGTTTATGTGTAATTGATAGTTGGTTATATATATTGAGTTGAATGATATATTTCAAAGGTTAACATGCAAAAAGATATAAATTTATAGGTAATATAAGGAGTTTGATAATTTCAACATTTTTTTTTCCATATAAATGACATCACTTATTTTTCATATCTATAATTTATTTGACATGTAACTTAGCAATAATTTTATGAAAATTCGTTTATTTAACTTTATTCAGTAAACACTCATTTATCTAATTTTAGAAGAAAAACACTAAAATAAAAGGTAAAAGTAAGCTTAAAGGAAATGATATTTATTGAAAGATAATTTAGTATCCACTTAACTCTGAATATTAAATGATGGAATTATATCTTTTCTATTATATTCGAAAATTCTTTTAATATGCTATTGATAAACCATTACTAATGTAGTATCAATGGACTACTAATAGAATTATTTTATTTTTCATTATTTTTTATATTTTTGTTAGTATTTTATTGATAAATTTTCAGTAAAATTAAAACTACCTATAGAAAATTAGCAAAATATCATCGGATGGAAATATTTATATTTATTTTTTAATAATCTTTTCGGTAATTAAAACTATTATCAACACAGTACAATTAAATTTATTAACAAAATATTGATTGAATACCAACTGATATAAGTAATATTTATAAAAAAAAATTTATAAGTCTAAAACATTTTATGATATTTTGTCGGTAACTGAAATTCTTTTTTATTTTTATATTTCGTTAGTTATCTATTGGTAGCATCTTGGTAAAATTAAAAATTTAGACCAATTATTAACGGAGTTAACTATGAACTTTTTATTTTACAAAACCTATAGTAAAAAGGTTCTATTTGTATTCCAATACTATTTAGTATAAAATTTATGAAATAAATAGTTTTTTTTTTGTAGTTATTCAAGATATTTTTGAAATATTGAGGACATGAAACTCGATCTTAATTTATTTATTATTGTTAAATAAAATACTAGTAGGTAATTACAATTGGCTTAAAATAAAAGATTAATTTCAGATGATCAAAAAATATAAAAAAAAAAATTAGATCAAAAGGATTCAAAAGATTATGGTTGATTTTTTTTTTTTTTTGTGGCTAATGATTATGGTTGATTTTTTTTTTAAAAATCTTTTGAGTTGATCGAAATATATAAAACAAAATATTTTGAGTATAATAGTCATTTAAAGTGTAATCATTCAAAAATATGTGTAAGTAAATTATTCAAAATTATTTTTTAATTTTTTAAATCGATTGCTTTTAAAAAAAAAGTCAAATTAGAAGGAATAAATCTTTGAAAGTCCTAAAATGTCATATCGATTGTGGATGAAACTAAACATTGTAAATATATAAATTGTTGTAAAATGTAGTCAATATAGATGTATTCAATAACTTATTGATATTGATGGAAAAAAACAAGAAAGTTATAAAGTTGAACTCTTCTTGAAGTTTTAATCGACTTTAGATATCTAATTATTAATTTTTATTCACATATTTTTTATTCCTCTTTTAGTTTTACAAAGTGATGTTTCGCACGAATTTAAAAATATATGTTTTGGTTAGTGAATAAATAAAGTTTAAATTAATAATAGTTGAACTCACAAATACTCCTTTCGTCCCTATTTATCTGTCACAACTAAAAAATTTTGGTATTTCTTTTTATCTGTTATATTAAAAAAATTTAAGTGCTATTAATATTCATTTTACTACTATACCCTTATATTAAATAGTTTTGAAAAATGAAAATGTAATAACTTTATAGAGAGAGTTGAGTAACCAAAGTAAGAAAATAATTGTGAAGAACATTAAATTCAATGGTACTTTTGGAATGTATAAACAAAGTTATATGAATTTAAGAGACTAATTAATTTTTTTAAATGGTGTGAAGTAATTAGTTGTGACAGATAAATAGAGACGGAAGAAGTATACTATTAAAATTTAATATATTAAAAAAATAAATTGACGTAAAAATGTTACGTAATATTTGTATTTATATAGAGAGTGTTATAAAATTTGGGTAGTGTTATAAAAAAAATTTACACACTATACACTAATAAAATTCTAACTATTATTTGCACAAGAATTTCTTCAAATCCCTCCATTTCTTTCTCTCACAATGTTTTTTCATAATTCTTTCAAAAAATGATGGTATATTACAAGTTTAGAAAATAACTCTATTTATAGAGCTCTTAATTAGTGGAATACATCATCTTCCACTAATCTTAATTAGTGGTATCTCCACTAAATGATGGATATCCATAAAAATTCATAATTAGTGGAGCTTCCACTAATTTCCTAATAATTCAAATAAATTCATAATTAGTGGAGCTTCCACTAATTCACAATATATCATAATACTCCCATTTGGATGTCCATCTATTACATAAAGAATATGCCTCGTTAAAATTTTACTAGATAAAAATCCAGTGAAAAAAAAATATAGTGAAGGAAAAAGAGTACACTATTCTATATATCTGATTATTACTCTCCTTGATGAGATGATTCATTTAAATCTTTAAAACGACGCATACTCATTTTATATCTTAACTTCTCAAATGTTGCAGTCGGTAAAGTCTTCGTGAAAATATCTGCGAGATTGTCACATGATCGAATTTGTAACACATCAATTTTACGTTTCTTCTGGAATTCATGAGTAAAGAAGAATTTTGGTGAAATATGTTTTGTCCGATCTCCTTTAATATATCCTCCTCGTAATTGAGCTATGCAAGCTGCATTGTCTTCATAAAGAGGAGTTAGAATATCTTTGATTGATGATAATCCACAACTTTCTCGGATATAATGAATCATGGATCTTAACCATACACATTCTCGACTTGCTTCATGAATGGCTATAATTTCAGCATGATTTGAAGAAGTAGCTGCTATAGATTGTTTTGTAGAACGCCATAATATAGTAGTATTTCCACATGTAAATAAATAGCCCGTTTGAAAACGTGTTTTATGTGGATCAGATAAATAACCAGCATCTACATAACCTATCAATGTTGGGTTGATTTTATTTGAATAAAATAATCCGAAATCAATTGTACCTTGGAGATGTCGAATGACTTGTTTAATTCTATTCCAATGTCGTCGTGTTGGTGAAGAATTAAATCTTGCTAATAAATTGACAGTAAAAGCAATATCAAGTCGTGTATTATTAGTAAGATATATCAATGCACCAATTGTACTGAGATATGATACTTCAGGATCAATGAGTTGTTCATCATTTTCTTAAGGTCGAAAATGATCTTTATTCACATTTAATGACCGGACGATCATTGGAATACTCAATGGATGTGCTTTGTCCATGTAAAATATTTTGAGAACTTTTGCTGTATATGTTGATTGATGAATAAATGTTTCACTTTTTAGATATTCAATTTGTAAACCAAGGTAAAATTTAGTTTTACCAAAATCATTGATTTCGAATTCTCTTTTTAAATAATCCATTGTTTCTTGGAGCTTTTCAGAAGTTCCAATAAGATTAATATCATCAACATATATAGCTAATATCACAAATTTAGAATTAGATTTCTTAATAAAAACACATGGACGTACCTGGTCATTTTTAAATATCGCTTTCAATAAATATTCACTAAGACGAGTGAACCACACGCGCCCAAATTACTTCAGGCCATATAATGATTTTTTAAACTTGATGGAGTAATTTTCATGAGGATAATATTTATATGTTTCAGGCATATGAAATCTTTCGGGGATTTTCATGTAAACATCATTTTCTAAATTTCCATACAAGTAAGCAGTGACAACATCTAATAGGTGCATATCTATCTTTTCATGTACTACCAAACTGATAAGATATTAGAGTGTAATAGCATCAACAATAGGAGAGTAAGTTTCATCATAATCAATACCTGATCTTTGTGAAAAACCTTGGACAACTAATCACGATTTATATCGTACGATTTCATTCTTTTCATTGCGTTTTCGCACAAATATCCATTTGTAGCCAACAGATTTTATACCTTTTGGTGTTTGGACTACAGGTTCGAAGACTTCACGTTTTGTCAGTGCATTTAACTTTGATTGAATCGCATATTTCCATTGCAGCCAATCTTTTCTATGGCGACATTCATCAACTGATATTGGTTCAGGATTATCATTATCCTGTATAATATTAAGAGATATATTGTATATAAATATATTATCAATAACAGTTTCTATCTGATTTCAATTTCTATCGGAAGTGGTATAATTAATAGAAATTTTAGTATTACTTTCATCAATTTCTGGTTCTTTGTCATCAGTTTTCTCTTGATCTTTATCATTCTTTTATTCAATATGATATTCTGGATCATTTAATCATCTTTTCTTTCGAGGATTTTTATCTTTAGAACCAAGAGGTCGGCCACGCTTCTGGTGTGCTTTTGACTCAGTAGCTATATGTATAATATTTTGTTCTGCTGGAACTTCAATTCGAATTGGAGCATTTATAATTGGAATATGCGATTTTGTAACTCTTCTGAACTCAACAAAAGCGTCTAGCATTTGATTTGCAATGCGTTGCAAATGAATTATTTTTTGAACTTCAAGTTCACATGCGCTTGTGTGCGGATCAAATAATTTAATGATGTTGTTCAAGCAAGATCATTTTTATACTATTTTTGTTCTCTCCCTAATTTAGGGATTAGTGATTCATCAAAATGACAATCAGCAAATCTTGCTGTGAATACATCTCCTGTCAGGGGTTCAACATACCTGATAATAAAGGGAGAATCATATCCAACGTATATCCCCTTTCTTCTTTGCGGCCCATCTTTGTACGTTGGTTTGGTACAATTGGAACATATACAGCACACTCAAAAATTCTTAAATGAGTAATATTTGGTTCTGAACCAAACGCTAATTGCAAAGGAGAGAATTTATGATGATTAACTGGCCTTATACGTACAAGTGCTGCAGTATGTAAAATAGCATGTCCCCAGGCAGATGTTGGGAGATTTGTTTTCATTAATAATGGTATAGTAATTAATTGTAATCTTTTAATCAAAGATTCAGTAAAACCATTTTGTGTATGAACATGAGTTATAGGATGTTCAACATTAATCCCAATTGACATGTAATATGCATCAAAAGTATGTGATGAAAATTCACTAGCATTATCCAAACGGATATTTTTAATGTGATAGTCAGAAAATTGTGCTCATAATTTAATTATTTGAGTAAATAATCTCGCAAACGCCAGGTTGCGAGTAGATAATAAACATACATGTGACAATCGGGATGACATCAATTAAGACCATAAAATATTTGAACGGTCCACATGGTGGATCAATAGGTCCACAAATATCTCCGTGAATCCGTTCAAGAAATGTAGGACTTTCAACTCCTACTTTTATTGATGATGGTCTAACAATTAATTTTCCTAGGGAACATGCATCACATACGAATTTTTCTGATGTCAATGTCTTTTTATTTTTTAATGGATGACCATGTGTATTATCAATAATTCTTCTCATTGTGATAGATCCCGGATGACCCAATCGGTCATGTCAAATGCTAAAAGTAATAGGATCAGTAAACTTCTGATTTACGAGATGATAAATTTCAATTGTATATATTTTTGCAAAATATAGGCTAGTAGAAAAAGACGATAGTTTTTCTAATACAGATTTCTTACCTAAATGAATTTGAGTAATATAAAGATATTCAATCCCATTTTCCTCATTTGTTTCAACATGATACCCATTTCTGCGGATATCTTTAAAACTCAATAAATTTCTTCTGAATTTTGAGAAAAATAATGTTTTATCAATAATAATTGTTATTCATTTAGACAACAATATACTAGCTCTTCCGGAGCTTTTAATCACATTTGTACTATCGTTTATCGTATAAATATTTATTTCTTCCATTTTGAGATTAGAAAAATATTTCTCATTTTTTTAGTATGGTGTGTGTAGTTCCACTATCAATAATGCATACATCATCATTAATAATAGCCATCTGAATACAAATAGATATATGCAAACATAAATATTATTAGAATATAATGAAAATGAAAATACAAAAATATAAGGGTGAGGCTTTAATTCTTTTGGACACTATCATCACCAATTAAATGGTCTATCCTATCGTTGAGGTGTTCAAAAAAATTCGATACATCCATATGGGTAATATTGATATTAAGATCTTCAGAATCAATATCATCATCCTCAGCATCATTTACTGAATGTTGAAAAAAATTTGCTTCCACATTTTTATTATTCTTTTTCAGTGAAGCTTGATATAATTCCACTAAATACTTGGTCGTACGATAGTTACGTGACCAATGACCTTTCATGCCACATCTATAACATGTATCCTCATGATTTTCTTTCATTTCTTTTTTTTTTCTTTTTCCTTATGATCTTTTCTGTTCCACTTCAGGTGGCCAATATTTCTTACAACTTGATTATGATTGTGATAAGAGAAATATCTAGCGTGTCCACGACCATAATCACGGCTACGGCCACGGCCATGATCACGACTATAACGATGACTTCTACTAGAGCCAACGATATTCACTTCTGGGAGTGCTGTTGAGCCAGTTGGTCTGGCTTCATAATTTCGTAATAATAACTCATTATTTTTCTCTGCAATGAGGAGGGCAGTTATTAAATCTGTAAATTTGGTATACCCTCTTTTTCGATATTGTTGCTACAAGATAATATTCGAGGCATGAAAGGTAGAGAATGTCTTCTCCAGTATATCTTCATCAGTTACTTTTTCTCTACATAATTTTAATTGAGATGTAATTTTATACATTGCGGAGCTATATTTATTCACGATTTTAAAATCTTGTAACCTCAAGTGCAACCATTCATATCGTGTAGTGGGTAGTACGACCATCTTCAGGTGGTTAAATCTTTCTTTTAAATTTACCCACAGGACATATGGATTTTTTTCGATAAGATATTCCATTTTCAAATTTTCATCGAGATGACGACGAATAAAAATCAAAACTTTAGTCTTGTGTTGTGCAGATACATTATTATTTGCTTGAATAGTTTCATTAAGGCCTTTAGCATTTAGATACATTTCTGCATCGAGAACCCGTGACATTTAGTTTTTTTCAAAAATATCAAGGATTACAAATTCGAGTTTAGCGATGTTAGTCATAGAGATCAATAAATGTGTACCTGTCTTTTGGGGTAACGGCAGAGATTCGTGCTTAATCTTCTGGCTTTTGTAACGGTAAAGACTCGTGCTGATAACGTGTTATAAAATTTGGGTAGTGTTAGAAAAAAAAATATATACACACTATATACTAATAAAACTCTAACTATTATTTGCACAATAATTTCTTCAAATCTCTCCATTTCTTTCTCTCACAAATTTCTTACAATTCTTTCAAAAAATATTGGTATATTACAAGTTTAGAGAATAGCTCTATTTATAGGGTTCTTAATTAGTGGAATACATCATCTTCCACTAATCTTAATTAGTAGTGTCTCCACTAAATGATGGATATCCATAAAAATTCATAATTAGTGGAGTTTTCACTAATTCCCTAATAATTCACATAAATCTATAATTAGTGAAGCTTCCACTAATTCATAATATATCATAACAGAGATTTTAGTTGACAAATTGTTTATTTAATTGATTAAACACATTGTTTACTAACAACTTTTTAATATTCTAGTGACAGAGACTTTGAAATAAATATATAATTAATTGTTAGTATACAATCGAAACATACAATTGATAATTAACATTAGAAACATATAAGTTTAAGCTGATAATAACATTAGAAATATATAAATTTGAATAGATAATTGATAATATTTATCTCACATTTAAAAATTTTAATTTTTAAATTTAAAATACTTTAAAATCTTAATTGAGTATAATATTGTCAATTAATTTAAAATTAATAACAAAAAGACTTATATACCCTTATTGATCTGGATCAATTTGATCCTATACAATATACATACATACATACATATATATATATATATATATATATACATACATACATACATATATATATATATATATATATATATATATATATATATATATATATATATATATATATATGTGCTGTATTAAACACACTCTCTTTTGGGTTCTTCAGATTCCCGCTTTTGCTTCCCTCAATTCGATAGAAAAGGTATGACGCTTTACCCTCGTGGTGTTTTACTCCACATTTGTGTTGGAATCACTTTCTGTGCCTCAACCCTCGCTATGCACGCAGGCATAAACTGTGTGCGAACAGGAATGTAAAGCTACAATTAGAAGTAATCTGGGTCTGTGGTTTACATGGATGTTGCCCCCCGGTTGTACAAAGATAATTTAGGTGTTCCGTGGGTTTCTTCAATATTGAATTTTGTTTCAATTGCTGATTTTAACGATTGTTTATCGTTTCTGTAATAATTATCCATTCGGGTTTGTTCTTTTTCCTCGCTTTTCCACCTTTTTCGCAATGATCTAAGGGCTGTAGTTATCTAGCCCAGTTGTCTCTATACAGAAATGTTTATGATTTGGTCGAAAGACGGATACTTTAATTCTATACTTATTGATTAGATGGTATTCTTTCTTTTATGAAGTGAAAGTTCATGTCTTGGAGATGTGAGGCACAAAAATGTGTGTTTGATGGGGGATTGTGCTTCTCTTGTCTTTCTTGCTTTTGATTTGAAATTTTAATTTCCCCTTTCCATCTGTTAAAATTTTCTGGTTGGATGGTTCATTCTGGGTCTTTTTGGCTTTTGATATGAAATTTTAATTTTTCCCTTTCCATTTGTTCAAATTTTCTTGTTGCATGGTTCTTTCAGGTCCCGGGGCTTGTATGAATTGGCGGTGTAACTTATAATGGAGCATGGTATTGATTTCTTGCAATGCCTGGAAACTGATATGGTGCTGATCATCTTCAGTTGCTTGGACGATGCTGGCGATCTAGCTAGAGCTAGTCTGGTCTCACGCAATTGGAGGCATTTTGGTGAGCTATACAAGTTGAAATTTTGTGTATACCATTTTTTTCTATTGGCTTTTCATAACTTGTTTTCTGTGTTTATTTTGGTTATCCATGTTCATTGATGTGGTAGTGTTTGATTGCATTTTCTTGACTCTATTAGTCTGGAAATTATTCTTGTTCAACGGGTTCAACAATTGCTAGTTTATGTTTATACTGTGACATTTTACTACTAGAATTTTTATTGTAGTTACTCAGATATGGTATGGTTTTAGACTTGTGACTTGTGTCTTGGAAATGGGACAGAGTTATTCCTATATTTTAGAAACTCCTGTTTGCCTGCTGCCTTTGGGATGCATGCTGATAGCTAGCTATTTTTAGTCTGATAATGCATTGGTCTATGCGACTTATTATTCCCCATTTCCTGTGGATTGAATGCCCATAACTGCTGGTTTAGGGTGTGATGAATTGTAAAGGTTGTAATAAGTTCTGCCAATAAAAGGGAACTCCCATTTCTGCTGAAGGCTCATTTTTCTTCGAAATTCTTCTTTGGATACCTGAAGAGGAATCTGCAAAGTTGCTTGTTTGCTTTTGCAGCATTTTTAGATTTCTGATTCTCTCAGTCTTTTGTCCCCTGGAACTGATTTCCACATACATGCATGTTTCACCCTCTTAGAATGTAATGATGAGATTAACCTAAAAACTGTGTACTCAGCTTAATATCCCTGGACTAACTGTGGAAGTAGTTAGAAGAATTAAAGCTTCAACCACAGTGATGGAGACTTGCAATGTGGTATTTTTTTTTCTTATTGAGTTTGGTGACATCACAGTGCTTAGTTACTACCTAGTGTATGCTGCTTGGTACACTATACTCTTTCATGGGCAATAGTGGATACTGGAAATGAGAAGCATCTTTTAATTGTTGTATTCTTTGTTGGAGGTAGATCTGCATGACATATAGCTGTCAGACTGCTTATAAAGTTCTATGTAATTAACCTCACCTGTCCATTTTTCATCTGTTTTGGTTTCCATGTGTGGTGTTGACCAACCTTTTTGGGTTTGTCCACCAGTGCCTTCTCCCACTGTGTGCATAACTGCCGGAAAAGGAAATAGTCTATGACTTTGAATTTGAACTTCTGGACTATTTTCAAATATGAATAGACATGGTTGATTATATCGTTTTGGTTGTTTATTTGTTTGCTATCAGTTCTCCTCCCTTTATCTTTTTTTTTTTTCTTTTTACTTTTTGTTTGCTAATTGTTCTCACCCCTTCTTTATTCCTCTTTTTTTTAAAATAAAATTTTAAGTTTTTTGGTTTTAAGTCTTGAGGTTCTTGTCATACCTAAATCAGCCTGAACAAAGTGTGGTTGCATTGATAATGACAACCAAATGCATTTAAAACACTATGTGCTTCATAATATTTCTTGGTTGATAAAATAATGCCATTTGAAAGAGAAGATCAAAAGGAATTGCAAGGCCTAGAGAAAGCAGACGGAAGTGCAGGCAAGGAAATGGAATGAGAGGAAGAAGGGAGAGATAAGGACGAATGTGCAGTCAATTTATTATTTGGTATCGGTATCCTTCAATGCAAGCCTAGATATGAAGTTAAATGAATCAAATCTTCCACATAGGATAAGTCTGGCACTTCTTATATTTAGATAAAACAAGTATATGCATTATGGGACTCTCTGTCTATATTGTTTTCTTTTTCTGGGATTAAGATGGCCCTTACCAAGCAGTGGCCTGGTTTCCATCCACACCCCCTCTCCCAGTGTAATTAAAAAAACACATTCTTTTTATTCTTTAAAAGAAGGAAAAGAAATACCGTCATTTAAATTTTTTTTTGCTTCCTTTATTTAATAACTTGAACAGCTAGTCTGCTATCCTTGATCGGAATGTAGACCGAGTGTGCAGTGTGAGGCTGTTGACCAGAATGAGTTTTGAGTTTTGAAGAAGAATGAATAGGAAACCACCTGAATATTTGAACATCTGAATTTGTGCATTGTTGCTTAGTGCAGATATTTCCTACTACTGAAGTTTATGTGTTATTCGAGCATCAATTTTGTTAATATGACTAGATTGGATTCCATATTATTGATGTGAATTAGCTCTTGATTTGGAAAACTAGCTGTTTGATAAACGTCACAATCTTGAATAGGTATTCTATTATTTACCAGTTTAGATACGTTTTTCTGGGTATCTTCTCTTATGCAACCATATCTGTGCTTTTCTAATTTCTACAGTGTGGCTGTAAGAAAGATAATTTTAGCTCTTCTAATGACTTCTCTTTCACAGTGATTGCAAATAGGCTTTCTAAGGAGCTCTGTGTGCAATTGTTTCCTCAATTATTGAGTATTGCACCCATAATTGAACCTGACTGCAGAACTGTACGGCTATCAGATGCTGGATCTAGCAAGTCTATGGAATGGGCGATCCTAGAGAAAGAGCACAAAGTTTATGCTGCACTTCATCATGCAATCATAAAACTGAGCTCCTGTCCTTTAGATTGCATATCAAATGCAATTAGTGCTTCCAGCACGGATCATTATCCTCGTGAAAGCGTCATTAATACTCTGGATCCAAGGGACAGCTTCTTAAGAAGTCCTTCATACTGGTCAAGCAAGGGACAAAAAGATCCTAATGTGCCAGAAACACTAATCTACAAATTAAAAGCTGATCTTTGTGTTGTTACTGAAATTGACATACAACCTTTAAAAGGTAAATATTCATTTTCCTTGAAATTCTTTCTTTCACCTTTCTGAGTTTTTGTATCTCTTCTACCTGTAGTTCCACTGCCGAAATAAAACCTCCATAATCTAGGGCATTTCATTTACGCTGGTATGTTACTCTTTTCAGCAATTTTCCAGTCAGGTGACCCAATATACTCTGCCAAATCTGTGAGATTCCGAATGGGCCACCTCAAAAACCAAATGGACGTAGGGAATGGTCTTTCATGCTTGCCATTGCAAGAGCCAGCTGATGACAAGTACATATGGACATACATTTCTCCGGAATTTACAATGACTCAGGTAAACTTCGTATTCGTAGAAGATTATCTGTCCTCCTTTCGCTGTATATGTGTGTTCATGAGTAATATATTATTTTGTTTTTGCGGAATGAGCCTATTCATCTTGTGGTCTTTACAAAGGATAGCGTTTTGATTTCATCAGTTTAATACATTTGCCATCTCTCTGTTGAGGCCTTTGGAGTAAACAGAAACAAGACGTCCTTTTTGTTTTTTTGGGTTGGTTGGATAATGTTGAAAGCTTGAATAACGTTTTACAAACAGGAAAACCGCTTGCAGCATTTCAAGCTTCCAGAACCTGTTCTTTGCACTGGAGGATTTCTGCAGATCGAGCTGTCTGGTAGGGTTCAGAGGCAAGAAGGGGATGACTTATTCTACATATGGTTAGTGCAAAGTGACTGTCTCTGTTCAAATATTAAGGGTTGGAATCAATGTCTAAATGTACAGATGTTGAATATAACATACCCAAGTTTTTCCCTGTAAATGATTTTATCATTTCCAAAGAGTAGTGTGTAACTGTTATCGTGCCTTTTTTGGGATTACGAGACCAATTCTAGGAAATAAGAAGCAATCTAATCTAATCACACACTTCTGTGCAGCGTTTCTCATGTTAAAGTCCTGGGGCGGCCCTTGTCTCCAGCATTTGACATAGTTCTTGAACCATCTGGGGCATTCTTGTTGAAGTACTTCCCTGATGCTCTTTCTCGCACACTGCAAATCTCTTCCAATAGCAAAGGTCCCGAGACTCCAAATGTGCGTCTATTTACATCTGAAGAAATGCTTTGGGAACGTTTAGGTCTCTGGCCATATTTGGTGGGTGAAAACCAACAGGATGATAATGCCATTGATTGGGACGATGACGACGATGAAGTGGATCAGTTTGCTCTGTGATCCAATATTTTGGTTTCTTTTCCTTTGTATTTATTTTTTCCCCCTTTCTATGTAGAACATCTTCCTTAGAGCTTAGCGTCTCTACGAGAAACCTGGTAGAACTTTGTCCTGGTTTTGTTGTAAAAGCTGGATAAGTCTTGTACATGCGAGCTATATGTGCATCCCCAGTGATTGACGTTATTACGATATAGGTTATACACTCTTGGGCAGTAGTAATAAAAGTATCTCCCAAAAGTTAAAAGGATATATTTGGCATGCATCGCAAAATTGATATTTTTGTGTTGATTTTGAGAATGAAAACGGATTCAATGCAAATAATTTTCATTCTTAAAATGTGATATTCACTGGGAAATTATCACATTTATGTCTCTTTAGTCTTATAATTTACAATTTTTTGAAAACTTTTATTTCATATTTACGTTTATCTATTAGAATGAAAATGGGTGATCGAAGAAGGTGGAGTACCTTTGGTCGTTATATGCAAGGAAAATGGAGCACTTATGGATAAAAATTTAGCTCTGACAAAATAAATACAGTACGAGAGGCTATTTTCTTGAAGACAGCAGCAGCAATGAGACCGCGTAAAGAAGAGACCTTTGCCTCTATTCTACATATCGTGCAAAATGGAGTTCTAATATTACCACGAGCAAAAACCCACGAGACCGTAACTTCAAGTTCTACATAACAAAACAACCAACACTGTGTTTCCATGTAATCCTTTAAGAAAAGCCAGTACTCTATTATTACAAATGATAGAACCAAATGAAGAAATATAAGACTACGGCTTCAGATTAACTTGAGCCTGATATTGCTAGGTAGCTTGCTCACAGTCATACATCAACGTTGTTTCAACTCTTGTATCAGTAATTATTTTGCAATAGCATTGCTGCCGGGAAGGATGAACCTCATCTCATGTTGCCTTGGCCTTCGGTGATGATGGCAGCAACTGGATACCAAAAATAATATATGTCAGAGCCATGAAGAAGCATGACATATGCGGCTTAACTAAAATAGCAAGGAAAACACAAGCCACACCAATGTCAGATGATGCCAACAACTGGTCAAGACGACCATCATCCATTATACCACGGGTAACAGTAAAAATGCAATGAACACAATGTGAATGTAAAACATTTCTACACAAGCATGCATTGGTCTATAAAATAAATCTTTAAAATCATGGAAATGATTGCGTGGGAACAATCACAGCATGCTCGTCTAAGAAATTCTGCACACTGATGGACATGACATGTTCAGTTTATTTTACCAATCTTTATATTTAGTACCCATCATTGCCCCTCCCAGCTAGTGCTGTGACACATGCTCTGTATTAGATACTACAAATCACTGTCTCCAGAGAACTAATGCTCATAGAAACAGAAGAGTAATTTATAGCCAGTGGATACCTGATAACAAGCTATCAGTGAGGTAACAAATCCAAATGCTCCTGTTACACGGGGAGTAACTTTCTTGGGTGCCAATTGAAGCAATCCAACTGCAACAACTATATCCATTCCTGCTTTAATTAGAGCTAGGGATCTCTCATTTGACTTTTGGAGTTTAGTACAGTATTGCTCATTCTGTAAAGACAAACATAACAAAAACCATGGAAGGGAAAAGATTGTCAATGGAAAAGTCAAGGCAAAACATCAATATAATTACATATTAATGATGCCAAAATAGATGACCTTATATTTGTCAGTATTCTTAAGTTCCTTCTCTAACTTCTTCATTGACACTGAAAGCCTCCCAATCTCCCCTAGCTGGAAATGAAAATGTTGAAACAGATCACAGAAACATAAAGTCCAAAAGCAACCAAAAAGGTAATTGTGAACTAAACCACAATGTCATATAAACAGGAAGCAACAAACCTCAACCAAGGTGGTACAGATTGATGAACCCATCCAACAGAAGAGAGAGATCCTACCAATCAGGTCAGTACGTTCTTTGTTCTGCATCAAAGAAGAATGGGAATTATTTGCCATTACACATTTAGGAAAATTTCTCCATCAACTCTAAAAGACTGAGAGAAGAGTTCATTTCCATACCTTATAGACACCTGACCTACCAAGCCACACAATTTGATCAAGGAAAAAGAAACTTGACAACAGTGCATTCTTGGACTGCAAGGGACAATGTTGGTAAGAAGTTAGGAAACTAATTAAAAAAAAACTTTTCAGAAAGCATGCTTGAGAGAGGATTAACTCATACCTTTCCCAACAAAATGAGGGGAAGTGGGGTGCCTGGAGTAGTTGGGCTGATAAGAGCATGCAAATCGTTGATAAACTGTAAACACAGAAGACTGGAGTTAAAAGGCAACATTCTTCTAAACGATGACTTCTTTTACAAAAATTGCCACTGCAGATGGTTAAAAACAACTGTCAAAAAGGCAGAATGAAAATACACTAAACATAAGAAAGAATTACAAGATAAAGCATACATAGTATCCCATGATGTTTATACTTAGATGATAAATAACCAATCCTGACCTTAAATAGACGAAAAACCTTGCGAGCCAAGCTGGTTGACTTATCAACATTCTGGGCTGTTCCGGGCTCCCCATTACTCAAGAATTTCGAGCCGTATTGTATTGCCCTGCATATTTTGTCCCTGGCTTCAGCTTTGTTCAGATACAAGACTGCAAGAGCAAGTTCGGCACGGGTAACATCCAGGGTGCTCATTTTAATCTCAGTTCACTGTAAGAGGGGGGAACAGATTATATAATCAGAATGGCTAAATACAATACTTATAGCAACAAATTATATGGCACCTGGCCAATGTTGAAAAGATGAAACATTACAAGGGCATGAGTGCCTCAACATTAAGGAGTTTGATTAGACACTTTAGTTGATGAGGTCATCTAATTGGGAAGAAAAGATATCAAAAGTCTACTTTTTGTTGTTCCTATAATCGCTTTTGTAATTTGTTATGTTATTGTTAATGCATTGTTAGAAAAATCCAGATCATATTTGCAGGAAAAAAGCTTCAACAACACACGTCAAATACACATTGTAAGCATTACATATTTAACATAAGAAGCATAGCAGCGCAGTTTATAGAATTAAGCCAACAAAGTAGGTCAGCTTTCTAGTAAACATCTGTCTGCATTATCATTTTTTCTCACAGTTGATCTGCTTACACATACTCACACTGGCACTCTGATCATTTCAAAATAAGATTATAGTGCAACTTCTTTCCTTTCATTGTACATTGCATGTAAATCTCATAATCATCCAACATGTTTGAGTTAATCTATTCTTTTTCAGTCAGAAGCACACAAAAGAGGGTGCATTTTAGCTTATTTGGAGAGTTGCCTGTGTTTGCCATATAGTCAACCCAATGGAATGGCATTTTATTCCGAAGCTCTGAGAAGCATAGTGTAGAGAAAATAAAAGACTATATTTAGTCATCTGTATTGATGAAATTTTCTAGCTTTCTCTTAAAGTATGGTGAATGACAAGTACTTACTATCTGCGGCCTACATATAGTTACTACATTCATTTCCATCTTGCCTCATTTAAGTGTCAGCTAAACTTGAGGAATAAATAACTTGATCACGTGTCATATGTAATGTAAAGTAACCTACTATTGTAATAGAATATCAATCCACAAGAAAATGTCCCGCATAAGAAAGGGGAAATGATTGATCTTCAAGATTCATTCAAGAAAAAGAAATACAATCGTATACATAAATTAAACTGGTCTAAGACTCAAATTATGCATCACGCTCTACAGACGACAATTCTATTCGTTAGAACTGCAATTAACCGGCTGTGTATTTCACAATTAAACAGATTCTGCCATCAAACTTTCATCAAATGATCTACCCTAAACATCAAATAAAAATTAAAAGGAAGAAAAAACAGCAAACTTGGAAATCAAGAAACAGAAGCGAAACATAACTGACGACCCCAAAGAAATTAAACAGAAATTAGGACCCTTGTAAACTGAGCCTCTAAGTTTAAAAAGTTTCACAAAAAGCTCAAAGACCCATTACCCAGAACAGTCCAGACAATAAACTTAAAACACAACCTAAAACAGAATCCCCCCGAATGATAGAATCAGCAAAACCAATCACAAAATCCATCACATCAGCTACTTCTTGAACTCATAGAGTAAACAGAAAACAACAGCATACAAATCCCAACTCATAATCACAGCATAACACGATTCGTACTCTATCCAACCAAATCAAAATTGACAATTCTTGAAGAAAAAAGCAGCCACCTTTTCGTTCTGTTGACCTGAAGGAACTACCAAAATGTTTCATACAATCAATCCCAAATAAATACGTCTAATAAATACACAGAAAGAGAAGAGGAAAATGAAGGGTATCTACCGGGAACTGTGCCGAAACTTTCTTTGTCTTGAAAATCACAATTGCTCTTTCAGTAATACCCCAAAAATTTTTTTAAAAACAGGCGAATGTGAGGGCTGGCTCTATAGTTCGACGATGGATAGGGGGATGTGAAAAGGGCTTGTTTGGTCCACCCGAAACGTGCAAAACAGAAGAAAGGAAAAAATGAAAAAGCAAGAAAATTGCAAGAGGGAATTTGTCATCATCGTACCGTCAACTATTGTTGATGTTATAGTAATTGCGGAAAAACAAAAATGGATAGTGTAGTGTTGGGTGAGGTGGCGGCTGTTCAAGATTGGGCCTTTGAGATAGGCTTCGCACGTCAGCAAATGGGCCGATATTTTCAACGCCGTAATTGGTTTTTGTTTGTCATAAACGATTTTTTTAGTATTTTTTAACAACTTGTGGAGATTTATTTTTCACTTATTTTATATTTTTATATAAATAAATTTTATTTATAAAATATTAATAATTTTATTATTCATAGAATAGATTATAATATTTTTATATGAATTTATAAGTTCTTCATAAAATTTTAAATTATACTTATTTTTAAAAAAATCAATATAATTTCAATCCAAATCTATTAATTTTTAATATTTTTAAATTATAAATTAATAACTTGATGGTTGAAATTCAAATCGTCGTGGTCTTTAAATAAATATCTATTTGACCTTCCATATTATATATTTTAAAAGAAAAGAAAACTTCATAAATTATATAACTTTATTTATATATTGGTCTCACAATTAACTTATTACTTCCTACTTTAAAAACTATGAGCTTTTTAAATTTCAACCGTTGTAAAAATCATTTTTTTTTATTTAATAAACAATCACATGGGATAAATCCCCTACCTTGAGGCCTGTTTGGATTAAAGGAAAAGAAAGAAAACGAAAGAACAAGAGAGAAGAGAAGTACAAAAAGACAAGGGAATGGAGGAGACATAAAGGGCAAAAAAAAAAAAAAGAAATATTAAATACATCATTTGGAAAAAGAAGGCGGAGTAAAAATAAAATAAATGATACGATTTAAATTTAAATTTTTATTTATTAATTTGATATAATAATAAATTTTTTATTTACTAAGAATATTTTAAACTATTTAACAAAATATCATTAAATAATTATTTTCTTTTATTTTCACCCATTTTTAAACAAAAAAGCGACATTAAAAATTTTTATATTAAATTTAATCCATCTATTCTTTTCCTATTCATTTCAATTCATTTTTAAAAAATAAAATAAAAACACTTAAAACTTAAATCTTTCATTTCATTTCATATCTTCTCCTTCCATTACCTTGAATTCAAATAGCCTGTAAGGCTTTTCTTTTTGGCCCAAATATACCACAAAACTTAAGACCTTAAGTATTCATTTTGTACAACATATTATCCCAATGTTCTGTTTTGATGAAATTCTTATTTCTACTAATTTTGAAACATTTTAAAAATATTGTACCTCAATTTATTAAGAATAAAATTTAATTTGTAAAAAAAATATTTATATATAAACTCACTCATAATTATATGTATGAATGGTTTTTATATATTTAAAAATATAATATGTAATATATGTATTATAAATTTTAAATAAAATAATTTATGGACCAGATCCAACTAATGTTGCATTGTGTATTTGCATGGATTTTTGTCGTCACGCATTTCAAAACTTCGACGGAGACCAGGAGATTAGTCCAAATAAACATGGCCCATGGTTTTTGAGCAACAAATACATTATTTAATTCCAAAAACAAAAAGGTACACTGGAAAGAAAGAAATCAAAATAACCTCCAATGCTGCCTTCTTATATATTTAATAAAAACGTATTTAATTCTTATATATATATTTTTTTAACAAGAGTCATGGTTTTTTTTTAAATTATATTTAGATTTTTCTTTTATGAGAATCTACCGGTTATAAAATATTTTATTTATTTATAGATTTATTGATTAAATTATTATAATTTTACCACTATACAAGAGTATAAACCTTTCAAAACTATCGAAATCTAACATTATAAGTCGACCATATAAACTCATAATTAATTAGTAGACTCTATGTTCTCAACGAGAGTAATGAGTTAATGAAATTTATATCTATCAAATATATTTTTACATTCAAGTCTACACAGAAGAAGTACAAAAGGGATGCTTGAAAATCGAATATTTAGCTCCATCTGGTGCGTCATAAGTTTGTCCCTGTTAAAGAAAGCTTCATGCAATACAATTTTCACATAAAAAGGGTTGCAGAAAGCATCAAATATGATTCTGCTACAAAAAGGGAATCGCCAATGATCATTAGTAACCTGTAACCCCAAAACCATGATCAAGAATATCAAGCATCAGTGTCCATTATCTGCTCAATATTGACAAGTGAGAGTAAGACACAAGAAAGAATACAACAACATCATGGTGGGTTTTATAGGCTGACAACATTGTATAACTGTGATGCCCCAATCCTATATGGGATTGAGATGAGAAGGAATGGTATATAAGAATAGGCCTAAGTATCTATTGTCAATTTGGGATATCTATTTTGACCACGACGACCAAGTAGTTGACGGTGGGTGCGGCCAGACTTATAATCCGCTGGTGCAACTTTATCTGCAATTTGCAGTCAAATATTAACTGAACAGTAACAACTTCAGCATAGTAATGCAAGGAAATCTCAAGAAGATAATCCCCAAAATGTTTTCAAAAACCCAAACAAACCTTGTTTTTCTGCCTCATACATGTACAGAACTTCATGAGTCTCATATCCAAGGTACAATGAATGGATTCCTTGAAATTAACATGGGAGATTTTCATGTGTAAACTAAAGCAAACGCCCCCAGGAATTTGGTATTCTGGACACCATGGGGGTTTCCGAGGATTTTTTGTTATTTCGGTCAAGCCCCTGTCCTGAATGCTAACATAAAAATCGAAACAGTAACTTTCCTTCCCTCTTCCACAACACTCGATAGCCTAAACAAATGGAAATTGGCACAACAGATGGCCTAAAAAAGACCTGTGCATTTTAGTCATCAAATCAATTCTGTCAGCTCAAACCTACCATATATATAAATGACAATCTAGTGATTGCTTTATATATATTCTACATCATGTGTTTTATTTTACTTGATCTTTGCCTGTTTTTGAAAGAACCTGAGTAGTGAAAGAGGGGAAAAGGACAGAGCAAGATCCTACTTATATCAGTATATGGAATTGAAGTTTTATCCCATCAGTGAATGGACAGACCACAAAACCTGCAGTTGATAACATCAAATGACAGCCCGGTGAGAGAACCTCCAACAGAGAATAGACATCAATGTAAGACTCTTAACAAGAGGCTCAGAATATAACTGTGATATGGGAAATGTATAACAGCTTACATTGATAAAGAAGTCCAACCCCCTCCTCCCCCTCTAACCATCAATCAATCTGCCGATTCTCAACATGGATACTACAACAAAAACAATAAAGACTATTTCTTCCGCTACGAAAACCAAGGAAATGCCTTTTTCCTAGCTCTATAGGACTCAGATGTCAGAGGATGTTAATTGCAGACAATCATCTCCCATTCATGATTCAAAAGAAAATTAATATGAGAAACACTGAAATGAAGTAATGAAAGTTTTCCAACTAAGAAAAGAAATCCATGGAACCATCAACTGTACAAATTAGGATAGAATTATTACACACAGAAAATAGAACAACATTTGCACAGATTTTCCAGCCTGTAAATGTTACAACATATCATTAAGCAACTTTGTTTCATACAGATAATGAAACAACAAAAAACACACAGATTTGTCCATTATACAAGAGTTTTTGCATTTCTCCTCCTATTTTCTTGTGAATAAGCTTCTCAATCTCCCTCTTTCCAACCGCTCAAGTAGCTTCTTGGCGCCTGGAATGTCCATCTCATTCATCTTTTTGAGATAACCAATTGCCCCATACGAAATCATAAGTTTCTTACATTTTTTGCTCGAGGAGAGGAAGGAAAGACAGGAAACTGAGTACTTCTTGGCAGTGTTTTGAGGGCTTGGATCAAGCAACTGTACCAAATTTGGCACACTTTTATCATCCTTTTTAACTTCTCTGCAGTTATGTGACAAGGTCATGAGGCTAGAAAGTGCTTGTGCTGCAACTTCCCTTGCCCCATTTGCTTTAGCCTCCAGCATCTTAACAAGTAGAGGAATGCAGCCAGCCTCACCAACTACCCTTTTCATTTCAGCGGAGCTGCATATCCTACAGATTGCCGATGCCGCAGCCTGCTGTGCACCAAGTGATCCTGATTTTAGCACATGGACCAATCTTGGAATGACCCCAAGAGATATTAAAACCTCCATGGAGAGTGAGCCAACCAAATTTCGTAGAGCTGCAACCGCAGATTCCTGGGGCAATGGGCCATCCAAATATGCTAAGAGACTTCGTACTCCACCCTCTGAAATAACTGACTTTCGCAGGCTGTCATTGCTAGAGGTGAGATTCTGCAAACATTCAGCAGCATACTCTTTTGATCCCAATAAAATTCCACAATCTAGAAGATTGACCATTACCTTCACAATGCCTTCTTCGGCCAGTGTTTGCCGCACCTCTGGAACAGCAGATATGTTTTTCAAGGTACATGCAGAAGAAGCCTGTGAAACAGAATCACCAGTTCGACAGATCTCTATCAGAGGTCTAACCCCACCATGTCCAACGATAGAACGCGCTGTTTCTGCAGACATTGACAACCTCTGCAGAGAAATTGTGGCTTTCTCTTTCCCCACAGGATTACCAGATTCAACGAGCCTTATGAGTGGTGGAAGAACACCTTCAGAAACAAGCCAATTCTCACAACTACCAGATTCTGCAAGCGAGCAGATTACAGTGACAGTTTTCTCTCTTATTCGAGGAGAAGTAGCGGTAAGAAGTTGGACAAGGGCAGCAATATTACCACGTCCTAAAACAGCCAAGACATTCTTCTCATCCTCTTTCATGACTTCTACAAGACTATCAAGAGCTCTATGTTTAGCCTCCAAGTGCCCAATCTGAAGCCTGGCAAGCAGTTCTCTTATATTCCCATGCATTACAGTCTCCGGTTCAGCCGAAGTGCTTGCTGCACTTGATGGCAAAGTGACCTCACCAAGCACTCCAGTTTTGATCAAGAGACCACAATCACGCAAATTTAAATCCAATCTTCCTGATAGTGCATCAAGATCACTTTGCATTCTTAGTTTCCCCTCATATGTCTCGAATATGCACAACTCTGCTAATTCAATTGCTTCATTCAATGTCTTTGTAACGGCCTGCAGTTGCTCCTTACAAAGAGCATTCCTCGAGAAGCAAGGATGGCTGGACAAGTCTGACAGTCGTGTTGGGATCTGTTCTAATTTTGAGACTATCATCTTCCACCTGCTAGGGAACACCTTGACTGACCTAGCCTTCTCCAGCGCCATAGGAACAACCTCTTGCGCACGAGATAGCCACTCTTCAGCTGACAAAGTATCAATAACATCTTTTCCTCTATCTTCAACCATGATTCCAACACAATATAGGTGCAGATCAACCTTTTACCAGAGCCAGAAAGAACTGAAACACAAGAAAACAAAACCTTTATCACATTGGCCCAGATGACAATAACAGCAAATATCCTTATGAATACCAAGAATTTAAACTTACTAAATTCTAATCAAGTTGAATACAGAACTTGTGAAAAAGGTTGGGTTTTCACAGGCAAGTATGAAATGATCAACTTGACCCTAAGAGAAAAGCGTTGGGTTTGCTACAACCAAACCTTCAAAGCGAGGCTGAGATGAGGAAGATGCATAATAAAAAAGTTCGAAATTTGCATAGAAAATTTAGAGCTGTGGAGCAGTTGCAATCATCAACCCTTAAATTATACATTAAAATCCACAATAAATAAAGGAACAGAGGGGGGTCCAATTAGGGGTTTCGAGAAACTTGCATGATCACACAAAATGCTCGTTTACTGAGAACAAGACCAGACAGGCAATTACTAGGTACCTAATCAAGCCCACAAGAAACCACTCAAAAGCTCCGCCAAATGCTAATGGACATAAAATATTAGCCAAGTTCATAAAATTTTAATGCTTCAGAGATAATAACAGCTGATGAAAGTGAAAGAAGACAACTTTCCAACGGTTAATACACAACCGTCCAAAGAAGGCAACTTTAATTCCCGTCGGCGGATGATTTGAACATGACTAAGATGCCCCTACTCACATGTTCAGTATAGCGAAATCCGAGGAACAGGGCACTTCAGGACATGAGAGGGGTAGTTTAGTAAAGGAAGATTAAAGTAGGAAACCTCACCTATCAGCCATCGTATATTTCACTGTTGAAGATAAATATTGGAACTTTCCACATAGCCTTGATATTTTGGAGTAGATCTTAGGACTTGTACTACTAGTAATTTTGCTACAAAATGAAAAGGACCACAACCTCGTGCTCTATACGTTCTTTCACAAGATTATCCAGGATACAAGATGAATTTGGATGCAAATAACTGGTATTGTAGTACAGAAAAGGAGAGAGACTTTGCTTTGAAGAGAAGATAGGAGTCTCCATCTCCAGTTGTATACCAGATGGAGTGTATTTAAATTTCTAAATGGGTCCAACAGCCGCAGAGAATTTTCAAATTGTTGCAATAAATACAAATAAAATTCAAAAAGTACCTCAAATTGCTTTGTCTTTTGCCTATTGTTCAAGTCATTCAAAATATTATCATCCACCACCACTTTGCCATTCTACTGTTTCTGCAAGCAAAATCAAAGTCAGCTAAAATATCCGTAACAATGACGAATCAATGACTAACTCTCCAGATTCTCAAATGTCCAAATTCTAAGCAATACCAAAGAAAAGATCAAATCTTTACTGATCTTCTGTGTCTTTCTGATATTGGGGGGATGCGTGTTGCCGAGGAGGCACGTAGCGTGAAAAAACACCTAAAAAAGAAAGAGGAAAAAAAAAAAAACACAAGAACCAACCTTTAAGACTCAAAGACAAGAGGCCATGCCTTTTTTATCCAGAAAGCAACCCAACATATAGCTTGATCCACAAAATTCCTCACTTTATATCCTCAACCCCGAAATTATCTAGCAAAAAGGAATAACGTCAAGAACACCGAATTCGTCTTACTCAACTCTGTAACCATCAAATAACATCAGCGCAAAGCGTGAAGAGAACTCCACCAAGACTTGACCTTGAAAACTCTCTTTACACAAACTCACACTCTTGACCTTGACCCAGATATGAGATGTATGGCCTCGTGGGAGAGAGAAGTGAAACCAAGAAAGACATACGGCTTCCTAATGAAACGGTCAAAAATTTTCTTTAAAGGAAAAAATTAAAGAAACGGACAGCAAGAAAAATTGGAAGAATCCAGCAAGATACCAGCAGATTTTTGAAATAACTTACCCCAGCAGTGAAAGTACCAGAGCTTTATTAAGAAAAAACCAAAACACAGCTGCCTAGGCGAGAACAATCGCATTCAAAAATCAAAATCCAAACACAACAGTGCGCCTCTGTCTGTATCTTTCTTTCTCTCTCTCTCGTGGAAGAAAATGTCAGCTCTGTCTCTCTGCCGTCCTGGATTCACAATCTCCAATACAATACTCCTTCTGGCACTCAATATTCAAATCCATGCATTGCATAGAGATGGCAAGAGATCAGTTACTGTGTGTCCTTCGTTTGTGTAGGCTTGAAGAGAGTTTCAAGATTTAGGACAATGGGAATGGTTGGTGGCCCAGGTGTTAGGCATCGGACGGATGCGAGTGGAGGATGTAACAGTGGATCTGACCGTTAGAATTGGTTGAAATTTGAAAGTGCTTCTGGTGATTGGTTTTACGTTACCGAGGGGAGGCTTATGTGGCAATATAATTGCCACGTGTGATGTGGGGACAGCTTGGGTTGCATTTTTGGGAAAAGCCTTTTATGGTGGACTTTTTTATGCACGTGTTGCAGAGATGAACTTTATTAGCGTCCCCCTCCACTTTACCCTCTCGGTGTAATATCATTTTTATTTTAAAATTAATTAATATTATGATTTAATGAAGTAATAAATAATAAAAATATGATTAAAAATAATAAATATATTTTATTTTATAAAAATAATAAATATTCTAAAACAAAAATTTCATAAAAATGATAGATATTCTGAAATAATATAAATACTTATCTTTTCTGAATGTGACATTTGAAAAATAAAACAGTAAATGATATAATTGGGTATTAGTTTTCTTTTTTACTTTATAGTTTATTAATTAAAATAATTGTATTATTTTTACAGCCAAACATTTATTTTAAGAGACATTAAATAGATAAGTGAAAGTTAGAGTTTATTTTGTATGTTATATAAAATATTTTAATGCTAGTTCTATAATATAAATGTTGGTGAACGTATAGACGAATTTATCGTTATAAATTAACTTTTTATCATTTTAAAAAATAATTCTTACGATAATATTGATTTACTAAATGTTTTCTAAAACATTATACATTCTTTTTTTAAAAAAAAAAATCTTTTGATCTTTTGTTATTTTTATTTCAATGAAATTGGTTGAAAATATAATTTTAGAATTATTTGTATTATCTTATTTTGATTTTATATTTTTAACATTTAATTATCAAGTGTGTAATATTATTATTTTTTAAAATACATCTATATAGAATACATTTTGTGTTAATGTTAATTATACATATTCAACTGTTAAATTTAATATTTTATTATTAAATGTCACCTTCAAGGAAGGTAATCAATAATTTTCAAACCTTAAAAGGTTTAAATGATATTATGTTAAACCTCAAGAGAGATCTATATTATTTTTTTTAAAAAAATTGTTTATTTATTTATTTTTGCCGGTTTTTGGAAGAAGCCTCAATAACAGGGAGCATAAAACTATGAGAGTTGTAAGAAGCAAGGACGAATTTTCATTCAAGTACAACTCTATTGCTCATTGGACGTGTGAGCATATTCTTCAAATAGGTGCTTTTCCTTTTAAATCTTTATTCCCTATAATTCAAGTCGAGTGCTTCACACAAAAGTGTTAATATTATTCTATCATTTAAGTAGATAATAATGGGCACCATAGATATGTTAAGGGATCCAATGTGCCACACCAATTTTTCTCCTCATTGTGATATGCTAAAATTCATTAGATATTATAGCGTTGGAACTTAAATTTCGATAGATAATGTTAAACTCTTTATATAATAATTGAAGAAAAACAATCGTATAGTATAATTTATATAATTATATTTAAGCACATAAGATTCGAAAATCCAAAAGTTGAAAAAAACAATGAAGGTCAAAATGCGAGGAAAAATTAGGAGCTGCTTTTATCATCAAAGGAAGGACACAATTCCTATCCCTAAATTATTTGAAGATAATAATGCAGTTGTCATATGATTATTAGTGTTTCATTATATGAAAGCAGCAGCCCGTTTGACCAAACCATCTAAAGTCTTTTTTAAAAGCAACCATCCCATCGTGCCTTTTGATCATTTCTGAAAATTTTCAAAGCCTACGATCTGATTCACAGGTCTTCATATGACGACGAATTATGAAAACCCCAGATCTGAACTCTGCAAAAATCCCACAAGGAGCCATGTCAAATGATGACAAAATGATGTCGGCAACATCGAGTATAATACTTGGAATTCAAACAATCACCCAAATAATTTAACCAACGGGATCGCCTTTAGTTAGTGTATACAAATCTGCAGAGCACCATCTAAATGGGTGGCTAAGCAAAATCAACCCCCCGGCTGTGATTTCAAATTCAAGCTACATTTACATATCTTACAAACGTTTTACTTTATTGAACAATGATTAAATTAAGATAAATTTATTTAAATAGAATAAAAATTATTAAATATATAAAATATAATTAAAAAATATAATATATTCTGAATATATAATAAATTTTAAAAAATAAAAATATATAAAATAAAATAATAAATCTAATCCAAGCAGACCCAGAAACGTTACTAAGCTGAAAGAAACCTTCAGAGGATCACAGCGGGGGAACCAAGACGCGTGGGACGTTGGCTACGGTGTTGCCAGGACGTGACGCTGTCTCCTGTCGGCTACACCATACGATGAATGCACTTTTACCCCACCGTACAACCCTACGCCTACCCTCTTTAAAGGTCCACCGCATTCCGCTTGTCTCTCTCCCACACAATTCAAATTCCACCTAGTAGGAACTACATTTTCAAGACTTTTAACTCTTTAGTTTAACTTCAATTTCAATCTTTTTTAGCGATTGCTTATGTACAAAGCATAGGATGAAGCGACGAATCAAAGATTTGGGAATGTCAACCACCTCCCTAGGTGCTAAATTGACAATAAAAAATGTAGGGAGCAAACGCAAAGATCCGGTGGCAAATTCGATTGAAAAGCTATTGGAAGATCGATGCTCAAGCCAATCACACCTACAAACTATCCAGCATGTAAAGCATATCCCCCTACTAGTATTATTGAAGAATAGACCTAAGGTACTCGAGTGCCAACAGCCAAACAACAGATTAATGCACTGCAGATGTTTCTGCAGTACAGCGATTTAAACAAATCATCATTTTTACGTCTACAGTTGCTAAAATAAGCAATCAAGTAGATAGTTCCAAAGATAATCGAACATAAAATTAAAAATTGTTCTACCAAACACTTGCTAGGAACTGTTCCTTCTCAGGATCGAGACCTTTCTCGTGGTGGCGGTGATCGACTGCAGTAAGAATGATGAATTCAGACGTTAGAGAAACTATGGAGCAATGAAATATGGAAAGACAGTTGCATGACACAAAGTTTCACTACCATCTGTATGGAGAAAAGGTACAAAAGTAACAGCATTAACAAAATTTAGATAATAATGTCCCGGCTTACGATCGAAAACAAAACAACACAGAAAAGCCATATCTACCTGTGATATCTTTCATTGACAGGGCTTTCGGCTCTCCCATAGTCAGGACTTCCCCTACCCTCGGGTCTAGAACTTGGGACAGCTCCATGTCCATAATCAGGGCTACCCCGATCCCTACGATATGGACTTGGTGACCTACCACGACCATGGCCTCTTCTATCTGGGGACATGTCACGGCCTCTTCTATCGGGGCTGTACCCATTTCTTCTGTCATCGTCGTCTCGAATTGCATATTCCACTGAAATGACTCTGTCCATTAGCTTGCTGCACACCAGAATCAAATTTTCAAGGGAAGCATCAACATGTAGCAGTACACAAACCAAATGAATCTTTTTAGTCCTTTATGCACAATACGGATTTTTGTTGAGGTAAAACCTTAAATATGGCTTCACATACCAATCTAGCAAGAAACGAAAGAATCTTTACCTGCTGAACAAGCTCCCACTCATGAAATTTTATTTTGTTATTATTTTTTTGGGATAAGACAAACTATCAAGCATTCAGGCCAACAACATCAAGCAAATTCACTGACCATTATGTCCATTTGGCAACAAAATTCTGCATACAATTTATTTTAACCTAAATATGTCATCCAAGAAATGGAACCCCTTGAGAGTAATTCCTTGACGTGTAAGACTTGTTATTGCAAGAATAGCACCTAAACATTTTTGCATCAAATAAAGAATTAAAGAAATTAATATACCTCATGTGTGTGGCTTCTAATGCTCTAGTGGCATCCTCCACTAACTCATACTGCACAAATGCAAAATTTCTTCTGATCCTGACATTTGATATTCTTCCATATGGATCAAAATGCCTTTCTATGTCTTTTGGCCTAGTATTGATTGGATCAAAGTTAATAACAAACAAAGTCTTTGAAGGTCTTGGGTTAGCTGAAGGTCTTCTGGGACTGCCAGGCCTTCTTCCACCACGTTCTTGCTGTGAAATTAAATTTAATCAGGTTAAAACTCTGCCAACTGCCAAACTTTATTTCCAGCTTGCTGGGAATAGAAGCTCACACATACTATTCATTGCAGCTAGACCAAATACATTCATAACCTTTATACCTTAGTCCATTCGACGCGTAGTCTACGTCCCTTTCGACCAAACTCTATCCGGTCAAGTCTTCTTATGGCATCTTCAGCATCTCGTTCATCTTCCATATAGACGAAAGCAAATCCTGTGGAATCAATGTGTTGAGGAACCCAAAAAGAACAGCCTTTTGCAAACAGGCATAAAAAGATCATTCACACAAAAATTCTCTATCAACATAAATATAGAGGCACTTGAGAATACTAAAGTGTACTGACTAAATGGAATTTACCACCCAAACCCATGAATGAGGGGAAAATGAGAGAATCTGTATAAGGAAACACAAAACCTGAAATTGGATCGGAGATGATCATGAAATCTATGTTGGAACATGTTGGAAATTGAATACTGGGCAAAGTCATGAGAAATACAAAAGGCAATGGTCTCAGGGAAGTGTGGGATGGTAGAACCATTCCAGATCATATTGGTTCTTTCGGACAAACAATAACATGTATCTTGGGCACAAGCCAGAAAAGAGACGCAGAGAACCATCCATCCAGTAAGATCATGGAAATTCCAAGTAATCCTGCGCCAAAGAAACTGTTGAGCTTGGTGGTTTAGCTACAAGAAACTTGCTTTCCTCAAATAAAAAACAACTGACAAAAACATAAGAAACTATTTATTTGAAAAACATTTGACCCGCACGATATCAGCCAATAGCTCACTCATTTCCACCACTGGCAGAATTGCATTGAGTGTGAAGGTCTCAAAAACATCAATTCATTTTGGGATCTATATCAATTAAATAACTGCAGCTTAAGCAACTTATTTAGACTACAGAGCCAAATATTACAGTAAATAATTCAACTTTACTCGGACCTCTATAAATTATGCACTGACCACTTATTGAAGAATACCTAAATCTGAATTTTTGAACGGGAAAAGAGGAACATGCAGCTCCTGTGTAACAAAGAACAAAAAGATTCTCACCTGCTCTCTCTAAAAATTGAAAGACAAGTAGACGGCCCAATGTGTACAGAGAGGATAAAATCAAGTAGTACCTGATTTCATATCCACCCTCTCCACCTTCCCATATCTTCTAAACAGTCGCTCAACATCAGATTGGCGTGCATCAAATTCCAGATTGCCACAAAAGATGGGCCTCATATTCTTGGAAGCTCCCAAAGATAAACGTTGATTCACTGAAATTAATTAGCAATTTAGATATATCACACATCTGAACACAGTAATAATTCTATGACAGAGAGCACAATACATCAAAAACAACTACATGAAATATCACAGCATAAACAGACCATAGACTGCATGTTCTCACAAAGGCTTGATTAAAAACGGTAGTATTTCTTTCACCCCAAAATGGCACGTGCTACACTTTATTATGAGCCAGAGACTCAATCAGATTGAATCTAAGCTGGAAACCTAAATGGCACATGAAAACCTCTCATCCTCAACAACAGAGAGGATAATACCATAACACAAGTTCAAATTCCCAGTTAACATAAGCTTTTCTTCTAATTTGACAGCTTGACAAGTTTTTAAATGGCAAACTTGTATGTGTTTTACCAAAAACACCATGAAGCCAGGAACATCTCCAAAAATTTTGAATAATTATCTCTCATCTCCCCACCAGAGCAAGAAACAGTTAAGTAAAATAGTGACAGTTGAGGTTCATAATAAATAAAGGACAAACTAACTAATGGTAAGTGGAACTTTGCAACATAAACTTCTACAAAATGTACACCCTGAATTTCAAAAGTGTGTAAATTTGATCAAGCTGAAAACTAAGTCTATTAAGCATAAAAAAACTCAAACTGATCTCTGTAAAGAAAAAGCAAAATAAAGTTCCCCACAAAAATGACTTAACTTTTGTGCTTAGAAATAAAAAATATAATATATATATATATATATATATATATATATACACACACACACATATATACATATATATATATATATATATATATTAGAAATAAAAAATTTGAAACTAAATGGCTAAAACGTGTTTCACAATATGTTGCAAATTGTTACGATTTAAAAACTTGAGCCACTTCTCAATGAGTTAGCACACTGGAATTGTTTTGGTAAATATTTATGTTGCAAAATTCCATCACTTTTGTTCCTTATTGTACACTCAGTTGTAATCCTACTGGAAGAAATGGTAAATTCCTCTCTGGCTCCTCCACTTCTAATCCATATCTATGGTATCAAAAGCATCTCAATTTGACATTTTAGCCAATTGAACATAGCAAATAATTACATTTATGCCAACTAAAGAAAATTTAATAAAACCAAAATAGGAAACTCGAAGCAGGATACCAGCTTCTTAAACTCAGACAAAGGCGAGATCTGAAAATTATTACCGAAAGATCGAAACTTTTACTTTTCCACCGCAGGATCTCAATGACGCCGCTTAGAATTCAACAGTATCTGAAGTTATCAGAAGGATTGAGTAAAATCAGATCCACGGATCACCGATGCATAATATTACATAAAAAATATACAAACATAGAAGGAGATGACGGCGTCCGTACCAGTGTGAGATTATAGACCGAACAACACGATACAGTGCAGGAGGTTAGAAAGAGGCGAAGGCAGATATTTTTAGTAGGTTTGGAATTTTCGTACACTGTATTAAAACGACGACGTTTCAGCAGGCATGCGCCGAGGTGGCTTTGCGGCGGTTCCGGTTCTACTTTTATTTCCTAAGTCATTTAGGAAAAAAAAAAAGAAAATAACTTATGACAAGTACTTTGCCGGAATTTACGCCCCTGCCCCCGCTCCACGACAACCCAGCCCCCCTTCGCCCCGCCCCCAAAAAAACAAAAAAAGAAAAAGTGCTTGGTCAGAAGGCTTGCCGGCCCAAGATCCTTGGGAGTGGGCCTATTTGTAATTTACATAAGAAAATTTTAAAAATAAAAATAAGCTTAAGTATTTTATTTATATATTTAGATTAAATATAATAATATATTATCTCCTCGTCCCGATTAATATTCTTATTACATTTTATTAATTGTATTATTATTATTGTATAAAATTGTCAAATTGATTAGACTAGAAAGAAAAATATTACTTCTAAAAATAATATTCTATCATATTACTTCTAGACTTGTGTTGTGTTCATGTTTGTGTAAAAGTAGAAAAGGTAAACAATATAGTAGAAGATCTGAAGTCGAAAATATATAATATGCCAATGAAATTTAATCTTTAATAATACTAGGTCGATGTCATTGTTACGTTATTAAGATTTAATATATTAATATTAAATATATATTATTAATTAACTTAATTAATAATTTAATTAGTTAAGATTTTAAAATAAATTTAGATAGTATTTAAAAAATCACCTTCAATGTATTAATCTTAAATACACACATACATATAATATTCAAATAATCATACAGTTTAATGTATTAATTTAGATAGTATTCAAAGAATAACACATTTTAATATATTAATATTAAATAAATATATATTTTATTAATTAATTAAGATTTTAAATGAATTTAAATATAATTTTTTTCTTTTAAAAAAATCATCTAGCCACGTGTCACCTTATGATACTTCTACGTGTCACAATGATATGCTTCATCTTTGACTTATATATATATATATATATATATATATATATATATATATATATATAATTTTGTGTTATTATGACTCCATGATAATGCCATGAATATCTGCAAATTGTACCTTCTTAAGTTTATGGTATCTGGTGTTGCATGCAAAAATTGCGCAATATTTTATATACATTGGTCACCGTTATTTATATAATCGTTATAATATTTCTTCTGTTCTAATTTTTTTTTGTTCCATTTCTCTATTATACATAGATTAATAAAGTTAATTAAATGTAGTTATATAATCATTTTAGATAGTAATTTTACTTTTTTGTCCTTTAAAGATTCTTGTGTTTTAAAGTTAATTAAAGAAACACATCACTTCATTTATTCCCATGTTAGAATTTCAAAGAATTCATATGATAAAATTTAAAGGAAAAGAATTCACACATTGGTAAAGAATTATCTTCGACCAAGAATTTATATATGGTCACCGTTTTCAAATGTCATAGTTATAGTGATTTCTTTGGCAATTTTCAATTTGGAGTTTGGAGTTTGGAGTCATTACTTTTAAATTTTTTAGAAAGATTTTAAACCATATTGAAAAGTTTATATTTGGAGCCTTGTAGAGGAGCCATTACGTTTAAATTTTTAGATTTATCTCTATAAATAAGACACCAATTGTCATAATTAATTACACTAAAAAAGATGAGTACTCCTATTGATTTGAATATTCCTCCAAATGTCCTCTTGTCCAATGATGCCCATACACATTTATCTTTGCCTGCAAGAATTTTGATGATCTGAATGATTTTCCAGAAGCTACAAATTCTCCAAAAAACATGCAAATGAGCACAACAGTTTCAGAAGATATCCGTCATGGGACCAAGAAGAAAATTTTCACTTTTGATAAAAAAAAAAAAAAAGAACAATTCTTGAAATGCTACAAAAGGAGAGCCAAGAAGGAAAATTACCAAGAGGAGTCATCTCCAAAGTTGCCAATGTCTTTTCAATATGCAGCAAATTAGTTTCATGAATTTGGCAGGAAGTTAAGGATTCTAACTCAAATGGTAAATTACCAAATTTGTCTTCAAAGCTTGTTAAGAGTGCTAGTTGGAAAAGAGTACTTCAAGTAGATTTTGAACAAATGAGGAATATTCCTCTTCATCGTCGAACAAACATAAGGTCATTATCGAAGGTTTTGGATGTGCCATAATCAACCCTACATAGAAGAATTAAAGAAGGATATATTCACCCATACACAAATTCGATGAAGCCATATTTGTTAGATGACAACAAGAAAGGAAAGGCTGAAGTTTTGTTTGTCAATGATTGATCAAGGTACAATTGCATCTAGACCTTTGTTTGTTACCATGCATGATCAAATATATATTGATGAAAAATGGTTTCAAATGTCTAAAAGAATACAAAAGTATTATCTACTTCCTGATGAAAAGGAATCTTATCGTTGCTCGTCCACAATTTGATTCAGTGTCCAATATAGTGTTTAATGGGAAAATTAGGATATGACCATTTGTTGTAAAGGAAGCTGCAAAGAGGAGTAGTAAAAATCGTCTTGCAGGGACTTTAGAGATGAAGCCAATTTCGTCAATTACTAAGGATGTTATTCGTTCTTGTTTAATTGAAAAAGTGTTACCTGCAATCAAAGAAAAGTGGCCTTCTTCTAGTTGTAGGACCATCTTCATCCAACAAGACAATGTGATGCCACATTTACAAATTAATAATGCCAAGTTTCTTGAAGTTGGAAGAAGAGATGGATTTGACATTCGTTTGTGTTGTCAACCACAAAACAACCTCGATTTGAATGTTTTGGATCTATGTGTCTTTAGAAGTATTGATTCACTTCAACATCAAGAGGCTCCAACTACAATTGATGAATTTGTTTCAGCAATAGAGCATGCTTTTATCATATTACTAGTTGAGGATTTGAACAATATATTTTTAACATTGCAATCATGCATTTTCGAGGTGATAAAAATTCATGGAGGAAATCACTATAAGATTCAACATATGAGTTAGGAAAAGCTAATTAGAGAAGGAAAGCTACCAAATTGCATTGAATGTGATTCTCAAGATTTGAACGAGGAAATGGCGACCCTTGAAGAATGATATTGAAATGTTTACCAGATGAAAATGGCAATGGCTTAAATTAGTTTGGGAGTAATGTATTGCACTGAAGGAATACAAGCCTAATGCATTCTTAATGGAATGATTTAAACTTTTGCTCAGTGTAGTTTGATTCGCTGCTTTGCCAAAGAATGTAACTCTACATTTTGTTGGGTTTTTTTTTCCTTGTTGAACTTAACATTTTAAACAACTAAAGTTAAAAAAAAATGAGAGTCCCGGGTCAATGACTTCTTGAAAGTCCAACATATGACCAGCAATAGAAATTAAGAAAACCATGCCATTAAACTCATCATTGCAACATCACTAAACAATTCTTGCCATGGTGCTATTGAGGTTTTCTTTAATCAAATTGCAGAATGTGTACTTATAATTTAAAAAAAAAAGATTATGCAAGGTACTTAAAAGAAAAAAACCCCAGAAAGAAATAGGGTACTCAAGATTTAATAATGGCACATGTGATTCTAGTGAGATAAACGCAAAGGAAAATGCAGCAATTCTGGGTGTTAGATTCCATGAAACGCAACAGAAAGCCTACTTCTTTTTATTTTCGGCATTTGAGAAATATCGAGAAAAGTAAATTTTCAGTATTTGAGAAATCAAAAGCTGTTTTTCTTGAGCAGCAGAAACATAACCATCTTCTTTTGGTGTGGCATTTAAATCAAGCAATGGCCTCCCTATTTCTTTCATGACATTAGTTGTTTCATTTTTATTGTTGATGACCCCTGGTGAATCTTTCTAAATGTTTAGGAGATATGGATCCATAGTTTTGAAGGTCAAAATGGTGAGTTAGGTGGAGTATTTGTTGATACGAGGCAATTCAGTGGTTTGAATGGAATCTGGATGGTTTATTTTCTTTTTTTTTTTTTGTAATTGAACAATGACTGACCATTAATTGTTTAGCTTTCCTATAGTCATTAAATATGGGTATAGTAGGGATTTAAAATTTTATTGCAAATGTAAAAATAGAAATAAGACCATATTTTGGGACAAATGAAAATGAAAAACAGGATCAAAAAATTGGAAAAGGAGTATTGTATATATTTCCAATACGATATCCTTCTTTTAAAAAATTCATCAACATACATAACTTATTCTAAATAATTTTTTTTTTCAAATTTACTCTGCATATTAAATAATTGCACAAGTTTAAATCGTACACCCACAGGTCACGAAATCCAAGTTTATATGTGCAACTTGTCTTTAAAATTAATCTGATAACCTTCACATTCACACGAGTTGTTCTGTTGGATTACTTCTTTTCCCTTTTGACAGACCAATCCGTCCACAAAATTTTAGATGCTGACATCCCATCATTGTCTCTCAGAAATAAAAATACCTTTTTTTTTTTTTAGAAATGAAAATCGAAAAGGAACCTATATTTGATTTTTCTCTAGAACAGAAAAAATGATCAATGGTGGACCAAAAGTGGTCATGAATCCGAAAAGAATCCTATGTACCTTTTACTAAAGAAGGAAACACCAAATACTCTCAACTTATGTTTCATGTTCTTCTTTAGTGCATGGCCTGCTTTTCCACACTTGTTTCTTGATGTTGATTATCATCTCCCTCACCTTCATAGTCATGGAGCCTTGATGATGTCACCATTGAAATTACACAGCTTGTAGTCCTTGACCCAGAAAACCAAAAAATGTTGGAGTTCAAGAAAAGATGATGTTGGGATTAATATAAATGAGGAAAACATAGTTGATCTGATGTCTGAGAGAGCTCATATGATCTTGAAGTATGCACAAGCACTGTAGTTTTCTGGCATACTGATTCAGCAATTGTTAAAGAACCACGCACTAATCTTGGTTGCAACTTTTAGGAGTCATAAATTTTCCTTGGCCAACTGCTTTTTGATTACTCAATTCATTCAATTGAAGTTCATTGAATGCATCTCTTTCTTGAGAAAGAGTATTGGAGGTAGCCTGCAAGTTAAAACATGCACCTGTTTTGTTGATTAATGGGACTAAAATTTGTAGATCATATGAACAAAATTATCATCAGTATTGAGAAATCAGGAGATATGAGCAAAATTATCATCAGTATTGGTTGACGACAGGCTGTGGTTTCACAAAGCTTCATAACAGTCTTATTAGTTCAGAAATTTTCTGTGTTTTCCCTTCAGTATATACAAGTAGTGACTCAACTTTTGTCCTGCAGCAGCAGTGAAAAACAACTTCTCTTTCTTTGCAAGAGAAGCTAATGACCTCAAACTTCAAGAAAATGGAAATCCACAAGATGTTATATCAGTGATTCAGCGGGTTCAGTTTTGCTTCTTTTGCAGTAGAACAAGGTTTAATTCGGCAGCTAGCTCTCCCCGTTGTATGGAGATTCAAAAAATATTGGTGTGGCGCTGTATGGAGAGTCACAAAAAAACCTTGGAGAGTCTGTGAACGATGGAGGAATTACCACTGAGGATGAAACTTTGAACCTCTTACTCCTCGAGCCTTGGCTGCCACTAGCACTGATCACTTCAGGACTACTCATCCAACCCATCATTTGATCCCCAAAGCCCTGTTCACCAAGATAAACTTCACTTATATCTGATCCCTCCGAGTCTAGTCCGTGATGCCTGAGACCGATGCATTCGTGGCTACAGTCCGACACACTTGAGCTCTCCCATGAAGAGGGCTCATCAGACACAGGTGGCACAATTATGCTTGGTTGCACCACCTTGTCAATGTTCTGTATATCAACAGATCTTTGGTGTTGATAACCCCTGAAGTGAAAAATACTGGCAAAAGTGAAGTGGTCACTAACCCTACTCTTTGATGACTTGTTTTCTGAAGTCCTAGCCATGATATTTTGCAGGTTTTTGCTTAACTTTGCCTTCAAGGATGAGAAACTTAGTCCATGCCTGCTGTCAGGTTCAGGCAGAAGTTCACCAGGAGAAGGTGATGAACCAGATTGATTCAAGCTGGAATTCACTGTGGCAAAATTGGTACGTGCATTTTCCCCTCGCAGGGCTCTAGCTGCTTCATCGTAGGCTCGAGCAGCTTCTTCAGGTGTATCATAAGTTCCAAGCCAGAGTCGTACGCGCTGAGATGAGTCCTTGATCTCAGCAACCCATCTTCCTGAAGGTCTTTGCCTCACACCAACAAATCTACGTGCTGTTGATTTAGTTGGTTGTGATTTCTTCGTGCAGCTGGTGGCAATGGTGGTTTTGGCGGTTTCACTTCCAGCCATTGAAACAAAAGTATATGGAAACGATCTAGATTATGTATAGCATGATGCTATTAGGGTTTTTTTCTGAATCAGTGTGGACTACCAGGAAAAGAGTAGTTCTGCGGCTGCTTGTGAACTACAAATGAGAAGAGTTGGTGCCCATCAGAAGCTATATATAGTACCATATGTGACTGAATCTAGAGAATATGCTCTTCTTTAATAATTGTTTATGTTTCTTTCCATTAATTAATCCCAAATTATGTGCATTAACTATTCTCAAACTCCTTCAGCTTGGCTTAATAGAAGATCTGGTAATCATGTTTAGGGTTCATCCAAATGTAAACATCACAAGTTCCAACTTGTTCTTTTATCTTTCTTTCATTCTTTCTCCTCTTTACTTTATCGGTTTGTGTTAGATAGAAAGTATGTTAGAAAAAGTATCGATATATGTTATATCAAAGATTAGCAAGCTTACAAGTTAAAAATATTCAAGTTAGTCAAAATTTTACAGAACCAGTAGTTTCATGAGCCCAACTCCCTATTCTAGTATTTTAGTACCAAAAATCCGCAAGTTTTTGGCATAATTATCACTTAACTACAACACTTCCAAAGTTTTATAAGATTCTTGTAACTCCACCATGCTAGGAAACTTTCATGAGACCTTATTATTCTCCATAGCGCTCCCCCCCCCCCCGGGGCCAAAACCCCTCCTCCTGTTTTCTTTTTGAAGGGAAGCCCACCATATAGAACTTCAGCTTACTACATAAAATGAAAAAAAAAAAAAAAAAGGAGCGTCAAATAACTTATGGCATAGGACAGAAACAGAGGGAAGATGACAAAATGAAGGTGGTCCAAATAGTTTTATGGATTTGGAATTCTAAATACAGGAGGGAAACGTTAGTTTAACCGGGCGAAGACCAGCAGATAAGCATTGTAGTTTTGCAGTTGGAGATAGTAGAATGATTTGTGAGGCTCCACAGTTTGAACGACGTCTTTTATGCCGTCCTTTCCTAATAAGCAAAATGCTCTCCAAACTGATTGATTATAGATTAATATATCCTTCATCATTCTGTACTCCTGAATTGACTTAATTGAAGACTCAAAGGTCATTCAGGGTTCATATATTGTCATGTTGCCCAGGAATGGTCTTAGGTAGGACTCTGCTTGTTCAAATGCGGCCATAGATTCCATACAGTTTCATTCCTGCACTAGTAAAAGTGATCGATTTGCGGCCAGCAACCTGTTCGTTGCTTATTAGACTAGCGCGGAATGACACTTTCTTGATCAAACTAGTGCTGAAACTATGAAGCTGAGCTTCCCAAATATGTTACTGCAGTTGATGGCAAAAGAGTGATGCTTTAAGGTTGTTTACAAATATCACAGCCCTATGGCGATGACACCAACTGTTTTTTCCCTACATTTTGATTGAACCACTTTGGAATTGTAAAACTTTGTCTGCACATCAATGTTAAGTAGCATATAATTGCTTCATGCTTCGATGATTTCATCTCATTATTAAATAAACAACTTGGTCACCATCAAAATTCACAAAACTCCATTTCTGAAAAGAGCCAAATTTGTATACTTGCAGTTTAGCATTATGGATACGATTTTATATATACCCAGATTTTGCTATCAAGTGACATCATTTGCCTCCCCAATTATTGGGTTTGAATTCTTTTATGTTTCTCATGAGAATGTCATGCAGCACTTTCTTTTTGTTGGCAGCCCCAGCACAAGAAAATCCATTTTTACCTTCAGTTAGACTAAAGCAGAAAGCTATATTTTGCTCAACGATAAGGTTGAAAGTAGTCATAACCGTGTGTAGGCTGCCTGCAGTGTTTGGATTTACATATGCGGCTCTTATATGCTTCATCATATTAAGCTTTTTTCAAATTACTAATGCAAGTTTTTTCCAAAATTTATTCCCTTCAGAAACCAGTAAAAGTGAAGTGCATTTGTAAATTTCTGGGTTTCTGAAAAGGAAAAATTATTGCCACACATGGGTAGGTCAAAGAAAAGAAGTGAACAGCCTAAGAAAATAGTTACCTTTCTGGGCATATCAAGCTTCTTTCATGGAATTAATGAGTGTTTGATATTCTAGTATCCCAGAATACACACAGTTCACATAGTTACAATATGCAAAGACAGCTGAAACATCATTTACCATTACTTAAGTTGATGAACGTGGAGAGGTAAACCCTTGTACAGCTTAACTTTGCTGTCAATTATGAATGTTTCAGCTGCAAATTGCTTCCAAGAAGTAAAGCCAAATTCTAAGTACACGAAACCCGATCAGATCCAGCTAGATGCAATTTGTTTTCCAATGTAATTGACTATCCAACTAACATTGGCAGCTAAGTTTGTTGAAGTACTCATCATATGATATACTGTAGGACTAGGATAGCATAAAATAAGAAGCTAATAGCAATCAAGCTGACAGGGGAACAAATTGGCCCATTACCATAGGATAGTGACAGTAAAAAGAAGCCAAATCTTTTATCCGAAGTTAAAAACCTTCAACACACTTGCAGTTTAAAGAATTTTCTACTTCCTGACTTTCTTGAACAAACTGTAGTGTCTAAGACTGAACAGCATCTTACCTGGTCCTCCCTGTAGCCCAACCATGTAGCAGAAACAGTCAACAAGGGTCCAGAACTATGAGATTTTTGTTGCAAATGATAAAATTGAATTTATGAAGTGAGGGAAAAGTAGGCTTTGGTTAACCAAGTGACTGAAACCTAATAAGAACAAGAACAATAATTGGGGACATAATGTTATGGACCACAAGAGCAGAAGGTTTTTTCAGTTCCACCAAGCTGAGGGCTTACTGAAGCAGACTATTCTAGCCAATCTAAACAGAATCATGTACAAGTAACAAGACAAAACCACAATATATACATACATACATGCATATATGTACAAGTAACAAGACAAAACCACAATATATACATACATACATACATACATACATACATACATATATGTATGTAGTATAGAAGTTTGTGTTGTCTTCATTAACATCAGCAAAGTAGTTGGATTTTGAAAAAAAGAGGCAATGATCTATATTGATTGCTGTTTCATATAACAACAAAATCCAACTTTTGAACTTACAAACAGAATCTAACCCATTAAGAATGGGTGCAAAAGCAAGGAATTGGAATAGAAGTCATTTTCCTTTTATCATGATCAAATCATTCAAACAGAAAAAGGATAAGAATTCATTCAATCCAGTTGCATATGGCAAATATTCCATGGATTTTAGTTGCAGATAGTGACAAAATCTGACTTTTCATCCAATTATTGATTTTGTAAAGCTTTCATTGAGGGTAAACAATGCTGCAGACTTCAAGTAGCTGATAAGGTAAACCAACAAATATTGAAGCAGCACCAATGCAAGTCCAGTGATAATCCCAACTGACCAATTGAAAATCAAGTCAAGAACCTGAAACTGCAGCTGCAACAGGTTGATATCTCTATATAGTGGCATGTATAGGGAGCATGGCTTCCCAGATAAGGCCCTGTCCACCTTCCTAGAATCCCATATTGATGCATACAATGTAATACCCCAATCTTACGTAGGATTGGGATGAGAAGAATAAACCGTATATAAAAATAGACCTAATTACCTATTGTTAACTTAAGATATTCATTTTTTTCAGTGAAGACAAGCGGCTAAGTTATCCATTTCGTGGAACCCCTCGAAAGAGCTGAATCCTAGATCTTTTATGGCCTCTCTGGTCTCTACCTCTCGAGCCTAACCATAATAAAGCTTGAGAAATTCCAAAATAACTTGCTTCGGAGCCATGTTGCAGCTTAAGTTTAGTTTGGTTATACTGTTTTGTGAAAGTAAATATGACTCATTTGACTGGATATAGATATGGAAGGGAAGTAAATCAGAATGGGATACATTCTCCCTCCACATCAGCATTTCCTTCCCTCCCAATTTGAAGGGATCGGGAGAGAAAAAATAAAGTGGAAGTAATAATGATAATATGGACCACATTTTTAAAATTAAAAATTTTAATAAAATAAATAATGATTGATAAAATAGTACACTAAATTAATTATTCTCTCTCCTCTTTCTTCTCATTCCCTTCCTATTTTCACTCCAACCAAATAGGATAAAAATAAATACATTACTTCAAGTGAAAGTAAAATATGCCACTCTTTCTCCTCTTTCCTCTCCCCCTCCCCTTCGCGAACCAAAACAACACCAGAAAAGAATGTCTCAAACATATATTCCCTCAAATCCCATGTAAATTTGTTTATAAGTTGTTCTTGAAATTCGATTGTCTAATGGAATAACGTTAAGATCGGATCAAGAATTTTTTACATCATATATCTTTAGCCCGTAAATGACGACTTAGGCTTTGATTGGTCAAAGATTTTTCCAAATTTATTTTAATTCAAAATTTTTTTTAATTTATATATTTTTATTTTTAAAAATATATCATATACTCACAATATATTATATTCTTTCTAATCCGACGTTAACTAGTGGTCCAATCAAGCTTAGTCACGGAACAACCGAAATGTAATTGATAAAGAATAGTGGATTCTGGAAATAGTTATTTTCAAATTGACTAATCCAAAACATGGTCTATGACTATGAGGCCACATTGGAACTCCTCCAATGGACCACTTCGGGCCACGACATGACAAAAGCAACCCGTACCTGCAGCCCAGCAATGTAGTTAAGAGTGTAGTTGGATTGGAATACTCCTTAATTAAAAATTTTAATTTAATTTAAAATAATTATAATTTAAATTATTTTATTTTTAAAAAAATATAAACTCATAATATATTATATTTTTTTAAATTCCACTTTAGTCATATCTTATTTTATAATTTTATTATATTTAAATAAATTTATATTAAAAAATTATTATCCAAATACACTGTCTGACAAGATGAGCAAATTCAATCACTAGTCTCGATTTGGCGGGTTGGGTAAGTACGTGTAAAAGTAAGTGTCGGTTGATTGCTTTAATAGAATCAAATTTCAATTTTTGATTTAATTTTTATGAATTTTAGTTTGATTTGATTTGATTTTTAAATTTTTAAAAAAATGGTTCAATTTTTTGTTTTAATTCTCTAAATCGTATTGAACTGACAACCAAATTTTTAAAAAAGAATTTTAAATTTATAAGTATAATTTTTTCTTATTTTTCTCTTTATTCAGTTATGCATGTCTTCTATAATATATAAGAAATGCGTATGATAGTATTAAATATTTATGCTAAATATAATAATTTTATTTATAGAATATACAATTGTATTCTAATTAATTTCTTTACATGTGTATATCTCATTATTTAGATTAAATCAAAAAATATTATATATATTTATGCATTAAATTCTATGTATTCTTTTTCCACATGTCTAATTTAGTACATAATATTAAATTGTCAAATAAAAAATTATTACATATGATATTGATTTTTTTATTATATACGATATTGATTTTTTTTTTTTATAACTTTGAAATAATTTTAATTAAATTTCCGTGGTTAAATTTGACTTTGGTTAAGTAACTCAAACAACATATGGAATACATCCTTATTTTTTTTATAGGATTAAGTTTAAAATGTGATAAAATAGGCAACAATTAAAAAAAAAGGAGAAAAAATACTTTAAAATTCAGTTTTGAATCGGACCCAACGAACTAAATTTAATTTGGTTCGGTCTATTCAGTTTTGTATATAATTCAATTCAATTTAATTTTGAAAAATTCAATAAAACCAAATTAAATTTGAAATTTTTAATCAAATTAACTAAACGAATAAATACTTCTAATTTTAAGTGTTCCGGATTTTATATGTAATTTTTTGTTCGTTTCCTACATAAATTTTTAATCAAATAAAAAAAGTTTTTGTACATAAATTTGTAATTACTGAACAATTTTATAATATAGAAATTGAGAAAATCAAAGAATAAGTTGCGTGGTATAGTTGACCCAATAAAGCTTGACGCGTGTGGCCGACGTTGCCACCTACCGTGGCATGATTGCTTGGTTTAGAGAAAACTTTGAGGTCTTCTACACCCACTTTCAGACAAATTGGATAAGAGGAAGACTTGTTTTGCATTGTTTGCTTCTGAGAAGCAACCACGGATTTTCTCTTTAGACTATAATGCTAATGGTTGAAAAGTCATTACACATGATTACAAGTTAAGATTTTCTTTTTTATTTTTATTTTTGTGGGTCAATTTTTATAATATCATATATATATATATATATATATATATATATATATATATTAAACAAAATAACGAAGTAACAAAAGAAAATTTAAAGTTTTATTAGGTAAGTTAGAATATTCAAAATTTTATTTGTCTTTTAAATTGATCGAGATAGTCCTAAATTCAAATTTCTCTTGAAATATGAATTTTATGAACACGTTTAGATAATGATTGCGAATTTTTTTATTAATAATTAAAAAATATAAGCTGATAAAAATATTTGTACCAAAAATATACTAATAAGCTTAAACAAGGATGGTAGTTGAGCTCAAATTAAAAATCAGAACAAAACAATGAAAAATTATTGGCATACTGATTGATTCTTTGTCAACACCAATAGGTATACTTGGATTGTAATTATTTTAAAAATAATTTATTTGAATTGAACAAAATAATTGAAAAAGTATATGTAAAATTAAAAAGAAAATATGATATTTTTAAAAATAAATTACAGTTATTAAAATAAATAAAAATTATTCAAATTAAAATTTTACTTTCAAACTAAATAAAACTCAAAGAGTAATTGATACTATGCGGGAATAAGTTTGAGACAAATATAATTTTTTTTAAAAAAAAAATCTTTTTCTCTACCTTCTATTTTTGTTGTCATTTCCCCACTACAAACTCGTCGTGTTGTCTCCACCTACCCCCACACCCCATCCCCCCCTCCCCGCCCCAAAGCCCCCCTTTTTTTTGGTGATGGGGTGGCTGAGGAGAGAAAGGGTGGGGACACTTGCTACTTGGAGCTTTCCGCAACCATACTTTTGCATTTTCCTTTTTTCAATTATAAAAAAAAAATACAAATTAATTAACTCACCCTGACATGGTTTAGCTTCATCAAGACGTATGAGTTACAATTACTAAAGTTGCTTTTTTTTTTTTTGCTATATAATATAATATATTTATAAGAAAAAATAAGTTATATAATGGACCATAATTTTCTTTCAATTTCATTATTTATATTTTTATGAACTTGAATTATATTATAATATTGATCAATTTTATTCTTTAAAATACTTATATTTTTATTTTTAAATTGTAATATTATATGTTAAATTACAATTCAATTGTAATCCAATTACAATTAAATCATTGAACCGTAAGCCAATAAATTTTTCGACTTGAAGTTCGACCCGATTCGAAAAACATTATATAGTACTCTCTCAATTTTAAAATACTTGTTCATAAAGCATTTTGCATACAGGTTGAGAATATTGAAAATAATATTACAATTTAGATAAGATTCATATTTTATCGATATTAAAAATATGATAGTTATTGATTGATGAAAATTACTAAGAAGTAAGAAGAAAGAAGAGTTTTGGAAAGTTGTGCAGTTGACATAGGATAAAATGAGGGTAAAGTAGGAATAAACTAATCATTAATTTTAGAAATATATATACATATAAATAAGTATTTTGAAATAAAATAAAAAAATTTCATAAATAAATATTTTGAAACGGTGAAAGTAGTTATAAATAAAGTGATCTTAAACCAAATTTTCTTCTTGAGCCATGTGCCCAAATTTGTTCTTAATAGACTCTGATTATGCTTTATTGCTGATGATTTACTTTTACTTGAATGGATCTTAACTAGTTAACTCTAATAAAAGCTAAAGAAAAAAAAAATATTTAAGTGAGTAACATAATTAGTTAAAATAATTATAAATTAGATTCATATCTTATTCTTTTCAATTTCTATATACAAAGGCAAAAAAACAAATCAAATTCTAAAAAGTCAAGTTGAGTTCTTGTAAATTTATCATAAAAGATGGAAATTTAACATGTGTTTTTAAAATTATAGATATTTTCAAAGAAATTAAAATTAAAAAAAAATATCCTTTTAAATTTATCTTTTGTCCAAAAACTGCTGATCCTCAACTCAAGTTTCCGGTTTTGGTGGCTGTGTTAACACTGGAATTATTGAAGGAGTTCAAAATCCAAATTAGTCTTAAATTATAAAATGATAATTTTGACAATAGAAACTGAAATCCCAAGCTGAAATGGAAAAGCTTAGACGAGATTCTCATGGAAGCACTTTATAGCAGGGAAAGAGAGGAAGCTCAGTGTGTAACGCCCGAATTCGGAACTCGAAATGGAACTTGAATCCGTACCTAAAACGCTATATGACAGCATTTTCAATAAGATACTAAACCTCTAATTTAAGAAAATCACTTTAATTAAACTAATCACTTTCAAATAAAAAGAAAAAAAAATATACATCCTGAAATATAATTCCATGAACAAAATATAAAACCTTTAATATAACTAATGTTTTGATCAATCTTAACTAAAGATTTATGCGAACAACATTGTTTAAACCAGAGTAAAAGTCATAATAAGTAAAAACTCTCAAAACGCCAATCAACTCAAAAGCGTAGTCTAATTCCATCCATCTCCACAATTCTTTTCATATTCTTGATAAAAAATATGCGAAATGTTAAATGAAGTGAGTTACACTAACCCAATAAGTAATCCAAACATCTTCTTGGGAAAGGGGATGTTATATATAATATATTTAAATAAAAATATATAGAATCATACACAATAATTAGATGATTTGATCCTTTTTTTTTTCATATATATACACACACATACAAATAATATAAAACTTAGTCTACTATTAAATAAAATAAAACTATCCGCTCAATAAAGAAATAATATAATAAAATAAAAGTGTGATTTAGTTGTAAAATAAATCTAATTAACTTAACTTAATCTTTAAAATAACAAATTGAACCACAATTATACAAGAAAATAGTATAAAAACAATTTGCAATTTGTTTTTTTTTTTATTTTTGTAAACAACCTCCATCCTTTGAAATTAATCGTGGCGACACCAAATAGTCCCCACGCCAATTACATAGAAATGGCCTTCGGCCCAGCAAAAACAATTCTTTTTTTCTTTTTTTTATTCAAGGGGATATCTGATGTCCTCACAGGGGACACAGCCGTCCCCACCCCATAGTCAAACAATCAAACCACCCTTACAGAACGTGAACAGAACACTGCAAATCATTTTTTTTTTTTTTGGTTCTTGGAAACAACAGCCGTCCCCACAGCAATTCAACCAAAACAACGCATGACTACAACAGAATTATCAGGACGAAGACGGTGGAACTGAACCTGTAATTTTTTTTTTTTCTTTCAACATTACAAAATCAAAACTACACATAACAATTACACATATGCTCACGAATTTCAGATTAGGGAGAGAATTACGGATATCAGTCCTAACTATTTATCCCGTTAAGAAGATTAGATTTATATTTCTTATTGATTGATTTCTTATTGATTGAGAGGGATTTCAGTCACACAAATAAATTTTAGAATATGTTCTTTCTCTCCTTCTTTAATCTCATGAGCCATTAAACACATATCACACATAGCTATATGGTACTATGATCCAAAATCCAAATAAAATAACCAACCTCAATTTCTGAATTTTATACAGAAAATACAAATTGTGAAATTTTTCGAAAAAACAAAAGATGCCTGAACCACTTACTTCATAAGTCATACTAATATCTTCAATCCAAGCTAACTACTCCACACAATCGCTCCCTAATATCAAACCACATAATACCAATATCAATCCTAGGAACTAAAACCCAATGAATCAATTAACCTTATTATCTAGAATTTCAGAAACAAAGAGAACCTGCTAATATTTACTCATCAACTTCTAACTAAATTAATAGTCGAAACCAACTCACCTTCACGCTTGAAGCAAGTCAGAGTTTTCTTCCCCAGAGTCTAGAATTCTTGAATGATTGTTTTGACCAACTGATGATAAAACCAAAGAATATCGTTCAGATTAAGACGTAGGTTTAACTTTCAAAAATATTAAATAACAAACACATCCCTCAACTTAATTAAATCCCTCACTGACTCCTAAAACCTTGTGGACTATCTCATAAGCCATAATAAAAGAAATCACTTTATGGATCGATTAAAATACAATACTCATAATCAATTGAATTGGGTATTTACCTAATAGTTTGTGGCCCTCATAATATTTGTCCAAAAGGGAGGAAGCTCGGAAGATGGTAGCTGTGGTCCTCTTGATACTGTAAATTTATTTGGTCTCCTTGAAGGAGTCCAAAAGGAAGTGGATTGTCCAAGTGTAATTACTGAGAAGCACTTATAGCAAGGAAAAGCTTAGACAAAGTTCTTTTGAAAGCACTTTGTAACAAGGAAAAGGGAAGAAGATGTGGAAAGCAAATTTTCATTGGTCAAAATTTTATTTTAATTTAAATATATTATTATTTTATATAATTTTTATTTTTTAAAAACTGTCATCTACCCTCAACACATCATATTCCCTCTCTTTAAACCTTACTTACTCTCATATATTTAATAATTTTTTTGTAAAACTCATCTCCAAATTAATTTTTATCTACTTACATCATAAGTAGCTCATAATCCTCTTGATACTTGCCATGTACGTTTATCTAGTCTCCTTGAAAGAGTCCAAAAGCGAGGAAGCTCAATGGATCATGCCCCTCTCAATACTCGTAGTTGTTATTGTGCATTAGATGAATTTCATCTCGAGCAATAATTTTATATATCACATAAAAAAATAAATTAACGTGAGACAAGCTACATTTAATAGGTTCATACTTTAAGAAGTAATAATTAATATTTTAAAATTTAAATTTATATATCTAAATTATAATTGTTTATTATTACTTTTTAGCTTTTTTTATTATCAAATAATTAATTTTTAATTTATAAATTATTCACGTTGTAAATTAATAGTCACAAAATCGAATATAAAGATGTAAGTAGATAAGAATTTATTTAAAGTAAATTTTGTAAAAAAATATTAAATATATAGAATCATGATAAAATCTAAAAAGAGAGAATATGATGTGTATATATAATATCTATCGAAAAATAAAAATTATGTAAAATAATAATATATTTAAATTAATTTAAAATGTGAGAGCAAAAAATCTGAATCCAAATATGACCATAGATTATTTCTATAGCTAAAATCAAATTAAGTCGAACTGACGAGCACATCTACTGGCAAGGGAGCAGCAACCAGTGTCATGGACTATTTTCCGTCCTCGGACACGGTGCGAACCGTGACACAAGGACATACGAGGTAGGAATGATGATTGCTCCAAACTGGAAGGAACAGAGGAGCAGTTAAATGGGGCCGATGATCCGTTAGTAGTATATATGAAGGGCAAAATAAAGCAAAAAGCGGAGGAGACAATCATTTCTGTCACGGTTGGAATCTTTGTGAATCCACCTTTTTACAGTTGAAAATTTTTCCCATTAGCCGCCAAATTCCAAGCAAGCTAGCCTCTGTGTCCTAAGCCGACGTTATATAAAAACCTCCATAAATATGGCGTGGACCCCTCTCAAATGTCCAAGGAAGCAAACCAAGAGAAAACGGAGAGTCTTTACTCTTATTTCTCATCCACACCATCCGTTTATGGCCCCATCTTATTGCTCTTGACTCTGAGTCCACCCAAAGGGATTTGGATTCCATTTGGGTAGTTTTTCTTCTTCTGGTTTCTGGATTTTTGCTCTGGGGAAATTTCCCTTTTCCCGGTGATTCTTGATCCGGGACTTCGATTTCATATTTGTTTCTTCCCCATGTTCGTTGGTGAATCTTGATTTTTGTTTTTTATTTTTCCTTTCGGTTGTTTGTTTTGCAGAGTTTTTGTTTTTTCGTCCTTGGGATTAGTACACTCAATATTGTTCGAGTTTCTGTACATGATAAATCTTGATTCGTACTGTTATTGTTTTTTTTTAATTGATTCCTGTGAAGTCTTTTTGGCTGCTGGAGTTGAATTGTATGATTTAGGAAGGAATTTAGCAATCTTGAATTTGCAGATTTCCTAGCATTTTAGCAGCCTTGAAATGCAAATATAACTTTCTCTGTTCTTTCTGGGCTACTGAGATTGTAGAATTAGTAGGAAAGCGGCGATGTTTGGCTCCGGAATGAATCTAATTACCACAATCATTGGGTTCGGAATGAGTGCTACTTTCATTGTATTTGTCTGCGCTAGACTTATTTGCGGGAGGCTTCGTCGAATGGAGTCGCGGCAAATGTTTGAGATCGGCTCAAGGATGGAATTTGAACTGGTATGTTTGATCCTCTTCTTTAACTTCATATAAATACTTTGATAAGAATTGCGCGAGTAGCCCGTTACTTCACTCTTTAACCGTGCTCCCTCTTTGTTGTTAGCTGGATGAACGGAATGAAAATTTTGATTTTTGATCTTTAGTAAATTGCTCGACATTGTCACTTGTTGACTTTGAGTGCTTGTTAAACTATGCCTGATTAGCCTGTAGCTTCTTCAAGAATGTGAAACTGCTTACTCGATGGATGAAAATTATACTTTGAATATAATAGTGGATTTCGGCAATATGAGCACCGTTATTGTTAGACACAGGATGTCTTTCAGATTTCAATTCATAATTGGATCCGATAACCAGATAAACAGGAGGTATTTGGCTACCAAATATAATATCTTGTTTGCTCAGGCTTTAGATGAGCCATGGTGGAAATCTTGATCTGTAACATTAAGCATGTTGTACTAATTTGAAAGAGAAGTGCAAGACTGGGGAATAAATGAATAAAAGCGGAGTTTGTTAATTTTAGCCGGACCTTTGATACCACTGCGAAACTGTGAAGTAGACAAGATCAAAACATTCGGCCAAAGAGTTAGTGCTGCACTTTGGACCTCTTCCCAACATTTCTCTTTTTGTCGCTTATCCTATCAGGGGCGGAAGCAAAGATGATAACTTCGTCGCCTGTTCTTCTCCTCTTGACTTAGTCATATTTAAGCAATTATAGTGTTGCTTTTGTTGATGCAACTTGCACATGATTTTGGAATTTGTTTTGGGGGGGTCAAATGAAGCACACATGATTTCTTTTTTCGGTGTTCTTTGTGAAAAGTTTTCACACATTCTTGGCTTTGTGTCATCATTACTAGCTGAATTCTTTTCTTGTTTTTACAGAAGTTGTTAACCTTGAAAGTTTGAAACTAAGCAATGAAATAAAACTTTTGCTGGCAGCCAGAGCATCGAACTAATGGTCTTGAACCTACTGTTGTTGCTGCAATTCCCACAATGAAGTTTAACCGTGAGGCTTTCAGTTCCACAGAAGATACTCAGTAAGTTTTTTCTCCTTCATTTTGGTTATTGAATGAATATTACAACTTCTATATCTGATAACCATATTATAAAGTGGATCTACTCATTCACCTTCGGAACTCCCATTTTCAGATTCTCCCCATCTTCTTGGAACTTGAACAGTTGGCATTTCAAAATCAATCAATACAATCAAGTTTTATAACACAGAAGGCTCCACGCATGTTGGCCTATTTGTCATGGATTAATATCTCATTAATTAGACAGCCTCAAGAAAGAGAAATTGCAAGTTAATTGACATCAACTGCTTTCAAATTGAAATCTGCACTAAGACCCTTTAATTGAGGCTGCAGATTCTGATAGTGTCATTTGCTTTCAGCATATAAGAAGTTTGCTGCAATGAGCACTATACTACGCCAAGACCATTCACGAACTCTGGTCCTTTGTATTTCAGGTGTACCATATGTTTGGGGGAGTATCAAGAGAAAGAGGTGTTGAGAATTATGCCTAAATGTGGCCATAGCTTCCATCTGTCTTGCATTGATATATGGCTTAGGAAACAATCTACCTGCCCAGTTTGCCGTCTCTCAGTACAGGACTCTGTACAAACCAAATATGTTCGATCTACAGTTCAGGGTGGACCGCAATCTTTCAACAACGTGGAGATTTCAGCTGAACATTCTCAGATATGGTTGATACCTGCAGGTGAGCGGTCAGAAGCCACCGGTATTGTCCAAACTTCTGATTCTGTTGCAATAAACCTAGGGACCAGTGGCTCTGGAGAAGCAGCAATACGGTCATAGCATAAAGGAAGTGGACTTCTGTTTTATTTTGCTTTGCCTATTTTAACAGTGCTTCAGATGCTTGTTTCTATACCTCATGGTTCCTTGACAGTAAGAGTAGCAGTAGCAGGGGAAATGGGATTGGGAATTCACTTGGAAGTTCTTGGTGGGGAAATGGGATCTATTTGACTACAAGCTCTGTACATATATTTTAGAATAGAAGCAATTAGGTGCTTTTAAGTGTTTCAATGAGGTTTTATCCTGGATGATAGTTATACTGCTTATGCTATTAAGCATCCATTGTTGGCTTCACGTCGTACAAAAGAAAAGCAACCTTGATTTGCCACAGAAATCTTGAATTATTTGTAATTATATGAATCTGGATTTACTTTGCTGTCTTCATTTGTATTGTTGCCTCGCTCAAGTTGTGTACGGGGTTTCCAAAAAACTCTTTATTTATTTTTTTTTTTGGTTTCCCCATTATAATGTTGGTATGGGTGGAAGCCTTATTTTTGTAGAGTTTGTCTAGTAGGCCATATTGTCCTTCCGTCTTGGAGAGATTTGCCATCCCAGATTCCGGCCATTTTGATTGTCCAATGCGATCTATTTGGCGTCAACATTTGCCTTTCGTTACGTCCCTCGTAGTCTTTTTATCCCGGGAAAACTATACAGTGGTTCTGACAACATAAGCTTCACAAACAATTTGACAATACGCTGAAGGGAAAGTGTACGAGTCGACATAAACAGTTCGACTAAATGATGTACTAGACAAAAACAGTTATACACTTTAGAGAGGACAGATGGCAGAAAAGATTTTCACCTGGTAGAAATTTCAAGTGCAAGGAGGAAAACTCAAAATAAAAAAGGAATGGATATGTGTTTGTTTCGCGACTCCCCGCATCCACGAGTCTTGAACCCTTCCTAAATCCAACCCTAGCCATAATCATAGCCCACAAGGAGGGTCAGGCCTGAATTAACTCATAGAAGTTAGAATAAGAGATCCACAGAAAATTGGACCAATTGGAATTCGGCACAAGAGAGCTACTGTTATTGTTGCTAGAGATTATAGTGTCTGAGAGAGCATGGTGGGGGCGGTGGCTGTGGCACACGTGGGCTTCATCTCCTCCTCCTCCTGCATTTCTTTTTCAAGAACTCGTCGAGGAAGAGCTCTCTTCCCCATCCCCGAAGTACACAAGCACAAACCTCTTGCCGGTAAGGAACAAGTAACCGCTGTCTGCTATCTTGACATTTTTAGCTCATGGGTGTACTTTATTTTATAGATATTTTCACCATTAAGTTAACATTCTTATAATTGTTTTTATGTTCTTGGAAAGTTTGAATTATGAGTTATTTTGGCGATGGGAGCCCTGCAAACTTGGATATACTCTCAAATTTCTAACTTACAGTGGTTTTCAATTATGTTTCGAGAATTCTTGCCAATTCCCCTGCTAAGGGTTTAATGGGTTTCTGTCTAAAGTTCGAATCTTTTTTGTCATATAATTTCTGCTATATCAATGCAAACTTGACTGAACCTCGTCCCATAGCCTTGCACTTTTTTTCCCCTGCCTATTGAATCTTGGTTATTTGACAGCCGCAGCAATGAGCAATGATCCTATACGCGAATGGATCTTATCAGAGGGAAAGGCAACTGAGATCACAAGAATTAGTCCTGTTGGCGGTGGTTGTATCAATCTTGCCAGTCGCTATGAGACTGATGCAGGCTCCTTTTTTGTAAAAACTAACAGGTACTGATTGAGGGTGAGATGAAAGATGATTACTGCATACTGAAGTTGTGTGCCATTTCCCACTTTCTCTAATGTACTGAAGACTATATTCCATCAAAATGAAGTTAAAGGGTGCAGCATGATGGGATGAATTCACATACATATGTTTCTGCCTGTATTTATGTATATGTGATTTAGGCCCTCTATATGTAAACGCATTTCCCTGATAAGAGCATGAAAGGCTTATCATGAAGGATGCTTTCTTCATCTGATGCTGCTTCTCCCAAAACTTTAACCCAGGAGCATTGGACCATCGATGTTTGAAGGAGAAGCTTTGGGTCTAAATGCTATGTATGAAACTGGATCAATCCGTGTACCTAAACCGTATAAGGTGATCATCTCTCCCATGCGACTTTTTAGGAGCCTATTATTGGTTCTAAGCTTGACACTTGTTTGTTTGATGTGACAAACCTGAGATAAAATTCTTTTGTGAATTAAGGTTGGATCACTACCGACGGGTGGCTCATACATTATTATGGAATTTATTGAATTTGGTGCATCTAGAAGTAATCAGGTGAGATATTCTTTACTTCTTGTTTGTCTATCTACATTTCCTTTTTGGTAACTTAGAATTGTGGTTATAATGTTCATCAATTGTGTGAGTTGCCAATCTACAGTCTGTATTGGGAAGGAAGCTTGCCGAAATGCATAAAGCTGCAAAGTCTGAGAAGGGCTTTGGTTTTCATGTTGACAATACAATTGGCAGGTAATTATGGAGAGATTCATTTCCCTCTCATTTGATAAGCTCTAGAAAAGCACACACTTTTATATGCAGAGTCCTCAACTCCTTTGTTGCTTCACCTACAATATGTATCTTCTGATTTGGAAAGCAACCTTGGCATTTCAAGGGTTTAACACTTGCACACATCATTATTAAGTTTGACATGGGACATGCCACTGTTAACAAATTGAGATGCATCTTTGTAGTACTCCACAGATTAATAGTTGGACATCAGATTGGGTAGAATTTTATGCGGAGCATAGATTGGTTTACCAACTGAAATTGGCACGGCAACAATTTGGGGATTCAACCATTTATGAAAGGGGTAATATACTGCTTTTAGTGATGATTGCCATTTGTCTGATATTATTGATCCAAAACTAATGCTGCACCTATATATGTAGATTGATGGCCAGGCTTATTTGTATACACTTGTTCAAGTTAATGTATCACTATGAATATAAGACTTCATCAAATAGCTTTCTTTTGATCTGATTTAGGCATATGTTCATTTTATGGTTAACTTGCACCTTCTATCTGGCTCAGAGTAACACTGGTGATGGATGGGCATTGTGCAATTGTGTTGTGTTATAGCTATCAAGTGACTTGTCTTTTGCTAAAATTAACTAATATGCTGTTTCTTTGGTATGGTTACATAATGGTCCTGTTTTAAAGTGATATTCAGATACGTTCTAGGTACCTTCGAAGGTATTATTATACTGACATAGGGTTCGCGTACTGTAATGTGGTGGATACCAGGAAACTGCTTTTTCTATTTGTGGGACTTTGGACAATTCTTCTTAATGTACTAAGCAAGTAACTAAATGATAATCCTATTAATTGCTCTGCTATAGTATTGAGTTTAAATATTCAGGATTGGCCTCTTGTTATAGAAGTTTTATTATTTTCTTTATTTGAAGTTTGAACTTTAAGAGTTATGGTGAATTCTCCAAATCAGATGCCTGAATATGCATAGAATATATCTTTGAACAGTGGGATGCACTGTAGTTGGTGCTGAGATTTTTTTCACGCCAGAATTAGATCATGACATGACTAACACAGTTTTTTGTTCCTGCATATTCATTTTAACCATAGGACTCATTGAGGATTTGAGATATTTCTAGTGCCAGCATTCAAGAATGACATTTTTTTTTCCCAAAAATTTTATTCATTAATGTTATGGTACGCTATTTTAGTCATTTGATCAATGTAATTCTGCACGTTATGAAGGACTGAGGCTGGCCAAGAATATGGGTCCTCTATTCAAGGATGTTGTGATAGAGCCTTGCTTGCTGCATGGGGATTTATGGAGTGGGAATATTTGCTCTGATAAGAACGGAGAACCTGTCATACTTGACCCTGCATGTTACTGTAAAACTATTCTTTTTCCCCTCTTACTGAAGATTAGGCCTTTTATGTCTTTTAAGTTCTATCATGCACCTGAACGTACTACTTTTTAAATTCAAGAGAATTTCCATTGTCTTTTAAGCTTTAGTTGCGAATTTTACTGTATGAGAACATCTTTTGTAGATACTGTCAATATCGAACTTTGTTAAAGTATGTTGCTGCAGCTCAACTTGGAAAGCAGTTGAAACTTCATTTTTAATAGTGATAAAAGTAATTTTCTGAATCTCTTCTAACCCAAAGAAAGAAACCTTAATGATTAAAATAGATCTCGAAAAACTGGGGATATGGATGTGGAGAGAACAGGCAGCTTATCATGATGTGAGTTTGATGTATTGAATTGGAGGAATTTTACTGTTAGACATAAAGCAAGTTTATGGCGGCACATTTGAAGAACTAGATTTAACTGGAACTCTCTTTTTTCTTGGGGCTTTCTAAGAATATATCTGTGTAAACTTTGAGGAGGTCACCACATATGGTATACAACAACAATGACAAAACTATGTCTTAGTCCCAAGAAACTTGGGATTAATTCCAAATAGGACACACAAAATAAAAGAAATGGACAAAGCATTATACCTGAGAAATTCAATCATTGGAGTGAATAATAATATTAATTGTCCTTTATAGATGGACATAATGAGGCAGAATTTGGAATGTCATGGTGTGCTGGATTTGGAGGATCTTTCTACAATGCTTACTTTGAGGTACACTTAGTTCAACTACATCTTCTATGGGATGTTACCCAGTTCACAAATGACTGTCTCTCTTTCTTTCTCTGCCCCTCCCTCTCCCCCTCCCCCCATTTTCTTTTCTTCCGTGCTACTGGTAAGAATGCTGAAAATATTCTCTCTTTAACTTTCCAATTTCTCTAAGTGCAGCTCAAATTTGTTTTCTGAGTTAAAACGTCGTTTGGTTAATATTCAAGGTAACTGGGGGCTTCCTCGATCCCATGACACTTGGTCAAATAAGTTGGATGAAAATCATGTTTTAACTTAAGTGGCTGATCTTTCTGATTTGAGGTGGGAACCTGTCTGGACGCAAAATAAGCTGCTATAACTATGGAAATTATATAACTTCTTGCTGGCTCGAATTTATCAAATTCCTTCTCACAAGCATTAATAATGAACTTTTAGTCACCTAGCATTTCCATAGCTCTGTTTTGGTTCCCACTTTATTTGTAGACAACACTGAAGTGAACTAATTTTTGAATTGTTCATTTAACACCGGAATCCATTTGGTCAGTTTGGTTGACATGCACATTTCGTACTACTCCAAGAATTTGGCTGAAACTTACTTAATTATGGCTAGTTTATAATTCATGAAAGGTGTTTTCAACTTTCCCTAGTAAGCTTTTGGTACTTTCTTTAACCCTTTACTACTAATTCCACTTTATCTTCCTTTGTCCCTTGTCAGGTCATGCCTAAACAACGGGGGTTTGACAAAAGGAAAGATCTTTATATGCTGTATCATTACCTAAACCATTACAATTTGTTTGGATCGAGTTACCGATCATCTGCCATGTCGATAATCGATGACTATCTGAGGATGTTAAAAGCGTAGAGCATGGCTAAAGTTGGTTCATATCTTGCACGCGATCAGTTTAAAGCTGCCCTGCTAATCTGTAAGTTCTACCATTGAGGGCGCAAGAAGACGTATAATTGTAAAAATTGAGTAGAGAGTTCCGACAAAGAAAATCTGCAATTTACGTGTATGAAGTGGTGTATATGGAAACATCTAGTTATTTACAACGGCAAATGTTACACAAAGCTCCAAATGCTGAATGTTGCAAGAGAAATTTTTGCAGGAAAATGGATATGTGGTGAGAGCTTAAAGGGGTTTTGTTTATTCATCTCTCGCTTCTTTTTTCCTTTTCCTTGTTCCTTTCATATCTCTGGATGTTTCTTGGGCGTTCAGAAGCCATTTATTAAGGAATCCACATAGTCTAAAGAAGCAGCAGGGCTTGTAACAAAAACAAGAAAATAAGAAAACATGTTGAAGAATTAAAAGTTCTTATCACTGGACTCTCAAGTGTCAGATTTAATTCTTATGTTCAAGGGTTCATTCCCCAACACAAGTTAAGAGCCTCTTCCCAGGTTTATTTCAGAAATGTTTTCCATTGTTTACTCACTCAAGAGCAGCCTAATAAACCAAAACAACTGGAAAAGTCCAGAAGAGATAAGAAAGTTTTCTTTTTTCTCCTTTATGCGAAAGAATCCAACGTCAGTAAAGCTGCATATTCTCATATAATTTGTGCATCTTACGAACAAACAACCCTTTTTGGCTTTTCCAACATAAAGCCACGAAACAAGGAAACATAGGAAAATGGAAAATTGCAGCGCAATCGTTAATCCACGCAATTATAACTGCTGGACAAGGGAGTCAACCACTCGGTAGTACCAACCTGTTAAGGATTCGGTCTGAAGAAGATTGTTTTTCTGTCAGCAGAGAAAAACAGAGCCGCAAGGGACAGCCTGCTTGATCGAGGAGAGAGGGGGGATGGAGATAGGGCCAGCAGAAGCTGTAGCGCTGGGAGAACTAGTAACTGCACTGGAACAAGCAGCCCTAATGGCGAAGCAGCTTCCGAACGCCACTTTAGACCCATCTCAAATCCCCCAAATCTATTCTTCTCTTCATGTTGCCCACCATCAACTAACCCTTTTTCTGTCTCAACACCCACCACCGCTACAGCAACTGCCGTCTCTTTTCCTCACCCCATCACCAGCGCCAGAAAACTCATTCTCCTCCGACGTGGGTTGTGGCGGAGATAATAATGACGCGGAACCCATGCAAGTGATTGATGGTGATTACGAGGATAATGATGGTAGTGAAGCTGAACACAATTCCAAGAACACTGCTGCTGCTCCTACGATTGAGGGAGTTGAAGAAAGGATGAGAGACTGTTTCATTCAAAACAAGAGGCCCAAAAGGTCATTGTCTCCATCAGCGGCTGCTGCTGTGGCAGAGCAGCGGCGGACTTACGAGAATGAGGTCGCTGGGAGGGGTGGTTCCTCAGCAGAGTTCGATCCTCAAGGGACAAGGTTGAGGTCCCTTGATCTCATTTATCAGTTTCATGGTTGAAGAACGGATGGCGTTGCATATATCATTTTAGCTGCTTGCAATTTGTAATTTGTACTTAGCATTCGCAAACCCCAAAATGGAATTGATTTTTGTAAATTTTTTCACAGCAATTTCTGATCCTTCTTTTCTAGAACATCTGCATCTCTTAAATCTGTTGCCTAATGGTGTCCTCCTCGTCTCTTTCCTTGTTCATTTTTTAAGATTCAGTGCAAAGTCTATCATGAAGTAACTATTGATGATTCTTGGAGTGGATTGCAAGAAGATAAGTACTACCATTTAGTTTTTCTTCTATAACAGTAGTATTCATTCAGGTGAGACGGTATCAATAACGCTATCCAGTATCCACACACACACACACACACATATATATATATAGATATATATATTTAGTGTAAACAATCAATGTCAAAATGGTTTATTCCTTAACCAAAAGATTCGGAAAATATCAATTACACACAGTGCCAAGTTAGTGTATCAGCAGCAACCAATTTCTTTATACAGATTGAGCAGAGGCACATCTGCTGGCTTCACATTCTTTTCGATAGATTTGCGCATAAGCTGTTCAACAGATCAATCCCAATTCCTTGTGTGCTGTAACTGTGAATTCCTGACCGACCTTGCAGACGGGAGTATATAGCAGCAATTGTTCAGTAGCTTAGCTTCTGATCTGATAAAACACATTGGCCCCTCGTATATCCAATCTGGCCTTTTGGAGTTTCTTGTAAAGCGTTGTTCATTTGATATCCAGAAACCTATGGCTTCAGAATGAACTTGTGTAGCCTTACAAAGTCTTCTAAAGATAGTTCTTCAGGCCTGGACTGCATATGAAAAGGGTCGGAAGATTTATGAACATTGCAGTGAACCATTCAACAATCATCCCTTCCGCATATGTTATCAGTACTTACTGTAGTGGGAAGGCCAACTTCGCTAAGAGCTGCTTCTATCTGAGAGGAGGGGCAGATGTGCTGTAGTGACTTCCGCAGCATCTTCCGCTTTCCATTGAATGCAGAATTCACCTGAAACCACTCCGAACTACATCAGCCAAAACCTATTCATACATGCAGTAAGAAGAGCGTTTGATTGCTCTATGAACTTCATGGATGATCATACATAATATTTGTAGGAGGATTATATACAACAGTCAATACATCACATATTAACTGTTCTGGGTGCAAATCCTTGTGTGCAATGAACAATCACTTGAGATTTAGATGCAACATAACCAAGAGAAAATAGTAAAGGATATTTCAAAACTCGACTTAAGATATTAAATCCCAAGTTAGCAGAATCAGAAAATTAAGGAAAATCCACCAGATTGTTGGTTCTTGAAGAGCTAGCACAACAGTGCCAGAAGCTAGTACACCATACGGTATAAAGATGAGTTGCTATGGTATAAAGATGAGTTGCTGTGTACAAAAGGAAACGACCATATGATATGAAGATGAGCAGCTATGTACAAAAGGAAACGAAGTCAACCATTGAAAAGAAGCTTTTTGTGCATGAAACTTGAGGATAATCTACCGCTTGCTTCAGTCTAAATGCAACAACAGCTGCATCCACCTAGAGAGCAGTAAAATAACAAGGTGACTCATTGCGACAAGCATCAGCCAATAACTGATGTGATAATCTATACTGTTTAGCTGACAAAGAAATTATGAATCCTTAATATCTCTATACGTTACAGCAGATGTGTATGTATAGATTTAGTAGCAATATAGGAGAATGTAGTGGATTGTAATTTAGTTAGACTCAATGAAATTAAAATTAATCTATAACTTAGTGGTGATATTATTTCATTTCGTAACATCTGCCTCCTAGATCTCAGGGTTATGGATGACTCTGATGCAGATCAAAACAAACACTAACCTTAGGCTGCGGGAAGAAATTTGTCCTTGGGACCTTAAACCGGTATTGAGGATCTGTGAAGAAGAACATGACAGAGGATTTAGATTGTAAATATAAAGATCTAGAATAGACCCATAGGGGTCAAGCGTGCAAAGAGGATGGGCTACATCCAAGTAGGTAGTATCTTCTATCAACGGAAATATTATTGATAAGACTACCACAGTAGTTATTGAACTATGTCTGTTAAAAGTATTTCTCTATATGTACTGGGCTCTAGTGGTCATTATATCTGGATGTTCACCCACATCAGTAACCTTTTTTCATATTCTTGGTTCAAGACATTTCACAATTACCTGAATAGAAGGTGATAAAGATATTAATAGATCGATACTCTGATGACCTCAAGGATGGATCCACCAAGCGCAAAGCTGCTTCATCCTGGAAGCCATAGTTCTAAAAACAGTCAACAAGGCTGCAAAAAGAATTTTATACCATATATAGGTTTTATATGTCATTCTGTTGGCTTCGGTGGTCGGGATCATGCTAACTCACCAAATTTGTCAAGATAATACTCCTAATGAATTTTACCATTTTACTCTTTACATAATGTTATGGAACTGATATGTGATAATAGTGCTTCATCTACCCTTTTGATTAAAGGTGAGGCTAATAGTGGAAGTTTAGATAAGAACACGTTTAGGTTAAGAAAGAGGACATTCTAAGAAAGAATGGGGACATTAGGTTTGGAATGTAAGGACTATCTATGTGTTTAGCATCTCATCAGACTATTGGATGTAACGCAGATTTCCAAAAGGACCTTCTTGGAAGTTATATGAACATTTAGACTAGGCACAACAACCCCAATAGAAATTCCGTGGGACATAGGACTAGTTTTTAAACTCCAAAGCAACTTCTAGGTTTGATCTAACAGATTTTACCAAACCTAAATGAAACTTAAAAGAGAGTTAATGAATTTTAACTGGCTACTTCATCTAACAATTCTTTCATTGGTTTGTTGTAGTGAGGTAGCAGTATATGAATCAAAGTATGCATCTATGCAACTCTGGAACTATGTTAACTGTAGCTCAATACTATGTTATCAGAGAAGTGACAAAGCAAACCTGAAGTAGAAGTACAACTTCTGATATTATGTCACCCATGGGAAGGAGTTGTTTAACCACATCTGCGCTAATATTGAAAGGGACGTTAGCGACCACCTGTTATCAAGTCAAAAAACAGTAAATTAGTGAAATTTCATGGCAAATACAACTATGAAAACAAATAACTTTAGACTTGCTACTGAAAAATAAAGAGATGTGATTTTAAGTCCCGTCAAATTCAAAGAAACATGCATCATGCTTCATTATTCATCAGAAAAAGCCAATTCAGGCATATATGTAGTTGCAGAAAGAATAATCAAGAAATTTCGACTCATCAATGTCTAGAAGTAGACGGGGTCATGCAGCTAGGAGAAGTATTACAGAGACTTTTTTATTTGCATCAACCTTTGTTAAGAGCTTTGCTTTTGACTTCTTGGAATCTGAGCAGTCAAAAGAGAAATTTTCGTATTATATGGATCACATAAAGCAGATATTATACATTCAACAAAATACCACACATGACAGATCACTTTGATATAATTCTGTGTAATCTATATACTACCTATGGTCTGTCAAAAAAAAATTTAAATTGTCAAACGCTCTCTGCAAAAGCCATTTTTTAAGAGCCATAAGGACATCGAAGAAACAGAAATTAGCCTGAATAATGAATAAACCTACTTAAACATTTCAGCAATTGAATCCTCATAAACAATTTTTAAATTTTACATAATCAAATACACATCTTTTACAAGTTTCATTGCATTTCTAATTTCCTGAACAAAAAGTACATAGAGACAGAACGAGAAGTCAAAAGGGCCTGTTTACTTATATTTTTCAAGAGATACAATTGAACTATCAATACCATGGCAGAAAATGCTTGAATGATGTTGGTTCTCACCTTTGCTCGCTGCAAATTTACATCCAAAGAACTTCTAGAGTCCAAAATCAAAGACAAATGGGAGCGTATATGACATCTTGTGAAGTCCTCTTCTAAAACCTATATGTCCAATGAAAAATTAAGGAATATCATACTTTCTCTTTTTGGAAGTTGGAAATAAAAGTCTCTGTAAAGCACTAGATAGATACTCTGATTTTCTAGTTAAAAGTGAAGAGGATACCAATAATTAGGATTGCATTTACATATAAAGCATAGTAAAAAATGGAAAACAAAACAAAGAACCGGTTGTTAGGGAAAAAAAAAATCCTGCATGCTGTAAGAACTTGAAATTTCTACAGTAATAAACTGATAAAAAAATGATTACTTTCCTGCGATTGAGGAGTTTCCACAGTCCCAAGCATCAAAGAAGAAGGAAATTGCCCCTCAATAAACCAAAATATATTCTGAGGTGAAATGACTATACCATACATCTCTCTCTCTCACAGCTCCCAACTACCTCCAAACTCACCTCCCGCCTCCTGTCTTGGGGGAATGAAGACCAACAATCTATTGGAGAATGGTTGAATATACTTGGGAGTCAAACCTAGATCTCATTTCCCAACACATCAGGCCTCAAGTCACCAAACTCACATTATTAGGCTTATAGCTTTCTAAATGAAACTACAGAAACTTCCAAAAGAGGTAGTGGAGCTATGGGCCGAAGATGGAAGAATGAATCTCTGAACCCACACTTGGAATGCTGCTTCATTTGGCCAAAAATGTTGGCTTCCATTGGAGTCAAGAGAATTTCACTTTCTGGGTGAAAATAACCTCCATAAAGAAACAGCATGAATTCTACACGAGATTCAAGTCCCTACTAAAAACTGTAGAACATAGACAACTTCAGCAGAAGTTGATACTACAAGTGGTAAGGCAATTACCTTTACCCGGGTTGTGGTGGCAAATCGTTCTGTCGCAAGTGCTGCCATATACGGGTCCTACGCAGAATACAAGGCGGGCAATTAGATTCAACAAAGAAGATTAATTGAAACAAGAAACACAAATTTGAACCGAACAGAAATATTACAGAAAAGAAAGAGGGATAAAAAAAAAAAACAAACTTTGGGAAGAGAATCTGACCTTTTCGATTGCAAGAACAGTAGCTCCAGCATTCACAAGAACATTTGTAAGAGAACCAGTCCCAGGCCCAATCTCAAGCACCACGTCTCCTTCTTTCACGTCAGCCGCCTCGACTAGTTGTTCGTTTATCGAGCCATTCAACATGTAATGCTGCAACATTCCAATAAAGTTCCAAAAACTCCTAACTTTGCATCACTCTCTCACTATGTATCAACGAAATAAAAAAGAGAGAGTATTTATGTTATAAATGTACAAATCCACTTACTTGACCAAGGGATTTTCGGGGGAAACGGCTTTTGGAGTTGAGGGCTTTAAGGGTGGCATGGTAATCGTCATCTTGCTTCTGGGTTTTTGTTTTAGAATTGGCCGATGATGTTGCAGCTGCGACATGTAGCGCGGTTGTTTTCTCTTTCGAGATTACTGAAGTGGTTGGGGTTAGGCTAATTTTGCAGGGCTGAGGATATGAAGGCTTGGCTCCGACAGAAAAGAAGGAATCAGAGGGCGGGATAGTGAGTAGAACTAAAGATGGCATTGGAAACTTTCCGCTCTGTGTTCACAGCTTCTGTTTTGCAAACTTCAGCGAAACTACCTGTTATGTTTTAAAGGCAAATGGCAAATTGACAGTTTTCCCAACCACCCCCCCCCCCGCCCAAAAAAAAAAAAGGGAAAAAAAAGAACATTTACGGTGCAGCAAACATTTTGGCATCTGCATCAGTCAAAAACATTTTTTACAAATGATAAGTTTTGATTCGGATCATATTTTTATTTTTCACTTCTCCACTAGTTGCAATAAAGGGTGTGAAAGTAGTTAAAGCGCTGGAATATAACCTTTACTCATTTTAGATAGTCTTCTGATAAAATTTGTTGAACGAACATTTTCTTGGTATCAAGTAAATGACAGATTTCGAGAGCTCAATTGGGCATGATTCTTTTTAAGTTGAGAAAATTCACATCAAAGTTTGTAGTCTGTTTAGATATCACATATCTCTCTGTGAAAAAAAGAGTTTCTAGATTCTTACATTTACCGAAATGAACATCAGAACGATCAATTTACAATTTATGTTCTGGGTTCTATTGAAAAAGGAAAATGTTTAGTTAACATGGTTGAGAAGTGCATAATCAAGAATCCCTTCCCAAAACAACAGAGGACTCGAGCATTCCTTCTCATTCAATAAGGCATTGATGTCTTCTTCTGGTGGGAAATTGTCCAGTTCATGTTTTATGGGTGGCATCTGTGGTAGTGAAGATTCTTCCAGGGGAATCCGGTAAGTGGATGTTGAAGGTTCTCGAGTGAAAGTACCATTTACGGATGCTTCTAATGGAGAAGAAATTTCCTGCTGGGGACTAAATATTGACAAGGAATGTGTGGAAAATTCATCTATGGAAGCCCCGGATCCCGGCACTGAAAGATACTGGAGTGAATGTGCATTCCCCTGAGTGCATAATGGTGGAAAAGAAAGCTCTGAATGGTGCAAATTTGTTGTCACTGGTGTGGGGCTTGAGTTCCAGCTCGCTGGAGGACCGGGAAATGATGGCTCAAATTGTTGTTGAGGTATGTGGTTCCCCGAGGTTGAAGGGTTAAATTCTGCTAGATTTCCAGAAACGCATGGATGTGGCAAAGCATGATTTTGCTGGAATGTGCAGTCGGCAGACTGTGAAGGGCAATCAGACGCATTCTCTTCCGGGGAACTAGCCAAGAATGCTAGAAAAGGTTCTTGCTCGAAACTGCAGTCATTAAAATTTGATGGGCAGTAATCTGAGACCTCAATCTGATTAGAGCCTTGCTGTGGCGGAGTATTTGGTGGCTCCGGGGCATAACTTGAGGATGCTAACGGATTGGAGTCATATAGAATTTCAGTTCCAGAAGTCCCAACCGGAGAGAACATTTTGGTGTTGATTTCATTGTTACCTGAAACACTTGTCTGACCAAATTCCAGTGATTTCCCATCACCAGTGAATCTAAGCCCTATGAAACTGTATACTTTTTGAGAATTTGAGGGCATTGTAGCATTACTAGACGAGCTTCCATCTTCAGTCGACAGCAGCATATTCTTTGTGTCATCACCATATATTCTGAAGCTACTATTCATAGGGTGTCTGGTGAAATACTTGGACTGCATTTGCATGAGGCCATACTTACCACTGCATTGTGCATTCCCAGAATGAGCAAAGTTGCTTTCTTGTGAGATTGCTTGATTGAACGATATGTTTGGAGTGCACAGCTGCTGTATTCCCTGATTGCCTCCTAACGCCACATCTGCTAGTCTCAAGTTTGATAAACTGGTCAATGATCGGGGGCCAGCAAAGGGACGAGAGAGTCCAAGAGAAGGCTTGGAAATGATGCCACATGAACCTTGCTCAGAAGGGAAGCCATAGGGCTGGTGCTTGACATAAGAATATCTTTGCAAGGAGTTAACACTAGATGCTGAATGAAATGAATGGAAGAACGGGTTAATGCCACTGTCAGAACTAGCAGCTTCTTCTTCATTTCGTTTCAAGCACATTCGATATTTCTGCAACAAGAATAAATTTTCTTAAGGACAATGTAAATGATTAGAGGGAAAGAATCAATATCTCATTTTTGTCACAGAATTTAATATACTATTTGGATAATTATGACTAAATATATGCTATAATTCATTGTGCATCAGATTATTGCACTCAATGGAAGATTTCCAGCTGTAAATGTACTCATCACGTGCTATCTTCAATTGGTTATTTGTGATTCAGGAATTAAATGACAGATCATGTTATAACCAGTCACAAGTTCTGTACCTAATCTATCTTGTACCAAAGGATTAAGGAACAAAAGTTTCAGAGAATGAAACAAAGGAAAGGAGACAGCAGCAAATCTCAAACAAACTCAAGAGACCTGAATTTGAACAACACCTGTAAATGACTAGCAACATTTTCCCTTGTCAACCCTGGCTCATTCATAAGCTCCACTATTTTCTTCGGAAATGTCTCTATAATATACCAGAAGTAAGTTATGGTAAACAGAATCACAATTAAATCATAGGAAAAAGAAACTCAATTAAGATGGCACTGTTTCTTGATTCTTACTATCAGGACCAAGTGTTTCAATGGCTTCCAAAAATTTCCTGTGCATCTCCTTAGTCCAAACCACCCTAGGCTTCTTTTCCACAGGGTGATCATCTCCACTAGCCTCACTTTGTTCACTCTTTTCTTGAGTCTCTTTCCCCTTTCGCTTTTTTTGTATCCCCGATCCATCACCAACCGATGGTGTATTCTCCCTACTTGCCTCAGTTCCACAGTCATGAGCTTTTGAGGCCAGCTGAGCAGAAGTTCCTTCTTGGTTGGCAGCTTTCTGCTTTGCAAGTGCAAATTCCCAGAGATTGTTCATGTCCTTGATGCTCGAAACATTTAGAACATATGCTGCAACACTGATTTCTCCACCATTCCACTCAATCTTCTTATCATCTGGCATCATAGCTGCAGCAGACAAATAAAACATCAATTCAGCTTGTCAGAACACTTCCAAATTTTCATTTTACAAACATGAAAGCAACAACTCTTTTCAAGAACAACACAAGGAACAATATAGATTATCACCAAGTAATCGTGTAGTTTACACAGTAACACTCACCAATGATTTCAGAGTTCAATTTTTTCCTAATCCGATTGAGAATCTGAGAGCCCTCTTCTCCTAGCCTGTGAACATTTGTTATCACAGATTTTAGTTTGTCCTTTTTCTCTCCAATGGCATTTAAAGCATCCATGAGCCTCCCAGTATGCAGTTCTGAAACAAAAGAAAGCATGCATTTTTCATCAAAGGATGCAGAAACATACTTTTGCAACTCAAGAGCAAATCAAATGACTGATAACAAGAACTCCATTCACAACAAGTTAAGGAAACATGGATTCCTTAAATTTTAAGAGATGGATATATGTGGATAACCTATGCATCAGAAACCAAAGCATTAACAGAACATGTGCAGAATCAATTGGAAATTTTACTTTGGTGATGAAGAATCTGTCCTAATGATGCATGGTCCTATTCAATACCTTCATAATTGCAACATTGGAGGACATGGGATACTATATCTCGACATGTAACATCATCATTCACAACCAACATGCCCATCTCCATGATTGAATTTCCCAACTGAGGCTATAGCTTTCTGATATATATATGATCTTTTTGAAGAACTTAAGGTTGCAAGAAACACAAACACAAAACTCTTTTGGGATGATAAGAGAAAGAAGAGGCACAATCTATGTTGATTGCCTCTTTAAGATCTTTTATACATAATTATAAACCTTGTTGAGTACTTTACAATTTTCACGTGTCTACGAGGGTATTAAGAATTAATGTGAATAAGAATGTGAGTGAGAATTTATCACTAATAAAAGATGAATTCAATAATAACATCAACGGACCGTATGACTATAATAGATTATTTTTGTTATCATTTAATTTTTTCTTTTTTTTTCCCTTCTTACCAAACAAAGGGAAAAAACGGCTGCACAGCACTGGTTTATTATAGAAAGAAATAAGAAAACAAGATAAGACTTCGTTACCACTTAGGTAGAAAGGCATATGAGATTGATGTATATCCGCTTTTCTTTTTCTTTTTTAAGTTTGGAAAAGGTAACAATTATAGGGGACAAATGCATGCATATTTGTGTAAGGGAAGCGTGCCTTTGACCCCAAGGGGTGGATTAGAGTCAAGACTTTTTTATCAGTATAGTCTATCACTCATATCTTGACATCTCTCTCAGTTCCCATTGAGACAAAGAGGCTTTGAATTCTCCATTTTCCAAAAGGAAATTTACATCTTGAATCTATAGATTCCATGAAGTTTCAAAGGGTTTATGAAGGAAAATTTTTGAAGGAAGTCTATAGTCAGTGCCTTTTAGAAATGGTGCTGACCATCCTTTATTATTTGTACCAATGGCCAAAGCAAAAGTGCAAAATCAGTATGTTGAAATTTATTTATACAAATGGCCAAATGGATTCTGGATACCTTCCAAAAGGCTGGAATCCCCCCCCCCCTCCTCTATCAATCAGCTTAAAATGATAGGCTTTCAAAAACTTGTTTTTGCCTATAAAAAATTCTTTAGTAATTATTTTTTTCAATAGCACAACAGATCACAAGTTTGAAATTGTTGCTTTTAATAAATTATTATGTAATATACAAAAATATGTTTTGATGTCACCTTATAACCTATGAGAGGAGAATGCAGAGCATGCTGAAATCGACACTATTAAAATTCAATCTTGTGCATTAATTATATTATCTAATTTACTTTCACTTCTTCATTTTTTATTGAGAAAAAAATGGCTTATTCTTCTTGAATATTTACCAAACACATATTTGGACATTGCTTGAATAAAATTTTTACTACACTCAATTCACACCTTTTTTTTTTTTTTAAGTTGATAAAATTTACCCTTTGATCTTTTAAACTATTAACTTTCTTGACCAAAGTTTAATCCCGATATAAGAAAGATATGCTGGACTTTTGGCATGAGAAAGATCTGGTGAGTTAACCTCTTCAATCACATCTGCATAAAGCTGTTTGCAGAGGTGTATGTAGAAGCCTTTCACTTTGGCTCTAATGCTTTGGTTGGCCAGAAAATCAGCACACATGTTTCTTCTTTGTGGGCTGCAAAGGGCATTGATAACTGCGTGCTCATGCAAGTCGGTCACCCATGTCTAAGAGATATGTTCACTAAAAGTAAAGAAATTAAATGAGGCACGTCCACCCCCATTCTCCAAGAATTGCTCTTTGCCCTTCCTATTGCTTTCCGAACATTCCATACACACGGTCTCATAAAGGGATAGATCAATTTGTAAAAAGAACCTATTTTGCCAATTAATTCATATCCCATCTCGCTTATACATTGGATGCATTTGCCTGCTTGCCTATCCCCTTTTTCTTCTTAATTTTTTTCCCCTTAACATAGATTCTTGTGCATACTTGACAAACATAGAAGTGGCAGTAAAAATAGCCTTATTCACTTGGCGTCTTGGACTGATATCTTACACTACGGAAGAGTAATTTGATCTTGAGTTACTATAAAGTGATTCCTTGGCTCAAAAGAATTGAAGGCCTTATTGGGCAGACTTTGGATTATTGAGCAATAATGCAAGTGTAACCAATGATGAGGTGTGGCCTTGAACAATGAATCAGAACAGAGGGTTCTCCAATCATGACTTATTTCAAAGAGAACCCGGGCTGATCGTTTCCATCACCATACAATCTAAAATAAAGGAGAAATAACCAGTGGCCAAGAACAACATGAAGTGACAGATAAATATGGATCTAGGCATTAGGCGGCAATTTCCGATTTAAACTAATTACACTAGTGATCAAGTTAGGCCAATGCCATTACAAACGCATCGAATTTTGAAAAATAATTTAGAGATCATTCTGGGACTAGCAACTTCTAGATTGCCAAAAGGAGGGGGGAAAAAACCACTCAGCCAAACAAGAATTTATGCCTGGCTGAATTTAACTTCTAGCTTTACCCTGGGGTTGCATATTACAGAGGATTTCAGATGAACAATGAAACTCCTTAATGCTGAGCTGCAAGGCCCTTAGAGATAGTGATTCAGAATTTGATTTCTTCTTGATTTTGTTTTTTTCAATTCCTACAGTTTTTACGCAAATATTCAGAAGCTAAGCAGAATGCTAAATGAGATGGAGGAATAAAGAGAAAAGATGTTATTGTTGTGGTCCCTCATGGCGTAAGTAAGTTCAAACTTTTGATGAGTTTGTGAAGAGTGAAAAAAATAATTGAAAAGTGACAAAATAATAAGGTTAATTGGGATGTTTGAAAAACACTTAGGTGTCACTATTTTGAGTTAATCTCAGAGTTATGTATTTTTCTAAAAAAAATCCTCTTGCAAGTCTATTAATTATTTTATTAGTATAAAAAATATTCAGAGTTTATCCCGTAGACGTAATTCAAATTCAGAGTGAACCACGTTAAATTTCTGATGCTATTTAACATTACTTATTTTATTTACTTTACTCGTATTCAATTTATTTTGCATGTGCTTGTCCTATTGGACCACCCTTCCGCTGTACCAAGGAAAAATATTAATTAATCTGTACTATTTTCCCAACAGTTCTTACCTTTCGTTGAAGAAATTTGTACACCTTTTCTGGGAAGGCATTTTGAGCAAGCTCCATATCTTCATCAATCCACAAGAACCAGCTGAACAGGACAAAAATTCATATTGCCCATGTAATTGTGAGTTCCCAACTGACCTCCCAGAAGGGCATATATAGCAGCATTTGTTTGGTTTTCTAGCTTCTGATCTGATAAAACTCATTGGCCCTTCCTGTATACAATTTGGCCATTTTGGAGTTTCTGGTGAAACTTCCTTCATTATATCCAGAAAACTATGGTTCCTGAACGAAATGTGTAGCCTTGCAAAGTCTTCTACACAGAGCTCCTCAGGCATTGTCTGCATATTAAAATGGATGGAATCATGGAAGATATATGAATATTATGCTGAGCTGTTCAACAATCATCCCTTCACATATGTTATCAGTACTTAGTGGGAAGGTCAACTTCACAAAGAGCTGCTTTCCATCTGAGGGGAGGGGCAGATCTGCTGTAGCGATTTCTGCAGCATTTGCCAGTTTCCATTCAATGCAGAATTCATGTGAAACAACTCCGAACCATATCAGTAAACGACTTTTCACAAATACAGTAAGAAAAGGGCAAAGTTTGATTGCTCAGTTGTTCTATGAACTTCGTGGATTATATCTAATTTATTATAAGTACTACTCTGCAACAGCCACCAGATCACGTCTAATTGTTCTGGGTGCCAATTCCTGCACAGAAGGAACAATCACTTGAGATTTAGATGCCACATGATCAAGAGAAGATAGCAAAAGGATATGCTGACACTTGTCTTAAGATATTTACTCCCTAAGTTAGCAGAATCTAAGAAAATTAAGGGAATTCTATCAGATTATTGGTCTCCAAAAGCTAGTACTACATTGCCAGAAGCTTGTTTGTTCACCATATGATATAAACATGAGCAGCTATGTACAAAGGGAAATGAAGCAAACAATTGAAAAGAAGCTCTTTGTAGACGAAACTCAACGATAATCCACAGCTTACTGCAGTCTAAAGGCAACAACTGCTGCATCCACCTAGAGAGTCTTAAGAAAGCCAGGTGACTCATTGTGACCAGCTGAACAGTCAATAACTGATGCAATAAACGTATACAGTTTAGCTGATAAGGAAATTATACATCCTTATTCCTTAATATCTTTACACATTACAGCAATTCTGTACACGTGATTTCAGGCAATATATGTAGTTGCAGGAAGAATATTCATGAAAATTTCATCTATTCAATGACAAGAACTAGACAGGGATATATAGCTCGGAGAAGTAGAACAAAATTTTTTGATTTGCATCAAGCTTGTGATGGGCCCATGCAAGACTTACACAAACGAGTACTGAACAGAAAATAAGAGATTTGGTTTTGGACGATTGGGATCGGGGCAGTCAAAAGAGAAATATCTGGTTTATGTGGATCACAAAAAGCAGATATTATACATTCAACAGAATTCTGTACCACAAATGATAAATTAACATAATTCCATGTTGTGTATAGCAAAAATGTTCTGTCAAAAGAATTTTAAATCGTCAAATACTTCCTGCAGACGCCAGTTTATAAGATCCACAAGACCCTTGGCGAAACAGAAATTAACTTGAATAACAATGAAACCTACTAAAACCTTGCCACAATTGAACCCTCATAAACAATTTAGAAATTTATATTGTCAAGTTCACATCTTTTACAAGTCTCATCTCATTCTAATTTCCGAGACAAAAAGTACATAAACAAAGAATGAGAATTCAAAAGGCCCGTCTGCTCATATATCAAAGAAATACTAACCAAAGCTTTTCCAAGAGCAACATTTGAACTATCAATGCTATAATAGAAAATTCTGGAATGACAATTGGTTCTCACCTCCTTCACTTGCTGCGAATTTACATCCAAGAACTTCTGGTACCCAAAATTGAAGATAAATGGGAGCACATATGACATCTTGTGAAGTCCACTTCTAAAACCTATGTCCAATGACAAAGTAAGAAACAATATACATTCTCATCCAGGAAATAAAAGTCCCTGTGAAGCACCAGATAGTCAGACCAATTTCCGAGTTAAACAGTGGAAGAGGATACCAGTAATCATGAATGCATTTACATATAATGCATTCAAGAATTAAAAAAAAAATCCAAGTGATTGATTGGAAACAAAATGCAACAATGTTCTGCACACTGTTAAGACCTTGAAATTTCTCCAACAGTGAACTAATAGAAATCCTTTGTAACCAATAAATAGTCTAAGGTGGAATGACTATGTGGCAGATCTCATCCTATCTCTCTCAGCTCCCTACTACCTTCAAACTTCCAACCCCCCCCCTCTCTCTCTGTGTCTCCCCCAAGTCCTGCAAGCTAAACTATCAGGCCCAAAGCTTTTCAAACGATTTTACTGAAACTTTCAAAAGAGGCACTGGTTTCTGAAAATATGGGCTGAAAATGGAAGAATGAATCTTGAAACTTGCATTTGGAATCCTACTGATGGGGACTGGGGAGTAGACACACAAAGAACCTGTCCAAGTAAATCAAATCAACAAACACCCACAGGGGAAGTCTAACCACTTGACATAAACATCTCCCCCTAAGCTTGAATGAATATTTAGGACACCAAATGAAAAAATACAAAGCAAATTAATGAAAGGAGAATAGGCAACCACAAGAATATCAAGAATTTTACGTGGAAAAACTCTCCAATGTGAAGAAGAAAAACCACGGGACCTTCGAGTCCACCACAAAACCTTCACTAATCAACTAAGAAGAATACAAGAGAGAGTTCCAAAGTATACAACTGAAATCACAGCCATAATGAAGCTAAAACTTCATCTAAATCAAACAAAGAAATGAAAAGATTAGAGAGAAGGCACCCAGAAAAACTCGGTGCCCATAAATCTAAATCTTGCCGTCAAAACCTGATCTCCACAGTTCAGAATGTAGAGCTCTCTCTCCTTTACAACATATCCAAATTTGAGCAAATCCGAGCACAAATCACCATCCGATCATCCAGTTGATGAAGACTGCTTAAACTAGAAAATTCTGCAGCTTTCTCTCTCTCTCACGGCTGACTCTTTCACTATCTTAAAAAAACAGCCAACAACAACATTAAGCAATTTGTTTACCCACAAATGGGCCAATTGTGCTCACAAAGGCTTGGGCCTTGCACAAATAGGAGGTACAACAAAACCTTGCTTAATGTTATTGTCGGCTGTTTTTTTAGACAACGAGAGCGTCAGTCGTGAGAGAGAGAAATAGAGAGAAACCTCCTATGTGTAAAAGGCCCAAGCCTTTGTGTGCCCAATTGGCCCATTTGTGGGTAAAACAAAACCTTGCTTAATGTTGTTGTTGGTTGTTATTTTTAGACAGCGAGAGAGTCAACCGTGAGAGGGAGAGAGAAAGCTGCAAAAGACAGAGTCACAGGTTCAGCATATTCTTGTTGATTTAGATCTAGAGATCAGACACCATTTACCTGATACAGCTAAAGATGGTACACAGATAGAGGTGCAACAGGATGATCTTCAAGCTGATGAATAGGGTGTTGTTGATTTAGACATCCCAGATGAAGATGTTGCTCATGCTCAAATTCCAGTAGCTGCAGACTTGCCAAAGGTACTGCAAGATGCTCCACTTAGGAGATCTACCAGAGATAAACAACCCTTTCATTAGGTATTCTCCAAATGAGTATATGCTTCTGTCTGACAAGGAGAACCAGAATGCTATCAGGAAGCCATAGAAAGTGAGTAGAAGGACTAGTGGTTCCGTGCAATGGAAAATGAGATGAAGTCCTTGTTTGACAATCACACCTTTAACTTAGTAAAGTTGCCTAACAACAAGAGAGCTTTGAAAAATAGATAGGTTTACAGGTTGAAACAAGAAGAGAACTCTTCTCACCCACGGTACAAAGCTAGATTGATTGTCACAGGTTTCAATTAGAGAAAAGGTGTAGACTTCTCAGAGATATTCTATCTTGTTGTGAAAATGTCATCTGTCAGAGTTGCGCTTGGTTTAGTTGCTAGTCTTGACTTAAAAATTGAGCAGATGGATGTTAAGACAACTTTTCTTCACAGTGATCTTGAGAAAGAAATCTATATTGAATAGCCTGAGGGATTTCGAGTGAAAGGAAGAGAAGATCATGTTTGAAACTTGAAGAAAAGTTTGTAAGGCTTGAAATAAGCACCAAGGCAGTGGTACAGGAAGTTTGAGTCTGTCATGAAGAAATAAGGCTATAGGAACACTACTTCAAACTATTGTGTATTTCTCTAAAAATTTTCTGATGATTTTATCATTCTTTTGCTTTATGTTGATAACATGCTTATTATTGGTAAAAATGCTTCTAGGATTGATAGATTAAAGCAAGAGTTGAGTAAGTCCTTTGCTATGAAAGACTTAGGACCAACCTAGCAAATTCTTGGAGTAAAGATCTTTCGTGATAGGAAGGCTGAGAAGCTTTGGTTATTTCAAGAAAGCTACATTTAGAAAGTGCTCCAGAGATTTAGGATGGATAAATTCAAAGTTATGACTCCTCTTGCTGGTCACTTCAAACTAAGTGTGAAACAATGCCCCTCCACTTAAGAAAAGAAGCAAGATATGCAGAATGTTCCCCATGCCTTAGCAATTAGTAGTTTGATGTATACTATGATATGTATGAGGCTTGATATAGCTCATGTTGTTGGTGTTGTTAGCCGTTTTTCTTCTAATCAGGAAAGAGAACATTGGAATACTGTGAAGTGGATTTTGAGACATCTCTATGGTACTTCTGGTTTGAGACTCTAGTCTGGCTGTGAGAAACCTGTTCTCGATGGTTTTATAGACTCAGATATAGCTGGAGATGTTGATTCAAGAAAGTCAACTTCTGGTTATTTGATTACCTTTGCAAGGGAAGTCGTGTCATGGCAATCTCGGTTGCAAAGATGTGTTGCACTGTCTACTACAGAAGCTGAAATTATTGCAGCTACAGACTCTTGTAAAGAGTTGCTTTGGATAAAGAGGTTTCTGCGGGAACTTGGTCACTCTCAATGGAGGGTTGTGTTGCATTGTGATAGCCAGAGTGCTATTCATCTTGGTAAGAATATAAATTTTCATTCTAAGTCTAAACACATTGATGTAAGGTATCATTAGATATCTGAGGTATTGGATGACAAGTTGGTGGAATTTGAAAAAGTCCATATAGATGATAATAGGGCTCATATAGATTTGTTGGGCTTGTTTATTTTCCCTCTTGTGTGTTAAAAGGCCCAAGCTTTTATGAGCCCATTGGCCCATGTGGGTAAAACAAAACCTTCCTTAACGTCGTTGTTGGCTGATTTTTTTTTTATATATAGAGAGAGTCACTCGTGAGAGAGAGAGGAAAGAGAGAGAAAGCTGCAGAAATTTTCTGGTTTGAGCAGTATTCATCAATTGGACGATCGGGTGATGATTTATGCTTCAATTTGGCTCAAATTTGGGTATGTTATAGAAGAGATATAGCTCTACATTCTGAACGGTAGAGATCATATTTTGACGGCCGGATTCAGATTTTTGGGCACGGAACACTGGGTGCCTTCTCTCTAATGGCTGTGATTTCAGTTGTATATTGTAAAACTCTCCCTTGTATTCTTCTTGGTTAATTAGTGAAGGTTTTGTGGTGGACCCAAAGGTCCTGTGGTTTTTCTTTTTTACATTGGAGAGGTTTTCCATGTAAAATTCTTGGTGTTACCTATTCTTCTTTCATTTATTATCTGCTATATTTTTCTTGGTATTACCTATTCTTCTTTCATTTATTCGTCTTCTATATTTTTTTTGATACTTGGTGTCTTAAATATTCATTCAAGCTTAGGGGAGATTTTTTTGTCAAGTGGTTAGACTTCCGTTGTTGTGTGTTTGTTAGCTTGATTTATTTGGACAAGTTTTTTGTGTGTCTATTCCCCATCAAGGTGTTATCAAAGTGGGGGTTGCTTTGTGGTTATTTGTTTGTTTGAATTATGGAGCCAAAAAATAGTTGGATGGTTCAAATTATCATACTTGGAAGGGAAAAATGAAAGATTTATTGTTTGTGAAGAGTTTTCATTTGTGAGTGTCTGCTTCTCAAAGGCTTGAAAATAAATCTGAAGAAGATTGGGATTTTGAACATCAACAAGTTTGTGGTTATATTAGGTCTTAAGTTGAGGAGAATGTTCGTAAACATATTGCAAATGAAAAAAATGCTAAGCAATTGCAGAAGAAGCTTAAAAATATGTATGCTTCTAAAACTAGCAACAACAAGTTCTTTCTGTTAAAACAGATGATGAATTTGAGATATAAAGAAAGAACTCCAGTTATGGACCATGTGAATGATTTTCACGGTCTTGGTGATCAATTGTCAAATGTGGGAGTTAAATTTGATGATGAGATTATGGGACTTTGGTTGCTTAATAGTTTGTCTGATTCTTGTAAAACATATCGAGTTTCTTATACTAATACTGCTTCTGTTAATGCCATGTCTTTGGGATATGTTAAAGAGTGTATCCTTAATAAGGAGGTTAGAAGAATAATGTTCTCAGTTTGAGATTCATGTGTCGGGGGAGAACTGAAGTTAAGGTTAAGAGAAATAGAGACAAAAGCAGAAGCTAGTAACAAGGATGTTGAGTGTCATTACTGTGGTAAAAAAGAGCATATTAAAAGAAATCGCTTCAAATGGAAGAAAGAAAACAAGAAATGTGGTAGTGCTTTAGAGGTAAGGGATAACAGTGCTTTGATAATTTCCTTTAATTTACCTTTTTTACCACAGTAATGACACTCAACATCCTTGTACTTGAACCTGGATTTTCTTATGCTTTTGTCTCTGTTTCTCTAATCCTTAACTTCACTTCTCCCCCGGCCTTCAATAACTGAAGTTCAACTCTAACCTCCTCATTAAGGATACACTCTTTAACATATTGCAAAGATATGGAACCACAAGAAGCAGTATTAGTATAAGAAACTCGATAGGTTTGGCAAGAATCAAACAAACTATTAAGCAACCAAAATCTCATAATTTCATCATCAAATTTAACTCCCACATTTGATCAGCAAGACCGTCATAATTTCATCATCAAATTTAACTACCACATTTGACAATTGATCAGCAAGACCGTGAAAAGCATTCACATGGTACATGACAGGAGTTCTTTCTTTATATCTCTGGTTTAACATAAACAACTTCTTGTTGCCAATTTTAGATCCATGCATATTTTCAAACTTCTTCCACAATTGCTTAGCATTTGTTTCATTTGCAATATGGTTATGAACATTCTCCTCAACATAAGACCTAATATAATCTCAATCTTGTTGAGATTTATTTTCAAGCCTTTAAGAAGTAAATACAAGCAAATGAAAACTCTTCTCAAACAATTAATCTTTCAATTTTCCCTCCCAATTATGATAATTTGAACCATTCAAACGAATCATCCGACTAGTATTCGGCTCCATAATTCAAACAAATAAATAACTACAGAATCAATCAAGCTAAAAAGCAAACTTGTTTTGATACCACTCTGATGGGTAGACAGACAAAGAACATATCCAAGAAAGTCAAACCAACAAACACCCCAACGTAGTCTAACTACGTGACAGAAAAATCCACAAGAATACCAACAATTTTACGTCGAAAACCTTCCCAATGCAAAGAGATAAAATCACGAGACCTTTGGCTCCACCACAAAACCTTCACTAATCAACCCGAAGAATACAAGAGAGAGTTCCGCCGTATATAACTGAAATCACTACCCCAATGAAGCTAAAACTCCATCTAAACAAAGTGATGAAAATTAGACAGAATGCAATCAGAAAGAACACTATTGTTCGACATTCATAAATCTGAATCCAGCCGTCAAAATCTGATCTCCAAAGTCAGAACGTAGAGCTATCTCTGCTCCGCAACTATCCAAATTTGAGTCAAATTAAAGCACAATCTCAAGCAGCTTTCTCTCCCTTTTCTCTCTCTCCCGGCTACTCTCTCTCGATGTAAAAAAGAATCAACCGAGAACAACATTAAACAAATTTTGTTTTACTCAGCTCACAAAGGCTTGGGCCTTTTAACACATAGGAGGAACAAATAAACAAGCCCAATAGCTACCTCATTTGGCCCATTACAATATACAAGATACTCTCACCCTCTGAATGAAAGATAATCTCCACCCCGGAACAGTATCACTTCTACAAAATATTCAAGTCCTTCATAGAAACTGTAGAACATAAACAGAAGTAACAGCAAGGTTGATATCATAAGTAGAAAAGTAATTACCTTTATCCGGTATGGTGGCAAATCGGGGTTTTTGATTGGAATGACCCCACATCAATTGGTACAATCACTGTAATCTATCTTCATTTGGTCTAGATGATGTGGAATGCGTCTTAAATGCGTCTTCTAATGACGTATAAGTGTTTGTGAAATGCATTTTTAGAAATTTAACATTTACGGTACAAGTCATTATAAGATGTATCTATGAAATACATCCTTATTTAACAAGGACGCATTCATCCTTATTTAACAAGGACGCATTTTTGAATGCGTCGAGGCTAATTGAAGACAGATTGCACTGATTGGGCCAATTGAGGTAGAATGACCCCAAAAAGTGCCATTCCAATAAAAAAAAAACTCGGCAAATCGTTCTTCCACAACATATAGGGGTCCTACGTACAAAGCAGAGCGCACAAATAGGTTCAATTAAAGAAGAAAAAATGATACCAAAAAAAAAAAAACAAATTTGCACCAAATACAAAAATTATAATGAAAACCTGAGATAGGGGAAGAGGAAAAAGATGAAATGAATGGTCAACAAAAGAAAAAGGAAAAAACTTTGGGAAGAAAACCAGCCTTTTCATTTCAAGAAGAGCAGCTCCAGCATTCACAGCAACATTAGGAAGAGAACCATACGCATGCCCCATCTCAAGCACCAAATCCCCTTCTCTCAAGTCAGCTGACTCCACAAAACCATTCAACAAGTAATCCTGCAATATCCCCATTACGGTTCCAAAACAGAGAAGAAATAAGGATTATTTCTGATACGAATGAAGCAATTCACTTACTTGGCCAAGGGATTTTCTGGGTAAACGGCATCTAGAGTTGAGGGCTTCAAGAGTGGCAATGTGGCACGGTAATCGTCGTCTTGCTTCTGGGTTTTCCCGAAGTAGTATCGTAGTATAAGGACGTGACTTGTACAGTCTGAATATATTGGTGTTAAAATGGAGATTTCATTTGTCCATAAATATTTATATATATATATATATATATATATATATATATATATTACTAAACATTTTTTTAGAAGATCAATATATTAATAATTAAAATTTCCTTATTTAAAATAAATTTTATATATTTAAAAATTAAAAAAATACAAATCGAACTAAAATAATATTATAACTTAATAAGTGATGGAATTATTTTTTCTAATATTTTTTTAATTAAATGCAATTAATCTCACTGTGTATTTGAATTGTAACTAAACTCAATTTAAAACTTCAATTCAATTAAAAAAAATTAATTTTAATAATTTTAATTTTTTAAAAATTATCATTATGTACAATATATCATATTTTTTTATTAATAATTAAACTTCACATTTATTCTATATTTAATAATATTTTATTAAATTTAAAAACAATCTCACTTTTTCGTCGTATCTAAAGAAATTATTTTACCGTTTTTCTATTTTTTTTAAAGATTTTCATTACTTTTCAACTAATCACAATCAAAGGTGAAAAAGTACTGAGCAGTGGAATCCAGATAACCTTCTTGTCAACGACATATCTGGGGAGGAGAAGGCGGGGGAGGCCGAATACCCGCTCAAAATTCTTTAAAATATTAAATATTATTTTTAAAAAATTAAAATTTTATTAAAAATCTTTAAAATTTTATTTTTATCCTCTTAAAAAAATTTAAAAATTATTGTATTATCTTATAATATATTTTTATCATATAGTTTACTCTCACATTCTTAAATTTCTAGTTCCCAAAATTTGTAAAATTTGTTGAATATGGACATATTGAGTCTTTGAGAGTATCAAGTAAATGACATATTTCAAGAGCTCAATTTGGGGACTCTTTTAGGTTGAGAAAATTCATATCAAAGTTCATTAGCATAATCCAAAACCCCTTCCCAAAACGACCCAAAGCTTGAGCATTTTCTCTCCTTCAGAAAGGCATTAATGTCTTCTTTTGGCCAGAAATTGTCGAGTTCATGTTGTATGAATTGGCATCGGTGATATTGAAGATTCTTGTAGCTGAATTTGGTTAAGTGGATATTGAAGGCTCTTGACCAGAAGTATCATTTCTAGAGTATGTTGTGATAGGCCTAGCATTCCCCCTCAATAAAATATTAGCCTTGTAAGTGCTACTTCTATCGCATGGTACAACAGGAGGAATTAAAGAAGGGAAAATATCAACAAAAAAATTACACACTTGGCCCAAGAAGCAAGTTCGTGTGCCATTTGTTTATATTTTCTTAGTGTATAAACCACCTTCGAATATGGCCACTGGGCAAGAATCAACTTAGCAGAGTCGATAACAGTCTTGCAAGTCCATTCCTCAGCTATGAAGTGACCAGTTAGGGCTCTAATAATAACATTCAGCAAATCCCTTTAAGAGTTTGGAGAACAGAAATGGCTTCAGTAGTGTAAATGTCAACAGCAAAATCTGTACTAGTCCAAGCTTTAATGATGTCTTCCTTATTACATCTGATTAGCACAGCAATCACTAGTTTTCCATTCCAGAAAGCTGCACCAAAGTTAGTTTTGCACTAATTTGAGGGGACTTCCAACTGGACTGGCTAGATGGAGAAACTTTTTGAAGTTCCCTTCTAATGTTTATATCCCAGTAGGCATTTTCTTGTCTATTGATGTTGTGCCAAAGATCCTTCCAAGCTTCAACCTGCTCTTCCATTCTAAGCTTGTTTCTGTATTGCAAAATTTTCTCCATAGCCACAGTAGCAAAATTCAGCATCTCCTCTTTCTCAAAATGGCTCGTTGGGAACAAATTATCTGGATTTAATAACAAGCTAATTCATCTCTCAATAGTCCAACTCCCAAATGTTTGTAGCCGAATTTACCTTCTCTAGTTAGGCCAAATCAAAATTGTCAATGGATATGATAAAAACAAACGTTCAACTGTCTCAAATGATTCCCACAAATAAAACAATAATCCTCATTCAAGGGAAAAACCAAGGACAATCTAGACCCTGTGGGAATGATATTAGCAAGCAGCGTCCAAATGAAATGTTTGTGGCAATTATGCAAATTAGAACCCCAAATTTTCTGCCAAAGATTTTTAGATATGGTGGGTTGGGAAGATGATTTATTTTGACATAGTAACCTGTTAGCGGACTAATTAATAGAAAATCTCCTTCACTTGGAGGGAGTCCACACCAAGGAGTCTTGTTCCTCACAAGAAGGAATTTTAACTTTCAATATTTCTCTAGCAATGGAAGGGGAAAATATGCTGTAGATAAGATCATACCTCCAACAGTTAAGCTCATCATCAATTAAATCTCTGGCAAAATGTTCCAGCTCACTTACATTTTGTGCAGCAGGCAGTTTAAAATCTGGTATACTGGGGTTGTGTAGCCAAAATCCACCGAAGTTTAGAACTCAAAACTTTGTTAACATCCTTGAATTTCCTAAAGCCTGGACCCCCAAGTACTTTAGCTGCACATATAGTATCTCATGATTTGAGGTAGAGAAGTCTCCTTTTCTTCCTTGAAACCCCATCAAGTTGTCCATTCTTTGACAAATCGAGATGAGAATGGTGAAACATTGCATAATGTGACTAGGAATAGACTGAGTCACAGATTGAATAAGCACTCCCCTACCAGCTTGTGACAACACCTTATTTTTCCATCCACATTGCTTTCTAAGTTTGTCCACAATACCACCAAAAGCCGCCTTCTTAAACCGGCCTTTGCAGAATGGCACTCCGAGGTACCTGTTGTCATGTGTACATTCTTTCATTCCAAATAGATTACAAAAGCTTCTTTTAATGGAATCCCCAATATTTTTGCTGAAGTGAATGATAGATTTTTCCAAATTAATCGACTGACCATACCAAGAAGAGAAGTGTTCAGAATATTTAAAACCTCCGTTACATCAGTCAAGCCTGCTTTACAGAATAAAGTCAAATCATCTGTGGACATAAGATGAGTGATAATAGAACTTCCTCGACTAATCTTATACCATGGATCCTTAGATTTGATTCAGCTCTACTAATCATACGGGAAAGGAGATCAAAATTGGTAAGAAACAAAGCTGGGGATGTGATCAGGTCCCCTTGTCTCGAGGGTAAAATGAAAAATCCAAAAGTGGGAGCCATTAATCAAAATAGAAAAGGAGGAGGTGGATATACATTTCGTGATAAGGTCAACAAATTTATTGAGGAACCCATGACAACGGAGAATCTGAATAAGTAATCGCCACTCCACCTTTTCTAAGGCCTTAGCCATATATATCCACCTTAAGTTACATATATCCAAGCTTACCTTTTTTCCGACTGAGATAAAGCCTTGCTTGTTGCATGAGGATTTATGGAGTACTGGGAATATTTGCTCTAATAAGAATGAACCATTCATATACTTGGCACGGCATGTTACTGTAAGACTCTATTCTTCTTTGTTTTTACTAGAAATTAGGTCTTTTACGCTTTCCTTACATGCACCAGAAAATACAGCTACTTAAATTCTAGAGAAGTTCCATTATTTTTTGAGCTCTAATGAATAATTTTACTATGAGAACATCCTTTGTGTACTGTAATTATGGAACTTAATTGAAGTATGCTGTTGCAGCTTTGGAAACCAGTTAATTCATTTACTTCTAAATAGCTGCAAATAGGGAGTGAACCGACACCTTGGATCCGGGGGGGAGCAAAAGATAAATTTATAGACTCTTTTAAAAAAAAATTACTTTTTTCAAAAGAAATTAAGTTATTTTAAAAAATTTTGGAGGTTCCACCCATAAAAACGTCTATGGCTACAAACCAAGAAAACCTTAATGCATAATCAAGATGTATAGGTCTCGGAAGTCCGGAGATGTTTGATGTGGAGAGAGCAGGCAGCTTAATTAGCATTATACCTGAGAAATTCAATCACTAGAGGCAATAATATTGTTAAATGTTAATTGCTTCATCCTATATATGTAGATGGACATAATGAGGCTGATTTGGAATGTCATATTGTGCTAGATTTGGAGGATCATTGTACAACTCTCCCCCTCTCTCCTCTTCCTCTTCTTTTCCACAATGCAGCTGGAAGAATGCCAATTGTAGGCTTCCTTGATCCCATGGTACTTCGTAAGATTTGTAGGGAAATGGAAAACTTCGCGTGCCCACGTACACAATGGTATATAACCGCAGTAATCCGCCAGAAGAAGATACTCGATTCTGGTATCTGTCAACACAGAGACAGAGCTCCTACAAGAGCTAGACAACCTACTTAGTGAGAAGAGAGGGGATGGAGATAGGGGCCAGCAGAAGTTGTAGTTCTGGAAGAACTGGTAAGTACTGTAGAGTCTAGAACAAGCAAGCCGAGCTAATGGCGAAGCAGCTTCCAAACTCCACTTTGACTCATCTCAAGTCCTGATCAAGATCTATTCTTCTCTCCACACTGCCCATCATCAGCTAACCCTCGACAATCTCCACACTGCTACAGCAACAACCGTCTCTCTTCCTCACTCCGCCACTACAACCCGAAAAATTCTGTCTTCTATGCCGTGGGTTTAAGTGGTGATGATAATGAGGCGGACCTCATGCAAGTTGCTGATGGTGACTACAGGGATAATGAAGATAAAGAAGCCGAATACAGTTCCATGCATGCTACTCCCACGAGTTGATGAGAGGATAACTGTTATATTCAGAAGGCCAAAAGCCTACATCAGCGGTGGCTGCTGTTACGGAGCAGCAGCGGAGCAATGAGAATGAGGTGGCAGGGAGGGGTGATTCCTCACCAGGCCTCGTTCCCAGGGACAAGGTTGTGGTCCGTTGATCATATCCATCAATTTCACGGCTGAAGAACGGATGGCATTGCAGATTCATTTTACCTATACTTCAAATCCTAATTGTATTTTCTGATCCTTCTTTTTAGAACATTTGCATCACGTAAATCTGCTCTCTCTCTCTCTCTCTCTCTCTCTCTCTCTCCTTGTTCATCTTTACATTACTGGTTACTGGAGTTGTTTCGAGATTTTTTGTTAGACTATATTATGATATACTCTAATTATGCATGATTCTTGAGATAAGAGTGCAAGAAGATATCCATTGTAATTGTTTACTGCCAAAAAAAGGGGGGGTGGGGTGGGGGTTTTACAGCGGACTGTCAATAACACCATGCCCCAGAAACATTAAAAACACGAAAACAATCAACACAAGAACGGTTTATTATTATATCGACGGCAGCAGAATTCCCTCTACACATTGAGCTATGATAGACGAGCATGAAACTGTTCAAGATAGGTTGGCATTACATTCTTTTGAATATAGAGTTGTGCATAAGCTGTTCCAGAATTTCATTGAATAAGCAAGAAGATCAATCCCAATTCTGAGTGAATGTTGAAGGGTCTTCACCGAAAATGTCATTTCCAGATGATCCCAAATTCAAAGCAATTTCCCAAAACAAACCCACGTATAAGCATCCCAACTCCCTCAAAAAGACAATGATGTCTTCTTCTGGCTTGAAATTCGCGAATTCATCTAGTTTGGGTGGGATAATGATGGCTTCTTCTTGCTGGAAAGTCTCGAGTTCATATTGTATGGGTTGTAACAAAGATTCTTTGACGGGAAGTTGGTTAGTTGGTGTTGAAATTCCTTCACTTGAAATATTATATCCAAATGATCCATATTCCAAAACCCCTTCCTGCGAAGGCTCGGAGCTCAAGCATTCCGGCAGGTTCATAAAGTCATTGATGTCAATTTGGTCATTGACGTCAATTTGGTTGGTGGGTTTTGAATGTTCTTTAGAGGAAGCACGCTTTCTAGATGGTGCGCTGCCAAAGTGTCCACGAGGAGGCCTGGAAATGATGCCACAAGAACTCTGAGAAGGGAAGCCATAGGACTGGCACAGGACATGAGAAGAAGGGAAGGATGTGTACCTGCCACTCCTAGAATTTGGCTGTGGATGTATTCCTGGTGCTTTGCATAGTTCCAGGAGATCGATCATGGCACTACTGTTCGAAACATCTAGAACATATGCTGAAACGCTGATTTCTTCACCATTCCACTGAATCCTTTTATCATTCGGATCCATGCCTGCAACAGACAATTAACATGAAAGCAAGATCCCATTTCAAGAAGAACACAGAAGGGAAAAATACAGATCACCATGAAATCGTGTAGATTAGAAATAACACTCACAAATGATCAGGCTATTAAATTGTTTTTCAATGCAATTGACAATCATTTTTCCCTCTTCACCTAGCCTGTGGAAATTTGTTACTACAGGACTTTCTTTGTTCCTTGATTGCCTCCAAGCAGCATTTACAGCAGCCTTGAAACTCCCAGTATACAGTTCTGAAAGAAAAGAAAGTATATATTTGTCATCAAAAGGATGTGGAAACAAGCTAGTCAGCAAAAACTCCATTCGCAAAAAATTTGAAGAGATGAATAGAGATATCTATCTTATGCATCAGAATTCAGAAACCAAATCAATGACATAAAAATGTACAGAATCAACTGGAATTGCTTTTGAAACCTGCATGAGGGAAACGTTGGAGGACACGGTGTGTTGTATCTTGGCATGAAACATCATCATTCACAACCAAGAGTAAGACCTCCATGGCAAAGATTTCCGCGGCAATGTTTGAGCTGCTCAACTGACCAGGCTGAAACATTCTGATACAAGCAAAGAACTCTTCCGGGATGATATGAGAAGGAGAGGCCAGGCACAATTTATAGGAACTTCTCAAAATCCTGATTAGCTTATGAAGGGAAATATGTCATATGTATTTATTCATTTAACAAGTCTGGCTGTAATGATATTCGATGAAGGATATGCTTACACATGAAGAATTACATCTGGCACTGGATATTTTCCATTTTCCCAAAGGAAATTTTACCATCTTGGTTGTCTTTGTTCGATGAAATTTTCAAGGGTTCAGATCAAGGAGAAATTTTTGAAAGAACTCTACATTCAGTGCTTTCTATAGCTTCTATTTCTTCATATTTTTGTGTTCATCTGATTTCATGCTTAAAATGCCTATATTCTCTTTGTCAAAATTGGATAAGTTGGGAATTGCAAACCTTTTTTGATATATCAAAAGATTTATTTCCATTTGAGGTAAATTATTTGATTGATGTAAACTGAATTTGATTTCTAGCCAAAATAAGTATTGTCAAATACAATGTACTTTTCACGTAAATTATAAGGTTGCCTTGAAATTATGGAAATGAGCTTAGCTGCTCGTTTCTGCAAAAAGGAATGGTCATTCGTCCTTGATATTTTGACCGAACACAAATTTGAATATGTTTTTTAATATGGATAACGGATACATTATCCGTGCAAAAATATTTGCTGCACTTACTCTATACATAAGTTTAATCCCGACAGAAGCAAGATATGCTGGACTTTTGGCATGAGAGATTTGGTGAGTTAACCTCTTCAATCACTTGTGTAAAGCCATATTACACAGCATGATTATAGAAGTGATTGTCAAAATAGCCTTATCAATCTCTAGCTCTGGGGAACAGTCATTTGATCTTGAGTTAGAATGCAAGTGCAGAAAATTATCACCCTTCGACTCCAAAGAATTATAGGCTCTATTGGTCAGACAATGGATTACAGAACTGTAATGCAAACGTAACCAATGATGAGACCTTGGCCTTGAACTACGAATCAGTGCACTTGACTCCTCAACAGTGCTCATAATCTTCATCACGATAGAAGCTAAAGGAAAGGAGAAATAACCAGTGGCCAAGAAGAACTACTAAACAGATAAATATGAATCACAAAGTAATAGGTAGCCAGGCATTAGGCTGCAGAATCCTATTTAATTATTTACACTGGCAATCAAGTTAGGTTAATGCCTTTACAAACATATAAAGTTTACTAAAAGAATTTACAGATCATGCTAGGATTAGCAACTTCTGGATTCCCAAAACTTAGCCAAACAAGAGTTTACGCCTGGCTGACTTGGAATAATTAGAGCTCCCTTGTTTCCTTTTGCTTTGAGAAGAAACTTGAGTCTTCTCTGAACTTTTAGCTTCATCATCCTGGGGCTTCATATTAGAGAGGGCTTTAGATGAACGATAAAACTCTTTGATACGGAGCTGCACGCCTCCTGAAGATGGTGATTCAGAATTTGATTTCTTTCGTCTTGATTTCATTTCTTTCAATTCCTACAGTTTATACTCAAGTATTCAGAAGACAAGCAGACCGGTTAAGGAGATGAAAGGAAATAAAGAAAAGGAGGTTGTTATTACCTTTTCATCATGAAATTCATTAACCTTTTCTGGGAAGGCATTTTGAACAAGCTCCATGTTTTCATCAGTCAACAAGAACCAGCACCCATCTTCAATGTGAATTTGAGGTAAATCAGGCTCATCTAGTAAATCAACAGATTCTTCAGGTTCCCCAAGTTCCTGCTTTGCATCAGGCTGTCCTGGGGTCGTAAACACAGCATCCACTGCTGACCTTGCAGCTTTTTTCCATTTAACCACATAAAGTGGATGTCCAAACCTAACTTTGACACGCTGAACAGAATGAAATTCGTATTGCCCATATAACAAGTTACTATCACTTGAATTTGATGCTATGTCTCTCAACAAAATAGTCGATAACATTGGAAGCATTCTCTGCCGCACATAGGATGGCTCCCAATGCTGAGTAAAAACCAAGTAATCAATCAGCATTTCAGTTTGTGGGTTCATCCATGACATATCCTGCCAATCATCTGTACAAATATTACAACGGCTTAACAACGTATGGAATTAAAATAAATATAGGTCCAAGCCAGTGTAAGTGAACTGAAAGTTAATACCAAGGACATAGCATTTAGGATAATTCTGATGTCCGACCATACCTATTCTATGGTCGTCTTTCAAGTACATTTCTATAATCTCTGCATTTGGAAAATTATGCTCTGAAGCAATCTTCTTGCAAACCTTTATCCGCCAATTTTCAATTTTTTGTTGCTCTTTTGCCCACCCATCCTATCATTTGACAACTTGTGCATAAGAATGCATAAATGAGATCTGCAAATCAAAAGCAGACTAGCATGCCAGAAATAAAACTTGAAGTTGGTAAACAATTCAGACCAATGCTCAATTAAAGAGAGAGAATCATATAGAATAAGGCGTACCAAGTCACATGCAGAGCAGTTACATTTGAATCCTGATGGTTTTTTGATGCAACCTGCGCCAGTGACAGAACTGCAGTTCTGACATACAGACTTTAGATGACATTTCTTGCTGCCTGGATGACCGCAATGTGAACAATGAGGAACTTTAGGTTTTCTAGAAATCTCTTCTAAACTGAGTAAAATTTCACTTCCTGAGTTGTTATTCACCGGGAACTCTCCAGAATCTCCCTTGCCAATTTTATGTAAACTGCAAATTGTGCAGAGCATTCAAGACAGTGGCATCAGAAAATTCACCTTCCATATGCATGTAACTTACAAGAAATTATGGTTGCAGCACACAAACATGTGGACAAGTGAATGGTACTCAAAATGTTATACCTATTCAAAATCTCATCTTCACCAAAATGTTTGACAAAACGAAGTGCTGTATCAAGCCCAATACCTGGAACACCATTTAAATCATGGTCATTTCCAACCAAAAGAGAAAGAGCAATCAGGTGTTTTCTCTTCAGTCCAAGACCAGCCTCAATATCTGATACATGATAACATTCAAATGGATCCTACAAAAATGGCAACAACTATCAGGGAAACAAAAGATTTGAAGGTATAGTGATAAACGCTAATATGAGAAGAAATTAAAACTCACATACTTTCGAATTTGGGCGGAGGCATTTGATGACACATTTGGCCCCAAAAAGAAATGCATCGCTGTCGGAAGTAATACACGCATCAACATGGCCTTCTCTGTTTAATTGAGCACAAAGGGCTTCAGCCTCCTCACTTGATTTTAGAACAGGCATTCCTAAAAGTTCAAGTAATTCCTACACAAAGAATATCTCATAATGTAACAACATTTGAAATCATCTTAAAAGGGCTACTATCAACACTAGAAAGCAAAGCTAATTCTTACCTTTCAGACCCTTCCTTAATCAAGAAAAGAGGAATTATTTTGGCAGTGTTTTTTAATATTATGTCATTACCATGAACTTAAGAGGAGACTAGTATTGTAAAAATCCATCCAGACAGAATTTCCTTCTTATAAATATCTAACCTAGCCTCAAAAGATTGCAAATGTGCAAATGAAACCCATTATTGGAGCTGTGTAATATATCCAAACAAAATTAAAATCGCTGAAGAATCTCACAGTAGTCAAAAGATTACACCAAGCGGCATGAAAATGAAAGACAGACATGTTGCATGCCTTATTGATCTCACTTGCAATAAAATGTTGTTCAAAGACTATTGAACCATTACCATACAGGCTTTTCTCATATTGGCAAATCAACACACTGTTTCAATGGATAATCAGGAAACCAACTCTATATTTTCCTAATTGACAAAGTAGGTACGAAGTACTTTATGAAACAAGAAATTCGTCCGATCATCTATTGCCATTTTCTCTTAGCTCCATGAATTCCAAAAGCTCAGTTTATTACCAAAGGTGATAACTGATTACTCAATCAGGCTTTATTTACATATCCTAAGAAATCATAAGTTGGAAAACTTATTTGGTTGGGAAGTTATACTCCATAGACATGGCCATAAATAACAACAATCAAGAACTCCTAACACCATCGGGTAAAAAAAAAAGAATACAATAAATTGCATTCCAGTTTTAAAATAGAGACTTGTTAATAGGTGCTGCAACTTACAACACATTCTTTCACACATTTCTGAAATGCCCCGTTCCTTCTAACTGAAACACCCTGCTCTACCACTGGCGATGTATCAATTCCTGATGCTCGATAGAATCGCAACCTCCTCGTCTGTGATTTCAAAGGCGATGGTGTTCCATCCACCACGAATACGGGAAATGCCCCAAACTATACAATCATCAAAGAAACACTACACTTTTCAACTCTACATATAAGAAAACAACACAGACAATAACACTGGAAATAATAAACTTGGGTAGGAGTACGAGATTACACAACTTCACATTCACAAGAAAATCAAAAATTCCAAAGGTGTAAGAACAAGTACCAGAAATGTGAGCCAAATTCATGTTCTCTATAAACCCCACCGAAAAAAGAATTCAAAAAGATGCCTTAAAATCCAAAGCTGTAATCTTTATCCACAACGGAATAATTTAAGAAACCAAAAGAAATGCGCTGCTTCCTGCTGCAGTGAGCGTACATTATACCTTAGAGAAGAGGTTGATGGTACGAAAAAAGGTGAGCCTAAGGTGCCTATTGCGAGTGTAACCTTTGATAGCAGTTTCGTGTTGAACAATCCAATAAGAAAGATCCACGGCGACCCGTTTGTTCCTCAAGAAGTCGAAGCCTTCAGTTCGAGCATAGGGCTTGAGCAAATCCCAGAAGTGCCCTCCAACTCCCATCGATGTTTTCTGAAAGAAAAAAGCGTACTTCAAAAGGTACTACTGAAAAAAGATGAGGGATTCCCGGGAAATCAGATTCAGGTTAGGCATGGCGGTTTTACAGACTCTGTCGCTCTGTCCACTTTGGTGGTTGATACCTCGGGAAGAGGTAGCGGGACGAGGAGGAAGAAGAGTGGCAACATACTGTCGGCCGTCGCCGGACTCAGGAACGTCGTAGATGGGCCAATTTTAGTTACTAATGTTATGGACTCTTTTTTGGACTGGGCTCTTCATTTAAAGTTTTATGGGCCTAGGGTCACATATGGCTTTTGTTGGATAGAAGTTGCCTGCCTGCTAATTGATCAATCCTAGCGGCCCCAAGTTCTTCAAGGATGATGAGTTCAGATTGGATGGAATTAGAAATTTATGATTGGAAAAAAAAGAAAAATTGTATAAAAAATAGGTTATTGTTATAAAATTTGGATAGTGTTAGAATAAAATCTACACACTACACACTAAAAAAAACTTTAACTATTCTTTGCACAAGAACTTCTTCAAATTTTTCTCTTTCTTTTCTCTCACAATCACAATTCTTTCACAAAATTATGGTATCTTTCAAGCTTAAAGAATAGCTCTATTTATAGAGCTCTTAGTTAGTGGAATACATAATTTTTCACTAATATGAATTAGTGGTGTCTCTACTAAATGATGGGCATCCATAAAAATTCATAATTAGTGGAGCTTCCATTAATTCTCTAATAATTCACAATATATTCATAACACTCCCCATTGGATGTTCATTCATTACATAAAGAATATGCTTCATTAAAACCTTACTAGAAAAAAATTCAGTGGGAAAAAAAATCTAGTGAAGGAAAAAGAGTACACTATTCGATATGTCTGTTTATTACTCCTCCTGATGAGATGATTTCTTTAAATTTTTGAACCTACACATACCAATTTTATATCTCAACTTATCAAATGTTGCAGTCGGTAAAGTCTTTGTGAAAATATCTGCGAGGTTGTTACATGACCGAATTTGTAGCACATTAATTTTACCTTTCTTCTGGAGTTCATGAGTAAAAAAGAATTTTGGTGAAATATGTTTTGTTCGATCTCCTTTAATATATCCTCCTCGTAATTGAGTTACACAAGCTGCATTGTCTTCATAAAGAAGAGTTGGAATATCTTTGATAGATGATAATCCACAACTTTGTCGGATATAATGAATCATTGATCTTAACCATACACATTCTCGACTTGCTTCATGAATGGCTATAATTTCAGCATGATATGAAGAAGTAGCTGCTATAGATTATTTTATAAAACGCCATGATATAACAGTATTTTCACATGTAAATAGATAGCCCATTTGAGAACTTGCTTTATGTGGATCAGATAAATAACTAGTATCTGCATAACCTATCAGTGTTGAGTTGGTTTTATTTGAATAAAATAATCCGAGATCAATTGTACCTTGGAGATATCGAATGACTTATTTAATTCCATTCCAATATCGTCGTATTGGTGAAGAACTAAATCTTGCTAATAAATTGACAGTAAAGTCAATATCGGGTCATGTATTATTAGCAAGATATATCAATGCACCAATTGCACTGAGATGTGGTACTTCATGACTAAAGAGTTCTTCATCCTCTTCATGAGGTTGGAAAAGATCTTTATTCACATTTAATGACCGGATGATCATTTGAATACTCAATGGATGTGCTTTGTCCGTGAAAATCCTTTTTAAAACTTTTGTTGTATATGTTGATTAATGAATAAATGTTCTACTTGCTAAATGTTCAATTTGTAAACCAAGACAAAATGTAATTTTACCAACATCCTTGATGTCGAATAATCAATTGTTTCTTGGAACACTTCAAGAGTTCCAATAAGATTAATATCATCAACATATATAGCTAATATCACAAATTTAGAACCAGATTTCTTAATAAAAATATATGGATATATCTGATCATTGTTAAACCTCGTTTTCAATAAATATTCACTAAGACGATTGAACCACATGCGCCCAGATTGATTCAGGCCATATAATGATTTCTGCAATTTGATGGAGTAATTTTCACGAGCATAATGTTTATATGCTTCGAGCATGCGAAATCCTTTAGGGATTTTCATGTAAATATCATTTTCTAAATTTCCATACAAGTAAACAGTGACAACATCTAATAGGCACATATCTATCTTTTTATGTACTGCCAGACTGATAAGATATCGGAGTGTAATAGCATCAACAATAGGATAATAAGTTTCATCATAATCAATACCTAGTCTTTGTGAAAATCTTGGGCTATTAACTGTGTTTTATATCGTATGATTTCATTATTTTCATTGCACTTTCTCACAAATATCTATTTGTAGCTAACAGGTTTTACACCTTTTAGTGTTCGGATTGTAAGTTCAAAGATTTCACGTTGTGTCAGTGCATTTATGAATCGCATCTTTCCATTGTAGCCAATCTTTTCTATGCTGACATTTATCAACTGATATTGGTTTAGGATCATCATTATCCTGTATAACATCAATAGATATATTATATGCAAACATATTATCAATAATTGTTTCTATCCGATTTCAACTTCTACCGAAGTGATATAATTGATAGAAATTTCAGTATTATTTCCATCAACTTCTAGTTCTTTTTCATCAATTCTCTTTTGATCTTTATCATTATTTTTTTCAATATGGTGATCTGGATAATTTAATCCTCTCTTCTTTCAAGGATTTTTATCTTTAGAACCAAGAGGTTGGCTATACTTCTGGCATGCTTTTAACTCAGTAGCTATAGGTATAATATTTTGTTCTGCTGGAACTTCAATTCGAATAGGAGCATTTATAGCTAGAATATGCGATTTTGTAACTCTTTTGGAGTCAACAAAAGCGTCTGGCATATGATTTGCAATACTTTGCAAATGAATTATCTTTTGAACTTCAAGTTCATACACGCTTGTGCGTGGATCAAGATAATTTAATGATGTTGTCCAATCAAGATCTTTCTTATACTGTTTATGTTCTCCCCCTAATTTAAGGAATAATGATTCATCAAAATGACAATCAGCAAATCTTGATGTGAATACATCTCCTGTCAGGGGTTCAACATACTTGATAATAGAGGAAGAATCATATTCAATGTATATCCCATTTCTTCTTTGAGGACCCATCTTTGTACGTTGGTTTGGTCCAATTGGAACATATACAACACACCAAAAAAATCTTAAATAAGCAATATTTGGTTCTGAAACAAAAATCAATTGCAAATGAGAGAATTTATGATAACTAGCTGGCCTTATACGTACAAGTGCTGCAGTATGTAAAATAGCATGTCCCCAGACAAATGTTGGGAGATTTGTTTTCATTAATAATGGTCTAATAATTAATTGTAATCTTTTAATAAAAGATTCAACAAGACCATTTTGTATATGAACATGAGCGACAGGATGTTCAACATTAATCTCAATTGACATACAATATGCATCAAAAGCATGTGATGAAAATTCACTAACATTATCCAAACGGATATTTTTAATGTGATGGTTAGAAAATTGTACTCGTAATTTAATTATTTGAGCAAGTAATCTCACAAACGTCAAGTTGCGAGTAGATAATAAACACACATGTGACATCGGGATGATGTATCAATTAAAACCATAAAATATTTGAACGGTCCACATGGTGGATCAATATGTTCACAAATGTCTTCGTGAATCCGTTCAAGAAATATAAGACTTTCAGCACCTACTTTTACTAGTGATGGTCTAACAATTAATTTTCTTAAGGAACATGCAGCACATGAGAATTTTTCAGATGTCAATATATTTTTATTTTTCAATGGATGACCATGTGTATTCTCAATTATTTTTCTCATCATGGTAGATCTAGAATGACCCAACCGATCATGCCAAATGCTAAAAATAATAGAATCAGTAAACTTCTAATTTACGAGATGATGAATTTCAATTGTACATATTTTTGCAAAATATAAGCCAGTAGAAAAAGACGGTAGTTTTTCTAATACAGATTTCTTACCCAAATTAATTTGAGTAATATAAAGATGTTCAATACCATTTTCCTCATTTGTTTCAATATGATACCCATTTATGCGGATATCTTTAAAACTCAATAAATTTCTTCTGAATTTTGAGAAAAATAGTGCATTATCAATAGTAATTATTGTTCCTTCAGACAACAATATACTAGCTCTTCCGGAGCCTTCAATCACATTTGTACTACCATTTATTGTATAAATATTTATTTCTTCAATTTTGAGATAAGAAAAATATTTTTCATTTTTTAGTATGGTGTGAGTAGTTTCACTATCAATAATACATACATCATCATTAGCAACAGCCATCTGAACAAATATATATATATATATATATATATATATGCAAATGTAAATATTATTAGAATATAATAAAAAGTCAAACATATCTGGGTGAGGCATTAATTCTTTTGGATACTGCCATCACCAATTAAATGGTGTATCCTACTATCTGGGTGTTCAAAAAAATCTGATACATCCATATGGGTAGTATTGATATTAAGATCTTCAGGATCAATATCATCATCATCAGCATTATTCACTGGATATTGAGAAAAATTTGCTTCAACATTTTTATTATTATTTTTCAGTGAAACTTGATATAATTCCACTAAATGTTGGTCGTACGACAGTTATGTAACCAATGACCTTTCATGTCACATCTATAATATGTATCCTCATACTTTTCTTCTATTTCTTTTTCTTTTCTCTTATTATCTTTTATGTTCCACTTCAGGTGGCCAGTATTTCTCACAACTTGATTATGACTGTGATAAAGGAAATATCGAGAGTGTCCACGACCATAACCACGACCACGGCTACGGCCATAGCTACGGCCACGATTATAACGATGACTTCTGGTGGAGCCAACAGCATTCACTTCTGGGATTGCTGTTGAGTCAATTGGTCTGGCTTCATGATTTTTTAATAATAACTCATTATTTTTCTCTACAATGAGGAGTGTAGTAATTAAATCTATAAATTTTGTATACCATTTTTTTCGATATTGTTGTTGTAGGACAATATTCGAGGCATGAAAGGTGGATAATGTTTTTTCCAACATATCTTCATCAGTAACTTTTTCTTCGCATAATTTTAACTGAGAGGTAATTTTATACATCGCGGAACTATATTCATTTACGATTTTAAAATCTTGCAACCATTCATACCGTGCAGTAGGTAGTACGATCATCTTCAGGTGGTCAAATCTTTCTTTTAAATTTACTCACATGACATATGGATCTTTTTCGGTAAGATATTCTATTTTCAAATTTTCGTCGATATGACGATGGATAAAAATCAAAGCTTTAGCCTTGTGTTGTGCAGATGCACTATTATTTGCTTGAATAGTTTCACTAAGGCCTTCAGCATTTAGATGCATTGCTGCATCGAGAACCCATGACATATAATTTTTTCCAAAAATATCAAGGGCTACAAATTCAAGTTTAGTAAAGTTAGCCATAAGGATCAATAAATATGTACCTGTCTTCTGGCTTGTATAACGGTAGAGACTCGTGCTTTAGTCTTCTGTCTTTTGTAACGGCAGAGACTCGTGCTGATAATGTATTATAAAATTTGGGTAGTGTTAGAATAAAATCTACACACTACATACTAAGAAAACTCTAACTATTTTTTGTACAAAAATTTCTTCAAATTTCTCTTTTTCTTTTCTCTCACAATCACAATTTTTTCATAAAATTATGGTATCTTTCAAGTTTAGAGCATAGCTTTATTTATAAAGTTCTTAGTCAGTGGAATATATAATTTTTCACTAATATGAATTAGTGGTGTCTCCACTAAATGATGGACATTTATAAAAATTCATAACTAGTGGAACTTCTACTAATTCTCTAATAATTCACAATATATTCATAACAATTATAAAAATTTTAATTTTTTTTAAAAAGTAAAGAATTAATTTTTTTTAAAATCTTTTTTAAAAATTTTGATATTATCTTTTAATTATTATGAATTATTGGAATCTTTATTAATTAGTGGAGGCTCCACTAATTATGGATTTATGTGAATTATTAGAAGATTTTTATGGATGTCCACCATTTAATGGAGACACCACTAATTAAGATTAGTGGAAGATGATGTATGCCATGATGTAGTCCACTAATTAGAGCTCTATAAATAGAGCTATTCTCTAAGCTTGTAACACACCATTATTTTGTGAAAGAAAGATTAGTGAAAGAAAGATTAGAGAAAGAATTGTGAGAGAAAAGAAAGAGAAAAATTCTTGTGCAAAGAATAGTTAGAATTTTCTTAGTGTGTAGTGTGAAGATTTTATTCTAACACTACCCTAATTTTATAACACGTTATAGCACAAGTCTCTACTGTTATTAAAGCCAGAAGACAGGTACGCATTTATTGATATCGCTAAATTCGAATTTGTAGCCCTTGATATTTCTGAAAAAAAAAATTTATATGTCATACAGAAATGCATCTAAATGCTTAAAAAAAGGGGATCCATATGTCATGTGGATAAAAAGAAAGATTTGACCACCTGAAGATGGTCGTACTACCCACTATACGGTATGAATGGTTGCACCTGAAGTTGCAAGATTGTAAAACCGTGAACTCCGTGATGTATAAAACTACATCTTAGTTAAAAATTTTACGGAGAAAAAGTTACTGATGAAGTTATATTGGAGAAGACATTCTCCACTTTTCATGTTCTACAAGAATAATATCGAGAAAAAGGGTATCCAAAATTGACAGCTTTAACATGAGTTATTATTGAGAAATCATGAAGCCAGATGAACTGGCTCAACAGCACTCCCAGAAGTGAATGTTGTTGGCTCCAGCAGAAGCCATCGTTATAGTCGTAGTTGTGGAAGTGGCCATGGTTATGGTCATGGACACACTCGATATTTCCCTTATCACAGAGAAATACTGGCCACCTGAAGTGGAACAGAAAAGATAATAAGGGAAAAAGATATTTCCATTAATACATCTTTTATTCATATCACTAGTGTTCATATGAACTTGAGGATACATGCTTATAGTTACTCTTTTGTAATTGAGCTGACAAATATAAGATGAAGGTTTGTAATTGTTCGTTTTCAATATTTACATTAGAGGAAGACAAACAATTAGTAATTATGGACTTCAACTCCTCTTTTTCGACATCCTCCTCCTTTTCTTTCCCATTTGAGCCAGCATCGAGACTAGCAGCAGAATTAGCCGTAAAATTACTGCGAAATGAATCTTGGGATTTTATGATCTCCTTAAGTTTATTATAATTAAATTTCTTATTATATTTGGCCTTGAAGCATGCTTGTCTCAATTTCTGTGTTTGGTCCTCTAACTGCGTATTAGGACTTTCTTCCACCAACTGTTTTTCATATTCCAGTATCGTAATGGCTTCTTTCAACTTCTTCTCAGCCATATGTCCTCCTTCTTCTTTATTTTGCATCTCCTGTAAATCGAAGTGATATCATCGGTTATTTACTTATAAATCTTTCATAGTTTCATACTTGTAAATTATAAGTATATATGAGAGAGAACTTGAACATTCTTGATTATGGTCTCCAAGCTCACCAATTTCCTGTGAGGCCATCGACGAATTCCTAACTCCCTACATCTTTTCTTGAGACGGGTTATGCCAATATTCAGTTCTTTGGCTGCGCTCTTGATTGGTAGATAAAAGTACTGCGAAATTATTTCTCTTGATAGTGTTTGGGAGTTATTACCCTTCTTCTCTCTCTGCCTCTTAATCATCTTCTTCTCCCCAGGAATTTTCTCTGCAATAATATCTTGAACTTCGATATTATGCATTTCATGAGTACTTACTCCGACTTCGTTGCCAAGACCACTCATTATTTCTCCTAGAAAAAGAAAATAATATCAGTAAAGGTAATACCATTCAAAATCCATGTTTAAATGTATAATAACCTGAAAACATATTCTGGCTTTGTTCAAAATCCATTAGAGAGTAGAAAGGATCATGCACAAGCATATCCTCATTCAAAGGACTAGCATCAAGAGGAACAGTATCAAAAGCAGTCTCTTGTAGGGGCGAGATCAACTTGGTCCAAAGCGAGTATGTTCAAAACTTCCACTGATTTACATAAAAAACAAACCAAAAGAGAGTTTAATTTCATTATCAAACATACTAAAAACAAATGGAAGCCCTCAAAGGTATCTCACCTGAAATTAGGAGGAAGCGGTTGGTATGGAAAGAAAAACATATCAAAATCTTCTGCGTTCGAATTAGGCAGAAGCGGTTGGTTTGGAAAGGAAAATATATCACAATCTTCTATGTTCGAATTAGGCAGAAGCGGTTGGTTTGGAAAGAAAAATACATCAACATCTGCTGCAGAAACCGAGTCAAAATTTGACAATGTCTCAAATGAATTACGAGTCTTCATATCTGCTTTGTGATTTTTGTTTTTGATGTTTACTAATGACTGATAACTGAGATATATATCGATACATATACATATATATATATATATATATCTGTATGAGGAAGAAGAAGAGGTAGATGGTAGGTAGAGGGTTGGAGGAAAAGAAAAGACAAGAGAGGAAGAGGAAAAGTCGGTACCGGGAAGAGTAAAAAAAAAAAAAGGAGATATTTTTCTTGGCATTTCCTGCTTGTCATCATTTTCTTATATTTCTTTTCTTATTCTCTTGTGAAATCATTATTCCCTAAATTAGGGGGAGAACAGAAACAATATAAGAAAGATCGTGATTGGACAACATCATTAAATTATCTTGATCCGCATACAAGCGCGTGTGAACTTGAAGTTCAAAAGATAATTCATTTGTAAAGTATTGCAAATCAAATGTCAGACGCTTTTGTTGACTCTAGAAGAGTAACAAAATCACATATGCCAATTATAAATGCTCCTATTCTAATTGAAGTTCCAACAGAACAAAAGATTTTACATATAGCTGCTGAGCCAAAAGTATGCCAGAAGCATGGCCGACCTCTTGGTTCTAAAGATAAAAATCCTCGAAAGAAAAGAGGATTAAATGATCCAGAAGATCATATTGAAGAAAAGAATGATAAAGACCAAGAGAGAACTGATGACAAAGACCAGAAGTTGATGAAAGTAACACTGAAATTTCTATCAATTATACCACTTCCGGTAGAAGTTGGAATCGGATAGAAACTGTTATTGATAATATATTTGCATACAATATATCTCTTGATGTTACACAGGATAATGATGATCCCGAACCAATATCGATTGATGAATGTCGGTATAGAAAAGATTAGTCTGCAATGGAAAGATGCGATTCAATCGGAGTTAAATGCACCGACAAAACGTGAAGTCTTCGGACTGCAGTCCGAACACCGGAAGGTGTAAAACCTGTTGGCTACAAATGGATATTTGTGCGAAAGCGCAATGAAAAGAGTGAAATCGTTCGATATAAAGCACGATTAGTAGCCCAAGGTTTTTCACAAAGACCATGTATTAATTATGATGAAACTTATTCTCCTATTGTTGATGCTATTACACTCCGATATATTATCAGTTTGGCAGTACATGAAAAGATAGATATGCGCCTATTAGATGTTATCACTGCTTACTTGTATGGAAATTTAGAAAATGATGTTTACATGAAAATTCCCGAAGGATTTCATATGCCTGAAGCATATAAACATTATCCTCGTGAAAATTACTCCATCAAGTTGCAGAAATCATTATATGGCCTGAAGCAATCTGGACGCATGTGGTTCACACGTCTTAGTGAATATTTATTGAAAGCGGGATTTAAAAATGACCAGCAAGATTTAGTTCTTCACCAGCACGACGACATTGGAATGGAATTAAACAAGTCCTTCGATATCTCCAAGCACGTTCTCAAACGGGCTATCTATTTACATGTGGAAATACTGCTATATCATGGCGTTCTACGAAACAATCTATAGCAGCTACTTCTTCAAATCATGCTGAAATTATAGCCATTCATGAAGCAAGTCGAGAATGTGTATGTCTAAGATCCATGATTCATTATATCCGAGAAAGTTGTGGATTATCATCAATCAAAGGTATTCAAACTCCTCTTTATGAAGACAATGCAGCTTGCATAGCTCAATTACGAGAAGGATATATTAAAGGAGATCGGACAAAACATATTTCACCAAAATTCTTCTTTACTCATGAACTCCAGAAGAAAGGTGAAATTGATGTGCTATAAATTCGGTCATGTGATAACCTCGCAGATATTTTCACGAAAACTTTACCGACTGCAACATTTGAAAAGTTGAGATATAAAATCGGTATGCGTCGGTTTAAAGATTTAAAGGAATCATCTCATCAGGGGGAGTAATAAATGGACATATAGAATAGTGTACTCTTTTTCCTTCACTAGATTTTTTTTCCCACTGGGTTTTTATCTAGTAAGGTTTTAACGAGACATATTCTTTATGTAATGGATGGACATCCAAGGGGGAGTATTATGAATTATTGGAATCTTTATTAATTAGTGGAGGCTCCACTAATTATGGATTTATGTGAATTATTAGAAGATTTTTATGGATGTCCACCATTTAGTGGAGACACCACTAATTAAGATTAGTGGAAGATGATGTATGCCATGATGTAATCCACTAATTAGAGCTCTATAAATAGAGCTATTCTCTAAACTTGTAACACACCATTATTTTGTGAAAGAAAGATTAGTGAAAGAAAGATTAGAGAAAGAATTGTGAGAGAAAAGAAAGAGAAAAATTCTTGTGCAAAGAATAGTTAGAATTTTCTTAGTGTGTAGTGTGAAGATTTTATTCTAACACTACTCTAATTTTATAACATTAATATATTTTTTATATAATTTGTTCCATTCACCTAAATTTTTGATTGTTTCCATTGACCTTTATTCTCAAACCAAGTGATCATGAGTCATCACATAGCAGTCCTACTACCTAACATTTTTTATTAATCTCTGACTATTATTGCATCTCGTGTGTTACAGCTTACCCCCGTATTTAACAAATGCCAAACGGGGTACTGTCACAGAAACAGGCCGACCAAATATCTTAGCCCATGCGTGTCTTTTCTTCCAATTTTATCACCAGATGTGCGACAAAAGTGCTGAAATATATAATCAAATGTTGCAGCAGCGCACGTCCTTAGCAATTTCCGCATAATATTTTGCATGTGCCCATCTCTAATTTTTTTTATAAAAAAATAATCTCTAAACTAGATAAATATTATGTTCAATTTTTATGTAAACTAACCAAATTTTAATTTATTTGTATAATCGAAAAAGTTAATAAGTATTCATTTCGTTACAATTAAAAAGTCTTGGTGTCCCTTTTATCTGTCATATTAAAATTTTTTAAGTGTTATTAATATTAATTTTACTATTATATCCTTATATTAAATAGTTTTGAAAAATAAAAGTGTAACAACTTTAGATAAAGTTGAACAAACAAAATAAAAAAACAGTTATAAAGAATATTAATTCTAATAGTACTTTTGAAATATATAAATAAAGCTGTATAAATTTAAGAGATTAATTAATTTTTCTTAAATAGTATGAAATAGTTATTTGTGACAGATAAATAAGAACGAAATGAGTAAATTATTACATGAGATTTGAACTCATAATTTTATGATTATTACACTTATTTTCTTACCAATTCAACTAGACAAACTTATAGCGATTCACAAAATCACAATCAATTATTAGTTTAAAATATATATATACATACTCAAGTTATGAAACATATTTGTTCAAAAATTAACAAGAAGTGAGAAGGTCGAACCTACTCTTTTTTAGTCTCTTCCCCGACAGCCTTCAACGCCGAATATCATATTCTGAGCTGAGATCAATTGAGCACTCTAAAATAAACTTTCATGTCGAAAATTTGCAAGAAAGCAACAAAAACGCTAGCTAGAAGCATCCATGCTTTTACGTGAGTCGTGTCTTTTTCTCTCCATCCATTGTTTCCTTCACTTGTGAAGCTGCCACTCTCCTTCTCACTCCCAGTCTTCCTACCCTAGCTCATTATATATCTCCGGTGCCATCTTGCTCCTCACTTCACTCATCTCCATCAGAAACCTCCCCCTTTTCCCCCAGTAGTGTTCAGACTCGTCGCCATTTTCATTCATTCGACAGATATAGTTATAGTAAAGGGTCAATGGCTTCCTCGTTTTCATTCGAGAGACGACCAAAAATGCTCAAAGATTTCCTCATAGATGAGTTACCTTCCTGTTCTTCAAATGATTTGAAGCCTTCATATCCTCGAAAACCATGCAAGTTATTAAGGGGAAGAAATCTTTCAAAACCAAATGAAACACCGTCCCAACTGCATAGAAGCCGTTCGAAAGCCGCATCCATCTCCATTTCTGCAGTCCACAAGGCTTCAGATATCGTGATAAACGCCATCAAGTTCTTCCCTTTTGCTACCGTGAAGACCCCAGCAATTCTAACAAGAAGCATTTCCCGGATGCTATCAAGGCGGAGCAAAGAAGATAGACCCAATGGAGTTCTTGATGAGGTCTCAGTTAAGGTCAAAATCAAAGACATTCTGCGCTGGAAATCGTTTAGGGATGTTGTGATGGAATTGCAGGAGATTCCATTGCCAACACCTTTGGAATTTTCTTGTTCACCAAATCATTACACTTCTACTACAATTACCAGGGGATCGAGTAGCACAGATTCCAGTAGCAATAGATCTAGCTGGTGTGAAAGTGATTTTACTGTCGAAGATTTATCTTCATGGTGCAGTGAAGATAAGGATTGCACGAATGAGAATGGAGCTGTAAAGTTTGGTAGTAAGAATCATCTTCATCAAGACTGCCCAAAAGGGTCAACAAAAGGAACAGCATCCAAGGTAAAATCTTTAACGGATCCTCTTTGTTTTGGTTCTTAAATTGTAAACATATGCTTGGTTGTCATCTCTGTTGATTCAGTTTATTTTACTATATGTGTCGAAGTTAATTTCCTTCTCTTGTTAAAAAATGCCCCTTGATTTATATTTTTGTGATGAATTAATGGCAATTTCCTACACGACAAAGGAGAAGGTATCTGGGAGTTTGTAGTCTTTGACAGAACAATACCTGGTCCTAAATAGTATTACTTTCTCAGTTTTTAAACAATTATCACTTTTCTAAAATTTACACAAAATAGAGAAGTTCTAGCATTTATAAAATTTTAAGAAAAACAATTGAATTTTTTTAGTGAAAATTATAGAATTAATTAAGTTAAGAAATAAATGATAATGGTGTAATTGAAAAAATATAATTAAGTACAATTTTTCATTTTATAGAATGACAGATAATTATCAGGAAAAAAAAACCTCAGAATTTGAGAGTTTAGTTTTGACTCGTTTAAATCTATGCGTGTAACAGAGGGAGCTACGTTTTGACGAGGAAGACCAACACAGCCCAGTCTCAGTTCTAGATTCTCCATTTCGAGCGGATGAAGAGGTCTTCCACAGGAGCCTTGCTACTGTGGAAAGTATGTCTTAGACTCAAAAGACTTTCAACCTCTATCAATTAGTGAATTTTTTTTCCGATAATTGAAATGCGAAAATAATTTTATGGTCCATTTGCATCATGCAGGAAGGAAATGCAAGCTTATGCAAAGGATTCAAGAATTTGAAAGTTTGGCTAAGTTGGAGCCTGCTAAAAAACTCCAGGAAGATCACTTTCCTACTGAAGAAGATAGCTCCAGTTTCTTGGAAGAAGACGAAGAAAGGAATGATGCAATCAACAAAAAGGCAAGACGATTACTGAGTCATGTCAAAGCAGCTGCCGACTCTGATCATGAGCATCTGCTACTAGATTTCTTTAGGCAGGAACTGTCTATGGGTAGCAAATTAGGGCAGAATGATGCTAAATTTGATGGTGAAATGTTGAGTTTTGCAGAATCTTGGTTGAGCAAGGAATGCAAGGGGACATTGGACTGGGAGATGCTGGGGAAGAGGGAGGAATGTGTTAGAGATATGGAAAAAGAGGGGCTGAGATGGAGCAGTTTTGAGGATGAACAACAAGAGTTGGGTTGCAGATTGGAGATTCAAGTGCTGAATGATTTGCTCCATGAGATTTTTGTTGATCTTAATCAATGAAATAGAACACGGTCTTAAATTACATAGACAAACCTGTAAATCCAATTAGGTGGAAAATTGAAAAACCTGATCATATTAGCCTTTATGGTACTCTATCAAGCTTTGCTTTCCTTCCCACCTTCCAAATTTTTTGTGGTAGTTCAATAGAGTCATATCATACACACGAACCAAAAATTTAGAGTCAGAGACAAGTTATATAAAAAAATAAATAATATTATAATTTTTTAAAAATTTTAAAAATTTTAAAAAAATTAAATTTTTTTTAAAAGTTAAATTACAAAAGTTTAAAAAATTTTGGGACAGCCACCTTGAATCCAACTCATTAAAACTGTGTCGTTTTGCATACTAATCATCATTTCTTGTGCAGTCACCATCTTTATAAGGATTTTCTTTTTCCCCTCTAAACAAGAGGTGATATCCACATTTCAAATTGTTGACCAACAATTGCAAGCGAAAAATAATCATAGTAGTTCATTGATTTGGAGGATAAATAAAATTTCTATATGATTTGCAGGCTATTTCACACGAAGGAGTTTATCTAGTTGCAATTGAGACACGTGACAATGTAATGTATGACACTTGATAAAAGTGAATTTTAATTTTTTTTAAAAAGAAAATAAAAAGGTGATTCAGATGAATATAGATTTTAATATTAAATTTACAATAATTTTTATAAAAAAAGAAATTTGAAGGATTTTTTTTTAAAACAAAATTTGAAGGGTTTTTTAAACATTAAATTTAATATATATATATATATATATATATATATATATATAACAGGAAACTGTTATGACACGTGAAAGTATCATAAGGTAACACATATTTAAACGAAATTTTTTTAAAAGAAAAATAAAGATTACATAAAAGTCGAGAAGGAAGCTTACTATTAAGACACGTGGAAGCATTATAAGATGACACATGTCTAGACGATTTTTTTTAAATAAAAATTATATTTGAATTTATTTAAAATTTTAATTAATTAATTAACTAATAATATTTATATTTAATATTAATACACTAAAATATATAATTCTTTAAATATTATTTAAAATTATTTAAAAATTTACATAATTAATTAAATTAATCAATAATATATATATTTATTTAATATTAATATATTAATTCTTAATAATATAACAACTCATGCACAAAACATCAACCTCGTTCACAATGAATAATTGATGTTGGTTAACCAAATGACAAGGAAACAACGACTTTTGTTCTAGCCGTCCAATGACACTAGGACAAAAAGAAAATTTGTTGGTTAGTAACATAATAGTTTATTTAGTAAAAGTACTTCTAGTCTTAATTTTTTTATTGTGAGATATATAAAAAAAATCTATAAAGTAAGATTTTATTTTTATTTTTATTATTTTAAATATTAATTTTATGTAGTTCATTTTTATTATTTTAAATATTAATTTTCTATCGACTCATTTTTCACTTCACTAATTCATTAGTTTTATCCCACAGTGTAACTATTAAGCCAATACTGTAATATTCTTATATATATATATATATATATATATTATAGATCTAATTTTCAAAAAAAAAATACTTATTACTGTAAAAAATTGTATCGTATATAGTTTATATGATTTTTTTTTTAAAAAAGTACAAATTCGTGTAGACAATTAAAAAAAAATTCCAAAAAAAGTTCGAAATTCCAACTCCATGGCTACAAGAAAATCCTTGTTTGGAAGTGGTTGCATGCTAGAAAGATAGAAAGCGTAACACTTTTTTTTTTTTTTGCTAAATAACGATTCAATCCTGTATTTCAGAAGAAATAGAAGAAGAAGTGATCCCCTTCTCACTTAATACAGGACTTGATTAAGGGATTGAAGTGGTTCCCCCATGATCACATAAAATTACTAGGGGAAGGAGGGATGGGGATAAATAATCAAAACAATTGTGAAGTTTTGCCCATTTGGCAATTTCGTGCGCATATACATTCCCCAAGCGGGGGACAAAAACATACTTCCAATATTCTCTTTCTCTGAGCATAGACTTCATAGCATCTGTGGATTCTTTTCCAAGCCATTCCTCAACCGAGTGAATACCAGTAATTACCCTTATAACATTTAGAGAATCGCCTTCGAAGATGACTTTAGGAATGTCAGCCACATCGGCAATCAATGCAGCATTAAGAGCAGCAATAGCTTCAGCAGCAAAAACATCCCCAGCAAAATCTTTCCCAATCCAAACCCAAAAGAGTTGTCCCGTATGATCGCGAAAAACACAGGCAGAAATCGCAATTCCGTCTTTAAAAGCAGTGTTAAAATTTACTTTGACATAAGGGGAAGTCGAAGCCTACCAAGAGCGGGGAAGATTAAGAGTTTGCCTCTTCTAGGGTCGGGTAAGACTAGATTCCTAATAATCCTTCGCTGTCCTACTAATATGAAATGATAACACTTCCCATTGTTGAGTATCTTCCCCTACATGCAATTGATTTCTATATCTCCATACATTTTCCATCAACACCACGGCATAGTTAAGAAATTCTCGTTTCATGTCACTTGGGAAAGGGAATGCATTATCCAAATTCAACAGCTTCTTTATCCAGTCTTCCACTTTTCAGGTGGAAAATTTGTCTATTTTGAAATGCCATTTAGAATACCACCATAGACATTTGATAAGGGAACAGAGGAGAAAAATATGTTCCAAATTTTCAGTAGCAGAATGATAGATGCAATAGGATTGGTCTATCAAACCCAATACCCTGACCAATTTAGACTTTGTGGGTAGTAATTGGGAAACAACACGCCATAAAAAAATGTTTGTGATGACTATGTAGGCGGGAAGACCACAGAGATTTCCACAGTGTGCTGGGGAAAGAAGAAGTAGATGATAGAAGGATCGTGTGTGGTGAGAGGGATTAGTATTGTACCTCATCTAATGAATACTTCTGTAACACTTCACACGGTGAGGAAGCTGCACTACAACAATGTCAAACTCCTCCATTAATTCACATGGTGAGGGTCTAGCTTATTGATATATTATAAAGGATGGTACCTCCACCCTCAAAGCTCCTACCACCTCCGCTTCTAAGACTATGAAGAGATAAATCACGAGATATGTATCAATAAATAGCTAACTGAAACTATCTTTAACCACTACCACACAAGGGGTCAAATCCATACCCCCACCCTGCGGGTAGAAGCCTGACCATCACAACAACACTTCGACCACTTACTTATTGAGCTGTGCCCCAAGAGGCATAACCCCTACTTGAATTTATTGATATGTTATAATAAAAGTCTACTTGAATTTATTTAAATTTTTTATTAACAAAACTCGTGCTTAAAAATCAAAATGTCTTTAGCACAAAATATTATGCTCTAAATGTATCTTGTCTTTACCACGAATTTTACAAATTTCAAATACCTTTTCATTGTGACTTAATAAAATTGAAATTACTATATTTATTTTAAAATAAAAGAAAGACTAAACCCACACACTTTCAACTTAAATTTATATCCTTATCTATTAATATTTTATCAATTAAATATAAGTGATCTTTCATATTCTTATTTATAATCAATATGTCACTGTTTTGTATGTAGATTAATTTTTTTAATAATAAGTAATTAATAAAAGTTGAAAAGTTATTATATATATATATATATATATATATATATATATATATATATTACGTGTCTTTTCAATGGTCTCTATTTTTTCTTTTTTTAATCTTTAATATGTCTTCTATTTTGTTATTGTTTTAATCTATTAATAAAATATCTAATTTTAAAAATAAATAAATAAATACATTTTAATCATAGAAAACTCTATACTATGCTTACTACATACTTTTATTAGTTTTACAAAGTATGAAAAATAAATAAGAATAAAATTTTCAATATATGAATATTAATTCTTGCATAAGTTATTATTGTTTAATAATTTAATTTGTATGTAATTTTATATACTTAAATTAGTTTGATATTTATTCAAAATATATAATTTTGTTTAAAATTTGAAAATAAAAGATAAATAAAACAATGTTTCAAAATTAAAAGATAAGAATAACACTTTTATCTAATTAATAGATATTACCATTATAGATTTAAATTAAAAGAGTGTGGATCCTTATAATTCTTGTAACGCAATGTTACACAAAACAGTGCGTTACAAGAAGCGACGCAAAACAAAATTGTAAGAAAAAATCAACTTATGAGAATTAAATATGATGCAAAACAAAGCAGTTGAAGAAAATTAATTTAGAAAAATTAAATTTTCACTCTTTTAAATTTAACTCGTCAATATGTCACAATTTAATAAAATTTTATGTGTCATAAGTTGAATCTAGCCACTTGATAGGAGGCTTTTATAATTTTTATTATATATACGGCGTGATTTAAAATTTTAGTATTTATAAAGTTTTAAGAAAAAAAATAAGATTAAATTACATTTTAAAAAAATTGTAAATAAATTTGATTTGAATATAAAATTTGTAATGAGATTCTAAACAGTGACGTTCCTACGGAACCGATCATATTCTTAAGGATGCCACGTGTTTAAAACTATACACGTGTCGAGCTGAAATTTCTCGGTTCCATTAAAATGAGAGTAAAGAGTCGGGTTTTTGGGGAAACTGTCTCGAGTCTTTTCGAGCGAAATTCTTCAGGAATCAGCAGCTTTGCTGGATGGCTTCACTCCATGACAGCTGTAAACTCAAGAATTTGAAGCTATTTGAACGTCACACAAATATTAAAAAATAAAAATGCTGTAATTTTCCTAATTATTTTCTCTTTTTTTTTTTTTACCTATATGCCTTTTTTTTAAAAGGTTACCTGTTGAAATTCTTAATGAAATTATTTACTAAAAACTTATTTTTAGAGAATGCTAGTAAAAAACAAATTGGGATTTTCAATCTTGGAGTTGGATGCATTTATTAATCTTTGTAGGTCGAAGGAAAGTCAAAGCATGTTAGGATTTGCAAGAGAATCCATATGACATGTTTGTGAGGTATTTACATAAAAAAAAAAATGTGTCAAATTCATTATTCCATCAATCTTATTTATTTGTCACAATAAAAAAAATTTGATATTTCTTTTTATCTGTCACATTAAAAAAATTTAAGTGTCATTAATGTTAATTTTACTACTATACCCTTCTATTAAATAGATTTAAAAAATGAAAGTATAATAACTTTAAAGAGAATTGAGCAAACAAAGTAAAAAAATAGTTGTGAAAAATATTAAATCTAAGGATATTTTTAAAATATATAAACAAAATTGTATGAATTTAAAATATTAACTAAATTTTCTTAAATTGTGTGAGGTAGTTAATAGATAATTAAGGACAAATAGAGTATTAATTTATAAAAAATATTTTGACTTCTCACAGAAAAAAGGAAAAAAAAAAATCACTTGTCTAAGGCATAATTTCTCACACTCAGACAATATCATTGGTTATAGCGAAAAGAGAGAAAATAAGAAGAAGATGTAAATTTGAAGATAAATAGATGATTTAGGTTGTTTGAAAAGATGAAAGATAAGTAAATTAAAAAGAAAAGTTTTTTTTTCATGTAAGAAAAATAATTTATTTAAATTTAAATGAAGTGAAACATAAATCAAAATAATATTTTTATTTATTTTTATTCTAATTAAATAGTAAAATAGAAGAAAATTATATTTACTTATCTCACGTGAGTGAGATAAGATGACTTTTGGATATCAAATCGAGAATTTGAATTCCGTCCAAATTTATATGACTTTGAGTCTTATTTTATTTTATTAGAACGAGATTAAATATAAATTTATATAGAAGTGATTTATAGTCTCACATTCGAGGAAAGGATTTGAAAATTTAATAATTAAAATACAAATAGTTTGGCACCATTATATATAGTAGTACTAATTGCGTCAAGTGATGGGGAAATTTTTTACTATTTTCCAAGAGAAAATAAAAAGTGAAAAAAATTAAAATTGGAAACTCCCTTTCATTTGCTGCAAGTGCAACAGAGAAGCGGCTTCACCTAAACGGCAAGGCAAAGAGGAGAGTCTGTGTCATCAGTTTGGCAGTTGTCATAAACATTAAACATCACAATTAAAGATTCCTGAAAATCTATCGTAAATGGTTAAATGCTTCTCTCGCCTCCCTCAAAACCTCTCTTTCTAGTGACCTAAAGAGAGGGACTCCCGTCTCCTATCACTCTCCTACTCAAAAACAAACTGCCAAATTCTTGTTCTCATCTTCTTCCGCCGGAGCGTCGGTGCAGCTATTTGTATATATACATATAAATACAAAGCACATGCCAGATTCTTGGTGTTTTGGGGACCAAAACATCAGCATGCAAACACTGAATTAGTCATGGTGATGTAAAACCACCAATGGGTTGTGGGTACTCACTGGTTTTGAGCCTTTCAAATAGGAAAGTTTCTATCTATAATATACGTTGCTTGTGAAACAGAGCCATACAAAGGAAAGGCGAGGAGGAAAGATGAAGAATGAAGAACAAGTTCGGTCTCTCTTCGGAATTTCACTAACAGAGAGGCCCAAATGGCAGCAGTTCCTCATTTGCTCTTCTGGGTTCTTCTTTGGTTATCTCGTTAATGGCATCTGTGAGGTATATTTAATCCGTCCTCATTAAACCCTTAAATTTCTCAGTCTGTTACACTTTCGTCTACTTTCTGACGATGGAAGATGCTGAAATGGTTAATTATGAATCGGAAGATGCTGAACTGGTTAATTATGAAGAAGAGATAGCATTCAAGTAACTGGTTTTGCCAGGTTGCAGTATGATTTATTTGTTTCTTTTCCTTTCTTGGGTGTCCATTGTTTTCCTCTTGCAGTTCAATCTCTCTCTTGGCGTTCGTTGATATTTAGGCGTCGCCGGTCAAAGAGTTCCTTTGATGCTTTTTGTCTTTATTTGTTTGCCCATGTTTGATTTTTGATAATCGAATTATTGCATAATGAAGTATAATTTAGCACTTGGATTTAGGATTAGTTCACAAGTCAGTCGTTGTCATCATATTATTATCATCGTCTAAATTGCATAATATTGTTTGTCCTGGACCTACGAGTTCCTATCAAATTATGGGTCCCAATCCAAATTTGGCATTATCTATTAGAATTATCGCAGAAGTGCATCATGGAAAATGAAGAATATTTTCGACCTGTTGTTTCACACCCAAAAAATTAGCCCTTTTTTTAATTAATTATTTTTTTGAGGATGGAGTGGTTAAGGAGCGAGGTGTTGCAAAAAAATTTCCCCTAGTCTCGTGGAATAAGTAATGACAATGACCTGTGCAGGGATCGACGTTACTATGCCATGACTTAGAGATCCTGTTTCCACTACCAGTCCATTTTCTTCTACCAGCAATATTCTATTGTTTTTGTCTATAGTTACATGTTCTTGAGCTGCATTATATGTTTGCTGATTTAAAAGTATACCAATTTCAGGAATATGTATACAATAGGCTCCATTTCAGGTCAGTTTCGCAGTTGAATGTGGTTGTTTCTCTGAGTATTTTGGCTTAATTATTGCTTGATGGTTATTTTACTTCCTGCAGCTACGGTTGGTACTTTACATTTGTTCAAGGATGGGTATATCTTTTCCTGATTTACTTGCAAGGCTTCACCACGAAGCAAATGGTGAATCCCTGGAAGACTTATGTGAAGCTTTCTGCTGTGCTTATGGGCTCACACGGACTTACCAAGGGGTCACTGGCATTTCTTAACTACCCAGCTCAGCTCATGTTTAAATCAACAAAGGTGAATGTGTACCAGTCCTGTATCTGTTAGAGTGTGACGTAGTAAAATTTCCCTGTTTTGTTCTCCTATCTATCTAGGCTGCTGCTCCTAGATCCTTTGGGAAGGCTGCTTTTCTTGAGAAGTGAAAAGGGAAATTCATTTCTTGACTAATTTATGGTTTTGTTCTTATATTTTTTTATTGATAACAGGTCTCAATCAATCAGCCATATTTTCCATTTTATGTTTCAGGTTTTGCCCGTTATGATAATGGGTGCCTTCATTCCGGGATTAAGACGGAAATACCCGTTTCAAGAATATGTATCTGCTGTCCTTTTAGTAGTGGGCCTAATTCTTTTCACCTTAGCGGACGCACAAACTTCACCCCACTTTAGCATGATTGGAGTTTTTATGGTTTCTGGAGCATTGATTATGGATGCATTTTTGGGGAATTTCCAAGAGGCTATCTTTACCATGAATCCTGAAACCACACAAGTGAGGAGCAGTTGCTCTGACTTTATATTGGATTTATTGGTTGTGCAACATATATAGTCATGAAAAATTGTGGTTATACATTCTCTTTGCAGATGGAGATGCTATTCTGCTCTACCGTTGTCGGCTTGCCTTTCTTAATTCCACCTATGCTTTTGACAGGAGAAATCTTTAGGGCATGGAGCTCATGTTCTCAGGCAAATTTCAGATCATCATCTTTGTCCTTTTCTTTCTAACCCAACCTCGCACTTTACCTATGTAGTTTCTCTCCTGCAGCATCTTTACGTTTATGGGGTTCTGGTTTTTGAGGCCATGGCTACCTTTATTGGTCAAGTCTCAGTCCTTTCCCTGATTGCCATATTTGGTGCTGCTACCACCGCAATGGTATGTGCACAAAACCTATATCTCTTCATTTGTCACATGGTTTCTTCAAGTTACTCATTAAGCTTATAAACTAGTACAACTGATCCTCAAAAGGGCCTCACAAAGATATCAAATTCTCGAACCAGAAGTTCAAAATTTTTAGGCTATAAGAATCTGAATCATTCACTTTGTACCATGCTTAACCATATCACAGGTGACCACAGCAAGGAAGGCAGTAACACTTCTGCTGTCCTATTTGATATTCACAAAGCCACTAACCGAAGAGCATGTAACTGGACTGCTACTGATAACTATGAGCTTTATATTGAAGATGGTACCTGATATCAAACCCTCAGCTTCTGCACACAAGACTCCCAAATCATCATCTTCTGCCCTCAAGACTTACAAATCATCACCAAACGAAGATGGCCCTTCTCAGTTGAAGATTGATGAAGAGGAAGAAGAGAAACCATTAGTCTGAAGATAAGATTTATTTCAATTAAAGTATATATATAATTGATGTACAACTTTTCCAAGAAACCAAGCTAAGTATGCCCTCAGTCGATATATTAACACTATGTTTGGTATTATGCTTGGTTGGAGTGGAAGGAGGAAGTTTTTAATGAAGGAAAGTAAATTTGAGAGTAAATGAAAAAAAAAAAATCATTTTTGGTCTGGACTTGTGTATCTTGCAAGCTTGTAGAGATTACAGGTATCTAAAGACAAAAGAAAATGAGTTTTGCTGGAAGACAGAATAGGGAGAATCTGTGCTAACAAAAGAGTTTCCGGGGAGAGCTTGTACTTTTCTAGGCCAAATAGTGGACCCAATCCATATTGGTCCATTAGCACTTCTTTAGAATGCGCCCAAAGATCCGCGATCCAACCCAACCATGATCATCTTATCGGAAATAAAGGGAAATTATTCCACATTTGTTATAAAATTAGAGTAGTGTTAGAATAAAATCTACACACTACACACTAAGAAAATTTTAACTATTCTTTGCACAAGAATTTCTCTTCAAACTTCTCTCTTTCTTTCTCTCACAATTATTTCTCTAATATTTCTTTCGCTAATCTTTCTTGAAATGATGGTGTATTACAAGCTTAGAGTATAACTCTATTTATAGAGCTCTAATTAGTGGAATACATCATGGCATACATCATCTTCAACTAATCTCAATTAATGGTGTCTCCACTAAATGGTGGACATCCATACAAATCTTCTAATAATTCACATAAATCCATAATTAGTGGAGTCTCCACTAATTAATAGAGATTCTAATAATTCATAACACTCCCCTTGGATGTCCATCCATACATAAAGAATATACATCGTTAAAACCTTACTAGATAAAAACCCAATGGGAAAAAAAAATCTAATGAAGGAAAAAGAGTACACTATTCTATATGTCTGTTTATTACTCCCCCTAATGAGATGATTCCTTTAAATCTTTAAACCGACGCATACCGATTTTATATCTCAACTTCTCAAATGTTGCAGTCGGTAAAGTTTTCGTAAAAATATCTGCGAGGTTATCACATGACCGAATTTGTAGCACATCAATTTCACATTTCTTCTGGAGTTCATGAGTAAAGAAGAATTTTGGTGAAATATGTTTTGTCCGATCTCCTTTAATATATCCTCCTCATAATTGAGCTATGCAAGCTGCATTGTCTTCATAAAGAGGAATTGGAATATCTTTGATTGATGATAATCCACAACTTTCTCGGATATAATGAATCATGGATCTTAGCCATACACATTCTCGACTTGCTTCATAAATGGTTATAATTTCAGCATGATTTGAAGAAGTTGCTGCTATAGATTGTTTCGTAGAACGCCATGATATAGCAGTATTTCCACATGTAAATAGATAGCCCGTTTGAGAACGTGCTTTATGTGGATCAGATAAATAATCAGCATCTGCACAACCTATCAATGTTGGACTGGTTTTATTTGAATAAAATAATCCGAGATCAATTGTACCTTGGAGATATCGAAGGACTTGTTTAATTCCATTCCAATGTCGTCGTGTTGGTGAAGAACTAAATCTTACTAATAAATTGACAGCAAAAGCAATATCAGGTCGTGTATTATTAGCAAGATACATCAATGCACCAATTGCACTGAGATATGGTACTTCAGGACCAATGAGTTCTTCATCATTTTCTTGAGGTCGAAAAGGATCTTTATCCACATTTAATGATCGAACGATCATTGGAATACTCAATGGATGTGCTTTGTCCATGTAAAATCTTTTTAGCACTTTTGTTGTATATGTTGATTGATGAATAAATGTTCCACTCTCCAGATGTTCAATTTGTAAACCAAGGCAAAATTTGGTTTTACCAAAATCCTTGATTTCGAATTCTCTTTTTAAATAATCAATTGTTTCTTGGAGTTCTTCAGGAGTTCCAATAAGATTAATATCATCAACATATATAGCTAATATCACAAATTTAGAACCAGATTTCTTAATAAAAACACATGGACATACCTGGTCATTTTTAAATCCCGCTTTCAATAAATATTCACTAAGACGTGTGAATCACATGCGCCCAGATTGCTTCAGGCCATATAATGATTTCTGCAACTTGATGGAGTAATTTTCACGAGGATAATGTTTATATGCTTCAGGCATATGAAATCCTTCGGGGATTTTCATGTAAACATCATTTTCTAAATTTCCATACAAGTAAGCAGTGACAACATCTAATAGGCTCATATCTATCTTTTCATGTGCTCCCAAACTGATAAGATATCGAAGTGTAATAGCATCAACAACAGGAGAATAAGTTTCATCATAATCAATACCTGGTCTTTGTGAAAAACCTTGGGCTACTAATCGCGCTTTATATCGAACGATTTCACTCTTTTCATTGCGCTTTCGCACAAATATCCATTTGTAGCCAACAGGTTTTACACCTTTCCGGTATTCGGATCGCAGTCCGAAGACTTCACGTTTTGTTAGTGCATTTAACTCCGATTGAATCGCATCTTTCCATTGCAGCCAATCTTTTCTATGCCGACATTCATCAACTGATATTGGTTCAGAATCATCATTATCATGTGTGACATCAAGAGATATATTGTATGCAAATATATTATCAATAACAGCTTTCTATCCGATTCCAACTTCTACCGGAAGTGGTATAATTGATAGAAATTTCAGTGTTACTTTCATCAACTTCGGTTCTTTGTCATCGGTTCTCTCTTGGTCTTTATCATTCTTTTCTTCAATATGATCTTCTGGATCAGTTAATCCTCTTTTCTTTCGAGGATTTTTAGAACCAAGAGGTCGACCACGCTTTTGGCGTGTTTTTGACTCAGCAGCTATAGGTATAATATTTTGTTCTGCTGGAACTTTAATTCGAATAGGAGCATTTATAGTCGGAATATGCGATTTTGTAATTCTTCCGGAGTCAACAAAAGCGCTCGGCATTTGATTTGCAATGCTTTGCAAATGAATTATCTTTTGAACTTCAAGTTCACATGCGCTTGTGCACGGATCAAGATAATTTAATGATGTTGTCCAAGCAAGATCCTTTTTATGTCGTTTTGGTTCTCCCCTAATTTAGGGAATAATGATTCATCAAAATGACAATCAAGTAAATATTGTCGTGAATACATCTCCGTCGTGGGTTCAACATACCCGATAATAGAGGGAGAATCATATCCAACGTAGATCCCATTTCTTCTTTGAGGACCCATCTTTATACGTTGGTTTGGTGCAATTGGAACATATACAGCACACCCAAAAATTCTTAAATGAGCTATATTTGGCTCGGAACCAAAAGCCAATTGTAAGGGAGAAAATTTGTGATAACTTGTTGGCCTTAGGCGTACAAATGCTCGCAAAGATGCAAAATAGCATGTCCCTAGCAGCTTGTCGGGAGATTTGTTCTCATTAATAACGGTCTAGCAATTAATTGTAACCGTTTAATGAATGATTCAAACTAGACCATTCTGAGTATGAACATGAGCTACTGGATGTTCAATAGTAATGCCAATTGACAGGCAATAAGCATCAAAAGCTTGGGAGGAATATTCTCTAGCATTATCTAGACGGATCATTTTGATCGGATAATCTGAAAATTGCGCTCTTAAGCGAATTATTTGGGCAAGCAATCTCGCGAACGCCAGGTTGCGAGTTGATAATAAACTAACATGCGACCATCGGGTCGATGCATCAATTAAAATCATAAAGTATCTGAATTGCCCACATGGTGGATTAATTGGTCCACATATATCACCATGAATTCTTTCTAAAAATACTGGAGACTCAAACTCCACTTTTGTTGGAGATGGTTTCATAATCAATTTCCCTTGAGAACATGCAGCACATGAAAATTTATCAGATGTCAAAATCCTTTGACTTTTTAAATGATGACCATGTGTATTTTCAATTATTCTTCGCATCATAATAGTTCCTGGATGACCCAAACGGTCATGCCAAATGATAAATGTAACAGGATCAGTAAATTTCTGATTTACTGAATGATGCATTTCAATTGCATGGATTTTTGTGCTATAAAGGCCAGAAGAAAGAGATGGTAGCTTTTCTAATAAAGATTTCTTACCCGACATTATTTGAGTAATACAGAGATACTCAAAACTATTTTCTTCTATTGTTTCAATGTGATATCCATTTCGGCGAATATCTTTAAAGATTAATAAATTTCTTCGAGATTTTGAAGAAAATAACGCTTTAGGAATACCAACATTTGTTCCTCCGGGTAATACAATGTTAGCTCTTCCAGAGCCTTCAATCAACTTTACACTACCACCTATAGTATTAACATTTGTTTCTCCCATCTGCAGGTAAGAGAAATATTTTTTATCTTTCAATATGGTGTGTGTTGTACCACTATCAATTAGGCATATATCTTCAATGCCATTTGTGTATCCAGTAAGCGAAATAATAGCCATCTGGGCATAACAAAACATTTATAAATGTAAATACTCAAATAATAAAAACCTTAAACGATAAGTACTATTACAATGCCAAAAATATAAAATATAAAAGAAACATATTAAAAGTAAACTTTTAATTATTTTGAACACTTCCATCACCAATCAAATGCTCAAAGAAATCAGCCACGTCTAAATGAGTTACATCAACATCGTCAAGGTTGATATCATTATTATCATGAAGAGAATGTTGTAGAGTAAAATTTGTTTCAACATTTTTGCCTTTCTTCTCAATAGACGCCTGATACAGATCAACAAGGTGTTTTGCAGTACGACAGGTACGAGACCAATGACCTTTTATACCACAACGATAACATTTATCTTCATAATTTTTAGGAACATCATTTCCTTTTCCTTTCACGTTAGTTTTTGGCCACTTCTGGTGGTTGTCATTATTTCTCGTAACTTTATTTTGACTGTTGCGATCATAATGAATATTTTTATCACGACTATATATATGTCCACGGCCACGGCCATATCCACGACCACAACCACGACCACGACCTCTTCCAGGGCCAAAATTACGAGTTCTAACATCATTCACTTCCGGGAATGGAGTAGAACCTGTTGGTCGAGATTCATGATTTTTCATTAATAACTCATTATTTTGCTCAGCTACGAGAAGACAAGATATCAATTCTGCATATTTCTTGAATCCCTTTTCTCGATATTGCTGCTGCAAGAGCACATTCGAGGCATGAAAAGTAGAAACAATTTTTTTCCAACATATCATCATCAGTAATATTTTCTCCACACAGTTTTAGCTGCGAGCTAATTTTAAAAATAGCAGAATTATACTCACTAACAGATTTAAAATCTTGTAATCGCAAATGCATCCAGTCATACCGTGCCTTTGGAAGGACGACCATCTTCTGGTGATCGAACCTTTCTTTTTATCCACATGACATATGGATCTCATTTTTTTTAGCATTTAGATGCATTTCTGTATGACATATAATTTTTTTTTCAGAAATATCAAGGGCTACAAATTCGAATTTAGCGAGATCAATAAATGTGTACCTGTCTTTTGGCTTTAATAACGGCAGAGACTCGTGCTGATAACGTGTTATAAAATTAGGGTAGTGTTAGAATAAAATCTACACACTACACACTAAGAAAATTCTAACTATTCTTTGCACAAGAATTTCTCTTCAAACTTCTCTCTTTCTTTCTCTCACAATTCTTTCTCTAATCTTTCTTTCACTAATCTTTCTTTCACAAAATGATGGTGTATTACAAGCTTAGAGCATAGCTCTATTTATAGAGCTTTAATTAGTGGAATACATCATGCCATACATCATCTTCAACTAATCTCAATTAATGGTGTCTCCACTAAATGGTGGACAACCATAAAAATCTTCTAATAATTCACATAAATCCATAATTAGTGGAGCCTCCACTAATTAATGAAGATTCCAATAATTCATAACAACATTAGTTTTTTTTTTCCTACAAGGATTGCAAGGTAGGGGAGGGGGGAGTTTGGGGGTGTTTGTTCTGGTTCAAAAAATCCCATATTTCTTGGCAGTATGCTAAATTGTTTGTCTTTTGAAATGGAGTTAGTCGCAGGCTGGAAACTTATGGTGTATTTGAAAAATCACTTTAATTTGAAATATGTTATGAATTATTGAAATCTCCATTAATTAGTGGATGCTCCACTAATTATGGATTTATGTGAATTATTAGAAGATTTTTATGGATGTCCACCATTTAGTGGAGACACCACTAATTAAGATTAGTGGAAGATGATGTATGCCATGATGTGATTCACTAATTAGAGCTCTATAAATAGAGCTATTCTCTAAGCTTGTAATAGACCATCATTTTGTGAAAGAAAGATTAGTGAAAGAAAGATTAGAGAAAGAATTGTGAGAGAAAGAAAGAGAGAAGTTTGAAGAGAAATTCTTGTGCAAAGAATAGTTAGAATTTTCTTAGTGTGTAGTGTGTAGATTTTATTCTAACACTACCCTAATTTTATAACACGTTATCAGCACGAGTCTCTACCGGTACAAAAGTCAGAAGACTAAGCACGAGTTTCTGCCGTTAACAAAACTAGAAGACAGGTACGCATTTATTGATCTCTATGGCTAATCTCGCTAAACTCGAATTTGTAGCCCTTGATATTTCTGGAAAAAATTATATGTCATGGGTTCTCGATGCAGAAATGCATCTAAATGCTGAAGGCCTTAGTGAAACTATTCAAGCAAATAATAGTGCATCTGCACAACACAAGGCTAAAGCTTTGATTTTTATTCGTCGTCATCTCGATGAAAATTTGAAAATGGAATATCTTACCGAAAAAGATCCATATGTCATGTGGGTAAATTTAAAAGAAAGATTTGACCACCTGAAGATGGTCGTACTACCCACTGCACGGTATGAATGGTTGCACCTGAGGTTGCAAGATTTTAAAACCGTGAATGAATATAGTTCCGCAATGTATAAAATTACATCTCAATTAAAATTATGCGGAGAAAAAGTGACTGATGAAGATATGTTGGAGAAGACATTCTCCACCTTTCATGCCTCAAATATTGTCCCGCAAAGAACAATATCGAGAAAAGGGGTATACAAAATTTACAGTATTTAATTATCGCCCTCCTCATTGCGTAAAAGAATAATGAGTTATTATTGAGAAATCATGAAGCCGCACCAATCGGCTCAACAAAGACTCCCAAAGTGAATGTTGTTGGCTTTAGCAGAAGCCATCGTTATAGTCGTGGTCGTGGCCATGGCTGTGGCCGTGGTCGTGGTTATGGTCGTAGACACGTTCGATATTTCCCTTATCACAATCATAATCAAACTGTGAGAAATATTGGCCACCTGAAGTGGAATAGAAAAGATCATAAGGGAAAAGAAAAAGAAATTGAAGAAAATCATGAGGATATATGTTATAGATGTGGCATGAAAGGTCATTGGTCACGAAACTGTCGTACGGCTAAGCATTTAGTTGAATTATATCAAGCTTCATTGAAAAATAAAAATGTGGAAGCAAATTTTTTTTCAACATCCAATAAATGATGCTGATGATGATGATATTGATCCTGAAAATCTTAATATCAATATTACCCATATGGATGTATCGGATTTTTTTGAACACCCAGACGGTAGGATAGACCATTTAATTGGTGATGGCAGTGTCCAGAAGAACTAAAGCCTCACCCTGATATTTTTGTATTTTCATTTTCATTCTATTTTAATAATATTTACGTTTGCAAATATATATTTGTGTTCAGATGGCTGTTGTTAATAATGATGTATGCATTATTGATAGTGAAACTACACACACCATACTAAAAAATGAGAAATATTTTTCTGATCTCAAAATGGGAGAAATAAATATTTATACAATAAACGGTAGTGCAAATGTAATTGAGGGCTCCGGAAGAACTAGTATATTGTTGCCTAAATGAACAATAATTATTATTGATAAGGCACTGTTTTCCTCAAAATCCAGAAGAAATTTATTGAGTTTTAAAGATATCCGCAGAAATGGGTATCATGTTGAAACAAATGAGGAAAATAGGATTGAGCATCTTTTTATTACTCAAATGCATTTGGGTAAGAAATCTGTATTAGAAAAACTGCCGTCTTTTTCTACTGGCCTATATTTTGTAAAAATACGTACAATTGAAATTCATCATCTAGTAAACCAGAAGTTTACTGATCCTATTACTTTTAGCATTTGGCATGACCGGTTGGGTCATCCGGGATCTACCATGATGAGAAGAATAATTGAGAATACACATGGTCATCCTTTAAAAAATAAAAGGATATTAACATCAGAAAAATTCGCATGTACTGCATGTTTCCTAGGAAAATTAATTGTTAAACCATCACCAGTAAAAGTAGGAGTTGAAAGTCCTACATTTCTCGAACGGATTTACGGAGATATTTGTGGACCTATTGATCCACCATGTGGACCGTTCAAATATTTTATGGTCTTAATTGATGCATCATCCCGATGGTCACATGTATGTTTATTATCTAATCGCAACCTGGCGTTTGCGAGATTACTTGCTCAAATAATTAAATTACGAGCACAATTTTCGGACCATCACATTAAAAATATCCTTTTGGATAATGCTGGTGAATTTTCATCACATGCTTTTGATGCATATTGCATGTCAATTGGGATTAATGTTGAACATCCTATAGCTCATGTTCACACACAAAATGGTCTTGCTGAATCTTTGATTAAACGATTACAATTAATTGCTAGACCATTATTAATGAAAACAAATCTCCCAATATCTGGCTGGGGACATGCTATTCTACATGCCGCAACACTTGTACGTATAAGACCAGCCTAGTTATCATAAATTCTCTCCTTTGCAATTGGCTTTTGGGTCGAACCAAATATTGCTCATTTAAGAATTTTTGGGTGTGCTCGTATATATTTCAATTGCACCAAACTAACGTACAAAGATGGGTCCTCAAAGAAGAAAGGGGATATACGTTGGATATGATTCTCCCTCTATTATCGTGTATGTTAAACCCCCGACAGAGATGTATTCACAAGCAAGATTTGCTCGATTGTCATTTTGATGAATCATTATTCCCTAAATTAGGGGGAGAACCAAAACAAGATAAAAAGGATCTTGCTTGGACAACATCATTAAATTATCTTGATCCGCGCACAAGCGCATGTGAACTTGAAGTTCAAAAGATAATTCATTTTCAAAGCATTGCAAATCAAATGCCGTACACTTTTGTTGACTCTAGAAGAGTTACAAAATCGCATATTCCAGACCTATAAATGCTCCTATTCGAATTAAAGTTCCAAGCAGAACAAAATATTATACCTATAGTCGCTGAGTCAAAAACACGTCGTAAGCGTGGCCGACCTCTTGGTTCTAAAGATAAAAATCCTCGAAAGAAAAGAGGATTAACTGATCCGAAGATCATATTGAATAAAAGAATGATAAAGACCAAGAGAGAATTGATGACAAAGAACCATAAGTTGATGAAAGTAACACTCGAAATTTCTATCAATTATACCACTTCCGTAGAAGTTGGAATCGGATAGAAACTGTTATTGATAATATATTTGCATACAATATATCTCTTGATGTTACACAGGATAATGATGATCATGAACCAATATCGCTTGATGAATGTCGGCATAGAAAAGATTGGTTGTAATGGAAAGATGCGATTCAATCGGAGTTAAATGCACCGACAAAACGTGAAGTCTTCGGACTCGCAATCCGAATACCGTAAGGTGTAAAACCCGTTGGCTACAAATGGATATTTGTGCGAAAGCGTAATGAAAAGAGTGAAATCGTTCGATATAAAGCGCGATTAGTAGCCCAAGGTTTTTCACAAAGACCAGGTATTGATTATGATGAAACTTATTCTCCCGTTGTTGATGCTATTACACTTCGATATCTTATCGGCTTAGCAAGACATAAAAAGATAGATATGCGCCTATTAGATGTTGTCACTCGCTTACTTGTATGGAAATTTAGAAAATGATGTTTACATGAAAATCCCCGAAGGATTTCATATGCCTGAAGCATATAAACATTATCCTCGTGAAAATTACTCCATCAAGTTGCAGAAATCATTATATGGCCTGAAGCAATCTGGACGCATGTGGTTCACACGTCTTAGTGAATATTTATTGAAAGCGGACTTTAAAAATGATCAGGTATGTCCATGTGTTTTTATTAAGAAATCTGATTCTAAATTTGTGATATTAGCTATATATGTTGATGATATTAATCTTATTGAAACTCCTGAAGAACTCCAAGAAACAATTGATTATTTAAAAAGAGAATTCGAAATCAAGGATTTTGGTAAAACCAAATTTTGCCTTGGTTTACAAATTGAACATCTGGAGAGTGGAACATTTATTCATCAATCAACATATACAGCAAAAGTGCTAAAAAGATTTTACATGGACAAAGCACATCCATTGAGTATTCCAATGATCGTCCGATCATTAAATGTGGATAAAGATCCTTTCCGACCTCAAGAAAATGATGAAGAACTCATTGGTCCTGAAATACCATATCTCAGTGCAATTGGTGCATTGATGTATCTTGTTAATACTACACGACCTGATATTACTTTTGCTGTCAATTTATTAGTAAGACTTAGTTCTTCACCAACACGACGACATTGGAATGGAATTAAACAAGTCATTCGATATCTTCAAGGTACAATTGATCTCGAATTATTTTATTCAAATAAAACCAATCCAACATTGATAGGTTATGCAGATGTTGGTTATTTATCTGATCCACATAAAGCACATTCTCAAACGGGCTATCTATTTACATGTGGAAATACTGCTATATCATGGCGTTCTACGAAACAATCTATAGCAGCTACTTCTTCAAATCATGCTGAAATTATAGCCATTCATGAAGTAAGTCGAGAATGTGTATGGCTAAGATCCATGATTCATTATATCCGAGAAAGTTGTGGATTATCATCAATCAAAGATATTCCAACTCCTCTTTATGAAGACAATACAGCTTGCATAGCTCAATTACGAGGAGGATATATTAAAGGAGATCGGACAAAACATATTTCACCAAAATTCTTCTTTACTCATGAACTCCAGAAGAAATGTGAAATTGATGTGCTACAAATTCGGTCATGTGATAACCTCGCAGATATTTTCACGAAGACTTTACCGACTGCAACATTTGAGAAGTTGAGATATAAAATCGGTATGCGTCGGTTTAAAGATTTAAAGGAATCATCTCATCAGGAGGAGTAATAAACATACATATAGAATAGTGTACTCTTTTTCCTTCACTAGATTTTTTTTCCCACTGGGTTTTTATCTAGTAAGGTTTTAACGAGTCATATTCTTTATGTATGGATGGACATCCAATGGGGAGTGTTATGAATTATTGGAATCTCCATTAATTAGTGGAGGCTCCACTAATTATGGATTTATGTGAATTATTAGAAGATTTTTATGGATGTCCACCATTTAGTGGAGACACCACTAATTAAGATTAGTGGAAGATGATGTATGCCATGATGTAATCCACTAATTAGAGCTCTATAAATAGAGCTATTCTCTAAGCTTGTAATAGACCATCATTTTGTGAAAGAAAGATTAGTGAAAGAAAGATTAGAGAAAGAATTTTGAGAGAAAGAAAGAGAAAAGTTTGAAGAGAAATTCTTGTGCAAAGAATAGTTAGAATTTTCTTAGTGTGTAGTGTGTAGATTTTATTCTAACACTACCCTAATTTTATAACAGAATATTATTATTTTAAAAAAATTATAATGTATTAATAACATATTATATTTTTATTTTAAATTTGATTTAATTTTATTATATTTAATAATTTTTTATTATATTTTTATACGTTGAACTCAATTTACTTGTAGCTAGTCTCTACCCAATCGATGAAGAATCATGGTTGGCCCGTACCACTACAAACAGGGGTCGGTCTATAGTCTATACTATTGTGCCAAAGCTTGGATTTGACGTGTTTTATTTTTTATTTTAATAATAAATATTTTTATTATTTTTTAAACGAAATATAATATGAATAATAAATATTTTTAAATTTATCTAATTTCAAATAGTGTGTTTTATTGATGTAAAAAGAAAATTGCACCCTTTCCCAATTTACTTAATCTAACCAAATTAAATATAAATTTGCGAGCTTATCTAATATTGACAAGTGAATCGATTTAACCTGTCGAGTCGACATGTCAGGCTCGATCGATTTGGTCTGCGAGCCGAACCGATCACAATGTGGTGGGCCGATCCAGGGCCAGTCCTAGGGTGCAGGCCGCCTTAAGACCCATCGGCCTAGTCCGCTTTGAAGAGAATTAAAGTTTTTTTTTTTTTTGGTCCCTCGATGTCAATGGTCAAGATTTTTTTTTTTTTTTTTACTTTTGAACCCCCAACGACTATATTCTCCTTGTAACCTCCCAAAACTCTACAAATACTCACAATTCATTCTAAAATTCACCAAATACTCTCTAACTCTCTTATTTTCATTCTTCTTTTTCTCATAATCCTCAAATCTCTTTATTTTCTCTACAAAAAGTATTAGAAAAGAATTTATTTTTTAATATTTTTTTCAATTCTTCAAGTAAAATCTTCGTATTTTCAAAGATTATTGAGTGACGGAATAGTGGATAGTTCAAATTTTGAAGAAGACAATAAGTAAAGCTCTATAAAGTGTTATTGTTTTTGGTCATTAACTCGTTAGTGTTTTTTAATCTTACATTCTTATTTTTTAGTTTTATTAATTGTTTATTTGTTTTAGTTATTTGTTTAATGTTTAAGTTAATTTATAAGTTATTTATATTTTTAATTTTCTTATTTCAATATTTGTTAATATTTTATTTTTTTTGAACTTTTATTTAAATTTTAATTGATTATTTTTGTTTAGATATAATAGATTCAAATCAATATCATCACTTTTATCGAATTAAATGAAAAAAAAAAAAGAGAAGGAATGACGATAGGCCTGGACCCTATCGGGCCTAGAGTTTCTGACCTTGAGTCCAACCTAGCCCAACCGCATTAGCATGGGATTGACTTAGCTCGACTCATATGACAATGCTACGCTTACATGCTTTCGTCTTTCACTATGAGTTAATTTAATAAAATTAAAATATAGAGATTAAAGTATAAGTATTTAAAATTTAAAAATTAAAACTTAAAATTAAGTCTAAATTTAAATTTTAAATGAATTATAATTTATTTTTATAATATATTGTTATTATAATTTAAATTAAATATTAATAATTAAAAATATTTAATTTTTATTTTTTAAAAAATTTATAATAAAATTTTAATATGTTTTAATTAATTAAATAATTTAAAAATTTTATTAAGTATTTAATTAATTAAATACTTAATATTAATAGTTAAAAAAACCAAACGGCTTTTTAACAGTTTAATCCACCGAAAAAGAAAAAAGAAAAAAAAAATGGAAGCCTCTTCAATAAACTCCGCCGACGAGGTAATTTCTCCGTCGTGGCTAATTTTTCAGCTCTTCTCAATTCAAAAGAAATTTGTTGGCGACAAAGCACAGTTGCCACCATCTCCAGGAATCCAGAGGTCTATTGTGCTATTCGTGACCGAAGCTTGAAGGAGCTACAATGGCTTCATCCACCGCCCTCCGCGAGCTGCAACGTGACCTAGAGAACAAGGCCAACGATCTCAGTAAACTCCAGAAAGGCATGCTTTTTATTCTCTTGCTTCATTCATTTTCGCCTCTTTCTATAAACCCTAGGATCTATCTACACATTCGTTGGTGTGGTATGTTTTTTTTTTTTTTTTAATGGGTTAGTGTATTGGAATTATTGATTGATTTTCTTGATCCTTTAGACATAGCCAAGAATCATCAAGTCAGGAAGAAGTACACTATTCAGCTTGGAGAAAACGAGCTTGTACTCAAGGTTCGTCTCTATTGGGCTCTCTGCGTTGATATACGCACGTCTACTTCAGAGTTGACATGATTTGTATTCTGTTTAATTTCTGGTCTCGTGAAGGAACTGGACCTGTTGAACGACGACGCCAATGTTTACAAATTGATAGGTCCTGTGCTAGTGAAGCAGGATTTAGCGGAGGCTAGAGCCAATGTTCGCAAGCGAATAGAATACATCTCTGCTGAATTGTAATCTTCTTTTCTGTCTCTGTCTTGGGTTAAAGTTCCATTCTTGTTTGATTTATTTGAACTTCCTTTCTTTTTGTTTTTCTATTTGGGAAGTTTTTAAGTTATTATTGCTACGGGTGATGGTTTAAATTTATTGACAAGGATATCTTTTTTCCTACTTTCTCCATTTACTATTGTAAATTAGTGCAAAGGAAGATGCTTGGTGGTTAATGGTGAATGCCTCCTTCGAATAAAATGTGAATTGGGCATATTTTGCCGTTACAGATTGTTACTGTATTATGGGTAGTCTGGCCCTATTTTGTTATAGAAGAACATAATGATCTCACATTCCAACTTTTTGTCGGGGTTGCTTTTCCGCGACTGAGAATTTGTCATAGCTTCAGATCAGGTTTCCACGGAATAGCTGAGAAAGTAAAAGATCCCCCCATACATAAATGAGTTAGGAGATGTAATAATGTGTCATTTGACAGAGAATGCAAGCTGAGATGTTTAGTTTGTCCTGGAGTGTATATTCAATTGTGTTGTTGTGATGCAGTTTTTATAGTTTGCAGAATTTGCGTTGGCACTTTTTATCATTTGTCACGCAGGGATGTCTTTACCTATAGAATGTGCCACAATTTTGAGCTATATTGAGAAACAGGAAACTGTTTAGACCTCCAATTGCATGACTCAATCTGTTGTTATTGTTATTCCTAAATTGTGTTTTTATGCACAGGAAGCGTTTGGATACTACACTTCAAGATTTAGAAGACAAACAAAAGGGCAAGCAAGAAACGGTTTGTAAACTATTTATGAGCTCATAGTTTATGTTGCAGATTCTTTTAAAGTATTCACGAATGATGCTCACTTGTGTATTCAGAAGTGCCTTTTACTGTCTATGGTTTAACACCATAGCTTATTATCCCCATAATACCCCCTAATACTTAGGATTTGGATGAAAAACATTGATTATGAGTGATTTTGCAAATGGTCAAAAATTGCCCCTCTATGGCTAATCACTTCTATGCTTGTATAGTAGTGATTGTCTTATGAGTGATTTTGTAAACGGTCAAAATTTACCCCTATATGGTTAATCACTTCTATGCTTCTATAGTAGTCAATGCCTTTTTATACACAAGTACTAAACAATTTGCTTTGTTCCCTAATTGATCAGTTTCGAGAGGAAAATGAATATTGTTAAGGAAGAAAATGTTCATTTGTATGCAAGTTATCTAGAGCTTTTGCAAAATCTGTCATAGAATTGATCTTTTCGTCCACCTTATTGTCCTGAAAAGTATAAGGGGGAAAAGACAGGTGTTTACGGATTAAGGGAGTTATTGGTTTTGCTTTGAAGTTTTACTATGTTATATTAGTCCCTTCTTCTTCCCTCTACTCAAAACATGCATGCACACACTAAAAAGTGTATGAATGGGCAGTTCATTGCTATCCTATTGCTCGACATGATTTGACTGTGGAAGTTAAAAAAAATAACATGAAAAATTTTCAAGTTAACTCCATTTCTTCTTTCCTTTTTATATAGTTTTTTGGTAATTATTGGTGCATATTTATGTGGTTTCCTAGGATAATGTGGGGGGTGAAAGAGACGTTGCATACTTTTATCATATTTACCACTATTGCATTTAAGTAGCTATCTCTGCCTTTTAGATTACACTGGTTAAATTGTTTTCACTACTTAAATTAGTTTATCTCTACTTAGATTTATTTGCGTCAGCTTTAATTTACTTTAATGTTCTTCCTTTTTACCATATTTTACAGGTCCTTAAGTTACAGCAAAGAATTCAGTCACTGCAGGCAGGAAAGGGCAAGGCATGATATGGAGATTCTTTTCTTCTTGTCCATGGAATTCTGATTCCCAGTTTTGTCTCAGGATGTGACTTCAAGGGAGGACAGGGGTTGGGGTGGTAAACAGAGGAATGTTTGTCCTGTAGTAAATGAAAATTTGAAAACTCTTTTTCTTTAGAAAGTGTGGCATGCTAGTGTCGAAGGGTACTTGGGATCACTTGCTGGAAGGTATTGGTTCTCATACTGTTTCTGTCCGCTTTCCGAATGGTCTGAGACTCGAAAGTTCCAGTTAATCTATGTTGGTTGATCACATGAAAGAATGGCTCCAAACAAGAAATGCTGCGCGAGATGATGGCATTTTAACATCCAATTGACTGTTCCTCGTAGTAAATATCTCTTCCTGGAAGATCCCAAATTATATAAACGCCCCTTACCCCGCCAAAAGGAAAAAAAAAATGTTGTGAAGCAACCAACTTATGTTGGTTTAAATATAATAAAAGTAGAAACTCGATGCTAATATTCCTGGAAAGAGGAACTAATGAATAGAAGACACGTTCATTTTTGTGCCTATATGCTTGAAGTTGGAAAAAAAAGGTTTGAGTGATGGAATTTTTCAAAATGCGTAAAAAGGGTCAAACCAGGAATTATCCAATCTGATCTATCTTTTTTCATTTAAATTTTATTTCACACTGCCACAGATGAACTTGAAGAAGGTAGAGTAGTAAGTGCAAGTTAAAAAAAAAAAAAAAAATACTGCTATTATTTTCACCAAGCTCCATCTGCTTTCCACTTATCAGATTATTGGCTAAGAAAACATATTTATTGCCTTCGTTCTGTTGTTATGTTAATCCAGCATGTCTCAAACCAGATGGGACTATAGAAATGCATCCACATTTTTTCTTCTTGGTAAGAGGCCATAAATAGCCAATTAGTTCCCGTCTTCCAATGCTAATTGCAAGGCATGCTCCGCTTCCTTTAGGAATAGACGGGTGAGTTGCTTCTGCCCTCGCCGGTACACTATACTAGACCAACTGTTTCTGCTCAGCAATTGGCATTGGTGAAAGCCATTGGTCTCAGGTCTGCGGCAAGCCAGGAAAAAAGAACAAAAATTCTAAATAAGTCAAGCACAGAAAGCCTTGTTTATAGTTGAAAGCGAGTAATTGCAGAAATCATAAAATGCAACAGAATTTATCAGCACAAATTCCTGGTGAACAGAATAACCAATATTTACAGAACAGGATATGGTCTAACATGATACCTTGTGGAGTCCTGAGGAATTTCTTCACAGTGGGCCACATTTAGTAAGTCATTATCACTATCCTCTGTCCCGGAACCCTCTTCAAGGGCCATCATCCTTTTGCATACAAGGTGCAAAGCAAGCAAATGTGAGGATTTATAAAATGAACTCTGTCATATTACATCTTCACTAGGAAAGAACTTGTCAAGCAGTTAACCAATATACAAGGTGGATCCAAAGTAAGCCTTTGTGCATGCAAATGATTAAGGTCAACTTCTAAAGAACTACAATAGATGACTTTCTATGGCAAGTGGGTAGGGGATCGATATTTGCAGAGTTGATTATCCCTCTCAACAACCACAAACATTACAATGTATAATTTGTTAGGGAGAAAAGATTTGACGACTTATGGGTGATTGAATGTTCTGCTCTTGCCTTTTATGTGCCAGCACTGCATTACTTCTTGATGGTTTTGACATGTCCAAGTTTTCCTCTTCCTATATGCATGAGAGGGATTCCCTATTGGACAGACAGAACATAGTACTCCACAGTGAGGTCCAGTAGACACCTGATTTCTGCCAAAGCTAACTAAGTGTTTCCTTCCACAAACCTCACGAAATAGACACCACTTGAACATTGAACTCGTCTCTAACATCTAGGTTTAAATGTGTTCTTCGAAAGTCAATAATAGCACATCATCCTATTTGGGATCCAAACTTTATGATCTTGAATTAAATGGAGAAACTAATAGTAGGAGGGTGTCTTCCATGACTTACTTCATGCTAAGAAGATCAACTAGAAGTTGCAGCGCGCCGGAATCCCCGCAGACCTCCCAGATTGCTGCTCGAACTTCTGTATCAGATGGTTGTCTCTTCCCTTCTGGTCCTACAAGCTAATACAATATAAAGATTAAATCAGAAAATAATCAATGCCAGAAGTCTGGTAAAATGATATTCTTACGTAAGAAGATAGCTTCCCTTAGGGTAGGAGAAAGGGAGGGGGGGAAAAAAGGAAAAAGAATTATCACCATAACATAGTTTTTGAATGAAGACACAAATCTGACTTATGAATGCTGCTTAAAACTTATCAAGCTATATAAGTATTTGGTTTCCACCTTTAGGCCATTCAGCTTCAACTTTTCCGACATCCAAAGGTAAAGTCAAACGCCTTGAGCATCATCTAACGCAACTTAGTTTTCTAAGTAAATCTTTTCAAGCTGTGTCTTCAATTTAATTTCAGGATTTTTTTTTAACAAAAATATATGTATGAAATTTATTCTTGACTGCAGAGTTTTTTTCGGTGCCCCTCACTATCCAACTTCCATGGACTAGTTGTGCCACAATATGCAAAAAGCATCTATTAGGATAACTTGGCTATTGAGTCTTTCATTATTTACCAATACCCATGGCAGTGCAATCACTCAAATAACAAGCACCATCAACTAATAGAAGAGGAGAATTCATCAAGACCGATCAATTTAACTCAACATTTATCTATAGCATCCCTCTTCCCCTCAGTTCAAGTGAATAAGAACATATCACATGTACCAGAATAAAGTCACTAACCACTAATGAAGTTGAAAATTTTAAATACAACATTTGGCCTCTGGGGATGACTAAAGCGCACCTCCTCAAGTAACGATGCAACCTGATAAAGCTCATCTTCCTTCATGGCTAATGTTCGCAAGGCACTCAAGAAATCTTCAGGAAAAACAAGTTTATTTATGTAGGAAGGCATCTTCCGCTGACCACTCCAACTGAAGCTAGAAACCTGTTTGTTTGTGCTTATGTCCTCATTTTTTCCTCCTTCTGGAGTACATGCAGGGAAAAAACCATGATTTAGCAAACTTCTAGGCAAGAGGCACCTCAACTCAGCTTTCTGTTCAATGCCATACACATTTATCATTATTGGGCTCCTCATATAAAGTAGAAATAATTAAGCAAATTTGAGCCTTGTGTAAAATCTAGTAGTCAAAGGCTTCCAATATGTTCTAAGATACAGTAACAAACACCTGACCTGTGCTTCAAGAAGCTGTGCCTTTTGCTCAGAAAAAGCAACATTTTGAATTGCTTCCACTGGGTAATTAATCTGCACATATAACATATGATAATCATATCTTGCCTTTCACAGGAAATTATATCCTGAGCAGGATTGGTAGGAATTATTTTAAAAAATTCAATGGACAAGAAACGCACACGATTAATTCGAAAGTCAAAACTTTTGAACAATTGATTACCATGAGGTAGTCGTCTGGGTTATCATTAATGACAAAGCCGTACAGGTACAGCAGCTCCTGCAACAAATGTAAGTGATTGGAAAAATTATAAGGTTAATAGCAGGCTCTGAGTGGGCCATCCTATTGCAGTTGTTTAATACAGAATTCAAACATAAGAAAGCCTATCACCCAATTTATTCTGATTCACCCAATAATTCCACAATTTCAAAGCCATCTCAAGGCTAAACAATGTCATACAGAACCATAGGGGTTCCAACTTCCAAGACAGCCCCTAAAGATTGCATCAACGACAGACACAACCAACGTAACATGTGCAGCAAATGAAATTTATGTTCACAGGAAGGGAGATCTGAATAAAATAAAGGGGAGTCAACATACAAGGTAGAAAGGCTTTGCCTTTTTCTAAATTTTTTTCTCTCTGTGAAAAATGGTTGAGACTAGGAACTTTTGTTGATGAACCACCAATCACCCAGATTACAGACAGAGCTGACTGGTGCATGGTGACCAAGAACAAGGACAAGACAACCATTTCTACTGATCTTCTAAAAATCTTCAGGCCTTTAATAAGGGGCAGGGAATATACCAGCAATCCTATTCCAGGCCTAGGATGATAGTTCTGCTAATATCATATGGAAGTTGTTACCTTTTCCTACTAAACACATACACATCTTAACACAATAATTTAGTCTATACAAATATACCTACTCGTCTAGAGTAGCTTTACCTACAAAAGGTGCCCATGCACCAGGCATTCATCTGCACTTTCCCAATGTCCATGGAGCTCACAGACAAAACCCAAATCTTATATGGTTAGATGAGCGTAGCATATATCAATCCAACAAGAGATAACCAAAATACATACTAGATAGAATGTTAAATAAAAAGTGAAGCTACCTCGTTTCCTTTGTTTCCGTAACTAATTGATATTTCTTTATCCTCTCCAACGGATTTTGTTCCAGCTATTCAAATAAGAAAGAACAGAGTTATTCATCAGACATTCCAGAATCTGGAGTCAAGAGGTAAGATCCCAGTATCTGTATTATTAATAAAGCTCAGTGACACCAGGAAATGGATGGTACCATGAAGAAGATACATGGAGACAGGAACTCCTGTTACTGATCCTGTTCCATCAACTTCCCATGTTGCTAGGGCCTTCATGTCTATACAGCAAAGATTACAGGGAGAAATTAAATATAGATTTTTCACTACAACAAGTAAGGACCTTTGCAATAGATAAATTCAGGACACTAGGTAGTCCCAAATGGTGATGCAATATCTAGTGCTGCATATTGGGAAACAAATGTATAGGTATGCAAAATGTAACAATTTAACATGATGAATATGCACGCAGAATATGAGATTACCGTGGTTGCAAAAATCAATGCCTGGAACAAGACCTTCAACCCAGACCGTTCCTCCCTGTGAAAGGACTCCATAGACTTGACCTTCAGCCCCATCAATATCTAAGATGAAAATTTGATTTATTAAAGCCAGAACCACATGAATAATGTATTCATCAGAGAGAAAATCAGAGAAGCATGTAGATTGCATGTGAAAGCTACAAGAATGAAAATAATCCAGACTAAAAATAATGCAACTTCACATATTTCCTTCATCAACTTCTCACTTGAGATATGACTGACTGATGGACCATTGTCTCTGATGCTGCTTGATATGGCATTATCTTCTTCTTTTTGAACTGCTGGAAACACATATGAATGAGGAAGAGGAATGTTTTGTGCTCGAGTCCAGAAGATAGAATTTGCCCTAACATAAAGTCCCAGTTGCAATATAAGTAACTTAGCTCAAATTCACAATATTCCCAGATGTTGAAAAAATAACAAAAACCTGATACATTACACAAGAAAGCAAAGAATGTAAGAAAGGTCCATACCAAAGGAAGTCATCAAAACTTACTTCACTGCCAAAAGAAATAAGGGAATTGCATTAGGGAAAATGGTTAATAAGGCCTAGTTTTAAAAGATAATCTAATGCGTATATTAAACGAATTTATCAAAGTCATATGATCAACTGCTATTGGCATGTAACTGATACAAGAGTGATATTAGATTTGTATTTTACACATACTTCTCCAGGTAGCCATGAACAGCCAGAAGCTTTTCAGCCAACTTCTTCACTTTCTCATTATACAAGGACAGCAAACTTTTCTTCTGCAAGACAAACCCGTTTTCAGTTATTTATGCTTATGATACATATAAGAAAAGCAGTCAGTCATAAAATCCATAAAGGTGACATTGAAACTGATACTGGTAGAGTAAAAAAATTAAATCTTTAAACAAAAATGGGGAAGTTCAAACACGCATATAGGTGGCTTAAAATTACTCCGAAACTTCATCTCCTCTATTATACAGAGGCATGGAGGAAAAATCAGTTTGAATAGGCAATGAGTGCATAATATTTGGCATTTAAAGTGAGGAAGAGTAAAAATAACTAGATTATACATACCTGTAATTCAGTTGCACGATATAATGCTGTACCCTTTAGCTCGAAAAGCTCTTCATCAGAAAACCAGAGGGTGTTTCCAAATGTAGTTGGAAGCATATCCAAATACCTAAAGTATTAGCGAAAGTATTCTTAAGAAAAGGGAAAAAAAAAAGAAAAATTAATACCCAATCATTATACTTACGGCTTCCAAGAAGAGTTTCTTCGAAGGCGTTCAACCATCAGAAACACTATAATGAAAAATCTGTCATCTACAGCTCCTCCATCAAACAAGGCTCTACATTCTGGTCCTAATATAGGATCTTGCGATACCCTCATTGGAGTAATTGTTAAGTCCAATGGAACCACCAATAGAACACCTGAATTCATGCCAGAATCTTTCATCAAACAGTTATATAATCTGCATTATAGAATACGAAAATTTTGATATATACATCCACACTTAAAATTTCTTTCATTTCCTAAAATTAGAAGCTTGATTAACAAATATCCATGCTAACATATGTTACAGATTCATCCAAAAGCAACAAGGGAAAAACCAACTTCCAGCACACTATTAATTGGAACATTTATTATTTTGGGTGTCAAGTTACAAACTTTATCCTAATTCACCAACTTAATTAGAATATAATTCAACTAGACTAACTTAATCAAGAAAAACCCAAACAATAACACATAGATCAATGCAAACCAAAACAGAACGAGAAACAAGAAACGATATTTAAACTAACAAGTACCATCATCGGGGACGTCATTTGCAGAGAAGATTCCGAACCCTTTCTTGGAATCACAATATTTTATCTTGCAACCACGTAGCTCCACTCCATTCACCTGTAAATTCACGTTATGGAAATTTTTTCCACAACGACAAGCAACAAATTATTCAATTAAAATGTCATTGTATAAGAAAATTGTAAAAATATAAACAAAGAAATAAAATTTCCCGCCAGAATTGCGGATTTTGGACCTCTAGCCATTGAAGAAAATTTTGGAGCTTGGTATCTTCCGAGCTTGCCATTGCTGCCAGCCACTGTGATAGAACTTAGGAGGGGTTTAAAGCCTTCTGTCGAGGGAAGAGTAGGGGTTTTCTAAAGATGAAAACGTTGTGTCAGCATAACGCAACAGTTGAAGTCGCGAGGACACGGGAAGGCTCACTGAACAACTGAAAGCGTTGCGATTCTAATTTCTTTGGCATTTCACAGGAAAAGGAGAAACGTTGGGAAATAATCATTTTTCTCAAGGACTGAATTAAAATTAAGTGCATAATATAGGGACTGAACTGTAATTTCATGTCCAAACTAAATTTACAGTGAAAAGTTTACCGGTCCTGATTTCCTTGCCACCATTCCACAGGTTTTTCGAAATCTCAAATCAGAGAGAGAGAGAGAGAGAGAGAGAGAGAGAGATTCCAAGAGTAAAGGAAGAAGACAGGGGAAATGAGAAGAGTTAGTTTGAGTGGGCTGGCGGCGTTTTGCCGAGCAGTGGAGGGCGTGGCCGCTGTATCTCCGGCGTCCGGCAAGTTCGGGAGCCACCAGCTTGTTCGGGTAGCTTTGTACAGTACCGGAAGCAACACCAATTCCAATTGGAGGTCACACTGGTTTTCCCGTAATTATTCTAAGTTGGCTCAATCGTCTGCCTGCGCCGTAGCAGGGGCTGTGCTTTTCTCGGCGGCGGCATCGTCGTTAGCGGAAGAGGTCCACGCTAAAGAACCATTGCCGCCAAAAGTACTCCCCGACGAAGTTGTTCTTTACCAATATGAAGCTTGCCCTTTCTGCAATAAGGTTAAAGGTAGTTTCTTTACTGTTGTTACGTGCTTATTGTTTTTCTTTCTTTTATTGTTTTCCTTGGATTATTTAGGGTTTATTAGAGGTTTTGTCTGTAATATATCAAAGATGTATCATCTGTTGATGAAAGAAACCGTTGATCCCAATGGAGCTTATATTGATTAATTTTGGCCCATTGTGTCCCTTTGACAATCTCTAACCAACCGTTTGTCATGATATAAACAATAATTTTTACTTCATACGTACTAATAGAGAGACAAATGTACACAAGAATCTTCCATGCTGTTGTTAGAGCACATGAAAAACTTATCCGATGGTCTAGACATGGTAATATCATGCAGTTAATTAGAATACATTTTTAATACCTGGAGTAGCCATAAAATGAACGAAACTATAAGAAATTAGAAAACTGTAATTTGTTTTGCCCAAAGCAAATAAACATTGCACCGTAAAAATGTATTGGCAATATTATCCATGCCCTATTTGGCTTGTACTGCTGTGCATGTAGTTCAACCTTTGCTTGCAAATGGAATTAGCTAGCTAAAGCAGCCTTGTGATTACCCTTGTCCACGATTAAGATTCATTTCAATGCTTAAATATGTACTGTACTTGATCAGGGATGCAGTTCTGGGAAAATGTTATAAGTCTTGTTACTTATGATATAATGTTCTGTTCCAAGAAAGCTTTGTTAAAGATAGCTTGTATCGCACCTGTAATTTGAATTCTAGAATACCAACTGTATTGATTGTGCTAAAATCTGATGTCGTTCACTTCTATTTTGTGAACTTGGAAAATTGACAGCATTCCTTGACTATTACGATATACCATACAAAGTTGTGGAAGTGAACCCTATCAGCAAAAAGGAAATCAAGTGGTCTGACTACAAGAAAGTGCCTATACTAATGGTTGATGGTCAACAGATGATTGATTCATCAGGTCTGAGAACCATTCTCTTAATTGCCATTTATTTTCTCCTCAAGAATTAAGAGGACTTAAATTGGTTTATTTTCTTCAACAGCTATCATTGATAAGTTGTCACAAAGGATTCGTTCTGAGGGCTCTGCCAATTCAGATGTGCAGGATGATGAGGAGGAGAAAAAGTGGCGTGGGTATGAGCTTTTTGTTTCTTTAAAATTGAAATTATGACCATACTTGTGTGAAAATTTTTTATTTTGTTTGGTGAGGGGAAATGGTTTTCTGGGCATTGCCATTGGATGATGTTTCTCTTTAGACATGTGAGTTATTATAGTTTGTACTCGGACATGATATGATAATTTTGATTGAATACTGTAGGTGGGTGGATAATCACTTGGTGCATGTCTTATCTCCAAATATATATCGAAATACTTCTGAGGCCCTTGAATCTTTCGACTACATTACCAGTCATGGTAAGATTTGATATCCAACTTTCCTATGGATGAGAACAGTTGAAGCAAGTTATTCCTCATTCATTAGAAAGTAGCAGAAGGGAGAATAAAGCTTTTCTTTTAATATTTTTTTTTTGGGTCTAATTGTTTTGGATAACTCCTGTGCAGTCAAATTGTTGTAAATTTTTGTGGACAATAATGCATAGTCCTTTTCTTGATCTGACATTTTACAATTGTATGATCTTATTATTCTTGTAGGTGGTGGACGCTTAACCATTTCTTTCTTGGATTTTACATCTAGTTGCTATATTTTAAAAAATTTTAAAAATATATTTAAAAAAATAAAACTTCTCCTTGATACAAGAAAGTATCAATTTTTTCCAAGTAAAAATTGTGAATAGCTTAGTTGGTTTTGTTATCGAAGGCCAATATAGCCATCATGGCAGATATTACAGTAGATCTTGGAAACTTGGTGATGCTGTCTACCAATATAGACTGTGTTTGTTATGTTTCTGTTTTCTGAAGGTTGTTGAATTTGCAGGAAAGTTGTCAGTAAAAGGTTATTTGGACCTTATGCAAATTTTTCCTGTTTCCTATGTTGGTCTCTTTTCTATTTGCTATTTTTCGTTCCACTATCAATGTTAGTAACAGCTGTAAACCATATCATTGTGATGCTCAAGTATGGGAAATCGAAATATAAAAGGAAGAAAAGGGAGGACAGGGGACCTGGATTAGTTGTTTGGGATTTTAAAGATTCATTTGATACCTTTCTGATGTTAAACATCTGCAGATCCTGGTGGTTATTGTGTTTATATATTTTTGTTTGTCCAAGAGTTTACATGCTTAAAGGCGTTATATGTTACATGTCTGTCCAGGACACTCTTATAGTATTCTCACATCTTAGTGAGGCCTTTCTCTTGCTACTAGTTTTGGTTAATTGGGTATACTCTTATGGAGCATGCATAGATGTTATCTATATCTCCATTATGTGTTGTAGATTATATGTTAGAATTGGATCTATATTCGATGCTTATGTTGAGGGGGAGAAGTTTCTATGGCATCTTAAGGTTGACTGACAACGCTATTGACTTTTGGCCATACCCAAGATGCAAATGGATGACTTTCCCTACATCCTTTTATATTGCTTCCTTGATACAGCAACCATTATCTTTATGTTTTTTCATCAAACACATTAACTGTGGTAAGTAGCTTTCTGTCTTTGTGGGAAGCAAGAAGTTAACGCCAGTTCATGGTATTGAGTCTTGGTAATAGATTTTCGTTGGTGTTGTTTTCCTTCTGGTGGTTGGATTAGTCATCTTAGACTCCCCAATTTCATGTATGTAAATACCATGAACATACATGGACTGACAGAAATACATGTTTCTGTAAATACTTGCACACACACCTGTTTTGGATATATGCATCGCATCTGTTCTGTTTTGCTTACAATTGCCTTTTAGTGCAGGTAACTTCAGCTTTACAGAGAAAATAACAGCTAAATATGCTGGAGCTGTAGCTATGTACTTTGTATCAAAAAATTTGAAGAAAAAATATAATATCACTGATGAACGTGCAGCACTTTATGAAGCTGCCGAGACCTGGGTTGATGCTCTGAATGGACGTGAATTTTTAGGTTTGTCTATTTTGCTACACAAATTGTAGTAGACGGTTATATTTTTTGAATTTGGTATTGAAATCACTAACTTCACTGACTACTCTCTTCCTATCAGGTGGTTCAAAACCCAATTTAGCTGACCTAGCTGTATTTGGTGTTCTGAGACCTATCCGCTACCTCAAGTCGGGGAAGGACATGGTAGAGCACACTCGCATTGGCGATTGGTATAGTCGGATGGAACATTCAGTGGGGGTACCTTCTAGGGTTCAGGCATAATTATTAAAGATCTCATTGCAGTTGGGTGAGAGGTTTTTCTCCAAAAGTTACACACATTGTGCAAAAGAGGCACTAATTCTTATTTCATTTTTGATAGTTAGTAAAATTACAATTTTGAATAACTTTATCATGCTATAGAGTTGCTCTGAAAAGCCTACAGAATAGAGAGGCAAAGACAATAATGGCAAATATTCTGCTAAGAGGATCCATTCATTTTCCTTGAAATATTTGTATAACTGGTTGCTTCCAGGGTCTTGGATATCTCAGCATATATGTGTGGGTGGTTTTGCTTTTTGTATTGAATTCTCGTTCTTTCATTCATAGATTTACACGACTGCAAGTTTGGCATTGCAAGGCCTTGATCTTTTTGCTGTTCATGACAAAAGTGTTAAGATAATTAATTAGATATATCCCTTATAATTCAATCACATCTTAAACCCTTGATGTATGTCTTTTTTGGGTGTGTGTCTCTCAGAATATTTGCCCTTTGAACATTATTGGTTTTTGTGAATGAATTGTCCTCGTGAAATTCAGAAATTTGCAATTATGTTTTTTCATCCACATCCCAATGGTTCATGTAATTTTAATCATTTTTGTATACTTAATTGCAATCATCCAAAAACTTTGATAAAGACAAATCTTTTATCTCAATTTGATTTACGATTTTTTTTAACGTTTGAAGGCTTGTAGACGTTGGGATTAATTAATTTCTGACTATCTGATGTCGAGATTACAGATTTGTCCCTTTTCAAAGGAATTGTTGGATATAAAGATTACAAATTTGTTTTTTTTTTAAGTTTCAATAATTGTTGCTATTTAAACTCTCAACATTAACGTATTGTTAGAATATAAACGTTTAAATAAAAAAGCATAATAACTATAAAAGTAATAAATATAAAATAGTGACGTTAATCAATTCGATCAAGAGATGAAGAAATATAATTATATTAATCAATTTAAAGGAAATATATATATAATTACAGATATAATTGCAAAAATATTATATTGGAGGGTCATGATTTTAAAATTTTAAAAAGTAAAACAAAATTTTAATTTTAATTTTAAACGAGTAATTGTTATTCTCGCTAAATCATCATTAATATAAGTAATATTACGTAATCTAAATCTTGATTTTAAACGATTAATTACAATTCTCAATAAAACATTATTGATATATGGAAAAGTAATATAATATAATCTAAATCTTTTATTTTAAGCAGCGAATTGCCATTCTCAACGAGAGGCTGCTTGACCAACCCAACTAGGGTTGATGCAGAAGCAGCCACGGCCGTTCTTGAAAATTCCACATTAAAACACAAGTCATAGTTGGCAGTTTAGTCCGTCGAAGAAGGCAACTTTTTTTATTACCACCTTTTCTTGGCTTAGGAAGAGAATCCTGCAACTCCTCCCAAGCAGGAGCACGCATTTCACGTCATAAAATCATGGGGAGAGGGGGACTTCAAATCAACTCCCCATAACAGACACACCACTTACATGTATATAAACTTCAACCACATTCCATTATCGTATCTCCCACTTCGAATTTCAAACAATATCATGGCCTTCTCGCTTCCCCTCATGCCTTCTTCTTCTACAACGACTGCAGCATCATCAAGAAGATTAATGGCGATGCTGTTCTTCGCCATTGTTTCAGCTTCCCTCTTCTTCCTCAGCTTCACCTTCGTCAGCTCATCGGGAAGACACAAACTCTTCAGCAGCAGAGCCTGTGATGAAATCTACGTAGTCGGAGAAGGAGAAACGCTTCATACCATCAGTGAAAAGTGCGGTGATCCTTTCATCGTTGAGCGAAATCCTCATATTCAAGATCCCGACGACGTCTTTCCGGGACTTGTCATCAAGATTACTCCGGCAACGTCCATTTCTGGCAAGCATTAATTACAACTTCTATTCTTTATTGTTATATCTTTCCATGATCAGCTTAGAAACTGTTCAATGGAATATATTGGTTTTCTTTCTCTTTATACCTTTCTTGTGCTTGTAAATTTGTAATGCAATTTCAATTCCATTTTGCTTGCTTCAGACATTGTTAATTATAATCTTGTTTTACAATATTTGGTGAGAATTTGGGAACCATTTCTTGCAAGAACTGTCACTGCAGATTTTATTTGAATAATTAATTGCTTTACTCCCATGTGAAGGATGTTCTTTCAAGAAATATTTGGAATTTGTTTTTGATAACTTTGATTAGCTAATAGTTGAACTTCCCCAGCTCCAAAAAATAGAAAAAATAAATTAAAATAAAAGAGCTAATATTTTACGCTAATTTGCCTCTATTCAAAACACATGATTACAGAAATAGAAAAAAAAAAATTAAAGTCTGTCCATCCCTTACCTTTAATTAATTATTCAAATATGATAAATATTTAATTCTCTTTTATCCCATCCATCCTTTATCATTTCCTTTCCTTCTAATTCTCTCCTTTCATCTCCTCTTCTCGAATAATTTGCCTTTTTTTTTTTTTTAAGTAAGGGTATCTCAACTACACATTGGACCAGGGTATCTCAACTACACATTGGTCCAAGACTAATTCAATTGAGGGTAAAAAGGTAAAACTCTCAACACCATCCCAATCTTTTGGGTCGAAACTTGTGTGAAGTTTTTGCTTAACTAATCAGCTTGGATTCCAAAATTTAAAAGAAAAAAATATTTTATGGGCCCAGAATGGGAGAAACTAAGGTTCGGCTTATTAGTCCAGTAATGCTGAACTGCGGCCCAAAGTTAAAGGCCCACGGTCTGAGACTGCGTCTTAGGAACCAAATAGAAATTGAGGCATTCGTCAAAGCCCAGAATATTGCAGGCAGTAGACTTACACACTAGCACAATAAGGAACGAGTTTGAAATTCTTCTCTCTCTCTCTTTGGTTACACAAAGTTTAAAATACTTGTCTTAATAATATATCTATTATTTTTTCGAAATATATCATTATTATTTATTATATAACTAAATCATAATAATAATTAATTTTTAAATTTTAAATAAAAGTAATTCAGTTTTTTTAAAAAAAACTTTATATGGATTTTTAAAAAAAATAATTTATGTAATTTGTAAAATAATAAGAATTATTTTAAAATAAAAAACATAAATTTAAAAATTATTATATAATTACTTAAAATTTTCATTTTGGCCAAATCAAGAAATAGAATTTTCTTTTCCGTACATCAACCGAAAATTTCTAACTACTGGAAACGAAAAGTTAAAGTTGATTTGACGAGAAAACGCACCATAGCATTTGCAAATGTAGCTTTCAAAGGTCCACTTTTCACAAATGTTATCTTCATTTTTCACTTTCCACGGCCAATATTATTACTCTCTTTGGGGCCATGTAAAAGAGATATAAACTTACAGCCCCGGGCATAAGCCAGTTGGTAAGGTCTGAGGTGATATGTCTGTGATGGGCTGGTCGAAATCGCGGATTCGATTCCCACCTGGGGATTGCTCGCAGGTCATCTCCCTCATGTACCTACCACTGGTGCATATCCCGATTTACATCTCACCCGGTCGTGGGGCCTCGACGCTCGGGTGGGGAAGTTCGCATTCGAGACTCCCTCCTAAATCCAAGAGATATAAACTTACTCTTTATAGATTCTCCGCCCATCTTTTTTTTTTTTTTTAATGCTAATAGGGACAGAATCAAAAGTTAAGGATTACGATAGTAAATTATATAAAAATATATATTAGAATAATAATATAATTTTTTTAAAAAATTTAAGAATGAAAAATAAACTTAACTTAATAAAATATAATATGATTATCTATAAAATATAAAGACTAAATTATTTATAAATTTAAATTTAAAAAAATAAAAAATATAATATGATTGAATTAATTTAACTTAATTTAATCAAACTAATTTAGTTTTTTTGTTATTTAAGTTAGTTATATGATAAATTTACACTATTTTATATTTAATTTATCATGTTAATTAACCTAATTTAAGGATTAAAAATACTTGGATGACAATTAGATTCAAAATGAAGTTTAAATGACAACGTGAGATTTTGACACAAAATAATTTTTTTAATAAATTTAATCACTTCATTTCCCTCCTATTCATATAATTTCTTTTATAAAAAATTAATTCAAACAACTAAAATTAAAACCTTCCATTTTCTCTGATCTCATCTTCCGCCATTTCCTCTAACATATTCTTTTGTATTATATGCTCCCTCAAACCTCAAGTTCTGATTCCGTCTTTAATTCGAGCCGATTCAATTACAATTATTGAAAACTTTGAAAATGACAAATTTATAATCTTAATATTATATACTACATCTATTTCATAATATAAGTCGTTTTAGACTTAGCACAAGAATTAAGGGTTCTAAATTCTACACAAGTTTAAAATTAAACTTTTAAAAACAACCCTAATTAAATCTTTATCTACTTTGGTAATTGAGGAGAGTTGGGTCATAATTAGTAAAAAGAGAGAAATTGTAGGGAGGGATAGAGGTGGAAAAAAAGTAATAAATATTTATAAAATTTTGTAAAATGACTTATATTGTGAAAAAAATTTCAAATAAAAAACGACATATATTGTGAAATAGAGATAGTAATTCATAAATGAGCCAATTTTAATATATAAAAGTACTTACACGATCAAAAGGTTAATATTACAAAATTATTTACTTTAAAGTTTCCAATAATAACAATTAAATCAAGAATCAAGTTCACCGCTAATCAATTGACATAAGAGTATGATTATAATTATTAAAATTTTGAAAAGGTACAATCCTAAAAATAATAGGAAAAATATTTTGATAATCTTCTAATTAATAAAAAATTCTAATATGGATCAATGATTGATAAATAAAATATATTAACGACTTGTATCGCATGTAATATAACGATACAATGCACTAATAATATCAAATATACTAAAAATTTTCAAGGAGAACATTTTAAGCAAAGGCAATCCAACAATTCTTGTCGTTGAAGGGGTAATGGGATTAATTGAAACGGAAATCCTTAGGTGCAGCGGGTGCACACTATGAATAGCAAGATTTACTTGCCTCCGGGGTATAACTTAGCTGGCAAGTGAGGGTAGGCTGTGATGGCTGTCAACCGTGCTCTCATAGTGTGGGAGTTCGAATCTCGCTGTCGACAGTTGGGGTTCGACTCCTTGCGAGTGTTATAATAAAAGTAACTATTTTAAGACTACTAGTTGAGACACATCTTACGATTTATCTCTACTATGATCCCAGGTGAGGGACGATAAGGCCCTCAAAGTGGAGGAACCACCTTTATGAATAGCAAGATTTACTTTCTTCAAAGGTTAAAGTTTGAGATTCATCCGTCCTTTGCAAGCTGTATCCTTTCCTTTGTCTTTAGCTTCCCTTGGGATCATTAAGTTGATGACTCAGAAGAAATCAAAAAGTGATACTTAGCTCGACGTCGACCTGCACATGCTAGCAAAAGCAAACCTAATTTTGCTTTCTGTACAAATATATGAGACAAGAGAACAGTTCATTCGTGGTTCTTTATTGGATACAGTCACAAGGTAAATTTTACCTAATAAGAACAAAAAATAAAAAAGATAGTAATTATGAATTTCTCTCCGATTCAAAGAAGAGAATAGTTTATGAGTAAATCTTTAGTTAAGTTTCTTTCATCCATTATTTTTTTTCTTTATATCTCAAGCGCTCGAACTTAGTCCACCTATTTTTAGAGAGGATTATAAATCACTCCTCAAGACTCAAGACTCGTAGCTATATAAATCTGAATTTGATATAATTAAGATGTTTAAACTTGAGTAATCTAGGGGGGTTTCGTTTTCTACCCTTTAATATACTATGAATAGGAGGATCCTTACGAAGATTCTGGTGAGAAGAAAGCACCCAGAGGCCAGAAGGGAATGACTGTGACCTGTGGAAATTTTCTACCTGCATAAATTGTTAGATTTCAGGTGAATGCAAAGCTTTTTTTTTTGTCTTCATTTTGCTGCTCTCTTGACCGTTACTCGGATGATTCACAAGTGTCAATTTCTGATTTAGTTGATCAGTCACTACCAAAGGCAGCCTTTCGTTATATGGCCCTTAAATTGCCCAGTGGGACACTGCTTCTCCCATCTCTGATCCACAGAAAACCACACACACACACACACACTTTTCTTATAACTAATTAGTTCTGAAAACACATGCATGGTCATCGTCTTCATCTCCGCCGGCCACACATTCTTAAGGTTCTTGACAGCTGAAGTTAGTAGTGGACATTAATTGTCTCTCCTTCGAAGATTCAAAAAGGCCCACAACTTCCGAGCTTCTGATATGCAGATTCTCAACTGTAAGTCTAACTTCTTTAATTATTTTGCATGTCCATGCAAGTTCTTCCAGTATTCTATGTATGCCACAAAAGCTTCTGCAGAACAGTGCTTCATGCATTCATGACTATCGATCACAAGATTTCTGCATTTCAGTTTTTCCCCCTCTCTACTCTTCCAATTTTAGACACAAAAGGCTGAGATTTTGTGAATCTGTTTCTGTAAAAACTGAGAAGAATAGAGAATCAGCAGAGTAAATATTACACCAAAAGATTAGATTTTCTTCCTCACTTTGCATATATGTACCTTACTCAGCACACGAGGGATCGATTGTACCTTAGCAAGAATTCTGATAGAACATATCTAATCAAGAAATCATGCAGCTATGTCTACTTTGTGGATTTATTCATCAACTGCAAATAATGATATATTCAGTATGATCATGTATGTGAGATTCTTGATTGTTATCCCAATAAAAAAAAAGGAAAGAAAGGCTTATTTATCATGTGCAGACACTTGCCTGATATTTTTTATTATCCATAAGAGGGGGAAAAAAAAAGAAACAGAGAGAAACTCCTGGGGTGCTTTTTGGAGTAGTGGAAAGCTTGTAGGATGTCCATCCAAATCCACAAGCATGGTAGAAAGAAAGCAAATAGTATCCCCCACAGTCTTGTGGGATCTATGTGGAAGGTCATGACTGAACACAGCAGAAACCACTTCGTTGTCCCACAGCGAAAGTCCCTTTCAAAAGATTAACAAAAGAGTTAAATTCGCTAAGGTAAAGAGGGCAGAGGAATTAATAAGTTTATGTCTTTTCCTGGTTTTGGTAGGACTGAGGATCTACCAAACTAATCCCAATCCATACTTTATTTAAAAGGTTCAATCATACTAAAATTGACATAACTTAATTTAATACAAAGTTTTTTATAAAATTAAACAATTAATAATATAATTTAATAAAAATATACGAATTAATTATTATCTTATATCAAATATAATTATATAAAAATATATATTTAGAACATTAATTTTTTAAATATACTAATATTATTAAAAGTCCTTTTAAACAAAATAGTAAACAAGTAAAGATATTTTAATACAATAAGGTTATCAATTTTGATCACCTTATTGTATTAAAATATATAATACTATTTAGATCAATTTTTTTTATCTTTAAAAAAAATCCATTTCAGCTTCTCATAAGTGTCCCGGTCCCCTTTTAAAGATGAGGGGCGTATGGGAGTCACTGCTAGGACCGCTGATTTTCGAAACCTTGTAACTACGAAAGGTGACCGCTTTCCTCGCGGGATTTATGAAGCCCCAGCTTCGTGTTCTCTGTACATGCTGATATTGACTGTCACTGTCAGAGATTCTCGGAGCTGCAAATATTCACTGCGTAGAATATTCATATATGCACCTGCAGATTCCATTTGGTTATTCTTGTCCCGTTATAGCCGTGTAGTACTTGCTTATATCTGTTCTTCACTGAGTTGAGTAATTTTTTTTCTTTTTATCATTTCTTCGGGAAAAAAAAAAAGAATTCTTGGAGTTGATTTTTGCAGAGTAGTAGAACTGAAAAAGATGAATTTCTTTTGAGTTTTTGTCATCAAGAAGTGGGTATGTTCTTTTCCATTAACGAATATGGATTCATATATTGCTCCAAATGCCTAGAGATAGTTTAGTTTATTACATTTTTTTCCATTGTATGTAATGTAACCAGTTAGAGACAGTAGTGCTTGTGGGATTCCTAAAACGGGCAAAGGAAAGAGAGAAGGAACCCAATTTAAGGACTGAGGTTAATCGTGTTTGGTTTTAATCAAGCCTAGAAATGCCTAGAGAAAACCAAGCATAAGACAATTGCCTTTGCTCCCCGTGTATTCTTATGAATTGAAAATGGAGAAACTTTGGGTTAGGCTTGTACAAGACATTGAATCCATGTTAAAATCCTATATAGGTATGTCTGGCTACTTCTGTTATTGATCACTCTCTGTGATGTTCATTTAAACTGCTATATGTAACCAAACTTCAAAAAGCTTTCTTTCTCTATGTCATGCTATTGAATGCGTCATGCTCCTATCTTTTCGTCTTTGCGGAATAACAGAACACTTTTTCTTCAAGATGGTGGCATTTGGGAAAAAGTTGAAAGAGACGCAAATTCAAGAGTGGCAAGGGTATGCTTTAGTAACTTTTACGGTGATTTGTTTCCATAAATTCTAGCAAAATGAATTGTGTTTGGTCTTGTCTCTGAAAGTTGAGCCATTTTTAGTGCATCTTCTTAATTCTTGCTTCGCTTTTTGGCAATCACGGCACTTGGTATGTCCTACAGAGGCAACATTATACTCTAGAGAGCTAACTGCAGCAGAGACATTCATTATGTGCTAAGTTTATTTTCAGCTGTTATGGCATGGCATCTGTGCTCTTGTTTCGGGAACTGGGGGGGCAGTAAATGGCTTTTTCCTTGTGGAGGTGGGGTGTGGGAAAGGTGGACCGTGCATTATTGGTTGTGGAAGTCTTACACTGTTATTGAGTTGGTGTGAATCTAATAGATTTCGAGCAAAGACCAAGGTTGGGAATTAAAACTATTAACTTGAGGACCTAGCCATATTTGCCCTCAAATATCAATTTCATCTGCACAATAGGTTGAATCAATTATGCACTTGGGATTATCTTCTAACACCTTGAGAAGAGAAATCATGATGGATGTCATAATCGGAATTGTGTATAAGTATGGTCACATAAACATTTCAGGACATGGAGGCATCATTTTTTTTTTTCTTGGTAGAAGCCTTATTGGTTCAGTCAATTTATTGATGGTTTTATGTGTTTCTGTCATAGATTCTTTTAAGTAATACTAGTTCCATAGTTGACTGGTTATTATCCCATGGTTAAATTTTCAGCAGGTCTCAGGGTTCCTGTTAATAAACATAATTGTCACCGATGAATATAGTGTGATGTGTGAAATATCTTTGAATAAAATTAAATGTGATGTCAATAGTATGCTGTCTGTTTATAAAACTAGCATGCTTCTGATATGAGTTTTCCAGATACTATATTAACTACAAGTTGATGAAGAAGAAGGTAAAACAATATGTGCAGCAGATTGAAGTTTCAGCTGAAAGTCGCGAGTGTGTTCTTAAGGACTTCTCAAGAATTCTGGATAAGCAGGTATTGGAGTTTAATAATGAATAACTTAGTTACAGAATTTCATATTCTGTGTGTACTTTGAATGCAGAGTAGGACAGACATATATAAAGAAAGGGGAAGTTAGTATTAAGTGATCATGGAGTATTTATACAGACATACACATTATTTTATGCACTAGCAGTATGTTATTTTCAGCATGTTTTATTTTTTGTATAATTTCAAAACCCAAAATTTTTGCTCCCACGTTCTATCTTGCATGCTACTTAATTTTTTTCCTATTTAAACTTCACTTCTTTTTCATTTGTATAGTTGCTCTGCTTGGTTTATCTATTTGAGAGGCATTTAATATGCATAATTCAAGGTGGAATCACCACTGAGCCACCAAACAATTGTATGCTGCTAAGATATGGACATAAATATAGCCACCAAAAACTTACCTTACTTGACTTAGATTTTAGTATGAATTCTGTTTTTTCTGCTACAATTGCAGATTGAAAAGATTGTCCTATTTCTGTTGGAACAACAAGGACTACTTGCAAATAGATTATCGAGTCTTGGAGAACAGCATGATGCCCTTTTACAGCAATTAGATGGTTTTAAAATATCTGAATTACTGGAAGCCTACAGAGATGTTGGGGAGGATCTGCAAAAGCTTCTCTTTTTTGTTGAAATGAATGCTATTGGTCTACGAAAGATATTGAAGAAGTTTGATAAGCGGTTTGGATACAAGTTCACTAATTATTATGTCAAGACTCGAGCAAATCATCCTTATTCCCAACTCAGACAGGTCTTCAAACATGTGGTAAAGCAGATATAATATCGTATCTTTACTTCTTTTTTCTTGATGAGGCTTTCTGAAGGTGCAATTCATTGACACTTCTGTTCTTAGTGATTCCCATTTCTACATACACGGTGCATTTGAACGACTTTTTGAAGCTTGAATTAGTTTATGATATTTTGCCATACAAATCGATTTTGAGTACTAGCTTAGAGGAAGAGTATGGAACTACATCTCAAGCTCTTTGCAGGGCCTTTCAGCAGTTGTGGGAACAATATCTCACAATATTGCAGATCTCCAAGACCATCGTGGGAGCTTTGTTTCAATTTATGATCAGCCTAATGTTCTTCAGGTTTTGTCAAGCACCTTTATCATCTGCCATATTAAGATCTGACTTTGCTATTTAAGTAAGTTTTGCCTATGCCATTTGTCAACAATTTATCAGTTTAACCTGAAAAGAAAACTTGACCATGAATTTTGTAGTTCATGCACTTCAGAAATACTTTATTCAGATTTTCTAAATATTATGTTCTAATCCCTCGAATAGGAATGATATATACTTCTCTGCATAATGTAGAAATGCTAAATTACTTATTCACCAGGATGAACTGCTCCTTTTATGCTTCCTTTCTTTGTATGGTCCAAAACTCATTCATTGGCAGTTTGGAAACTTTTCTTTATTCCTATTATTTTCAGGACCCAATCATTATATCTATTAAAGCAGCAGTTGACCGGCTAACAAATTCAACAAATTTTCTTCAATATTTGGGAAACCATGCACTTATCATGCCTGAAGAATTACCGAGTCCTACAGAGGATCGTGTAGCTGAAGAAAGATATCATTTTATGTCTCTTCTTCTGAACTTGGCCAATACATTTCTGTATATGGTCAATACATATATAATTGTCCCAACAGCAGACAGCTACTCCTTGAGTCTTGGAGCTGCAGCAACTGTCTGTGGAGTTGTAATTGGATCAATGGCTGTTGCACAGGTGTTCTCTTCAGTGTATTTCAGTGCGTGGTCAAACAAATCATACATTAAACCTCTTGTATTCAGCAGTATTGTTCTTCTGATGGGAAACACCTTGTATGCCTTGGCTTATGATCTCAACTCTATATATGTGCTCCTAATTGGTCGTTTATTCTGCGGGTAAGTAGCTATCTTATTTTGTTGTATACTTGTATCACACACAACAAAAACAAACATACGATGAATGTACAAGTTAGTCTATGTTCAGTTAGACTGTAATCTAGGTAGCTTTTGTATGAGATGGTATCACTTAGTTGATGCTGAACATTCTTTATGCCTTGAACAAAATTTGGACATATTCAGCCAACATAACTAATCTGTCTTAGTTATGGGGTTAAAATAATGATAAGTCAAGGCTTCTTAGCTAAGACCTTTTTGTTATTTTAAATTTTTCCTTCCTCCGTCCCCTTCCTTTTGTCATCCCTTACTGTATTTGATCAGATAAATGCCTATGAATGGTTTATTGAAAGATCAAAGCTTGATCTGGAAATTCAGAATAAAATACAGTCCCTATCAAATAGCCCCTTGACATTGTTCAGCTTTATTGATTTATCAGGGAATTCTTAGCGATGGAATTGTTTTCTCATTTCAGGTTAGGTTCTGCAAGAGCCGTAAACAGGCGCTACATTAGTGATTGTGTTCCTGCGAAATTGCGAATGAAGGCCTCTGCAGGCTTCGTTAGTGCTAGTGCACTTGGAATGGCTTGTGGTCCTGCCCTTGCATGCTTACTTCAAACCAACTTCAAAATCTTCAAACTTACATTTAATGAGGATACTTTACCAGGATGGCTTATGGCATTTGCATGGCTAGTTTATCTAGTTTGGTTATGGATATCGTTTAGAGAGCCTCTGGAAGAAGAGGAAGAGATTTTGCAACAGAAAACCCAAAGTGGTATGTCGATTGGGATTATCATTTAGCACTGCCGTTATTGGGATTTTCATTTTCATGCTTTTATACCCTTGAAAGTAATTTGCATGCTGTGTCATGAGAAGATGAGTTGAACTTCATAAATACTCTATCTGCTATTTCCGTTGAAATTCTGTTGTCCAAGAAAGCTAACAGTTTGTTCTATATCGATGTAACAAATGGCAATAGGCATCCAGAAATCAATTAAATTATTCTTCATTACCATATTTACAGAAAATATTGTATTGGAGAAGGGAATTACCCAGCCATTGATTTTGAGCTCTGAAGAGAAGAAGCAAGATGAAGATGAAGATAATGAACTCGACATTTCAGAAGAAGGTGCTGATGAAAGCCGACAGCCAGTCACTTCAATTGTGTCAGCATACAAGCTATTGACACCATCAGTAAAGGTTTGTTGATTTTCAATGTTGATGAAAACCCCTATTAATTCAAGTGAACATAGTACGATGGCCTTCTTCCGATTTTTTTCCTCTAATCATTCTAGTTGATGTTTAGCATAGTGTTGAATTCTATCATGGTTTCTTGTCTTCTGTTTAATGACTGCTTACTCGGTCATGGCAAACTGTACAGGTCCAACTGTTTATATACTTTATGCTCAAATATGCAATGGAGATTTTACTAGCTGAATCAAGTGTCGTTACTTCACACTACTTCATATGGTCAGCTGGAAATGTAGCAATTTTCTTGGCATGTCTTGGGTTAACAGTCCTTCCAGTGAATATTTTTGTTGGAAGCTACCTCAGCAACTTGTTTGAGGAAAGGTATACATCAAGCATTAAATGAATCCCATGGTATATAGTAGTAACAAATTCCCCAGATCACCAGTAAATCTATCATACAATTCTAATGCTTCTTAGTAAGCCATATCCAGTAATGAAAACTAACCTAATGATGCACAAGTGGAATTCTTCATAAATGTTTTTTATTCTTGTATGTCTGATTTTCTATATTCCTAACTAGCTTAACAATTGAGTTGCAGGCAAGTTTTACTGGCATCAGAAGTCATGGTCTGCTTGGGTATAGTTTTTAGTTTCCAAGCGATAATTCCCTACTCTATACCACAATATGTCAGCTCAGCTCTGGTAACATTTGTATCAGCTGAAGTTCTTGAAGGTAATAAGTCTTTTATGTGTTACTATAGGCTAGAAACTACCTACAACTCAGAATACACATTCTCGGGAAACTAACAAGACCACTGGCAGGCAGCCAACTAAAGCAAAAATGCCAATGCTGATATTCAACTGTTTGCAAGAATGAATCTATCTCTCATCCTTCATCCTTGATTTCAAAATATTCATGCAGGTGTCAATCTTTCGCTCCTTTCTCGAGTAATGTCCTCCCGGCTTTCAAAAGGGACCTATAATGGTGGACTCCTTTCAACTGAAGCAGGAACCCTAGCACGTGTTATTGCAGATGGTACAATAACCCTGGCTGGCTACTGGGGCATTAGTAGGCTACTCAACATCACCTTACTTCCCTCACTAGTCATTTGTATTTGCTCAATCATTGCCACCTGCTTTACGTACAATTCTCTGTACTGATTCTGGATCACCTTATGTTCTGAATCTCTGTCTCCCTTTTGGTTTTATGCTTTCTACATGTATGAGAAATCTTGTAAATATATTAGACTTTAATGTGCAAACTAATGCACTTTTTCATGCTCTTCTGGCCTTATAAACCTTTCAACTTTGCTCTTGTACTAGTAGATACCCTTGCTCTTTTCGTGGTTCTTCCATTTTCTCCTGCTACTAATGCTTGAGGTCAGTCAACAGGCAGTCTATCCATAATATCCAGAACAGTCATTCTTGATGCTAAGACTTCGTAGATTTCTGGATTCTTGCAAAAAATGCACATTCTAAGTTTCATTCAACTATGTGTGGCATATCCAGTGGAAGATCTGTGGCAACTAAATTGATGTGGATAAAAAAACCAGCTCAAACGCGTTTGATTTTGATCCATGTAAATGTCTCTCTTCCCTATGCAATCCACAATCAACATTTTCACAGCAATTCCAGGGGAGAGATCTCATATATCAATTGTACTTCTAATGACAATATAAAAATGACGAAATTATATTCTTTGTAATTTTTTTTACAAATTATATAACTGATTTCTATTATCTATGTAATCAATGGAAAGCTGCATTTGCAAAGTGGAAAATTCCTAGACAAAATAACAGTATAGTATTGGCAAGTGGAAGGCAAATTATAATGTTGCCTTTCAGAAACTCAGGGGAGTTAATCTACAATTACATCAAAAGTTAGGGCAAGTTTAGTGGAATATGCCCTTTTCCCTTCTAAGGCTGAAGGCGTTTGCTTCTGATCTTCCCATTTGCACTGAAAGCGTAGAGTCCAAAGAAATCGCGTGCCGCTTTCATTACCAAAAACCCAAAAAGGGAAAAAAAATAATGGAAAAAAGACCCTTCGACAGACGGACAGCGTCCGCCACCGTCTTCCTCAACTATTTCTACCTCCCCTCGGTGCCTCCCTCTTTCTGTCTAAATCTTCTCTGGTTTTCCTTTTAAATCTCAAGAAGCAAGAAAAGATCATCAAGAAAGAGACAGGAAGGATAATAGTAGGAGAAAATACTAGGGTTAGATTGGGTTTTCCTGGAGTAATAATAGATGGATTCGAATGGAGAATTGCCGGAAGGTACAGTGCAGAACATACTAGACCAAGAAAGTCTCAAGTGGGTCTTTGTAGGAGGCAAAGGAGGAGTGGGAAAGACCACTTGCAGCTCCATATTGTCAATTCTTCTCGCAAGGGTCCGATCATCTGTTCTCATCATCTCCACTGATCCTGCTCACAATCTCAGCGATGCCTTTCAGCAAAGATTTACCAAGAGTCCCACTCTTGTTAATGGTTTCACAAATTTATATGCCATGGTATCAAAGACAATTGCTTTACATCTTTCTTCCTCTTCTTTTTCTTGCTCCGGGGTTTTTCTGGTTGAGATTGAAGATTGGGTTTTCCATTTAACTAATGCGATACGCTTTCCTCGTTTTTTTTGACTACACGTATTTTGCTTGGATTAAGGGGGATTTGAATCAGATACGTCTAAATTGTATGGCTTTAACAATGTGTTTATGATAAATGAGGAGATGTTGGGTATTTGGTTTTTATGGGTTTTTTTTTTCTTTGTTTTCATTACATTAATGTTCAAAATAAATTTGTTGCTCTTTTGAGAATAAGAGGTAAACATTTTTCTTTTTGTGGGGCGAGGGTTACATTCTAATCAAACAACTGGTAATGGAAGTCGAGGTTTTTTTTTATTAATGTATTTAGATTTTATGTTTACAATAGTCCAATGTGTGCATAGGTTGACAGATAGTTGGATGAAATTAAGTATGAGCATGGGCCATTGTCTATGATAGTGCTTCCTTTGGGTTCGTGGCTCTGTATTAGGCTAAAAGTTGACCTATCTGATCTATAGAATATTTATGGGGTTTGAACCTCAAGTTTATCATTTATTGCTAGTTTGAGTTGCCTTTTAAATATTTGATTGATTGGATTATGTTTGGTACGTAATCATTTTTAAGTTCAAGTTCCTTTCTTCTGTAGGAAGTTGATCCAACAGTTGAGAATGAGGATGTCACAGGTGGATCAGATGGAATGGATGGGTTTTTGTCTGACTTAGCAAATGCAATTCCTGGGATTGACGAAGCAATGAGCTTTGCAGAAATGCTAAAGTATGTATCCTTCTGCATAACTGCCAGAAATGTAGTCGGTTTCCAATATTGAGAACCATTTGATAGTCACTAGCATAGGAGGATTTTGAGCTGAAATAGAAGCTAATTTCATGCAAGTCCTAAAGCCATTGGATATTTGGTCATGCATTAGTTTTGCGTTTCATGTTTTAAGTTGAACTAGAAGGGTTTGTCGTGGTTAAGTTGGAAAGGCTATTGGATCTTCAGTGATTGTATGTTTGTTTGTCAATGGAAAACTCAATTTTTTGCATAATTTCTTCCTCAGGTTGGTTCAATCTATGGATTATTCAGTCATTGTTTTTGATACGGCTCCAACTGGCCATACGCTTCGGCTGTTGCAATTTCCATCAACATTGGAGAAGGGATTGGCTAAAATGATGAGTTTGAAGAGTAAATTTGGTGGCTTGATAAATCAGGTACTTTTGTAGCTTCTTTTTTCTTTTTTTTGTTATTTCTCTAATTTAAGGACAGAGTAGGTAACGAAATCCTTCAAGAGTTTTGAAGTCACTCATATCTTCTTTACATTAAAAAAACTACAGCTGTTCGAATTGGCCAATGGCCAAACTGTTCAGTGATATTGTCCCTCTATTCTACCGGATGTTAGGAATTAATTCTTGAAGTTCTCTTTTGAGTTTGTATACCGAATAAGACCTAGTGATAGCAAACTGCTTTGGGTTTATTAAGAATGTTGCATTATACAGAAGTCATTTTGTGCACCGTAAAACCGTGGTTTGTCTAATGTCTCGCATATTCCATTGATCATGTGACTGATTCATTAATAACCTTTTATGGCAGATGACTCGTCTCTTTGGTGCTGATGAAGAATATGGTGAGGATGCACTCCTAGGAAGGATGGAAGGCATGAAAGATATAATTGAACAAGTTAACAGGCAGTTTAAAGATCCAGTAAGATCCTACTCTTGAAATGCATGTTGCTAAGGGATTTTTTTTTATTTTTCTATTAACAATGAAAAGAAATTTAATTATGCAACGGAGGGATGCACCCCCCACCCAAAAACAAACCTGCAGCACACCCAATTATTTCCCTTATCTGTACATCTCTTTCTTGAGCTGGCCGAAGTGAGAAATCATTCTTCTGTAGCTATTCTTGTTCCATCTAACAGCAGATGGTGCAGATGCATGTGAGTTCCTTTTTTTTTTTGGGGGGGGGGGCGCTGGGGATCTTTAATGAGTGAAATTTTAATTTGTCAACTCAGAGAAATGTGGAAAATAGTAGCTCTTTATCAATTGAACGTTTCTGCAAATGTACTGTGTCAAGTCGACATTTGCAAATTAGGCCAAAAATAATATAGTAATGGGAGTGGGGAGAAACTTACTATTATTTCGAAGCACATTGCTGGTAATGGTGTGTGGTCCAGTTTTTTGTCCTATAAGTAGATATTTTGAGCTGTGCAATCTCAAAATATATGATATGTCCAGGAAATGGTTGGCTTTCTCATTTCCTAAAGCCATCTCAATTTATCATTCTCTTGAAGGAAAAAAAGTGGCAATATCATTTTTATCTGAAGCACTAATGAAAATGGAAAGTGCATAATGATTTCTGAACATTTTGAGTTTGGTGTATGCATATGTAGACTTAACACTGGGCCTCCTTGAAGAGAGTATCCATTTGTGATGAAAGAGTGACCTCGTATACGTTGCACCAAAGGTTACCCTGATGAATTGACTATCTAGTAACTAAACCTAGGGCAGTGCTTCCATTATTGCCATAATAATTCTCTAATTTTATCATTTTTTCTTACAGGATTTAACTACATTCATCTGTGTTTGCATCCCCGAATTCCTCTCGTTATATGAAACTGAAAGGCTTGTTCAGGAACTAACTAAATTTGAGATAGATACACATAATATCATCATCAACCAAGTACTCTTTGACGAAGATGGTACTTCTCTTCTTTCTTATCTTGGTGTAGTAATTCATGTTCAAACAGTGGCACTCATTTACTGGCCCACCTTCTTGTTTTAGTTGTGGAATCCAAGTTACTTAAAGCTCGAATGCGGATGCAACAAAAGTACCTGGATCAATTTTACATGTTATATGACGATTTTCACATTACCAAGCTGCCTTTGCTGCCTCAAGAGGTAGGGATGATTCTATTTATTCATAATTCCCCCCTCCTCCCGATTGCAAATAAAGGAATCTTGTTAGCTTCTTTGCCAGTTGCTAGGAACTTAGTGTTATCAGAGTTGAAATGTTGTTTGAGGCTACCAGTGTTTTAGCTTCAGGCTCTTGCTTCACCCGAAACTCATTTTCAGCAGTCACAACATTTTTGCTTGGAAACTAGATTTATTTTACATTTGTCAAACCATAAAACTAATGTGTTTGTATAGGTTTGCGGGGTTGAAGCTTTGAAATCATTTTCAAAGCACTTTTTGTCACCATATCAACCTGCTCTTGTTAGAGGCTCCCTGGAAGAATTAGAGTTGAGGGTATCAACTCTAAAGCAACAATTGGAAGATGCTGAAGCAGAACTAGAGAATCTCAGAAAAGGGGAATAGAAGGCATGATTTAGAAGAACCAGGAAAGGGAGATCAGTGCCATCTTCTTGTGCATTTTGCCCCTTCTTTCAGGACACTATTTATACTTTAGCGTATCATGGTTTTATTGGACTCTTGAGAGAGTTCATATGTACGATTTGCATTTAGGATTCTGAGTATGAGTTGATAGTTCTTCAATACCATTAAGGAGGAATAAATTGGTTGCTATTTATCATTTGTGTATTTTCCTAGCTTAGCTAGACAAAACTGTAAATTTATTTTTTCCAGTTACAATCCTCAAATTTTTGGATTCCCTTTGTAATTCACCACTGCTACATAAACTAGGCTTCAAGGCAATTTCAATGTGGCATGTTGATTTTTGCATATTTGGATAACATCTTGGGTGAATTGACCAAACTCTGGATTCTGGAAATTAAGCATTGCTGTCCTGATGACAGCTTGTTATTACTTCTTATCTCCTATCTTATAATGCCTTGAGATGCTATGGAATTTAGCATTTCAGTGGCTGAATCACCAGTCTAAGCAAGATGTTTCCGATGAAATAGTTTGGTTCATGCTCTAATTGGATTGTAATTTTTTCAAATCTATTTTAATTTCAAAAAATTATTATTCTATGTATTTTCATTTCTAGAAACTCCACTTTATTACGTAATGTATTATATTCCTCTTTGTTTTAATTTCACTTTAGGCTCTATTTAATGTTATACATTTAATATTTTTTTTATTTAAACAAACTTATCTTGATGGAATTAATGTTAAGTTAGATTATAGTTATTTTATTTAGCTGTATATCATTTCTGTCAAGCTGTTGAGATGGCCGAGTTGGTCTAAGGCGCCAGATTAAGGTTCTGGTCCGAAAGGGCGTGGGTTCAAATCCCACTCTCAACATAAATTTTTTTTTTCCGTCAGTCTCTTTTTAACTTTTATTTTTCCCTCCTCGCAAAATCACCCCCAATTTTATTTTCTTCTTCACTCACTAATTCTTGATGGCCTCCATCCAAATTTCTTTGCATTTTCTTCTCCTCCCAAAATCACCCGCAATTTTGTTTAGTCTCTTCTTCACTCTATCACAACGTTAATTCTTTTTAGTTTTCCTTCTCCTAGCGAAATCACCTTCACGGCACTTAAGTTTTACAATAACAGCAATTGATGCACCTAGAGACAATACTCTCTTATAAGCATCATCAAGAAAATTCCTCGCTATATCACATACCTATGATTCCATGGAACTCCTCTATATTCTGTTCTGTGGAACTCCTTTAACTTGCAATTTTCCAACTTCCAAGAATTATTGCGGAGTATTTATCAAGATGATTTTACAAAAGAGAGCTGTGAAACTTTCAAATAGATTAACAGGCCTCAATGAGTCTGCCATCAACCCATTTTGTACTGTTTTCACACTTAATTAACCAGATCACAGGAATAACAAAATCCACCAAAAAGCATGTAACAAGTCAAACTATTTCCCGACTAGCGGGCAAGCATTTTGCCCGCACAAAGATGGTATACACAAGCATCAGAAGTGCAATTTGCTTTAGTTAGTCTTCCACATGAAAATTCCAGAAATATGGCGTACGCCATCCCTATTCACATAGGTCAGCAACATTTTCAGCATTTTTCTGTTTAGGAGGGAATTTGATCCTCTTCTCTATACGGTTCGGAGAGAGAGGGTTAATCCCACCACTAATAACAATCTATAATCAATCATTTTCCTCCAATCATAATAATCATTATGGCACGCATGCACGCACACACACACAATCATCTGAGCAGTATTATCCACCATGCAGCGTTGAGATGAAGACCACAACATCCTTCTCATCCAGAGTTGTATCCAGCTGCCCACTGAGCTCCCAGTCACAGTCATTAACAAGAACAAGAACTCCTGGCCTCCTGCATTTCAGAAACCATTAATCATGATCCGCCATACCTATGGGCTTTCAGTTTTAATTCATGTGTGTGGCTGTGTGTAGGAGAGACAGAGAGAGATGGAATCGGGATAGAATATGAAAATGGTCATTAGTTACCAATCTCCAGAAATAGAAACTTACACAGAATCTCCTTTCATAAACATTTCAGGCCTCTCCTTGATCAAATTAGAGCGAACCCAACCAAGCAATTGTTTCATGGTTAACTGCAGATGAAAGATAATCAAATATTGCAACAATGTTTTTGTATTCCTTAGAAGAAATTTCAATGTCTGCAAATTTGCAGTCCCTCTTTTCCCCACTTTTTCTAGTATGAAATTTACCTTCTGCTCTCCATCTTGTGGTTCAACATTAACCTGATGAATCTTCACAGAATCGCAGAGAAGTTCCAGACCTCCACTGATCCATGAAAGGTAGGTATAAATAACTCAAAAATTTATGGACGGTCATCAACATAGAGGATTGCATTCTTTAAGAGAGAGAGAGAGAGAGAGAGATATAATGAAAATCTTCTTCTTTTTGTTGTTGTTGTGTTTTTTTTTTTTGGGGGGTGCCTTTCTTCCTTGCTGTTGTCCTTTTAAGATAAATGAGGACTGGGGAGAGAGCAGTGAGGCAGCATAAAAGCCAGAGGATATGGTATCAAGGTAACGATACTTTATTAGAGCTTCAAAACAATGTTTTGGAGAACAAAATTCAGCTTAAGTGTCCCAAGATCCAGCACCATCTTCAATACTCCAACTTAATCATTAACATTACACAGCACGGGCAGCCTAGACCTCTACTTACCTTAAGCCACTAAATTGCTGTTAGACTTCCACAACTGTAAAATTACACCCCCAAATGACCCTGTATTTTAAGCTTTATTTGGAAGGATTTCAACTGGGATTTTTCCATCTTAGTTGCTTCCATATAGACTTCTAAGGATTCAACTTCAATTACAATCAAGAAGCATATAATATTCCAGAAATTCAACAGAAAACCATGAATTTCCAGAAATTCAACGAAAGGACTCCAAATCTATTATCTACTTCAAATCTTCCCAGCCATGATCCTTTATATGAAAGTTCCAAAATTCCACTAATTGATAAGCTAAAACCTCTATGCTTCAAATTCTACCACACGAGTGGAGAACTTCTTGAAATTATTAGAATAAATGATTACCCACAACTTCAAATAGAAATTGCTTTGTCAAAATCTTCCATTAGGAAGCAATAATAAATAAAGAGCCTCCAAGAAATTTGCCGAATTAAGCATGCAACCAACGGGTGAAAATTTAAGCAAATTAGACTGAAAATAAAGTGCAAAGACAGTTTTGGAGCAGAAAATTACCCGAATTCAAGAGTGAGCTGCATCTCTTAAAGAGTTTCAGACAAATCTGTAAAACCCCGGAGAGAGAAACCGGCGCGCCTAGCGTATGCGTGTGGTGGTGCAGGCCAGGCCTAAAGAGGAAGTCTGAAAGGGCTTTCCATTTTGGGTCATTAAAAAGGGTTTATGGGCCTCGCCTGATTGGGTCCCCTCGGCAGGGGAAGACCAATATGCAATTGAGTACCCCTCTATCTAATAATGTTTACTTGGTCAAAAATACTTTTAACGAATAAAATTATCACCCTATCACTTTCATTCATCTTTTCAAATATATACTAATATATATATATATATATATATATATATATATATACATTTTTTTAATTGAACAATCAATATTCTCATGATGAAGAATTATGTAGGCGTTTGTGATGGAATATTATCCAAAAACCATTAGCAAAATCAGTAAGTTGAAATTGAGGATAGCTATAAGAAAAACATATCTTAAAAAACAATATTTTAAAATTTGGAAAATTTTTAAATTAAAAAAACTTTATAAAATCATTTTTCTAAGAAAATAAATAAATATCAATTTTTTTAGGGGCAGTTGTCACCCTGCCTTCCATGGATCCGCCATCGCGAACCAAAAAAGGTAAGTTCTTTACCCAATTAAGAGACCAATCAAGTTATTATTTTGATTCAATAAATGTTAAACTTGAAACATTATATAAATTTAATTAAAAGACCAATCGAATTATTATTTTAGTACGATAAATATTAAAATCAAAAAATTATATAAATAATAAATGGACGAAGCCTAACTTACAAAAATTGCGACCAAAGTGGCAATTAAAGGAGCAACAGTAGGGTAATTTATTAATTAACCCACATATTAAGAGATTGGTCCCTAAATTGGTTGATGTGAACAATTAGTCCCCATTATTGTTTCCCTTCCTTCAAGTGGGGGAGCACGAGAAGCCTCCAAATAGTTTAGGGCTGAGCATTCTATTTTTAGTATCCCTACCCTACCCTACGTTACCCTGCCCTGCCCTACCCAATCATCTTTAATGTCCAATTCTGCTCACTTAATCTGATTTTATAATTTATTTTAGTTTTGGTGTATGTTTATTCTGTATTTGACAATAAATTTTTTTCAATTTAAATCAAAAGTCTAATATAAAATAATATTAATTTAAATATTTTTATTTTTTAAGAATTATCATATACTCAAAACGCATTATATTTTCTCTCTCATTAATAATTAAGTTTTATATTTAATAATATTTCATTAAATTTTAACAAACTAATCTCAATCTAATCTTTATCTAAGTACACATTTAAAGGATAATAAGAAAAATTATTGAATATGCAGGGTTAAGTAACACTCAAAATAAGGTTGAAAAGAGATATTGTGAGTATGTAACAGTTTGTTTAAAAGAAAATATGTAAAATAATAATTTTTTAAAGTAAAGTAATTTTGGATTTGATATGATTGGAAATGGGTATCCAAAGACACATAGAATTTAATGGTTAAAATAAGAAACGAATCAGAAACTTGCAAGGTTAATGATAAATTAGATTAAAAAAAGTTATAAAATAATGTTATAAATTTTGAATTTTTTTTTTAGAGAAGATAAGGGTCAAAGATATTTTTTTAAACAAATTAATTTTATTAAAATAGAAAAAAAATTAAAAATTTTGTGGGGTGTCCTCCCTCTCGGTCTGGGATGATGAGAGGTGCTTTTGGGCAATTGACATATCATTTGTAATTTTTTAAAAATATATTTTACACATGAAAATAATAATTTTTTTATTAAAAAACATATTATTATTTCCCTAAAGTGTTGAGGAAGCATCGATTGTCATTAGAATAGGGGAAGTCTAGGACAAGGAGAAGAACAAGAGATTGCAGCCTACATCATTAGAATAAGGTTAGGAGTATAATGTTGATGTTCGTGAGTTTGTGATTAGGGTTATTAAATTTAAGAAAAATCTAATTTGGAAAATTGTCTATAGGATTTGATTAAGCGAATTTGATGCTAAATTTAATACAAAATTTGGAGATTAAATCTATTACTACTTTTGAAACAAGTTATTTGTTATTGTTTTATTTTTATGTAACAACTACAATGTTTTTGTTTACTAATTTTACTATTATTTTTTTAATAATATTTTATCACGAATGCCTTCATAATCACAGAGTCAGTTATTGAGTCCGTAACTTCACAGGAGTATCACAATCTATAGATTTACCTTTTACATCATATACTCCATATATATATATATATATTGTCCATTGGTCGTATATAAATTAATAATGTTTAACTTGACACAATATTTTTATAAAAAAGTAAAAGTTATAATATAGTATTAAAAAAATATGTGAATTTTATAATATTTTATGTCAAATCTAAATATATAAAAGTAATATATATGAGATAAATTAATTATTTTATAATATATTATTGTGAATTTGATTCAAAATAGAATCAATAAATATAAAACTGTAAAGTAAAGATATTAGAAGATGAGAGAAAAGAGAGAATTACTTAGATACGATTTCATTTATTATTCGTTTGTTTACATATGACCCCTATTTATAAAGGTTTCGATGCGTTATTTGAAAGGATAAGAAATGAATTTAATAAATGTTATCTTATCTCATCCATCAATAATCTTAGAAAAACAAACAGTCACATTATCTTTAAGATAAATGGATAGAATGGAGAAAATGAACAACCACTTAATATTTTCATAACACTCTCCCTTGGATGTTCATTTTCAACCACTTCGAAAAATGCCTCGTTAAAAACCTTTATAAGAAAAACCTTGTGGGACAAAAACCTAGTGAAGGAAAAGAGTACACTTTCCGTTCTAGAAGGAATACTGCCACATTAAAAACCTAACTAAGAAAAAATTCAATAGGAAAAAAATTTTAATTAGGGAAAAAGAGTACAGTATACATACTCTCCCTCTTAATAACATATTCAATATGACTTTATATATTTCAATCGACGTATTCCAATTTTATATATTAATTTTTCAAATGAAGCAGTCGGCAATACCTTAGTGAATAAATCTGTTAAATTATCACGTGATTGAATCTGTTGCACATCTATTTCACCTCTCTTCTGGAATTCGTGAGTAAAGAAAATTTTTTGTGAAATATGTTTTGTCCTATCTCCTTTAATATATCTACCTCTTAATTGAGCCATATAAGCTGCATTATTTCTATAAAAAATTATTAAAATTTCCTTTCAGAAGGTAATCCACAATTTTCTCGGATATAATGGATTATTGATCTCAATCACACACATTCTCAACTTGTTTCGTGAATAATTATAATTTCAGCATAATTAAAAAAAGTAGCTGCTATAAATTGTTTTGTAGAGCACCATGATATAACAGTACCACCACATGTAAATAAGTAACCAGTTTAAAAACGCGCTTTATGTGGATTGGATAGATAACCAGCATCAGCATATCCAATTAACATTGGACTGATTTTATTTGAATAAAATAATTTAAGATCCATTATCCCTTGGAGATATCTTAGAACATGTTTAATTCTATTCAAATGTCATCATATTGGGGAAGAACTGAATCTTGCTAATAAATTCACGGAAAATACTATATTAGGTCTAGTATTATTAGCAAAGTAAATTGATGCGCCAATTACACAAAGATATGGTATTTGAGGACCAAATAGTTTTTCATTATCTTCTCGAGGTCGAAAAGGATCTTTATTTATATCTAACGACCTCACGACCATTGGAGAACTTAATGGATGTGATTTGTCCATGTAAAACCTTTTAATAATTTTTGTTGTATATGTTGATTAATGAATAAAAATACCATCTTCCAGATGTTCAATTTGTAAATTAAGACAAAACTTGGTTCTGCCAAAATCTTTGATTTCAAATTATTGCTTTAGACTATTTCTTGCAATTTGGAGTTCTTCTGGATTTCCAATAAGATTAATATCATAAATATATATTGCAAATATCACAAAACCAGATCCTTAATAAAAATACATGGATATAGTGGATCATTTTTATATCCTGATTTCAATAAATATTCATTAAGACGATTATACCACATGCGTCCAGACTGTTTTAAGTCATATAATAACCTTTGTAATTGAATGGAATAATTTTCATGAGGGTTAGAATTATATGCTTCAGGCATACTAAATCCTTCTGAGTTTTTCATATAAATATCATTATCAAGGTTCCTATATAAATAGGCAATCACAACATCCATTAGAAGCATATCAATCTTTTCATGCACTACTAAACTCACAAGGTATCAGAGTGTAATTACATCCACCATAGGTAAATATGTTTCATCGTAATCAATACCCGATTTTTGCGAAAAATCTTGTGTCATAAGTCGTGCTTTATATCTTACGACTTCATTATTTTCATTTTGCTTTCGCACAAATACCTATTTATAACCAATTAGTTTTACACATTCTGGTGTTCGGATTACAGGTCCAAAAATCTCAAGCTTTGTAAGTGAATTTAACTCCAATTGAATCGCATATTTCCATTTTAGCCAATCATTTCTATTACGACATTCTTCAAATGATGTTGGTTCAAGGTCCTCATTATCTTTAACACTTCAAGTGCTATATTGTATGTAAAAACATCATCAACAATTATTTTCATCCGATTTCAACTTCTGCCAAAAGTTATATAATTAATGGATATCTCATTATTTTGTTCACTATTTTTAGATATTTGGATCTTTTCATTAGTTTCCACTTGATCCATTTTTCTTAATTCTTCAATTGGATCATTCTGATAATTTAATCATCTTTTCTTTCGAGAATTTTTATCTTTTGAACCAATGGATTGTCCACGTTTCTGACGTGTTTTTTATTCAGTAGTTATAGGAATTGTATTTTGTCCTATTGGGACTTTTATCCGAATAGGAGCATCTATAGTTAGAATATGCGATTTAGTTATCCTTGTAGAGTTAGCAAAAGAATCTTGCATTTGATTTGCAAGTCTTTACAAATGAATGATCTTTTGAACTTTTAGTTCACTTGCGCTTGTACACGGAACTAAATAATTCAATGATATTGTCCAGGCAAGCTCCTTTTTATGTGGTTTATGTTCTCCCCCTAATTTAGGAAATAAAGTTTCATCAAAACGACAATCAGCAAATCTTACTATGAATACATCACCTGTTAATGGTTTAACATATCTAGTTATAGAGGGAGAATCATATCCAACATATATCTCCAACCTTCTTTGAGGACCCATTTTGGTACATTGATTTGGCGCTATTAGTACATACACAACACACCCAAAAATTCTTAAATGAGCAATATTTGACTCGGAACCAAAAGCCAATTGTAAGGGAAAAAATTTGTAATAACTTGTTGGCCTTATGCGCACAACTGCTGCTGCATACAAAATAGCATGTCCCCAAGCAGTTGTAAAGAGATTTATTCTCATTAATAATGGTCTAACAATTAATTGTAACCGTTTAATGAATGATTCAATTAGACTATTCTGAGTATGAACATGAGCTACTAGATATTTATTAGTAATGTCAATTGACATGCAATAAGCATCAAATGTTTGGGAGGAATATTTTTCAGCATTATTTAGACGGATCTTTTTGATAGAATAATCTGAAAATTGCGCTCTTAAGCGAATTATTTGGGCAAGCAATCTCGCAAACGCCAAGTTGCGAGTTGTTAATAAATTGACATGCGACCATCAGGTCGATACATCAATTAAAATCATAAAGTATCTGAATTGCCCACATAGTGGATTAATTGGTCCACATATATCACCATGAATTCTTTTTAGAAATACTGAAAACTCAAACTCCACTTTTGTTGGAGACAGTTTAATAACCAATTTCCCTTGAAAACATACAGCACATGAAAATTTATCAGATGTCAAAATCTTTTGACTTTTCAAAGGATGACCATGCGTATTTTCAATTATCCTTCGTATCATAATAGTTCCTGGATAACTCAAATGGTCATGCCAAAGGATAAATGTAGCAGAATCAGTAAACTTCTAATTTACTGAATGATGCACTTCAATTGTATAGATTTTTATGCTATATAGGCCAGATGAAAGAGATAGTAACTTTTCTAATAAATATTTCTTACCCGACATTATTTGAGTAATATAGAGATATTTAAAATCATTTTCTTCAATTGTTTCAATGTGATATCCATTTCAGTGAATATCTTTAAAACTTAATAAATTTCTTTGAGATTTTGAAGAAAATAACGCTTTAAGAATAATAACATTTGTTCATCTGAGTAATATAATATTAGCTCTTCCAGAGCCTTCGATTAACTTTACACTACTACTTATAGTATTAACATTTATTTCTCCCATCTGCAGGTAAGAGAAATATTTTATATCTTTCAATATAGTGTGTGTTGTACTACTATCAATTAGGCATATATCTTTGATGCCACTTATGTATCTAGTAAGTGGAATAATAGCCATCTGGATATAACAAAACATTTATAAATTTAAATACTCAAACAATAAAAACTTTAAACGCTAATTACTATTACAATGCCAAAAATATAAAACATCGAAGAAACATATTAAAAATAAACTTCTAATTCCTCTAGACACTTCCATCACCAATCAAATGCTCAATTCTTCCTTCGGGATGCTCAAAGAAATCAGTCACGTCCAAATGAGTTATATCAACATTAACATCATCAAAGTTGGTATCATCATCATCATGAAAAGAATGTTGTAGAGTAAAATTTACTTCAGTATTTTTGCATTTCTTTTCAATAGACGCCTGATATAAATCAATAAGGTGTTTTGTAGTACGATGGGTACGAGACCAATGACCTTTCATGCTACAGCGATAACATTTATTTTCATAATTTTTAGGAATAACAGCATTTCCTTTTCTTTTCTCGTTAGTTTTTTGCTACTTCTGGTGGTTGTTATTATTTCTCGTAACTTTATTTTTACTATTGCGATCATAATGAATATTTTTATCACGATCATATATTCGTCCACGGCGACGACCATATCCATGATCACGACCACGACCACCACCTCTTCGAGAGCCAAAATTACGAGTTCTAACATCATTCACTTCTGGAAATGGAGTAGAACCTATTGGTCGAACTTCATGATTTTTCATTAATAATTCATTATTTTGCTTAGTTACGAAAAGACAAAATATTAATTCTGCATACTTCTTAAATCCCTTTTCTCGATATTATTACTGCAGAAGCACATTCAAGGCATGAAAAGTAGAGAAAGTTTTTTCTAACATATCCTCATCAATAATATTTTTTTCACATAATTTTAGTTGCGAGCTAATTTTAAAAATAGCAGAATTATACTCACTAACGGATTTAAAATCTTATAATCGCAAGTGCATCCAGTCATACCATGCCTTTGGAAGGACGACTATCTTCTGGTGATCAAATCTTTCTTTCAAATTAGTCTACAAAATAAGTGAATTTTTCACAGTAAGGTATTCAACTTTTAAGTTATCATGAAGATGATGGCGGAGAAAAACATAACTTTAGCATTATTTTGTGATGATGATGGATTTCCTTCTACAATGGTATATGCCAGACCCATTGTAGCTAAATGCATTTCAGTATCTAGTGTCCAAGATAAATAGTTTTTCCCAATAATATCAAGAGTTGCAAACTTATGTTTGGTGCGATTTGTCATGTGAATACAAAATTAAATAGAAAAAGTACCTACCTTCCTCTTTTGTTCTAGAAAACTTAAAAAAAAAAAAAAATCAGACTTCGTGATTGCATGGATCGAGAGAGAATTTCGATGGTATTAGCTTGGTTATCACCGTGATTATAACCTTCAATAAAACAATTTCGGTAGAGTCTCGTGCTGATAACGTATTGTAAATTTGATTCAAAATATAATCAGTAAATATAAAACTGTAAAGTAGAGATACTAAAAGATGAGAGAAAAGAGAGAATCACTTAGATACGATTTCATTTATTATTCGTTTGTTTACATATGACCCATATGTATAAAGGTTTCGATACATCATATGAAAGGATAAGAAATGAATTTAATAAATGTTATTTTATCTCATCCATTAATAATCTTAGAAAAACGAACAATGACATTATCTTTAAAATAAATGGATAGAATGAAAAAAATGAACAGATATTTAATATTTTCATAATATATATGATATACTAAAAATTTTCTTTTCAAAGAACGCATTAATTATTTTGGAACAAATCAAAATTATAAGTAAGTTGATTTAATTGAAATAGAAAAATTATATTTTACGTAAAATTTAATCAAACTTTATAATATTTTCTCCTAATATTGTTCGTCCCAATAATTATATCCGTACTAGCAAAAGATAAAACAATGAAAGTAAAGGAATTAAAATGGCTAAATACAACATTTTGTTTTTGTAGCCATGGCAAGGAATAAGGCCCTCAGATTCCAAAGTCTCAAGACGAACATCATGCAATCAGGAACACGATCTAGCAGCAGCCACCTGTCTTCCAGGCCCAGCAGAAACCACTCCTCACGGTCGACGACCACCGCCCATGGGCCCATCTCTATGGGACCACCGTTTTGCTAGCCGCCGTGGCCCTTTGTTTTTCTTTGGTCCACCGTCTCCCCCCTCCACCCTTCAGTGGGTCCCGATCTCCACCACACCACGGTGCCATGCTCCATAAATCTTGGACCCCACCTGCGTCGAAAATACAATCACCCTACCCCACCATAGCATTCCATTCGCTTCCCGTTCCGTTGACCCACCATTCTTGCGGGATTCCCCTACCCACGCTACCCTTGCTCTGTTCCTTCTCCGTTGCCTAACATCCATCATCCTCCTCGCACACGTGCGCCTCTTCCGCCACCGCTCACGTGCTTCGGTATGTACGTTTCCGTGTCCCGAATCACACATCAACGGCGTTCTTGTTTATCATAGATTTCTAAGGAAAATTCCCTCAGCATTTGTGATCTTGTGCTCGTAGATTTATGCGAACTTGAACTTGGATTTTCAGCGGTGGCTCCCACATTAGAGGTTACAGTACTTGATCTTGGCAATGGCTGAACACTGACTTGCCCAGCTGCTGCCTTTCCTGCAAGATTTACAGCAACAGATTGGGTAGATGCAACCAAGGCCGAGACGGGCCTTGCTGAAATGTTTATTACTGGAGTAATATTCGGTTGAACTGCCAATATTTGTGTTTGATTTGGTACGTTAGAGATTGATGAAACTTGCGGAATGATCCAAAACGATGGTGAGATATTTGCTACTGGTATAGCCAACATGGGGACTTGTACAAATGTTTGACTTTGAGCTGGAGCTGCAGCAACACTCGGTTGTATGGACATTAATGGAGCTAAATTTGAGGAAGTGCTAGGGAATGTACTCGTAGTGGTAACATTTGCAGCAGCGGCATTGCTGTCGGCGTCCAATTCTATGAACTCACTGTTAGCTGGACGCTTGCGTTTTCGCTTTGCAGGATCCTCGGTAGCAGCGGCTGTGGAGGGAGTTGTGGGGATTTTAAGTGTACCGTTAACAGACATGGCTATTGCCGGGACAGTACCTGTACCAGTGGCGGCAATGATGGCAGGCTCTGCATGTTCTAAGAGCCATCTAATGGTTTCACCGTCAGACTTGTGGCCGAGCTCTTTGGTTAGCTGGAAGACCCTGGCAGCACAAGTGGCTGGCATTCTTATTCTCCTCCCTCGGCCTTCTACTTTTGTGTGTCGGTCCTTTGTTGAAGATCTCTTTGGTGGAGGTGGAGGAGGAACCACCGGCTGCCTCATTTGCAAAGGTTTTGGCATCGGCAGTGACCCCATTCCCCAAGACGACTTTTCTTCTCCTTGGGGCTCTTCCTTGAGAGATATAAGTGGAATTGCTGTTGGTGGTGCCATGCTCAGTGGCTGCACCGCCGAGGATGGCCGGCCGGGTGCATTTAAAGATGACACCGTGTGGCAATTTCTTGACTCCAAGAGTCTTACAGTTCCATGATTGATTCTTTGATTAAGGACGACGTTGCTTGTGTGGTCTTCTCTCTCACCTTCTTGTTTTTGTACCGAAGCCATACCTCAAGAAAGAAAGCTCCAGAAGAGAAATAAGCTGAAGTATATGGAGAAAGCTCCAAGAAACTGAAAAAATAATCAGTGGGAGGATTAAGAAAAAGAAAGACTATTTGTCCTTTTTATGCATCGCCTACCTTCATTAATGAAGATATAAAATGCAAAGAGGAGCAAATGTGCCAAAACAGACTGAAAAGATTGGGACTTTGAAAGAGAGAGGCAGCTAACCACGCATGAGTCTTATAATATAGATTTTAATTTCCTCTCCTCCAAAATTCTATCAGGATTATGGACCCCAGTAAATAGAAAATCCTTCCACTCCTATAAATAGTTAAACTTGTATATATTCGCGTGCTTTTTAAATAATTATATTTAAATATTTTAAAATTTATAATTTTATTATGAACCTATAGAATAAAACTTTTTGATAAATTAAAAAGAAAATTTGTAACAATCATTATGTTTATTTTTTATTAATAAATTAAAGAACACACAATTATTATTCGAAAGTACGTGCACAAGATTGACAAAAATTGATGTGTCAAAAGAGATTTGAACACGACATGATATATCAACGTAAAAATCTTAACAATAACTATATCAATGTAAAAATTTTATTTCGATCAATTCAAAGATTCAATAATTATTTATCTTTGACATATAGGGTACAAGAGTATGCTAAGTGCTAACAAAGATGAAAACTAAAGATGCTAGATGGTATGGGGGCCTCACACTAGACTCTGCAAGTAATAAGGTTCCTGCCATGTTAGAATGGGGAGGGAGGGAACTTTGTGTGGGGAGGGGATGGGGTGGATAAGCCGATAAGGCTTTAGTTATTGAAACCAGCCATGAACAGTACAGTAGGGTCTTGAAGCATCTCTGGTTTATCCCACACTCTTGGGATTAATCAGATGGTTAAGAAGTAATTAGGTCTGGTGATCCATGTGTGGGCTCGTGACTTCTTGGTTGGTCCAACCCAGGCACCACATATTGCAGCAGAGCAGTACCGTTCAACCACCACGGTATGCCTGGTGGTGGGGCTAGGGGTGGTGGGGGAGGGCGTAACGGGACCTAGCTCTAGGTAGAGGACAAGGTGGACCAAAGTGGGTTTTGGTGGGCCAGAGAATTTTTTTTTTCCAATGGGAAGGGCCAACGAGGGGTGAGCCGACAGGGCTGGTGGTATCTATCAGCCCACTTGATTAAATGTGGTCCCACTGAGGTTTGGTGGTTCCAAATGGGGACCCTTCATTTCCTTTTAAGTGGGGACATCACTTGCATTGCCTACAATTCACACAAAAGCCTGTCTAAGTGCCCACCTTCTCTACACTCCCCGTGCGGGGAGGGTTTGGTTTGGATCGTGGGTGAGAAATGGGGGGAACCTTTTTCCCCTCTTTGGAGAGTTCTAAATCGTTGCTTTTCTTTTTTTTTTTTAATTCAAAAAGAAAAAGGAAAAAAACACTTTTTTTTTCATCTAAATCTCATTTACTATTCGCTTTAAATCTAATTAATATTTTAAAAATTTTAATTTATTCTACTCTTTTATTACTGTCTGTTAAAATTTTCATTAATTGTTACCCATGTATCGATTAGTTTTGATGTCAATTTTGCATGTCGATGTGTGATTTTTATCATATTTTGGACGATAAAATAAAATTTTCATTTCCAAACATATAAAAGGCTACCATATAATTGTTTTAAAACCAAACTTGAAAATGCTATAAAGGGGAAATATCGCCTCAAGAGGAAGATGAAAAGATCAAGAATTTATTATATTTTGATAATTAATTGGCAAAAAACTGAAAAAAAAGAATGAAACCAATAGGAATTCTCAACAATAGCGTTAAAAAAATTATTAAAATTAATCTCCTTTTCTTCAACTTTATTCATTCCTGAAAACTAATCTCTACCCCCCCCCCATCATATTCAAATTTACGCAATTATAAATTTAAAATGATAACTTATGATTTCATTAAATACGATCAAACCTGAATTTACCTAACTACCAGTTTAGAATATTAACTCATGATTCTAATCGGGCCAAATTTAAACACTTGAGTTGTTATTGGGGAGGGGGGTAAACAGTGAACCTAATATCTAGGTAGAACAAGATGGGTATCCGACTATAGATGCCCACCTTAAGCCATAGGGCCATAGGGCCATAGACAACAGCAAGGTGGGACTCTCCATATTGCTAGACTTCCCTTGCTTTTATTGTTAAGGAGTAGGACCGTGGTGCTTTTCCCAATGTTGGGCAGCCTATCTGCTAGACGGTACAGCCCACAAGCTGAGAGTTCATTACATTGAATAAGGGCAGTTGATTTTTAACCAAAATCTTGACTTTGGAATGGACACACAACCTACAAAACCGCACGGATGCCGGAACATGTTCAAGGTGCCACGCTAAATACCCCATTCACAACCGCACTTGGGAAACATGCCACCAATAATTCTTTCTGACGGGCTAATCTTGTTCTTATTTTGAGAAGAGGACAAAGGGATTACAACAAAGAAGAAAGCAGTAACAGCATTCAATTATTATGAAAATGCAGCAAAGGAAAGGAAACTGACCACATATATCCAGAAGTCACTGATTCGTCAAACCAGCACAAAGCAATGGAACAGCAGAATGAGCAATACGAGCATTCTACCTTAATCACTCACATTTGCTTTCTATATGCCTTAACAAGAAGGTTTCTAAAGCAAATGCACAATACAATATGCTGTAAATCATCTAAACAAGTCTATATTGTTATGCCGTAAAGAACAAGAGAAGGGAAGGCCATGCATTTGAAAAAAGAATATGCCAAGTAAACTCTGGAGATGAGAACAGAAAGTATACAATGGCATTCAAAAGACAGTCCCCAGGCTTTGTTTCTCTTCCTTTCGTCTTTCTTTGCCCTTTATGGAGGAGGAGGGAAGGAACTGGAACATCGAAAACCTTGTTGCGTGGTATATAAAAGTTAACAGAAATACAATGGTTACAACATATAAAAGACAGGAGCCATAAAAGGGGGGGGAAAAAACAATTACCAGCTTATTCATTGTGCTATAGTTTCTGGAGACTGGGAACCATTACCTGCTAAGCATTTTATTCCACATTCAACGGTGGATGCAAGCTATCACACCATGTAGAGTATCTCGTGAATTAACTGTGGATATCAACAATTGATACAACAATTTGCACCAAAAGGATTATGACGTGAAAACTTTATAAATTGGCCTCCAAATTTTGGAATACTTCACCAATACAAGGCACAAAACAAAGACGTGTAGCCTTCCATCTCACTATATCAGGAACCTGACATGTAGGTGTAGCGTGTCTGTGCTCCAATAATAAGTTCAATAAGTTTTTCTGCACGAGTAGAGGATATAATGAGTCGGCATAGCTGAATAAAATATGCCAATCTTCAGGCAATGAATTGATAAAACACTGAGAATGCAAGATCAAATTGGAATGACTACAGAAAAATACCTGCAAAAAACCCAACAACAGGAACAGGTTCCAGCAACTTTTGCGTATGCTCAAGTCTTACCCTGAAATATTAGCAAATATTAGCATCTTAATCTATCACTCTCTGCAACTTGCTCCCTTCAATCCTCAGGAGAAAGAAAAAAGAGAATCAAAGTTCAAGAGTAACCAATGTAAGAAATACACATTACCGTGTATACTTTGCAAAGAAAGGATTTCTCATAAGGTAAAGTGCCCACAATAGTTTTCGTCTTTTAAGCTGAATCACCCAAAAATGAAGACTGTCTTAGGTAATTATAAAAATAGCAGAAAAAACTTTTTTTTTTTTGGGGGGCGGGGGGGGGAGGGAGGGGGGCCGAGGGGGGTGGGGGTGGGGGTGGGGTGTTCATTAAAAATACCCAATTCAAAATGTAGAACCTAGATTCAAACCCCTGAAATGCTTTATGCATCCCAACCAAACAAAAGCATACACACTCAGAGACTCAAAAATGAGAATCTGAAATTTTGACAAGGCAAACCCAGAACTTATGCCATACACTTTTTCATACCAATAATTTAATAGCCAGGGAAAACTGCTCCCGAGGGTCGAGAGATCAGTTTCAGGGACATAAAATCCATCCGGGTTCAGCTCAAAAAAGATGCAAAGACTAATAACAAAACATATATAGTACAAAAATAATACAAACCTCATCCCTCTCATGGCTGGAAAGATGAAAGAATGGGTCTTTCCTGCTAGACCTCGATATTGCAATGTAAGAAAGAATGCCATTTCCGACGAGGTCGACAGCTAATGAAGTAAACCAAGGAAACCATGACCGTGAGCCATATTTCCTTATTAGTAACACATAAAGAAGAGGTCTTATGATGAACAACACCTCTCCCATCACAAACAAGCCCCCAGGAATACCCGTCTCAGTCAAGATAGTAGAAAGGCTAGGTTTCTCATCCATTACAGCTGCAAAGACACAAGTAACAATTTACTAAATTAACCACATATCAGCTAACAACTCATCCTATTAAAACACAAGAAAGAAAAATTAAAATACTTGGAGGTTCCATGATTGCCTGCTGGTGTTGAACCCTACGCAGCCATGTTCGCTCAGAGACCATTCTGGCATTTTCACCAAACCTATTCAAGGCAGACAATGCCCTGCCTTCAAGATTCCACTGGGTTTGCCCATAATAGTTCCCCAAATTACCAGGGCCCTGATGCTGTCCAGTATTAGCCAAGTATCCACGTCTCTGTTGGGAGTTAATGGCATCAGAACCCTTCTTAACATTAACTGTCTCCCCTCCATGCAAAAGCATCTTATATCCACTGTTCCGGAGCATAGCTAGCCTAACTAATACTCTGAAATTATTCGAAACCAAACTTTAGTAATAATGGAAGACCAGAAACAGATTTTAAAGGAAAGGGACTCTCACTGGGTTCATACTTGATAGCCTCTGTGGCAGCAATAAAATTCCATTTTTTATCATCACCGTAAAATTGTTGCGCAGCAACTTCAACTAATGTTTCCAGGTCCTTAAGCAAAGTTATGAACAATGAGTAAGGGAAGGAAGAAGGCTCGAAATGACCAGTTGTTTGGGCTGGAGTTGTCTCAATGATATGATCATTAATGGCAGTAACTATGCCCAGAACAGAGGTCACTGCAAATTCATTTAGAATGTATTGTTAAAATATCATCACAAACAAAAGATTTCACCCAAAAGCATTTATGCATAGAACAGAAGTTTTACAATTAGTCTAGAAGAGTATGGCTCCATAAAAATTTGTCATGATGATATCATTTGATCCCTCTTACCCCTTCACTACCAACCCAGACCACCAAAGAAGAAGAAGGAAAAGGTCGTGGGCATGTCGTCAACACCCCCCCCCCAAACTCCCCTCTCCCCCCTTCTGGGAGAGGGAATTGGGATTCATAAAATGAATGTATTCGGTTTCAGTTTGACCTAGGAATTATAAAACGAAAACACGGAAGGCTATGAGTTTCACTCAAATCACACTAAAATACACATAAAATCATTATTCAACATACTAGCATTTTCAAGTAACAAGAAGAAGCCAATGTTACCAAAGTTTAACAAAACCTGCTTCTGGAGCGATTTCTGACTCAGAAAACCTTTCTGGAAGGAGCCATGTAAATCCCTGAACAGACAAATTAGGATACCCCTAGTAAGCACAATATATATATGGCATGAATGAGCATCAAGGATCAAAGTTCAAACTTCAATGAGCTTTTTAAAATAAAAAAAAAACACTATTCTACATGAAAGGCAATATTTAGCTTACTTTCACATTTTTGTCCAATTCTAAAGCTTTATTTAGCTTACCCTTTTTTTTTTTTTTGGTTTTTTCAATCTTGAGATGAAAAAGAAAATGGAAAGAGAAAAACATTCATTGTACCTACAAAGTAGAAACTTAGAAACTTAGAAGAATTTGCCAAAACAGAAAAATACAGAACAATCAGAAATTTCACAACATTAGGTATATGGAATTGAGTTTAGCCATACACACTGCCCTGAAGGATTTCCTAGCATTAGATGCATTATGACATCAGTTAAGATAACCGAACATCAAAAAGACAATCAGTAAGGCAGTATGAAATTAAACCAAACACACAAGAATAAATGTGATCATGCCGTTCCTCACAAATAAAAATGAAAATCAAGTTAGCATGCAAGCCAAAAATAAAAATAAGCTTTTAAAAAGAAATTCCCGCTATTAGCTGAAAAATTAGCATTAAAACAAGTTGAAAACTTTGGCAGCCAAACCGCTAAAACATTTAAACAGAAACAAGTACGCCCATGTAAAACTTTCTCTGCAGAAACTGGTTACTACAAATTCCATGCTTGCAGCGCAAGTAGCAAAGAGGACTTACATTGGCTAGAGACTCCAGTGAGTGCACATAATCCTTGTTCCTCCTGACCCACCTCTTATAAGCCTCCATGGTCGAAATAGAAAAAGCAAATATCAAATCTTTACAGTAAGTCCAAGCTAAAACCCTAACTCAAAGTACCCCTTCAAGAAACACCAGTTTCTGAAGAATTTCAGTCCAACCCAGATGAGAAAACATTGAAAAGGAATTAACCCTTAATGCAAATTTGATTCTAGGTGTCTGCAAGTGGGATATCCTTACGGATATGATTACGCAAAAACGTCTTCTGGGATGTTTGAAAAATGAAAATCACATTCTAATTGAGAGAAAGTTGCAACTATTGGTGTCATTTAGCTGCAAAAATTACGAAATGAGTACTAAACTTTCCACCGCTTGCAGCGACGTAGCTACACTTGGTGCTGCGGTAACAGGGCTTGGAATCTCCGACCCAGCGAGCACTTCAGTTTTTCCAAGGAAGATGAATCTGTGTTTGGATTATTTCCCCTTCGACCCGAAGATTATAGGAAATTGTCATTGGGCCCCTTGGAAATCTAAATTGGGTTTTACTCGGTGTGTTAAATGGATGATGTCCCCATACATGCCTGCCCGAGTGATTTTTTTTTTTTTTTTAGAAATCTTGCTCAAAAAGCAAAGAGAATGAATATGGTAACATTATAGATTTTCTGTTAAGTCTGCTTACAAAATTATTCATAAGTTGAGGCACATTTCTAACACATCTTCATCATCTACTTCTTTTCCCAACACTACGTGGAAAGATCTGTGTTCTTCTCATCTATATATTCAAAACAAGTATTTTTTATGGCGTGTGGTGTCTCATTTACTACCAACAAAGTCTAGAGTAGCCCGGATTATGGATTTGATAGATCAATTCTATCATATATGTCAGTCTTTTACAGAAAGTCTAAAGCATCTTTTTCTACTCTGTCCCCTTTCAAAGTGTTTAGGGTGGCATTCTAAATGGCAACTTACAATTTTTCAACATGGAAAGTGGAAGACTAGGTTAAGGAATTGCTGAATCCGAAAAATTCTTTCTCTTTCCCAAGTGAGACTAAGAGAGAATTTCTAAACTATGCTGTCGTGTTGATGGAACAAGTGTGGAAATATAGAAATCAATTACGTACTGGAGAGGATTCTTAACACTGAACTATAATCTCTATTGATATCGCTAAAACAACTAATCTTTTTATTGGGAGGCGGGTCTTACTCGATATTTGAGAAGGAGAAATCAATATTTTCCCCGATCTTGGCAGGCTCCTCCATTTCCCTATATCAAAGTCAATTTTGACATTGTCTTTTAAGACGAGATTGCGATTTCTACTTGTGTCTTTAGGGATCATTTGAGTCAACTTCTTTGGGTTTGGACCAAAAAAGAATTTGGTGGCGAGGCTTTTACTGCTAAAGCTCTTGCAGCCCATAATGCTGCATTGATCACAGATGTAGCCGACATCTCTAAAGTCATCTTTGAATGTGACTCTCTCAATGTCATAAGGGTCATAGCTGACGTTCACTCAGCAGAAGAATGGTTTGGTAAAGGATCGACTGATACTGTGAAGTCTATGCTCAGTGATAGGAATTTTTGGAAGTATGTTTATGTCCCTCGGTTTGGAAATGTATATACTCATGAAATTGTTAAGCGGGCAAAACTTCACAACTATTTTGGTTATATACTTCCATCCCTTATCCCCTCTACCATTTTATGTAATCATAGAGGAACCTTTTCGGTCCCCCAATCAGGCCATGTAGTGTATGAAGAAACGGTTGTTTCTTCTTTTATTTCTTTTGAAATATAAGGCTAACTCTTTATCTAAAAAAAAAAAAAAATTTATATTTTTCCATTCTTTTTTTTTATCGCTTTATTAGATTAATTCAATAATTTATTCATTTAACAATCTTGTTTAGGGATGAAAATAGAGTGAATATTTAGTAAAAAATTCACTTATCAAATGATATTTTTTTATTTTGATAATCAAAATTTGATGAATTGATATTTGATTATTTTTCAAAATTAAAAATAAGAAATTAAATTATTATTTACATATTCATAAAAATAATTTAAAAATGATAGATAAAATAATACTATTTTTATTTCTCTTTTTAATTTTTTTGTATAAAAAATTTCTTGAAATAAATCGGCAATTTTTTTATTATTAAAAGTTAAGTATTTTATTATGACTATTTTTTATAAAAATAAACTAATATTTAAATAAATTATATATATACGTTTATTTATTTATTTAATATTAAATCACAATTAAATTAATTCTCCTTCCTCCATGCCTCTATTCCCGTCCCTGCAGTGGCGGCCTTTCTTTTCTCGTCTGCCTCCCCATTTGCATCCTCTTCTCTGTCGTCTTCCGCCTCGCCATTCTCCATTGTTTGGCCCTCCCTAGTTGCATGCGCGCCTCTTTTTTCCCGAACGTTGACGTTCTCTTCCTTGCCTCTCCTCCTATTACACTTTCTTCTCTCCTCAGAGAGTGAAATTGGGACGTCGCTAGATTTCTTGTCTGGGTAGTGAGGTTAAAGGGAAGAGGTCAGGCTCTATTTTTTCTTTTTCAGGGTTCTGTGATTCTTTGTTAATTTCTCCAGAATACCTCTGCAGATGGTACTGAACCTTCATTTTGGGTGATATTTCTACTCCGAACAGCTATTTTACTTTTTCTGTTCTTTTTAATTTACTTTAAAGTCTGATTTTCTTGATTGCCCATCTAGTTCAAGTGCCTATTTGAGCTAAAATTTTTCTATGATTAATTGTTTCTTGTATACTAATATAATGTCTCAACAGAACTACCCGTATATGAAGTCGCAGTTCATCTTATATTCCGCTATTCTGGAAAGCAACGATAATGTAGAATTACATAGAAAATTTTGAAGCACGGAGCCCTTTAATTTTGCTATTAATGGAATATTCTTCCTGGAAGTTGATAGTTGATAGTGGCATTTTCTGAAAGAGGAAGTCCTTTATCAAGTTCAAATCTTTTTTGCCCTTTCAAAATTGGGTTTTTTAAAAAATTATTATTATTATGATTATTATTATTATTTTTCTCTTAGTGATTTGTTTGGTGGGTTATCCACCCTACTGAATATGATTCTACATGAATTATTGAGTGAACTTAACAGAAAGCATATGGAGCATCTTATGGTTCGGAAAGGTTATGGATCACAGAATTAGCCTTGATCACAAGAGAAAGCAGGTTTCTTGCATTAGGATCGTGTTCATCTAATGGCTTTCATTTGTCTGAATGCAACGCATTCCGTTGCTCTGTAGACTGGCCATTATGTGCTGCACAAAAGTTCTTTGATATCTCAGATTCCCAATATTACTTTTGAAATTTTAATATTTTATTCCTTACTTGAAGAATATGCTGCAGGGTAGATCGATTCAGATTACATATTGTGTCTCATTGATGTGAATAATGATCCAGTAGACTCATCTTTTCTTTGCGTGCAGTGTGAATAATGGATGAGAGAATGCCAACTGAGCTTCCCGTACCAGAAAGTATCATACAACTGCTGCTAGAAGTATCCAACACATCCACGCTAGAGGAATCCCTGCTACATCTCATAGAAATTGCTAAAACTGACAATGGCCGTGCAGACCTAGCTGCAAAGAATATTGTCACTGCAGTCCTCCAGCTCTGTCAGGCCCTCTCCCATTCTTCCCATAGTCAAATTCTTTTATTGTCCTTAAAGCTTGTTAGGAATTTATGTGCTGGAGAGTTAGTCAATCAGAACATATTTCTTGAACAAGGTGGAGTTGGAACTGTTTCCACACTAATCACTTCAGTCAAATTTCTTTCTGATTTAGATAATGGGATAATTCATTTTGGCTTGCAACTTTTGGGAAATGTTGCACTGGCTGGAGAAGAGCATCAGCGTGCTATTTGGCATGAACTCTTTCCTTATAAATTTTTCGAGATTGCTGGAATTCGAAGAAGGGAAATCAGTGATCCTTTGTGTATGGTTATCTATACATGTTCTGCTGATGGATTAATTGCTGAGTTATTTTCAGATCAAGGTTTGGTTATAATTCAAGAAATCATACACACTGTGTCAATAGGTAATAGAATTGTTGTCTCCCATGTCAGAAGCTACGGTTTATATGTGTTTGGTAGTTACATTGAACTGTGGATACTAATTCTTTTTTTGTTTTCTGTGTTTCAGTTGGTTTCCAGGAACATTGGATAAAATTGCTTCTTTCGAGGGGTTGTCTGGAAGGTTCATACTTTGCATCAATATTTTCCAAACTATACCCAGTTAGTGCAAATGCAAACTGTAGTGATATCAAATCCAAAGTTTATTGTTTTGCTGCTCCACAAGCTTTTCTCTTGAATATTCTATCGGAGAGTTTGAATGAACAAATCGAGGATATTGTTGTTGACAGTGAGTTCCCCTTATCTGTGCTTGAAGTAGTAAGAACTGCTGCTGAAGCAGTCGATTCTGCTCCAGGAGGGGAATCGGATCTCCCAACTGGCTATACTACTATTGATGTTCTTGGATATTCTCTGACCATTTTGAGAGATATCTGTGCTTGTGATTGTGGTTCAAAAGGTTTTAAGGAGGACGGTTCAGTTGATGTTGTGGATTTGCTGGTGTCCTCTGGGCTCATTGAGTTGCTTTTGAGCTTGCTTAATGATCTCGAACCTCCATCAATCATTAAGAAGGGAACGAAACAAAATAAAACTGATAATCAAGGTAGTTCTAACTCATCCAAGCAATGCCCTTACAAAGGTTTTCGGAGAGACATTGTTGCTATACTTGGAAATTGTGCATACAGGCGGAAATCTGTTCAGGATAAAATTAGAGAGAAGAATGGGATTCTCCTATTGTTACAACAATGTGTTACCGATGAAGATAATCCATACTTGAGAGAGTGGGGCATCTGGTCAGTCAGGAACTTGTTGGAGGGGAATGCAGAAAACCAAGGACTTGTGGCTGATCTGGAGATGCAAAGAACTGTAGATGTTCCAGAGCTATCTGGACTTGGTCTGCGAGTTGAGATAGATCCTAACACACGTCGTGCAAAACTTGTAAATAAGTAACTAAGCAACAATATTCAGCTAAAATTTTTGTGTTTTTTCTGACTTCAGCAACTGTTGGATATGGATTATTTTTAGTGTTTATTGTCTTCTTATCCTGCTTCACTTCTCCTCCCCTCCCCTGTCCGGGAATAATTTCTCTTCAGCTTTAATAATTTTTAGTATTTTAACTATATTAAGATATGTCAGTTAGTAATTTATTAATTTATAGGGCTGTAATTTATTTACAACATTTTATTTTTTATCATAAAGAAATTTTAACAACATTAAAAATTTCTCAGTATTTTAATTATATTAACACATATTAGTTAGATATAATCAGCATATATAATTATTATTTCAATTTTATTTTAATTTTAATCGTCAAATACAATTATTAGAGATGGTACATTTATTTATAAACATTAGAAGATCTCTAATATTATTAAAAATGAAAAGGTCCCCTTAACCACCCTTCTTCTGATGCAAAGCCAAATAAATACACAGCAAGAAAAACGAAAGAATGGAATTCAAATGAAAATCGACAAGGATTTTCAACTCTTTATTTGAACAAGAATAATACAACTAAATAACAATTTATTCAAAATTTCTTGCATTTCTAAACAAGTATTGGCAGAGGTAAGAAAACACGTAAGTTTTTCTTCCTCAGCTTTATTCTTTTCCAAACTATTCTACTTTGTTGGGATCATGAAAGTCCATCCTCGGTCAAATTGGTCCTGCTTCAAGGCTTCAAGTGCTCCAATTTGGCTGCACAAACACAGAACATTTACATATTAGGATTGTGAGAAAGAAGTGATCTTACAGAATGATACAATGAGAAATACAGAACAAGGTTATCATGGAAACTTGGGAGGTTTTTTAAGGTTTTTACCTTTGACTTAAGACATATTATTATCTACTTTACCTTTGATTTCTTTGGCGCTACACTCGCTGTCACACTTCATTTCACAGAAGGTGTAGCCTTGGCCTTTGCCATCCTGGAAGCATTCCTTGTGACAAGTGTCGAAGCATTCCTTGTATTCTTGAAGATCGGAAGCTTCAGCCTTGTCAAAATGCACTGCTGCCAGAACAACCATGCACATCAGAAACACTGCAACGAGCTTCTTGGCCATCTTTCTCTTTTTCTTGGGGCCTCTTTCTCTCTTTTCTTTTTTTTACCTTTTTTTGCGGTTTCAGTGTTTCTTGGAAGATTGGGATATCCTAAACAACACGGGAATTTATAGGGGGTTTGCTTACCTTATTTGTATGGTGAACCTGAAAGTTCTGAAACTTGGTGCTTATTTTGTTCCAAAGAATTGGCAGTTTTGCTACAAATAAGGTTTCTAGTTGAAAGATTCTTGGTAAACAATCCTTAACTCAAGTTACGGAGGAAATTGTCTAATCAATATGACACAGTATTGAGAAACCATAGTTGAGGTATTTCTCTCTCTCTCTCTCTTAACATAAAATTCAGAGTTATTTTTAAAAACTTATTATAGTACTATTTATATAATTTCTACTGGAGTCAATATATATATATATAAAAAATTAATAGATAATTTTATTTAGAAAATATAAAAAGTAATTAATAATATGTTAATACTTAATTAGGTTAATCTTAATTATTTGTCAGTTTTACGAAGATTATCAATTTCGGTATGAGTTGTAAAACTTCCTAACCGATCGACATACGTTGGATTTCATATATTGGTCAGAAAATCGGTTTCGATTTCGGTATTAAATTATCCAAACCTATTCACTAGGTTGATGGTGTAAAAGTAAAACAAAATCAAAATTAACTTTACTGCCATGCAACCTTATGGAAGCATTTATCCCATGATGAACACTATGGACTTATGGTTGTTTCTGCAAATGATTTCTATAATATTGCATGATTAATTTGTCCAAATTATACTCCTAAACTCGATTGAATACCTTGACACTGAATTCTTTATTTTTCATGTCGATTCCTTAAAAACAAAAACAAAAAATGTGCCATTTCACCAAGTGGTCGGATGCATTGGATAACAATTCCATATTTATTCAAGCAAACTTATGTACATTGCAACCGATATAAGTGTTTAAATGCTACAAAATATGCTTAAAATACATAGATGAATCAACTGTTTTTATGGCTCCATGTTTTGTACCTTCTAAAAGCTCCTCCCCACAACCCTTCCTCCTCCTTTTCCTTCTCCAAGGAACGAAATAAGAAAAGGGAAGAAAGAACTAAAGAGCCTGCCTAACCTTATGCTAATTAATCTCTAAACAACAATTTTGTAAATTGAGATGGTAACACTGGAGATATACAGCAGGGGCACAAGGACTGTACATGGTGGAAAGTTGAATCACCGGAAAGAAGATGCATTTAGATGGTAAGATTTTCCTGAACCGCAAGAAAAGATCCTACTATGTTGCCTCCAACATCCGGAAAGCATTCTTGTCCAGGAAGTGGCTTCACTCTGCCCATCCGATCAACTTCTACAGGGTACTTCAGAAGGTGACCCCTCATTTCTGTTACCTCTGGCGCAGCAAATTGCTTCCAGTTCACTTCCCCCATGGATCTAACCCGTCGGACACATTCTAGAGAATCTGGTTGTGTAAAGCAATCCTCAATGACTCCAAGATGCTCCGCCCATAAAGACATTCTATAACCATAAATCTACAGAATACATTTCAAAGCCAAGTAATAATGTCAGACTCCAACACCAAAAGTTTCAAAGCTGCAAGTCTAATTGAAAGCTTGTTTGTGAGAACTTGAAAACTACTCAGACAAGAACTTTAACTATGACTTGCTAGTAATAGCTAGTAACCAATTTCCTCCACATGCGATAGACGCACAAGTAAGAAATAGCATGCATGATTTCTTTTAGGCTCTTCCAATGCATGCCTGATAAAGACAACACTCCAAAATCCACACTTTCATTTGAAGCCCGTAGAATTCTTAAATGGCGTCAAGGCAAGATGTGCACAAAACTAATTTCATATACCTTTTCATCTGAATGTCATAACCTATTATTGTCCAGTCCAGTGACAGAACCAAGTTGAAAAAAAATTAAACTTTTTAGAAATATTTTTCTAGATTCTACCTTTTGCCCCCTCAAATTATTTTTTAAAAGTTGCAACATTATCTTTTAATATATCTTCTCATGCAGTTTGTCGTTCAACTCTAAGTTTCTAGTTCCATCCCTAGTCCAATCCATAGCATTATATCCAAAGATATTTTTAATAGCAGATGCAATGGTAGAACTGTAAAAACTAAAATTTTAACTGATATTCTTACAACTAGTTCATATCAAATTCATCATGTGAAAACAAGCTGCTAGCGGAACCAACCCCCCCCCCGGGGTGCACACAGCACACACACAAAAAGGTAAATACCAAAACTCAAAAGCTCAGCTTTGACATATCAATGTAATCCTACCAATCAAGGTAAGACAGTGGTCCAATAGTGTTGCCCTAAGCTAAGCTTTATCTTTACTTTCTGACCCAATTCCAAGGGACTATAAGGTTTTTCCTTTTTTTTCTTTTTCTACAGAGAAGAAAAGGAATTTTGAAAACTTCCGTAATAAATTTGACATGGATCTGCTATTATTAACGACCATGTATCATGCATAAGCAAAGGTTATTTATACATATACATATATACACACATGCAGATATGCACACACACATGGAGATATATGTCTATATATTCATGTCCATCTTATTGATTCATCCACCACACACAAGAACAGAAGCAGATATGCACATCCTTCCGTGCTGCTCCATTGATCTGCTAACCTGTCCATGTGGTCTTGACTGATTTCTTGCCCATGTATGGTGAGGTTGATAGGCTCCCATTGCTATTTCTGTGTCTCTGGTACCCTCCATGGAACGCTGATTGATATTTGCTGACCCCAAAATAACATATTCATCATCCACTATCATGCCCTTTGAATGAACATAAATCATGAATCTTCGGTTTTTCCGACTTTGTGCCTGAAACGTTGGCATAAGAAGCACACATATATGTGGAATTTCAGAAACAGAGATATGACGACCAAGAAAGTTATTGGATATAGAACCATAAATGGAAAAAGATGGCAAATTACAAGTATGAGTAGCTATGTGAATAAACGTAAAATAAATTGGTTCTGTTGACAAAATCAAAGTTACACAACCAGCTTATCTATTCAGCAAGGGCATGGGAAGCCACAATATTCCCCACATGGTACAAAATAGAGTATACCAGAAGCAAGAATGAACACTGAAGGACACTACTTGCTAGTAGATTGTCTGCCCGCTCATATTTTCTTGAATTTGTTCTTCCATACACAGCAACTGAGAAAATATACTGCAGAAAAATAGTACCTGAGGAGTGTTTGCTGCACCATGACCTTCACCACTTGATGTGCAATTGTCAAGAGTTTCCCGATTCCCAAGACAATAGAAGTTCAAAAAATCTTGTGGAGAGAATGCATCCTCAAGTCCAACCTCCACCAAAGCCTTGTAAATGGTCTCATACATCATTTGCATTGTTTTGTGCTGCCAATAAGAATAAGAAGCAAAGGTCTGCATCAGTAAAGTCAAATACTAAGCCAGTCCAATTATCAATAGTGATAATTGTTTCTTGTCTAACTGGCAATGAATCCATGCTTTACAAGTAAATTAGAACCTGATATAGGATGTAAAAGAATTGTCCTCTCTGCCTCAGAAATTGGATTATACATGATAAAATACAGAAAAGCAGTGAAGGTGAAAGGTTCTCACAGACATCCATGTGAGTCATGACAATTCTCACCATGCAATCCTTGGCTAAGTATTTCACTAGAACTACAAGTGGTCTTTACCTGCCAAAATAGAATCCGTTGTGTAGCAGCACCAGTTGGATTACCCTCTGGCCACATAGGGATGACGATATATGCTGCAAATCTTTCATGTGCTCTGATTTTATCCGCAATTTTGAGGGCAATTTCCATTGGAATCAAGTTATTCGCACCTGACGAGAAAAAATTACTTTTATTCTGCATTGCAAGTAGTTTCTTGAATTTGTTATGATTCTAAAATAAACATCTTTCATTGAAACTAATTGATAACTTTCTAGTAGTATGACAAATGTCAGTGATACGTGTGTGGTATATGCAAGAACATATGGTATAATTGGAGTTCTCTATACAAGAGAAAAATGGAAAAGATTGGAATCTCATCAAAAAATAAGAGAATAATTTCTCCACTGTTCCATATTCCTTATTCAGAGTGCAGAGGTGAGTGAAGGAGTTAGGGCCTTCACCAGTTTATTTGTGATATATCAGATAACAATCCGTATTACATCATAACTACTACCCTGTGGAATGAATTTTTTTTTTTTTATTTTTAAAACAGAGTATCTTATGTATCTTTGACTTAGAGCTTGCTTAGGTTGTTTTGCATCATAATAACTACTTTTCAAAGAGTAGAAAGCAATCTTGGGAAAGAGAGCCCAAACAGTGGCGGATCTTAGACTTGTGAACTTGAGGGTGCCAACTACATTATGCCAATATATTATAATAACAAAAGAAACTATTTATACAATTAATATGTTAATAATAAAAAAGTTCTTATAGAATCATAAATTCTACAAACAAAAGTATGAGAAAAATGAGAAAATAAAGTACATAAAATAAAACATTTACCTAGAATTGTGAGCACCTTTCCTTCATAGAAAAGTTGACAGTATTTGTTAACTTTTTAATTTTTAAATCTAAAAGACTTTCTTGAAAAGTTAAAAATTCCCTCCAAAAAAAAAAATAAATAAATAAGGTAAAAGTTAAATTAGTATGTTTTTATTAAATTTATATTTAAGATAAATTAATTTATTTTAAAAACTTTAAAATATTTTATTGGTAAGTAAAATAAATAGATAAATAATACTAATATGTTAATCTTCATGTGTAAATTAGAATAATAATATTAAAATATATTTTATAGATTTTTTTAAAGAGAGTTTATATTAAAATATATTAAAAATTTTTATTGGGGAGTTAATTAAATATTTTAATATATATATGTACATATATAAAAGGGGTTTTTCAAAATCTTTGCGGAAGCCATCCCCCCCCCCCCCCCCCCAAACACAGGCTCATTAAAGGAACCGTCCCTTAGCAGCAAAGAGCAAATATGGTGAAATAATTTTTTTTTTTTTTACCAGAATCAATGTTATACTTTCAAACAATTTCCAAGTCACTAGGTACTTTGTAGTGGCATGATCCCAAGAAATTGTATTCATTACAAGGAAGGTTTCTAAGATCCATAAGCAGCAAATAGTACATGAAAGTCATCTGGACAACCAGATATTGACAAAGAATGAAAGCATCGAAGAAAATTCTCAATTTACTAAAGCAATTATTGTGAACATATAGTGTCAAGAAGAAATTCCTTACCCAAATCCTTATATGTACTCCAATTATATGAGGAGCCAATAAAATATTGATTTTCAATGTAAATGAAATGTTGAGCAGCACGAATAGCCTTTACATATGCTGTATGTATGCTCATGTCAATAAGTACATTCTTCCCACATACCAGGTTCTGTTAACAAAACAACAACCGACTCTTAACAAAATAGGATGGAAAAGAGAAAACCCCAAAAAAAAAAAAAAAGAAGAAGAGAAAGAAAGGTTAGTGATTTGTTTTCTCTCACCCTCAGTGTAGCTTCTTTAGGATCCTTAGGAAAGCGTTTTACAGAATTTGAATCAATTGAACGAAAAATCTACAAAAAAATTGAAGGGAAGATACAAGTAAAAGATGTTAATACCAATATATATGCATGAATGCCATGATAAAGCTAGTGAAAGAATTTACCTGAACATGCCAACATTCAGGATCTGTTTCAGTAACAGAGGGAGTATCAGAAGCCCCTAGGATGTCAGGTATCCGTTCTAGCCGGAGTAAAGCATCATCAGATGATACTTTCAACTTTTTCATGCCAAACGGCTTTGAAGCCTTCAACCAGCGCTCCTCAAAGTTGGTCAGGACATCATATGCTGCTGGACCATCAATTTTGCAGTGCAAGTCATGCCATGGCTCTCTCGGACAACCAGCAAGATTGCCCTGTTAAAAAAATGGTGGGCAATATACGAGTACATCAGGGATTTGGATGGTAAAAAAAGGAGATCTTGGATAATGCAAAACATTCTACACATGCAACCCGCAAGTGTTCACAAAAATATAGAAAATTTATACTGTCTCGTAAAACTCTGAATCATGCAAAGCATTAAATGCTCAAAAGGAAAAGAAGAAGAAGATGAAGAAGTGTAAAAGCATTACCGCAAAAGTGGGATTATGATAATCATCTGCATGAACTGTTTGCAAAGTTCTGAAAAGAGGATGTTTTGGGCTATCATATCGGCCATCACATAAGTCTAGCCCGCCGATAAATGAAATGATTCTTCTCCTACCATTGCCAGCATCAGCATCTACTATTACAGTCTTCTGATGGTGAGTATAGATTACTCCAACTTCCTGATCATCAAAAAGTAAGACATGTTTGGTCTATAAAATGTGGTAAAGTGCTAGAAAATTATAAACATCCAAAGTAGTAAAACTGCAGGAAGAAAAGAGCTTCCGGAAATATCATGCCCATCACAACCTTAAGCCAATTTTAGGCATATAGGCAAAAAGATATTGGAATTACATGGGAAACTTGTCGAAGAGAAGTATCAAGATAGAAGTGAATCTTCTGCTTACATGCATGCTTGGAGTTGGATAAAATTTCTCCTCTTTATATTTTATTGTAACTTATTTTGGTGTTGCTTTTTCCATTTTTCCTTTTTGCTTATCAAGTGAGCTTTTACATGATGTAACAGAAAATAATATTTATCACATCCAATTCAAATGATGAAACAAAAGCCTGAGCACAATTTGCAAAAGGCGATTTTTCAAACTTTGAAAGATTAACAGAGATCTGACAGTTGAATTTGGTTTGAAGACCTAATCTCCACTTTCAGAAATGCCAAAGGGCTGACTCTCATGCTCCTTACCAACAATCTGAAAATTCTCCACAGCACAGGAAATTTTTGACAACAGATATAGGATGTAGCTAATAGATTAACATTTTCATTAACCATTCACCATCAAATTCGAACACATGTCTGAACACTAGCATAAGCATCGCCAACTACTTCGCATTTCATTTGCAAACACTCGCCTCCAACCAGAAACTAAATGTGCCACTTGCAACAATTTATGTCATACACAGTTGCAGTTTCCTCAGAAAAACCATCCTGCAACATCAAGAAGCTTATGTCTGGTGCATACAGAATTTCCAAATGGGAACTTGGTGTTAGAAAGGAAAAATTTTCATAGGAAATTTGCTTTCTTGTACGTATCATCTTCTCTTAGGAACTTTGAAATCTAGAGTTGATATTCAGCAGCTCAAGTAAAGCTTCCATCATAAAATCTAAATATACAGCACATGCAATTGCAGGAGTTCTTGAGTGGTTTGATCTATCAAAAGTCGTTTGCAACCATAGATAAATATGGATACAGTTGATTCTCCATCTTACTTCACTTTTAAATGTCATAAGAGTAATAAATCCTGAAGCATATGTGTACCCTAGATGGCCAAAAAAAGGGTTCATCTTCAAGGAAGACCATACATGCTTCTTTTTTAACAAATTCACAGGAGGGACAAATTTAATCCTCAATCTATCAAGCCATAATGTAAAGTATCATTTTTCATTCTAGGCATTCCCACCTGGCATTTGTTTGCACGCTTTATGATCCATATAATGCAAATAAAGAAGAATTCAAAAGCTTGTTAATTGTGAAGCTCTTTTCCCGCTTTTTGGATACAATTGTAAATTATTTGGTTGCCATTCATAAGAAGGACATGAAATATTACAAAAAAGAAACTTATTTATATATTATTTACCCTCTGTTTGTACCAGCTGTGACGCTTTCCTGCCACACGAGGGCAAAGCAGTACTTGCACAGAAGAGTGTTTAAAGAAACGACGAGTTTCTTCATCATGAGTTGCCATGACTCCATCCTGCACATAAACAAATTTTGAAAAGGAAAATAAATATCAATCTTATCAAACTCAACATAAAAATAATTTGAGATAAAACAAATGCATAATCATGACAATGGCAACCTTTAGGATCTCCATAAGCAAGTGAATGTCACATAAGGAACTCAAAAAATTTCAAAATCATAGTTCACTAATTGAACAAACACAGTATGCTCCAATTGAAGAGATCCATGAATTCGATCTCACAGAGTGAAGAGAACACCAGAAAGGCATTGGTTTGTCATTTATCAGATATGAGAAAATTAGCACATTTGTTTGAATGATAAATTTGGTTCTACTGATAAGAATAGCCCTCTACTTTTACTGAATCACCATTAGGAATTTACTGTTGTCATGGCCTGTTGTGAGCAGAAAAGGAAACCACTTAAAGAGCTTTAGAATGCAGTTCCAAAACATGAACCAGTTTTAAGGAAACTTTGTGCTTTCTCTTCTATCTAGAAACATAAAAATGATTTGGCCATGGGAAAGCATATGATGCTTAGTCATTCAACTTCAAACATTTTTCCTTTTGCCAACTAGGCTGCATACCGTTTTGTAACCAAGGATGCTTCTAGATGTAGGGTCATCCCATACAAGAAGAAGAACTCTCACTCCTTCCTGTGACTTTGCCTTCAGAAGCTCACCCAGGGTGTCACCTGTTCTAGAATTCTCGTCTCTAACCAGTCTGACCTTGTGCCATACTGACCATCCAGTAATATATATTAATCTTCGAGCTTGACGAATTGCATTAAAGATGTCATGCCAGCACTTTCCATGAACATATTCCATTCCATACTCCAGCTTCAAATTTGGAAGGGATCCGTCAGGTACATGAGCATCTTGATAAAGAGTTACTGTCCCACCCGTCCTTAGAGGAAAGTATGTCCCAGGAACTCCACTGTAATCTGGACCTGCTCCAACCCCATGATGGTATATACTTAATATCTTCATTGGGGTATACTGAATTGAGATACTCAAAACAGCTCCAGCTTTGCAGGGTTTTCCATTGTTACCAAGGATGGGAAAGAAACCTTCGAATTTCCCACCTCCATATATCTGCTCCACTGGGATTGACACATTTCCTATAAGCTGAGATCCCACTACGTCATTATCCTTAACAACAAAGTGAACTTCAGCAGCATAATGAGCAACAGGAACATTAAAATGTTGCATCCAAACTGGATTTTCATTGTTGCTTATCACATAAGTCCTCCCAACAGTAGCACCAGCTACTGTGATCGAGACATAGGGATCACTTGTGATCTTGTTGTTCATTTGGCCTTCGATCTTGGTGCTCATGTTGCCAGGAAGTTTGTTAAACATATCCCCTAATGTTTTGTGGAACATGTCCATGTTGGGGAGATTTTTGGCTTCATAAACCCAGATGTCCAAATTTCCATGTAAGAGCAGAACTTTCAAAGACCCTTTAGGTGATGCAATTGGCACTAGCTGCAGATTTGATGGGTTATGTGGTACATCAATGTGCATGGTTGGTCGGGTTCTAGAAGGACTAGAGGGAGACTGAACAAGACCAGGAGAACTTGTCTCCCAACTTGAAAAAGAGGTATTTGGATACCCATAAATTGTCCCTTGGCCATTATAACTCATAGTCATGGGTGGAGGCCCTGAGTGATAGTCTTGAGGAGGATGAGCTGCCAATGCTGCTGCAGGGGCAGATGGCGGATTGCTTGACAGATGTAGATTTGCTAAGTGGTCATCAATAGGTGGATAGACAGGGGGGTAAGAGGGGCCATTATCATTGACATGATCATAATTTGCTGATGAACTACCAACTGATGCTGAACTATCCTGGCGATCAAGGTGGTCTGGGGTCTGTAATGACCCTGACTGTTGATAGTGACGAGATGACCCATAATGGAAACTGTTATGTTGTTGAAGAGTAGGCTGAGGAATGGATGAGGAAGGAGTTGCATATCCCTGGTATGGATAGTTATAAGAGCCATCATGTGATGGGGTCTGATACCCATGTTCTAAGAAGCCGTGATTGTGTGCTCCAGGAAGAGGTGGCGGTGGTGCAGATGGTGCAGATGAATATGCATAATTAGCAGGGCCTGCATATGGATAAGACGGTGGAGGATAATAAGGGTATTGAGAATATGGGTACAGAACAGAAGCTGGAGGAGGATATTGACCGGAAGGAGGTGGGTATAGTTGATTTGGAGGCGATGGCACATGAGGGTACCCATAATTCCCATATGGAAATGGAGATTGAGAGTTGGGATCCATTAATGTACAAGAACTAGAATTTTCCTGATAGCTCTTTACACATCAAGATGGAAAAATTGCAGATACAAACGCACACGAATTGACAAGATATCAACAGCGTATGTTCATTCAGTTCAGAAAAGATCTTTTTTACTCAATTCAATTTCCAAACGATCCAAATGATGACCCAGAAATTCAAAACTACAAGAAACAATGAATTGAGAAAGCTCCTTATCAGAGGATAATGTATGAAAAGATGACAACTTTACAACGAAAACAATGGCCCTGCAAAGAATAGAATACAGAGAAGAGCTCAAAATTGAAAAGGGCTTCTCTATCCTAGCTCGGGGTAGTCAAGATCGATAAAATGTACAAGTTCTTGAATTTGGATTGTGTAAAAGTTATATCAATATATGTAACAGGTTAAACAGAAGTACCTTTGCAGGGCGGTTATTGCAAGTCGGATACTCTTGAAAAGATTTAAAAGGGCAAAGAGAATCCCAAAAGAAGCAGCCTGTTTCAGACAAGAGAGAGAGGGAGAATGACGGCCCGATTTGGAGATCGCAGAGCAAGCGCAAAAATTCAACTCCAGCTTAACTTATACGTGTGGATGAGCAGTACTGATATTATACACATTCAACGCTTTTTTCTTCAAATGAAATTACTTTCCTAAAAGACCAACCAAAATTTAAAAACAAATTAAAAATAGAAAAAAAAAAGCTAAATTATGTAAGTGCAATCCTCCAATCACTATTTTACATATAATCTCTATTGCCAAGTAGGCCACTAACCTTAATGAGTTCACTATTTTAGTCCCAGTGCACTCTGCTTTCTCTCTATATCTCCCTTCTCCCTCTGATTTTCATCTTTGTGCACCTGCTTGGCTCTCTTTGGCCAGGAACATCAGCCTCTGCTAGAGTCGGATCTTGGCCAAAGATCCATTCTTTCATTTTATTAATGTTGATTTTTCTGTTCTTTTGATATCAAATCTAAAAAATTTTCTTCTTTAACTTTCTTTCTCTAACTCTATTTCTTTTTTATCTATGTTCTTTGTATTTCCACTTGTTCTTATTCTTCTCCTTATGTTTAATTTTCTTCATTTACCCAACAATTGGTTTGTGCCCTTCCCCCACTTCTCACTTATGTCAATTTTCAAGATCACTGATATGTCCAAAGTCTTCTACATTGTGCACGGATCTAATTGGATTTGGTTTGCTCAGGTCGTTGATATTCGTGAACTATTAGTAACATAGTCAAAAAGAAATTTTTTATGTGTTTATTTTTATTTTATATATTAGACTGTTTCCTCCGGATGAGATTATTTTTCTATTACCAAGATTTTCTTATCATATGTAAGATGTTCTTTGGTTATAAATAAAATAATATTAACTATAAAAAAAAAAGCCACTAACCTTTATTGCTTTAACGATTTTATTTTCTAGGGCGATCATCCAATCACTATTTTATGAAGGTTGATTCTTTTTTCACTCACTACATTTTTGCAATTAAGTGATACATTCAATTGTGAAGGAGAAGTGTCAAAGAAAATAGTGCAAGAAAGGGCAACCCATCTCAAGAAATGTCCCTCTTTCTACTCTGACAAAGCAACCCATCTCAAAACAAATGGCATCTTTCTCACATAACTCTCTTCTTTATAGAGCCATCGAAATAAAAGTATTCTAATAAAAAAAGTATTTGATGAAGAATGTATTTGGACAACATAATTAAAATGAGTTTGTTTGAATATAATAAAAATTTACCAAATATGTAATATTAAGTTAGGGACAAATAGAATTAAAGATAAATAATATGATGTATTATGAGTATACGACAATTCTTATAAAATAAAATTTATTTTAATTATATTTTTTAAAAATAAAATAATTTTTTATTAGAATGAGAATGAGTATCTACATACATTCGAAATATCTAAGAAAAGTTCATCATCTTCACTAGAATTCATAAAACATAAGCAACAAAAGGCATCATAGTTGTTCTAAAGAAAATAATGTATAGAGACAAGTGGGCAAAACTTGGGAAAGTTGATATATAAAAGAAAATTATTCTTGTTGCTTCATGAGCCAATATTGGAATTTGTTAATTGAATTGTTTGTGAAATTACTTTTCTCTATTTCTTTAAAGAACATTAGATGGGATGAGAATTGAAGTGAAACTTGATATATCTAGTAAAGAAACAAAGATGTTTGCTTGGTCTACAAAAAGAAGACTTCTCCTTCCTTGGCCTAAAAACATTCTATGAGCTTTTCAATATACTATCTAATTATATTTGGCATTCTTCTTGAGGTAACCACAATGAAAGTATGCATAAGATGATCCCTTTTATTTTCTATTTAGAATTAAATTTGATTTTCATTTATCATATATCGAAATATTTACTATCATTCTATCAACACTTATTGTAATCTACTTAGCAATGCATAAAACTCTCGTATTTGTGTTTAG